>CM024644.1:32428946-33817100 GCA_014182715.1 Eucalyptus cloeziana
GAACAAATTGAGTGATGAATTAGGAAGAACTTATTGATGGGGCGGACCTCATCGAAAGAGTCTTTGAGCACAAGAAGATATTGGCAAAGTTGCAGAGCGCAGCTAGCGGCCATCAAGCAAAAAGACATGGTCTTCACAGCCCAACTATGACATGAAATTTAAAATTCTAAGGAGCTCCACAAAAATTTCCCACCTCAAGAAAGTAGGCCCTTACGAAATCACACCATATTAAGCAAGAAGGGCCGTCCATGTGAAAAGTACACTACCGAATTCGACCTACCATTTCAACGCAAGCATTTTCAGCTCATAGAGAGAGAGAAAGAGAACCTCAGAGCGAGCAATGGTGAAGAGCGCCTGGGCGGTGTTCCTGTACGCCGGGAGGCACACGACTCTACCGTCGTTCGCTGCGTGAGCGCACGAATGAATCCGTATCAGCCCAAAGCAAACTCCAAAACTCGGCACGCGCCGTATGCACCCGAGAGAGAGAGAAACAGACCTTGGAACCGGGTGCGGACGACGTCGAGGGGATGCGTGGCGGCGACGGTGGCGAGCCCGGCGAGGGCCCCGGCGGCGGCGTTCTCCCACTGCCAGCGCGACTGCGACATGACATGCGCCGTCACATTCGACGAATTTCGCGAGAAGAAGAAGAAGAAGACGACGACGACGACGACGACGAGGCCCGTCTTCCTCATTAAGCCCGGTCTTAGATCGTGCGTAGGCCCCAGTAAAAGGATGCATCGAGCTCGAGATCCTTTCCACCAAAAGTACCCATATGAGATTCTTCTCGAGATCCTCTCGACAAAGGCAGAGACGGATTCTACTTGTATTATTAATTGAATAATTATAATAAATCATTACTCTTCGTAACCATCATTTATCACTACAACCCATTGATCATAACTTATATTAAAAGTACGAAAAATATAAAATATTAACAAAGTAGAACTTTCAATCATAAAATGGAAATTCTAGATTAATGATTCCAAATTATATACTTATCATTAAACACCATCAAATATCTTAGGATCGCACTAAATATAGACAAAAAAAAAGCGCACAAATTTTTTTTATAAATTCTACCTATCGAAACCCATCCTATATACCTAAGACCTAAAATTAGACATGTTCCCACCAATCTAGTTTTTCGATTCCAAGGTTTACTCGTAAACCATGCTCATCCTTAGTGATAAGTTGCGAAAATCCTCGGTCCTAGACTGCCAAAGGAGCTTTTTCCTAAAACCAACATTTGACAGCAAGTCGAGACTACGTTAAAAAGTATTGGGAATAAAAGTAATACTAGACTAATCATTGTCAACAAGACTCGAGTATTCTCATATTAATATGATTTTATTTATTTGAGAGGCCTCATCAAATGCATAATCAGATGTACCAAAATCGTGGGAGTTAAGGGTGCGTTGATAACGTTTACATTCAAAAATTGTTCCAAGGAACATAAATAGAAAAAAATATTTACATTAGAAACAATTTTTGAATAAAATAATGTGTTTAGTAAAAACATTGTTCCCGAAATAAAAAAATAAAACACATTTAAACTTGTATAATTTTTTAATATTTTTATTTTATTTTTCTTTTTTATTTTTTTTTTTTTTCGTTTTTTTCTTCCTTTTGACCAGGTTCGGTTGGCCTTGGCCATGACCGCGACCGGCCAACGAGGGTCGGCGGCCTCACCCAGCCCACGGTGACGCTCGGCCTCGCCGCCATGGCGAGGCGGCGACCACCAAAGAAAAAAAGAAGAAAAGAAAGAAGAAAAAAAATATGAGAGAGAAAAATTGTTTTCGAAAGTATTAGAGAACAAGAAATAAGTTTTTTTTTTTATTTCTTATTTACTCCCAAATTGTTAGGAAACAAAAACGCAAACAAACGCGTTTTATTCTTTTTTTTGTTAGGAAGAAAAAAAAAATAGAAATTGTGTTCATGACCAGAAAAAAAGAACACGAGCAAACTGGGCCTAATATTCCATTGTTCAAAGTCGGTGGCCACGTGAAGGACACGCATTATAATTTATCTCTAAAAGATGATAGTTATTATTGATCACGTATTTCTAGAGTGATAAAAGACAAGGGATGTACGACATTTGTGTGCGTGAAAAAATTAGGCTCGGCATGAACCTAAAGGGCTGTGAAAACTTTCCCTGTGCTGAGTTAAATTGACTCCATCAAGGCCCAAGGGTCACTAGCTAGCTAGGGGACCGGATCACTCCCGGTTTGGTCTGTCCAGTTGAGTCTAAACCCGGTTCGAAAATTACATAATTAGTCTATTTTTCTCTAAAATGTGTGCAAGGAAAATCAAGTTCGGCCTTACAATGCCAAGATTATGGTTTCTCTGTACTTTCTTGATCCTTTATGTGGCTAATTAACTAATTTCGGCCAGTCCAACCTAGCCCGGGATTTCGACATCGGCTGCCCAGTAGCTGGAAACATCCCGAGCGAAAAGAAATTATGGTTTTGATCAGCTCGGGCTCTCAGGCCATTGCAAAAGTTCCAACGCTTCCAAGACAGCTTTCAGAAAAGGCAAAAAATCCTTCATCATCAGAACGGGGGGACGACTTGTGACTTCGTTGCTCCTCCTTTTGGAAGATGTAAACATGACACGATCATCAAAACGTACCCAAAAATTTCCTCACCTAAGAATTTGTGTTCCTACAACAATTTTAAGTATGGTGCATTCCGACAGATTCACCGTTGGTATAGCAGCCAGGAAGAAGAAAATATGTGATATATAGCCGAAAATCAAAATGAGAAAGATATGGACAGGAAAGAAAGTAAAACGAGAGAGCATGGACTTCGAGAAGCCCGATGCTCGGCCTACGCGAGCACATACTGTTGCAAATGTTTAGTTCTCTTCTTGTTCTTGAGCTTGCGAAACGCGCACGACTCGATTTGCCTTATCCTTTCCCTGCTCACGCCCATGAGCTCCCCGATTTCTTGCAGCGTCTTCATCCTCCCGTCTTCGAGGCCGAACCTCCACCTCACCACTTGCTTCTCTCGCGGGTTGAGGCTGTCCAGTACCTTCTCCAGGTCCTGCCTCATAAACTGCTTTAACAGCACATCTTCAGATGTTTCTGCATTGGGATCGGCTATCACTTCCTGTTGAAAGAGAGGAAATGATCAGAAGGGCATTCACATGATAAAAAATCTGGGGCTTTTTCGAAAATTAATCACCAAGTCAACCGGTCCAAAGAGGTAATTTACAAACTAGCACTACACATTTCACAGAATAAAGGACTTCATTTGCATAATCTAATCTCATTAGCCATAAGATGGTATTGGCAACATATGCTTGAAGTTGCTAAGGAGGTGAAAAAATGGACTTTCTCAGTCTAGATGGTATGAGAATATATAAAGATTTACGAACTTGTCCCAAGGTGACACAACATGACACAACGCGTTACACGAGTGAGTTTAACTTCCATGAAGAGGAAACACATTGGCAGTGAATAAGGAAAAGAATGAACATAGAACAAAATGGATACTTGCATTTCACAAGATACAATTAGCATAAAAGCACGCCTGCTTATTGCCAACATATACCAAAATTGACAAGAAAACAAGGCGATATAGAGAATGAAGTTGTTGAGTGAAAAACAGAATTGAATTGACAATGTGAACTGGAAATTCAATGAAATGTAGGTTGCACACAACCACACGGCACAATAAACTAGTGACAAAGTGACAAGAAGGCTCTCAACCATGAGTTGAGAGCTGAGAAGTTCAACACCTCCAGCATATGCCTGCCCGATCTCATTCAGAATGCAGAGACAGGGTAACCTACACACCAAGGAAGTTTTACAAAACCCATGCACATAGTTAGGGCATGTTTCCGAGTTTCGAAAAATGAAAAAAGGAAAAAGATCAAAGGTAATTTGTAAAAAGCATGAAAAAAGTACACGTTCAGAAAATAATAAAATTGTCAAGAAATCAGAAGGGGATGCCCATGGCACAGCTGTTCACCCAATTTTGAAGTACAAATGTTTTACATGATATGATGAATGTTCTTTGGGCTGAAAGTATTGCCCATGCATGCTAAAATTTATCATTAATCTAAGGACTTTTCACATTTGCACATTTGACTATCACAACTTTGAGAAAAATCATCTTAACTGTATACTTGGCTAAAGTTTTACCTTTTCAATTGGGTTTAGGTTTGATCCAATTACTGTTCATACTAAATATTTAGTCTGCAAGTTTTACTCAGAAAGCACTGACAAAACCAAACTGAAAATGCAAATGCCAGCAATAGAAGATCACCAAGGGTGGTGACACTCTGGAGAAAGTTAACTACGCTTCATCATCCATTTGACAGTGAAAGGGGGCTTACAGAAGGTTTGAGATTTTGATTGATTCCAATCTTTTGGTCAAGAGATCTTGGAGCTTTAGGAGTCATGAGAACAGCGTTAAGCCTCTTCATTGATAGCCCTGTCGCCTCTGCTACTTCCTCATTGTCCGGTTGTCTTCCATTTTCACTGTACAATTGCTTCCTCGCCTCCTTCACTCTATATGTTGCCTCAACCATGTGGAACTGTTTAATGGAGATAACCAACATTACAGATGATGAGAATCTGGGTTTGGTAAAAGCTCCGCCAATTCTTTTTCCTCCTCCTACATACAAAGTAGAAAGACTTGCAAATGACAAGATGTGAAACATACTGGTAAACGAATTGTCCTGGACTGATCGGAAAGAGACTTTCGAACTGCCTGCTTTATCCACCAATGAGCATATGTAGAAAACTTGAACCCCTTTGAAGCATCAAACTTCTCACAACCTCTTACCAAACCACGACATCCTTCCTGTCAATCATGAACCAGAACCAAGGATTTTGATATTCTTTCGTATGTGTGATGAAATTTGAAACTCAATAAAACCATCAAATCATCATATTGCAAAAAGTACAAGGGCAAAATAAGATACCTGCACAAGATCTTGAAGATTCATTCCAGCTCCCTGATAATTTTTTGCAATGGATATAACAAGCCTTATGTTGCTTTTGATCATTTTGTCTTTACAAAATCTTCCATAGTTCAAACGCTTCCTTAGAGTCTTCTGATCAACTCCTGCAGCAGCTGCCCATTGTGCAAAGGCTGGCTCACCTCCACATCGCTCGGTTAGCTCCACCTGGAGTCCTTCCAGCTTCAATAAATCCTGAATGACATCGGAAAGTGAGTCAAGAGAAAAGAACCAGCAAAAAAAAAAAAGAAAGGAACCAGGGGAACATGCATCATTGGATATAAATAAAATCCTCTCAACAGGGCAGCCTGCAGCACAGGCACTTGCCCTGCAAAAATTAAAGAATTCTTTACTTCAAGTATTGGAGATGTAAAAGAGGTATGCTTGACTAATAAAAAGTACCTTTTCTCATTCCATTTTCAATGCACAATTAATAGGCGTGTGGCTTTCATTTTTATATTGATCCATTACCAGAGTCAGAGGTCTCTCAGTAATTTAAACTAAGGCAGAGATTCTTCTCATTCCAATTTTAATAAAGTTCATTTCAAGGTCTTTTGTAACTAATTTAGCAGTTCAATTATTTATCTCCTAGTAAATCAAGTGATATTCCAGCAAAAAAAAATAATATGATTGCATTGATAGCCCAGATGGTAAGGCCGCATACAAACCACTAATCATGGAAATCCATCCAGACTAGGTCAACTGAGTCCTGTCCAAGGGCCCCCCAATTTACTGAGTAGGGATTAACAAATAGTACCTCAGAGAGTTCTTGTTCATCAAAACATAACAGAAAAATACACTCTACCAGTAGAGATCAGAAATTTGCGAACTAGGGAATATGCACTTGTTCTACCTGTATTCCTTCTGACAATTCTGTTTCTTCTGTGGCAGTAAGAAGCCTGGAACTGCTAGTGGTTCCTCTCAAGTAGCGCAACGGATCAGAGTAATCTACGTCTTGTAAAGCTGCACGTTTCTTCTTACTAAGAGACCCCGACTTCACAGAAACTACATTCGCAGCTGCTTTTTCCGCTGCTCTTTCTCTTCTTTCGTTCCTTTCCGTTTGCCGCCGTGATCTTACAGCTATGCTTTTGAAGAGCTGTTCTTGCAGAAGTTGTAGCTCTTCATGGGTTGGCTCCAGATCTTCAGATTTGTCCGTTGAGTACTGCATGACATTTCCTTCCCTTAGCCCACCCTCAGGTTCCATCAATTCTGTCAAAGTGTTGGAATGTTCTAGCTCCAACAGTTCAGCATGCTTTGAAAGAGAAGTACTTGTTCTGGATGAAAGTTCAAGCTTATTATCAATATTTGAAGAACTTTCATTCCTGATCATAAGTGCCGCATGTTTTGCAGATTTCAAAGCTGCCTTTGCAAGAGTAACCGCTTCAGCAGCAGCTGCAGCTATTACTGCCTCATCACTTGTTAAAAGCGTTTCTGCAGCTAAAGTTGCACCAAGATTTACCTGATGAGAAAGTTCAAATTAAAGAAGGGCCAGAAGAATAGTAATTTGATACAGGTAGAGGATAAAACTGCTTTATAAGTGACAGGATGAACGGAATCTCGAATTGCAAGCCTTAGACAAAGCATAGACAATGTCTTTTTATGAAGGAAAAGAACATAAAATCAACCGCAATTAATTACGTAAAAAGAGCAGAATACTCAGCGAACAATGTTGAAAAAAGCCTGAGCTCGATCATAATCACAAAGCCAACTTAGAAGATCAATTAAACATTGGGAATTTGGGTCGAATAATGCAATATATTAGTTATCCTCCACACAAAAATAGAAATGCCCCAAAAGAAATTCCACCATTTGTATAGAAACAAGCCTTTCACCTCTGCAGGTGGACCAACTGCCCCTGTATATGTCCAAGGCCTGTTTGAAGTTGGTGAATCTGTAAGAACTTCTAAAGAAGGCAATCTCAGTTTTTCCATGTCAAGGACGACAGCTGTTGCAGCTGATGACAATGTCGATGGAGAAGTGGTGGACAATAGACATTGTGCACGGAAATAAGTAGTCTCTCTATTTTTCTCTGCAAAACAATTTCTAAACAATGGTAACGAGGTTCATTACAGTCACATAAAAGAGCATAATAAATTTTAAAAAGTCCATGGCTATGCCTCATAATCATTTACTTATGATAAAAAAAACGGCAAAGCTTCTGCCCTTTCATACTTGGCACAATAAGGAACAGAGCACATTTAACTATTGCTAACCAATTGCCTGAAGAGTAAAAATTCTAAAAAGTAAGATATCCTTCCTGAAATCAACCAACTTTGAACAGCAAGTCCAGCAAGAATATTTCAGCGAACCAATAAGAAAGAGGGAGTAATTACTAAGTTAGTTGTTATGGTACAGACAGAGAGGTGAAGCAAGAATGGTACAAGTGCAATGGCCATAGTAACTTGTTCTTCACACAACTCCAACTCGTGTCCCTGTCAAATGGCTTATTGCCACACGGCCTTCTGCAAACTCAGCACTAATTTGTTTCCCTAATGATATCCGTCGGAGACATTGGCCATTAGAGCATGGACAAGATAAAAACCCTCAAGATAACTCCAACACCGGCAAGTCCCTTTCCGTCCAGGTAATTTGGGTTGACTTACAATGATAAAAACACAGATTAAGCCTCCATAGGTACTACCTATTCACCTTCAGGTGCCTTAAGGGACTTCAAGTCTAGCATGAGAGCATTACATAAACTACAAGGAATCAACTGCCATCTTACTATTGGCAATAAGCACAACAGTACATAATCCGCTATTAGTGCAGTACGCAAGCCGTTTCCCATTAACATTATCTCAAGTGACAACTTTAGCTTCTTCCAGATTCTAAGAAGTGAAAATTTAACTAAGAGAAACTGAATTAGACCCATAAAGTTATAACTCAAAGCCCAAGGAAGACAGAGAAATGAGGAGCAGATTCTCCACGTCACGACAGACGGCCCTTGCAGCAAACAACCGACGACTACACAGCCGAATTATGATGCCCAAAACTAGACATGGGTCCATTTCCATTCAACAACCCAGAAAAGCAAGCACCAATGCGAAAATCAAGAAACCAAAACTCGCCCCACAGCGCACAGGAAAAAGAACGAAAAACAAGCCCATTTCGACAAACCGATCAAAAGGGCATGGCAATGAGGAAGCGGCGAACCGAGCCGGGAGAGAGCTTACGGGCGTGCGTCCTGAACTGAATGGAGAAGGTGTCCGGCTGGCACTTGAACTGCGGGAGCAGGCATGAAGACATCGTCTGCACTTCCCCCGAGATTCCGCAGATCCTCATTCAATCGCGGATGGGCGGGTCTCATTCACTCCTCATGTTGACGAACGAGGAGAGAAGGGAGAGAGAGAGAGGCAATGTCCAAATGGGTACTCGGGAGGAGAAGCTCTGGAAAGGGAGAGGGGGGGAAGGAGAGGGAAAACGGGCGTATGTGATGGACAAAACAGATAAGGAGGGAGGAAGAAGATAAGGGGGCGAGGAGGAGCGCTGCGCGAAAGCGGTCTCCCCAAAACAAGGGTCGCAGCGATATTCCTCGTTTGTCCTTTTCGCGTTTCTTATTACATGATTCCCGTCGCTCCAATTTTGGGCCGAATCTTGAGGGTCTGAAGTCTGCGATTTGACTTCCTCTCGATTGGGTCGAGTGATTTCAAATTACGTTTTATTAATGATTTTATTTGATATTTAGAATTTATAAACACTAATAGGATAAAATAGGTTCATACTATTTTTCCTCTTTATTAGCTCCCGATACCTTAATTTATATTGAGATAATTACGTTACTCTTTGCAGATGGTACTTTTTATGTAATAATATTTCTTACCTTTTTTCTTCTTCTTTTTTGGTTTCAATTTTATTAGGGAGGAAATTATCATGCTCCTGACAAACAATAATTATTAAGATTAAATATGAGGCTCGCTCTTGATTTTAGACTACGATTGCCTTCTCTTTTTCTTTCTCGTTTGAAACAAAAATTGGTTTACTTCTTAATCAGAAAATAATTTATTTGGTAGATAGTTAACTAATTATTATGCTTTTTGATTAAAAAAACTAATTAAATTTTTAATTATATGTATATTTGTTTTTTTGTACTAGGAAAATGTTATTAAAATATTAACTTAAGCACATGTGAGAGGATAACCTTTGAGTAAATTGTATATAATGCATACATCAACAACACTATTCAATTTTTGAGTAAATTCTCGTAAATTTGCATCAAAAATCAAAGTCGAAAAATTCAAAATCATGAAAATACTCTTAGGGAATAAAGTAAACAATTTGCAAATAAAACTAACATTTCTGTACTTTGGTATATGATTAGTACTTGCTTAAATTATAATAATGGAGATAATTTAACTGAAGACAAACATGAAGGAAACGTAAAGAGTGTAGAAGAAGAGGCAAAGGTGACAAAAATTGTTTGGAAGGGATGTGGATAAGTTTTCTCTTTTAGTGAAATTGAAAAAAGAAGAAAACAAAAAGGTAAGAAATAATTTTAAATCAAGAGTGAGACATGCAATGGATAATACAATCAATTCAACATAATAGGAGGTATCATGAGTCAATAAGGGGGTGGAAATAGCACTAGCCATAAAATAAACCTAAATTCCTAACCTAGGAGAGACATGCGGTTAAAAGCTCATAGGTAAAGTAATAAAATTGAATAACACAAAATCCTATCATTATATTTTTGCTTATTTCCATTTTATTTTGTTCTAGCTAAAAAATGAAAAAAAGGAGAGAGAGAGAGAGAGAGAGAGAGAGAGAGAGAGAGAGAGAGAGAGAGAGAGGTGGCCTAATAGGCGGGCCTAGGTGGGACTTCAAGAGGTTTGGGCCTGAGCAAGTCAAAGCTATCCTAGGCCCACCCAACTAGATGGTCCACATGCGACGAAATGATGTTGACATCTACATGTGTAAGACTTATTTAATAAAATTGTTGTCATGACGACGTCATTGGACCTTATGGAATTAAAAAAAAAAAACACAAACGCTTGGGAAAGATAGAGAGATGAGCCATTATTGCATGATTCCGGTGCTTGTAAGATTTGAATTTCCATATACCGGGAATTCCGCCATAATTTCTCTAAAGAGGTAGGGGCAAGTCGGGGGTTGGATCATTACCAACCGCTGCACCCATGCAAGCTCGAGCAAAGGCTAGTCGCAGCCTTATCCTTGATGGGGATCAATGGCCCTCTCATTCGGAGGCAAGGTGGTGATGATTCTCACCTAAGCCTCGTCTCCTCTCTTTCTCTCTCTCTCTCTATTGTCTCACACACAGAATCGTGATTTCCTTTTTTTTTCCTCCCTCGTGTCCTTTGAATTTGTGATGGTTTGATTGGTCATGTAAAAAAAAACCGTTAATATTGATTTTGAATGTACGATATTTTGTTCAAGTTGGTGAGACTTGTGTAAAATGGCACGCTCATGATCTTTTTGCCTTATATGCATAAAACATGAGATACCATCTTGAAATGACTAACATGGAAAAACTAAATCATAAATATTATCTCGAATTTTTTCTCCAAAAAAAGGGAATAATTGGTGGAGGTTTCACCCATAAAGTGTTCAAAACTAGTAATTATGAATCGGTTTGATTTTCGTTAATTAATCTTACTTAATAACCTACTGATGAACACTAAAACCCATAAAATAACCCCGTTAACATTACCCTCTTTGATGGGGTGGGGACGCGTAAGTTTCAAGAGTGGGTTTCGGCTGGCCCCACGCCCGGCAAAGAGCGGGGCAAAAAGTCCGGCGTGAGTATAGAATAGGAATAGAGTAGAAGAGAGAAAAAAAAAAAAAAAAACATTACCCTCTTTTTGATTTTTTTTTTTTAAAAGCTTCCTTTCAACTCTATAAATTTTCAAAATTGCCCATAACTTTGTCAAAAATTAACAAGATGCCTTATGCCTAGTTTTGCCATTTTCACATTTTTCCTATTAAAGATGCAACAAAATCTGTTTGTAATATTTCAAACACATCCTAGGCATGTGGAAAACTTTTTAATTCAAGCCCAAAAATCACAGAAAAATTAATAAAATTTCTCACAATGTCATGATTTTGAGTAAATTGTCCACGTCATACACCAACCATACTGCATAAAAGCATTGACTAGATACCAACTTAGTATTTTCAAAATGTTTAAAACTATAATGGCCAAATTATAATTTTTACAACTAAATTAACAATCATACAATAAATTTAGGGGTTTTTTGGATAATTTTCCCAACATTATCAATGTCATGTCTTCGATTTAATTTGACATGTCATACAGCATATAATGTCAATTCAACATCCCATTTTGCATCTGATTTGTCCTATCTTATTACATGTGATTAATGTTGTCACGCGTCATTCTTGCAACTCATGATTGATGTAGTTAAGTCCCTCCAATTTAGTTAAAGGAAAAATGTCGATGTGGTTTTTTCTATTTCTTTCTTAAGACAAATAATGTCGATGAGGTGCCCACCACAATTACTTGATTACATTTCTTTCTTTTTTTTTTAAATTTAAAACTTAATTATGCTTTGACCATAAGTTTAGGACTTTTAGTCCACTTACCCTATATTGTTTAGATTCTACAATTCGTTAGTGAGTGCAACTTTAATTGAAGTGGAGCGCTTATGGATGAGCATGGAATCGGCATTAAGTACTTCATCTACAACTCTCATGTGCTCTAGGTATTCATCTAGATATGCAGTTCTACTCATCAGCACTATCTCGCCACAACAGGCTTTGGTGGCTGTGCTGACTATTGCTCTAACGCTCCATTTGGAAGCAGGACAAGCGGGCAATGAAAAAGACGATAGTGCCATTAAATGTGGAGGTAGTGATGACGACAATGACAGGGAGTTCGAGTTTGTCCTCTCTTTTGGGTCGTCTGGGTAGAGCCATGACTACACGGATGTGAACATTTCATCGTTAATATCTCTATGACAACCTCTTCTTCAAAGTGAAGCTCGTACCATAGAGCCCTCTGACGCCAACTCTACCAAGCCTCCATCATTTTCTAGTAGCAGAGAGAGAGAGAGAGAGAGAGAGAGAGAGAGAGAGAGAGAAGAGAAAGAGAAAGAGAGAGAGAGAGAGAGAGAGAGAGAGAGAGAGAGAGCGACAGGGGTTATCTAGAGGTGGTCATCAGATTTTGCGAGATAGAGAGGAGAGGTATAGGAGTGAGGTGTTTAGAGGGAATTTGAAATAAAGGAAGATAGAGAGAGTGGGGGAGAAGATGTGGAAAGAAGAGAGCATAATCAATCAGAAGAGAGAGCATCATACCAAACAAGCCTGCAAAATTTTAATTTTTCATCTTTTAATTTTCACATCACTTGGACACATGTCATTTTTTAATGGATCATGCGTGTCGATGATGTGGCGATTTGATACCACTCAATATTTTCTCGAATGGGCATGAAATATAATAAGCAATGAGTTTTGGTGGAGTATTTGCAAAATAAAATGTTTGCATGGGCGGCCACGATAAGGAAGAGGACATTCATAGGGAAGAATAATTATCAATAATACTTTACCGATCATTTGGTTTCTAGATTTATTTTGAATTTGTATGCTTTGTTTTAGCTAAATTTTAGAAAGAGATGTTTGGTACTATGGGCGAACATGAGTGCTTCCTCGTTCTCAAACCCCGTTAAAGTATCGCATTGTCGACTCATATTGAATAGATTTATACACATGAAAGTTGCATCAACTAAACCACATTGTAAAACAATTTTCATAGACCATGCCATACCTCGATATCTCAATATATACATAAATTGAGTGAAGTCCAAACTCAACTCACTTTCATTGCCTTGCTCAACACCAAATCACTTTATGTTGAAAGTTGGCACATGCACGATCCTTCCTTGGCTTTAGAATAGGGACTGTCTATGAGCTAGGGATGTCAACGGTTCAGTTCGGCTTTTTTGAAAAATCGAACCAAATCGAATCGTTAGGAAAAACATCTGAACCGAATGAGACTTGAATCGAATGTGAAACAAACTGAAATTTTGATTCGATTCGGTTTGATTTTTCGATTTTTGGTTTTCAACTTTTTGCATTTGTTTTTTTTCTTATTATATATATTTTTCATTTTAAAAAATAGCTCTTCTTATCGGTTTATTGGTTCGGTTCGGTTAACCGATAAAAACCGAATTGATAACAAAAATTTCGGCATTTAATGAAAACCGAACTGAATGGAAACCGAATAAAAAAAACTGAATTTTTCGGTTTGGTTCGATTTGATTTTCGATTCGTTTGACACCCCTACTGTGAGCCACCAAATTTGGGATCGCCACCTCTAGATCTTGGACGATCTAACTCTCTCGATCGAGTCCCCAACGATCCAATTCCCATAAGCGGGGCCCACTCTTGATACTGGGCCTGAGCCTCCTTCGATACAGTCTAAAAAATGCTCATTAGAAAGCCCAGCCCAAAACAACGATGGCAGGCCCGTAAATTCGTCCATCTTCTCCGTCCTGTCTCTGCATATAAATACCGAACCATCTCGAAACCCTAATTTCCCTCTGAGTCCGCATATCCGATAAACCCTCACTTCCGCCTCCCTCACTCCCTTCCCCCGACCGCCGCCGCCGCCGCCACCAATGGCCGCCGCCGCCGCGCTCCCCTCGTCACCATCCAGTCCCTGGAAGGCGACATGGCCACCGACTCCGCCCCCACCCTCCCCTTGCCGGACGTCATGAGGTCCTCGATCCGCCCCGACATCGTCGGCTTCGTCCACTCCAACATCTCCAAGAACAGCCGCCAGCCCTACGCCGTCTCCAAGCGCGCCGGCCACCAGACCTCCGCCGAGTCCTGGGGCACCGGCCGTGCCGTCTCCCGTATCCCCCGCGTCCCGGGCGGCGGCACCCACCGCGCCGGCCAGGGCGCCTTCGGCAACATGTGCCGCGGCGGCCGCATGTTCGCCCCCACCAAGACCTGGCGCCGCTGGCACCGCCGCGTCAACGTGAACCAGAAGCGCTACGCCGTTGCCTCCGCCATCGCCGCCACCGCCATCCCCGCCCTCGTCCTCGCCCGCGGCCACCGCGTCGAGTCCGTCCCCGAGCTCCCCCTCGTCGTCTCCGACGTCGCCGAGGCCGTCGAGAAGACCGCCGCGGCCGAGAAGGTCCTCAGGCAGATCGGGGCCTTCCCTGACGCCGAGAAGGCCAAGGACAGCATGGGCATCCGCCCCGGGAAGGGCAAGATGCGCAACCGCCGCTACATCAACCGCAAGGGCCCCCTCGTCGTGTACGGCAACGAGGGCGCCAAGATCGAGAAGGCCTTCCGCAACATCCCCGGCGTCGAGGTCGCCAACGTCGAGCGCCTCAACCTGCTCAAGCTCGCCCCGGGAGGCCACCTCGGGCGGTTCGTCATCTGGACGAAGTCCGCGTTCGAGAAGCTCGACTCGATCTACGGGTCGTTCGAGAAGATCTCGGAGAAGAAGAAGGGCTACGTGCTGCCGCGGTCGAAGATGTTGAATGCCGATTTGTCGAGGATCATCAACTCCGACGAGGTCCAGTCGGTGGTGCGGCCGATCAATAAGGAGGTGAAGAGGGCGCCTTTGAAGAAGAACCCATTGAAGAACCTGAACACCATGTTGAGGCTCAATCCTTATGCCAAGACCGCCAGGAGGATGTCTCTTTTGGCCGAGGCGCAGCGTGTGAAGGCCAAGAAGGAGAAGCTCGACAAGAAGAGGAAGCCCATTACCAAGGTACTTTATTCCACTATAGCTTGTTCTTCTATCGGACATCTAATGAGCATGATTGTTTACATATTCATAGATACGTTTTGAGGTCGTGTTGCTATAATCAGATTACATGGTGCAATTTATGATATTTTAGCATGACCTTAATGTGTCGAACGTGTGCATTGGTACTCCGTTCGATGGAAGTCGTAGTGATTGTGGTCGTGTGATTGGACTTGAAGTATCTGCGGCGAGTTCTTACTTATAACTTCTCGAATTTTGCTTCAGGTGGAACTCCTCGAAAGTTATTTGATACTAAAGTTGGTTTGCTTTTGTTCTGTGAGATGAACTTCATTCATAAGTGCTGGCGTTGAACATCCATTAGAATGAATATCACATTAGACTAGCCACTAGAGAGATGAGATGTGCTCTCTTGAGCTATCTGCGATGGGCTTTTCACCATAGTGGAATAGTTGTGCTACGATCACATATTTTTGGCACTATACTCTTTTACAAAGAAGTATTGTTCTGGCATGATGGTGAGAACTAATGTTGGGCTAGTCTGTGCCATTTGCATATTGTGCTGTTGAGCAAATTTGAAGTTGGACTCTTTATAGCCTCGTGATGTATGTTTGTCCGTGAAGTTAATTTGATGCATTGCTATTATTTAGCTTCTTGTGAGTTGCTATGTGTTTGGTAAAGTATATGCGGGTGTCATCTGTTCACCTGCGACTGCTATATGATGACTAACTTTGTGGCCGATGTTCATCTTTCTTGTGTCCCTCAGTTCATATCTTCTCTTGGACTTAAACTTAACAAACTTGAGCTATTTTTGTGGCGATTCTCTGTAGTTTGGCCTGCTCTGCCTTTTATTATCTGGGCCAGAGGAATTTTGTCGTTGCTCCGATGAAGAATTGCTTCAGACACATGACTCATCTCCTATTTTTGTTGTTCGCTTGTGCTTGCAGGAGGATGCAGCAGCGATTAGGTCAGCCGGAAAGGCATGGTATCAGACAATGATCTCAGACAGTGATTACACCGAATTCGAGAACTTCTCGAAGTGGCTTGGAGCCTCCCAGTGAACTTGACTAATGTCATTTTATCTTACCTTAGACCTGTTTTATCATCTGTTTTGTTTTCTGGTCGCCCATTTGTGTTGTTATTTACGCATTTTTGAGATAGGATTCCATGGTTTTGGAAGAAAGTTGATTGAAATCGCAACGGAATTATTTTTCTCCTGTCTATTGGCGTGATGCCATTTATTTGCTTCTTTTTTGCACGGCTTGGCGTGCACTTTCATTCATGCGGTATCATCGATGGGTTTTTCATCGTTCCTGCTTTCGCTTTGCTTAAACAACACGTGAAAATTAGGTGGAAGGTGATGAAAATGAGGGCATTTCCTAGTTTCGTTTGGGGAGGAGATGCATAATCTTCCGTTTTTGCTGTGTCCGGGATTGGGGTTTGCTCGTCCATTTGGTTTAGTTTTGGGTTTTTACCATTGCTTCCTTGCATTGGCAGTGTGTTTTGTTCTGGGTCATGGTGAAAAATTTATGTGAGAGAGAGAGAGAGAGAGAGAGGTCTATGCAACTTGGTGTTTAATGACAAAATTATAGAACAATTTGAAGAGTACGTTTCTTTAGCTGGGTATTTAAGTTCCGGTCTTTCTATAAGCATGTGGTGAAAGCAATATTTTGCTTGAATGGGCGACAAAATATGACAAAATACGTTTCTTGAAGTATATGGTACATATGTTGTATACTCTCCGCAACCTTTTGTGATTAAATTTGGTGAAAATGCCCAATAAGTTACGGTGATAGTTGAAATGGGAAATCCCGTACGAGATGGAAAAACGATTACATAAGAAATTAATCATATAAATAAAAATTACACATCTCTTATCAGAAAAATAAAATGAACTCTATTTTCACCCTCTAATTATCTTTAACACCATACCTGATTGGGTTAATGAAAATAACATCAAAAGAACTAGTTCATCAAAATCTTAAGTGAAAAGGGTTAAGGTTGTTATTTAATGAAAATGCAAAGGCCACACAATATCATGTCATGAAAATACAAGACTTTCATATTAATCAAAATAATGTCGTTTGCGTTATGTTACTTTCCACTGGTTTTTTTTTTTTTATTATAGATTTCATTTCCTCTCTTCTACTTGCTAACGTGCTCAATCTGAATTCTATAAAAAATTTCTTTGTAATGACCTTGGAGCTTGTTGATAATATTTGTTAAAAAAAATATTAATCATAAATTGTAATCACAAATAGTTCATAACTCAAAAAAAAAAAAAAAAAACTTACTAAAGTATTGTGTATTATAAGGAGTCGATTGAACTAGATAGACATTGTGATTAAATGTATATTGTTAACAATCTTTTGAGTCTCAGTTATTATATTTATTAAAATAACCGAATCTTAGATCACCCTCATAAATCAATGAATATGTAGACTTCGCTAATTTAAACACCAAAGAAGAAGAAACAACAATTTAGGAAAATTGATAAAAATCATTATTTGATAAATCTATACTATAGTAAGTGTATTTTGCCTCTTTCATCAATTTTATCATTCTTAGTGATGGCTATTTTGGACTACTTAAATTTTATGGTATGCCTAAAACTTTTTGAGAGGTGAAAATAACAAGAGCCAAAATTACGGCATAAAATTTTCCATAACAAAAATAAAAAAAAAAATGGAGGTAATCCCATAATAAGAGCCTGAAATTTGTACTTGGTGAACAACCGGATACCAGTTCAATGTAGTATATTGAATTTCAAAATTGGGCTCAATGTAGGACTCCTATTTGCAGATTTGGACTAATATTTTTTTTTTATCGGTCCTACTCTATTCCTATTCTAACGCCCACTCTCAGACTTTTGTCATGCCTTCTTGCAAAGCGTGAAAGTCGAAACCCATTCTTGAAACTACAGCGTCCCCACCCCAACCCTCGCTGAGAAAGTGGGAATTCGAACCCCCCACCTCCCCCTTCCAAATTAGAAGGGTGACCACTGGAACAAACCCCAATGATTGATTTGGACTGATTGACTCATAGAACATTGTTCTTTTTTAATGGTTCTCTTCTTGTTAATGAAAATGATAGATGCGTGAGGTTGACTATAGAGTAAGAATCTCAGATCTCTTGATTGATAGAAATTACGAGGCCAATTAGATAGCGAAAAAATTCAGAACTATGTGAATTCATAAAGAAGAAAGGAACTAGAGGTCCTTCTCGGTCACGAAAGAGGAACCCTAAATATCAGAGTTGTTAAATCTTAGTTATCAAACCTTGACTTGCCCTACCTATTGGTTGAGGGAGAGAATGCGAGTACTCCCCCATGGAAAGTCTCAATGGGCTAGACACAAACATATTCAATAAATAGATTATGTGAGATTTACAAAAGATTTTTTAGTATCGACCGGGGAGAATTACCAAAAAAGTTCTAAATCTATTGCAATTGTGCCAATTCAGTCATAAACTTTTTTTTTTTGCCAATTTAGCCTTAAACCTTTTACAATGCCAATTTAGTCCATCTGGCCAAAATTGACCGGCCGACATTGACGTGGACATCGACCGTTCGACGAATGCTGACATGGCAATTTTTAAATATTTTTTTTGAATATTTGAATATTTTTTTCTTTTTTTTCCCCACATTCTCCTTCCCTTGGTCGCTGGTGGTGCCGACCGGAGGCGAGGGCCGGCGAGGCTTGCTCCCGCCGGCCACCGGTGAGGGCGAGGCTCCACCGGATCTAGCGAAGGTCGAGCTCGCCGGCACTAGCGAGGGTTGACCTCGCTTGTGGTTGGTGAGGCTTCTCGCAAGATGTGGCAACGGCGGCCTCGCCATTGCTAGGTGAGGCTCGCCTTCGACAAAGTGGCGGTAGGGGCGAGCCTTGCCGTGGCCGGGAGGCCGACCTCGCCGGCTAGAGAAATGAGAAGGTGGGGAAAAAAAAAGAAAAAAGAAATAAAAATTCAAAAAAATATTTAAAAATTCGAAAAATATTAAAAAATTGTCACATCAGCGTTCACCGGCTAGTTGTCTTCAGCCGGTGTCCACGTCGCGTTGGCCGGCCAATTTTGGTCGAATGGATTGAATTGACATAATTATAAAAGTTTTAGGACTAAATTGGCCCCAAAAAGAAATTTAAGACTGGATTGACACAATTATAATAGGTTTAAGATCTTTTTGGTAATTTTCCCTATCAACTTGTTATGTGATTGATCTCGTTCATAGTAGAATAGGGCTATCAAAATGGTTCATTATGATATTGGTTCCATGAACAATTGCATATTGATTAGCCAGACTGACCAACTTATGTTGTCGATGTGGCAAGGATCATCGCAAGATTGAGGCGGGGCATTCGGTCCTAGGGCGTTTGTCCCATGTAAGGCCAAGGGATACGTGACTTTCCGCGGTAGTTCGCTGACCATGATAGACGCCCGGAATAGGCTTGGCTTCGAGGATTTCTTGGTCATAACAATACACGTCACATTTGATAGAATAATAATGGCGATGTGCTTCCTTCTCCTGAAGTTTTAATTAGATGCAGGCATTCCCCTCGTAACAAATGGACGAACATAGAAATCTCTGACTTGCTTAGGAAATTAAGAGCTACCCTAGACCTAGTTGTTCCTAGAAATTAGCAATATAATGTCAACCGGCAACGGTTGCCATCACTTGAGAAGTTACTTTCATTTACATGGAAGGGAAAAAAAAACGTTTAGGTTTCAATCTACAGTTTTCCACGAAGCCAATTTTTGTAACTTACATGAATTAGTAACCCCTTAAGTCGGTTTAAACTGGTGGAGATTACATCAGAAAAAGTGGGAAGGAAAGACTAGAGATCATCGCTGAAATCGGATAGCGGACCATCGTTGCTCGGAGTCTCATGCCGATTCTATACGCTGTTTTGCTTTTTGGTCTTGGTCAAGCCCGTTCGTGTTTCTTGTTTCATTTTCTTCTCTTCTCTAGGACCTTTGCAGCCAAACAGAAAGCTGCTAACGAGAAAGAGTCATCCGAAATAATTTTCCTTTTGGCTGAATGATGATGTCATTAGAGATGGTCACCAATAAAACTTTCACCTTCATATGGATGAGCATATTTCTCGTGGTTAATTCACGTTGTATATGTTGATCGGCTTACATATCTTTTGTTGTTCGCAAATAATCTCATGACTGGGCATATTTCGTTGGCAGCAGTGGCTCGAGCAAGCGAGGGTCTGTCTGCATCTGTCGCGGAGGCGAAAGTTTCCTGTGCATCATGTGGCGACTTAAATATCAGGAGATCCGACTTCCCCAGCGACTTCCTATTCGGAGCTGGCACTTCCGCCCTGCAGGTACTTAACATTTGAAGTGCATTTTGAGATTGTAGGACTTCTTGACCTTGTTACATTTAGAACTTGTTGATGGAGGAGTATTGTGAATGCCCGCCGGCTCCTGGTACAGCCTATTCGCATTCTGTTGAGTTGGATTTAGCTACTGTACTAAGCGTCGTCTGAATGTTGATGTGACTGGTGCAGACAGAAGGATCGGCCAAAGAATATGGGAAAGGACCGAGCGTCTGGGATGCTTATGCTAAGAAATATCCAGGTTCCTCTATCAATATTATGCTCTTCGGCGTAGCTGATTGTTTGTGATGAAATTACTCGCTAGGAGTCGACAATGCGTCAATCCTGGTCTAATTGTCCACAACTGATGTTACTTTCTCTGCTCAGAAAGGATCGCAAACAGAAGTACCATAGACACAGCGGTTGATGCATATAGACGTTATAAAGTAAGACGGAGACCCCCATGACACGTTTCTTTGGAGAAATTTTTTTGTCCTTCTGCTTCAGTTGTTAGATGTGAGAATTCCTAACATTTTCCAACCTGTTCATGCTGTTGTGGTTTATATATGTACGTACAATCCATTTGCTACTATATAGAATGATGTCAAGCTGCTAAAAGAACTTAAAGTGGATGCGTACCGATTTTCCATTTCCTGGACCAGGATTGTCCCAAGTAAGTCATTTAAAATCTAGAGATGTTCTCAATGCTTACATTGCGAAAACTTCTCTGCATGAAGATTTACATCCCGTTTTTCCTAGCAAGACTCTAGAAGAGAAACATTTTCCTTGAAACAAGGAGCTTTATCTGATGCACTAGTACTGATCAGCAAGTTTCTGCACATGATGTAAATAACGGAATGTGCAGGTGGATCCTTAAGTGATGGAGTGAACCAGAAAGGCATTGCTCACTACAACAATCTTATTGACGAATTGATTGACAATGGTGGGTATTTTCTCGCCTTCTGTTTCTCTTGACCTTTGCATTTACTTGAAAGATCATTCTTATTTGGATAAACATTTATGACTTTCCCCATATGCCCAGTGTCCTAGGACAGCTTAGACCAGAATTCTCCTGAGTTTAAGAGCTGACATTCACTCGTATTCTAATACAGGCATAACACCTTTTGTGACATTGGTCCACTTTGACCCGCCGCAAATGCTCGAAGACAAGTACGGAGGTCTCTTGAGCCGGAAATTTGTGTGAGCAGCTTAACCCTTGCCAGTAAACAGTCGCCTTTTTATATCATATATAGTCATTGATACTTCTTCATTTTATATTCCAGGGATGATTTCAGGGACTATGCTGAAATTTGTTTCAGTACGTATGGAGATAGGGTCAAGAAATGGACCACAATAAACGAGCCTTTGATGGTGTCAATGTTTGGTTATGACACGGGGTTCGGGCCACCAGGGAGGTGCTCAGATCCTCCCGGTGCATGTCCTGAAGGCAATTCGTCCACTGAGCCTTATATTGTGAGCCATAACCTGATACTTGCTCACGCTGCCGCTGTAAAGCTTTACAGGGAGAAGTTTCAAGTGAGTAAAAACGAGTCATTTATGTTCTAGATATCATCGTCATGTTCTGCCTATCAACTCTTTTATCTTTGTGTTGTTTGCAATGGTCGTCTGTTTCGATTGTGAAATTCTGTTCTTAGGCTAAACAAGGAGGAGAAATTGGCATATGCCTCGTAGGTCAATACTTTGAACCTTATTCAGAATCTTCAGAAGATAAACAAGCAGCCCAAAGAGCTCGAGACCTCCACTTGGGATGGTTTGTATTGTCAACTTCTATGAGGCGGAATATTTAAGCACAATATAAAAAAAAGATACTTCGGTTTGTCGATGAACATGGAAGAGTGTAATCATCCCCGCCGATTCTGTTTGCTGGTCACATGACAGGTTTATGGATCCACTGGTGTATGGATCCTATCCACGCACAATGCGGCGTATATTGAAGGAAAGGCTACCGAATTTCACCGAAGAAGAAAAAGACTTGGTTAAGGGGTCATTTGACTTCCTCGGCTTGAATTACTACACGACCAGGTATGCAAAGAGCCGCAACGTGGATCCACACGCACCGCCGATAAGCTTCAGTCTAGACCTGAATGCAGACCTTCGAGGTGAACGTGATAGATAGATGAAAGGAGTTTAGATTTATCGATGATGCCCTCTTTCCTTCTCTATACTCACTCCGGTTTTGGCTCTCTGCAGTTGATATAGATGGAGTTCCTATAGGCCCAAAGGTGAGCCAAAAGGAAGAAGCAAGAAGAGAGAAGAAAATACATGCTTTTCCTAGAAAAGTTTTAACTCCTGTTGAATTTTTTGCTTTTCTCAGAGGTCCACAAAACAACACTTTGCGCATATGCTCTCTGTAATTGCAGGCTGAAGGAAGTGCGTTCATTTACATACACCCGATTGGGCTACGGAGAGTTTTGAACTACGTGAAGCGAAGATACGGGGGTCACAAGATCTACATCACCGAGAACGGTTCGATGGCTCGCCATGTTTCTTTCTTGCTTCTAGCGAATGCCTTAGTTCTACAATGTATCTCGAACTGCAGGGGTCACCCAGGCGAAGGTCGAGGGCAGGCCAACCCAGGAAGCGCTAAACGATCAGCACCGCATAGAGTTTGTCCTTCAGCATCTTTATCAAATCAAACAAGCAATGAAGTATGTTATTGCAACGAAAAGGCGATCGGTTTGATTTCACAGTGGCATCATGCTGTATTGATTAGACTCGACTTTCGACGTGGTCTTCCCCTAGTTTGACGAAGAAAAAAGGAATTTCTTGCACCGGAAAGCAACAGCAAAGCTACTGAGAGATGAATCTTAACAATATAATGTTTTTGGAAATTCGATTAGCCTATGTATAGTCATTTGTTAGTCTTAGCCACTCTAATTGTGCTCCAGGAGTGCCTAAAACCGTGCTTAATCCTTCTCGTGCTATCTAAACGCATGGACACACAAGCCTTACTCGACCGTACTAAATGGCTCGAATATTTGTTTTGTGCAGGAAAGGAGTCGACGTGAGGGGATACTTTTACTGGTCTCTGCTCGACAGCTTCGAGTTTGGGGATGGCTACACGACGAGATTCGGGCTCTACTATGTCGACTATAGTGATGATCTCAAGCGCGTACCTAAACTGTCTGCGAAGTGGCTTCCTGCATTCCTGCATGGCAAAGAAGAGACACCGAAACGCCAGCCATTTACATGATAGATAGATTGTTTCTGTTTCATTGCGCCTAATCTGTTCAAGCCATACCATTTGCTTGCATAAAATACGGACCAAAAAAAAAAAAAATCTCGGGTCAATGAAATACCTCATTAATTTCGTCTGTGGGGTATGTAAGCTAGAAAGCTTAGGCAAATGGCTGAAGTCATGTGCACCTGGCGGCATGAAGAGTCAAATTCGTGCTACCGTGAAATTAGTTACGTGGGTTATATTAAAAAGGGAAAATTCTAAATAAAGATCTGAAGTGGATTTTATTTTAAATAAAGACTTAAAATACCATCATTTTCTCAAATAATTACTTGAAATGGAACTTTTTTAAATAAGAGCCTGAAATGTTTATATCAATATCAAAAAAGGGCACGAACTCACCTGGCTATGAAGGGCAATTTTGTCTTTTAAATTTTTAAAAATATTTTCCTTTTTCTTTCTTTTTTATTTTTTTCTTTTCATTAAAAAAATTTTAAAAAACCAAAACACACCTGCCCATATTTTTATTTTTTAAAAGTTTTTTATGTTTAATTTTTAATTTAATTTAATTTAAATTTAACTTGTGTTTGGATGAAAATATCTCTCATTAGCCAAAATGGCCGGCAAAGTTAGACTCTTATTTGAAGCAATCATAAACACTTCAAGCCCTTTTTTGGGATTGACATGGTTATTTCAGTTCTTTATTTAAAATAATGTCCACTTTAGGCTCTTATTTGAAAAAGAGCATTTCGGGTTCTTATTTAGAATTTTCCCTATAGAAATGACGTTAGGCGATTGCTAAAAAAAAAAAAAAATGACATTAGAGTGAGTGTAGCTAGGAAAAAAACCAAAAAAAAAATATAACATAATGGTCCACACTTGACAAATAAATGATCTTGCATGGTCATTAAAATAGTTGCATGAAGTTTATGCAAATAGGTTATATT
Source organism: Eucalyptus cloeziana (assembly GCA_014182715.1). NCBI lineage: Eukaryota > Viridiplantae > Streptophyta > Magnoliopsida > Myrtales > Myrtaceae > Eucalyptus > Eucalyptus cloeziana. The sequence continues at coordinate 32,453,064 of CM024644.1, forward strand.
AAAAAATAAATAAATTAGAAAATATAAAAACCACAATTTACTAATGTTTATTGAGGAAAGATATTTCCCAAGATTTTCATAAAAAATAAATATGATTAAATCCATAATTAGTGATGACTCCTATAATTAAATGCATAGTTATAGATAACTCTAATGATATAATTTTAAATATTAATATCCGAATATTAAATGTAATAAGGGCGTGTCACTTTAAAATTTTAAAATAATCGAGATGTTAACAAATATATCACAATATATTTGGTGACAATAAGCTTTGAATTATTTGGTTACAGTAAGTTTTTGAAAGAGTTTTAGCATTTTATGGATTTCAACGAGTGTTGAAGAAATTCTCACAATAAAGTTACTTTGGCTAGCACAGATGTTACATATGGATCGTTGTTATGTAGTGATAAAAACGAATAGAAAGTCAACAAAAACAAGTTACCTATGTTTTCAAAAGTATAGAAGAAAAATATGTGCATAGATGTAGCTTCACCAAGAAAGTGGAGATAAATAAATATTAGATTGCGATCTAATCAACTATGCTACATTAGCTACTGATAACCAAGATTTTATTAATAATCACGGGAGTTTCTTCTCTGATGAAATTTGTAAAGCAATCAAGAACCGTGCCGATCAACATATAATATATCTTACAGAGTTCACTAACACCCTGAAAGTATTTTTAATCATATGTTGGCGGTGATTTGTTTTATACCTTCAATTGCTTTTTTTTTTGTTCAACTGATAAAACTATACACAACATTATTTTACAGTAACCACATAGTCTGCACCACGTTTTAAGATTTTTTATTTTTATTTTTTTTATGAAATCTTATTGTGATTTTTAAATAATATCTCATGCTCCTTTTAGTTTAATACCAGTTTTTCTCATAGAGATGTTAAAGTGAAGAGCTCCTAATATTTCACTATTGTGACAGACTTGTCTACATAACATATTAAGTTAGTAACTTAAGTTCAAAACATATTAAGCAATAATCATGATACAACATTAAATTTTACAAATATGGAGAAAAAATAACTTAAAGCATGAATCAATGCAATATATATTAGGGTTAATGCCATAAAAAACTCCAACCTAGTATACTTATGACAAATTTACGTTAAATTAATTTTTTTTATTACCAAAAATCTCAAACTTTACCCTTGTAATAAATTTACCTAAAACCCCAAATTGCTACATGATCCATTAGTTTCCATTAAATTATGTTAATATCGCAAAAAATCATTACTCGGTACACTTGTGACAAATAGAGGGTAAAACCCTAAACTTGTGTACTCGTTAACTAACACATGTCATCCAATTTAATAATTTGACTGTAAAATTTACTGGAAACTAATGGAGGGTAAATTTGTCACATATATGCCGATTTGGGTTTTTGATAGTTCAAAAATTATTTTTGGATAAATTTGTCACATATGTACTAATTTGAGATTTTTCATGGTATTAACCTTATATATTAAGGGCAAACAAATTTTCACAAGAAAATAAAGAAAGTATGTATTCTTATTTTAAAAATAAATCAAGGAAACTCTAGCTATTCATTCTTGGGCAAAGAAGTATTCTGAATTTCTTTAAAAGTACAAATTGAGTATTAATTATATATGCGAGATATACAATGATTCTCTTTATGATACATTGTCATGGATTTGAGATATTTATCAACTCTTGCCAAAGTAAAACGATACCTATTCTATGGATACCATCAAGAAAAGGGAGATTCCATGAAAAAAGAAACTGAAATGTATGGATAATCACCTCTAACTCTCCACAAATAGAGAGAAGTAAATGGATTTTGATTGCCTTTTCCAGGGCCGTCGATAACACGAAGGTGAAGAGTCTGAGAAATGGATAAAAGCCATCAAGAGAGGGGAAAATACATTCTTTATTTATGCTCTCATGCTCCTTACTTCTTAGTGCTTACAATATTGCGTGCACTTGTAGTAATTCAATAAATGTCGCAATTTTATGTCTCATACCTCCATAAGAGGCTTCGGATCCACTTTAAATAAATCTTAATCTATAATATGAGTGGTGTGAATATTTGTTTTGTTATAATTTACGTATATTATTTCTCTTGTGAAAAATTCACGTAACAATTATAATTTTACACCCATGTGACGCACGGTCATTTATCAAATCCCTGCTAGAGAATATAGTCTTCGATTGTATTTTTTATATTACTCTAGATTTTGGTGTCGATGTGAAATTTCGTAAGAAAAATATAGAGAGAATTATAACAACATTATGTTCACATCAACAAAATTCTCCGCTATAATTTATGTGAAGTTTTTCTTTGTAAAGCGTAGGCGAACCACTTATATAGGTTTATCATTAAAAGAAAACATGAGACATGAAATTGTAATATTTATTGAATTATAGCACATACGATATTTCAAGCACGTAAATTAATTTGAATCAATCAAAAACAAAAAGGCATAAAGTAAGAGAGTAGATTCCCATCTCCTGATAGCTTTCCTTCATTAGTGGCATTGAAAAGGTGAACAAGCTATTTGTCCATAGCATGTTCTTAGGAAGAAAAATGACCAAAAAAAGATATTAAATGAGATGTATTTGAGCAAATTCAATCTTAAACCTTTCAATTTGATCAATTTAATTTTAAACCTTTTAATAATTTGCCAATTCAGTCTATCTGACCAATTTTTGCTGAAAATTGATGACACTAAGGGTAAGTATGGTTCGGGTGGGTGGTTCCTACCTAAGAATTGGGAATTGCTCACTAAGGACTAGTTCCAAGAAATTATAATCGAGAACTACCCGTCTATGGATCCACTTAGGAACTGGACCGCTGGTTCGGTCCAATTCCGGATGGGTTTACAGAATTAGTTCCAAATCTCTACAAAATTACATTTATCAATTAATATTATCTTGAACCTAGTTTCTATTTTAGAGCACAAAAACTTGTTCAGCGTTATATTTGGATTGAATTGCGAGCCATTGATTTTGATTAATAATGGAAAACCATAGGATGGAACGAATAGACAATGCTCATTAACTAGAAATTTAATTTCTTCAAAGGTCATGATATAGTCCTCATAGGGTTTTCCAACACCAGGAACATGTGGAGAATTAAACTCTACGTTAAAAGTCCTAACCTCCACATAAGTGAAAATATTAGTCGCTTGATTTCTTTTTAATTCAATCTAATTTAATCATGAGGATGACTAAGGAGAGACTAATTGTGCTCTTAAAATGAGCCGTTAGCTCTTAATTTCGTATCATGATGATAAAGCACCATAACATTTATAGGCATCTCTAATCGGTTCTTTCCTTCATTTTTGTTCATTTATTTTGTTTTGGTTGAGAAAACAAGTAAATTGATTATTACAATGAAAAAAATGAGGAGTTAATCCTATTACACACTAGCAGACAAAATTAGTCAATAATATCTAATATCTATAACTATACATATATGTACATATATATATTTGGTCGAAATACTACAAAATAATCAAGTAATCGTGATGGATTTTTTTTTTTAAAAATATATGTATATTGGTCCAATTTGGATGGATGGATGGGGCGGTTCCATGTCTAGAGCCAGGAATTGGACTAGTACTCAACAGTTCCACTAAATTGGAACCAAGAATAGGACTGACTCCATGGGAACCACCGGTTCCAATCTAGTCTGTTTTAGTTCCGGGCGATTCCTAGTTCTTTTGTGCCCCCCTAGATGACACGGATGCTAGTTATCCTACATAATACGGCTAGCATCCAATGAAAATTTTTTGAAATTTTTATTTTTTATATTTTTAAAGTTTTTCCTTTCCTTTTCTTTTTTAGATGTAACGATTGGCAATTTCTACAAGCCATCGGTCAAGGCCTAACGAATGCCGCTAGCTACTAGGCAAGGGCTTGCGACCTTTGCCAACTATGAACAATGACTCTTGGCATTTTGGAAATGCCAAATGCTGAAAGCAGCCCTACCCCAGCATTGGGCTTTGAGCATTTGGAATACCCATATTTCGCAAAAGAGCATTCAAAAGTTTTGCCAAACACAAAAATTTTTCCCCAAGAGGCTTTCGGGACCTAAAGCCCCTTGGGAAAGTCCAACCAAACGGGGCTTATGTGCAAGGGCACAACGAGTGCTTGTTAGCCCTTACTCAGTAAGCGGTGGGGGTTGTAGAGCCTCGACTGTTGGTTGGTGGCTCTTGCCAACCTTTAATTTTTTTTAAATGATAAAAAATTTCAAATAAAATAAAAATAAAAGTTTTAAAAAATTATATCAGTGCCTCCAAATAAAAATGCTAAATTGACAAATTATTAAAATGTTTAGAACTAAATTTATTAAATTAAAAGGTTAATGACTGAATTAGCATAAGTGCAATAAGTTTAAGTCATTGGGGTCTATCTCAATGGCCAACTTTTTCATATGGGAAGGGGAGATAGAGAGTTCGAATCTTCACTTTCTTAGAGGATTGAGATGGAGACGATTTAATTTCAAGTGTAGTTTTCGACTCCTACATCTTGTACTGATGCGAAGTGAAAGTCTGAGAGTGAGAGTTATAGTATGAATAAAGTATGATCGACAAAAAAAAAAAAGTTTGGAAATTTTTTGATAATTTTCTCATTCTTAGGTACTAAAATTGTTTCTTCTCTTTTCTCCATTTGCTTATTTTTGGTTATAGAGAAGTAGAGGTGATTTCCCTAGGATCATCTTCCAATTTTATATATTTCAATTTTTCTTTTCATAGAAATTTTCTTTTTCCTCTTATTAACAGTTTGATGTTTGTCTTTTGTTTTGGCAAGAGTTGATTGATGGTCCGTCAACCATGACAATGTATAACAAAGAGAATTGTTGAATTTGTTGCAAAAGTATGCTATATTGATTTGTATTTTTATTAATTTCACAATATTTTCTTTCACAAAAATGCATACATAGAATTCCCTTGACATATAATCAAAATGAGAATATTCACATATCTCTTCCTTTATTTTTGGAAAATTTCGTGGCCAATAGTTGGTTGTTAGTATTCCGCTTTCATTGTTCCTCCAAATAACTTTTCCCCAAGTTTGTAAATTTGAATTTTGTTGTATAATGATTATGAGTTAATAATTTGTTTACTTGTATTGTTATAGATATCTCACATAGAAATTCATGTCACAATAGTGAAATATAGGTGGCCCTATACATCTCCATGAGAAGTAATTGCTATTAAATTAAAAAGAACACGAGATAATTGTTTAGAAGTTACTATAAGGTTTCAACGATATAGAAGCTACAATATACTCAAATGTAACTATTGTAACATTTATAAAGACCATAAAGGTAAAAAAAATGATGATAAAATATGTAATACTAAATTTTTGTTAATTTATGTGATTGATTGAAATGGAAAATATAATTTAAAATTCGAGCAATAATGTGATTATTAAAACTTGTAAATGATACTGAAGGACGGCATCTAACGTTTAGGAAGAGTTGATGGACTAGATTGAATAAATTAAAAATTTAAGTATATTGAACATTTTTGAAAAGTTTAAAATGATATCGTATATTGAATTAAAGTTTAGTAATCATGAGCAGTGTTTGTCGCTTGAAAAAATTTGAAAAACTAGCAAATTGGGGAGAGAAGCGTGGGATTCTCACGTGCGATCGCCTCCCTCCGCTGTCCAAAAAACCCCAAAAGCCCTGCTCCGTCTCCTCCGCTTCCCTCCCTCTCTCTCTCTCCTCTCTCTCTCTAACTCTCATTCTCTCTCTACAGTCCTTTGGAGTCACTACGGCGACGAAGCGACCGTCTCCCTCATCCTCAAACCCGCAGAGAGAAGCCGAGGAGGAACCCTAAGCCCTAGCGATGTCGTTCTCCTCGTCGTCGTCCACCGCCTCTAGGGTTTTCCGGGGCTGCCGGGCGCTGCTGGCCCCCGCGAAGTCCGCTTCCTCCGCCGTGGCCGCCGTTCCCGCCGCTCCCGCGAAGGCCTCCAAGGCCGCGGCGAAGGCGAAGCCGAAGGCGGCCGCGGGCGTGCCGAAGGCGCCCAGCCGGCCGTCGGGGATACAGAAGGTGACCCCCGTCTCGCCGGCGCTCGCTCAGTTCCTCAACGCCGGCGAGGCCTCCCGCGTCGAGGCCGTCAAGCAGATTTGGGCCTACATCAAGAAGGAGGGCCTCCAGGTATGAGCTCGAATGACGCTTCCCTCCCCGGAGAAATGGGGGCGTGGTTAACCCCCCCTTTTTTTTGTTGCTGTTTTTCGTTTCGGTTTTGTTAGGGTTCTTCAGTGGTGTGTGGATGGGGAATGTTGGGTTGAATGTATTTGATGCTCTGTTTTGAGAAGTAAGGTGCAAACAATGTGGTACGGTGAAAATGGAGTGGAGATACTTTGATGCAAGAACGCGTTGAACCGTAAAGATGTTCGTTTTACGTCGTTTCTAACTGCTGAGCCGGCTGAGCATCGAGACTAGGAAATATGTGCTCTCTTTGGTCGCGGCAGTGAGAATTGACGTGTGATTTTTTGATTGTGGGAATGAGGCAACTCAAAGTAAGTTGTTGAAGCATTCTTTGTCGGAGAGCATGTCGAGTTTTCGCAGAGTGCGTTTTGTGTAGTGAATGCGGAAGTTTTGGCTCTATGTAATAGTGTAATCCAAGTCTTTTGTTAGCAGAAGTTTGAGTTTCATAGCTGATTTAAGCACTTGAAGTGCTATAATTACTTTGTTTGTTGCTTGTGGTCTGTTGTCTTTGCGAAAAGTGAGGGGTTTACTTGGCTCAGTAGACTCCAACGTCTTGGATTTATTCCTGTAATGGCAGCCCATTGCAGATCTGTATGTTAGTTTTCAATATTACTTGCAAAATATGTTGTGCGTGAGAAATATGGCACGTGAAAGCATATTCTTTGTTTTTCTCTGATATTGAGATGTAAAATATAAATTTGTTCTTAGCTCCCAATGGTGATCACAAGATGGCTTTGTTGTCTTAATGGTTGAAAAGCAAATTTGTATGGCATCCGCGTGCCATAAATTTCTCTCTAATTGAGGAATTGACTTGATAGATCATAGATGATGTGATCCTTGATTTACCTCAGGAAGAAACAAAATCTAGATTGAGGACACCGTCAAACTAGTTGGGGAGCACTATGATATGGTGCTTATGGGATCATCTTAAGAAGATAGTGGGGTAATTGATAGCCAAAGATACAGATTGATACACAGTCGATTTAGCCGGATCTGTTACTTTTGCAAATGTTATGGCTTCTATCCACGGGAAGTACTTACAGAGATGAGCTCTATGCTTTTAGAGGTTGCTGATAAGAGAAATTAGACGTATACAGTGCTGTTCACTATGTATCATTGTTCTGTCAGCCAGCATTTGATTCTGCGCAGGCCAAAGCCTGAAACCTTGTGGCTTCAGTAATTCATCTCTTTCTGACAATAGATTGCTTCTAGAATGTCAGTCCTAATACTCTATCCATCTTCCTCTGGCAACTCAATCTGTTGACAATAGATTATATGTAACAAGTAAGGCTCGTATTTAGGAGAGGTGAAAATTTATCTTGCATTTCTTTGGGGTGAAACAAACATGAGAGGGAAAGGTCTTATTGAGGACAGATGTTGGAGAATTTGGCTTTGTCGTGATCATAATCTTCTACTTTATGATGCTTATTTTGACTGATGTAGGACTGCACTTTTCCTTAGTGTCCCTCGCGCCATTGTTCTTTTAGAAAAGGGCAAATCTATGAAGCTTCGCCTGTAGCTGTGTTGCCATGTCAATTGCTTTATAATCTTATTGAAGTGGACCTGGACAAGCATTGAACACACTGCTTTACATATCTAGAACACTATGGTATTTTTCTTTTCTTACATGTTCTTCTAAGAGAAATGTATGGCTTTCGTGCAGGATAGCATTAATAAGCGAGAGATTAATTGTGATGAGAGGCTGAAGACCTTATTCGAGGGGAGAGAGAAAGTCGGATTCCTGGAGATTGGTAAGCTGCTGTCCCGTCATTTTGTGAAGACTAGCTGAAGCTGCTCTGGAGTACCGCATCTTCACGTATCTCGTCTTTGGATTAATACCGTCCATGGTGCAGCAACCTATTTTGACTGTGTCGATGACTTTTCAGGTGTTGTCTCTGACTGTTGTGTCTACCTCTGGTTGTGATCTTTGGACTCAATTTCGAACTTTGATGGGCTTTGTAAGATGTCTTAGGAAATGAATTGTTAGGTACTTTTGTGTAATCACTTTTTAACCCCTCATGTGGTCGATTATTTTGGAGTTCGCTCCATGTTAGGGCTGCTTTGTCGCCATGAGTTTCATCAATGGCTCGTTTCTGCAGAAATTCGAAAACTGAATCCGAGAAACTGAAAGTGCAAATCTCCAACTCAACATTTATTGCTCACCATGCAGGATTTGCAGCGCATTTTTAATATAAGCTATCCTCGTCACTGTTGAAGATGATTTTTTTTTAAGCTCAACCCATGAAATGTTAATCTGATAATGTTCAATGTCTTTTTAGTGGGATAATCATCGTGAAAAAGATGAAGGTATAGAGTAGAGACTTGCCCTGACTCTGAGTTGTGGTCTGTCCTTGACCAGATGATGAACACAAATCGTGGATTGCGTAACTAGTTATAGAATAGAATCCAGTGTTCTAAAAACCTAAATGACATTTTTAAGAATGCATCAAATGAATGTGTTCTACCTGGGCAAATGTAGTTTTCATTAAATTCACTGTTGGCAAAATTTTGAGCATCCCCTGTTCCTGTAACAGGGTAAATTGAAGAATGCAAATATTAACCAGAACATCTGCCGTGCGGGCTGATAGCGTCTCGGTTCATCGGGATTGGCCCCAAAAACCAGCAATTATGTAAAATCATATCTAAAGCCGCGAACATTGTGACTGTTAGAAGTCCTTTCCTAGAACCTATTATGATCGAACTCTGCCTTGTCAATTATCTTAACTGAAAGGAAATACTAGGCGGCTTCACTTCTAGAGTCACAATCCTATGCAGGCATTTGAACACCACCTGATTGAAGGCGCAGAAGGTATTCAAATGAGCTTCCAGCGAACCCATTTCAGAGCAGTTTATTCACTGCAATAAGCAAGAGAGAGAAATGACAACAATTAACTTTGCTTTTCGACAAAACAGAGCAATTATGATACTTGGTTTGTCGTAACACTTTCTATAAAAAAAAAGAAAAAAAAAAAAACAAAGTCTCCTTCGCTAAGAACGGGAAGGAGGAAGCAAATCAGTATGCTAGCACCCTATCCTCAAATCTGTCATTCTCAAGGATTTAGTGTCCCAACGAATAAGTAATTATAGGAGTGAAATATTGATAGAATCGGAAGTAGCAAGGGGCAAGCCTTGGCCATAAGAGAACTAAGAAAAAAATATTTATCTTTTTATATATATCATATTACACAAAGGGTTTACAAATTAAAGGGCTAAGGCTACAACCAATTGTTAAATTGTTAAAGCTTTCATAAAAGCTAGACTAAGCAATAAGGTAACTCGTATTTTCCACTCCACCTTGAGCTGTTCGTAGCATTACCTTAACCAACTCAAGTCCAATAGAAGCAAGCCCAACAGTAATAGTGGAAGTAGTACAAATCAATGAATTTATAAGTTCCTTACAAAAATAGATGGTTAATCAGACAAGCATTCAATGAATTATGACTTAATTATTCCATCACCGAAATTCATCCAAACAAAGTAATTAACAACTATGAATAAAAGTAATGGAATAACCTTGGACCCACCCTGACAGGGTAGAATCAGGACTCGATTGATTAAACTTTGCAATTCAAAGCAATCCAGGGTCCGACGGGTATGCGAATTCTTTCTAAATGATGGAACCTTAGTAAAACCAGACCTATTTTCCCGAGGCAAAGAAGTCTTTAGCATCGAAATGGTTATGCAGGGAGCTTAAATGCCGGTACGTAAAATGGCGACACTGAGAAGTAGAATCAGCAAGTATTTCCTCAATTCTTGATCTAATTTATTTTAATTTCCTTAATTTGAAATAAGCTGCTTGGACTTTATCTTGCTAGAGATATAAAGAAAAAATTATGGTATACGGTTAAAATTTGCGTTTGGCCATATATAATGAGCTCATTTCCTTATAGTCAAACTTAAGCCGGAAAATAATTTTCCAGCGTGCAGTATTAGAGCATAAATCAAGAGGTCGAATCCTAATCTCTCTCTCTTCTTGTTAAAATATCTAATTTCTTATATTATCATATTGTGTTTCTCTTGATATGTATATTTGATGTTGTGACATCCACATATTTTAAGTTTCGTTTTTGAAGCACCTCCCAACACGGGAGGTGTGCGTCGAGACATACACTTGACATTCATCGCAATCTGTTTACACGAAGTTTAAACTTTCGCAAGAACATCCGCTGGACACACATGGATCGCTGGATCTAATTTCAAAGATTTGAAAAAAAATCATTGGCTGACAAGACCACGTCAATAATAAAATTAACTTTGTCCATCGCATCTATGAAACATTAAGCCCACAATGGATCCTTCCTTTTACATTTAATATGCAACCAAACCCGCAAATTAAAAAAAAAAAAAAACAATTAGCTTGTGGCATAGATAAACATTAGACAAAACAAGGAGCAATTTTGGGCCATGCTGTCTAGAATCAATTGGTTGCGTTGGGGAGATAAGAACACGAAATTTTTCATGCCTCAACCATCCAAAGACGCCAATGAAATAGGATAACAATGCTACAGGATGCAGATCAGGAATGGGTGCGGGATCCTTGAACACTAAGGGAGATGACGACTTCTTTTTTCTCAAACTTATATACTTCAGAGGGGTATCGAGACTTCGGCCCTGTTTTCGATCAATGCCCTACAGTTGTCACTCCAGATATGAATAACTAATTAACTGCTTCGGTCAATCTTGAAGAGGTGCATAGGGCGACTTTCCAGTTGGGGATTTCTAAAGCTCTGGGCCTGGATGGTTTGAGCGGTCTTTTTTACTAGACACACTAGGATATCGTAAAGGATGATCTTCTAAGGTTAGTGCAGGATTTCTTTAATTCAGGTGTGTTACCCAGCAAACTAAATCGAACCATTATTGCGTTGATTCCTAAGACCAATCACCCTGAAAGACTAGATCAATACAGGCCCATAAGCTTATGCAACTACGCCTATAAAATCATCTCTAAAGTTATTGCTAATCGCTTGAAACCAAGGCTTCCTAATCTAATTGCTAAGGAACAGGCTGCTTATATGAGTGGACGACAAATCCAAGATAATATTTTAATCGTTCAGGAAGTTCTGCATCAATTCAAGACAAGGAAATGGAAGCGAAAGCACAAGGTATTAATCAAGACAGACATGTATAAAGTGTATGATAGAGTTGAGTGGGGTTTTCTTAGAGACTATTTGATAAAGTTGGGCTTTCATCACAGATGGGTTACTTGGGTTATGCAATGTATAACTACACTATCTTTCAGTGTACGCTTTAATGGAGAACAACTACCTTATATCCAGCCATCAAGGGGACTCCATCAAGGTGATCCACTATCCCCTTATATTTTCGTACTAGTGGCAAATGTTCTTTCTACCTTAATTTCCCAAGCAGTTGAAAGAGGTCATCTTAAAGGGATAAAGCTTGCCAGGTCATGTCCGACTCTATCACACTTATTTTTCGCCGATGACTTAGTATTTTTTCTAGATGGTACAATCACTGAATGTCAAAACTTGTCAAATATTTTGAATCAGTATTGTCTAGCCACAGGACAGGTCATCAATAGAAATAAATCTGGCATGTTTTGCAGTAAATATTGTCCTATGAAATTGCAGGAAAACTTGGCAAGGGAATTCAGAGTTTTGGTATTGCAAAGATATGGCAAGTACTTGGGTATACCTTCGGACTGGGGACGATCGAAACGAGAAATGTTCTCTTGGATCTCAGCGAGGGTAAATGCAAAATTGGAAAGGTGGAAAGAACAACTATTATCTAAAGGTGGTAAAGAAATCCTACTCAAATCTGTTGTGCAAGCTATTCCACAGTATGCAATGTCTATTTTCAAGCTTCCTCAATCTCTTTGTAAGGGGCTAGAACATCGAATATCTAGTTTTTGGTGGAAGAATGACATAAGTAGAAGAGGGGTGCACTAGCAGAAATGGGATGAACTAAATGTGATATCCCGAAATTCGACCTTGTTTCAATAAAGTGAAATGGGCCTTTCGTCGACATGCCTACGGTCCTTTTTTTCTGAGCTGATTACTCACGAGTTAACTAACCCATTGAGTGAAGCCGTTAAGGGATGTATCCGCGGTAAAAATCCCTAAAAGCTACTTAATTGGTTGGATTGGACTAAAATCACGTCTGATTGATTTTAACCACGAAATTGAACTCGATTTCGGGAATCAAATTTTAAGCGTGTCATAATTCTTTTTTTTAGGACTTTGTCTCATCGTCCGTCAATTTATTGATGAGTCCGAAATTTCGAGAGAGAAATTATCGGAAGGAAAATTGAGGACCGAAAGAAAATAAAAAGAGAAAAGGAAAATAATTGGAGTAATAGGGATAGTAAAATTGTTTTTACTATTTAATTACTTTTTTTTTTTTTGTTCTTCTCTCCCTTTTTTTTTTCTTTCTCTCTTCTCTCTCTTCCCTTCTCCCCCATGTGCACAGCCCTCCCCCTTCATGTGATTCCCCTCCCCTCTTAGCTGTCTCCCTCTTTCTTTTTTTTTCTCTTTGACTTTTCAACCCATCCTTATCTCTTCTTGCCCCCCCTTTCCCACGTGATCGAAAGCCCCCTCCCTTTCTTCTTCTTCTTCTTTCTTCTTCATGAAAATGAAGCAAAACCAGAAGTTGAAGAAGACAGGAGGAGCAGCTCGCCGGAAGCAGTAGCTCGCCGCCCATGCACCGCGCACTGCCACCGCCGCCCGCGCGCCAACAGCTTGCGGTCATTCACCCGTGCCCACGCGCCCGACCGTCGCCCCCGTCCCCGTGCGACCAGCCCCTGCCCAGCTCGGCCTCACGCCCCAGCCACCGTCCCTACCTCCCCGGCATCCCCCTCACCCTTTGCCGGCCTCCCCTCGCCCTTGTGGCCACCGGACTAGCTCCGGCCAGCCATCGCAGCCCCCTCACGGACTGGGTTTCCAGCCCCTTCAGGCCCGCTTTTGGGCCATTTTCGGGCCTTGGACCCGAGCCGTGCTTTGGGAGGAATCGATCCCCGCGCCGTGCCCGTCGATTTGATCCCGATTGCGCGCGATTCCGGTGAGTAACCTCACTAATCCTTGCTTAATGGGTTAATTATACTTAATGGTTGTTTAGTTTATTTAATTAAGCTTAGGTGGTTAGATTAGTGTTTATTAGTTGATTTAGATGCAAATTAGTCAAATTGAATGTGTAATTAGCAAGTAGACATGGTCTACTATTTATTGAGGGTAGCTCGGGAATTTTCTGACCCTTTATCGGGCTTCAATTTGACATTTCGGGCCTAAGTGGAATTTTTGGCATTTAAATATTATTTTTCGAAATTAAATTAAATAATTATTTATTTTCCGAAAATTCAACTGTGATGGCTAGCGACTGGAATATTATGCTGATGATCGTGTTAAAGTCCATTTATTTAATCGGGCTTTATTTCGAGCTAATTTGAATTTTTAATATTTATTATTTAATTTTCGAAATTAATTAATTAATTATTTTTCAGAAATTAAGGTGGAGATGGCTGATGACTGAAATCTCGTGTTGATTGTCATGGTGTAGTCCGTTTATTTATTTGAGCTCTACGTTGTATGGAATTAAATAAATTGTGATATTTTAGGGATTTACCCTAAATTTCTTGGAATTGATTGAGTTGAATTATTGATTGGTAGATGGCCAAGTTTATTTATTCAGCGTTTTTAATGCTTTGTTGAGTTGTAAAGTGAGTAGAATGATGAGAGTGAGTCAAAAGTACTTTGGGTTTGAATCGATCAGACATGGTGCATGGGCCTACGTGGTTCGGTGATTTGGGATATCATTAGCGAAAATGGCGCCTTAAAGAACGCATGCATCGGTCTAGTACTCATATCGTTATAGGCATGTATGGTTCGGTGATAAGGACATCACTGGCGAAAACGGCACCTTAAAGGATGTATACACTTGTCTATTAAACACATTGTCATAGGCATGTGTGGTTCGGTGATTAAGGACATCACTGGTGAAAATGGCGCCTTAAAGAACGCACACAATTGTCTATTGAGTACATGGTTATAGGCATGCATGGTTCGGTGACTAAGGATGTCACTGGCAAAAACGGCGCCTTAAAGAACGCACGCAATTGTCTAGTGGATAAGTCACCTTGGCGAACCTGACGCCCGAGAACATTGATGTGGCTCTGTAATCGTGTATCCTATGGGAGATTTTATGGTGTGGAATCAATGACCTAGAATGGTCCGTCTGACATGTAATCGACTAGTTCGATTGGCTAATGATTTGATTGATTGTTCATTGTGATTTATGAAGCGTTTGTATATAACCTTGAATTGTAGGCTGAGACTGAGGCCAAGGTAAGTCCTCTGACTCGTGCTGTGCTTAGGCAACCGAGTAGTGTATTGGCTCCCTAATTGAGTCTTAGTGGGGTAGAACTCGTTGAGACGTAGTCTCATCCCGGTTGTGGGACAACATTTCAGGATCCCAATGAGGAGTTGAGGAGGAGGAATCTGGGAAGGAGAAGAATTTTTGGAAGAAGAAGATAACACCGAGAGGAATCTTGAGTATGATTCGGATGGACTGAGATCTCATCTTCTTTTGTGAACTCCATTTTGATGTGAATAGAGTTAGAGTAAAAGTTGTGAATAGTTGTGAAGTACCCTGGTTTGTACTTTGTATAAACGTTTGGTTATAAGCTTCAATGTGAAAATTATTGCCCTGCTTTTCTATCCCATTATTTTATTGTCTGGGGATTTTCTTTATACTTCCGCTTGTGCATATTAAATGAACATGGTCGGCGATGCGTCCTGGGACGTTGCTATTAATTGACCAAGTGAGGGATGGGCACACGTTTGAGGATCGGGGCGTGACACTAAAAATCAGCAAAAGCATAGTGGGGGTCTTGGTTTTCGCGACTTGATAGCTTTTAATAAAGCATTGCTGGGTAAGCAAGCCTGGAGATTATTTCATAGTCCACTCTCTTTATGGAGTCAAATCTTTAAGGGGCTTTATTTTCCTAATCAAGACTTCCTCCATGCGGATACTGGGTGTCGCCCATCTTGGGGCTGGCGAAGCCTTCTTATTGGTAGAGAGGCCATTATCCCTAACTTGCGATGGTCTATTGGTGATGGCAAGCATATCAAAATCCGAAGGGATCGTTGGTTACCTATTGGCATTATAGTAGGACCTGCTGCAAGAGAAGAGCCAGAATTAGTGGTTGATCTTATTGACCCTAACCACCAATCATGGAATCTTCCTCTTCTCAAGCAGCATTATGATGATTTCATCATTAATGAGATTATTCGAATACCTATTAGACCACTAGCTGCTTCTGACCAGTTGGTATGGGCAGCAACAACAAGTGGTCTTCATTCGATGAAGAGTAATTATCATTCTATAATTAGCACAGCAATCAACAACATAGATAATGCAGCTTCAACATCTTTCAGGAATAACATAACACTTTGGAGGCAAATATGGACTATGCAAACAGAACCCAAAATCCGTATGTTCTTATGGTCAGCTTATCACAACTCACTCACAACCAAAGCAAATTTGTTTCAAAGACATATCACATCTGATCCTATTTGTCATCTATGCAATCAACATGCCCAAGAAACCATCGAACACCTCTTTTTCTATTGTTCTTGGACAAAGGAAGTTTGGAATCATCCTGATCTAAAGGTTTTACTCACATCTCATTCAGTTCATCGCCTAGATGCTTGGATCACAGCAAAGGTAACATATCAAACTACATTACTTGGAATAGAGACTATTGCGCACGTCTTGTGGCAGATCTGGCGTGGCCACAATAACTTTATCTTCAGATATCAGCAACCGAATCCCCACATCCCCGTTGAATATGCTCTAACACAGACCCGAAGCTACGACAGATCTAACCTCAGGCGTCAGAAACCAGAGTCCTCTGCTCTCCACACCGAATACCTTTGGAGACCCCCTGATCGTGGCACCCTAAAATGCAATATAGATGGGGCTTACAAGCTAGGCAATCACACATGATCAATGGCGTGCATCAGTCGAGATTACAGATGAATGCTCACTGATGTTTTTACTGTAGATTTTCCGGTAGTCTCTGCGCTTCAATTCGAGGTACAAGCGCTTAGTTTTACTCTTCGCCATTTGCTGCAACAAGGCCTCCACAACGATCACCTTGTGATTGAATCGGATTGCTTGATCTTGATCGAAACTTTGAACCAGTGTAAACCGCCGCCGTGGGAAGATCGGGTATTGTTCAAAGAGGTTAATGACTTGCTTCTCTCTTACCCTAATTTGCAGCTCTGTTTCTGCATAAGGGAGGCTAACACGGTGGTGGATTGGCTGCAAAGGCCCATGGCAGATTAGATCAGGCCCGCAATTGGAATATCTTTCCCCCTTTCTTCCTTCTAGACCTTGTGTACGCGGACGCTGTTTCAAGCGGTTGTACTCTTTCGAAGTTTTAATATATGGTAACTTTCGACCCAAAAAAAAAAATGTCAATCTTTTGAACTATTTTTGTCCAAATTCATGACCTTGCTCCATCAAAATGCTTCCAATATTGAGGCATGCCTCATCTGCAAAGCCAATTTACCTCTCTTCCAACTCAAATCCAAGGAATTCCTCAAGATTTTTCAAGTTGTATCTCTCCTTCAAGTTCTTCCTGTGTTCTGTTCCATTTTGAGAATGATGAGCTAAAATGGCAATGTTGTGATGTGAAGTTTAAGGACATGCATGTGTATATATACTTATCAAGAGGTTTCTTGTCCTCTGTTCAGAGATATAAAATTACATGCAAGGAAAGCTGGTGTCCCTCCTTGTAGCAACATAGAGCAAAGCAAGTGCACAGTGAAAGTGAGAATAGTACAGTTTGATTATTATATCTAAACCTGATTTGGAGTGTTAGCATACAATGTATTAAAAATTACAATTTCAAATAACATATTAGAGAATTTTCTTCCGGCCACTTCCCTAACTTCTAGAATTTCAAGAAAATTCTGCATATTTCACATGCTTAAATATAAGATATGTGGAATCTCAGATATTAATAATTGAATTATCAATAAATTAGAATATATTCATTGTTGGTGAAATGTTTTTTCCACGTTGATCTCATCATTGTTGATGCTAAAGGCTAAGAATGGCGTGTATAGCGTACGTGCAAATCATGTGCGAGATATGAAAGCTTATGCTCCTGTTTGATAGTTTCAATAAGACTTGACAATTAACATATTCATCACTTAATAAAATTAAACGCTTTTCATAATCATTGAGTTAAAAAAATTTATAAAGTCAAACGATTACTTAATTTGCTAAGTAAGGATGGGTTTACTTAATTTATACGATGGACAAGGCATCCAAATTGGAAGCAAAACCTTGCTAGTTACACTGCTAAAAGCCTAAAACTTACTAATCATATTCGCCATACCAAGTTTTGCAAGAAATCAATGTTATTCAACAGTCACTATTTTGCTGTTACCAAACTATAATTTACTTCATTTTCAACGCATAAAATGATCAGTACTTTATTTTTGACATACGTATACTGAGATTCTCAAGACGGACAATTCTTCACCATCTCTTTTACAAAAGTCGTTACCTATCATGTAACCCATTAAATAACCTTTAGCCCATAATGGTTAGGATCACTCTTCAAACTTAAGAGTTATGCTTTGTTGGGAATAATTTAATTTTTACATTTTGACAATTAAGTCCATTAAACTAAGTTTGGTTGTAAATCACTAACGTAAATGTTGGCCGTCCTATGTGGCACGATTATTGTTAACATAGACAATATTTTATAATCTTTTAATATTTTTGTAATTTTTTCTTTCTTTTTTTCCTTCCCTTCTCCCTCCTCTAATCAATCGTTGAGCCTTGGCAACTGACCAAAGGTGAGGGCTACTGAGGTCCTCACCAGCCTTTGGTAAAGCTCACCCCTGTCGGTCACTAACCAAGGAGAGCTTTGCCTAGCCTTGGCGAGGTTCAACCTTGCCATAGCTAGGCGAGGTTGAACCTTGCTAGGCTTGGTCGTTGGCCATTGTCGAGACCCCACAAACGACTAGAGATGCAAGAAGGGAAGGAAAAAAAAAAAAGAAAGAAAAGAAAAAAAAAAGGAAAAAGCAAAAAAAGAAATTCAAAAATGTTATAAAAAATTGTCCATATTAGTGCCGATCGTGTAACAGAGAATGACCAATATCCATATCAGCAATTTCTGATCAAAATTATTTAGACGGGCTTAATTGGCAAAATGAGAAGATTTATGATTTGACTGGCACAATTAAAATATCAAGGTTTGAATTGGAAAAAAAAGCAAGAAATTTAGAATTTTTGGACAATTTTCTTTGCTTTGTTGTGAGACAAGAAGGAACTTAAAAGGGGTAAAGAACATTGGCAAAATTTTGAAATTTCATTTCATTTCCTCCCATGAAAAATTTCAAAATTGACCCAATTTTTTTACTCCCTCTTCATTCTCCCCTCCTCTCCTTTCCTTGTTCATCAATTTCTAAAAATCATAACTCAACATGAGTGATTACGTTGATTTGAGTCTCAACCATTAAAATTCATCTTGACTTCCTTTCAAGCCTACTCCTCTTGCAAAAGTTAAAAACACAGTAATGTGCTCGCCAAACAAATTGTTTTGAAATTCAGCTACATGATATGAATATAAACTCTACACATGTGATTAGACCATGATACTTGCATTAAAAATTCTACGTAGATGATTGATGCATTACAAGTCCACTCGTATTTGAATTATGACTATGCCTAATATAGGGGAGAGTATTTCTGTTATATAATTATCATTTATCTCACAATGCTTTACGTTGATAAGATTAAATGGACGATACCAACTAGATGTGTGACCATGTGGTAAGTGGCTATGGGTAGAGGTGTCAAAAAAGCCCACGTTGGCCCAAGGGAACCCGATTCAGCCTGATCATAAAATTTAGGGATCTTGAGGTTGGGCCTAGTCTTCTTATGGTAGGGATTTTTATATGTTTTTATTTTTAGGGTTGGGGTTGGGTCAGCCAGTGCAGGCTTTTTGACACCCCAAGAGCATAGCCCAATCTCCCTCTCTCCCCTTCTCTCTCTTTGCCCAAGCATGATGAGGATGAAATCCTAGATATGAGCTCGGTTGATTAGCGTTGGCCTGATTCTCTTGGGTTATATGATATTCGAGTCTTGAGATCGGCTGATTAGCGTTGGCCCGATTCTCTTGGGTTATATGATATTCGAGTCTTGAGTGGGTCAAGTTAGGCCAATTGCTTCCCTATAGGGTTTTGGGTTGAATATCATGAAAGTCCGACCCGACCAACTTGTTTACAACCCTAGCTATGGGCAACTCCTGGATTAAATTCCTTCTACACTTGCAGTTGCTCGTTATTCAAACTAGCCTTAAAAGCCAAAATGGGCTATGTCTTCTTTTAGGCCAGCCCAAATCTTTAAAAAAGCTAAAGTGGTGTACTAAGAAAGAAACTTCTAGGCTCATCTCCATGAACCACGACTTCCTTTGTGGTTGGCCATTCAGTTTTAGGAAAATTTCAAATAAAGGCTCGAAGTGCTATCAATTTCTTAAATAAGGGTCAGAAGTGAATCCTGTCTCAAATAAGAATTTGAAGTGCCATCATTTTCTTAAATAAAGACTTGAAGTGATCATGTTAGTCTAAAAAAAGGATGTGACCTCACTAACTAGCCAAGGGAACTTCCTTCCTTTTCCATTTTCTTATTTTCTTTCATTTTTCATTTTTCTATTTTTTTCTTTTAAAAAACTGAAGAAAAAATAATAAAACTGAAAAAGAAAAGAAAAATATAGATGAGAGGGTTGGCTGTGCCTTGGTTTTTTCTTTTTAATTTGTGTTTTTTTTTTTTTCTTTTTAAGTTCTAGTCTTTTTTTAGTTTGTCTTTTTATAAAAAAGAAAAAGAGAAAATGGGGAAGAAACTAAGAAAATGTAAAAGGACATAAATGCCATTGATCAACTAGTGAGGTTAGGTCTTCCTTTGAGATTGACATAGCTGCTTGAGGCTCTTATTTGAAAAAAAAGTCCATTTTCATTTTTATTTGTGAAAATGATGGCACTTCAAGCCTATATTTGAGAGAAGGTTTACTTTATGCCCTTATTTGAGATATTGAGGTCACTTCAGACTCTTACTTGGAATTTTCCTTTTTTTTTTTTTTGGTATACAAAAGAAAATAAAATACAAATTATCTCCAAATACCCCTATTTTACAACCTAACAAATTATGAAATGACTTTGTGGGAGATTGTGAGTAGAACATAGTATCCAATCGCTTCTCTATCACAAGATTGGCAAATCAATTGGTAAGAGAATTTTCTTCCTAAAATTTATGTTGCACATTAAATTCAAAGTAAGAACTCAACAATTTTCTAAGATCTTTGAATATAATAGGGCCAGTGTTGTCAATTATAGTCTTTTGATTAACAAGTTCAGTAATACTTTGTCCATATCAATGATGAGTTTATGAAACCCGTATTGTTTGGTGAAGTTGAGTCCCAACCGCAGTTTCCAAAGTTGTACTTGAGATGATGAACGTATCAAACGAAAGAGGCAAAACCTCTCAGCTTAATTATATATAAATAGCTTGCCAAAAAATAGTAAAGTTTCTCCTTGGGGTGGTAAGTTGGAATCCTGTGCCTCTAGGTTAATTTGTAATTATTAAATAGAGTTTGCTGGAGGAGCTATTTTCTTTTTATTTTGTTCTCTCTTTCTTCTGTACAAATTGTTTCTTTTCTCTTTTCCTCAACCAACAATAATATTTCCTAATTTTTTTTCCTAATTTCCGTTTTCCTCTATAGTCTTTTTAATCCAATTGAAGATAAATTGACCTTTTTTTCACCAACTTATCTATTGAGAATGGGATTGTATAATGTTTTTATTATATATTTCCAAAGCAATCCACTCCATGAATTTTTTATGATTTTATAATTTTCTGTTTTACTTTGTTGATGGACCTTTAATATTATCTTGCAATTCCAATCCAAATATAAAATAAAATTTTCATTTTTTGACTGAACGTATTATGTGACAAACCGATTTTAGGATAATTAAAAAAGAACATTTCCATATAATTACAACAATAATATTTATCCCAATTAGTCTATATTCCACTAATGGGTTTGTATACAAGGGGCTACCAATTATAAACTCAGACCAATCAAAGATCCGGTTTGGATTCTGGTTTTCGAGTCAGCCGTTTCAGTCAATTGAATCACCACGTCGACGAAGTTAGAAGATTTGCAGAGAAATTTATGATGTCTATATACAAAGGCACATGCATTTTCAGAACATCATCAAAAGAACGATGAAGGAATCCCAGCCGTCCATATGCATCAATTAAGAATGTGTCGAAGTCTTATCAGCAAAGAATGATTTGCTTTGATAACTTTCTCATACGAAGAATGATGAATCCAATAAATCAAAAGCTGCTTTAATCCTCAACCTCTTCCAAAGAGTATCTATAATAGAGCTATAAATCCCCACATCAGGAGCTAAACCACTTTGTTCCATAATTTTAAGTAGGCTATGCGTATTATCCAGCTCCCTAGGCCCTATGAAGCACCAACACATTGCCGGAGCTTCCGTGTCGTGTTCGACACGTGTCGACGTGTCCAACACGCTTGGACACG
The DNA here is from genome assembly GCA_014182715.1 of Eucalyptus cloeziana. NCBI lineage: Eukaryota > Viridiplantae > Streptophyta > Magnoliopsida > Myrtales > Myrtaceae > Eucalyptus > Eucalyptus cloeziana. Next base: position 32,474,848 of record CM024644.1, read on the forward strand.
TTCGGACACACGGTCAACACGCGTCGGATTTTCTGACACGTGGTCAACCTTTCTCGACACGCTCCGACGCGTGTGTCCAAGAGAGAGAGGATGGCGATGGAGAGCGGAGGCGAGGCCGAGGGAGCGGAGGTGAGGCCAAGATGGCGAGGGAGGGCTAGAGGAAGAGCAGGAGATCTAGAGGGTTGTGTTTGCGACGCTGTGATGGAGGGCCAGCGGCGAGGCTGCAGCTACGAAAGAGGGCCCTTCCGGTGAGCGACTGTGATGAGGCGACCGGGAGAGAGCTGTGTGACGAAGAGGAAGAAGAGGCCGTGGTTAGGGTTTTATTGATGGGGAGGGTGGTGGGGGAGGATGGAAAGAAACTAGGGCCAAAGAGGGGGTGGCGTGATGTGCAAAGAAATCGGGGCCGGAGAGGGGAGGTGGCATGGGGTGGGGGAAGAGATAAATTGAGGGGGAGGGGAAGGGAAGAAATCGAAATTGGGGGCGAGGATGGGGGATGGGGGTGATTGATGGGGGCGGGTGAGGAGGGGGGTTGGGGGTGATTGATGGAGGTGGGGGTTGGGGATGATTGATGGGGGCGGGAAGCAGGTGGAGTAGGTGCTGTTGAGGGGGAGGGGGAGAGAGAGAGAGCAGGGAAGAAATCTATCGAGGGGGAGGGGGAGAGAGAGAGCAGGGAAGAAATCAAAGGGAAGATCTTGGGGAGAGAGAGAGAGGAGGGAAGAAATCAAGGGAAAGATCTTGGGGTGGCCTGTTATGGAGGAGGAAGAAAGAGAGTGGGGAGAAATCGATGGGAAGATTTTGGGGGTGGTGTGGGGGATAGGGGAGAGAGAAACGGGGAGCGAAATGATTTTCTGGGGACGAGGGTTTAGAGAGAAAATAGGGGGAAATGATTTTTGGGGATGAGAGTTTAGAGAGAAAAGAGGGGAAAATAATTTTGAAAGGTAAAATTATTTTTGTTATAAAAATAAATAAATGAGTTAAAAAGTTATTTCAAAAATAAAAATATTGAATGTTAAATAATAATCAATTTTGATGATTATAGAATATCATAGATTTATTTAAAAGTTGATTCTATTTTTTTTTTTGTTAGTTATTAGTCTTATCCATAATTTTTATTAAAGTTAAAAACATGTTCCCAAATATGGTTACGCATTAATTATAAATATGTTTTTCAAATTTTCTATGAATAGATTTATTAATATTATTAGTATAAATTCATTTTAAACTCTTTATTTATTTATTTATTTATGAATTTGAATCAAATTAATTAAAAATAAAAATATTTATTTAATATTTAACGTGTCGGAACGTGTCGAAATTCTCTACTTTTTGAGAAATGACGTGTCGCGTGTCTCGTTGTGTCGTGTCGTGTCGAGTGTCGCGTGTCGGTGCTACATAGCCCAGACCTACAATAACCGTGAATTAATGAATTGCAATAACCGTGAATTAATGAATTGCACGTGAGAGAGAGAGAGAGAGAGAGAGAGAGAGAGAGAGAGAGCTTGTTTTCCGAATTGATATTATGTGTATCATAATTTCTTCCGGATCAAAAGTGATGGCTGTTTGATCTCACGCGAGGTGACTTCATATCTCAAGCCTGCCTATTGGACGTATTCATGTCCAAACGACCTGAAAAGTCTTCAGCAATCGCGTCCATGTAAGAATCTACTGAGAAGAAGAGTCACCCACGTATGGAAATTGTTGGAGACTATAGAAATCCCATATGTGAGCCAGCGTCCAGTGTGCAAACAATGTGAATATTTTTTTGCTTATCATCCAAGAAGTGTGATGGACATTTGTGGTGACGCAAAGAGCAGAATCCCTATCAAAAGAGGCTTGACCGGCCAGCCAAGAATAACAATGGAATGTCATATTTTAACTATAATTAATATACATCGGTGCTCGATATATGATGCATTGTCTTGATATTGGAAAAAAAATTATCGTACTTCGATTTTGTGCAATATTTTTCGAGAAATATCAGTTCTTCTGAATTCATTCTATTGTATTTTGTGAATTTCGTCATTTTTTCTAGTAATATTTTTCATTTTTGGACCTTAAATATTAAAGTAAGTTACAAAACCAAAAAATTGGCCCCGGCCTAGCGTGCCTGAATTTGGCAAGTGGGTCGGCTAGCCTGGATGTTTAATGGATCTTCAAGTAATTGGACCTCACACTTTGGCATCAGAACTATAATTAGGAATTTCAAAATTATACAACTAGGAAGCAACATATGATCAATTGATTAATTGGTATAGCAATGTTATACACAACTATGGAAGAAATCAAAATAAGCCGCGACCCACAAGACAAAGATTAGATGAGACGAGATGGCATGGCGAGATTCAAGAGAGCGAAAGATTGAGCGGCGATGCTGGAAAGACTAGAGAGAGAGAGAGAGAGGCCAGATTTAAGAAAGTGTCGCTGAAGAGAGTGTTGAATTATGCCTCGAGTTTGAGCGTTTACAAAACGCGATTCGCTGGACTCTTGAAGCTGCACAAAAAAAGAAGAAATAAAATAAAAAACATACATACATACATACATACATACATACATACATACATGCAGCAAAGTTTTCTTTCCGTTGTAGAGGAGGAGCCGAATTCTTATTGAGCCATGGTGTGGCCCAAATAGGCACACACGCAATTCTTCACGCGGATTCTCTTTGCTTGGCCACGAAAACAAAACAAAGAAAGTCTGCACGTGGATGGTGGGCCCAAGTCAAGAATTTGACTTTTGGGGCACACGTATAAAAGGAAAAAAACTCTACGTAGAGATGCACGTTTGACGATCAAAGAAGCCGCACGTCCACGCCATTCATCCACGCCAAAGAGGAGCTACGTATTATATCCCAACAATTGGTATCAGAGCTTGGGGTTAGATTTCTTGATTGTTATTTGAAGCTTTTGCTTGTTTGATTATTATTTGGAAATTCTGTTACTACAATTATGTCTGAGAGGAAATTTGAAATTGAGAAGTTTAATGGGAGCAACAACTTTGTGTTATGGAGCATCAAGATGCGGGCATTATTAATAACACAAAGTTTGGCCAAGGCACTGGATGGTGAAGATGAGTTGCCAATTATAATGAAAGCCTTAGAGAGCTAATGGTAAAAGCAAAAAGTATAATCTTGTCAAATTTAACGGATGAGGTCTTAATAGAGGTTGCTGAGGAGAAGGATGCCGCAGCATTATGGGCAAAACTTCAAGTACTCTATGTGAAGAAAGGTTTGAACTATCACTTATACATGTTGAAGAAGATGTTTCAATTTAGATATACTAAAGGTACGTCTATCAGAACCCACCTAGATGAATTTAATAAACTAATGTTGGATTTGAAGAACGTCAGTAAGATACTTGAAGATGAAGAACGGGCATGATGTTGTTAGTCTCTCTACTAGAGTCAAGGGAGCACTTTACTGATTCACTGTTGTAGGGGCATACTACAATTACCTCTGAAGAGGTAAAGTCCATCTTATTCTTTGAGGAGTGGCAGGGAAAGTTGTGAGATGACGGTCTGGCGCAAGGAGCAGCGCAAGCACTGATAATTCGGGGTAGAGAACAACATCGAGGGCCTAGTATCAACATAGGTAAAAGCATATCGAAATCATGCCATAGAAAATCCAAGGGACGCGTGAAGTGCTTTGAGTGTCACAAGGAGGGGCACATAATGAGAGATTGTCCAAAGCGGAGGAATAAAGTTGATAGGCAAAATGCCATAAGCAGTGTGGCAAATGTTGTCGAGGGGAGTACTAGTGATGCAGAAGCTGTCTTATGTGTGACTGCTACTTCGTCTGGAGATGAATGAGTGCTGGATTCGGGGTGTTCTTATCATATGACGCCTCATAAGAACTTGTTTACTATTTACCAGACTGCAGATGGTGGTAGAGTTCTTTTGGGGAATAATGTAGTCTGTAAGACTGTGGGGATAGGGACAATTCGGATTCAGATGCATGATGGGGTGGTGCGCACATTGACAAATGTGAGGCATGTACCAGAGCTCAAGAAAAACTTTATTTCTTTGGGGACACTCGATGACATCAGGTGTAGGTACACCGCTGAAGGTGGAGTATTGAAGATCTCTCGAGGTGCCAAGACAGTGATGAAGGGAAAGAAAGTAAATACTCTCTATCATCTACTGGGAGAGACCGTGACTGGAACCGCTGCAATTTCATTAGATGAGTCAGACTTTAACTTGACTCAATTATGGTATATGCGTTTAGGGCACATGAGTGAGGCAAGTATGATGATGCTGAGTGAAAGGGGGTTGTTAAAAGGTCAAAAGATAGGAAAGCTGAACTTATGTGAGCACTACATTTATGGGAAGCAGCACCGAATTAAGTTTACTACAGCTATTCATTCGACCAAACGACCAATTGAATATATTCATTTAGACGTCTGGGGTCCGTCTTCGGTTCCTTCGAAAGGAGGTGCCCGATATATGCTGACATTTATCGACGGTTATTCGAGGAAGGTATGGGTTTACTTTCTGAAGCACAAATATGATGTGTTTGATCGGTTCAAGAAATTTAAGACATTGATTGAGAAGCAGTCGGATAAACAAATCAAGTGCCTGAGAACTGATAATGGCATAGAGTTCTGTGGTAAAGATTTTACCGAGTTCTGCGAGAAAAAAGGTATTATGAGACAATGCACAGTATCTGTGACACCGCAACAGAATGACGTGGCAGAACGGAAGAACATAACTTTGCTTGAGCGAGCTCAATGCATCCTTTCGCATGCAGGACTTGGCAAGGAATTTTGGGCCGAAGTAGTGAACATGGCATGTTACCTGGTAAATCGATCTCCATCGTTTGCTATCGAGTGGAAGACTCCTGAGGAAGTATGGTCGGGGAAACCTGTTGATTACTCTGGATCACGTATATTCAGATGTCCTGTGTATGCTCACGTGAATGATGGTAAGCTTGAGCCAAGGGCAAAGAAGTGCATATTTCTGGGTTATGCACATGGGGTGAAAGGCTACCGGTTGTGGTGCATTGATCCCAGATCACCCGGTTTTCTAATCAGTAGAGATGTGATATTCGACGAGACTGCAATGCTTCAACAGAGAAGTTTTGAGACACAACCAGTAGAGAAGACATATCATGGTGTCATTAGTGAGGTGGAGCTTCAAGTGGAGACTTTGGAGACCTCGAAGGTAACTGAAATTGAGACTGCAGATGAAGCCGCAGTTCCTGAAGTTGGTGATAGTGAACAACTAGCAAAGCCACAGCAGATAAACAGAGAAGGCAAATTAAATCACCGGTACGTTATGGTTATATAGATATTGCTTATGCATTGACTGTAGGTGATGAGGTGGACATAGATGAGCCTTTGTCTTACTCTGAGGCGATGGCTAGTTTGGAGTCGTTGCAATGGCTAGGGGCTATGAGTGAAGAGATGGAATCACTCCATTGAAATCAGACATGGGAATTGGTCAAAGTACCAAGAGCCAAAAGATTGTCGGAAGTAAATGGGTTTTTAAACGGAAAGAGGGCATTCTTGGTGTTGAGGCAACGAGGTATAAGGCGAGACTTGTGGTGAAGGGGTATACACAGCGTGAGGGAATTAACTACAATGAGGTGTTCTCTCTTGTGGTAAGACATACTTCTATTCGTGTTTTACTTGCCTTAGTTACTTCGCTGGATCTCGAGTTAGAGTAGCTAGATGTGAAAACTGCGTTCCTTCATGGTGAGTTGGATGAGCAAATTTACATGAGACAACCATAGGGATTTGCTATTCCGGGTGAGGAAGATCATGTTTGCTTGTTAAAGAAATCTTTATACGGGATGAAACAGTCTCCTAGGCAGTGGTATAAACGTTTTGATGCTTTCATGGCTAGTCAAAACTATTCAAAAAGTCAGATGGATAGCTGCGTTTACTATAGGAGATTGGAGAATAGTTCTTTGATTTATCTACTCTTATATGTTGATGATATGCTGATAGCAGCTAAGAATGTGTCTGATATTGATGTGCTGAAGAGGCAGTTAAATGCTGAATTTAAGATGAAAGATTTAGGTGTTGCAAAGAAAATATTGGGTATGGAGATTTTAAGTGACAGGATTGTAGGAGTTTTATGTCTATCTCAAAAGAAATATATTGATAAGATTGTGGCGTGTTTTAATATGTAGTCGGCAAAATCTGTAAGTACACCTTTAGCAAAGCACTTTAAACTTTCAGATAAACTATCACCGCAGACTGAGGAGGAGGAGGAGCATATGTCCCGTGTTCCTTATTCTAATGCAGTGGGTAGTATTATGTATGCTATGGTATGCACTAAGCATGATATTTCACAAGTTGTGAGCATGGTAAGTCGCTACATGAAGTGTCCTGGTAAAGCTCATTGGGAAGTTGTAAAGTGGATCCTCAGATATTTGAAGGGGACAATAGACGTGGGTATAGTATACCGGAGGGACAACAATGGCAATGAGACCATTGGTTTTGTGGATTCGGATCACGTTGGTGACTTGGATGATTGCAGATCTTTAGTAGGGTACGTATTTACGCTAGCGAGTGGTTCAGTTAGTTGGAAAGCGTCCTTACAGGTTCATATTGCATTGTCTTCGACTGAGGCAGAGTACATGGCACTAACCTTTGTAGCGAAGGAGGCGATATGGTTACAGAGTTTGCTCTCGGACTTTGAGTTAGAATAGAAAAGTGTGGATATACACTGTGATAACCAAGGTACGATATATATATGCAGCAAAGTTTTCTTTCCGTTGCAGAGGAGGAGCCGAATTCTTATTGAGCCATGGTGGGGCCCAAATAGGCACACACGCAATTCTTCACGCGGATTCTCTTTGCTTGGCCACGGAAACAAAACAAAGAAAGCTTGCACGTGGATGGTGGGCCCAAGTCAAGAATTTGACTTTTGGGGCACACATATAAAAGGAAAAGAAAACCCTACGTAGAGATGCATGTTCGACGATCAAAGAAGCCGCACGTCCACGCCATTCGTCCACGCCGAAGAGGAGCTACGCCGAGAAAAGGACGTTGGAGATTTTTTTTCTTTTTGACGTATGACTTGAACGTGATAATTTTTGTGCCATGAGTTTATACCCAATTGAGTTGTTATTTATAAACACTTTGGGTTTGGGGTTAAATTTAGGTATGGGAAACACTTGAGCGTGTGAGTGATTGTAAACTCTGATTCTCCGATTATAATGGATTATTTGCTGCTGGCTCTCCCCGTGAACGTAGGTACCGTTACTCGGACCGAACCACGTAAATTTCTGGCATCCTTATTTTTTTCGTTTATTTCTCTGGTGATTTTGCGTTGACATAAATTGCAAGATCTTGTCGTTTTCGCGTATTATATCCCAACAGAGAGAGAAAGAAAGAAATACCATTTCGATCCCATTTTCAATTGAACCAGACAGAATGGACACCCCTAACTTTGAAGGCACATGTATCTTGGTCAAGAACCTCTCTCTTTATTTTCCTTTGTGTCTTGGTTAACAGGCCCATACTCGGACGATCGAGGGCATATTTGTTATTTCGACCAATTAAAAAACAGCTAAAAGGGCACATTTGTTATGGTCAAGAAACTTCTCTTTATTTTGGGTATCCAAACTTATTTTTGGATTTACTTCCATTTCGGGTCTTAGTCAATAAGTGCAGAATCTGACCGGAAAGCACCTATCTAAGGAACATTTTTATCAGGTCCAGAAGCTTAGGTTTCTTTTTCATTTTTTTGGATTTTATTTCCATTTCGGGTCATCAAGGCCTCTTCCTGCATCTTCTCAAGCCCTATATATACCACGCCTCTCACTCCCCTCTCATCACCTTCACATCTCAAAACACACAGGTTACGCCATTCTCTTCCAGTTTGGTTTGAAGCTGTGCTTGTCAAGCTTAGCGAAATGGCAATGTCACTAGAGAATGAACATCCAGTGAAGGCTTTTGGATGGGCAGCCAGGGACACTTCAGGACATCTCTCTCCATTCAAGTTCTCAAGAAGGTAATATGCTTAGGTTTTTTCTTTTCATTGTTTTTAAAAAAGAATATTTTTTAATATATATATATTATTTTGGGTCACGCATCTAAAAATTCAATAGAGGGAAACATCTTTTTTCTCGATATACATTGATTTTCTCTTTCACAGGGCCACCGGAGAAAATGATGTAACTTTTAAGGTATTGTATTGTGGTATATGCCATTCCGATCTTCCATAATATCAAGAACGAATGGGGAATAACTTCTTATCCTGTAGTGCCCGGGTATGAGCTTTCAAAAACATCATCCCTTTCGATTCTTTTAGATGAACAAATGACATTTTTGAACAAATAATGACACAGATTGACCACTGTATGCAGGCATGAGATTGTAGGTATGGTCATCGAAGTAGGCACCAAAGTGACAAAATTTAAAGTCGGGGACAAAGTGGGTGTTGGGTGTATGGTCGGATCATGTCGCTCTTGTGCAAATTGTAGAGAGGATCTTGAGAATTACTGCCCCGAAATGATCTTGTCCTATGGTGCAAAGTACTATGATGGAACCACCACCTATGGTGGCTATTCAGACATCATGGTATCAGACGAGCACTTTGTGATCAAAATCCCCGACAATTTGCCTCTTGGTGGTAGTGCTCCTCTCCTCTGTGCTGGGATCACTGTCTATAGTCCATTGAAGTACTACGGGCTTGATAAGGCCGGAATGCATTTAGGGGTAGTTGGGCTTGGTGGGCTTGGGCATATGGCTGTAAAGTTTGCTAAGGCCATGGGTCTCAAAGTGACCATCATCAGTACCTCACCTAATAAAAAGAAGGAAGCCATGGACCATTTGGGAGCTGATGCATTCTTGGTTAGCTGTAACACAGAAGAGATGGAAGTAAGTCATATTCACAACATATTATTTTCTTCGATGATGTATAGGGATGAAGTTAACTGAATGTAGATTTATGTTATTATCTTTTATTAATTGCAGCTTGCAATGGGTACAATGGATGGTATCATTGACACAGTCTCAGCTGTACATGCTCTTTTGCCTTTGATCAGTCTCTTGAAAATTAATGGAAAGCTCGTCATGGTTGGTGCACCAGAGAAGCCACTAGAGCTGCTTGCTTTTCCACTCCTCATGGGTAAGCCTAAGCAAGTCTTTTGTGTTCTATAGTGCTTTGGAAAAGAAAACTATCTTCATAATTGGTGTTTATGATTGAAAAGATTTTAGTTTTAGTAGAAGACTAATTATGAGTTTCATGAATGCGAAAAATAGTAACAAATAAGACCAATGACAGGTAGAAAGATGGTGGGAGGAAGTGGCATTGGAGGGATAAAAGAGACGCAAGAGATGATTGATTTTGCAGCGAAGCACAACATAGTCGCAGATATTGAGCTTATTCCTATGGATTATGTGAACACTGCCATGGAGCGTCTATCAAAAGCGGATGTTAAGTACCGATTTGTCATTGATATGGCCAATTCATTGAAGCTTTTTTGATGATGATTTTGATGGATTGCTACTTGGCTGAGCGTGGATGAAGATTAGCCTTTGCCTACATTGTTATCTCAAAATCTTTCTCAAAATCATGTTTTACAACTAAGATTTTGCTTCTACTCAGTATGGTGATATTATAGTCCCTTTCGGAATAAGGTCAACTCTTTGTATTGATAGCAGCCTTGTTTTAGGTTGTTATCGTCAAAAGGTATGCGATTTACATAATTATAGGAGTTTCTTTATGTGCTGTAAGTAAATTAAGCACTCGAGATCGGTACCCTTCCTCAACAATCTTTTTGTGACTGTAAAAGAAAAAACTAAACAATTTGATCGCATAACAATTAGTTTTAAGATTCAATATCACATTTGATGATATGAGTTGAAGGATAATTAGGGGCACTTAAATGATAGCCCGTTATTTTGAGCCAATGATAGGGTCCCGTATTTTTCATGCGGGAAACTAGAAACACATATGCTTTAAAACAATTCAAAGATTTTGGGGACTAGATTTAAGTAGACCCCACAAAAACCAACTTGAACCCGATAGTCCACCCAAACCCGCTTTGAAAATAGGATAGGGGTGGTCCTTTTTCAATGCACAGAACAACTGAGTTAATGTGCCATGACCTCTAAATTTCCGAGTTGGGTTGGGTCGAGTCAACCTATGTTTAACCCAATTTTACCCGACATAAAAGTAAGTTTCGTTATCTTTTTCTATTTTAATCATTATTGAAAATTTGAAACATTCAAAATTACACAATATCCCATCTTATTAGCCATGGAAGAAGTATAAAATTTCTATGATGCCGCATTATAAATGCGATGAATGGAAATAATTTCAACATTTAAGACATTACGATTCATCTCCTAAATTTGTTCATGACAAAATTTGGTTCAATGCTTAAAAGGCCATTGACTTAAACAAAAGCTTACAGAGCATTGCTTCACTTAATAAATTAATTTAGTAGACGAATCTTAGTATCTTTGACATTGCTCAAATAATTCACTAGTTTGGGTCGGGTCAAATATGTTTGACCTGAGTTTACATGAAAAATGAAGATTTTTTTTTTTTTTTGTAATTTTTCTTGAATCATCACAATCATAGTTGAAAATCGAGAGTAGTTAGAATTATAGAATGTTAGATATTGCTAGTTATGTAATATCACGAAAAAAAATATTATTTATATAATTTCACAGATTTGTCACTTTTTTGGTTGAAAGCTAAAATTGGATATCATCGTGCTAAATGTCGGAGCTTTATAAGTATAATTTTTTCTTTATTACGAAAAAAGCATAACGTTTTCCTTGTAAGATACTCTTTACATGATTTGCGTTATCATGATTTTTAAACATTCTTTTCTTCAATTGATAATTTATATAACCATAGCCATTCTAATAGTTTTCCAATTTTTGTGTAATCTGTTATTATGATGTATCGAGCAAATTAATTTTGTGGTCATTTTAAAAACTTCATAAGGTCGCGGTCATACACAAATGTTTAATTTATTCACTTGTCAAAGATTTTATTTCTAGAAATATTTGCACTTGAAAAACGTGACTCATTTTCTAAAGCGCAAAATAGGGTAAAAAGCGCATTAACTTGATTTAACTAGGGATTGTGTCACCTATTTAGAACGACTCATTTTACGACTTAGACCCAAACACCAGTCAGGATCCGAGCTCGCCTAAATCCATTCGACTAGTAGGTCTACAGTGTAGCGTACAACCCAAGTATAAGGGAATGAATAATTAATGCACGTTAAAATTAGACGTGGAGACTTTGATTCACACGTATAGATTTTATATTCACTAATGTTTTCTATAATGATACACATCTTTTTATGTTTTTGCTAAACATCAGGATCCTAATTGCTGACTTTACAACCTGATAAATCACCATATAGGAATTTTTTCCCTGAAAAGAACACGAAAATCCAAAATCCGAGGCATCAGAAACCTACGTAAAAAATTCGATTTGGGCCACTTAATATCTATCTCTATTAGAAAAAAAAACTTGTATTTTTAATAAATTACACGGATGTACATTATTTTCAATAAAGCTTCGGTCTTCCAAACATTGTTGAACTTACGGAAGAATATTCATTCTTTTGGGCTCCATTGGTTTCATGGAAAATAACTTCCACGAAAACATTTTCCGAATTTTCTAATATTAATTTAACGGAAAATGAATTAATTGGAGAAAACATTTTCTGTGAAAGAAAAAAATCTTCTAAGTTAAGGAAAAATGTTTTCCACTTTTGATAAAGAGGAAAATAATTCACTTTTCTTATCTCACACCCATGTTAACCTCTTCATCTTTTTTTTTTTTTTTTTTTTCATTTAAAAATCAAAATTTTAATTCTTTTTCTCTCTCTCTCTCTCTCTCTCTCTCGATCGGTTGGCGGTGCTCAGCCATAGGCAAGCCTCTCTCGATCTCAAGGGTGGCGGTTGGCGGGCAAGCAGCCATAGGCAAGCCTCAAGCGATCTCAAGGGTGGCGCTTAGCCCAAGTGAGGCAAGCCGAGCGAGCCAAGTGAGGCAAGCTCACCACTTGCCTGATTGGCAACAAGCTAGAGTCCAGCTCGCCGCTCGCTACTCGCTCGATTGATGGCGAGCTAGGGCTCTAGGCTTGCCGTTCACTAGGCTTGCTAATATGGTGAGTAGTGAGCTCAAACCTCACCAGATCGACAAGCACAAGCCTCTAGCTTGTTGATCTAGCGGTGATAGCCGGCGACCGATCCAAGAAGAAGAAGACAAAACAAAGAAAAGAAAAAAAAAGGAAAAAAAAAATATAAAATATAAAATAATTAAAAATTATATTTTAAAAATAAAAGAATAAAAGATTATAGAAAAAGAATGCATGAAAGAAAAAAATTTTCTTACCGAGCAACAGAAAATAATTTATGCTTCTTTTCAGGTTTCAACTAAACACTAGAAAATAATTATATTCTCTTGGAAAATGGTTTATTGGAAAACATTTTCCAGAAACGTAACATTTTCTACATGAATAAAACACACAACTTATTAGACTTGTGTAGAAAAACTTTATTTTTTACTTACTATCTTCAATTTCACTTTTCAATTAATCTCCACATTTTCTACATGAATAAAACACACAACTTATTAGACTTGTGTGATTTTTTACTTACTATCTTCAATTTCACTTTTCAATTAATTTCCTCTCTCTCTCTCTCTAATGATTATATCATGCTATATTCATGAGAAAATATTGGGTACCACTTGGAATTCACACTATCAAAATCCTAGTCCACTCATCGGGTAACACATGTCACTCGAGCCCCATCGTGCCAGAACCATTCCCTTAGTGCCTCGCCTTTCCCTTTCCTCTTTTTTTTTTTTTTTACTTTGTTTTTTCTTTTCCATGCCTTTCACTTCGATGGGAATGACAACAGACATTCAACCCCTTCTACCACCACCACCTCACCGCTGTCTTAGTCCATCACCTTGCTACCATTTCAATCCTTTCATCATCAAGATTGAGTTCAACCGGTAAACTTGGGCCTTAGATTTTAGATCTAAGGTCGAGCGAGTTCTAGGTTTGTGATCTAGAGCTCAGCTCGACCAAAGTCGACTTTGGCAACGAACAACGCGGAGGAGTGGTTTGTTGGCGCGACATGAGGCCTCGACCTCTTAGCCAACGCGAGCACGAACGCAAAGGGCACCAGAGGTGTTGGATTGGAGGCGGCAATGCTGAAGGTCGAAGAAGGAGCGGGCAAAGATGGATGTAGAGATGGAGGTGATGTGTCAACAGCGGCAAGGGGTCTGAGGTCTGACTCGAGGTTGAGGTTGGAGAAGGGAAAATGGGCTAGGTGGAGGAGAGAGAGAAAAAAGAAGACCATGAAAAGGAAGAAGAAGAAAAAACAAAGGAAAAAAGAAGAGAGGGAAGAGAGAGACCAGATGGTGAGGGAGTGTGAGAGGGGTTATGGTGTGGTGAGGCCCGAGTGACATATGTCACCTGTTGAATGGATAAGGATTTTAACAACATGGAATCTAAGTAATACTCAATATTTTCTTCTATATTCATATAGGTAAGTATGATATTCTTTTGCTTCATCATTAGATAGTATGAAAATAGTAACAAAATTCAAATGTCAAATCAATATTTTCATTAAATACTTACATAAGTAAACTTTTATAACGCAATTTCGCTCCTTGATAGTACAATTACTGTAAACTCATAATAACAATAATTTTAGATTTTATTATAACAATGTGAAACTTTTATTGCATAAATATATATTTGTTCATATAGCATATCATTTAATTTTCGCCCCATGTATTAATAACATACATTTTAATTGCATCAAGCTGATCCACCTTTCCTGGTGAGATTGATTACAAATTTTATCGGAAAAATGAAAGAAAAAGGAAAAAGGAAAATAAAAGCAAGCAGTTGGCGTCACCAACACAAATCAAACGTGGGGGAGATGTTCATCAATATCTAGAAAATTATAAGTAAAAGTCATGACTCTTGAATGATTACATTACTTTGAGTCACAATCATCTAAAATTCATGGTCACTTCCTTTCAAGCTTACTCCTCTTTTAATTATTAAAAACACGGTAAAATACTCATCAAATGAGTTGTTTAGAAAGTAAGCTATATGATACAATTATAGACTTTGCGCATGTCATGAGACCCCGATGCTTTTGGCAAAACTTCTATACAAACGATTGACGCCTTATAGGCTGGGCTGAACTTTCATCCATTAATTAATTGGTATGGGAATGCTTTAAATAATTGTGAGAAAACGACGCCCACAGGATTTTATATTGTCTCTTCTTGGGCTGCTAGAAGGCAGAGGAGACACAAGTAAAGAGAGGACTTTCGTGCAACGGTTGACTGGTCAAACAAACGGGAATAGATGATGACGCACAACGTCCGGTTCAGTTCGCTCACTAAGTACGTCATCACCCCCTCTTTCTGTATCTCCTGGAACCCGACACATGTACTGACGCAAGCTGTCGGGTTCAGTTCGCTCAGTAAGCACGTCCTCGCCACCTCTTCCTGTATCTTCTCGAGCCCTACGTGTATACCGACGCACACTGGTTCAGTTCGCTCACCAAGTGCGTCATTACCACCGCTTCCTGTACCTCCTCAAGCCCTACAGATGAACCAACGCTTCTCGCTCTCCTCTCATCACCGTTCTCTTCACATCTCAAAACACATAGGTTTCGTCATTCTCTTCCAGTTTAGTTCGAAGCTGTGCTCGTCAAGCTCAGTGAAATGGCAATGTCCCCAGAGAATGAACATCCAGTGAAGGTTTTTGGATGGGCCTCGAGAGATACTACGGGACATCTCTCTCCCTTCAAGTTCTCAAGAAGGTAACGTCCCTTCGTTTTTTCAGTTTCGTTGATTCTTATTTTCGGTGATGCATCCAAAAGTTCAACAGAGGGGAACATCTTTTCCTCAATAAACATTAATATTTTCTTTTTCACAGGGCTACCAGAGCAAATGATGTAACTTTTAAGGTGCTCTATTGCGGTATGTGCCATTCCGAACTCCATAGTATCAAGAATGAATGGGGAATGACTTCTTATCCCATTGTGCCTGGGTATGAGTTTTCAAAAAACATCATCCTTTTCGTTTCTCTTAGATAAATAAGACATTTTTGAGCCAATAATAACACAGATTGGACATTGTGTGCAGGCATGAGATCGTAGGTATGGTCACTGAAATAGGCACCAAAGTGACAAAATTCAAAGTAGGGGACAAAGTAGGTGTTGGGTGTATGGTTGGATCATGTCGCTCTTGTGCAAATTGCAAAGGTGACCTTGAGAATTATTGCCCCAAAGATGATCTTGTCCTATAGTGCAAAGTACAACGATGGAACCACCACCTATGGTGGCTACTCGGACATCATGGTATCGGATGAACACTTCGTAATCAAAATCCCTGACAACTTGCCTCTTGATGGTGGTGCTCCTCTCCTTTGTGCGGGGATCACTGTCTACAGTCCATTGAAGTACTACGGGCTTAATAAGGCCGGAATGCATTTAGGGATTGTTGGGCTTGGTGGGCTCGGACATATGGTTGTAAAGTTTGCTAAAGCCATGGGCCTCAAAGTGACCATTATCAGTACCTCTCCTAACAAAAAGAAGGAAGCCATGGACCATTTGGGAGCTGATGCATTCTTGGTTAGTCATAACATAGAAGAGATGGAAGTAAGTTATAGTCACAACATATTATTTTCCTTGATAATGTATAGGGATAAGGTTAATTGGATGTAGATTTATGTTATTAACTTTTATTAACTACAGCTTGCAATGGGTACAATGGATGGCATTATTGACATTGTCTCAGCTGTACATGCTCTTTTACCTTTGATCAATCTCTTGAAAATTAGTGGAAAGCTCGTCATGGTTGGGGCACCAGAGAAGTCACTTGAGCTACTTGCTTTTCCACTCCTCATGGGTAAGCCTAAGCAAGTCTTTTGTGTTTTATAGCGTTTCTTAGAAAAGAAAACTACCTTCATAATTGGTGTTTATAAATGAAATGATTTTAGTTTTAATAGAAGATTCATTTTGAGTTTCATGAACGCAAAAAATAGTAACAAATAAGACCGATGACAGGTAGAAAGATGGTGGGAGGAAGTTGCATTGGAGGGATAAAAGAGACGCAAGAGATGATTGATTTTGCAGCGAAGCACAACATAGTCGCAGATATTGAGCTTATTCCTATGGATTATGTGAACACTGCCATGGAGCGTTTATTGAAAGTAGATATTAAGTATCGATTTGTCATTGACATCGCCAATTCATTGAAGCCGTTCTGATGATGAGCCCAATAGATTACTAGTTGGCTGATGGTGTTATCTCAAAATCATGTTTCACAACTAAGATTTTGCGTCTACCTAATATGGTGATATTACTTCTTTGTCCCCTTTGGAATAATGTCGACTACTTTGTATAGATAGCAGCCTTGTTTTAGGTTGTTATCCTTAGAAAGTATGCAATTTACATAATCACGAGAGTTTCTTTATGTGTTGTAAGTAAATCATGCACTCAAAGCCAATACTCTTCCTTAACAGTCTTTTTGTGACTTCAAAAGAAAATAACTAAACAATTGGATCACATAACAAGAAGTTTCAAGATCTAGTATCACATTTGATAATACGATCTAAAGGAGAATCAGGGTATTTAAATAATAGTCGGTCATTTTTTAGCCCATGATAGGGTTCTATATTTTTCATACTAGAAACTAGAAGCGCATTGGCTTGAAAACAATTCAAAGATTCTGGGAACTAGGTTTAAGTAGATCCCTGAAAGAAGGAACCCAAACCCGATAATCCACCCAAACCCACTTTGAAAATAGGGTAGGGGTGGTCTTTTTCCAACCCACGAAACAACGGAGTCAACGTGCCATGACCTCTAAATTTCCAAGTCGGGTTGGGTCGAGTCAATCTGTTTTAACTCTCTTTGACTCTTTATGAAAATAAGCTTCTTTTTTTGGGGGGGAGGGAATCCTTTTCTGTTTGAATCGTTATTGAAACATTCAAAGTTACACAATATCCCATCTTATTAGTCATGGAAGAAGTATAGAAATTCTATGATTCAGTATTATAAATGAATGAATGGAAAGAATTTGAACATCACAGACATACTAATATTTGTCTCCTAGATTTATTCATGACAAAATTTTGATTGGGTGCTTGAAAGGCCACTGATCTAAATAAAAACTTATGCAGCATTGCATCACTTAATAAATTAAGTTAGTAAACGAATCTTAGTATCTTTGACATTGCTCAAATAATTCACTAGTTGTGTTGGGTCAACTAGGTTTGACCTGACTAGACCTGAAATATGAAGAAATTTATTAAGAGTTAGCTTTTTAATTTCTGTTTAATTTGTTAGTATGATGTATCGCACATATGAATTCTGCGGTTATATTAATTTGGTTCGGTGCTTAACAGGCCATTGACTCAAACAAAAACATATAGAGCATTGCATCATTTAATAAATTAGTTTACTCTTTGTATCTTTGACATTGCTCAAATGATTCACGAATCGGGTGGGGTCAACTTGTTTGACCTGAGTTAACCCGAAAAATGAAGAAATTTATTTTTTGACTTTGCTTGAATCATCATAATCATATTTGAAAATTGGGAGTAGTTAAAATTATACAATGTTCGATATTGTTAGTTGAGATATACGTAATATCCCCTCAAAATAATAATTTATATAATATCAAAGGAGTGCAACTTTTTTGTACAAAAGCTAAAATTGGATACCATCATGCTAAATGTCGGAGCTTTATTAGAATACTTTTTTCTTTATTAGGAAAAAAAGTATAGTGTTTTCCTTCAAAGATACTTTTTACGTGGTTCCCCTCATTATGATTTTTAAACATTCTTTTCTTCAATTGATAATTTATATAATCGTAGTCATTCTAAGAGTTTTTGAATTTCAGTTTAATATATTAATTTTGCGATTATTTAAAAACTATCATAAGGTCGCGTTCATTACACAAATGTTTAATCCATTCACTTGTCAAAGATATTTTTCCTAGTAATATTTGCACTCGAAAAACGTGACTTATTTTTTGAAGAGAAAAATAGGATGAAAAAAAAGCATTAACTTGGTTTAAATATGAATCGTGTCACCTATTTAGAATGACTCATTTTTTTGATTTAGACCCACACACCTATCAGGACCGAACGCGCCTAAGTCCATTGGACTAGTAGGTTTACATTGTACGGTACAACTCAAATATGGGGAATGAATAACTAATGCGCGTTACAATTAAAGTGTGCGGACTTTTATTCACAAATGTAGATTTTATATTCACTAATGTTTTCCATAATGGTTCGCGTCTTTTTTTGTTTTTGCTAAACATCAGGATCCTAATTGGTGACTTTACAACTTGATAAATCACCAGATAGGATTTCTTTTCCCCTAAAAAGAACACGAAAATCCTAAATCCTAAATCCAAGGCATATGAAACCTACCTAAATAAATTCGATTTGGGCCACTTTATTCTATCTCTATTAGAATAATAATTTTATTTTTGATAAATTATATGGATGTACGTTACTTTCAATAAAGCTTCAATCTTCCAAACATGGTTGAACTTACGGAAGAATATTCAATCTTTTGGTGTAAAAACATAACATTCACGAATAAAACACATTTCATATTATACTTGCGTAGAAATACTTTAATCTTTTACTTATTATCTTCAATTTCACTTATCGATTAATCATATAATAAGTAAAATATCCTTATTATCTTCAATTTCACTTATCAGTTAATCATATAATAAGTAAAATACCCTCTCTCTCTTTCTCAAATATGATTATATCATGCTACATTCTTAACTGTAGCTTATCGTTGATTAGATTCCTATGTGTATCTATATCCCAGTGCATCGTCGCTAATTAAATTCTAACATTGTGTTCTCCTATTTACACGCATTGTCGTAGATTAAATTCCAGTATTGTATCTCACTACATTGGAGTAGTGCCATCGATTAGATTTTGGCATTGTATTTAACTATCCTCAATCTATTTTGTTGATTGAATTCTGACATAGTTCAAGTCTGGACATATAATCTTTGGGCATTGTTGTTGATTAAATTCTAACTCAACTCAGTATTTTATAGTTTTGTTTGGACCTAAGAAGTAAATTTAACATTACATTTGATATCTTTTGTCCGGAGTTGGTGCAGAACCTTGGTCCCCTCTAAAAAAAATCGAAGAACAACCTTCGATGAAAGATATTTCGTTGTTAGAGAAATTCCGACGAAACACGACCTATCAAGGCGTTGTAAAAGAACGAATTAGGCTTGCAATCCTGCAAGAGCAATTTATCATGCAATCTACGGGCACCCTCAAGTTTGTCCAGATTCGCAATAGCCATCAACTAACGATGTACCGATCACTTGATATGCTTTGATACCTTTCTCATGCAATGAATCCAATAAATCAAAAGCTCCCCACTTTAGGAGCTAAACCACTTTCTTCCATCATTTTAAGCAGCCTATGAGCATCATCCAGCTCCCCAATTCTACCGTGACCACGAATTAGAGAATCGCACGTGATGAGGGATGGAGGGAGCTAGTGCTCGCAAAAGAGTTTTCCAAAATGATATTCTCCTCCCGGTTCAAAGGTTAAGGCCATTTGACCGGGCGCTATATTGCTTTTTTTTTATCCCGAGCTCGAGTGTCGGATTTCGTTCTTCAGGAGTCTTCTTATCGTGTCGGATATTTCAATACATGTTTGATACTCTCTGATACTCTTTGATGCTCTCCGACAATCGGTCAACATGTGTCAAAAAATTCGACACTTGATTATCTCTCCCGGCACATAATCAACTCTTCCGACATTTTTCGACACGCGAGTCGAGAATTTCAACATGAGAATTCAAAATTCCAACACGCATAGAGTTGATTTTTAAAATTTTCAATAAATAGATGGTCAAAATGTAAATATGTAAGAACATAGAAAATAATAAAAATAATAAATAGGGAAAAAAGAAGAACTCGGTGTTCTCTTTTCTTCCGACTCTCACTTCCGGTAACAAACAATTCACTCCAAAGTTTGTTTTTTCTCCATGTTTCAAGGCATATTTAAGTGCAGTTGAGTTTTTCAAATTGAAACAATAAATGATATTAACAAATGATTTATTAATGTTTTTAATGCAAATTCATTTTAGGCTCTTTTAATTATTTATTTCTTTTTAAATTCGAATTAAATTGATTTGATTAAAATAATCATAAAAATTATAATTTATCATGTAAATATAAAAATATATGTTTAATATACAATATGTCTCAACGTGTCAGAATTCTCTATATTTCAAGAAACGGCGTATTAGCATGTCGCGTCACCTATTGACGTCAGTGCTATTTATAGTGTAACGTCTGAACAATGTCGGAAGACCGTCTTTCATGATCCGAGAAGCGGGTCGGGACATTTGTGGTGACACGGAGACCATAATCTCTATCAAGAGGGGCGTGTGCAGAAGCCAGGGTCTGCTAGCCAAGTGTTATTATAAAATACTAGAGTTCAGCTATTATTAATATACGTCATCATTTGATGTCGGGTGTCTTGTCATTAATATTGGAAAAAAAAATTATCGTATTCACATTTTAGGCAATTTTCTTACAAAAAATATCGATTTTTCAAAATTCATCTTTTTGGATTTTGTGGAATTTCCTACCTTTTGTTGGAATATTTTAAGGCATAGAATTTTATATTTAAAGTAAGTAAAAAAAGAAAAATAGGCTCTGGGTATAACCCGTCACAGACTACGTTAAACTTTCATCCATTAATTAATTGATATGGGAATGCTTCAAATAACTGTGAAAAATGGACGCCTACGAGATTTTATATATTATCTTCTTGGGCTGCAAGCAGGCAGAGCACACCCGAGCAGAAAAAGAGAACTCTCGCGCAACGGTTGACTGGTCAAACAAACGGGAGTAGATGATGACGCACAACGTCCTGTTCAGTTCGCTCACTAAGCACGTCATCACCATCACCGCCTCTTCCCGCATCTCCTCGAGCCCTACATGTACACTGACGCACACCACCTGGTTCAGCTCGCTCACCAAGTGCGTCATCACCACCGCTTCCAGTACCTTCACAAGCCCTTTATATGTACCAACGCTTCTCGGGCCCCCTCTCATCAGCGTTCTCTTCGCATCTCAACACACACAGATAACGCAGTTCTCTTCCAGTTTAAGATTTAAGCCGCGCTCGTCAAGCTCAGTGAAATGGCAATGTCCACAGAGAAAGAACATCCAGTGAAGGCTTTTGGATGGGCAGCCAGAGACACTACAGGGCATCTCTCTCCCTTTAGGTTCTCAAGGAGGTAACATCTTTTGGTTTTCTTTTTCTTTTCGTTGAATCTTATTTTGGGTGGTGCACCTAAAAATTCAACAGAGGGGAACATCTTTCTTTTCAAATTCACTGATTTTATGTTTTATAGGGCCACCGGAGAAAAGGACGTAACTTTTAAGGTATTATACTGTGGTATATGCCATTCCGATCTCCATAATATCAAGAACGAATGGGGAATAACTTCTTATCCTGTAGTGCCCGGGTATGAGTTTTCAAAAACATCATCCCTTTCGATTCTCTTAGATAAATAATACATTTTTAAGCCAATAATGACACATATTGACCACTGTATGCAGGCATGAGATTGTAGGTATGGTCACCGAAGTAGGCACCAAAGTGACAAAATTTAAAGTCGGGGACAAAGTGGGTGTTGGGTGTATGGTCGGATCATGTCGCTCTTGTGCAAATTGCGAAGAGGATCTTGAGAATTACTGCCCCGAAATGATCTTGACCTATGGTGCAAAGTACTATGATGGAACCACCACCCATGGTGGCTATTCAGACATCATGGTATCAGACGAGCACTCCGTGATCAAAATCCCCGACAATTTGCCTCTTGACGGTAGTGCTCCTCTCCTCTGTGCCGGGATCACCGTCTACAGTCCATTGAAGTACTACGGGCTTGATAAGGCCGGAATGCATTTAGGGGTAGTTGGGCTTGGTGGGCTCGGGCATATGGCCGTAAAGTTTGCTAAGGCCATGGGTCTCAAAGTGACCGTCATCAGTACCTCACCTAATAAAAAGAAGGAAGCCATGGACCATTTGGGAGCTGATGAATTCTTGGTTAGCCGTAACACAGAAGAGATGGAAGTAAGTCATAGTCACAACATATTATTTTCTTTGATGATGTATAGGGATGAGGTTAACTGAATGTAGACTTATGTTATTATCTTTTATTAACTGCAGCTTGCAATGGGTACAATGGATGGTATCATTAACACAATCTCAGCTGTGCATGCTCTTTTGCCTTTGATCGGTCTCTTGAAAATTAATGGAAAGCTCGTCATGGTTGGTGCACTAGAGAAGCCACTAGAGCTACTTGCTTTTCCACTCCTCATAGGTAAGCCTAAGCAAGTCTTTTGTGTTCTATAGTGCTTTGGAAAAGAAAACTACCTTCGTAATTGGTGTTTATAATTGAAACGATTTTAGTTTTAGTAGAAGAATAATTATGAGTTTCATGAATGCGAAAAGTAGTAACAAATAAGACCAATGACAGGTAGAAAGATGGTGGGAGGAAGTGCCATTGGAGGGATAAAAGAGACGCAAGAGATGATCGATTTTGCAGCGAAACACAACATAGTCGCAGATATTGAGCTTATTCCTATGGATTATGTGAACACTGCCATGGAGCGTCTATCAAAAGCGGATGTTAAGTACCGATTTGTCATTGACATCGTCAATTCACTGAAGCCTTTTTGAGGATGATTTTGATGGATGACTAATTGGCTGAGCGTGGATGAAGATTAGCCTTTGCCTACATTGTTATCTCAAAATCATGTTTTACAACTAAGATTTTGCTTCTACTTAGTATGGTGATATTACTTCATTGTCCCTTTCGGAATAAGGTCGACTCTATGTATTGATAGCAGCCTTGTGTCAGGTTGTTATCCTCCAAAAGTATGCAATTTACATAATCACAGGAGTTTCTTTATGTGTTGCTTGTTAATTAAGCACTCGAGGTCAGTACCCTTCATCAACAATCTTTTTGTGACTGTAAAAGAAAAAACTAAACAGTTTGATCGCATAACAAGAAATTTCAAGATCCAATATCACATTTGATGATACGAGTTGAAGGATAATTAGGCCACTTAAATGATAGCCCATTATTTTGAGCCAATGATAGGGGCCTGTATATCTCATACAAGAAACTAGAAATGCAATTCAAAGATTTTGGGAACTAGATTTAAGTAGACCCCACAAAAACCAACTTGAACCCGATAGTCCACCCAAACCCGCGTTGAAAATAGGATCGGGGTGGTCCTTTTCCAATGCACAAAACAACTAAGTTAACGTGCCATGACCTCTAAATTTCCGAGTTGGGTTGGGTCGAGTCTCCCTGTGTTTAACCCAATTTTACCCGACATGAAGGTAAGTTTCGTTATCATTTTCTATTTGAATCAATATTGAAAATTCGAAACATTCAAAATTACATTAAAGTCCCATCTTATTAGCCATGGAAGAATTACAAAATTTCTATGCTGCCGCATTATAAATGCGATGAATGGAAATAATTTCAACATTGAAGACATATTACAATTGATCTCCTAAATTTTTTCATGACAAAATTCGATTATGTGCTTGAAAGGACTTGAACAAAAACTTAC
Source organism: Eucalyptus cloeziana (assembly GCA_014182715.1). Lineage (NCBI taxonomy): Eukaryota > Viridiplantae > Streptophyta > Magnoliopsida > Myrtales > Myrtaceae > Eucalyptus > Eucalyptus cloeziana. The sequence continues at coordinate 32,498,464 of CM024644.1, forward strand.
AGAGCATTTGGCACGCCTCGATCCTCGGGCACGCACACATCCTTCTACTTGGTCGATTTTAGAATGCGATATCCCAGGACTATGTATCGCCGACCCTTTCATTTATTAAGCACATGCGGAAGCAGTTATAAATCCCCATACAATAAAACGATGAGATAGAAAAGCAGGGCCATATTTTTCATATTGAAATTCACAACCATACTTTTATACAGAGTATAACTCAAAGTCTATTCACAAAACTATTCATAACATTTTAGTCTCATTCTATCCACACATAAACAGGGTTCACAAAAGAGGATGGGATTTCAGTCCACATCCAGATCGTACTCAAGATCAAATTGATCCTCCTTCGATTCTTCTCCACTCAGCTCGTTCCTTTCAAACTCTTCATCTTCTTCTTTAAGCTCATCCTCGGCTTCAGATGCCGGCTCATCCTCAGGTGATTTAGGGGCCTGAAATGGTTATTCAATAACCAATGAGACCACGTCTCAGCGAGTTCTACCCTAAGACCCGATTAGTAAACCAATACGCTACTCGGTTGCCTAAGCACATCACGAGTCAGAAGACTTACCTTGGCCTCAGTTCCAACATGGAATTCAAGGTTAAACACAGATATTCAAACAATTCACAACATCCGATCAAGCATTGATCAATCGACTTAGTCGATTACATGTCATTCGAACCACCTCTAGGTCATTCCCACTCATACCATGATTCCAAAATGGTGTACTCATTCATCAAATCACATGTGTTTCTCGGGCGTCGTTTTCGCCAATGACATACCGATCACTGACACCGTTCGTTCTTTAAGGCGCCGTTTTCACCAGTGATATCCTCGATCACCGAACCACGTGTCATTTCTAGGGCGCCGTTTTCGCTAAGGTGACATCGGCAATAGACAATATCGTGAGTTCTTTAAGGCGTCGTTTTCACCAGTGATATTTCCTTAATCATCGAACCACGTTTGTCTATAAGTCATTCACGTGCGTTCTTTAAGGCGTCGTTTCGCCAGTGATACTTCTGATCACCGAACCACGTATGTCCAATAATATCGTACCTGATTGGTCTCAACCAATAATAATCTCAGTTATCCCTCACCATTCTCTCTACTATATAGCCCATCAACGTATAACTGGCGCTATATACACATGCTCAGCCATCTACCAATCAAATATTCAATAATAAACAATTTAGGACAAATCTTCAAATTTCACAATTTAAATGAATTTTTTATAAATTGAAGCTCAATTAAATAAACGGACTGCACTATGACAATCAGCACGAAATTCCGTTCACCGGCCAACCCGGTTGAATTTCCGGAAAAATAATTAATTAAATAATTAATTTCGAAAATTAATAAATAAATACTAAAAATCCAATTTAGGCCCGTATTGCCTGATTGGAGCCGAAACGGGTCGGGAAAAATCCCGAGATGCATTCAATAAATAGCCGAACCTTTCTACTTGCTAAAGACTAGGTCTAACCACCTAACATGCATCATTAAGTCATTAATTTGATTAATCTAAACTAATTTAGCCACCTAATTTCACTTAATTAAATCTAACCAATCCCGAAGCATAATTAGCAAACTAAGAAAGCATTAGTGAGCAAAACTCACTTGGTTAAAAGCGGGAACCGAAACACCGCGACAGCGGTCGAAATCGGGCTTTCAACAACATCGGCGGGCTTGGACCGGGCCTTAAACTTGGGCCTAACAAATCTCAGCCAATTGAGATTTGTTCTTGCACTGGACTGGGCTCGCTCTTGGGCTTGGGCTTGGCTGCGATTGGGCTTTCTTCGCGGGCTGAACTTGGGCTGAACTTGTTTGGGCCAAAGACTCAATTAATGGGCTGCACCTGTGGATTTGGGCTTCAACTAAATTAAACCAACTTGGGATGAGCTTTCTAGGCCACTAGGTCTTGTGGGCTGAAGTTCACTTGGGTCGAAATTGGGTCGAATCCCAATGGGCTGAACCGCGGGTTTTGCTTGCGGGCTGCAGAGAGGAGACCGGCGGCTTCTACGGCGAAAACGGGCTGATCAGAGCTCTGACGAGCGGGTGGTTGGGAACCAGCGGCTCCCGAGGGTCTTGGGGATCTTGTGGGTGGATGGAATGGGCAAATGAAGGGCTGAAATGGGGCGAAACAGCAAGAAAATGAGAAACAGTGCCAACGGGCAGCTTCCAGACGGTCCGGCGAGCGGCGGACTCCAGCGGCCCGTACGGGATGAACGGCGGCTCCATTCGGGGTGATGTCGGGCTTGTTGGAACGGTATGGATGTCCTCTTCACGGCGATAGGTGGCTCATTTTCTTATTCATCCGGGAAGACCACTTTTACCTTGAATCTTTGATGAAAGGTCGGCTGGAGCAGAAACTGGCGGTAGCGCGGGTGGAGGCGTGCGACGGCTTGAGGGGCTGCTCCGACTTCTTCTCTGCGTTTTCTGGAGTACGAACAGCAGCAAGGAGAAGAGAATGGGCTGGTAGGCTGCCTTGGTGAGGAAGAAAGGCAAGAGGGAGAGAGAGAGATAGGAGTGTGGGGCAAGTTTTGCCTTGGTGGGGCCTCTTGGTCAAATTTTTCCACAAGAAATATCTACCAACTCATCCTAGGCCATGCACTCTTCCTTGGCTGCCATTGATCCACCAATGCATGCTCAACAAGTCATGGAATGGTCCAAAATGGTGGTGGATGGGGGGAGTTACGAATTTTGAGGGAAAATGCTTCAATTGGATTCAATTCCTTTACAATCCAATCTCAAATGGCCTCAATAATTTCAATCCACCTACCATTGGTTACCTTAGTAATTTTCCTCACCCATACATCCATCATGCTTTCCAATTTTGTCATCAAAACAATCCTCGGCTTCTTCTGCACAAAAAAACGGTCTTGCGACGACTTTTTCCCAAAAAGTCTCGGGTGTCATAAAAATCTTCTGAGTCTAAGTCGACACTCCTAGAATTTATTGTGACATGACATAAACTTCAATTTCTGAAATCGGACTCGAATTGACGGTTAATTTCTATTCGACGTGTTTTTAGCGTGATCTAGGCTATCGGGTAACTTTCAGACATTTTTAGTGTAAATGACCCGTGGTCGATTTTTTTCGAACCACTATGAACCCACTCGACTCATTGGCGACTCTCGGTTGTCGTGAAAATCTCGAGGATTCAAATACGGACACAGGGTACCAAAACAATAAGATACTCTTTACGTGATTTGCCTTATTATGATTTTTAAACATTCTTTTCTTCAATTGATAATTTATAACCATAGCCATTCTAAGAGTTTTCCAATTTATGTTTAATCTGTTATTATGATGTATCGAGCAAATTACTTTTGTGGTCATTTAAAAACTTCATAAGGTCGCGGTCATTACACAAATGTTTAATTTATTCACTTGTCGAAGATATTTTTCCTAGAAATATTTGCACTTGAAAAACGTGACTCATTTTCTAAAGCGCAAAATAGGGAAAATGCATTAACTTGATTTAACTAGGGATTGTGTCGCCTATTTAGAACGACTCATTTTATGGCCTAGACCCGAACACCAATCAGGATCCGAGCCCGCCAAAATCCATTCGACTAGTAGGTCTACATTGTAGCGTACAACCCAAATATAAGGGAATGAATAATTAATGCACGTTAAAATTAGACGTGGAGACTTTGATTCACACATATAGATTTTATATTCACTGTTGTTTTCCATAATGATTCACATGTTTTTATGTTTTTGCTAAACATCAGGATCCTAATTGCCGACTTTAACTCTTGATAAATCACCATATATGATTTTTTTTTTCACTAAAAAGAACACGAAAATCCAAAATCCGAGGCATCAGAAACCTACGTAAAAAATTTGATTTGGGCCATTTTATATCTATCTCTATTAGAAAAAAATACTTGTATTTTTAATAAATTACACTGATGTACGTTATTTTCAATAAAGCTTCGGTCTTCAAAACATTGTTGAACTTATGGAAGAATATTCATTCTTTTGGGCTCCATTTGTTCAATGGAAAATAACTTCCACGAAAATGTTTTCCGAATTTTTCGATATTAATTTCACGGAAAATGAATCAATTGGAGAAAACATTTTCCGTGAAAGAAGAAAATCTTCTAAGATAAGGAAAAATGTTTTCCACTTTTGATAAAGTGAAAAATATTTTCCTCATTCACTTTCTGTTATCTCACACCCACGTTAACCTCTTGCTTGATTGGCAACAAGCTTGAGCCCCAGCTCGCCGCTCGCCGCTCGGCCGATCGATGGTGAGCTAGGGCTCCAGGATTGCCACTCGCCAGGCTTACTGATTTGCGAGCAGCGAGCTCGGGCCTCACCAGATCGAAGCGTGAGCCTCTGGCTTGCCAATCTGGCGGTGATAGATGGCGACCGATCGAAGAAGATGAAGACAAAACAAATAAAATAAAATAAAAAGAAAAAATATAAATAATTTAAAATCAATTTTTTAAATTATAAAATTATAAAAGATTATAGAAAAAGAATGCATGAAAGAGAAAATAAATTAATTACCAAGCAGCATAAAATATTTTCTGCTTCTTATCAGGTTTCGACTGAACACAAAAAAATAATTACATTCTCTTGAAAAATGGCTTATTGGAAATTTTTTTCCAGAAACGCAACATTTTCTACGTAAAATAATGCCGGAGTACTATCGCTCATGATCCGAGAAGCGGGACGGGACGTTTGTGGTGACACGAAGACCATAATCGCCATGAAGAGGGGCGTGTGCAGAGGCCTGGGTTTGCTAGTCAAGTATTATTATAGAATACTAGAGTCCAGCTATCATTAATAGAAGCCACCGTTGATGTCTGGTGTAGTCTTTAATATTGGAAAAAAATAGTCCTATTCACATTTTAGGTAATTTTCTTACAAAAGAATATCGATATTTCAGAATTCATCTTTTTGGATTTGGTGGAATGTCCTACCTTCTGTTGGAATATTTTGAGGTGTAGAATTTAAAATTTTAATATAAGTTTAAAAAAACAGGTTCTGGGTATAACGTGGCCGAATTCGGCACGTGACAGGCTGGGCTAAACTCTCATCGATTAATTAATTGGTATAGCAATGTTTTCAATAACAGTGAGAAAACGACACCCAGCCGGATTTATATCGTCTCTTCTTTGCGCCGCTAGAAAGCAGAGCAGGCACAGTTAGAAAGAGAGAGAACTTTCGGGCAAAGGTTGACTGGTCAAGCAAATGGGAATAGATGGTCACGCAGGATGTCCGGTTCAGTTCGCTCACGAAGTACGTCATCTCCGCTTCATCCTGTCTTCTCGATCCCTACGTGTATACTGACGCACGCTGTCTGGCACAGTTCGCTCGCCAAGTGCGTCATCACCACCGCTTCCAGTACCTTCTCAAGCCCTATATAAGTACCAACGCTTCTCGCCTCCCCTCTCATCAGCGTTCTCTTCGCATCTAAAAACACGCAGATAACGCGGTTCTCTTCCAGTGTGAGATTTAAGCCGAGCTCGTCAAGCTCAGTGAAATGGCAATGTCCACAGAGAAAGAACATCCAGTGAAGGCTTTTGGATGGGCAGCCAGAGGCATCTCTCTCCCTTTAGGTTCTCAAGAAGGTAACATCTTTTGGTTTTCTTTTTCTTTTCGTTGAATCTTATTTTGGGTGGTGCACCTAAAAATTCAACAGAGGGGAACATCTTTCTTTTCAAATTCACTGATTTTATGTTTTATAGGGCCACCGGAGAAAAGGATGTAACTTTTAAGGTATTATACTGTGGTATATGCCATTCCGATCTCCATAATATCAAGAACGAATGGGGAATAACTTCTTATCCTGTAGTGCCCGGGTACGAGTTTTCGAAAACATCATCCCTTTCGATTCTCTTAGATAAATAATACATTTTTAAGCCAATAATGACACAGATCGACCACTGTATGCAGGCATGAGATTGTAGGTATGGTCACCGAAGTAGGCACTAAAGTGACAAAATTTAAAGTCGGGGACAAAGTGGGTGTTGGGTGTATGGTCGGATCGTGTCGCTCTTGTGCAAATTGCGAAGAGGATCTTGAGAATTACTGCCCCAAAATGATCTTGACCTATGGTGCAAAGTACTATGATGGAACCACCACCAGTGGTGGCTATTCAGACATCATGGTATCAGACGAGCACTCCGTGATCAAAATCCCCGACAATTTGCCTCTTGACGGTAGTGCTCCTCTCCTCTGTGCCGAGATCACCGTCTACAGTCCATTGAAGTACTACGGGCTTGATAAGGCTGGAATGCATTTAGGGGTAGTTGGGCTTGGTGGGCTCGGGCATATGGCCGTAAAGTTTGCTAAGGCCATGGGTCTCAAAGTGACCGTCATCAGTACCTCACCTAATAAAAAGAAGGAAGCCATGGACCATTTGGGAGCTGATGCATTCTTGGTTAGCCGTAACACAGAAGAGATGGAAGTAAGTCATAGTCACAACATATTATTTTCTTTGATGATGTATAGGGATGAGGTTAACTAAATGTAGACTTATGTTATTATCTTTTATTAACTGCAGCTTGCAATGGGTACAATGGATGGTATCATTGACACAGTCTCAGCTGTGCATGCTCTTGTGCCTTTGATCGGTCTCTTGAAAATTAATGGAAAGCTCGTCATGGTTGGTGCACCAGAGAAGCCACTAGAGCTACTTGCTTTTCCACTCCTCATAGGTAAGCCTAAGCAAGTCTTTTGTGTTCTATAGTGCTTTGGAAAAGAAAACTACCTTCATAATTGGTGTTTATAATTGAAACGATTTTAGTTTTAGTAGAAGAATAATTATGAGTTTCATGAATGCGAAAAGTAGTAACAAATAAGACCAATGACAGGTAGAAAGATGGTGGGAGGAAGTGGCATTGGAGGGATAAAAGAGACGCAAGAGATGATTGATTTTGCAGCGAAGCGCAACATAGTCGCAGATATTGAGCTTATTCCTATGGATTATGTGAACACTGCCATGGAGCGTCTATCAAAAGCGGATGTTAAGTACCGATTTGTCATTGACATCGTCAATTCACTAAAGCCTTTTTGATGATGATTTTGATGGACTACTACTTGGCTGAGCGTGGACGAAGATTAGCCTTTGCCTACATTGTTATCTCAAAATTATGTTTTACAACTAAGATTTTGCTTCTACTTAGTGTGGTGATATTACTTCATTGTCCCTTTCGGAATAAGGTCGACTCTCTATATTGATAGCAGCCTTGTGTCAGGTTGTTATCCTCCAAAAGTATGCAATTTACATAATCAAAGGAGTTTCTTTATGTGTTGCAAGTAAATTAAGCACTCGAGGTCAGTACCCTTCCTCAACAATCATATTTGAAAATTGGGAGTAGTTAAAATTATACAATGTTGAGCCAATGATAGGGGCCCGTATATCTCATACAAGAAACTAGAAACGCAATTCAAAGATTTTGGGAACTAGATTTAAGTAGACCCCACAAAAACCAACTTGAACCCGATAGTCCACCCAAACCCGCTTTGAAAATAGGATAGGGGTGGTCCTTTTCCAATGCACAAAACAACTGAGTTAACGTGCCATGACCTCTAAATTTCTGAGTTGGGTTGGGTCGAGTCTCCCTGTGTTTAACCCAATTTTACCCGACATGAAGGTAAGTTTCGTTATCCTTTTCTATTTGAATCATTATTGAAAATTCTAAACATTCAAAATTACACAATATCCCATCTTATTAGCCATGGAAGAATTACAAAATTTCTATGTTGCCGTATTATAAATGCGATGAATGGAAATAATTTCAACATTGAAGACATATTACGATTCATCTCCAAAATTTGTTCATGACAAAATTCGGTTATGTGCTTGAATGGACTTGAACAAAAACTTACAGAGCATTTGTCACGCCTCGATCCTCGGGCACGCACACATCCTTCTACTTGGTCGATTTTAGAATGCAATATCACAGGACTATGTATCGCCGACCCTTTCATTTATTAAGCACATGCGGAAGCAGTTATAAATCCCCATTTAATAAAACGATGGGATAGAAAAGCAGGGCCATATTTTTCATATTGAAATTCACAACCATACTTTTATACAGAGTATAACTCAAAGTCTATTCACAAAACTATTCATAACATTTTAGTCTCATTCTATCCATACATAAACAGGGTTCACAAAAGAGGATGGGATTTCAGTCCACATCCAGATCGTACTCAAGATCAAGCGATCCTCCTTCGATTCTTCTCCACTCAGCTCGTTCCTTTCAAACTCTTCATCTTCTTCTTTAAGCTCATCCTCGGCTTCAGATGCCGGCTCATCCTCAAGTGATCTAGGGGCCTGAAATGATTATTCAATAACCAATGAGACCACGTCTCAGCGAGTTCTACCCCTAAGACCCGATTAGTAAACCAATACGCTACTCGGTTGCCTAAGCACAGCACGAGTCAGAGGACTTACCTTGGCCTCAGTTCCAACATGCAATTCAAGGTTAAACACATATATTCAAACAATTCACAACATCCGATCAAGCATTGATCAATCGACTTAGTCGATTACTTGTCATTGATCAATCGACTTTATCGAAAGCAGATATTAAGTACCGATTTGTCATTGACATCGCCAATTCATTGAAGCCTTTCCTCGATGACGAGTTCTATAGTGCGATCGATTACTACTTGGCTGATGGTGTTATCTCAAAATCATGTTTTACAACTAAGATTTTGCTTCTACCTAGTATGGTGATATTACTTCTTTGTCCCCTTTGTAATAATGTCGACTACTTTGTATAGATAGTGGCCTTGTTTTAGGTTGTTATCCTTAGAAAGTATGGAATTTACATGATCACGAGAATTCCTTTATGTGTTGTAAGTAAATCATGCACTCAAAGCCAATACTCTTCCTTAACAATCTTTTTGTGACTTCAAAAGTAAAAAAAGCAAAACAATTGGAGCACGACTACCCCCTGCCGCCATCGTGCGCCTTCACTACCGCCCGCAAGCCACATCAGCCTTTGCTCGCACGTTCACCCGTCTGCATGCCCTGGTCGTTGTTGCAACTTCGCCTGGCCACCGTCCAGCCGTCAAGGTCCTTCGCCGCCCGTCCAAGCAATCGTGCCACCACCCGCACCAGCCCAACCCGTTTCAACCATGAAGTCCTTCGGTTCAGCCCAAAGACCATAACCGAACTCCCACAATGGGCTATGGGCTTTGTGAGGCTTTTCTGGGCCCGTCCGAACCTCCATTGGTGTCGCTCCAGGCTTGGTTTCACCCGCCTTGGCGTCACCGTCGCCGTGGACTCACCGGCCCGCTAAACCGATGAGTTTACTTGCTAAACTCTGCTTAGGGAGTTAATGACGTTTAGTAGGTAATTAGTTTAGACTAAGTAGGGATTAGGTGGTTAGTTAGTTTAGATTAATGATTTAATTGCTTAATTATGCTTGTTAGGTGGTTATAATAGATTGATTAGGGGCTAAATAGATTGTATTATTTATCTAGATAGGTGCATTAATTTTCTAGGCCTGTTTAGGTGGTTAGATTAGTGTTTTCGGCCTAGGTTTGCCTTTATTGGATTAATTGGTATTTATTTAATTAATTTTGCTATTTATTTAATTATTTAATATTTTCCAGAAATTATACCGGGATGGTCGGTGACCGGAATTTCGTGTTGATTGTAGTGGTGTGCTTAGTTTATGCAATTGAATGTTAATTTGTGCAAATTGAGTGGTAATTGTGATTTTTAGTATTTATTTCAAAATTACAAAATTTTGGTAATTAATTACAAATTACCGGGTGTCGAGTTTTGACACTAAAAATTCTTTTTAAAAGACTATATTGAGCAATGGGATTTTAAAATGAAGGATATCAATTTTTTGGTTCAAATTGACGTTGTACCCAAACACGATTATTTTACCATGTCTTTAATATGAAGAAAATAGGTCAAGTTCACTATTTTAATTGAGACATTTGAATGCAATGCATGGTGTTATTGGCCGGGATTGAATGATCATGTGATGGATATGAGAACCCATCCCCAATATGAGTCAGGTGGACGCTACCCCTATATCGGATGCCCTTGGACAATGGATGCCAGTCGCAGTAGATTCTAGACCGATGCTCCTTCGGGATTGCCGTCTTGAGGTAGACATTGCCGTGCTCAATAGGGTGAGACGATGCCTGGTTACGCCAGAAGACCGCTAAACGTTGAGTAGGCCGTGCCCATTAGGCCGTGATAAAATTGGAACGCATGAATGAGTGAAATTGACACACCTAATTATGGGACAAAATTGTATGACACGGTATGGGATATGCCGTAACGATTTGGCCTTATAATTGGACCCTTGTGTTTATTGAGATATAAGTTGAGGCGTTCCAATTGATTGAGTTTTATTGCTGCTTATGTCTGTGATATGAACTGTGCTGACGTGCAAGGAGGAACTAAGGTGAGGTGAGTCTCTATGGTTGTGTGGTTAGGCCGCCTCTAGACGTATTTTCTTCTTAGTCGGGGTTTAAGGGGTGAACTTGCTAAGACGTTGTCTCACCTCGTCGTGGGCTCATTCTTTTCAAGTCCTTAGATGGTTATTCCTCTGGAACGTTTTGGTCAGCCTCAAGGGGTTACCGAGTAGAGCATGGACGTCCCTGTCGCTAGGAGTCATTGGGTCTATGAGCTAGTTGTGACCACTGTTTGGGTCGATGAGGGCCTACCTAGAGGGTACCTCATCAATTCAGGGCATGGTTCCGTCGTGGACTCAATGGGTATAAGGTAGGTCCCTTTCAGAGATTTGATATCCCCGCTATTGCAGTCAACGCCGCTCTGGGCGAGGGTGCAACTAACCCTCCTCGATGGGGTTGTGGAAGACCGAAGCCCTCGGATCCTGTGGAGGTGGAGTCCGAAGGATTAGTGAATGTGTCTGACTAGTAGGTTATAAGACAACTTCTTTTTGAGAGCCAATCTTTTTGTAGACTTTTGTATATAAACCCAGTGTGTTTAAAAAAAGTGTTTTGTGAACATTTGTATCCTGCTTTTCTATCACATATTCATGTTGTCTGGGGATTTGTTTATTCGCTTCCATGTGTGCATAATCGAAAGGGTCGGGGAGGTGTTCATCAACTCAAATTGAACATGGGGGAGGTGTTCATCAATATCTAGAAAATTATAAGTAAAGGTCACGACTCTTGAGTGATTGCATTACTTTGAGTCACAACCATCTAAAATTCATGGTCACTTCCTTTCAAGTCTAATCCTCTTTTAATCATTTAAAACACGGTAAAATATTCCTCGAATGAGTCGTTTTGAAAGATGACACAAATATAGACTTTGCGCATATCATGAGACCAAGATGCATGTGGCAAACGATTGACGCATTAGAAAGACACTTGTATTTGGACTATGATTTTGCTTAGTGCTGGAGAGTGTATTTTGCTATGTAATCATACCATTGATCTCACAATGCTTAAAGATCACTAGACACGTGACCATGCGGGGATTCAATTTTAGGATATAATAAAAAGAACACTTTAGTGTCAGTGCCATAATCATATTTATCCAAATTAATTGGACTCCAATAATTGGTGTATCTTTAAACTCGGACTAAGGGGTGATTGGTTTGCAATTCGGTCTAGTCTTACTATAGAATTGCAACTTGGACTAGAGTGACCGGTTCTCAGTTTCCGGAACTAGGGACTAATCCTGAGGCCCTTGGAACTTAACCATTCGGTTGGTCCCCAAGTAGTCCATTAGATGGTCTAGTAGAACTAGTCGAGTTCACATGAGAGAATGTTTTGAAATCTGTGAGAGGTGAAAGAGATCTAGGGAAAGGAAAAGACCGAAAGAGAAGAGTAGGCATGAGCATTGTGGAGCAAGAGGGAAAGATTGAAAAAGAAGAAGAAGCATGTGTGAGACATTTAAAAATAAATAAATAAATAAATAATTGATCCGAGTAGTCCAGTTTGATCCCATTTTCCTTTTGGAATCGAGAACCAGATTGCTCAAACCCCAATTCCACTTTTAAGAATCAGGAATTGGATTGGCACTCTTGGGAACCGAACCCAATTGACCAGTTAGGTTCGGTCCGAACGGTTCCCGGTTCAGTTGGTCCGTCTTGCCCATCCCTACTCAGACTGGTCAGATAATCGATTTGGGTTTCCATCTACAAGTCAAGTGGTTCACCCGGATTGAATTATCGGATCGATGAAGTTTGAAAATTCTATGAAGAAAACTGTAAAATGTATATTAGGAAGCCATGACCAAAATTAAAGATGCATTTCAGAACATCAAAAGAACTGTGAAACAATGCGAACCGTCCCATATGCATCAATAAAAAATGTGTGGACATCTTATCAACAGGGTCAAAGTCTCCTTCAGCAAGTACACGCTTAATCAGAATTGTACAAGTATGCACCGTCGGCTGCAAGTCCAGATTCATAATATTTCCACCATCATCATTGTTTCTTGTGCTCTATTCTCTTTGCAGTATCTATCTATTCACACTCAAATTTGACCCTACTGTCACGTGCTTGTCACGAGACAAAGATTAGGATCACATGCATATCATGTGGATAGTATTGTTACATGCTTGTGTCACAGGTCGGTCGAACACAATCGATCAAACACTCTGTGGCCTTAGGATTTGTACTCCCAAGTCAGCCTTTTCACTCACACGCACGAACACAAGGGTCGATTGCACAAAGGGGTGAGTGTATTCACTTATGAACGAGTTGAGCTCAAATGAGGGGGAGGGACCCCTATTTATACAAGTTCAAGTCTTATGCCAGCCATTGATCATTCCTCCGATCCAACGGTGGAGTTTGAATCTTGTCAAGTCTACATATCAAGCCACTCAATGGCTGTAGGCATTGGAAAACAACCATAGGCGCATCTTAGAAGCAAGATCAAGGTCAACATGGGCGAGCATGGGCGCCTGACACGAAATAGGTGAACAACTCCAGGTTGTGCAAGCGCTGGTTGAGCATTGATCAGGAGTCGGCCACTGGTTGTGCACGGATCATCTCCCATATCGCGCATGGACGGATCGGGCATGTTTCATGGATCGGTCAAGGACGGATTAGTGATCGATCAGGGCTGTCTACAGCAAAGCCCTGGTGCATGACACGGCCGGATAACGGACGGTCTTGGATCATGCTTCATCGGTGGGCCATGTCACTTGGCTATCCACTAGCATGGGTATAAATGCCTAGTGATAGATGACTAGGTAGGGGATTGCCACATGTCCATTTATCGAAATACGATGATGGATCGTGGTCACCCGAATAAGTCTTGGAGGTAAACTTTTGATACAAATACTTGAAATGTTACACAAGAATGCCAAAATGATAGGCACTAAAGATTTAAAGGAGTTGTTACTATCTAAAGACCAAATTATGGAACGGCCATCAATAATTATATAACCTCCACAACACGATTGAGCTGGTTGTAAAGGAAATGGGTAAAGTGATCTGCGAAGAAAAAGTAATGTGGGCAAGGTCATAAGCGGTTAAAAGATGATACACAACTACCAAGCGGTTACAAAATTTCTCTATAAATACCACTAGTCATCCAACGAGTGGCTCTCGAAAAATCAATCAAAATGTTATCTCTTTACATTTCACGTACTGCACTTTAATATTCTTAACTGTAGCTTATTGTTGATTAGATTCCTATGTGTATCTATATTCCAGTGCATCGTTGCTAATTAAATTCTAACATTGTGTTCTCCTATTCACACGCATTGTCATAGATTAAATTCCAGTAGTGTATCTCACTACATTGGAGTAGTGCCATCGATTAGGTTCTGGCATTGTATTTAACTATCCTCAATCTGTTTTGTTGATTGAATTCTGACATAGTTCAAGTCTGGACATGTAATCTTTGGGCATTGTTGTTGATTAAATTCTAACTTAACTCAGTATTATATAGTTTTGTTTGGACCTAAGAAGTAAATTGAACATTACATTTGATATCTTTTGTTCGAAGTTGGTGTGGAACCTTGGTCCCCTCTAAAAAAAATCGAAGAACAACCTTCAATGAAAGATATTTCGTTGTTAGAGAAATCCTAATGAAACACGACCTATCAAGGCGTTGTAAGTGAACGAATTAGGCTTGCAATCCTGCAAGAGCAATTTATCATGCAATCTACGGGCACCCTCAAGTTTGTCCAGATTCACAATAGCCATCAACTAACGATGTACCGATCACTTGATATGCTTTGATACCTTTCTCATGCAATGAATCCAACAAATCAAAAGCTCCCCACGTCAGAGCTAAACCACTTTCTTCCCTCATTTTAAGCAGCCTATGAGCATCATCCAGCTCCCCAATTCTACCGTGACCACGAATTAGAGAATCGCACGTGATGAGGGATGGAGGGAGCTAGTGCTCGAAAAAGAATTTTCCAAAATGATATTCTCCTCCCGGTTCAAAGTTCATTTGACCAGGCGCTATATTGCTTTTTTTTATCTCGAGCTCACGTGTCGGATATTTCAATACATGTTTGATACTCTCCAATACTCTTCGATGCTCTCCAACAATCAGTCAACATGTGTCAAAAAATTCGACACTTGATTATCTCTCCCGGCACTTAATCAACTCTTCCAACATTTTTCAACACGAGAGTCGAGAATTTCAACATGAGAATTCAAAATTCCAACACGCATAGAGTTGATTTTTAAAATTTTCAATAAATAGATGGTCAAAATGTAAATATGTAAGAAAATAGAAAACAATAAAAATAACAAATAGGGAAAAAAGAAAAACTCGGTATTCTCTTTCTTCCAACTCTCACTTCCGATAACAAACAATTCACTCCAAAGTTTGTTTTTTCTCTTTTCTTCCTACACACTTTGACATGTGAGTCTAGAATGTGGATTACTTTTTTTTCTCCAAGTTTTATGGATTATTTAAGTGAATTTGAATTTTTCAAATTGAAACAATAAATGATATTAATAGATGATTTATTAATGTTTTTAATGAAAATTCATTTTAGGCTCTTTTAATTATTTATTTATTTTTGAATTTGAATTAATTAATTTGATTAAAATATTCATAAAAATTATAATTTATCATGTAAATATAAAAATATATGTTTAATATACAATATGTCTCAACGTGTCAGAATTCTCTATTGTTTTAGAAACGGCGTATTAGCATGTCGCATCACGTGTCGACGTTAGTGCTATTTACAGTGTAACATCTAAACAATGTCAAAATATTGTCTTTTATTATCCGAGAAGCGGGTTGGGACATTTGCGGTGACATGGAGACCATAATCTCTATCAAGAGGGGTGTGTGCAGAAGCCAGGGTCTGCTAGCCAAGTGTTATTATAAAATACTAGAGTTAAGCTATTATTAATATCCGCCATCATTTGATGTCCGGTGTATTGTCATTAATATTGGAAAAAAAAAATTATCATATTCACATTTTAGGCAATTTTCTTACACAAAATATTGATTTTTCAAAATTCATCTTTTTGGATTTTGTGGAATTTCCTACCTTTCGTTGGAATATTTTAAGGCATAAAATTTTATATTTAAAATAAGGACTACGCTAAACTTTCATCCATTAATTAATTGGTATGGGAATGCTTTAAATAAATGCGAAAAAAGGACGCCTAAAAGATTTTATATATTATCTTCTTGGGCTGCAATCTTCTTGGGCTGCAGGCATAGCAGACCCGAGCAGAAAGAGAGAACTTTCGCGCAACGGTTGACTGGTCAAACAAACAGGAATAGATGATGACGCACAACGTCCGGTTCAATTCGCTCACTAAGCACGTCATCACCATCGCCGCCTCTTCCTGTATCTCCTCGAGCCCTACATGTATACTGACGCACGCTACCTGGTTCAGCTCGCTCACCAAGTGCGTCATCACCACCGCTTCCAGTACCTTCACAAGCCCCTATATAAGTACCGACGCTTCTCGCCTCCCCTCTCATCAGCGTTCTCTTCGCATCTCAAAACACACAGATAACACGGTTCTCTTCCAGTCTGAGATTTAAGCCGTGCTCATCAAGCTCAGTGAAATGGCAATGTCCACAGAGAATGAACATCCAGTGAAGGCTTTTGGATGGGCAGCTAGAGACACTACTGGGCATCTCTCTCCCTTTAGGTTCTCAAGAAGGTAACATCTTTTGGTTTTCTTTTTCTTTTCGTTGATTCTTATTTTGGGTGGTGCACCTAAAATTTCAACAAAGGGGAACATCTTTCTTTTCAAATTCACTGATTTTATGTTTTATAGGGCCACCGGAGAAAAGGATGTAACTTTTAAGGTATTGTATTGTGGTATATGCCATTCCGATCTTCATAATATCAAGAACGAATGGGGAATAACTTCTTATCCTGTAGTGCCCGGGTATGAGTTTTCAAAAACATCATCCCTTTCAATTCTCTTAGATAAATAATACATTTTTAAGCCAATAATGACACAGATTGACCATTGTATGCAGGCATGAGATTGTAGGTATGGTCATCGAAGTAGGCACCAAAGTGACAAAATTTAAAGTTGGGGACAAAGTTGGTGTTGGGTGTATGGTCGGATCATGTCGCTCTTGTGCAAATTGCAAAGAGGATCTTGAGAATTACTGCCCCGAAATGATCTTGACCTATGGTGCAAAATACTACGATGGAACCACCACCCATGGTGGCTATTCAGACATCATGGTATCAGATGAGCACTTCGTGATCAAAATCCCCAACAATTTGCCTCTTGATGGTAGTGCTCCTCTCCTCTGTGCCGGGATCACTGTCTACAGTCCATTGAAGTACTACGGGCTTGATAAGGCTGGAATGCATTTAGGGGTAGTTGGGCTTGGTGGGCTCGGGCATATGGCTGTAAAGTTTGCTAAGGCCATGGGTCTCAAAGTGACCATCATCAGTACCTCACCTAATAAAAAGAAGGAAGCCATGGACCATTTGGGAGCTGATGCATTCTTGGTTAGCCGTAACACAGAAGAGATGGAAGTAAGTTATAGTCACAACACTATTTCCTTTGATGATCTATAGGGAGGAGGTTAACCGAATGTAGATTTATGTTATTATCTTTTATTAACTACAGCTTGCAATGGGTACAATGGATGGTATCATTGACACAATCTCGGCTGTACATGCTCTTTTGCCTTTGGTCGGTCTCTTGAAAATTAATGGAAAGCTCGTCATGGTTGGTGCACCAGAGAAGCCACTAGAGCTACTTGTTTTTCCACTCCTCATGGGTAAGCCTAAGCAAGTCTTTTGTGTTCTATATTGCTTTGGAAAAGAAAACTACCTTCGTAATTGGTGTTTATCATTGAAACGATTTTTGTTTTAGTAGAAGACTAATTATGAGTTTCATGAATGCGAAAAATAGTAACAAATAAGATCAATGACAGGTAGAAAGATGGTTGGAGGAAGTGGCATTGGAGGGATAAAAGAGACGCAAGAGATGATTGATTTTGCAGCGAAGCACAACATAGTCGCAGATATTGAGCTTATTCCTATGGATTATGTGAACACTGCCATGGAGCGTCTATCAAAAGCAGATGTTAAGTATCGATTTGTCATTGACATCGTCAATTCATTGAAGCCTTTTTGATGATGATTTTTATGGATTACTACTTGGCTGAGCATGGATGAAGATTAGCCTTTGCCTACATTGTTATCTCAAAATCATGTTTTACAACTAAGATTTTGCTTCTACTTAGTATGGTGATATTACTTCATTGTCCCTTTCAGAATAAGGTCAACTCTTTGTATTGATAGCAGCCTTGTTTCAAGTTGTTATCCTCAAAAAGTATGCAATTTACATAATCACATGAGTTTCTTTATGTGTTGCAAGTAAATGAAGCACTAAAGGTCTGTACCCTTCCTCAACAATCTTTTTGTGACTGTAAAAGAAAAAACTAAACAATTTGATCGCATAACAAGAAGTTTGAAGATCCAATATCACATTTGATGATACAAGTTGAAGGATAATTAGGCCACTTAAATGATGGCCCGTTATTTTGAGCCAATGATAGGGTCCCGTATTTTTCATATGGGAAACTAGAAACACATTGGCTTGAAAATAATTCAAAGATTTTGGGAACTAGATTTAAGTAGACCCCACAAAAACCAACTTGAACCCAATAGTCCACCCAAATGCGCTTTGAAAATAGGATAGGGGTGGTCCTTTTCCAATGCACAAAACAATTGAGTTAACGTGCCATGACCTCTAAATTTCCGAGTTGGGTTGGGTCGAGTCAACCTGTGTTTAACCCAATTTTACCCGACATGAAAGTAAGTTTCGTTATCTTTTTCTATTTGAATAATTATTGAAAATTCGAAACATTCAAAATTACACAATATCCCATCTTATTAGCCATGGAAGAAGTATAAAATTTCTATGATGCCGCATTATAAATGCGATGAATGGAAATAATTTCAACATTTAAGACATTACAATTCATCTCCTAAATTTGTTCATGACAAAATTTGGTTCAGTGCTTAAAAGGCCCTTGACTTAAACTAAAACTTACAGAGCATTGCTTCACTTAATAAATTAATTTAGTAGACGAATCTTAGTATCTTTGACATTGCTCAAATAATTCACTAGTTGGGTTGGATCAACTATATTTGACATGAGTTTACCTGAAAAATGAAGTTTTTTTTTTTTTTTTTTTTTGGTTATTTTGTTAGAATCATCACAATCATAGTTTAAAATCGGGAGTAGTTAAAATTATACAATATTTGATATTGCTAGTTAAGATATATGTAGTATCACGAAAAAAATGTAATTTATATAATATCAAAGGATTGTCACTTTTTTGGTTGAAAGCTGAAATTGGATGCCATCGTGGTAAATGTCGGAGCTTTATAAGTATAATTTTTTCTTTATTACGAAAAAAGTATAACGTTTTCCTTGTAAGATACTCTTTACGTGATTCTCCTTATTATGATTTTTAAACAGTCTTTTCTTCAATTGATAATTTATATAACCATAGCCATTCTAAAAGTTTTTCAGTTTCTATTTAATCTATTATTATGATGTATCAAGCAAATTAATGTTGTGGTCATTTAAAAACTTCATAAGGTCGCGGTCATTACACAAATGTTTAATTTATTCACTCGTCAAAGATATTTTTCCTAGAAATATTTGCACTTGAAAAACGTGACTTGTGACATCCTGATTTTTAGGTTCTGATTTCAATCGGATAAGTCAGGCCTTACATCAACGTGACTATAGTGTTCTTCTTTGAGATAGCCACTCATGAGATAACTAACATATCAGGTGAAGCCGTTAAGGGATTCTAATGCAATAGACTTGAGAATTCGATTAAGAATCGACTGTTCGACCGTACTAGTCTGCAAGGATCATTACGGCACAATTAAAAATCGATCAGAGACCGGAGATAGGTCAATCATGCTAGTCTTCTATCATTTTGGGTACCCTATGTCTGTATTTGAAACTTTGAGATTTTCACGACCACCAAGAGTTGCCAATGGGTCGAATGGGTTCATTGTGGTTCGAAGAAAATCGACCACGGGTCAATTGTACCAAAATTCCTAAAAGCTACCCAATAGGTAAGGTCACACTAAAAGTGTGTTTGATTGGAAATAACTGCGAATTTGAATTTGATTTCAGAAATTGGAAGTCTTGTCATGTCATGAGTCATTTTGGGAACATCGACTCATCTTTTGAGGAAATTCCGGTGAGTTCGGGATTTTTATGGAAAACCGGATCGGACAATGCGGAAAATGAGTGGAAATTCGGATTAACTAATTTGAAGAGACTTTTGACATCCGGTGTAAGTGAATCGGTGGATGGAAGTTGTTTGGGCTTTTTCTGAATTCATATTGGACCTCAACCGGATTTGTTTGTTCAGAAAATCGGATACCGAGAAAAATGAAATGGAAGTCGGTTTTGAAGAAAATTCGCGGGATTAAAGGACCGTCTTCAATTGGATTTCGAATGTTTAAGTCGGTGGAGAAATTGATCCTAGGGTGACGAATTGACACAGTGGTTTTTGAAGTGGATCAAGAATTGTATTTGTGGTTTTGTTTTATTTTCCTTCTCCTCTTGGACTTACGTCATCCGCACACCCACACACCCTTCCTTTTTGGCCACACATATTTCTTCTTTTCTCTTTCTTCTTGGCCGATAGTCCCATGCAAGTATTCTCTCTCAATTGGTGAGTTTTGGTCTTCTAGTTACCTTGAATTGTTGACCATTGGGGCCCACTTCCTCCTTATCCTTGGACGTGCATGCCTTTTTCTTTTGTGCATGTGCTACACGTTCCTTTTTCTTTTGTCCACATCCTTATCCTCTAAGGTTGCATTTGGTCGACTGGATAAAAACCGGGATAGGATATGTTTTATCCTATCCCATGTTTGGTAGCTATCTAGGATAGGATAAGGTCGGATATAGACTAGATATAGACCGGATAAAAAAAATCCGAGGGGGGGTGGGATAAGGTCAAATAGGATTTCTTTTATCCAAAACATAAAACCCTACGCTTTTTTTCTTTCTCCGTTGTTCATCCACATACGACTCTATGTTTCCAAAGTATTGACGTTGAAGCCTTCTCCTCAATAGCTCTCCAATTCTCATCGAAATTTTATGACAGCGACGAATTTTCAAAGGTAAATAATCATTCTCTCTCTCTCTCTAACGTTGATTTCTAAAGTAGTTGTGGATTGTTTTCCTGTTTCATCTCTGTTTCAGCTTACGTCAGAATTATAGTTCTAGGTTTTTTTGCTGGTTTGGAGATCATCTTCTTGGTAGTTTTGAATATGTAGATTTATAAAGGCCTTTTTGTTTTTGTGCAAAATAATTGATATCTTCAACGTGAATTGTTCGTTCTTGGTTTTGTTCTTCAATACCTAGATTTCCAAGGCTATTGCATCTCTCTCTCTCTCTCTCTCTCTCTCTCTCTCTCTCTCTCTCTCTCTCTGAGATAATAAAATAATTGTGGAGAATCAACAATGTTCCTATGGTGGTTGACTTAAAAGATTCACAATTGTTCCTGTCTTGCCGTGCTTTTTCTCTCCCTTCTCCAACCCCC
This sequence comes from Eucalyptus cloeziana, assembly GCA_014182715.1. NCBI lineage: Eukaryota > Viridiplantae > Streptophyta > Magnoliopsida > Myrtales > Myrtaceae > Eucalyptus > Eucalyptus cloeziana. Next base: position 32,519,436 of record CM024644.1, read on the forward strand.
CGTTCCATCCCCCAACGCCTTTCCCACGACGACCACGCACGAGAGAGTTTTAGGTGCTTCTCAAGCAAGATGTGCCCATTTTACTCAATCAAATGTTGATTCGTTGTTGATGATGATGAAAATGCCGTGTGTTGTAGAAGAACCTAAAAGCATTTTCCAAAGAAATGTAGACACCAACCATGTAAAGATATGCAAAAAATCTCACTGCACTAGGATACTTTTCATGTGTGCGCTCTCAATTTTCACTTCATAAATTTTAGGGAAGTGATGTCTAATGTAAAATCTGCAAATAACAATATGCACATGTTGCAAGTTAATAGATTCTTAGCTGTGAAATAGCTTGTGCAGCGCCTGGTAAACTGAGAACATCAAACCGATCTGCATTCTAGAGATTGTTTTCATGGTACCATTAACTTAATCGGGGGAAATCTAGTTAGGAAAGGGACAAATACCCAAAACAGAAGAAGCTTAGAATATTTCTTAATAGATCAAAAACCTACTCTAGCGTATTTCAATGCTCGAAGTCTATATCTAGTATACCATGAAACAATTGTTGTGGGATTGATTTGAGAGTGGTGAGAATGCACGAATTATATACTCAAATGTTCGCTGGGTATGCTTGAAAGTTTGGCTTTGAAAAACAACCAAAGCAAATCCACGAGATCGAGGATTTTCTCCTTACTGCAAGGAGGAATGAGAACCTCCTTGAAATTTACTGATTTGAAAAAAGATTTTATTTTATATTTTTTTTCTATTATCTAACCTATTAATTTGTACTTGTCTAATGTTATTTTTTTTTTCTCATTAGAAATGGATCGCAATGATAGAGAGGAAATTTTCACCATTCTTATATTAGAGGAGATGAGCCTCCAAATGTTGCTTTTGTGTATGATGTATATGCTAGTAGTGTCCACTACTGCTGAAAGGCACTACCGCAGGATCGGACATTTATTAGAATCCAAGCTCGTTTAGATCACCTTGACTGCCTCATTAAGAGCAATGACTTGAATTGTGTGGAACAACTTAGGATGGATAGACGTACATTTACTCTACTATGCAAGTTGGCACGTACAATTGGTGGGTTAAAAGAAGATGGACTTGTCACTATAGAAGAACAAATGGCCATGTTTCCACATATACTTGCCCATCATGTGAAAAATCGAGTCATCAAGTTCAGATTTATGAGGTCTAGGGAGACAATAAGTAGGTATTTTAACTTAGTTTTAAATGTGGTGATAAGAATGCATAGTGTGCTTCTTGTCTCACCTGAACCAGTTCCAGAGGAATATGTCGACGAGAGATGGAAGTGGTTTAAGGTATGTTTGTTATGTTATTTCATGGACTAATTTAATACTTTAAAGAGAATGTTGTTTTATTAATTTTATGTTTCTAGGGTTGCTTAGGAGCATTAGATGGCACATATATAAGGGTACGTGTTCCAGAGGTTGATAAACCGAGGTACCGAAATAGAAAGGGTGAGATTGGGTCCAATGTATTAGGAGTTTGCTCACGTGACATGAGATTCGTTTATGTTTTACCTGGATGGGAAGGCTCAGCAACGGATTCTAGAGCGTTTCGAGATGTTATAGTTAAACCCAATGGTTTAAAGATCCCCGTTGGTAAGATAAGCCTTTATCAATATATTGCATTCTATATATCGTAGGTTTTAAAGGTTCTAAGACAATTAATAATATCATCATTTGTTATTAGGTTATTATTATCTTGTAGATGCTGGATACACAAATGGGGAGGGCTTTCTTGCTCCTTATAGAGGTACTCGATACCATCTATCTGAGTGGACAGAATGTCGTACACCAAATTCACCAGAGGAGTACTTCAACTTGAAGCATTCTCAAGCTAGAAATGTCATAGAAAGATGCTTCAGTCTTCTTAAGTTACGGTGGGCTATTCTTGAGAGTCCATCTTTTTATCCAATTAGAACGCAAGGTCGAATAATCATAGCTTGTTGCCTTCTGCACAAATTGATAAGAAGAGAAATGGCTATTGATCCAATCGAGGCATGGTTAGATGAAGTTGCTACCACTATTGAAGATGTGGAAACAATTGATGTTGTCGAGCCGTCGGATCATTGGGCAACATGGAGGCAAAATTTGGCAGTACAAATGTTTAATGAGTGGAATGCAAGTCGAGGACATGGAGGAGTTGTATGATTTTATATTATTTAAAAAAATCATTTGTTTTCCATTGTTGCAAGACTTGCGTTATAAGATGTTTTTTTTTTTTTTTTCCATTTCCATTAGACATGTGTAATATGGTGCTGATTTGTCATTATTGAGACATATAGTTCCTATATAATGTTTGAATTATGACTTTATCATTTTAAATTTGAAGTACTATGCTGTCTCTATCATTAAATTTTCTCTACCATGTTATCTTCCATCACCATGTTTCTTTGCCTCTGTCTTTTATTTTCATAAATAGTTTCTCTATCTCTTTGGCAAAAAACCTAGCCATGAACTTAAAAGAAGCCTTAAGTCAAGATAGTTTGCATCTACTGCTTTATATGGACGTGAGCATGAGTTTAGTTTGGTCAAAATGTAGCTAGCCAATACTCAACAAATGTAATGTACTTTATAAATGCGAATTGTTCAGAGAGCATTCGTTAACGTGATTAACTGTCATTGCATCCTCGTGACAGCTGGGGAAAAAAAAGCGAATGAACTTTAGACTTTATGCTTTGTTCTAATTGGGCATTTGTTTGATTTGGTATTGGACTTGTAACAAAATGGAAACAAATGAAAAACTCGTAAGAGAGAAAAAGAATTCATGTTTCAAAGTGAATATGTATATATATATTCGGTAAAGTTAATTATTTTTTGGGTAAAGAATATATTGAAATTGAGGTTATTCTAAAAACGTTTGATGTTGAGGGGGTATCCAAAAGATTATTTCAAAGGAACGGAAAATATTATTACGATGCGTAACCATGAAATTTGATGAGAATCTGTTAATTTGAAAAAGATATATTGTTTTGGATGATTTTGTGAATATTAAACCTGCAAATTTGTACTTGCCTAATGTTATTGTTTTTAAAATATCTGAATTTAAATTTGTAGTTCACCAAACGATAGATTGGATAAGATATGAGGATATTCGACTTTAAATCCGTAGTTCACCAAACAGTAAATTGGATAGGATATGAGGATATCCGACTTTAAATCCGTAGTTCACCAAACAGTTGATGGGATATGAAGAAATCCATGGATTTCTTATCCTATCCTATCCAGTTCTATCCCGTTTAGGAATCCAGACGACCAAACGCAGCCTAAATTGTTGTTTATCTTCTTCATTCTTTTTGGCCGACACCCCTTATCCCTTCCACATCCTTTCCCTTCTATTTCTTGTCGGTTCTTTATTGCTTTTCATGGGTTGAGTCGACAAAGCAACCCCTCAGTTTCTCTCCTTGCGGCCATCTCCACCGAGCTGCTCCCCATCGAGTTTCCTCTCTACCACGCGTTCCAGTCAGCCCTGCAATCCTTTCCGCTAGTTTGTTGACCGTGGATCTAAGCTCATCCAGCATCAAGAAACCAAAACAGCCGTGTCTGCATCTCTGCCATCCACGAAGCCACCGAGCGGCCTTTGGCTGACACGCGTGGGTCAACAACCCACCGAGACTCTCCACCAAAGTTTGACCCAGCGGCTTCTTTGTGCCATCCCATCTCCAGCGAGTCTTCATCCACGGCAGTCGACCAAATCGAGAAGCAGCTATTGCTTCCTTCATTCGCGCCTTCAGCCCAGCAAGTGGCTATTTTCGGCAACCCATTTACAGCCCAAGATCTTAACAATTTGGCCCACTTGAAGCCTGGCATCTTCGCACGTTTAGCCCACAAAATTTCTGCAGCAACCCAAGCCCAACACTTCCGTGGATTTGAGCCCAGCTCTATTGATTTCTACTCAGCCCAGCATAATCAGCCCACACAAGAAAGCAGCCCATTTGAAAGCCAGCAAACCCAGTTGTTCAGCCCATCTTGGGCCCACAAAGCCGGCCTAGCCCAAGGTCAAGCCCAGCTTTTGTTGTGGGCTTTGGGCTTTGGGCTTGCAAGGTTTCTTGGCCTGGCCCTGAGTGTCGATTGACGCCGTCGAAAATCCAGATTTCGACCGCCGTCGTCGTCATAGTAGTGAAGCAGTCTTCGTTTTTATCAAGTGAGTTTTAATCACTAATGCTTTCTTAGTTTGCTAATTATACTTTGAGTTGGTTAGATTTAATTAAATGCAATTAGGTGGTTAGATTAATTTAAATAAATTAAACTAGAGACTTAATGATGCATGTTAGGTGATTAGAAATAGATATTAGCAAGTAGGTATGCCATATTATTTATTGAACGAGTCTCGATAATTTTCCGAGTTCGTCTCGGCCTCCAATTAGGCATTATGGGCCTAAGTTGGATTTTTAATATTTATTTATTTAATTTTCGAAATTAATTATTTAATTAATTATTTTTCCGAAAATTCAACCGGGATGGCCGGTGACCGGAATTTCGTGTTGATTGTCGTGATGTAATCCGTTTATTTAATTGAGCTTCAATTTATATGGAATTGGTTTAAATTGTGAATTTTATGATATGTTCATAAATGATTTTTTTTTTTAATTATTTGATGGGGAAATGTTTGAGTATCGATTGTCAATATCGACGATGGAGTGGTGAATCAGAGTGGCATCTAAAAGGGCACGTGGGCTTGGTGATTTGATGCATCACTTTGGTGAACTAGTATCTTAGAGAATGCACATGGGCCCGGGCATCGTAAAAAGGGCACGTGGGCTCAGTGAATTGATGCATTACTTTGGCGAACTAGTACCTTAGAGAATGCACGTGGGCTTAGGGAATTAAGTGAGGCATCTTGGGAGAGACACGTGGGCTCGTTGATTTGATGCATCATTTTGGTGAACTAGTGCCTTAGAGAATGCACGTGTGCTCGGTGACTAAATATACATCGTGGGGAATATTTGTTTTGGGTGACATGTAATCAACTGGTTCGATTCGTTTTGAGTAGTTGGGTGCCTATTATGAATTGTACTAATTTGCAGGTGGAATCTAAGGCCAAGGTAAGTCTTTTGACTTGTGCGCGTTTAGGCAGTCCATAGTGTATTAGTTTACTAATCAGGTCTTAGGGGGTAGAACTTGTTGAGACGTAGTCTCATTGGTTATTGAATAACCATTTGAGGTCCCTAGATATAGCAGACTTGGATTTTGAAGATCTCGAAAGTCCGGTGCAGTCTGCTGAAGGCTCCAGTTGGAGTGTGGAGGATCATGAAGAGGAGGACGAGGATCTGTAGTTTGTGGAACCCCACCCCTACTTGTAGACCTTGGTTTTAAACCAGCTTGAGTTGAATTTGAGTTAATAGTTCACCTTGTATATATGTGCACTGGTTTTCAATGTATATAAGTGTGGATGTTTTTAAAGGTTTGAAATTTAGTCCTACTGTTCTATCCCAATGTTTTATTGTCTGGAGATTTAATATATGCTTCCGCTTGCGCATTAAAAAGAAAGGGTCGGCGATACGTAGTCCTAAGATATCACATTTAAAATCGAACAAGGTAAGGGATGCGCGCGTGCCTGAAGATCGGGGCATGACATAGGCTCATTTTCTAAAGTGCAAAATAGGGTAAAAAATGCATTAACTTGATTTAACTAGGGATTGTGTCACCTATTTAGAACGACTCATTTTATTATAACAATGTCAAACTTTATTGCATAAATATATATTTGTTCATATAGCATATCATTTAATTTTCACCCCGTGTATTAATAACATACATTTTAATCACATCAAGTTGATCCACCTTAACCATTGAGATTCGCCCTAGTGGCCACCCTTCCAACGTGGAAGGGGGAGGTGAGGGGTTCAAATCCCACCTTCTTGGGGGGATGGGGTGGGGACGCGTAAGTTTCAAGAGTGGGTTTCGACTCCCACGCCCTGCAAGAGGCAAGGCAAAAGTCTGAGCGTGAGTGTAGAATAGGAATAGAGTAGGACTGAAAAAAAAAAAAAAAAAACTGATCCACCTTTCCTGCTGATATTGATTACAAATTTTATCTGAAAAATGAAAGAAAAAGGAGAAAGGAAGATAAAAGCACGCCGGCAGCGTCACTGACTCAAATCAAACGTGGGGGAGATGTTCATCAATATCTAGAAAATTATAAGTAAAAGTCATGACTCTTGAGTGATTACATTACTTTGAGTTACAATCATCTAAAATTCATGGTCACTTCCTTTCAAGTCTACTCCTCTTTTAATTATTAAAAACACGGTAAAATATTCATCAAATGAGTTGTTTAGAAAGTAAGCTATATGATACAATTGTAGACTTTGCGCATGTCATGAGACCCCGATGCTTTTGGCATAACTTCTATACAAACGATTGACGCAAACGATTGACGCATTATAGGCTGGGCTGAACTTTCATCCGTTAATTAATTGGTATGGGAATGCTTTAAATAATTGTGAGAAAACGACCGGATTTTATATTGTCTCTTCTTGGGCTGCTAGAAGGCAGAGGAGACACGAGTAGAGAGAGAACTTTCGTGCAACGGTCGACTGGTCAAACAAACGGGAATAGATGATGACGCACAACGTCCGGTTCAGTTCGCTCACTAAGTGCGTCATCACCGCCTCTTTCTGTATCTCCTGGAACCCGACACATGTACTGACGCAAGCTGTCGGGTTCAGCTCGCTCAGTAAGCACGTCATCACCGCCTCTTCCTGTATCTTCTCGAGCCCTACGGCTCACCAAGTGCGTCATTACCACCGTTTCCCGTACCTCCGCAAGCCCGATAGATGAACCAACGCTTCTCGCTCCCCTCTCATCACCGTTCTCTTCACATCTCAAAACACATAGGTTACGCCATTCTCCTCCAGTTTAGTTCGAAGCTGTGCTCGTCAAGCTCAGTGAAATGGCAATGTCCCCAGAGAATGAACATCCAGTGAAGGCTTTTGGATGGGCCGCCAGAGATACTACGGGACATCTCTCTCCCTTCAAGTTCTCAAGAAGGTAACGTCCCTTTGTTTTTTTCAGTTTCGTTGATTCTTATTTTCTGTGATGCATCCAAAAGTTTAACAGAGGGGAACATCTTTTCCTGGATATACATTGATTTTCCTTTTCACAGGGCCACCAGAGAAAGTGATGTAACTTTTAAGGTGCTGTATTGCGGTATATGCCATTCCGATCTCCATAGTATCAAAAACGAATGGGGAATAACTTCTTATCCCATTGTGCCTGGGTATGAGTTTTTAAAAACATCGTCCTTTTCGTTTCTCTTAGACAAATCAAACATTTTTTAGCCAATAATAATACAGATTGGCAATTGTATGCAGGCATGAGATTGTTTGTATGGTCATGAAATAGACACCAAAGTGACAAAATTTAAAGTTGGGGACAAAGTAGGTGTTGGGTGTATGGTTGGATCATGTCGCTCTTGTGCAAATTGCAAAGATGACCTCGAGAATTACTGCCCCAAGATGATCTTGTCCAATGGTACAAAGTACAATGATGGAACCACCACCTATGGTGGCTACTCGGACATCATGGTATCAAACGAGCACTTTGTAATCAAAATCCCCGACAACTTGCCTCTTGATGGTGGTGCTCCTCTCCTTTGTGCCGGGATCACTGTCTATAGTCCATTGAAGTACTACGGACTTGATAAGGCCAGAATGCATTTAGGGGTAGTTGGGCTCAGTGGGCTCAGACATATGGCTGTAAAGTTTGCTAAGGCCATGGGCCTCAAAGTGACCGTCATTAGTACCTCACCTAATAAAAAGAAGGAAGCCATGGACCATTTGGGAGTTGATGCATTCTTGGTTAGCCATAGCACAGAAGAGATGGAAGTAAGTTATAGTCACAACATATTATTTTCTTTGATGATGTGTAGGGATAAGGTTAACTAGATGTAGATTTATGTTATTATCTTTTATTAACTGCAGCTTGCAATGGGTACAATGGATGGCATCATTGACACCGTCTCAACTGTACATGCTCTTTTACCTTTGATCAATCTCTTGAAAATTAATGGAAAGCTTGTCACGGGGCACCAGAGAAGCCGCTTGAGCTACTTGCTTTTCCACTCCTCGTGGGTAAGCCTAAGCAAGTCTTTTGTGTTTTATAGTGCTTCTTGGAAAAGAAAACTACCTTCATAATTGGTGTTTATAAATGAAATGATTTTAGTTTTAATAGAAGATTCATGTTGAGTTTCAAGAATGCAAAAAATAGTAACAAATAAGACCAATGACAGGTAGAAAGATGGTGGGAGGAAGTTGCATTGGAGGTGTTAAAATATGTCTCGAGTTTGAGCACAATGCAAAATTCCGAATATTTCGAATTGGATATATTGCGGACATTCGAAATCGAGCAAAGAAGATTTGAAGATCAACTTCCCAAAATTCGAATCTGCGTTGGAGAGTTTGGCCGCTAAAATAGGAAAGTCCAACTTTGACTTGGACTTGGATTTTGTTTAAAATATGTAGAGATATATTTTGGTTAAAATCGGCAAGATAACTACAAAGGAAAGTCCAACTTTTGCTTGGGTTGACTGGGTCCTAGCTAATTTGGTTTCCCTCACACGTGGACTTCTCTAGCTGTGGATTATATATCAATTCTCAAGGCTTGTTCGTGGGAGGAGGTTAATCATGAAGAATTGGTCTTGAAATGCCGTCTCGTCGTCGAGTGCTTGGGAGGGATTTTCTTTGTCATGCTTGTCCGTAAATTAAATTCAAGAAGATTTAGTATTCAAGCCAATTAAATCTTATGGTAAGATTTGCACGTAATTCCTTTGTGAGATTAAGAGATTATTTCTTGAGGAATTTTATGGCTAAACACTGCATGCGTTATTTGGTGTAATTGGAGCTTAAGAAATATCGAGAGAGTGTTTGAGTGACTCGAGTGTGTAATCTCTTTGTATCGCTTGATTTATAGTGAAATTCGTCGCTACTTTCCTCGTGGACATAGGTCTTTACGACCGAACCGCATAAATCTTATGTCCGATTTATTTTCTTCTTCTGTCTATATTATTGTTCGATCGCTCATTTTTTTTTCGCAACGAGAGGGATAAAAGAGACGCAAGAGATGATTGATTTTGCAGCAAAGCACAACATAGTTGTAGATATTGAACTTATTCCTATGGATTATGTGAACAGTGCCATGGAGCGTTTATCAAAATCATATGTTAAGTATCAATTTGTCATTGACATCACTAATTCATTGAAGCCTTTCTGATGACGAGTCCAATGGATTACTACTTGGCTGATGCTGTTATCTCAAAATCACGTTTTACAACTAAGATTTTGTTTTTGTCTAGTATGGTGATATTACTTCTTTGTCCCCTTTGGAATAATGTTGACTACTTTGTATAGATGGCAGCCTTGTTTTAGGTTGTTACCCTTAGAATATATGCAATTTACATAATCTTGAGAGTTTCCTTATGTGTTGTAAGTAAATCATGCACTCAAAGCCAATACCCTTCCTCAACAATCTCTTTGTGACTTCAAAAGAAGAACACTAAACAATTTGATCACATAATAAGAAGTTTCAAGATTCAATATCACATTTGATAATACGAGTTAAAGGATAATTAAGGTATTTAAATAATAGCCGGTCATTTTTTAATCCATGATAGGGTTCCATATTTTTAATACTGGAAACTAGAAGCACATATGCTTGAAAACAATTCAAAAATTCTGGAAACTAGGTTTAAGTAGATCTCTGAAAAAAGGAACTCGAACCTGATAATCCACCCAGACCCACTTTAGTAAACGAATATCAATATCTTTGACATTGCTCAAATAATTCACTAGTTGTGTTGGGTCAACTATGTTTGACCTGACTTGATGTGAAATATGAAGAAATTTATTAAGAGTTAGCTTTTCAATATCTGTTTAATTTGTTAGTATGATGTATCGCACATATTAATTCTGCGGTTATTTAAAAAACTACCATAAGTTCGCGAGCATTACACAGATTTTTTATTTATTGGCTTGTTAAAGATATATTTCTTAGAAACATCCGCACCTAAAAAACCGTGACTTATTTTCAGACGAACAAAAATATGGTAAAAGAAGCGTTAACTTAGTTTGAATAGGATTGTGTATGGGTTGATCAGATGTTACCTATTTAGAACGACCCATTTAACGACTTGAACCGGGACACAGGTGATGATTCAAGCTCGCCTCAATCCGTCCGATTGCTAGGTCTACAATTTATTATGAAACCTAAAAATAAGAGAATGAAATAATTATTGCACGTCAAAATCATGGTTCATATCTTTTCTTGGCTAAACCTTAGGATACAGATGCCGACTTTTCAACCATCGTCAAATGGGAATTTTTCTTTTTTTACTAGAAAGAACACGAAAATCCAAAATCCAAGCAAGCTCAACATACCTTAATAAATTTGGTTTGTGCCACTTTTGGTGAACATGATAATTATTCTATTTTTTTTTCTGTTCTCATAAACAAATTTAGAATAGAAATTTGTTTGGTAATGCGATTTCATTTTTCTATTTTTAGAACAAATTTTTACTCTAGAAATAAGTTTGGAACACAAATTAAAAGTAAAGTTTTTTTTCATTTTTCTTTTTGTGAAACAAAAATTGAGAAAATAAAAACTTTTCTCATTGCTCGCTCTCGTCATTGCTTGCCAACACTCGCCGCTGCCGATTGTCGTCACTCGAGAAAAAGAAATTTTGTGTCGTTATCAAACAAATCTTTATTCTTGAAACAAAAATTTTGTATTGTTATCATATGCCTATTTTGCTTCAGAAATTTATTCAGAGAATAGAAGTAAAATAATTAATATCTCTTGATTTGTGGAGCAAAATAGTTATCATTCATGCCTTTTATATCTATCTTTATTGGAAAAAATAATTGTATTTTTGATAAAATTGCACGAATATATGTTATTTTCAATAATGCTTCAATCTTCTCAATGTTGCCGAACTTACATTTATAAAACACACAATGTATTATACTTGCATAGAAATACTTCTAACTTTTTATTTATTATCTACATTTTCAGTGACCAATTAATGATATAATAAGCCAAAATATCCCATATACATTGAAGATATAATTATTTTACGCAATATTCACCCAAATAAATAGAACATCATTTTGATTTATCATTGGATGGTATGAAATAATAACGGCATTCAACTGTCAAATCGAAACTTTCTAGTTGACTAATTACCATCAAAATGGGTAACAAATTATATGCAATTTTGCTCCTTCATAGTATAATTAAGGTAAACTCACGATAACAATATTTTTTAGATTTCATTATAAACTTTTATAACGAGGATGGGGTTACCGTTTAATTTCCGTTCCGTACATTTCTAATAGACATTTTCCTCGCATCGGGACCCGCCGGCCTCTCCCGGCCGGACGGATTGCAAATTTTATTTAGGAAAGAAAAAAAAAAACAGAGGAGAAAGGCAAAAAACGAAAAAAAGAAAAAAGAAAATGATGAGCAAGCAGGCGACGTCATCGTATACGTCACGATTTTCTATGGGGTCCAGGTTACCGCACCGATTGTTTCGGACTCTGCAGGAAGCGGTGTCGTTTCGGGCAGAGAGAGCAACGCCGACTCGACTCGAATCGCGCGTGGGGGAAAACGTATAAAGCCGAAACTCCGAGCGACGCGCCGCCATCGCCCGAGCGCTCGAGCCTTCCTTTCTCTCTTTCTTCCGGTCGGAGCCTCTTCGCAGCCATGGAGAAGGGCGACGTCCCCGAGAACGCGAACGAACGTAACTCTCTCTCACTCTCTCTCTCTCTCTCTCTCTCCGGATTCTTGAGAAGAAGTATGCGATTGATCGATGGTTGATTTTCGAGGTTTTCGTTCCGTGCAGAATGCCCAGGCACCCTGGCGGAATCGGCTGGAAAGGCCGATGCTTGCCAAGGTTGCCCCAACCAACAAGCTTGCGCCACCGCCCCTAAGGGTCCCGACCCAGGTACCCCTCTCTCCCGCTTCGATTAATCGCCTCGAGGTTTTCTTATCTTGTAGCTCCGTTTGATTGTGAACTTCGACGATTGTGTCGAGGCGAGGTTCCTAGCTTGACGGCATCTTCTGTTTGTGACTGTTTTGCGTTCTTGGGTTTTGCATTTCTGGGTTTTCTTTTTCGTTTCTTGTCGGGGTTATGAGTTGGGTGTTGGGGGTACTTGAGGTGGGGAGGTGCGTGTTTTGGAAACGGATCGGTTGTTGTTCTTCCGCTGTGACTATAGTGTACGGTGTCGACCATGGTGATCCGGCGCTTAACCCCTTATTAGAAATTGCGGAGTTTGATCTGATTGTCTTGGAGAAAAAAAGTTTGTGTATTAATAGCTGCATAGTCAAGCTGTCGAAATTTCATTAATCCCCTGTCTTCATGGGAAAGAAGAGCAGAGGGATAGAAGCTACTTCTTCGTATAGAGATAAGGGAGAGAGGACAGGGAGGAGGGTGCTTTTTGAGGTATGTTTAAGTAGTGGGAAATTTATATTTGTGTGAATATCGATTGCTCTTGATTAGAACAATCTTCCCTTAGGACAAAAAGTAAGCACCTGTTTCAATGGCCCCGTGAAACATTTTAGTTGGACAAATCAATAGTCTCTTTTACTTTCAATTGGCATTCAATAAATGTATGATGATTCCCACGGTACTGCTATTACACATTTCTGTTGCCGTCACCATGTACCTGTTGACATTGGAGCCATGTCTTTGTTAAGGTAACAGTCAACTTCTCTTTTGAAGTCGTCCCAGGACCTTGGGCACATCCCAAACATATGTTCACCTATATATGGGAATTGCAGCTGGGAAAGCTCGTGTCATTGGCCCATTGGGCGTTAGTTTATGCTCTGTCATTGTCAGACAAATCCATGATAGAGCTCTAGTGTGACTGCTTTTCTATATAAAAGTTTAATATGCACTTGGCAGGATTGCAGCATGAAACAGAATCTAAGACTCGTACACCTGTTTGAATGGAATTTGAGATTATATAAGGAATCTTTTCTTGGGAATTATTTTCCTTTTGACATTATATTACTGTCATGGTGAAGCCGAAAAGAACATTGAATCCAGACAAAGATGTGATGCAAAAAGATGACTGCCGTGTGATTTGACTGATTAAAATGAGGGATGCTGTCTCTGAGCTTTGTTTCCTCTGTGATGTGATAACTGGTTACATTCAAGTTGCACTGTGTTTTTCTATGCTATAATTGTTTAAAATGCATTTTTTGCCCCACAAACCATCACTAATTGCTGTGTTTGAAATCAAAGAAATATTTCTTTGCATTCATATCTACCCTTTTATGGTTGGACGGCTGAGGCTTTGGTCTCCAGAAACATAGTGTAAATACCCTGCATTTTTCTTATCTGCCAGACTTGGTTGCAATAGCTGAAAGAATGGCTACTGTCAAGCATAAGATCCTGGTCTTATCAGGCAAGGGTGGAGTTGGTAAAAGTACATTTTCAGCACAGCTTTCGTTCGCATTAGCTGCCTTAGATTTCCAGGTTGGTCTGCTCGATATAGATATCTGCGGTCCAAGCATCCCAAAGATGCTTGGTCTCGAAGGTCAAGACATCCACCAGAGCAATCTCGGGTGGTCGCCTGTGTATGTCGAGTCCAACCTTGGTGTGATGTCCATCGGCTTTATGCTCCCAAATCCTGATGAAGCTGTCATTTGGAGGGGGCCACGTAAGAATGGGCTGATCAAGCAATTCCTGAAGGATGTGTACTGGGGAGAACTCGATGTGTTAGTGGTTGATGCACCACCCGGCACCTCTGATGAGCACATCTCAATTGTTCAATGTCTTCAGGCAACTGGCTTGGACGGTGCAATTATAGTCACAACCCCGCAACAGGTTTCATTGATTGATGTGAGGAAGGAGGTCAGTTTTTGCAAGAAAGTGGGAGTTCCTGTTCTTGGGGTCGTGGAAAACATGAGTGGCTTGGCTCAGCCCTTGAGTGATTTCCGCTTCTCAAAGATCACAGAAACGGGTGAACAGAATGACGTCACTGAGTGGGCATTGCAATATATGAGAGACAAGGCACCTGAGTTGCTGAATTTAATTGCTTTGAGTGAAGTGTTTGACAGCAGCGGTGGCGGTGCGGCGAAAATGTGCAGGGAGATGGAGGTACCTTTTCTTGGTAAGGTACCGCTGGACCCTCAGCTTTGCAGGGCGGCTGAAGAAGGTAGATCGTGTTTTGTGGATCAGCGATGCACGGCTAGTGCACCAGCCTTGAAGAGTATCATAGAGAAACTGTTGCAGAATCAGGGTCTTTCCCAAATGGCCGTGGAGAATGGCGCATAGAGGAGGGGCTTCAGTCTCCTGATGGAAGATCTTGTTGTCTACCTTTAATTTTTTCTTCTTTAAACAAGACTGCATAATGTGTAACTTTTACCATTTCAAATTTTCAAGCAACTGAAAGATAAAAATAAGCTTATTCTCACGCTGGGTCAAACAGGGTTAGGACATGTTAACTCGGGTTGTTTTGCATGTTGAGAAAAAGATCCATCCATACCCTGTTTTTCAGAGATGGTTAGGGTGGATTATCGGGTCCAAATTCGTTTTTGCCGGGTCTAATGAAATGTTAAGTTGGTAAGTATCTGAACGCCGTCGTGCGCACTTTCAATCAAGTGGTTTTTTTAATGCTTGTATAAAATTGTGGACCTAGAAGTGGAGTTAGCCGATTCCTTCTAATTGAGAAAATTAATAAGGCAGCAGAGTTTGACTACGATGAGTTTCGTGCGAAGGACTTTCAACAGTCGTGGTATTCGCGGCTTAGATGTCATTTTATGGAATTGCCAGTTTTTTAGGCTGAACCTAAATAATTGAGATGCCATTGGCTTAAACTACGGAAGTTCCTGTTAATATTGACTAAGGCCCTGTTTGGTAACCATCCAAACAGGGCCAAATTCTAATTCTTTGTTCTTGGAAGTAGTTTGGAAACAAAATCGCATTTGATAAAATTTTTGTTTCCGAGAACAGATTTAAGGTGGAATCAAAAATAAAATAAAAAAAAGTTGATTCTTGTTCTGGAAATAAATTTAAGAATCAAAACCAACTATTCTCTTCTTACCTTCCGCCATCCAGTGACCACCATCCTCCGCCACCTGCCAGTCTAGCAAGCTCACCGGAGGCTCACCAAGCCAGGGTGAGATCCGGCGAGCTCGCCGGAGGCAAGCCCATCCACTGGCGAGGCCAAGCCTCGCCCAGCCCCGACGAGGCTTGATCGACGAGAGCCGGTCTCACCGAGGGCCGGCGACCGGCCAGAAGAAGAAGAAGAAGAATAGGAGAAAAAGAAAAAAAAGAAAAGAAAAAATTAAAAAAGGAAAAAAGTAAAAAAAAAATTATTTAAAAGTGAAGAAATTTATTTGAAACATAATCAATGAGACGGTAGCCAAACGCAATTTTATTCCAGAATTAGAAATTTTGAACAATTATCAAACGTGTTTTTTTACTCGAATAGTTTCGGGAATATAATAAAAAATAATATTTTTCGATCGAATTTGTTAGGAAAACAGAATCGTTACCAAACGTGTCCTGAGTGTAAAAATTACTTTTCGATCAAACATTTTTCAAAAAAATTATTAGTTTTGTTTTATTTGATAATTATGACTAAACACATTTTTTAATATTTAGATCTCATTTGAAAAAATAATTTCAATTTTATTACTTTATCTGAGGTTAAAAATTGATTTTTCAAATAATTTTTTGTTTTTTGTTTTTTTTTCTTTCTTCCTCCTCTATTGGTTGTGGAGGCTTGGTGACTGTCGATGTAGGTCGAGAGGCTCGAGCTCACCACGGCGAGGCTGGCGAGTGAGTTTGACCTCGCTCGAGGCACAAGTGTCCTAAACAAGGACAAATTTGTGCTCGCGCTGGAAGAAGACGCCGGCATATGGAATGGAGAAGTAGCAGAGCTCCCCCACGAGGCAAATGATGGCAAAGGGAGAACTCGACACGAAAGGTGACGGACGAGAGCTCACGATAGGCTGAATCATTTCGAAGGTGGAAGAATATGGGAAAAGAAAAAAATATAAAAAAAAAAAAAAGAAAGTAAAAAAGAAATTAAAGTTAAAATAAAAATAGATCATAGTAGAGATTTTCGCTCTTTTTTCTGTTCGTAACGTTGATACCTGGATTTCAACAATTCAAATTTTAGTTTCTCCCTGGTTTCTTTCCTGTTTAATTATTCTCATTATAATTGTAAATTCGGCCGCATCAAAACAGGAAACAAAGATCAACGAAGAACAACGGCTATATAATATTTAAGCGTGCTCTAGCGCCCCCGACGGAAACTGGATCTTTTGCAAATGCCCACCGACTTCTTCCTCGCAATCTCTGGCTTGTTTCGTCTTCTGATCGTGCTGAGATCTTCTGATAAGAGAATTCCTTGTTTTCGTTCTTGGGAATCATGCCTTCCGTGCATGGTATTTGGGATCTAAGCTTGACCGGGACACCCCGGACTAGCGACGACCCTTCGGCTGTTGTGAATCTGTTTGTCAGACAGCAACTGGTCCTCCACGACCTCGGTAGCGGCACGACGACGTACGGGGACCCCGCTGTCGTAGCAGGGACCAGGATCGTCCTTCCACCGGGTATTCTTCGATTGCCGGTGGAGACCAGCGTCCACATCAGATATATGCTTGACCAGTTCGATGTCGACCGTCGGGACCAGTCCTCCTTCGCGATGCGGATTGTGGAAGCCGCCCGTAATTTGTCTAGGCTTCATCCACATGGTGTCTGTGTGACGGCGATCCTAGACCTGACGATCTTAGAAATCTCAGAAGTGGGGGACTTGGTAATGCATGGGGTAATGGGGCAACCCGACTCAGAACCGGGTCGTGTCATGAGGAGGGCCGCGTCAAAGTCGGCCATTCTTAGGCTGAAGGAGAAGGTCTATGCTGCTGAAGGCGGGGATTGTTGTTCGATTTGTTTGGAAGATTTTCACAGGGCGGAAAAGGTCACGGAACTCCCTTGTTCCCATGTATTCCACCGCCGGTGCATCATTAAGTGGTTGGAGGGTAGTAACTCCTGCCCACTGTGTCGCAATCAGTTGGATACTTAGGATAAATGAGCTTCGTTGCATAATTTTGCTTCCGGTGAGTTTTGTAAGTACTTAGCCAACATAGGTTGACTTTGTTAGATATCAGACTATTCTGGTTGAGTTGTTCACTCCTGTCGATAGTGATGACAACTTTGATTTCTTGTGATATTCTCAACCAAGAATTTGGTTCGGTGATGATTGTACATGCCCAAATTCACATCGTCAATCTTCGTGTTCTTAGAGAAATAAAATTGTGAATACAGTGAACATTATGAACTGCTTTTCTCTCAGTTCATGTTCTCTTTTCTCTGTTTTCTGCACTGATTGCTTCCTGTTATTTTGATCCACTTGTTTAACTTAAGACAAGTAAAACAGAATGACGCAAATCATCATCAGAGTTGTGTAAGGTGCTGCTGTAGTTAGTCTCCAAAAGAAATTCCAAAGAGGTGCGCTGACATTGACTAACAATGCTTATTTGCTTATGCCTATAAAGAGAGGTGACTATGTCAATATAAAAATGAGGACGAACCAAAGACATCCTTGTGAGCACATTCTATAAATATATGAAAAATCTTCCCATATCACCCTTTAATCTCAGGATTGTCACCCTAACTCCATCGGAGTTTGGAAATTGAAGCTGCGTACGTGTCTTGAATCCTAAAGAATGATGGTCTCCATTGTCATAGTGAGATCATAAATGTGTATTTCTTCTGCATTCTGCTAGAAACCGAAATTAAAATTACTGCAATGCAATTGACTCCCGACTCAAACTAGACACCCAAAGTTCTTTAGGATGAGCCTTTTAGTTTTTGCTCCCTTTTTGTTTTTCTTCTTTCCTTTTGGTTATTTATAAAGTAAACATAATCACACGACAGGCAACAATACATAACCTATCATATCAATTCCAAAAGACCTGGTAAGACAAGCCCCGAAACCAAGCTTTGTGAAGGCAGCATTTCACGAATCTTTGATAGCGATTTCCTGGAATAGGAATTTCCTTCCTCGTAATGCCAGTTTCAGCTTCACTAGAATTCTAACCAACAACAAATAGGTCAACAACAGAAGCATTGAGACGACAACTGACCATATGGTAGTTGCCCTATTTCAACAAAGAAAAACATCCCATGCTACACTGTGATATACAAATAATGGACATATGAGATAACACACCCACAGCTATCACAGAAAATTAAGTGACCCAAGCAGTCATTTGAAATAATAAATCATATCTAGAGTTGTTCTAAATTTATAAGGAGGTTTTCTTTGCCTACTTTCCTCAATTGATGGGATAAAATTCAACTGAGGAGGTGCTCTATCCATTTTTCAACAATAGCTGGAGAACCATACCATGGTCTGGATACATCATCAGAACCGACAGGCGAATGATAAACCCCATCTAAGCTGATGTTAAGCGCACCCTCCAAATGAGCTGATACTTCTGGCACAACTCCATCTCCCCATACATCTGCTTGCCCGCATACCTGCTCAAATGCAATAATTTCAACCACTCCTTAGCAACATATAGCTCCACTATGTCTATCCATCGTGCCAAGTTTCAGAAATAGGCCTGAAGAAGAACTTGAATAAAAATTCCGATTGATTCCTCCACAAGTTATTCCAGAGATGAACGGTTCAAGGCACCAAAATTAGTTTTACCTGCTTGTACCCCTGCCCAACAAAACGGGCACGCCAAGTGGAGGCGTTTAATGTTGAACTTTCTACATCATTGGCAATAGCAACCTCAGAAATCAATTGATCTCCATCAACTGGCATTGCGGACACAACATTAATTTCTGAGCCACCGAATATACGAGCACCTTGTATATACCTGGACTTTGCACTGTCAGTTTAGAGTCCAAATCAATAAATTGCTACATGAGTCTCATACTCATTAAGTGGAGAGATAATGTTCCAACTCGCACAATACTCAATTCTGCAATCCACATGGTGCTTTTCTGGGTGCTAACACTCTTCAGATTCTTTTTCTCTTTAAAAAAATTTAAATTGCATGACTCAACAGATTTTTTGTCCCTGTTGGTTGGCCATTAGATAAGCACATAAGAGTAACATTTCCAGGGAATCTGTTCAATATGTTTAGCTCTTTATATTTGTGCCATGACGAGAGGACTCCTCGCTTCTGTTTCCGAATGAAGTATTCCAAAAGGAAAATCAAGAGGCTTAGCAGTAAAGCATCTGCTCTCACTAGAGAAATGTCTATATATCTGATCTGAATCACACAATGTTTAGATGACTTTAGGGGCCACATTATTTCGCTCATAGTTGTGAAACAGATCACAATGTTGAGCAGCAAGTAATTTCCTCCAGAACTGCATAATGCACATACTGGCTATTGGCAGAGCATGCTAGAGATTTGCTACTTCCAATATCAAAACTGAAAAAGAGGCACGACAAACGTACACAAACAAACCACTATTCTCATACATCCTAACATAGGGGCATGCACTAAAAACTTAATTCTTCTCCACAGCTGAAATTAGATAATGAGTTATTTCTCTTTTCTTTTTTCAACCCAAGAACTCTGTTAATCCAATAAGATAAATTCTCTAGCTGGATACTTTCTCTTAGAAAATGCTAGAAGGACATGGGAAAGGTTTTCTCAAATTCAGGCTCATCAAGAAAGATGGAGAACAAGAGACATCTTTGGTCACAAAGTCTTTGAGAAAGGTAATTATTCTGTAGGATAGTAAGTTCTAGCCAGTCTTCCAGGTGCCTTATACAACAAAACTTTCCAAATAAGAGAACAACAACAAGAGTAAAAAAAATACTATGAAAGGAATCCTTGGGGAACAGAATGTCAGCACCATCCATGGGATGAACCCCTAAAATTTTCATGGCAAGATAGTCCAATCGCATTACTGTCTGTATTGTAGTATCTTATAGTGACAGTTAGCTAATCACTTTGCTTTTACATGAACATACCAAAATGAAGCAGCTAACCAGATATTAACTATTTTAGGATAAAAAAAGAGTAAGGTGATGAGATGTACCTTCCTGCAATGCATACATACTTCAGTTCTGGAGTATACACAGCGTTTCTGCAATTCTTCTCAACATAATCCAAGAGACCCCTGGTTTGATCTATAACCCCAGAAAGTCCTTTCGGAGGTGGCCTGATTAAAAAGGTGAAGCAATTGTACTGTTTCCTTGAGTTCCAGACTGAGATCTAACAAGTAAATCAGTGTACAGATAATAGATATACAGCACGTCAAAGTCATAGGCAAAGAGCCAGAACAAGGTACAAAGGGACATAGAGAGATCAAGTGAGAAACTTTGAAACCTACAAGTGAGGAGTGCCCAGAGTCAATAACAGAGATATATCACACACTCCAAATTCTTCCATATAGACCCGTGCTAACCATCCTCCTGCTGAATGTCCGATCAAAGATAAGGAGCCGCCTAAAACGAGAATGAGAAAGAGCTCCCATCATGTAATCGAGAAGGAGAAAATGTAATCCATGAGTGGAAAATATATAGTGGAAGGACACGGGGAATGTAAGAAAAGAGATTTTCCATGATGAAGAGTTAAGCCACGAGGAAACCCCTTATTCTACGTCAGAAAGGGCTCGGCTAAGGAGTTAAGCTTTGAAGATTACACACTGCTCTAAAGAAGCGATTTGCGCAGCTCACAGGAAAAGACCACTTATAAATTCAAATATCTTGAAGTAGTCAAATTTGTTGTCTCGAAAAATTACTCCCCATGCTCATCTGCTCTTAATTTTTCTCCTTTCTATGTTTTCAAGAGTAAAAAAAGAATTGCAGTGGTTCTACTTCGTTTTAAGCCAGCATCGAACACCACCTCTCACAGACCGGATTGTGCAGATAAAGGCGTACAAGCATTATGCATAGTCAACCTATAATTACCTTCAAATGCCCGACGGGATCTTGCACGCTGATGGCAATCACAACGGAAGCAAAAGAGCAAAAGCAAGATTACATCTAATGGGATTGTTGCCGGAACATTTGCTCCTCCAGATCCCACGACATTAAGGATACAGTATACGAAAATGTAAGAAACAAGCTGATAGTACCTTGAGCCATCTCCTTCGCCTCTCGCACGGCCTCATCGATCCTCTTCAAGTACCTGTTTTCCGCAATTCACCGTTCCAAAAAAACAACACAACCTCGTCTGATTACGCCCATCGAAATTGCCTATACCGAACCAAGCCAAACAAGTATCGACCGAGAGAGAGAGAGAGAGAGAGAGAGAGAGAGAGTTACCAGTCGAGGACGGGGCGAGGGCGGAGCGTGCCGCGCCAGTAGTTAGGGTCGACCAAGCCGGCGGCGTTCCTGAACCAGTCGAGGCGCGACACCTTCGCGGCCACGCTGGGGACGCCGTGGCCTTCCAGAGTGAGCCGCAGCTTCCCGTAGTCCCCCGTGTTGTTCCCCAACCCCTGGAAAACTTCAGCTAATCAGCAACAGCCACCAAGTTGGGAGCATGCATTCACTCCCGAATCACACGCGCGCGCAGAGACCGGAAGAATGACGGCGGGGCGGCAAGTCGCGGCGGCGGCGGCGGCGGCGCGGAGGCGGAGG
The DNA here is from genome assembly GCA_014182715.1 of Eucalyptus cloeziana. Classification (NCBI taxonomy): domain Eukaryota; kingdom Viridiplantae; phylum Streptophyta; class Magnoliopsida; order Myrtales; family Myrtaceae; genus Eucalyptus; species Eucalyptus cloeziana. The sequence continues at coordinate 32,541,022 of CM024644.1, forward strand.
AGGAGAACTGGGATTTGGAAGGAGGGGATAGGACCAAATGCATGACCGCCATAGAAATCTCCTTCTTCTTGTTCGAGTGGTCGTCGTCGCTGCTCGCCACTTCGCTGCTTTTGCGCGCCTTAAGCGACGGTTAAGAGTACGGTTCGAAGAGGCGTACGGATCCCCCGCTCGCCGTGAATTATTCTTTTCTTAATAGAGCAAAAAAATCGCGGTCCTCTACTTCACACGCCTCGCGCTCCCTCATTTACCGATGTCCGTTCTTGAATTTTATTACGGCTTGTGCGTTCGAGTCCTTCGATTAGTCCATTTCTTTTCAATCGGGTCCCTCGCTCTCTCTGATTCTTGTCATAAACCTGACCCGCCACTCAATTTTAGCCCATGATATCCAATCAATTGAATTCTCGATATATCTTGTTTTGTACGTCACCACCCAATTCGACTAGGTGAAATGAGGTCCATATGGGTTGAGCGAGAGTTATTGTGTGAGGAGCACACACGAGTGAGATGTGAGATGCATACGAATCGCCCCTCGCCGTGAATTATTCTTTTCTTAATAAAGCAAAAATTGCGGTCCTCGACTTCACATGCCTCGCGCTCCCTCATTTACCGACGTCCGTTCTTGAATTTTATTATGGCTTGTGCGTTCGAGTCCTTCGATTAGTCGATTTTTTTTCAATCGGATCCCTCGCTCTCTAATTCTTGACGTAAACCCGACCCAACACCCAATTTTAGCCGACAATATCTCATCAATTGAATTCTCGATATATCTTGTTCCGTACGTCACAACCCGATTCAATTAGATGAAATGAGATCAGTATGGGTTGAGCTAGAGTTATTGTGTGAGGAGCGCACACAAGCAAGATATGAGATGCATATGCATTGCCCCTCGCCGTGAATTATTCTTTTCTTAATAAAGCAAAAATTGCGGTCCTCGACTTCACACGCCTCGCGCTCCCTCATTTACAAACATCTGTTCTTGAATTTTATTGTGGCTTGTACGTTCGAGTCATTCGATTAGTCCATTCCTTTTCAATCGAGTCCCTTGCTCTCTAATTCTTGACATAAACCTGACCCGCCACCCAATTTTAGCCGACAATATCCGATCAATTGAATTCTCGATATACCTTGTTCTATACGTCACAACCCAATTTGACTGCATGAAATGAGGTCCATATGGATTGAGCAATAATTATTGTGTGAGGGGTGCACGCAAGCAAGATGTGAGATGCATGTGGCGTGTGCGTGAACAGATGAGTCTTCTAAGTATTGCCCTGAAGTTTGTGGCTGGTGGGTGGACTAGGATTTTAGCCAGAGTGTGTTCAAGGGAGGGGAATAGACCTATTGAATGGACTAGGATTTATCCTTTGAATCTTTGAGTTTTTCATTTTAGTATTTCTTTCTCCCAAACTTGTGTGATCTTGGAGTGCTACTCTCTTGGGTGAGTGAGTGGGGGAGGCTTGCATTCTTGGAAAAATTACCTCAAAATCCTAAACATATTATAATTATATAAATTCAATCTTAAATTTTTTAATTATACCAATTTAATTCGAATATTTTTTCATATTTTGTCTAATAGATCTGTTAAGTTAATTTTGATTAGAAATTACTGTCGTGGACGTTAGTTATCTTATGTGAGACAATTGACGCCAACGTAAAATTTTTTTAATAGTATTATAATATTTTCTTTATTTTTTTTAATTTTTAATTTTATTTTTTTACTTTATTATTTATTTTTTTTTTGGGAGATCGAAAGCCGACAAGGGTTGTTACCCATTGGCGAGGGCAGCGACACCCTCAAGGGTTGCACGCTCTTGATTTGGTTGGCGAGGCTATCGTGTCCCTCATTAGTGAAATCGAGGGCCTACGTGCTCTCATCTAGTGTCCAATAAGTATTGGCTCTCAATTAAAAAAAAAAAGTAAAGAAAATAAACGACTAAATGAAAAACAAAAAAAATATATATTAAAAAAGCAAAGTATTATTACAAATTTTTAAAAAATATTTACTTCAACGTAGGTGGAACTAAACGACCAATCCTGGATGGTGGCCCATTGGGACCTAAACGCCGGTGAGGGCTCACCAGAAAAAGATCATGTGAGATGATCAGCATTTACATTAGTAATTTTTTGGCTGATGATCAACATTCGCGTCAGTATTTTTTAGCCAAAATTGATCGGATATACTTAATTGATAATATATAAAAATTTTAATTATAAATTAATATAATTGAAAATTTTAAACTTAAATTGGTATAATTACAATAACTCTAGGATTTTTTTTTTTTTTTTTTTTTGGTAATGATTACTTCAATCCTTAGACTAACAAAGCGGCCCAGACTCGATTAACTCGGGTAAGAGTGAAACACGACAGGAAAGAGGGTGAGGAACACGAGTGAAAGTGAACAACCCGGTTGGTGGTCGGGAGGGTAATTGTGTCGAAGATTGCATCGCCGCATGAACCAAGCATCGTGTTCTATGACATAGACCGGTGATAATTATTTCAATATCAAATATTTGGTCGGCACCAGTCAAGCCGACACGCGAGCTTCAATTTGTTGGGGTTGGCGTGGCGATAGGACTTATTAGAAAATTTTTATGCATAGTTCATGACGATGTTGACAAGTTTAGGTGTGCATTATTTTTCTACGCATACAAAATATATATGTCCCATCTCAAAATTTTTATAATGCTAATTATTTCCCTCGTATTTCATGTCAAAACATGTGCATGGTTAGTAGGGTCAGCAATGTGATTGTAACATAAGGAGATAGATTATAAATGTATGTATCATAAGTTTGTTAACTTTAAATTTTACTATAATTTGTAAATTGAATGAATTTTCTTAAATTAAATATAGGGAGTAGCTTTCAAAATGAGCTAGGTTATTTTGAGAAATATTGGAACATGCATTCATTTCCTTAGCCTAAACTAGGCCTATAAAATTGTGCATGCTCAGCGTTTCTCCTGTGCTTGCCTATGTATTACATCTACTAGATAAGGATGTGAATATTTAATAAGATTACGTCGCAATGATCTTTCCATATAAGTTTGGAGAACTTCACAACGAAGTGATGTATTCTATGTGTCTGGTAATATATGGTTTACAGCTCCAATATCCCAAGGTTATGTCATATCACTTGTTTAATGAACGGTCCACGACTCAGGTGTAAAGACGACATTGGTTTCGATGTAATCTCTATGGTTAATTTTTCAAAGTCAATACAGCTCAAAACTCAATCGGGTCGGCGTGTCTTCAGAACGAGCTTTACGTGAGCCATGGGTTGCGGCAAAACTCGACATCTCAAATCTTTGAACAAGAGTTCAATTTTACCTCGGAGATCTCCGCTTCTAAGCCAAGGCAAAGTTTAGCCCTAAGAACGCGATGCAAAGCGTCAATTCTTCCGATCATACATTTCTTTAGGAAGTACGTGCAAGATTAGAAGCTCTTCTAAGGGATGTGCCTAAAGTCTATGCAAGTCTAGGCAAAAGTCTATGCTTGCCAACAATTTAATCCAAGTCCACGGGTCGGGATCAAGAGGGATGGCAAGTCAGATCATAGTTTGATCGATGATGAGTCTTGTCATATGGTAACATAGTAACATCCAAGAAGCAACTCAAACTAAATTGAATCATCTTTTGGAGAACAGTCTTAGTCAATACTAGGTTCATGGTTGCCTCGTGCTAATGTCCTTGTGTTCCAGATAAGGCCTTGCTTCTAAACATTTCCATCTAATGGCAGTCGGGGTAACATCAGTTCCAAAAGTTGGGATACACAAATCTCATAACCACTCCAGGTGACCTATGTCTCCTGTCCAAAAAGGGGTATACATTCCAAACTCTCGACCAAGTGAGACAAACCCACACAAAATCCATCTAGTCGCAGGTCAACACGAACACGGGTCGTAAAGGGATTAAAAAGAACAAAAACAGAAGCGGCGCATATTTTACTATCCCTTAGCAGCCGGATCGCCAGAGGCAACCTTTTCTGGTGCTTCCCCTACCTCGGTGACCCCTATGGTGGCATTCGTTGTGGCCACACTGTTGCTCACTGAACCAGCGGCATTGTCGATTGTGTCTCCTCCACTACCCATCCTTGAGGAACCCACGTCTGGGGATGTAGACCCAGTGACATGCTCTTCCGACTGTTTTGGCCGATTAAGGGCATGGCAGTGTGGGCAGTAGTAAGTAATATACGGGAAATCCTCCTTCCTCACAAGCCCTGCACAGACGCAAGAATGCCGAGGCGTTACTCCCAACCAAATGACATTGCAGTCTAAAAAAGAACGATCACCGCCTGCATTTGGTAAGTGAAACAAGTGTAGCAAACTATATGAACAAGAGAGCTCACTCACCATTGTGCATGCGGCAGTTACCACATATGAGCGCATAAGACTGAGTTGGATCCTCACCCACAAGCAATGCTGCAAGTCGAGCAATCCATCCATTGTTCTGCATCGACGATCCATCTGGAGAGTAGTGGTCAACAACCAATTGCTCATGCTCTGCTGCTGAAGTGGGTGTTCCTCCATCTGATTGACGCGTCATGGTACTCCCTTCGCTGCTAGCCCTAGTGGGCAAATCTTTTCTATTCCGTAGCCCACCAGACTGCACAAGCTCAACATCATTGCTCTTCCCCGTAGAAGCAACAGACTGAGATTCATCTCCTACAAACACCTTCAAGCCAGAATCTGCACCCAATTTCGATGCCAGGACAGTTGCAGCAGCTGCCTTGGCTGCTGGATCCGGATCATATCGCTGTAGAGAAAATCAATGTTTAAGTATGACGCCTTGACTTTGCAAAAGATACAAGACCATGCCCAAGAAAAGATGCACAAACTTCAGGAGGAAAGAAAAGTACATGAAACGAAGCACAAAGCTCAAGCAATGGCTAAGAAAATAGATGTAGTTCCAACTGTTGTGGTGTACCTCTTACAAGACTCTACTGCACTACCTACTCCTAAGCTAGGAGTGGTGAATATAAACAAGAATTAAAGACTGATGAACATAAAACACGAGTGAGACAGAGTGTACACCATATGAGCACATGAAAATGATGTTTTTAGCAACAAGCTCCTTTCATCTATTTCCATTTCCAGATACTATATATTAAAGTCCCCAAGCGTTGCACCGATATAAGACCCAAGTACTTCAGTGATCCTTTTTGGCAGCTCAATACCGCAATTCACACTTGGGTGTCAACCACCCAACCAATAGTACCAAACTAACAAAGCTAACTCTCAGCCAATCAGCCAAGATTCACAATGAATATGGCTCAATGTTAAATAAACACACCCTCAAGAGCTACTTGACAGTTGAATATCCACACAGGTCCCAGAAATTAGGTGTTTGTAAACTATTTAGCAACAGGGAATCCATTCTTTTTATAGTTAGTCTACCTTGCTTTACTAGTCTTTAATATCAGATAAAAATGTAAATACCCAGAGTTCTACAACCGCCCCCTGTGAAGAAAATATAAAAATAAAAACCAAAAATAAAAACCAAAGGCAGTAAAAGAGTGGGAGAGTAGAAAAGAAACTTGAGGGAAAGGAAAAGAAATTCATCCTACCAATATGTAGGGTAGTGGGATCCGATTAATTCTTACTTTAAACAATGGACTCATGTTTCAAATAAGGGGGTAATGGAAACAACAGGCGTTAAAATGTATGAAGAATTATGATTCTGCAATTTAATTTATTGGTTGGCAGTCAAATCTCATTGCAAAAGAACCTCAACCCGACTTATTGGCCAACCATATTGCATCACAATTCTGCAATTTCTCTTCTTGACAATGACATAGCAATTTAAAACAAAAAAGGGGCAGAGTAATAAACACCTCAAGCAACATCACTCGTACTAAGTCTTTTACTTCAGACAGCAATTCTTTCAAATGCCTTAACAAAGCAAACAAATAGCAATAGAATACACCAGCGTGAAAATGCCCCACAACCCCAAAAGACGTCACCTGAATTAGCTGCTGAGTAGTATAATAGTTAGTCCTCTCTTTAAGTTCATCAATTTTCGCTTGCCTCTCTGCCCGAAGCCGCTCAAGAGTTTTTTGGTCCTTGCGATCACCTTTAAAGTCAACATGATCAAACAGTCATGCAATCAATAGACATCAAAAATCTCAATTCAACAAAATGAACAAGAAGTTGGGAATTTGGGCCTATCAAGATAAAGATGAACCTATAACTTATACAAAATAGATCATGCAAGGCATACTAACACATTCTGACCAGAAATAGAAATGTGCAGATGTAACTTTCATCCCATTCTCTGAATTCAAGATGCGTAAGTTTGCTAAAAAGTAAATGACAACACCAACAATCATCTGCACTTTAGTAATGGATTTAATAATCAACTCAACCAGTTATCTTCAGACAAGATGTTTAACAAAAATGGACCCTGAATGATTGACAATAAAAAGGTGCCATGCAATCATCAAAATGAAAGTTCCATCCCTGTAGAGCTAACAATTTGACCTAGTAGATTAGATGCATAGCCTAAGAAGGCTCAACTGATTTTACTTATCCAATGGCAATGCGTAATTAAAAGGTGCTCTTTAGCTAAGCTGCAATACAGTTTCAACGTCAAAAGATCATCTAGATCTTCTGCACAACTAGCTGTGACCAATGACACCCAGCTTCCAGTTTCTGGAAATACATTGCGAATCATTATAATCTTCTAATGTTGCAGCTGGTGACCCCCATATTAACTCTTACGTCTACTTTGAATCAAAGAGAGCAAATGAGAGTACCTTAGAGGCCAGACCTCAGGTGTGAAAAACTACTCAGCAAGTTTAAAGAAGCACCAGTTACGACATCACCACACACTCTGCACGCCTGTCCTCCCTCTTTAAGAATGAGGATCAACACTAAAAGGTGCCTCTTTTCTATAAACAAGCTCTCCCAAGTAAATAACTCCAGACTCCAGAGCCTCAAGGTCTCAGCAGAAAAAGAACTGCCCCACCATCAAGAGTTGCATGAACATAAGGTAGAATTTGATTAAGGGTAACAGTGTCCGGCTAGGGTAATAAGTTCTTGTCAAACAGGCCATTAAAGACTAAAAGAAGAAAAGGCAACCTCTCTAGGTACTACATGCATGCTAGAGAAGACAAAATAGCACCTCCTTGGACATGTTCCTAAATAGTAACTCAGTGCTTGGGGCAATAAGGTTAACTTTAACAGAGAAAATGGAGGTCATGCTGTCTCTACCATTATCCCTCCTCATTTTTTTCATTTTGGAAGGAGGGTAGAGTTTTATTTCCATAATTAATTCAGTGAAACCTGCTTAATAAACTATAATAACAAGAGGACACAACCCCTGCTCACATTGTGCACATGGCAATGGTAACATGAGGGCGTTATATAGTGTCAAATCAATTCTAATTTAATATTGTCTGCCTCTAGAATAATCCTAAATCAATTTTGTGTTTCCAATGACAAAACAGAAAAGATTGGATTTTGTTTGCAGCCTTACTTGCCTATATCACATACATGGCTTAATTTGTTCTACCTGTTCATTCTCAAAAGTTTGAGAAAAAACATGCAAGAAGAAAAGCTACACAATTTAAAGCAAAGTTATACTAGAAAATAAGCAACTTAAAATCATGTTAGAAATTCGAAAATCAAATCTTTAGCTGTGTTGGCCTTATTGATTCTTGAAACACATAGAATATTTATCCATACCTTATCTTGCAATGCACAAGAAAGTCCATGAAAAGATTGACCAAAGGGATTTATCTCGTTAACTAAGTCCCAGGCTCTTCTGCAATTCTATAAATTGCCCGCATTTTCCCACACCAATAACCTCTATTTAGAAAAAAATATATATGTTCCACAACTCTTACATTCATGATGCAAGGAATAATAAAAATAGCATTAGGCATATCCACATAGACAGAATCAATCAATGACAGATATATGAACTTCGACGACTCTTGCAGTGGGGGAATAAATCACAACAACATAACAATTGACAAAGCATTCTCCCTCTTCTCAATCCAGGGAGAAGACTCCATCTGTAGACCAAATAATATGCAAAAGACTACCAACAAACACATAATGCATCCGGCACCAGAAAAACTAAACAATTGTCACCTCCCACTACCACAATCTTTCTCCTACTTAGTCCCTAATTTCTGCTTTTGGATGGGGAGGGAGGCCTACCGAGTTGAATTACTGAACTTCATCACATAATTCGATGTTACATTCGTCATTCATGCAGAAAATAAACATTATCAGGAGATATCCATATACCAACTGCTAAAACAACTGCTTCCTAGTGAACTTTGCAAATCAATCATGTACATTTTCTCGAAACCAATGCAACAAGGACAGTGCAAAATCTGAAACCGTATGAAAACAACGAAGAGTAGTCTACAGGAATGAGAAGCTATTTACAAGACTATCATTTGGTTCAAGACACTTACACATTCTTGTGAAGCTAACAAGACCAGTATAAGATGCAAATGATAGAGCAGGCAAGAGGAACATGGGTAAGACCCGAAAAGCCCTCATTTTCCAGTCAAGATCAACCGACCTAGTTGTCATGACGGCATAACCCACTGCAACAATCTGGAAGAGCCATCGTCACACAGTCAGTGTGAATGTGTGATCTATATCATCGTGTGTGCAAGAATAGCGAATGCCCACAGCACATATCTGCATACATATATACCTCGAAAAGGAGGGAGAAGAGAATGAGATGACGGGCCATCCGGTGCCACGACTGCGATCGCCTCTTGATACGGGAGAGCACGACGGCTTCCTCCTTGGATATGTTCTGCAGCCGCTTCTCGAAATCGTCGCTCCGGCTCATCCGGAAGAAGCCGAAAATCCGGGACACCAGCCCCTTCCCCTTCTTCTTCTTCTTCTGCGTCTTCTCATCGTCACTGTCGCCATCGCCCTTGTTCTCCATCTCTGCCTCTCTCTCTTTTTCTTTCATCCCCTAACAACCCATCATCGAGAACTCATTCAAGAACTCGGCCGAACAGCAACCCAACAAAATGGAATCATACCCAGATGAGAGAACGTTAAACTAAAAGAAAACGAGGACGAATTACACATCCTGACCACTCAAGATTCGCAGCGACTAAGATCCGATCTGCTGGTTCTGCCCCCTTCTTCTTTAGAGATCTTCAACGTTTTTCTTTACCCGATAAAGGGGTCGGCGGGGGGCGGTCTCCCAACCCTCGAATCTCTCTTCTTCTTCCTCTGCTTTTACGTATCTCGGCTTCGAATTTTGCGAGAATCCCAAGGATCGAAGCCACCCAAGACGTGGATCCCACTTTTCGATCAACACGACAACGAGGACGACTGAAGAGGAGGATTAAAGTAAACTGCTAGCGTCGATATAGAGAGAGAGGGAGGGAGGGAGGGAGGGAGGGAGGGAGGGATTTGTCAATGGAACGTAGAAGAGGGTTTCCATTTGCCTTGCCGAACGTGCTTTGCTTAACGCCGAATTATCAACCGCGTCCTTTGCTCCTTCCCTCTGCTCCCTTTCCCTTCCAAAGAAGTCATCATTTTCTATACACTGAAAAAATGGACGCTTTATTATAAAAGTGCTTTTTGGAAAAATAAAATAAAATAAAACATAAAGATAGTAGCGCTTGGTTGGCTCAAAAAAGAGAAGGGTAATTATGAAACTGTTTATAAATTTAAGGAATAAATATATTGAAAACCCTACAACTTATCATAAAAGTACAATTAAATTTTAAAACTCTAAAAAAATGCAATCAAATTGTACAATTTTTCACGGTAGTAAAATTGAGCTATGAAATTTTCAAAAAAGTGCTAAGTCATAAAACTTTAAAAAAGATTCATTAGATTAATTTGACAAGTTTTGATATTTGATTGTGTTTTCTGCAAGTTTTAGATCTCAAACCCATTTTAAGACAAGTTTTAGGATTTAGTTCGACTTTTTGAAAATTGTAATACTCAATTATACTTTCTTGACAGGTTTTACGACTTCTAATATACTTCTTCATAAATTGAATTAATTGAAATATGCGATCAATAGAGTTGAGTCAAAACAATTGGTCATCCATAAAATGGCTTGATCTCATACCCTCAATAAGCTTTACATCTTATATTCTATTTTTACCTTTGAGTGCAGTTTGAACTATTGATTTACGTAATTGGAAGTAACCAATTAGGTTTACGACGAAACCTAGAAATTGATCACTGATCCAATTTGAGTACCTCTACAGGATAGACCTCAACAATTACTCCATTCACATCCTAGTTCTTGTTCTATTGTATTGCCCATCATGTGAAACTGGGAGCATAGTATATATAGCACAATTCAAGAAAAGTCTATTTTGATTCCTAAACTGTTTATCTTGTTACTACATGTCTAATGTCAATTGACATTTATTGAATTTCAACACCTACAAAATGTCCTCACCAAGCTCCTTCCTTTATATATTGACAAAAAATAAAGCAACCAACATGTTCGATTGAAATCGAATGAAAGAATTCGAGTGCAAAGCATTTAGATTTGATCACTTAGGCTATGTTTGGTAGTCATAATAAAATTCAGGATATGATGATATTTGGTGCCTGCTCAAGACAAAATAAAATCAGATATAAGGGGATATAGACTAGAGAAAATTATCCCTTAAAAGAGGTGGGATAAAGATGGATAGGATTTCTAACATCTATAATAAGAAAATTATTTTTCTCGAATAACAAACTTCTTAAATTAACAACATTAAAATTATATTTCAATATAAATAATATTTAAATTATAATATAAGAAATAAAAAATAAAAAATAACAATTTAGTAATTTTAATTTAGCATTATTTTTATTTATATATTTGAATTCTATTTTATAATATAATTTCAATATATATAAGTATATATTAATATTTATTACGTATTTTAGGTATATCTATTACACATTTTAGGCATTTTAGTATTTTAGGTTTATTAGTGTTGTTACTATCTTCGTTTGAATTTTTTTTTATTCATTTATACTAATATGCCACTTATATCAAAATATTGTAAATATATCCAACTTTAAAACTGCAATCACAAAATAGTAGATAAGATATATAGGGAAATTTCTGGATTTCATATCTTATCATATTCAATTTTATCATAATTAGAATTGCGGACAACCAAATGTAACCTTAGAGAACATGAATTTAAGTAGGGCTAGTATTTTATGTTCATATTTGGATGATGAGATTTGACAATTCATGTCATTATAAAGTATTCCATCTACATGATAAAAAGTTCTCTAGTCTAAACAGGCAATGGGTACTATCATTGCAACATGGATAAAAATTACTTTTCATTTATATTTTCACGGCATTTTCTTAATAAATTCTTATGCTTTTCGTTTGTCTAATCAAGTCATCCTGTTTTCTCAAATTTCAATCAAATCCTTCAACATCAAATTTGACCACTAACTAATAGTGTAGGGTGAACAATGTCACGTCTTGCATCAATGTCCAAATTAGCTAAATTTTATCCACATTATATTGTTCAACATTGGGTAGGTTTTACCGTGGTGGTGTGCACATAAGTATCCTCATTAACTAAAGTTTATGCACATTGTATGCTAACACCGTGAATATACAGGGATAAAAAGTAAAAAAAAAAAATTGTTAGAACATTCAAAGCATCCTAACTATCACCAAGTTTGTCTAGACAAACTTTATTGAATGTTGATAGGGCTAGAAATTTGTGACATGTCATGTTGAAACCGGGGTATAACATGAAAAAGTTGAATTAGAGCACGACAAATGTAACATAAATGTTCAATTGCCTCCATACGAGCACAATACACATAATAAAGTGGATTACACGAGACGACTAGCAAACATATCACCATGTCAGATGTTGACATGATACAAGAAATTAATCTATTTTAAAATTTACACTAACCTGTGTACACAATAAACATATAAAACAAGCTTATATTTGATAACTTATGATAATAAGATGAGTAATTTCACTTCACATTAATCAAAAGTGGACCAACGATTTAGTTTTTCCTATGCTCAATGACTTTTATAACAATAAAATTGTCCAAAAAGTCTCAATCTTATTGTATGGCAACCACTCCAGTCCTAGAAGAACTAAGTTGGCAAGTCATGAAAAAGGTCATACTAAATTGGAAATCATCATAATGTTCATGACTAAATTAGCATTTTTGAAAGATTTATGATTAAATTGGCACAATTGAAATATTAAAGACTATATTGGTCGCTATATAATGGATTTATGACTTTTTGGACAATTGACCCATTTTCTATCCATAAATATGTTTTTGTTTTACCATTAATTCTTTTTAGAATGAGTGTTATTTGTATAATTTTTTAAGGATTTTAGAAATTTTAAATATGAGCATTAAACATGATAAAATGGAGGTAATAATTGTAGGAGTACCAAAATTTTCGTTTGACACTTATTTGAGTGTTACAAATTTGAAAACTTAGTCACTTGAATGCCATTGACGATTTGCCTTGCTGAAAAATTCGACATCAATGGTTGTTGTCCTACATGGCTTTGTCAGTGCTGACAATGATAATTTCTTAATATATTTCATTTTTAAATATATTTAATATTTTTTTGAATTTTTATTTTATTTTTTATTGCATTTTTCCCTTCTTTTCTTTAAGACTAGCAAGGGTCATCGGCAACCCTCATCAACCGTGAAACCCTTGTCCCACGACCCTTGCCAATCGCGAAACTTGAGCGAGGGCCGCCTTGCCCTCAGTTGTCAAGGCTCTAGGCAAGCTCACCCAATGTTGCCATGAAGGCCCTTGACGAGGGCCTTGCAACCTCACTATCCGTGAGCGAGGCTGGGATGGCCTTACCCAGGACATTCACAACCAAGGGTGAGTCACTCGTGACCCTAGCCGGCCCTAAAAAAGGGGGGTGGGGGGGAGCAAAAGAAAAAAAAAAAAAAAAAATTAACATAGGATGATTTACCAAAATTGGCACCCAAATGCTTGATTTTATTCCGATGTAGCACTTAAATGAGCGAAAAAAAAAAAAAGAAAAAAGAATTATGATACTCAAATAAGCATTGTACAAGACATTTTTGTTATTCTTCTCCCTACTAAAATGTGTACAAGTGTCTTGTGTTGAAACAAATGACATGTTATTTTAAATTTGTCAATTTGTGTCTAAACAAGTTAAGCAAGTCAAGTAGTGTAAAATACAATTTTAATGCGCCACCGACTTGTTTATGACATGAATCTATTTATGCTTATCCAAATATGTTTAATTACATATCGGGTCATGTCGTGTAAGTTGGGACTAGGGGTGAGCATAGCCGAGTTGGGCTGATCCACCTCCTAACCCTAGGACCAACCCGCACAGTATTGGTCCTCAATTTTTGGAATCGAGGACTGACCCTGTTGAGCTTAGGATGCAGGATTAAACCAACCGAATGGGTTTGGTTTGGTTCTAGAGTCAACCCAGGACCAACTGATAATTTTATTTGTTTCATTTTTTGTACTCCCTGAAAAGGCAAACTTATCATTTCAAATTACATATCTATTGATAATGTGGTATTGTGCAACCAAACTATAAATGCCAGTACATATTCAACAAATTTAATATAAGGCAATAATATAAATTTCTCACCAATTAAAAGTAATAAACCATAAAAACGATTAAGACCACTTATAAAGATATGGGACAAGATGAGTAGTTGAGTGGCGAGCGAGGAAGTTGAGTGGGGCGATTGTCAAGTGGCGAGTAGGGAAGTTGTACGTTTCGATTTTGGCAAATTGAAGACTAAGAGGACAAAAAAGACAAGAGAACAAGTAATGGAGGAGAACACCATAAGGAGCCGTTTAATGCTGTTGACATCATTTGACTTAGGGTTTTCTCTTTAGAATATATACAAAAAATTATAAATAATATGTTAGATATATAATATATCATTTATGGTATCAGAGTCAGCGGAAAGGAATAGATAGCCTTTTTAAGTATTCATACTCATAAATCGAGAGCCATTCGTTAGCATCCTTCTTGTTTCTACAGAGTGGTCAATGCCGTAAGTCCCAGAGATGTGGTGAGACCATTGGTTTAGCTTTGTAATGGTTCTGAAGAAGGGACAGTTCCAATCTTTAGGTATGAGCTTACTTAGAAGATCTATGCCTTCATCTAGTTCTCTATCACAAATGGACTCAGATCTAGGTCCTATACATAAAGAAGAAGTAATGATAGAAGATTTCAACAAATCTATAGAAAATTGGGAAGTTCCTAAAGTTCAAGTTAAGAAAATATACAAGCAATCAAAATTGAAATTTTTCAAAATATCCGATTATGCCATAATTACTGAAGAAAGAGATATTCATCTTTCAAACTCTTATGAAAAAAAATACATCTTTTAAACCAAGAGTCTCTCAAAAAACATAAACAAAAATACAATTATATTCATATAGGACTAGTCCAGGTAGAAATTAAACCTCTTAAAAAAGAAGGTCTTAATACTTTTATTCTCCTAGTCCTACGAGACTCATGTCTTTTAAACTATGATGAATACATTCTCAGTACTATAGAGACAAGTCTCTACAAAGGACCAATACATTTTGACTGTTATTCCAATTTCTCAGTTTCCCTTAAGGATAATAATATCCTTAAAGCACCACACTCCAAATAAAAACACATAATTACAAGGTAGCTGATGGATCTATCCCTTTAGCTCTTGTCTATAGGATTCATTATAAAGCAATGGCTTCTACCTTTGGAGAAAATGCTTTCAAACATAGTCCATGAGGAGAAACAATTCTCCTCCAAACTGATATTTTTAGAGCAAATACAACAATTCCTAAATCTATTAGTTGGAATGAAGTCACTTTACCAAAACAATGGGAATTAGAAAATCAAATTCCCCAACAAGTTGTTCAAAATACAAATCCAACCAATGTTATTCAACATCCAGAGAGAAGGGTAACTATTAGGTTTCCCAGAAAATCTTTCGATTTAAGATCTAACCCTTCATTTCATATATCCTCTTCAAGATCAGTGGACCTTAATCATAATTTTCCACCTATAATCACCATTCCACCAAGTACTCATAGGAATACTTCCCTACAAGATACAACACCTTTACCTCATAGTATCCATAGTCCTGCGATACCACCTAAACTAGAAATTGGTGGTCTAGACATAGATTAGGGATTTCTAGGCCGGTTTATCAACAAAACCAGCTTGAACCAGTCTTAGAAAGTACAGACTCTCATTATCATTCTCCAACATATTCATAAATGATAGATGCAGAACTAAATGCTTTAGAAAAACAATTTGAACCAAATAGAGCATTCCTTAATAAAGATTTTAATTGGGAAGACAACAAACAAATCAGAAAATGGTTCTTTGAAACATTTGCTGATAAAGCAAAAGATATCAACCAAAAATATTACGGCTACATATATAAATATGAGGTCAATATATTTGTCTTTGATTGGTTAGAAGAACAATTGCTTGAACTAAAAGAAATAGTAGTATTAGATCATTATTATAAGTGGAAACTCGATAATGGTGAAACCATAGAATCTAATCATCCATCTTTTAGGAGAATAAAAATACAGCATGGAAAAAGTAAGGTAACAACTACTCCTTTTAGGATACCAGCCGAAACATATTCATTTTATACTCATAAGGTTATTGAACAAAACAACTATACAAATCAACATTTAGTAACTATAAGAAAACAGTTGAATAGGATAGAATCAACCATCCATAATCATACCCAACAAATTATACCACATGTAGAAACATTCAATAACCCATTTTCAAGACATTTGAATTCCCAAAAAATCCTAGCCTAGAGTTTGCCAAAACCATAGAACAAAAGAAAAGACTTTTAAGGAAATTAAAACTAGAACCCACTCCTATATTAAACACCCCTAAATTTCAAGGTTAATTATAAAAGATACCCCCAAACCAACCCATTATTAGTGCTTTAACAAAAACTTCTAGTGACTCTGATAATGAATCAATCACTAAAATAAACATACTCAATTGGAAACAACCCCAAAAATTATATCATAGTAGAGCTACCTCATTAGACATTGCTTTAGAAGAATCATCACAAAAAGTAGAAAATAAATACTCTCTAGATGTCATTTATGAGTAGAATATAAATAGCATAGCTAAAAGTAATATTATGAATATTTTAAACAACATGGTAATGATTGCTAATGCCTACAAAACACAGCAAGATGTTTCAGACCATGCCGTTGCTAATCTTTTAGTAGCAAGATTCACTAGACAACTAAAAGGTTGGTGAGATAACTATTTAATAGATGAATAGAGAATACAAATTTTAACTATCTATAAAATAGATGACTTTGGATAATGCATGGATGATAAACATGGACATCTCATTTAGGATGCAGTGAATACACTCATTTACTTTATTTCACAACACTTTATAGGAGATCTGTCACATATAAGATATAGGAGCCAAGACCTCTTGTCCAATATGAGATGCAAATCCTTAGGAAGATTTAGATAATATAAAGAACTTTTCCTTCAAATGATTCTTATTATACCAGATTGTAACCAACCTCTTTGGAAAGAAAAATTCTTAGCATGTTTATCTCAAATAATAGGTGACCAAGTTAGAGATAGGATTAAAGAAAAATACAGTAGCCAAATACCTTATCATCTCTTACCAATAGAAGTTTGAGAGATTTATGTGCCTAATATGACCATTCTTATATGAAAAATCAAAATCAAAATGTAGAGTAACTTGTCCTTTTGAAAAAGAAAAAAGAAAACACTACAACAAATTACAAACTCACAAAAATAAATGAAGACATCAAAATAGACCACAGACTAATAAGAACAATTTTAAAGATCTTAAATGTTACTTATGTGGTAGAAAAAAGGACATATCTCAAAATACTGTAGAATTAATAAAAGATTAAATGAATTGTCCTTAGATAATAATTGTAACATCCCGAATTTCTAATTTTATTTTCAATTGAATAAGTTGGACTTTTCATCGACGTGCCTATAGTTCTATTCTCTAAGCTAATCACTCACGAGATAACTAGTCTATCTGGTGAAACCGTTAAGGGATTTTAACGCAATAGACGTGAGAACTCGACTAGAAATCAACTGCTCAATCGTGCTAATTTGCAAGGATCAATACACGGCACTATCAAAATCGATCAGAGGTCAGAGATAGGTCGATTCGACTGAGGTATGTGATTAAAGTATGGGTGATTCCACCTAATTATAAAATTCTCATCGAATGGCACTAAACTGATTTTTCTGTCATTTTTTTACCCTGCGCCCGTTTTTGAAATCTCGAGATTTTCATGTCAACCGAAAATCGCCAATGTGTCGAAAATGCACAATATGGCTCGAAAATAATCGACCATGGGTCAATTGCACTAAAAATTCATAAAAGCTACCCAGTAGGCTAGGTCACGCAAAAATCGCACTTGGTTAAAATTAACGGCGAATTTAAACCCGATTTCTGAAAGTTCTGTCATGTCACGATTCATTTTAGGAACGTCGACTCATCCTCCAAAGGATTTTTCTACGAACCCGAGGTTTCGGCGAAAAATCAAATTTAGGCGTTTTTTGATCGGGAAAATTAGAGGGCTGTTTTTTGTTGCAATTTTGGTTGTCAAGTTGGTTCAATTGACGAGGATAAATCATAATAGAGATGAGGGCACCTTGGTTGATTTTATGGGGACCAATTTGGGTCCAATTGAAGTTGAAATTGAATCAAATTGGATGGAAATGGTCCAAAATTCGTAGGTCCTTGGGGTGTGCAACATTTGGACCTTTGGATGGCTTGCTAAGGAAGCTTGAAGGCTGCAAATTGGCTAAGGATGACAACCATGAATGGTGTGGCATAGAACTCAAGCACTTGGGATATTTTGTGGCCCCCTCAAGCTTCAGCAGCTTCTTCTTCTTCATTAGGCTACTTTCTCCATTGTTGAGTGTGTTTTGGAGCTTGAGAGAACCAGAGAAACCAGCCAGCCTTCCCCCCTTGCCGTCGACTACCCGCCTGAAGCTGCCGGACCCGTCGCACGCCCGTCGTGCCGCCCGCAAGCCGAGCCAGCACCATCCGCCCATTCGCGATCATCTCACCATCCCACACCGTCATCCATGTCTGCTCGCAAGTCCCACGAGTCGCCTAGCCGTCGTTCGTTGCTGTCCAGCCAGCCGGAGCCACCACTGTCGCTCGCTTGGCCCTGCTCTAGCGCCGCCTCCCTCCTTGCCGCTTCCAGTTGCTCGAGCAGCCTCTTTCAACCCAAAGCAGAAGTCGAAGCTCAACCCCTAACGGAGAGCTTGTGACCTGTTTTTAGGCCCGTCCGAACCTCCGTTGGTGTCGCCACAGACTCAAGTGTCGCTCGCCTTTGCCGTCACCATAGACTCACCAATCCGCTAAACCGATGAGTTTACTTATTAAACTCTGCTTATGAAGTTAATGATACTTAGTGGATAATTATTTTAGGCTAATTAGGGATTATGTGGTTAGTTAGTTTAGATTAGTGATTTAATCGCCTAATTATGCATGTTATGTGGTTAGAACAGATTGATTATGGCCTAATTAGATTGTACTATTTATCTAGATAGGTGCAATAATTTCCTACGCCCGTTTAAGTGGTTAAATTAGCGTTTTCGGCCTAAATTAGTATTTATTGTATTTAATTTTATATTTTTCGGAAATTATACCGGGATAGCTAGTGACTGGAATTTCGTGCTGATTACAATGGTGTGCTTAGTTTATGTAATTGAATGCTAATTTGTGCAAATTGGGTGGTGATTGTGATTTTGAGTTATTATTTCAAAAATCGGAAATTTTGGTATTTAATCAGAAAATACTGGGCATCAGTTTTTAACACCAAAAATGTTTTTATGTGCTATATTAAATAGTGAGATTTTTGAAAATAAAGATATCGCATTTTTAGCTCAAATTGACCGTGTATCCATACACGATTATTTTTATCGGGTGTTTTTAATACGAAGAAAATAGGCCAAATCATTATTTTAATAGAGGCATTTGAGTGCAAAGCATAATGTCCTTGGCCGGGATTGATTGATCGTATGATGGCTAAGTGAACCCGTCCCCGATGTGCGTCGGTAGGATGTTGTCCCTATATGGGATGCCCCTGGACAACGGAAGCCGGTCGCAGTAGATTTTGGACCAATGCTCCTTCAAGAATGCTGTCCCTGATGTGTGTCGACGGATGTTGCCGTGCTTAAAGGAGTGAGACAAAGCCTGGCTATGCCAAAAGACCGATGTGTGTCGGTATATTGTGCTTGTGCAAGCAGTAATCAAGTTGGAATGTGTGTTTGATTGAAATTGAAGCGCCGGATTATGGGACAAAATTGTGTGGCACGGTATGAGATGTGTCATAACAATTTGACTTTATAATCGGGACCTCTATGATTAATGGATGGATTGATTGATTGATTGATTGATCAATTGTATTGATTGAATTGATTGATTGATTGATCGATTGTATTGATTGAATTGATTGATTTATCGATCGATTGATTGAGTATGTGAATTGTACTAACATGCAAGAGGGAACTGAGGCAAGGTAAGTCCTCTGTTTTGTGTGTATACACTACCTTTAGGCGTATTTCCTTCTAGTCGGAGTTTAGGGGATGAACTTGTTGAGACATTGTCTCACCCCGTTGTGGGCTAAATCTTTTCAAGTCCTTAGATGGCGGCCCCTTCAGTACGTTATGGTCAGCCCGGAGGGTTACTGAGCTGATTACTAAATTCCCTGTTCTCGGAGGCCACTGGGTCTCTAAGCTCGTAGTGACCACCGTCTGGGTCGATAAGGGCTTACCTCAAAGGGTACCTCATCGATTTAGGCCATGGTTTTGCCGCGGGCTCAATGGATACAGAGTCGGTCCCCTCTAGGGTTTTGAGATCCCCACTATGGTAGTCGACACCACTCCAGGCGAGGGCGCAACTAACCCTCTTAATGGTGTTGTGGAGGACTCAACACCCTCGGAGCCTTTGGAGTCCGAAGGATCGGTGAATGTGTCCGACTAGTGGATCGTAGGACAGTTTCCTTTTTGAGGATTGATCTTTTTGGTAGATAGACTAGTTTTGTATATAAACCTAGTTTGTTTATAAAAGCGTGTTTTGGTTGTGAATTCGTTATCTTGCTTTTCTATTCCATGATGTTTGCTGTCAGTGGATTTGTTTATTTGCTTCCGCATGTGCAATAAAATGAATGAGTCGGCGATGTGTCCTGGGACGTTGCAATTTCATTGACCACCGAGGGATGTGCACACACTCAAGGTTCTTGGCGTGACAAGAAACTGATCGTGTAAAGGAAACAAAAATAAACTTCCTACTTGGTCAATATGAATCCTTTAAGATGAAGCTAGGAGAGTCAATTGGAGATATGTTCAACCGTTTTACAGAAATTGTAAATGGTTTGGCGTATCAAAGTCATCCAATTTCTTACCCAATGAAGGTCAACAAACTTTTGTAAGGTCTCTCAAAAGATTGGAACCATGTTAAGACCTCAATTCGAGAGAATCAGAGGATTATGCAACTTTCTGTTGATGAATTGATTGGCACTCTTCAATCTTACGAAGTGGAACAAATCAACGACGAAGATCCCGAAGGTAAGAAGTTCATCGCTTTAAAATCTAACGCTGATTCTGATGATACAGACTCAGAAAATGACATGGACGACGAAGAACTTGCTTTTATGATCAAGAAATTCAAAAAGTTAAGTAGAAAAAGAAAGGAAATTCAGTGGAAGAAGACGATACAAGTATAATTAGCATAAAAGAACCATGAAAGAAGATGACGAGTAATGAAATATATGCTTGATGGCACATTCAGACTCAAACTCAAATTTGGAATCAGAATCAAACTCAGAATCAAAGTCTAACTCAGACACAAACTCAAAATCCGACAAAGAAATCGAGGTAAGACATTTAGGAATCCCTATTAAATTTTCAAAGTATATAAATGAGCTTTGTTTAAACCTCAAATCTTCTTTTAAAATGATCTCCGAACTAAAAAGGGGGAATTCATGGCTTAGGCAACATGATCTTTCTCGAGAGGAAAAGTTTGAAATTTTGCAAAAAGATTTTCTACAAACAAAAGAAAGTCGAGATTTACTTGTCAAATAAAATGATTCTTTAAAGAAAGAATTTTCAAATATTTTGACAAAATTTTCAAAGGGTTCAAAAACTTTAAAGCATATTCTTTCTATACAAGTACTTTACTATAACAAGTCGAGACTTGGCTTCAATAAGGAAAGTGATTCTCTAATAAATTTTCCTAAAGTCAATGAGAGACTTAGACAAAGACCTCCTAAACTTGCATACAAAAAGCATTTTCAAAGGATATTTACAAAACTTGTTGGTCGAAATGCCCTCAAGTGTTCAAATTGTGGAGACTCGGGACACTTTGAGAAAGAATGTCCTAAAGTTTGGAGACATGTTAAGAAAGATTGGGTAAAAATAGCATACTCTACTAACTCTCATGGACCCAAGAAAATATGGGTACCAAAGAAAAGATGAGCTGTTTTTGTAGGAAATAAAGGAAGAGAAGAAAGAGAATTTGGTAAGGATATATATATATATATATATATATATATATATTCTCAATTTGGGTTGAATACATAATTTAAAAATTCTCATTATACTTGATATTTGATATATCCTCGGTTGGTTCGGACTTTATAATGGTCGTATTCTATGATTTGTTTTATTGAAGAAAGAATCGTGTGATTTGTTTTTGTGATTCGTGAGTTGAGATTTGATTTAATATGTATGATTATTTTTTGATAGTTTGCTTAGAGACAATTGAGTTTATTTGGTTTGATGCTCTTAGATTTTATCATATTTTGCAAACTAAAAATCTGTTTTATGAGATATTAATTTATTATGAAAAATATTCTTAGATACTCAAGGATTTTATTTCCTCCGATTTTATCATGCTTTGACTAAGTGAGAATTTCTTTTTAAAGATATTATTGTGTATAATGTTCTTTCCTTAAATAATATGTTATGATGAGTTAAGAAAGAATATTTGATTATCTATGGAGATTTTTTATTTTGCTCTAACAAAATGGACATATCCAAATTGATGGATGCCAAAAAGGAAATGAGTTGACTGCAGGAAATTCTATAAGGGAAGAAAGATTGCGAATCTACGCAAATTTTGGTGCAATCAGAAAAGTATCTCTTACGAAGATTGGTAATGATTTTTTTAATAGATGGTATATTTCAAACATATACCTTGGGTAAGAGGATATATTTTTATCATCCCGCCTTGCAAATTTTTACTCGATTTTATGAAGATTATAGATGATTGCCTATGAATTATCTATTGCAAATATCTCTTGTCATAAATATAAGGCATTGCAATTTTTTTTTCTTGATTTGGCGTATGATAGAAACATCTACTTTCTTTTTGCGAAATGCATCAATAATATATTTTTGAAATTTATGCTCAAGGAAATCCCTTTGATCTTGAAAGATATTATTGCATATTCATGGATACTCTTGCTATATTCTTAAAAGATGTATTATATCTAGCAAGTTTGATCCACAAATCAGATGAAGGTATTATGTGATATTTTTGCAAAGATTGTTATCTGTTATACAAGAATTTGCAAGTAGTAAAAGAATATTCCATATGGATTTTGGAAAGCTTGATCCGAAAATTATGGAGATTCTATGCTATTTTATGGAGGCTCAAAGATTCTCTTACTTGTGCAAAGTTTTTGCAAATATTAATAGGGGGAGAAAGTGAATCCAAAAGAAATGAAAAGAATCGTGATCACCTCAAAAAGGCAACAACTTGAGGGGGAGCATTGATCAATTATGGAAAAATCTGTTTGAATTGATCATGATCTTGTTATGGAAGGAAGGAAAAGGTACATGTGTCAGAATTTGTTAAGTTCTACAAAATCCAGTTAGTGCATATTTTATTACTTTTTGTCATTAACAAATCTCATATTTACATTATCATTTTATTATGACAAAAAGGGTAAGTGAATTTTATAATGCATCCGTGATTTAATTAGATATTTGCCGATATATATATGATCGAAGTGAGCTATATTACATATCTTTGATATTTGATTTACTTTGTAAAAGCTTATGTTTGAAAATTGTGTTTCTTGCAAGATATTTGTTATCATTTTATATTCTCTACGTTATACTTTTTCCATTGTTATTACTTTTTGATTATGACAAAAAGGGAGAGAGAATATAAATATGCATATGTGTTGATTGGTTGATATTATTTATTGCATAATATTGAGCTGCAATTATTTTTCTATATATTGTTATGCTCAATCTATTTGCTTTCTTTTGACTCGAATCACATTTTTTGAAAATCAAAAAGTTGGTGATTGATTTATCAATATTTTAGAAAGTGTGATTACATATTTGCATATTCAGATATTGTTTTGTCATCATAAAAAATGGGGAGATTGTTAGGGAAGTCCCTTATGATGTTTTGAAGATGACAAAATAAATCAAAGGCTACTAACATGTTTAATGGTTGAGTAACATACTATGCAGATGATGGAATGTGTAAATGATATTATCAAGGTTTATATTTGGAAGAACCAGAAAATAGACTCTATGCTGAAGCTGAACTTATTCAAACTGTGTCCAGACCTTAAAGCTAAATATGTTCAGAAGCAGAATATGTTTAGACTTACGTCCAAATTGTAAAGTCTATTTTAGACAAAAGACACTCAAACTTTACTTCACAAGGGACACTCTCAAACTTTACATACAGAACGAGACACAAGTCTAGAACGTGACATAATTTAGAACGTAGCAAATTCAAAACGAAACGGATGTTCAGAACTAGACAACTTGACAGAATGTAACACAAGCCCCAAATGTATAACGGTTAGTGATCTAGTTTGGATTCTACATCAAGATAGATTTGATTGACTCAATCTTATTGATTGACAATTGGATCTTGAAGACAAGAATTTTCTAAACAAAGAAAATCTACTTATGGAAACCAAGATTCTATTTGTATGAGCGATCAAAATTAATTTGGAATTCTACTACTGTCACTCAACGGCTACTAAATCTTATTAATACAAATCTGTCTTATGGGTAGATTGGAAGACGATCCTCTAAGATACTATCCAATGACAGTTTGGAAGGAGAGAAGTATTTAAGGAGATCAAGGACCAATGAGCACTAAGTAAGAGACGGAGTGTAGAATTTATAATTTCAAAGTCTAAGCGAACTTCGATCATACACTTGTCTCTATGAGCTTAAATGTTTGTGATCGTGAGAGAAATACCAAAAGAGTGACTTAATGAGATAGTGTGATATATCACTAAGTGTTTGCACTTAAAGTTGTAATCTATTGTTGATCACATAGTGGAATCCAACTTGAAAGCTGTTAGTGTGGGAGAGTGGATATAGGTTTGATCTAAGCTGAACCACTGTAAATTTCGTGTGCAACATTCTCTTTCCTTAACTCTTCATATTTAAGTGTGTTACATACTTACAAGTTATTTCAGAAGTCTGTTCCATCGCATAGCATATTCTGAACATCTACCATAAGTCTAGTGGCTCATTTATTCAGACTTTACTTGCAACTTATTTTATTCTGCAATTATTTGTCAATATTTCTATTGAACACCTATTCACCCCCCTCTAGATATTTGTACTAGCACTTTCACTAGTAAGTGTAACATCCTCTAAAATCAAAATTTTTACCACCCTTCGTCATTAATTTTCTCTGCAGAATGCCAGAATATGAAGGCGATGAGCTACCAACCCAAAATTAAAAGGTAAAAAAACAAGGGAAAATTTCAAATAAGGACCTAAAGTGGAGCCGTTTTCTCAAATAAATGTGGGTCTAAAGTTGTTAACTTCGTCTCAAATTAGGGCCCCAACTCATCGCCTAGCCGAATTTTCGTCGGTGGATTTATTCCAGTGATTAGAGCATGGGCAATTTTCTCTGAAAATTTTAACCGGGTGAAAAATAGGAAAATCAAAGATACCAAATCAAATTTTAGGGCTCTTCACAGATTTTCTTTCTTTTCCAAGTTCCTCCTCAATTCTCAATACTAGTTCTCTCTGTAAAATTTTTATCCCAACTGAATCAGGAAGAAGCTTGTGTATTTGCAATCCAAAACCCTCAATCTCTCATCTCCTCCATTCACATCTCTCTCACTCTCTCTCGCAAACACAAACCCATTCATTTGTTCATTTTAATGGCCTTGCTATGGCTCGGGAAGCCATCGAGCATAAGGACAAAGTACATCTCTCCGTGCATGAGGTTGTCGTCGACAATGAGGGCAGCGATTGGGCGGTCGAGGGAGAAGGAGTCCACGTGGCACACCATCTTGTTCGGGAACTCGAACATGATCTCGCCAGCAATGTACTTTCCATCAAGGTCCTCATCGTTCGCTCCCAAACGATGAGCAATCCTCTTTGCTCTTGCTCTCGCACCCGCACACATTTTCTTCATCTTTGCTGCTCACATGTTTTTTCAGCATGGGACTCCTAAAGGTCTAAGTTTATAAGGAAGTGGGAGTGGAAGAGCTCTTTCTCTGCTTAACTTCCCAGGTTCTAAGGAATCCTTCATTTGAAAAGTGATGATGTTGCTTGAATCTCATCTTATTCCCAAACAATTTCAGTATCTCCTCCTCCTTCTTCTTCAATCTCTAAATCAAGTCCTTCATCAGGTCAACTCGGGTCTATTCAATATTGGTGCTCGTCTTCTTCAAGAATAGATTAGTTCCAAATGCAGGAAAGAGCTTGTCGTGCTGACCATGTTGAAGATTCTTGGGCATTATGTTATTGTGAAATCTAGTACCATGGTTCGTTGCAAAAAATTTTCAAACTACAATCTGTAGAATACAACTTCAATGAACATCCGATTGAGAGTTCACATGGTGAGGGCAACACAGGGGACATGGTTTACACAGACAAGAAAACGAACTGGCCAAATCGACTAGACTAAAACGAGATTGCTCAAACGATCTTCAACTTTGAGATTGGAAGTAGCAGAAAAGGAGGCACAACTCAACTCCAAATGGCAATATAAACAACTCTTGTCAACTCAGCATACCATAACAACCATAACTCAAAAGAAGGCTAAGCAAAAAAAATGACGTAAGTTAAACTTCAACCAGGCCATATTCAATGAAAAAGAGAAACATTCCAGTGTAAGAAATCTTCCAAACATAAACTAACAGTTAAAAAAAAAAAAAAAAAAAGAATTTGTTTGTTGACCTTGTTACTCTTGCATCTAAAAAATTTGCTCACGTTCCACCACTTTCATGTTGAGGTTCCATACATCCTTCTCTTTACCTACAGTTCAATAAAAACAACAATGTAGTCAAGAGAAAGTCAAGTGCAACTAAGAATAGTTTTAGGACAAAGTCAAGGGCAAATTGAAACCTGCATATTCTCTCTTTCCATGGATGAAAATGAGCTTGAAATGTTGCCAAAAATTGAAGCAAGTAGTTCAATTGTCTCGGATTGTGATGCTAATGGGATTGAGGGAGTTCTTTTGACCGCATCGTGTGAGCATGAGGCGGATGTAGAAGTTGTTGGGCATGATGTTGCTATAGATGCTGCTGCTGCTGCTACTGATGTTGGTGTTGATGTTATTACTGAATTTTTGCAATGATTCCTATTATGGCCTAACCCACCACATTTTCCACAAGTAATTGTTGTATTTTGTCTCTTCAACTTCGTTCCAATAGGCTCTTGCACAATTTTGTTCTTCCTTCTCTTCAAATTGTTGTCAACCATTTCATTCACCGACTTCATTCTTTGTTTCTTCTTTCGACCAACTTGCTTAGGCACATCGGGGGGGAGTAATGGCTCTCAAGCAGGCCATGTGTCCTTGGAATCTACAGCATGCATAACATGGCTATAAGTTTGGATAATTTTTTCCTTAACGAAGCATGTGTGAACCCATTTTTCAGGTTGTTCCCTAATGTGTACAAGAGCCGCCATGGCATGACAACAAGGGATTCCACTAATGTCCCATCTTCTACAGCTACAAGTTTTATGTCTAATATTAACGACCCTCTTATCTCCATATGGCCCACTCAATTCAAACTCATCTTCCCCATTCCAAGCAGCGATCCATGATGCTGAATATTTTTTTTTGAAAATCCAATATTTTTTGGATGTTAGGACAGATCACACCAGTATAAGGAGTCATCCCATCTCTTTGCTTATGAATCCTCTCCATGAGTTGCACTCTTATTGCTTCAAGCATTGTGATGATAGGTTTGTCCCTAGCATCAATGATGCTTTTGTTAAAGCTCTCACACTAGTTATTCAAAAAAATGTCACATTTTGAGCTTGTCCTGAAGTGAGACTTGCTTGCTCCATTGCACTAGAGGCCTCTGGGACAACCAATCATATGCTTTCTCATTAACTACCTTTAAATCTTCCATTGCCAAGTTAAAATCACATACCCTAGTTGCCATTGCAGCCTTCCAAACCAATTTTTTAAGTTCCAGTCCTTTGTGATGCAGCCTGAAGTTCTCATAAATATGCTTCAAGCAAAATCTATGTTCAGCTTTAGGCATTATATTTGCTAGAGTTTGCACCAATCCCTTCTGCTTATCACATAAGAAAGTCCAACATTTTGAATTTGCAGGGTCTGTAATTCCTAAGTCTTCTGCAATCATACTAATAAACCAATGCCATGTCTTGTATGTTTCTTGTCCCACGATTGCCCATGCAAATGGATACATCTTATTGTTAGCATCTATGCCCACAACTGCTAAAAATATACCTTTGTAGCCTGATGACAAATGACAACTATCAAACCCCACAAAGCGTCTACATCCTTCTAGAAAGCCCCTCCTCAATTCATCTAGACAAATATAAACTCCTCTAAATTTGAATTGATCTTGACATTGCTCAATCTTGATAACACATGTGGATCCTGAGTTGGCATCGAGAAGTGCTTGACAATAGCTCCTAAGCATCCTAAATTGCTCCTCCTCATTCCCTGTGATCATAGTCATTGCTAAAGCCCTAGCTCTATAGACCATTGACCTCGACAACTTTAAAACATTCTTAGATTCCATTGTTTTCTTCATTGAAGCACCTGGCCATGTAGGATTATTCCTCAACCTATCACAATATTTGTTCGCTATTCATTTTGTGCTTACTTTAGGAACGCATAGCACTCTATTACAAGTGTGTACAGGGTTGAAGGTTTTCACTTGTAAAGTATGCTTCCCCTGCACTTTAGAAGCATATATGAGCCAATCACATCCCCCGGAACATACTACCCTCAACTTATTTTGTGCACTCTTAGTAAACCTCACTTGTCTCCCATTTTTTATGGCATAGTTCCTAATAGCCTCTCTAAACTCCTTAGCATTACTAAAGCACATTCCCAACTTGAAGACAGGATTCTCCATATCAATCTCAGCATTAAATTCAGGATACACATACTCATTTTGGCTACTTATATTTAAGAAATCTACATTATCAACTAATGCATCAACATACAAGCTATTGTCTCCAACATCCATATCCTTGTCCGTCAAACAATCACCCTTAACATAGCTTACATTTCTTTTGTATAACTCATCAAGATCAATTAAGGTAAATCGATCTTCTTCAGCAACTTCAACACACCCAATATCAGAAATAGAATAGTTCACTTCTTCACATCCCCCACCTGATGCAAAATGAATGAAAAATAATATCAATAAGTTTCCCTTCTTCATAGTTGATATATTCCCTTGACAAGTATAAATAAAATAAAAATTCGAATTCAATTCGAATTTGAAGACAAGAATAGAATAGATTATCATACGTATATTTCTATATTTCATGTAGAAAGATAAAGAAGAATAAGTCTCATTTATTTAATTATCCATTCCTTACACTTATTATTTAATATATATATATAGTCACTTCGATATACTCAATATAATTATATACGAATTATAATTATTCTAAGATATCTTTCTAACAATAACAAGTACAAATATTAAATCGAGGTACCCATTCTATGATAATTTTTAACAACTTACCCTCTTTCTTTGTGCCTTTAGTGGGCCTAGTATTTCCGGCAATTGCAATGGCTTCTTTATCTCTTCATGTTCAAAAAAATAAGATTTTTTAGATTCGATGGGTGCAAATCTTATCTATTTTTTTTCAAGACTTAGATATAGATAACACAGATATCTAGAATATGGCAGTTTCCTCCGAACATAGCTTTTATGTATGCGTAAATATATGGGTAAATAAATTATAGCAATTTTCAAATAGATCGGAATCGAGGTGGATGTAGGAAATGGAAAGTCAATGTATCTATATGTGGATATCTATAGGAGATCATATAAAAGGGATATTCTTATTTTAGACCTAACCAATTTGATCTAACCAATTAGATGAATTACTCCTAAAGGCTTACATTCGAATGACACTAGTTGATGAGAGTTACTTCGGAAACAAAAAAAAAAAAACAAAAGTCAAATTCATTTGGACTATTTTCTCATTTTATTAAAATTCAATTATGCAAATCCAAGATGATAAAGCTAAGTTTTTTGCTATGGACACAAGTAAGTCTACTAAAATGATGAGTTACTCAATAGAATTACCAAAGGAAAATGTTTAATATAGCCATTAGTATAGCCTTAATTGCGAAGGAAGCAACAAAAGATAACATATCAACCTGTATTAAGTGGTCTCTTCCACGCTTCCAGCAAACAAAAGCTCATCTACTAATTCTATGGAAAAGAAATAGATTATCTTTTGAATGCTTGCTGGTAAATGATGGCTATAAATCAAGTAACAATTGACATTGTTTGCTGCAGAGACTAACTATTTAGCAACAAAAGCTTTACATTTGTCGACAAGTTTAGTAGGCATCAACCTAAACAAGGATAATCATCATATTGATATCTAAAGCATATAATGGTAAAATAATAAATTGAATAAGCAATCCTTAAAAGCCAATAGTGCAATCATCCAACCCTTCTGTCCTATTTGTAAATAAAATTGAACCAAATGCCAAAAAATCAATTGGTTGATCAAATATAATTAGTTATGACAGCTCCTTTAGGTCTTTAAACGGTGGAGATAAAAATAGAAGATTTTTGCAATTCCAGCAAATCAGTAGATTGGTTGCTAACAACTAAATATATATATAAAAAAAAAAAAAACCGAAAGCAGTAAAATTGATAAACACGGACCACAACCGACATGTGGAGATTACGATGGCAACAAATCTAATAAGAAAACGCACAGTGGATACCACTCACCATTACAAAATGCAACTCACATGCATTGATTAAAATGGGACAAAATGCACCCACAAATCTAATCGAACAAGCAAGCACTAAAGGAAATTCCTCCTACCATCATTGTCTTCGCTGCCGTCAGTGTGGTATTCCACAATATACTTAGACCTTGTTGACATGTTGCTTGAACAAACTACAATGGCCTTTTCTTGGACGAATGAAGAACCATATGCGCCAATATAATAAACTAGCCTTGGTTGAAACGAAGAAAAATTAGAGGATGCTGAAATTTAATGAAATTGACACTCCTCTAGCACTTCTTTGAAGTGGTAAACCATGTGTGTTTGAGTGATCCTAACTGCACCAAAAAAATTCTTGCATTCAAGATGCTTCGATTAGCAAAAGAATTCTTCAACAAGAGGCTTTGCAAAAAAAAAAAAAAGTTGGTTTTGGTTTGCTTCAAAAAGCAAATGAATTTTTCGATTCAATTTATAAACTGAATTGGTTCAAAGCAAACATCAAAATCAATTTGAGCTCAGTTGCAATTGTATTACAAAAGCCCAGTGTTAAACACACCTTCTCTTTCCTTCATAGATTTCCTTTTGAGCCTGTTTTCACCTTTTCTTCTGGAGAAACCGTCATTGCTATCAAGCTGAGAGAAGCCTGGAGGAGTGGCAAGGGAGGCCAAGGATAAGCTCGGGACATAGAGGGGAGAGGATTCAAGTCAGAACAACCCTAACTTCTTTAATTTGGATCAAAATAGAATGTTTTGAACAAAATCAATTTGCAATCTTTCTGATCTAATTGAGAGAAATTTTTTTAGAGAGAATTCAAGAGTAGAGACGATTCTCTCAGATTTGGCTAGGAGCAAAATTTATAGAATGACTATGCACTGAGAATTGAAGAGAAACGTTGGAAAGAAAGAAAATCTATGAAGAGCCCTAAAATTTGATTTGTGATCTTTGATTTTCCTATTTTTCACCCGGTTAAAATTTTTGGACAAAATTGCCCATGCTCTAATTGCCTGAATAAATCCACCGGCGAAAATTCAGCTAGCCAATGAGTTGGGGCCCTCATTTGAGACAAAATTAACAACTTTAGACCCCTTTTTAAGACAAAGTCTACTCAGGACCCTTATTTGAGAAAACGGCTTTACTTTAGGTCCTTATTTGAAATTTTCCCAAAAAACAATCACTCAAATATTAAGGTGCGCATGTTTTATAGAGAATAAATTATTGAAAAATATTAGCTTAAAATGTTTTTTTTTTTTTTTTTTTTGGGTAAAGATTAGCTTAAAATGTTCACTTATACTGTTTACCAAAAATGGATTAACGAAAAATATGTTCATCATTTGCAAAAATATTATACATAAATTATTATCATTAATGAAATATTTTTTTAATTAATCATTTCAAGGGATTCTAACTATCATTTGACTATCATTTTAAAGAGAATATTTTTCAAATCATTCACTTTCAATTAAAAAAACAGAGCCTCAAACTTGTCAATATTCACCCCCAAGAGTTTCTGCCAGAATTATGTTACTCATCAATAGATATAAATAGGCTTGCCAAGACCAGGGGCAAGTCAGATCATATAGAGAAAGAAAAGGGTGAGAACTATAAAAGAAGTTCATCCAACACCAGGCCTTAAGCAACTAGACAATTGAAGCAATTGAAAAGAACGACAATACTGTCATAACCATGTGTTTCTATCTCTTCATTTTGATCAATGAAATGACGACATCATAATTAATCACCATGAGCAATTTCTCAGCATCCATCTGTGACCTATTATTGACCCTTCATCCTCCTCTCAAGACTTCGAAATTCCTTGGCTTTTCGAACAAACCGAATGCCAGCCATATTCAACCAGAACTCCATTCATCTAAAGATGCTTGCAGGAAAAGTTATCCAGAAATTCCTAATCAAAGTCGGCCAAACCATTTTCCATAGTTTTCAATACGAAGAGCAAAGCTCTTCAACTTCATCATGCAAAAAGCTGATCAAATGGTGATTCAAAAGAATCTCAAAATACTAAGCAAATTGACATTGTTAAAAGACTCGACCCAATTTCTTAACGAGAACAACCGATAGGAAGCATTTTCAGTACTCAAACACGGTCCACCTATTAACACAATCGATCTTAGTAGAACCACTTGGTCATATGAGTAACAGTCGAAAGCCAACAACAGTCCCCTAGCAAGACTAATGTGATGAATCAAAATCACTTCCATCTTTTAAAGAACTTGCCCTTGTGCTTTCCAAAAATGCCATGTTTCCATCCCTTTCCAAACTTCCCATGCTTGAACTTTCCGTGCTTAAATTTTCCATGATTATGGCCGAAGAAAGCCCCGTGTCCGAGATGATGAGTGCCATGAGAAATTTGGTGTGCCCCGTAAGCAGCAGCTGCAGCAGCGAGGCCCCCAGCTACCATTGCTCCCATACCAGGACCAGGACCATGCCCTATAAACACACAGGGAACCAGATCAGGAAACATAAATAGCCATCATCAAAACACTAGCAAGAGGTTCAGTGAGAACAGGTCCTACCCAACAAAAACACCAAAAAGAAAAAACCAGAAACCATCAGTGCCTCAGTGAAATCCCTTCAACTTTGCAATTAAAAAACCAACTATAAGAGTAAATCAGCTTTACACAGAGAGATACAGACAACAGGCACGATACACTTTTAAATTCAGAAAACTGATGTCTCCTAACTCCTAGAAAAAAGAGCAAAAGAAGCTACAAGTGACAGTTTAAATTTTCATAATACATTTACTAGTCTGATAATTGCAGTTATGATCAATACCTGAATGATATGGAGCTGGAGGAGCTGATGGACCCGGATAAGGAGCTGGAGGAGCTGATGGACCCGGATAAGCAGCTGGTGGATATCCCCCAGGTGGTGGATAAGCTGATGGATAACCTGCAGGTGGAGGAGGATAACCGGCATGAGGATATCCACCTGGCGGAGGATAACCAGCTGGTGGATACCCCTGAGGAGGATACCCCTGAGGAGGATAACCCTCTGGAGGATACCCCTGAGGAGGATACCCCTGTGGAGGGTACCCCTGGGGAGGATACCCCTGGGGAGGATATCCATGCGTAGGATATGACCCATGGTGCATGTATTGCCCAGCGGCATACCCAGCTAGGCCCGAGAAAAGCCCTTTGTCAGCGGGCTCATTATTGCGCCCGTCTTTTCCATCCATGATTAGTCAACGGAAAGTGATGCTGTAGGATGCTGGGAAAGTATCAAGAAGGCCAACCCAACACAAGCAATATTGAGTCGAGAGCAGTCTGTCAAACAAGTTTTAGGCATTAGACCTGTTTGCTTGACAAAGATTATCCGCCCGTCTTTTCGATCCATGTTTATTCAATAACAAATGATGCTGTAGGATGCTGAGAAAGTAACAAGCAGGCCAGCCCAACACAAGCAATATTGAGTCAAGAACCACGCCGCAGTCTGTCAAGTAAGTTTGACATTAGACCCGTTTGCTTGACAAAGATCATCTAGCAACTTAGCAAAGGCCAGACCGCTTAATTCAACAGAAGAACTACAAACAAAAAATTATTTCTTGGGCAACAAAATGCAGAGACTGAATAGCCAACTTCCCAGACATGCCCAAAAAACGACAGAAAGATGCAATCTGCGGACCCGTTCCTGGTCAAAGATGCCATGAGATGAATACTATGATAGACAAACGAACCAAGATTCTACAACATTCGAAGGAAAATGTCTAAACCCACACGGCAGGTGCTCCGAAAAAGGGCAATCTCGCAAACGACTCGCATCACACAGATTGATTGCCGAACAAATTATTGACTGACAAATAATCAGGAACGTCGCAAGCGAAGCGAACCCAACAGCTTCCCCATTACTTTCCACCGTTTCACCGCCACGAATTGCAAATACCCATTAGTCAGAAGCGACATTCGACGGTCGAAACATTCAAACTCGGGACAAAAAAGAAAGAAAAAACGCGGACAAAGGAAAACGCAACCACAAAATCAGAAGAGACGAACCATGCAGGTCTCAATTGCACGGAGAGAGAGATCGTACGTAGCGGTCGGGCCGATGAGAATCGCGCGTTGCCGTTGTTGCAGCTCTGATCGGATGAACAACAGCGCGAGAGACGAGGGCAAAAACTGAAAAACTGAGATTGCCAAAATAAAGTAAAAATAAAATAAAATAAATTGAAGATTTGATGCGACAGATGACCCGTGCCGATTACGTACGTATCTGCGGCAAGCTATACTTGGGGACGCGTCTTCTCCGCGTTGACCTTTCCTCCTGTCCTCCTTTCCTCGAATTTAAACATAGGATTAACATATTCCGAAGATTTTAGGAAACTTCCTACTATATCTATGTTTTTCTATTGATGGGTGACAATATACATACATCGCTAATGTATAAATATGAAAACTTGATTCAATATATTTCATATTATCCCATACTCAACAATTAAAAAAATGATCAAAAAAAGGTACGCCCTAAAATATATATATGCACTCGAAAATGGCTACCAATTATATTCATTGTGAGGACAGAGTAAGATGTTAAAAATTCATTTCAAAGCAATTTACAAAGTTTGAGGGCATGGGCGTGGCGCGAGTTCCCTCCCTCTTTGCTAGTTAGAGATTATTTAATATAGCATTTCTACGGCAACTCCAATTAGTAGAGGGGGTGTTTATAAGGTTTTTAGCAAGTATCTCACCGAGGTTGCAATATCTCAAGAACCGCAGTGTCCTTTAGGAAATCATTTCATACAATTTCAAAAAGCCAAATCAATGAGGCATCATGTCCCAATGGCCTCTCGTCTTACATGGAAATGTAGAGGTGGAGGGTTCGAATCACTACCTTCTCAAAGAGATTGGAGTGGGGACATTTAGTTTTAAGTATGAATTTCGATGATCATGCATTGTAAAGAAATAGAGTAAAAGTCTGAAAGTAAATTGAAAGTTACAAGTTGGACTAACGAAAAAAAAAAGTTTCAAAAAGTCACAACTTTAAAATAGTACATGGGTCTCATTAATGAGCACCTAAATACAAGAAATATTCGATTTTTTCTACATACCACGAGAGTAATTGGTATATTAAAAATTGCAATACTAGCTCATTTGGTTGCCTTATAAGCGTCCTTGTGAAATTTCAACAAAACCCAACATTTCAGCCACGACTAGATGAAATGGGCTATCTTTATCTCCCTATCTATCATCTTTTCTGTGGAAAAAAGATCAAATGATGCTGCAAAGATCCCAGTTTTGGGAAATGCTAGGATACATTGTTATCTATTTTTATTATATACCTCGAATAGTGAGTTATTCTCTCACTTTTAGGTCTCTTGCCATTTTATTCTTAGATAGAATTTCTGTAACTCACTGAATAAATGACAAAAAAGTAAAATTTCACTTTCGTAAAGCACTTTCTCCCCATCCAACCTGTTTGGTAGTAGGACAAAATTCGGGTAAGAAAAAATTTATCTTATCCTATATTTGGTTCTTATACAACACAAGATAAAGTTAGATATAAAATGGATATAACCTAGATAAAACTATCTTATGAAAATGTGGGATAAATGTGATTATGATTTTTAATATTCGTAATACAAAAGTTATTTTTTTCAAATAATAAACTTCTTAAATTAATAAAATTAAAATAATATTTGAATATAAATAAAGGCAAATACCACAAAAACCCCCCAAACCATGCCTATTGTGTGTAGTCAACACCAACCGTCCACTCCATAAAATGACCGGCATCCACATTAATAATTTCCAATAAAAATTGTCAAATAGCATTGGATTAAATTGGTCAAATTTAAAAATTTATGAATAAATTTATAATTTTTTTAGTAATTTCCCTGGGATATTAAGTGATAATCGGGAAAAATGCAAGGAGCTTTTCGAATTTTTTCTAGAGTCTTCATGAGTTTCGGTAGACAAAATATCATGGAAAATTCTGAGAAATGGGTGAAACGTTGTGAGTTTTCTTAATTCAAGATAAAAACAAAAGAACTAATAAAAAAGCCATGATTTTCAACGAAATTCACAAATAATTGGATGCATGATTCGTGGCTTATTGCGCGTTGCGTGCAAATATATATATAGGACAACAATTTCGCAGCCAGCATTACATTGCTGGGGAAATGGTGGTGGAGTGGTTGCAAGGAGAGAGGCAGTGGAGTTGTTCAAGAGGAGGTGGCAATCTTGTTCTTATCCAAACCCAAAGAACTATAAAGAACAAGAATCTTTCCTGCATAAGCAAATACAAAATGACCCTAGACTTTTCCTCCTCATCACAGCCTATACCAGGGAAACGCCACCCTAAAATTACGCCAGCTTCTTCTGGTACAATCTTCTGTATATATTAGCGCCTTCGAATTCTGCATGGATTTCTCTCTCTGTTCTTATCCCCATTGGGTTTTTCAGTAACCATCCATCCACATCACACGAAATTGTCGGATCGATGGAATCGACGTGTTGAAGCAAATCGTATCTCTCGTCGAATAGATTTCTCATCTCAACAGCCACATCGAGCACGTCAGACTGTATAAATACCTGCAATGATTACTTCCGGTTAATAACATGGGACGTCAAACATTAGATACGTATTTTAGAAGATAAAATGATGGATGTGAAACTAGCATTACATCAATCAAATAAAAAATCCAAAAAGAACGTGCAAACTAACTTGGTGAAAATGACCCGACTTTGTCTAGATCCAATAATGAAGGGATCATTATCAATTGCTGCCCAGCCATAGATGGAATTGTACCAAATACTTAGAGCACACCGCATGCTTTAACCATAAGATTGCTACCAATGACAAAATAAATGTAAAGAATACCCAGAAATATTACTATTGGTTGCAGAATCAATCACTCTGGTATGAAGGCAGAAGCAATTTTGGCAGAGAAATCAGAGGCCGCACCGAGAAAGGACAAACTGATTTAAGAATACTCTGTAACTGGGGCATGGCAGATAACAGAATGGTCTGCAATTTAAATTATGCCAAGATTGCAAGCTTATTCAGTTCTTTAGCCATTTGAACGAAATTTGGATATATAGCCTCTGGACCATGTGCAATAGTTATATGATCTATATACTGAATTAATCGCAAATCATAAGCCCCAGGACACCTGAGCATGACTTCCACGAATCCGAAAGATAAAACTTTTGGCTAAGTATTTATTAAAAGTGTGAGTTCCCCCTCCCCCCTCCTCTTGCATTTGCAATGTGGCAGTGCAAGCTACAATTTGTGGAGAATAACAAAAGAATTTAAAACATATTAAGTTTGGTGCCATAGATGGGAGTGACCATCCTACCCAAATCATAAGCTTAGCCATGACAGGGAGAGTGATTTCAACAAAACACCAGAGAATGTGTAGCGGTGATTTCTAGCTTCTTTCACTAAATTGCCTTCTCCTTAATCCACATGTTATTTTAAGTTCAAAGTTCAAACAGATTGTTTGACACTAGAATCTTAAAGTGCAACAAATGTAATAGGAGCATGAATCTTTATGCCCATAGTTCGACAACATAAAGTTTGGGCTATATAGCAAGAGGATATAAATAAACAAACAATGTGTGCAATTTACTTAACAAGCCATAACAGAATGACACACCTGTTGATGGTTAAGGGTAAGATTTTGTCTGTCAAATTCCAATAGCTACACACACTCGCGCACACCCAAAAAAAAAAAAAAAAACATAATGGCATGCAGATCGATTTAGTCTCCTCAATGGAATACACTTTCATATTCCCTACTTCAGTAATATAAGATGCAAGTGCAACTTTGAGTCATCAATTCATCTTTCCTTACTGAGTACCAGAAAAGATTTAACTTCTGGATACTACCTGTAATCAGCTTGGAACAGATCTCATAAGAAAACTAATGCTTATCCTAGACCGCACAATTGATTCAAGAGGAAACATGCTTGAATTACCTACATTGTAATAAGGCCTAGTTTGGTTGCTGGGAGTAACATAAGAGGAATGAGAATTGATCCCTCATTTGAAAGTGTAGGAATGCTTACTAGGAATAGAACTCAGAAGCTATACCTACTAACCAGCTTTCATTACTGAAGGAGGATTATGAATTATAAATCATTATCATTACATAGATAGTGAGAAAAGTTAGTTTTCTCCACTTTTTTATTATCTGACCGATCTTTCATAAAAACTTGGAACATGCCCATCACATTAGCTTCCATGTGTTTTTACTTAAAGATACACCCAATTGCATTTCAAGACCACCTGTATAACCTCCCAAAACAGCATGCGAATAGTTACCCCCATCTTTGACCATCACGATTGTTGGGCAGGGTTGGTTTGGGTAATTGCAGGTTTCACCAGTTTCCCCAGTGGTATTAATAAGCCACTTTATTTTAATTCATTATCATATTGCTTCATACTATTTTTTATGGTTGTTGGTTTTTACAATACATTTGCTCAATGTCACTGAGAAATATTTGATCGTAACAAGGGATTAAAACTGATGTACACAAACAGCTATCCTGTCAAAATAACAAATTTTTGTTCTTATAGCAAGCCCCTGATAGTACACCCATCATTTGATTGTAACAAGGGATTAAGAACTGATGTACATAAACAGCTATCGTGTCAAACTAACAAATTTTTGTTCTTGTAGCAAGCCCCCATAAGTACATCCTCAGGATTAGATACTCTTTCCATTTGCTATAATCAGCAGCTGAATTTTCTATATAAGATCAATCATTTTTTTTGTTTGAGCTGTAACTGCTATTAAAGGAAAAAAAAATTAGATTATCATGGTGGTATTCTATCTTAGTATGAAAAGATGATCATCTCAATATGGACTGAATAGAATAAGCAAGATTTCTGTAGGCTAAGCAGTGAGAATTCTAGCTCTATTAATGGAATTTCATAGTGGATTAAACCAACCCGATACAGGTCCTCACACATGTGCATTTGAAGCACATCCTCTAACTCATATTTTCACAACAAAACATGAGAAAGTATAAATGTAGCTAGCAAGCAAAAAAAACAACACTTGATGGAAAGAACCCAGAAGTAATCATTCTACTGACAATGGAGTACTGAAATGCAGCACATACCTTTCCGCCAGGCGCTAGACTATCCAAAATAGAATCTACCAAAGACTTTTGCACAACCCTTCTCTTGTGATGCTTTTTCTTGAAATGAGGATCTGGACACTGCAACAAAATATGGAATGTGAGCGCTAAGTTCATTCCTCCATCATGAAAACTACTTAAAACAATTTGGGAGGTAAAGAGATATGATTTCCAAAAAAGTTTCAAAAACAAGATACTTACAAGGATTGAAACTAATACCAAAGGACCTGGGTAAGTGGATATTATTTGTTTGAAAGAGACTGTGGCATTTGCAAACAGAAAATGTCTGCAATGTAGTCAAGAAAGTTGTAAGAAAAACAATGATGTGCAAATTTATCAATAGCCAGTAAATCAAAGCCTACATGTTCTTTAGAGCCAGATCCTTTGCCCAGCATTCTGCACGCTTAGCAAGCTGCAAATAGTATATTTCAAGAATATGAACTAATCTCCACGCTCTTATATCAGAATGAAAGTAAACCAAGATTGTAGTACACTAACACAATCAGAGTCATTGCTGAGTGTGCTAGAAGTAACCCAAGGTGTTCATGCCATACTTTCTGCCGGATTTCCAGTCCCAGATAGTTTCCCGTGGGATTTGCTTTGGCGAGCCACATGAGAAATCTGCCACTGCCTGGGAATATCAAGTACCATCAGTTGAAGAAAGATTTCTAATGCAGGCTAGCAACATGACGCATATTTACGGAAATGAGGTTCAAGTGACAGTCATAATGACTAATTCAGCAAGAAAAATTAAACAAAAATAAAGAAGCAAAATAAAATTAAGTAAGTCAAATGTCGCTTCCCAAGCTCTAAGGGCTGAAATTGTCATTCTTCCTCCAGGTAGTTTCACCTCAGTCACACCATCAAATTTCATTATTCCAATAAACATAGACATACACAAAGGAATAAGATATATATCATGCTCATCATCCAGTGAACATGGAAAGACACATACAATGGAATTAGATATGAATTGTGCTCAGCATCTGCCAATGAAAAGATAACAAGTGGTTAACCTGTTATAAAAGAAGAGAAGGGAAGATTTTATAACTCCGTCACTTGATGAGAACCTAAATCACCCTATAGTCTATAACATAAACAAGTTAAATTGAGGTATTTCAACAGCTTTAAGGGTTCAAAAACTCACTCATAATGTCCTAAACCAATTCATTTGAACTAACGAAGGAAATTGATACATCAAGTCACTGGAATACTGGTTGACCCTCAGATCAAGCACTTCAAGAACGATGGTGCTTTATTCAAGTGTTCAACAAGAACTTTTTAAAACATATTGAATGATTTGATCGAAAATTTGGATAATTTCAATATCCAAAACTGATTCTCTTCATGTATGAAAGGTTCAGTTTCTACCATTAGGAACCAAGATTTTCTCATTGCAAAGAAATTATGCAGCCACATGAGAAATAGATATAAATGTTGGATCCTCAAAAGCATGATCCAACTAGAGCAGCTCCATTGACAGAAAGAGAAAGGAATTTGAATTGAGTAAGCAGCACACCAGAAGCATAAAAGAGAGAAGATGACATAGCACCAATAATAGTCCTGAAAGCTATGGCTTCCAAAACATAACATTTCAAAGAGATGAATGTCTGCTAATCTGCCAATGCTTTATAACCGTGCAGGTGCACATGTCAGTATGATTCAACGGCAGTGGCTGGAGCATTATGCCAATGCAAAGTCAATCAGAAAAACTTGAAGGCCTATGGTCTATTTGCCTTCTCTTTAACCGGTTTTATTCTTTACAACTCTCTCCTATTACATGGCCTAGGCCCTTTAATTGCAGCCTCTTTGTTAATTCATGCAGACACAATGGACAAACATGCGCAAGAGAATGACCTCTCTATTAATTAGATTCATCTAATACAATGACCTCAGTTGAGCAAATTATCAAGACGTGCCGTGTGTGACCTCAAAGCAAAATGCTTCTACATGCTGCGACAACAGAAG
This sequence comes from Eucalyptus cloeziana, assembly GCA_014182715.1. Taxonomy (NCBI): domain Eukaryota; kingdom Viridiplantae; phylum Streptophyta; class Magnoliopsida; order Myrtales; family Myrtaceae; genus Eucalyptus; species Eucalyptus cloeziana. The sequence continues at coordinate 32,582,306 of CM024644.1, forward strand.
CGCATTAACTCGGGTTCCTACCGCAACAGAAATTCGCAAATGTCCAGAGTTGTCATTCAGCCGAGAATTCAAATACAGTCAATATCCAGAAATACAGAGGACTATCCAACCTCCAATTACAATGAATGCAAACAGAAGTTTACAGGATGGCAAAAAATATCCTAATACCAAGGTGGCCTCACCACACCCAATGTCCACCATCAAAGGCAAGGTCGGGTCCTCCAAAACCTCGTCCCAGTTCGGCGCTTGGGCAGGCGTCTGCCATCACCGAACCAGAATCAGACAAAGCGTTAACGCAGGACCCGAATGGAATAAAGGAAGAATTTTTAACGCGTACCGAGAAGGAAGAACTGAGAGGATTGACATGTTGCCTGGTCCTGACATGACCCAATTCCTGCAAAACGAGAACCAACAAAAGAACTCGCTTTTATGGTACTCTCGAATCGGGCAATCGACAACCCACTTCGCTCGGCGTTACCTCGGAGAGCTTGTGAGGGAGATTGAGGTCCGCGTACTCTAAGGCGACGAGGTCGGGGCTCCGCAGCCGATTCTTCCCTTCTTGCTGCCGTTGCAGCTGGACTGCGGTGCCGCTACCGTAACACCGAAGACGGCGAGCGCAGGTTGCTGCGGCGAGGTTGGCGATGCGAAGGAGTGGAGGTGAAGAAGCGAGAGAAGCGCGCAAGGAAGCAGAGAAAGGGATGACGATGGCCATTGATGCCGACTCAAGCTTCGACTTTCAGGCATTCATGGAAGCTCCTGCGGCAAAGGAAAATGGGAACCTGCTCGAGAACACGGTCAGTCCCTCCGCTTGGAATCCTCCGTATCCCGAACCGGCCATAAGTCGGCCCTGCCTATTTGAGAGTGGGGGATTTTATTGTTCATAGAAATTTTTAGAGGATGAGATTTGAATAATTAAGTTAATTTGAGATTGGGAAAATTTCGAATAAGAGTATATTCATTTCCTTAAATAAGAGTCTCAAGTGAATTTTCTTTAAATAAAAACACGAAATGTCATCATTTTTTTAAATAAAAATCTAAAGTGGACTTTATTTTAATTAACAACCTAAAGTGTCTATCCGTTTCCAAGGAATGGCTATGATATTAAGGGCATGTCCATCACTTAATTTATTTTGAAGACAAACTAAAAAAGGGAAGAAAAAATACAGAGAGAGGGCCCATTTGTGGCCGTTGGCCTATCATGGTGGGCATCGACCATGGGGCGAGGGCTTGGCCCTCGTTAGAGTCAATAGAGGATTGCTCATAGATGGACAAGTCACCAACCTTTGCTAGAATCATGCGAGGGCCATGACCCTCCCCAACCCTAGGCAAGTGTCACAGGCCGAGAGTTTCCTTGACCTCGGAACAACCTATGGGTGCCTGGCGAGTAGAATTCGCCAGGCCAACATTTCTTCTATAGTTGCTCCAGCGAACGATACGATGAATGCTCCTTCGTACAAGATCTTACCAAACCCAGCGTCGCTCGAACGTCTAATCCATCGAGTGAGACAGCTGATCCATTTAGGTTCGACAACTGGTTTCGGCCTGTCATAACCTCGTCAAGAGAGTGGCACCAGCTCCCAACCAGATTGTGCACGGAAGGCCTACCCCATCTTCAGAGCTCCTAAGTGATGTAATTCTTCTATCCTAGAACTCCTAGCACCAACCGTTCTGACGCCACTCCTATAGACCAGTTGTGTTCTACCCTTTTGCCTCACGCTCTTCACCAAATAACCCCAAGCACCATTCACAAGTGTCACGAGTACGGGAGTATTCACGGACCGTGACACCCTGACCAACGACTCTTAGCCAAACTGAGGCGAGGGCCAATAACACTGTCAAGCATGACCGCTACCCCATCGGCAATAGGGTGGTGGCCATAGGTGCGGGGTTGGGGCTAACCCTTCCACCTGTTTATTATTATTATTATTATTACTATGACTATTTGTGTGTGTGTGTGTGTGTTTTTTTTTTTTGGTAAATTTCAACTTTTTTTTTCTTTTTTGAGTTTTTTATGAAAAGAAAAAATAGAAAAAAAAGGAAAGTAAATAAAAGAGAGAATAAATGAGGAAAATACCCTCGATCAATTGGTGAGATCAAACCATTTTTGGAGATTGACATAGTACTTCAAATTTTTATTTGAAATAAGGTTCAATCCATGCTCTTATTTAAGAAAACGAAAACATTTTAAACTATTATTTAAGAAAACGAGAGCTCTTTAAGCTCTAAGTAAAAAATTTGCCTTTAAGATATGTCCCAACTTTGTATATGAATTTACGTTAAAGGTCAGTTTTGTCCCCCTTTTCACATAATCATTTTGCCCTCATCTACATAAAATTTTAATTTTATGGATGCGATTCAACTTTAAAGTGAAAAAAAGTAAAATTAGCCAAAGAATTAAGGGCTCCAATTCCTCTAAAAATTAGCTACTTTAATTTGGATCCTAATTTTGGCTCAAATTTTTTTGTCTCCATAAAAAATATCAGCTTTAGTGTGGGTTCTAGTTCTAGCCCAAACTTTTTTTTTCCTCCGTAATAGAGCACCAACTTTAGCTTAGATTTCGATGTTGGCCCAAACTCCTTGTCCCTAAGGTATTCGTTAAACACACAATTAAAGAGAATTTGTCATTTTCAACGCATTGTTTGTCTCGTGTTATGTGTAATTAAATCAATGTCTATGATTAATAAGATCCTTTTGCATGTGTTAACTCAGTTCATCTAACAAATTTTGGTTGAATTAATGATATGGATACTCACTGCCCTACATAGCACAATCAGCGTTGACATGAATAATTTTTAATAATATTATAATATATTTTTTAATGGCCAGAGAAGGAAGGAAGAGAAAAAAAAGATATAAAGAGAAAGATAAGAAAAAAAGGAAATAAAAAATAATTAAAAAAGTACAAAAAAGTATTATTGAAAATTGTCTAAGTCCATATCAGTTGTGTCATATTAGCATCAATTGTGTCATGTTAGCGCTAGCCAACCAAATTTGACTAAATGGACTGAATTGGCATAAATATAAAATATTTAGGATTTAATTGGCCAAAAAAAAGTTTATGATTAAATTTGTACAATTGTAAAAGACTTTCAATAGCCTAAATTGCTATTTGTCACAACAAGCTGACATTTGTCATAATGAGATGACCATCCATCAAGTCTAACCCAATATTCGAACATAGAAAACTCTATATATAGCATTTAGGAGCTGAGAAACAGGTTCGGAACATTTGACTCTGATCTAAATCACACATTTTCTTTCCTCCCATTTTTGAATTAAGCATCAGAAGGCCAATTCATGTGAAAATTGCCAATCGAAGGGAAGCTGAAAACCTATCCTCCTTTTTGATTTGGCTGACTAGGGTTTGATTCGGTGGGGGCTTTTCTTATTATTTGAGGGATAATTACCAAAAAAAGGTCATATAATCTTATTGCACAAATTGTCAATTTAGTCATAAATTTTTCAATTTGACCAATTGAAACCTAATTTTTTTTTTATAATTTGCCAGTATAGTCATTTTGGCAAATTTTGACCGAAGAATTGTTAACACGAATGTCAATTGTCTTTTGTGGCTCAATTGACGCTTTAATTTTTTAAAATTTTTTCTGGATTTTTTTTTTTTTTTGACAAATATGACAAGAGTTGCTACGAACCCTCGCCAATCCTAGACGAGGGTAGCCAAGCCCTTGCTAGAGTTGAGCTAAGGCAGCCAAGCTCTTACCCAGTGGCTAGTGACCCTTGCAAGATTTAGTTAAAAAAAGAAAGAAAGAAAGAAAAAATTAAAAATTAAAAATTAAAAATTAAAAATTAAAAATTAAAAATTAAAAATTAAAAAATTAAAAATAAATTATCCATAGCTTTGACCATGCTACATAGGATATATGATGTTCATGTCAGCAATTTTCAATTAAAATTGGTTAGAAAAGAATATATTGGCAAATGTCAAAAAATTTAGTACTCATTTGATAAAATTAAAAGATGTTGGATTGAATTAACATCCATACAATAGATTAAGGACTTTTTTGGTAATTTTCCCAAATTAGTATCTTCTTTGGGCTATTCTTGGTCTAGAGTTTTGTAGACTAATTCCTTCATTAATTCTCTCGGTGTACACAGTATTTGGTGGAAACTATCGTTCCAGATTTTCACGAAATCATCACTGTTAGTGTGCATTGGCAAGAACCAAACCACCAAGGATGAATTTTCTCGTGAAAATAACTTTGGCTATTTGGAAAATTGGATCATTATATGTATACACATAATGGTAGTCGTAGATTTTCCCGGAAAGTTTGGACGTGGAGATAATTCTTCTGCTCTCTTATCTCATTTGTTTGGAAATCTTGGATACTACATGTTTGAGAGGTAGAGCAACTCATCCTAAATATATTTTGGTGTTGGATGCTATTGACTCAAACATTAAGTAAGGAAAGATTTTATTATCCTAACCTTAAGCAATAATGAGTATTTCCTTTTATACAATCTGTTTCGTGTTACTATCTTTTGAAAGCTAAATAACTTATGCACGCACGCTTTTCTTATATAGTTGTCACTGGCATAAGTTTTGGACTTAATCCTGGACTAATATATATTTTGATGTTACTTTAATGTTCAACCAATGATCTTTTCCATTCTCAATATACCTAGTATACGTACGACATCCGCTTTTAATATATATTAAAAAAGACTCTTCCTATATATCAATTAGTTGTACTAATTATGGAACTAGTCAACTCAATTCATATATCGACCAAAAAAAAAAAAAAACTCAATTTATATGAGATATACTATATATTGAGTAAATAATTTCAAAGAAATAATTGTGTGAAGCGATGACCGATGCTATCTATACTACGAAGCGAACATTTAAGAAAATGACCATAACACACCTTCAACAAATTAAAGTGATATATTTATTAGTTTAATAGCAAAAATAAATATGATAATTGTAAGTGTTCCCTCCAAAAAAGAAAAAGAAAGGAAAAATAAAATAAAAATAAAAATATTGAAAAATATTAAAATATTACAAAAAGTTGTCCACATCATCGTTGGTTGTGCCAAGTCAGCCGGCTAGTATCCATGTCAGCAAAATCTAATCGAAATTAGTTGGAAGGACTGAATTGACATAAAGTTAAAATATTTAAGACTAAATTGGCACAAAATCCAAATGTTTATAGCTAAATTAACACAAATAAAAAGATTTATGGCTAAATTGACGTTAGTGTAATATTTAAAACTTTTTTGACACTTTTATCCATATTTACTAGTGACCTTTATAGAAAAAAATAGTTAGATATCAAAAGAAGATTTCAAAACTTTCGAAATATGTTTTTTTTTTTTTTTTTTTTTTTATCTGTCTTATTCTAAATTAAATTTGCTAAACGTTCTCAGCTTAGTCTCTCTTCTAGGAGACGGCGAATCGAATTCCCCACCTCCCAAGTGGCCACTTTTCGGAATATACCGAGAGAGGGAGAGAGGACGCGTCCAGTTAACGCTTGCCGCAGATATGGACGTCCCAGTCACTTATCGCATCGAATCTTCGATTATTTAGTCATCTCCTCCTCTCCCGCGCTGTGTTCATCCAATCAGAGCAGCAACACGCGACGCCATTCTCATCTCCCCGACCACTACGTACGATCTCTCTGTCTCTCTGTCTCTCTCTCTCTCTGCGCGCCATTGGGATTGACATGGTTCGTCTTACCTGATTTTGTACTTGGAGTACTTGGGGTATTCCTCTGTCGTGTTTTCAAGTGGTTTGCGAGATTGCCGTTTCGGAGTACCTGCCGGCCATGAGAGTTTTCGACATTTTCCTACGAAAGTTGTAGATTCTTTGTTCGTTTGTCCATCATATTCATCATCTCATGATATCTTAGACCAGGAACACGTCCGGCTGTTCAGTCTCTGCCTTATGTTGCCCAAGAAATAAATTTCTATCTGTAGTCCTTCTGTTGATTTATAGAGTCTAGCCTTTGCTGAGTCAGTAGATGATCTTTGTCAAGCAAATAGGTCTATTGTCAAAACTTATTTGACTTTCTGCGATGTCGCTCTTGACTCAATATCGCTTGTGTTGGGCTGGCCTTCTTGTTACTTTCTTGGCATCCTACAGCATCATTTGTCATTGAATAAACATGGATTGAATTGACGTTTACTCTGCTGACAAACAGCTCTTCTTAAGCGTTGTTGGGTACGCTGCGGGGTAATACATGCACCACGGGTCGTATCCTCCACATGGATATCCTCCGCAGGGGTATCCACCAGGTGGATTCTCGAGCTTTGCCGGGTACAATGAGGAGCAATACATGCACCGCGAGTCGTATCCTCCTCATGGATATCCGCCACCGGGTGGATATCCTCTTGCCGGTTATCCTCCTCCGCCTGCAGCTTATCCACCGCCTGGGGGATATCCACTAGCTGCTTATCCCTATCCTTCAGCTCCATATCATTCAGGTATTGATCGTAACTGTAATTATCAGACTAATAATTGTATTATGAGCATCTTAGTGTAACTTGTAGCTGTTCTTTCATTTTTCCACCGTGAGGCCAGCCCTCACCGGCCATGGTTGTGTCAGCCACTGGAAAGAGGAGGGGAAAAAAACAGAGACGAAAAAAGGAAAGGAATAAAAAAAATAAAAATAAAAAAAAAAAAAAAAAAGAAAAAATTATTAAAAAATTATTTAAAAATGTCAACGCAAGACTAAGATGCTACGTAAGCCAGCCAGCATCTACGTCAACAATATTCGGCCAAATTAACCGGAAAGACTAAATTGACATTAACTTAAGAGGTTTATGACTAAATTGACACAATTACAATAGGTTTAAGACTTTTTCTATACTTTCCCCTATCACAACTGTCTATTTTTCTTGATCTGGTTACCTGTGTGTTTATAGGGCATGGTCATGGTAATGGAGCAATGGTAGCTGGGGGCCTCGCTGCTGCAGCCGCTGCTTACGGGGCACACCACATGTCTCATGGTGCTCATCATCTTGGACACGGGGCTTCTTACGGCCATTGTTATGGAAAGTCTTACGGCCATGGTCATGGAAAGTTTAAGCACGGAAAGTTCAAGCACGGGAAGTTTGGAAAGGGCTGGAAAAATGGCATGTTTGGAAAGTACAAGGGCAAGCACTTCAAAAGGTGGAAGTGAATCATCACGTCTGTCCTGCTGGGGGACTCTTGTTGGCTTTCGACTGTTATTCATATGACCGAGTGGTTCTATTATGATCCATTCGTGGGATATAAGTGTACTACGTTTAAGTACTGAAAATGCTTCCTGTGTTGTGTGTATCTATGACTGGTTGCTCTCTTTAAGAAATTGGGTTGAGTATTTTAACAATGTCAATTTGCTTACCGATTTGAGATATCTGTTAAATCGCTGTTTGATCAGCTTATTGTATGATGAAGTTTAAGAGCTTTGCTCTACATATTGAAAACAATTGAAGATGCTTTGGCTGACTTTGATTAAAAAATTTTGGGTAACTTTTCCTGCAAACATCTTCATATCAACTGAGTTCTGGTTGAATGTAGCTGGCATTTGGTTTGTTCAAAAAGCCAAGGACGAAGTCTTGAGAGGAGGATGAAGGTCAACAGGTCGGATACAATTTGAGAAATTGCTCTTGCTAATTAACTATAACGTCGTGATTTCATTGACCAAAATGAAAAGATAGCAAACACATGATTATTACGGTATTCTCATTCTCTTCATTGTTCAAAGGATGTCGGGAGACAGAATTTGGCACCCAATTGAATGATCATGTCACTGCTTGAATTGTCTAGTTTGATTAAGCCCTGCGCGTTGGATGAACTCTTTTTCTACTATTTGACTTTTCCTAGGTCTTGAGAAGTCCATTTATATCTGCTGATGAGGAATATGATTGTGGCAGAAACTCTTGGAGGGCCAATGTTCACGAGTTTAATATTCGAGTGATTCTGTTTTGACCTTTTAATCTTGGCTTAGCAGCTCATCACCTTCATATTCTGGCGTTCTGCAGAGAAAATGAACAACGAAGGGTGGTAAAAATTCTGAATGTAGAGGATGTTACACTTGTTAGCTCCTATAGCTTGATAAAGTATATTCAAACTGGAAAAATAGAAGAAGGAATGGCTATGTATTTTCTCGTACTCATGCAATTGAGTTAAAAAACAGTTCAATACGCTAGTTACACAGAACACAAATTGTTAGGAGTGCGCAACAGAAGCCCAATACCTTCACCTGGGAATGCCAAGAGGAACCTCAAGTTTAAGCCCGTTAATATATCTAGTTGAGCTAACCTTTATTTAAAGCCCTAAGTTTAAGCCCATCAATATATCTAGTTAGACTCACATTCACTCAAAACTTAAGTCAATGAGTCATGAGCCAACTATGGTATATTAATTACTATACACCACATCAATTCTTCAACGTGAAATTTCTTTAACACTACTCACACTTGTATTCTAACAATCTCTTCCTCATGTGTGAGCTTAGTGTTAGGTCTACTTTTCCTTAATTCAGGTATCCTTCTGCATCAACTTCCTATAAACCCATGTTGCTACACCATAACGTCCACTTACATGGAAACTACAATCATAGGTTTTGATACTATTTGTTAATAGTGCACAACAGAAGCCCAATACCTTCCTTTGGGGAGATTACTAAGAGGAAGCTCAAGTCCGGGTTTATTAATATATTCAATTGGATCGACCTTCACTCAAAAACTTAAATCAATGAGTTATAGTTCAACTATGATAAATTAATTATTTTACACCATATTCTTTCTTAGATGTAAGATTTCTCTAACATAGCTCACATATCCTAACAAAAATAGATCCTAATACATACAGACATTAGATTAGTAATGTCAATATTTTGTTATTTAGATATCTAATAAATGTCTTAGGATAACCCCTTAACAAAAAAATCCTTGGAGATATGTATACGGCTTGCCAAAAGTAGCCGAAAACACGTAAGCGCATGCACGTATGCAGGTGGCTTGACATGCTTGGAAAGTGAGGTTGGTACTTTTTTTCTCTTTTTCGGGTAAGAATGGAGATGTAATAAAAGCAATAAATAACCATTGTCACAACCCTTGATTGACCTATTAGTTTCTCAGATCGGCATCCGAAATGGCCTGCATATTAGGAAGCGGCGGGAGCCAGATTTTGACTGCAAAATCCCGATGACTCCTTCCTTTCTTTGCCCAGGTAATCTACCACCGCGACATGCATCTCAATCTCAACAAGCTGAATGTTAAGATTCCCATTGATGATGACGGGTTCTGCAACCTACTGGGCATTGGACACGTGCTTTCGTAATCCGACTTGATGGGATGATCGAAAACGATAGCGATTCGGTTGCCTGAGTCGAGGTGGGTCGACCCATTGGTCGTGTGAACGGTTTGACGGCCACGTACCATTATATATTAACTCTTGTCGCGGTGAATTACCATACGAGCCGATACTTTGTCTTATCTAACCCAACAGTTGAAAGAAGAAAACTTTATAAACAGCCGTTTAGGAGCTGAGAAACAAGTTTGTAACATTTGACTATGGTCTAAATTGCACACAATTTCTCTCCGTCTCCATTTTCTGATTTAAGCATCGGAAAGCCAATCCATGTGAAAAATGCCAACTGAAGGGAAGCTAAAAACCTTTCCTCCTTTTTGATTTTGCCTAACTTGAGTTTGATTCGGTGAGGGCTTTTCTTACTTCGCTGATTAGATGGGACAATTATCTTTAAAAAAAAAATTTAAACATATGATTTTGACTCAATTTTAAATCTTTCGATTTTACCTGTTAAGTATTGAGTCCTAAATATTTTGATGATTTATCAATGTAACCCTTCCAATCAATTTTGGTACGAAAATGATGATGCCAACATTTGTAGTCCTATCTGACATGATTGGCACTCCAAATTTATTTATAATTTTTTTGGAATTATTCTTTCTTTTCCTCTCACCAAATCCAGTGACAATTGCCAACTGACCCTTGCTGACCATAGATGAGAGCAACCAAGCCCTTGCCGATTGTGGGCTAGGGCAACCAAGGCCTCACTTAGTGGCCGGCGACCTTCACAAGATTTGGTTAAAAAAAAAAAGTAAAGAAAGAAAAGCAAAAGTAAAAGAAAAAATAAAAATATGTAAAAAATTTAAAAAGTATAAAAAAATTATAAAAATTTATTCATAGTGCCAACCATATCATATAGAATGACTAACATCAATGCCAGCAATTTTTTATCAACATTAGTTGAAATAACTATATTGATAAATTATCAATAGGTTTATGACTTAATTGATAAAATTGAAAGATTTAAAACTGAATTGACAGTCGTATAATAGGCTTTGGACTTTTTTGGTAATTTTCTCGCATTAGTTTCTTCTTTGAGCTTTTCTTGGTTTAGGGTTATGTCAGGTAATTCCTTCATTTGTTCTCTCTATGTCACGGTTTTTGGTGGAAACTATACTTTCAGATTTTCATAAAATTATCACTGTCCGTATGTATTGGCAAGAACAAAATGAGTAAGGATGAATTTTCTTGTGAAATTTGGCTGTGTGGAAAATTGGATCATATTATACACATGCTGATAGTGGTAGATTTTCCTGGAACGTTTGGACGTGGAGATAATTCTTCTGCTCTTTTATCCTCTGTCATCATTGGTTTGAAATTTTGGATACCACATATATGAGAGGAAGTGCAACTCATCTTATATCTTTACTTTTTTTGTTATTTTTTGGTTTTTTATTAGTCTGACAGGATTCTATTTACTCAAACATCAATTAAGGGAAGATTTTATTATACTAACCATAAGCAATAATGAGTTTTTCCTTCTATATAATTTGTTTCGTGTTCTTATCTTTTAAAAACTAAAGAATTGAAGTACGAGCTCCTTTTCTTATATAGTTGTCACTGATATAAGTTTTGGGCTTAACCCTTGACTATTATATATCTCGATGTAACTTTACTTATCTTACATTAGTGTGCAACCGATACCCTTTTCCATTCTCTATAGACTTAATATAATACGACATGCTCTTAATATAAATTATAATAAATTAATCAATTCATACAACTCTTCCTATATCTCAATCAGTTGTAGTAATTATGAAACTAGTCTACACGGTTCATTATAAATTATACCATATCTCGAATAAAGAAATATGAAGCGAAGACCAATGCCATCTATACTACCACCAAGCCAACGTTTACGAAAATGACCATAATATACTTTCAATAAATTAAAGTGATATATCTTTATTAGTTTAGTAGCAAAAATAAATATCATAACAACCTAACTGGACCATCTTTGCTTCAACTCCAGTGCGAATGCTTCAAGATTTGAGGGTTTTTTTACTTTTGACTTGACTTTATCCTACGCTCAATCCACTCCAGCATTTCATGCTCCAGTTTACGAATAGACATAATCGATAAGGAGAAATATTTACGCTCCAGTAATTATATGTTGTACATCTCTTTATTTTGGTACTTCCTTTGATTCTTGCAACTCTTTTTTTTTTCTTGATTCTCATTTTATTTTTTGGTTGATTTTTATTTAAGAGGAAGAGAACGTTAAATGTAACTTATATACTTTCTTTCTTCAACAGATATTCGTTTTTTTTTTTTTTTTTAATTAATGCAACGAAAATGTTTGTTTATGTACTAGGGTAATATGCTTTCAGTCTTCTTGATATGAAAGAAATAAGTAAGGAACCGCTCTTTTAATCATTTGTAGAATATTGAATTTTTTTTTCAATTTTGTTTTTAAAAAGAAACAAATTAGTAACTGCTTTTAAGAGTTTATGGCCCTCAGGTTTTGACTCTTCATCAGGTTTTGACTCATCATAAAACCGATGGGCGTTTATAAGATAAACCTTTTCAAGCCAACCTAAGTCTTAATATCAAGTTTGTTAGGAAGAAATCGACAAGATTTTGTGAATCTGTGGCTCATTCCATCATATACAAAACACACACACACACACACACACACACACACACACACACACACACACACACACACACACACACACACACACACACACGTGTTGTACTGTAAAATGTGGTAACTCATGTATTTCATAACATATGGTTGATTTTGTTAAAATTTCACAAGGACATTTAAGCAAGTACTATAATTTTCAATACAGCGACTGTTCCCGTATTATGTACCAATGCTATCAAAACCAAATATTTCCTGTATTTAGATGTTTATCAATGAGACCCACATATTATTTTAAAGTTGCTGCTTCTTCAAACTGTGTGAAGCGATTTCTTAAAAGCCACTGCAGTTCTAGAGGTACTGCAATCCTAGGAGGTATTTGCTAAATACTCCATAAAGCCACAGCAACCCTCCACATAATTGAAGCTGCCACGAAAATGTTGTATCAAAGAATCTCTAAATGCCAAAGAGGGATCTCGTACCACGCCTCTGTCCTTCAATCTTTGTAAATTGCTTCGAAATGAACCTTTTCATACCTTAGTCAGCCCTCACGATGATTCTCGTGGGCAGCAATCTTCGAATGCACACATATAATTTAGAGCTGTGCATTTTTTGAATCATTTTATTTATTTATTAATGAGTTGTAAATATAGGATAATTTGAAATTTATTGAATTAAGTTTTCATATTTATCGGTGACGTTTATATCTTGTCACCTGTCAATAGAAAAGTAGAGATGTCGAAGGAACTGTCCTAAATCTTTGGAATATTTTCTCGTTAACCCTATATTTGATTCCAGGAAAGGAGGAAGGGTAAAAACACGCGCGCTCGACTTGACGCAGAGAGAGAGAGAGAGAGAGAGAGAGAGAGAGAGGAGACGCGTCCGAGTAACGCTTGCCGCATGTATGGACGTCCCAGTCATCTATCGCATCGAATCTTCGATAATTTTATTTTCGTTATCTCCTCTCCCGCGCTCTGTTCATCCAATCAGAGCAGCAACACGCAACGCCATTCTCATCTCCCCTACCACTACGTACGATCTCTCTCTTTCTCTCTCATGAGATTGACATGGCTCGTCTCTTCTGATTTTGTACTTGGGTATCCCTCTGTCGTGTTTTTTTCCTTTTTTCTTTCCTTCCTTTCCTGAGTTTGTATGGTTCGACCGTTGAATGTCGCTTCTGACAAATGGGTATTGCATTTTCACGTTGGTGAAACGGTGGGGAGTAATGGGGACGCGGTTGATTTCGCTTCGCTTGCAACACGTGGCAACCGATCAGTATCACGCGAGTCGTTCGCGCGATTGCCGTTTTGGAGCGTTTTTGACATTTTCCTACGAAAGTCGCTGAATCTTTATTCGTTTGTCTATCATATTCATCTCATGGTATCTTAGACCAGGAACGAGTTCAGCTGTTTAGTCTCTGCTTTTTGTTGCCCAAGAAATAATTTTCTGTCTGTAGACCTTATGTTGAATTAAGGGGTCTAGCCTTTGCTTAGTTACTAGATGATCTTTGTCAAGCAAACGGGTCTAATATCAAACTCATTTGACAGACTGCGGTGTCGCTCTTGCCTCAATATTGCTTGTGGTGGGCTTGCTTACTTGTAATTTTCTCGGCATCCTAAGGCATCATTTGTCATTGAATAAACATGAGTCAAATTGCCGAGCTCTCTGCTGACAAAAGGCTTTGCTCGAGTACACTGCGGGGCAATACATGCACCACGAGTCATATACTTCGCAAGGATATACCTCACATGGATGTCCTCTGCATGGTTATCTACCAGCTGGGTATCCTCCGCCGGCTGGATTCACGAGCCATGCTGGGTACGCTGCGGGGCAACACATGCACCAAGGATCATATCCTCCACATGGATATGCTCCGCAGGGGTATCCCCCACCGGCTGGATTCTCAAGCCATGCTGGGTACGCTGCGGGGCAATACATGCACCAAGGGTCATATCCTCCACAGGGATATGCTCCGCAGGGGTATCCTCCGCCGGCTGGATTCCCGAGCCATGCTGGGTACGCTGCGGGGCAATACATGCACCAAGGGTCATATCCTCCACGTGGACGTGCTCCGCAGGGGTATCCACCAACTGGGTATCCTCCGCCGAGTGGATCGAGCTTGTGTATGTGCAAGAGCGAGTGTCTCTGTGTGAGAGAATGAGCGAGCGAGCGAGCCAGTGCGCGAGATCTTCCAACGAATTGAAGACTCCTGTGCGTGAACTCGCTAAGGAAAGGAAACCCTAGAAAGAATTCTCCCCAATCTCATGAGTTGTGCGTTAAAGAAGAAGAGAGAGCCTAGGAACAATTTTGTCTTTATATCCATGTCAGCTTGCCGTGTTGGATATTATTGTTGACGTGTTGGATGACTGTGGAATGAGGGTTAACGGAGGGCTAGATTTGGAACATGAGTGAAAGTTTGTACTTTTTTTTTAGACAAAATAAAGTTCGAGCCAGATTTGGGACAACACTTGAAGTTTGTGCTTTTTTTTAAGACAAAATAAAGTTTGAGCAAGATTTGAAACAACATCTAAAGTTCATGCTTTTTTATGAAATTTGCCCTTATATTATAACATCACATTTCTGTACCGTTTCTTTATGATCAACAATTTGATTGCCATATATTTAGACCCCTTGAGACCTCTATAGTTAATAAATAATACTACAAATTTGTTATCTCAATATAATCGTATGGGTCTATTCATAAAGTTAAATATTGCTAACTCCTTAATGAGGTTCTGGAGCCTATTAGCCCAAGTAACAGTCTAAAGGAATGTTACAAACTCTGCTTCCATAGTAGAATTTGACATAGAAATTTATTTACTACACTTCATACTAACATAAATATATATTCTATTATTGATCTCATATCATTATAACAGCCAGCAAAGTTTATATCTAAATACCCTACTAGCTGCAAGAATTGAACATGTCGGTAAATTAGTATATAATCTCTTGTCCTTTTTAAGAACCTTAAAACCTTTTGGCAACAACCCAGTGATTGCATCTTGGATTTGACTAATATCTGCCTAGAAGTCCCGTCACAAAAACGATATTTAGTCTAGTGCAAATTTGAGCATACATTATACTTTTAAGTACACTGACACAAGGTACACCATTTAATTAGATTTTCTCAATATCTAAATAAGAACAATATAATAGATTCAATCCATCACCCTTAATACGATTAGCAAATGTCCTCTGAGATAAATCCGATAAAATATAATATATATGATGAGAACAATCCTTATGGACCTCAATACAAATGACAAAAGATACCTCAAGATTACTACTTGTAAGCAAAATATCATGTACGTAGAGTACAAGAAAAATAAATTTCCCCCCACTGACCTTATAGTATATATATACTAAATTACTTTGTTTCAAACTGAACAAAATGACAACACTATGAAACTTTAATAATATTGTCTAAAGCCTTGCTTAAAACCATGAATAAGACTTTTAGTCTACACATAAGTTTACTTAAATCATCTGCTGCAAAATGGTTGCACTATATAGATTTTGTTATCAACGTGTCCATTTGAAAAGATAGTATCTATTTGGTGTAACTCCATATCAAGAAGAACTATTAATGCCATGTTCACTCTGAAAGAATATTTAAAAATACTAGAAAGAAATATTTATTTTTTCATTATTAACTGTCCACCCCTCTTTTAGAGTGAAAATTTGGCTACCAATCTAACTTTAAACTTCACAATCTTTCTTTAAAATCTTTTAAGTTTTGTACACCTATTTGCAACTAATGAACTTATGATTTTTAGGCAAGTCAATAAATTTCCAAATACTATGATGTTTCATAGATTGCATATTACATTTTATGGCATCTAATTACATACTTGATTGAGGAAAAGAAACACTATTTATATAAGTCGCTAAATCAACCATGTAATGGATATTGCAGTCATGCTCTGTTGTCTGATAGTATAACTAATCGTCTTTTCCTAACAGATCTCCTGAGTAAAGCTACAATCACTTCATTCTACACTTGAGAGGTTTGAGAAATTTCATCATAAACTATATCAATAAAAGTACCTTGAACCTCAATAAATTTAGCCTATGGTATAAGAGATTCCACAATTGTCTGTATAGACAAAGACAAAGACACAGTAACCTCCATCGTACTATTATCCTTAATAGTCTAAGAGCAGCTATCTTCTAGAACTACGTCAAACTCTAGAAACTTTACTGTCTGTGATTCTATAACTTTTGTACCTTCATTAGGGTCATAAAATTGATACCCCTTTGAACAATTTGGGTAAGATACAAAATAATTCCAAGTAGATCTAAATTCTAACACACTTAATATTGAATTATATAACCTTACTTCTACATGACACCTCTAAATTTTAATACGATTCAAGTAAAATTTACATCTAGTACATAACTCAAAAGAACCACTGGGATTCGCCCTAGTGGCCACCCTTCCAACATGGAAGGGGGAGGTGAGGGGTTCAAATCTCCACATTCTCAGAGGGGGGGATGGGGTGAGGACGCGTAAATTTCAAGAGTGGGTTTCGACTCCCATGCCCTGCAAGAGGCAAGGCAAAAGTCTGAGAGTGAGTGTAGAATAGGAATAGAGTAGGACTGACCAAAAAAAAAAACATAACTCAAAAGAAGTTTACGAAAGAACTTTGGTAAGAAAACACGTTTTTGTATGTGAAAATGTTGATTTCAAAATATCAGCCCACAGAAAACCGGATAAATTAGTCTTGTTCATCATACTCATCACTATGTTCATTATGATGCAATTATGCCTTTTGGCCAAACCATTTTGTCAGGATTTTCAGGCATAGTAAATTAAGTTACCACCCTAGAATTTACCAAGTATTTGACAAATGACCTTTTATGTGGCATCCTAAAATTTCATAACGATCCCTAGATACTCTACAACCCATGACTAAGTGATGGAAGCACCATCGGACTATATTATAGTCATTAGACCAATGTATTACAATTAAGCAAGGGCCGAGTATTGAATGGACTATTGTTTTGTTGGAAATGCATCATATACTCATGTGAGACCAAGGTTGTACTATAAGATGGATTGATAAGAAATTTTCTATACTTGGCCATGTACCCTACGAATTGAACTAATCTTGTGTGTTGCTGTAATATTTATGGTCATGCGAATATGTGTGATTATGTAATTATAAGCAGGGATTAAAGTGGAAAAATTAGGAGCAAGTGTGGGCTGATTAATTAAGGCCCAAAACCACCCAAACTGGCCCACATTCCTCTCCATTCGGTCGACCAAGGCCTAGCCAAATGAAGCCACCTCCATGCAAGAAGATTGACAAGTGGCAAGAGGGACTACATGAGGTGTCACCATCCCTTGCTTCACCGGAGGTTTTCCATGCAAAACCTCATGATTGCTAGCTAATCAAGAAATTAAAAGGAAAAGAGAAGGGGGTGGATTGAACGAAGGAGTGACCGAGAGAGAGAGTAACCGAGAGAAGGAGGGAGTGATCGAGAGAAAGATTGAGTTCGTGAGGGTGCATTGGCGAGGGAGAGAAGGAGACCAGCCCCGCCGTGTGTGCGCTTGCTGCCGCCGTCGATGCCGCCTAGCCTCACCGTCGATTGTGCCGCGCCCGAAGTCCCCAAGTTACCGTGTCGCTTGCTGTGGTTGCTCGGACTTAAGGCAAGTGAAGTCCATTGTTCTACATTATGCTTGCTGTGGTTACGTGTGAAGTGTGATAGATCTTGGAAATGCTTGAATCTTGGTGCTGGATGTTGGAATTTCGAAAGGATAGAAGTAGTTCTTAGGCTAGCAAACTGTTTCATGGAAAAACAGCTTGACCTCTTGCGACTCTGTGAAATTTATGCAATTATCTAGTTGAAATTTTACTTTGTGTCCTTGATGAAAGTTGTAGATGACATCTTGAGGAGTAACATACTAAAATTTGAGAAGAAACGGACAGTATTGGTCGGTGAAATGATTTTTCTTTGAAGATATTAAATCTGTAAACTGTTATGTTGACCTTTCGCAACTCCGTGAATTGTATGTGATTATCTAGTTGAAATTTTACTTCGTGTCCTTGATGAAAGTTGTATATGACATCTTGAGGAGTAATATATTAAAATTTGAGAAGAAACGGACAAGTATTGGTTGGTGAAATGATTTTTCTTCGAAGATATTAAATCTGGAAACTGTTACAAAGGGCTAGGGAGAATTATAGCGATTTTCGCTCATGATCTATGATGAATCCGACTTTGAGTTCTTTACGAAACTTTTACCTATAAGTTTTATCTATAACATATCCAAATTTCAGAATTTTCTGAGTTTATTTAGGTTTTATATCGAATTTATTATTATTACTGTGCAATAGTGATATTTGAAGCCTTATGGCTGTGATGCACAGACCATTGCTATTTATACGAAAATTTTCTTATCTTGGTGTTTTCTTGTTTAAAAATCCTTCCCCTAGATCTTTTTTATAACATGTTAAATTCTTAGAATTTATTAATATCGTTTACTAATTTTTCCAGAATTTCAATTAGTGAAGTGTACTCTGGTTTGCTTGAAAACTATTTTATCTCAAGAACAATTGAATTGCTCTATGAGTCATCATGCCTTGGGTCGTCATATATACAACGTATGCGGTGACATTTAGCATATCATATGACATTCAAAATGAAATTGATGAGGTTTTGTAAACTCATTGAAACTTATGATCGTGTTGCATTAAATGTTATTTTCAAAGTGAGACATATATGTATATATTGTGATGTGGATGATACCATCGAACGGCTGAGTCGACGATGCCTCGGGAGTGCCGAGATGCCTGGAGGTGTGTGCCGGATGTCCTCGGGAGTTTTGAGATGTCTAGAGGTGTGTGCTGGAGGCCTCATGATGCTAGGTTGGGTACGAGAGCCCGGAGGGATGCAAATATTGGTCCCCGGGGAAAATGAGATCCTTTTGAATATCAAAGTGGAAAAATGAAACATGCACATGTGTGTGCATATGGTAGGGTACATAAATTGTCTATGAATTTGAGTTGGTACTATTTGGCATTGAAAATGTGATCACTAAGGCATTGAATGGATCTTATGGAAATATATGCATCATTTCATAGATGATGTGTGCATCTCGCATGGAATCTTGGTTGTCTTGCTTGTTGCATTGTGTAGTTTGATGGATCTTTTACTGCTGAGTGGTTACATTTCAGACTAGGGGATATGTCTCTGTCACCAGTCACCCCCGGTACTTTTTATGGTATATCGACCGATGTCGAGTGTGAGTGTACGGAGCATCATCACCTTGGGATACAGGGGTTAGTTTTTGTTCGTGTGCGGGTTCTGGTATTGTACGACGTTGGATCACCCGTCGGCCCTGTCATTCAGGAGTTTTTATCCATGCATGTCCGACGCGGTGGGATTATGCTAGGGATGTTGCCACCACCACTAGCTGGAGGACCGGGCTGGGTGTGACTAAGTGCAATGGATGGAAGATGAAGTTTTTTTTTTTTTGGATAGCCAATACCGAATGATGGACCAAAGTTTATGGCTGCTATGGAGTTGGGTACTTTTAGTAATAGCCAAGCTTAGAAAAGCCTTGGCCTTTTGTTGTAGCAACTCATGATGTTCATCAAGTTATGTAAATAAAAGTATTCGGCTCTAACTTATATATAAAATGTGTAGTTGGTGTGTATTGCATTATTTTGTTGAGTATGGGATATGGAGATTTGTATATGCTTCCGCTATATGAACTGTGCTGGGACCAATCTAAATGATATAAACCCCCAGGACTTATGGACCCATTATAATCCTATGGTTTCAGAGTGAAACATTATTAGGTCAAGTGAAAGGTAAGCGAATTGTGGTGACCCTAATGGATTGGGGGCCATTTCGGGGGTGCCACACTTTAAATTATTTAGCATTGCCATACTTACCAAAATACTCATCGCCACTGTTAGGCCTGACAACCTTTAAGACTAATTCTAATTGTTTTATTATTTACCTCGGTCATTTTATTTCCACAATAATCTATAGAAGTCTTTAAAAAACTATTCAAAATAGACAGAATATCAACATTATCACTTTTCTACTCTTTCTTTACATATGTGTGATATTATTCCTTAAATAGAAAACTTTTGAAAACAACATTTTCAACCGTATATGAGATGTATATATCATTATGTTAAAAATTCCTTGTAGATGTTTTCTAATTTCGGTATTAGACAAGACATAATTTTAAGTTACTAAAACTTCCATAATCTTTTAGGAGTGCAGTCAGTTGGTAAACCACTTTTCAAATGTTCTTAAATGAAAAACTTCATGAATAACAAGCAAATCCGATTGCTCTTTTACCAAATAGAAAATCATATTTCCACTACTTAAAATTTGAATTAGTAAAAACCTCAATAATAGTGGAGTTATTAATTATAGAAAATGTGACTGAATCATGTGAGTACTATGTAACTTAACATACAAATACACATCTAGAGAGTTACATGCAAAATCATATAATCACCTTTGGGCAGAATACATGACGTGCAATTGTACACTCCCACATGATAGAAGTTATGAGAATATATTCTAATCTTCATGTATTCATCACCTTTGGGCATATGAACCGCTAATATCAGTCACTCATCCACCACACCATCATGCATCATTTCATGAATTAATACACAATCATCTCCTTTGGGAGTATAACTACGCATTAGATCAGGAGACATCCCAATCATTATACGAGATTGATATTTCTCAAATTCAATCAAGTGTGCTACTTTGGTGGTCACTACTCAATTGAATCTTTGAAATCCTCTCATATCAGGGATATAAACTTTACTTCTCACATACACCATATACATGTGATTTTAACTTTAGTGATAGGAGCAGTAAATCATTAAAATCACATATCATGCTAATTACACTATTTTATTCATTAATAAAAATTAAACTTTATTGTATATTATTAATGAATCACGCTTTTATAATGTTTATGTGATAACATATCAATAACCCAACACCTGTATTTCCAAAGTCACCAAAAAAAAAATACAAGCAAAATACAAAAAAATACACTAAAAATACACGTATTGTATGTATTTTCACATTCATAAAATCATCAAACATGTAAAATAAATACACCACAAGACAGATAATGCTCATATAAACCTGTAGTTGCCAACCATGCACCCATTAGAGCCTCCATGCGCTCGCATGCGCCGCCTGAGTGCACAGCGCGTGGAGCTCACGTGTAGGCCTAGAGATCAGTCAAAACTGGTTTGATCGATAGCAATCCAGCTAGTTCCCGGCTCAACCTTCTAGTCCAACCGTCTGGTCCGACCGGTTGACCAGTCCGGTCAACAGTTGACCAATTCAGGCAAGTCAACGGGTCGGTTCGAGTCCTCGAGTTGGGTCAACCGCATATCCGGTTGGGTCAGGCTCGAGTCGCCGACATCATCTCCCGCGTGCGTTGCACGCATGAGCGGCGCCTCACACGTGGGAGCACGTGTGGATGCGTGATCGCGCGTGGGGCACGTGCTCAACGCCCTAGCAGTGCATGGCCGTGCGTGGCGGCTTGTGGGGCCTCCCTTGGCGACACGTCGCCCACAAATTTGCTCATCTCATCGAGCACAATCCAAATTTGTAATTTAATTTGATTTTTATTGAACAAAAAATCACAAAAATCTCAAAATTATGGCAAAAATCACGGTAAGCTCTAATATCACATGTTGGATGCAAACATGCAATCTCAAAATCTCCATAACCATAACAGGAGCATAGATGATTAAATAAAAAAATGAACGTACCTGTTTTGGAATCCATCATTCTTGATGCGGAAGTGAAAAAGCGATGATCCACGCAAATCCTTCTCCTCTATTGTCTTCCGTATCATTGGCTCAATGAGACGGCCCCCTCACTCTTTAGCGCTAGGTAAACACTCCTTATGTGAGGATACTAGTGAGAATTAGGATTAGAGGAGAGACTTGAGCACTATTTATAGAGTTTCTAACCAAGCCCTCTCATTACGGGTCAGGCTCAACTCGGTTCACACTAGTCAACTTGATATTAGACAAATTAAGAAACATTATATCTCACTTTAGACCAATTCTGTAAAACAATAATTTACAATATCAATTAATTTTGTCCATATTAGGAAAACTCTTACACAGCATGCATGATCCCACATATCATAACAACCTACAACCAATTTGCCAAAATTCCATTGTAGATGCTTCAAGTTCTCAGGTACTTATACTTTTGACTTGACTTTTCCATATGATGATGATGATGATGATGATGATGATGATGATGATATGTTTATGTGCATAGGGATACAAATGATAACAATAGTAAAAACTTTCCCTCATTTTTTAACGTCTGAGTGAATATAATTTAATTAGACTTATAAACGAATCAACGCCAAAATTTAATAAGTTGGCTCTTCCTCTCAATTATGTGACGATCCAAATTTTGAATAAAAGATAATAGAAAGGATGAGAGAGCACAAAAACTAACTCCACCTCCTAACTTTCCTAGAAAATATAATCCTTGATTTTTCATCATATTTCACAGGAAGATTTATCCTCACTCGTTTGGCTTTTACCGAGATATGACTCATGAACTAAAAAAGCTATAATTCCATGGAAGTCAATTTACATTCATATACACAGAATCAATTAATGAAGTGCCAGACAAAACCCTAAACTAAAAAAGCCCAATAAGAAACTAATCCTCATGCTTTAATGAGAGGAATTCTTTTCTCTCACTCTAGCTTCTATGAGGATCTCCTCATTTATTCCTTCTTTTTCATCTTGGCTTCCTTGAAGAAACCAATCATACTAGCTTCCTTCATCTTGTCTTCCTTGAAGTGTCACACCCCAAAACCATCATGAATGGAGGATGACACGGCCGTTATTTCACCCGAAGGACGCAGTCTCAAAGCTCCCAAAATCCAACTCCTAAAAATCTCATCGTCGATATTACTCTCGTACTACTCATCATTAACTAAGTAACCTAAAAAAGATTGACAAATATAGGGGTGAGCAATTGAGTAGTGCATTTCTTCTAAGCGGATCGAGCACTTACTATACATATTTACAAAACCAAACCGCAACTCTTTTAACCCAAATCTAAGATATAACAAACATACAGTAAAAGAATAAGTTACATAAGATTCAACATAGCTATTTTTATAGCAGAAATAATCATTTCACAATAATATCAAAATAAACATCAATAGTCTAATCCATTAATCAATCTCATTAATTCACACTCCAATGGTCCATTCTATTGGTTAATCTCATGCCACATATTAATGGTCTAATGAAATTACATGTCGATGGTCCATTCCTATGATTAATCTCAAATTACATGTCAATGGTCCATTCCATCGAATAAACTCAAATTACACGTCGATGGTCCATTCCATCAACTAAACTTATATTACATGTCAATGGTCCACTCCATTGACCGATCCGTTGCTCAATAACAAACCATGGTCACGATACAATGCCTGGTGACAAGGCGACCAAAATTCCCCCCTTGACAAGGTCTTCACCTATTATTAGCCAATAGCTCAACTCATAAGAATATCCTAAACTAGTATATACATACCCATAAGCCCCTAACTGGGCTCACGGAGATATTAAGCATTAACACCAATCCAAAACAATACCGTCCACAATCCACAAAGCCAAATTCACAAATTATTTCATATATCACCAAAAGATTTTGCAACTCAACTTATCTGCCAAAAATACTTTTCATAAAACATTCTCAAATAATTTCAAGACTCTTTTCATAACCCAATTTTATAAACCAAATCAAATCAAATGCAGTCATAAGACATTTCACAAATCAATATACATAATATTCAATAATCTGTGCTCAAAGAGCTTTTCGTAAAAAGGTTTTGTAAATCCAAATTATATAATATTTCTCAACTTTATTTCTCAAACAAAATATATATTTTCATCGATCATTTCAATCATTTCCTACACCATTCACAAATTCCAAAACGTAGCAAATGCCCAATCCAAATTTTATATCTTAAACAAATATGCTTATTTATATCTCATAAAAATCAAATCTTTGTCATTTAAATTCTTAAAAAAGATAGCACCACTCACCTTGGAACACTTACGACCAAATAACAAGCATTGCTCAAATCGTCGAACTCACAATCTTATTAAATAAATGAGAAACAACGTTAAAATCGAGTGAAACGCTACCTCAATTGTGACTTGACTAAACTAAGCGTGAGCGCTTACAAAACAACTCTCATGTGTCAACAAATCGCTCACCCAAATCAATTTCTCAAAGCTGTCCATAGTGTGAAACTTGAGCACGAAACTTTGTCATACCATATTTTTCTCCACCAAACCTGTTTCAAACATACTTATAGTCAATGGAAAGCCATTCCAACATATTACAAGAACCCCAATTTGGCCAACTCAAAATCAAGCCAAAAATCAACAAAATATGGCCCCGAAGTCCTGGTGCGCACTGTTCATCACACGCAATAAATTTCAAAACTTTGTTTCAAGCAAATCGTAAGCTCAAATCACAATCCGTAAAATCTTACGATTCCACAACACCCTAAACTATCATTTCTACAAAAATATGCAGCTCTACAACTCAAAACTGAGCTTCGCCGCACAAATCTCCAAGAATTCCGAATTTAAGTCCTAATTGTGACGATTCCTTCAAATGGACGATTAAAGGCTTCGATCACTTACCGGCGTTGCAAATTAGAGTTAAGTCAGCTTGTCAGGCATCTAGATTGCGAGTGCGCTAAAAATTTTCCCCTTCTTCCTTCTCTCTCCTTTCTCTTCTTTTCTCTTCTCTATTCTTTCCTCTTTCTTATGCTCATGCTCTCCCACTCTCTCTTTTAAAGCTAAAGTCCACTCTTCTTTTTCTTTTTCTTTTTCTTTTTTCTTTATTTTCTTTCTCTCTTTCTTCTTTTTTCTTCCACCTTTTCTCCTGAAGACTCTCGGTCTCTCCTCCTCATTCTTCTTCTTTCTCTTCTCTCTTCTGCTTTTGACCATTCAACCTTTCTTCTTCTTCTTCTTCTTCTTCTTCTTCTTCGACTTTTTCAACCCATATTTTACATGAAGAAACTAATCATCCTGGCTTCTGTGAAGAAGGAAGCCAAGACGAAAAAGAAGGAACAAAGGAGGAGGTCATCACGGAAGTCAGAGTAAGAGAAACCATAAAATTCTTAGCGAAGGTGCAGTATCTTCTTGGAATCTGTCTTTCAAACCATGAGGATTAGTTCCTTCTTGAGCTTTTCTTGGTTTAGGGTTTCATTAGGCACTTCATTGAGCACAACAAATTAGAAGTACTTGGTGTTGTTAATGGCCCTTGATTCAGCACAACAGATTAGAAGTACTTGGTGTCGCAGTGATAACCTTAGTATAGTTGGACATTCACGATCCTCTAGATTACTGTAAAATGAACCTGTTACCAATCTATAAATCTCTCCATCACAGGTCCGACCTGTTCTTCCTCTCCATTGTTCTTCCTCTCCTACTGTTGTGCACGCACTTAAACACTATTATTGGCATAAGAAAAAGTACAGTTCCACAGCAAATACTATAATGGTCTTATACTAAATTCACATTTATATGTGCACGTAAGTCCATAACCGTTCCTAACAAAAGCAAAGACAAACTAATCCATTGCCTTCATGAAGAACGCAATTTGAGGAGAAGCACATGGAGAAACATGCCTAAAAGATCTGCACCTATGCAATGATACAAGTAGGGTATGCAAGATCCATGGCTTCACTGTTCTACGTCAGTTCATTAATATATATGCTGCCTAAGATTCCCAAGTCAATATAAGCAACGTTTTCACCAAGAATCTATTGATACGGTTTTCCATTGTGATAGCTTTTTGAAAGAACATAGTTACCATGCTTTATTGCTTTCTCAAATGCTTCTGCAAATAAACAACATCTAACCCTAAAAAGAAAGAAGAAGAGACTAGATAATATGATGCCTTTAAAGGGAGAACATTAATTTTGATATAGTTACCTATATTCTGATCATGTTAGAAGCAAATATGCAAATCAAGAGAACTGCAATGCTGTAACATGAGAATTTTATATGAGCTTCCCAAAAGCGCGTCTTACCTTACGGTGGGACTTCCAGATCTTCATAGCCAGCAAAGCTTGTTCTGTGTTACAGCACCATAAAGGGCTAATAGGATTGCCAAATTTTCAATAGGGGATGTCGATAGACCCACACATGCAACTATTGTGAAAGGGTTCCACAGATAGACCAGTGCTGCAATGTCTCCTGATGGTAACATCCCTGAAACAAAATAAGCCCTAAACTTAAGCAGCATAGTGTTGCAGCTTCACTAGCTCTTTTCTCAAAGTAGCATATCATCTATGAAGCTTCATACAGTGGAAATTAAAAAAATAAGAATTAGTGAATACACGAAGTCCCCAGAAAGAAATGGCCAAAGAAGTTCCACGATAGAAAAAGAAGCCTCCAGGAAGAGATTATAAGTATACCCAAACCAAAATGGTATTAAATATATCAAGATATATATATATATCTCTTTAGAATCCCTTATCTCACTTAAACGGACCTCGCCAAGCCAGCATGCCTTGTTTAGGATAATGAACTATGAAATAATCTTCAGTGACTCCAAATATGCATGACATACTCAATTTAGACCAATTTTAGACCAATGCAACCTCAATGCAGCCAGCTCACCATAGTTCTAAGCCTAGGAGATACTAGCTTGTGTAACTTAATATATTGCAATAATAGTCTTACAAAAGGGAGAGAAGCAGAAGGATATAACACTAGTTGTTAGATTCTAGAGAAACAAGTTACCTGATTCTTGTGACAACTTGAAAAGACCCAGAGCTTCCCGATGCTAGGCATACGCCTTCTGTAGACTCTGACCAGTTGTACGAATAAGCATTGCATTGAGAATTGCATTGAGAATATCTCCAATCACAAGAAGTAGACTACGACCAAAAGAGTTGTTCTCATGGACTGAGCAACTTATCAACATAGAAGACAATTACATAAAGAATTGAAGGGATAATCTTAGATTACTCTGGAGAAGATCTGATAGATTATACCAACTCATGAAAGACAAAATTCACAAGATAAGATACAGCAGACGTTTATAAAAATTTGCGACATTGTAACAATCACGTATTGTGCTCAATGTAATCCATCAAAAGCAAAACAATGAAACAATGGCAAATTTCCAAGTTCAGAAGTTTTCCAGTCATGTTCGACTCAGAGAATCAAAGATAGGGCCATAAGCATTGTAATCTGTACTTAGGTTAGATCCTTCCAGGTATTTGACAACACTGTGAATTACTCATGCTTTGAACAAGAGACGAGTACAATAAAGATCACCACACACCACATTGCATGAAAATAGTAAATGCGAACTACCTATGCAAGCGAGACACGAGAGAAGTAGATACCTGCATAGAAGATGCTCTGGTTGCCCTTCAATTCTGCATATCGAGAAAGCTACATAACATAATTAACTTCACAACACGCAAGAAACTAAGACTCCCCTAAAAAGAAATTCATTTTTCTGGAATCAAAAACAACTTTTTGCACAAGCCACAGCCTCCGCTTCGATAACGCCAGATAAATCTAGTTCAGTTCTAGCAGATAACCAGCAAAGCTCACAATCAACCTAGCCTTCAAAATGCATCGGCGATTATACTCTGGTAGTTACGTTTTGACAGCGAGAGGTTTGAGAACGAGCAACAGCAAAGGAGAACCGTGATACATGGAACCTGTGGAAGGGATCAAGGCATCAAACAGCGACACACTAGTAGGCAAACAAGCAGCTTCCTTCCTACAGAGATCAAACGGAGCCGAACCTGCGCAGGGAGACATCACCGATTGCTTCAACCAGTAGCCTTCGCCACTTGCAGGCTGCACAAACAAGAAAAACCAAAAATCGTATCAGAAAATGGACCTCCAAGATTTCAAGGGAGGAGGGGGCGGGGGATTGGGGATTGGGGATTGGGAATCGATCGACGGAGTGAAGAGAGGCGGCGTTACGGCGGCGAATGCTAGTGAGAGGGGTGGTGACCTCGAGGCGGGTGGACAGGCAGAGGTTCCTAGGGAGGTAGATGAGGGCGAGCCGGAATGCGACTGACACGACGAGCCATGTCCAGAACCCCGAGCGCGCGCTTTTGCTTCATCTTCCCTGTCTTCTGCTTCGTCGTTTCTCTCTCCTCCATTTTTGCCGTTGTGGTTCGACGCATTGGCGTCGGGTGCGTAGGCGGAGGCGGAGTAGACGGGGGCGACGGATTCCGACGCCGATGGAGGCAACCAGCGGAGGGGCGTTGGCGTCAGAGTCGGGTTCAGGGGAGGAGGTGGAGGCTGCGTCGACGTTGGCGTCGGCGTCGGAGTCAAGGGCGATGGAAGCAACCAGCAGAGGCGAAGGTGGAGGGCCATCGGCGTCACGTTTCGCTAGAAGAGAGGCGCAACTTCGTGGAGGGGGGAGAGAGAGTGAGAGAGAGAAAAAATTGCAGAAAATTCAATTGATGAGGGAGAAATCTTTTGGGCGGGAGTCGTGTGATCTATCTTTTCTTCTGCAGCGAGCTGAGCCAAGCCGAGCCTGCCCCTCCATTTTCCAATCGATCCCACGTGACAGGTGTCGATACTTGAGTGGTATGTGCGCATCAGCGGATGACATGACGCGCACATACCACTTCTTCAAATTTCGTAAAAAATTGTCAATGTCAGTGCTGGTTGTACCGTGTGAGTCGGCCGACATTTATGTCATTAATATTTGATCAAAATTTGGTGAAAGGACTAAACTGACATTAGGTCAAAAATATTTTGGACTAAATCAGCATAGTTAAAAGATTTATTATTAAATTGATACCAATAATTTCAACAAAAAAAAATTGCTATCAATATAATGAGTTTATGATTTTTTAGATATTTTCCCTAGTAAATCAAGGAACCCACAAATTCATGGCAATTTTCAACCAAATCGATCCCCCTTGTCTGAATTGATTGATTCGGCTCAGCATTGTTTAAATAAGTTAATTATTTTTCTTCTGCTAAACCACCAGTTGCATGCCGAAGATTCCTTGGACATTACTTAATCGTCATTTGTACTCTCTTCGCATGAAAGGATCAGTACCCAAGTGAAATTTTGAAAACGTGATGGCCCGGAATAGATTTTTATACAGATACATAACCCTTGTTTGACTCGGCTGCCTTAAGTATAAAAAAAAACATATAGCAGGATGTAAATTTAAACGGTTTAAGTTGTTGCTTCACTCTCACGATGGCTTGGAAAGACATTTTCTAATCATGCATCATTTTCTGCCCGTATATAATGTATACTGAACGTTCAATAAACAGTAAGCTCTCCAAGCACGTGACCGCCGGTGAACTTCGATACCCAAGACGCATCCCATGCCATTGTATCTACCGGTTATGGCATAAAGCCCCCGCGGGATCTGGTGGATCAACCGTGCGAAAACCTACCGACATGGTCCTTCACCTGACATGGTACGACCCATGAAGACGCATCATGTCCTAACCCGAAAGGGTACGAACTGACATGGCCTTTACTCTTCACCCAACATGATACGTACGAATGAAGGCACAAACCGATGTCGAATTTTCAAAGCAATAAAAAGTCACTCAGGGAAAAATCAATATCATCTTTAACGGGGATGGATATCGGTTTAGGATTAATCCTGACGATTCAGGATCGGCTCAACCCTAATGGTCCTAGTCTGGTTTTCATGACAATTGGAACAATTCTTGGTCTTGAGATTCCTAGATCAGCACCGTGCGGATTGATCCTCAGTCTTAGGAGTCTAGAGTTGATCCAACTCAAAATAACCATGACTGTATATATTATATAAAATATATTCAAAATATATTATATATTATATATATAATATATTATTTATAATACTTTTGCATATGGTAGATGATTATAGGAAATTTCCCATCTCGTCACATATCTTTATAAGCGGTCTTGATCTTTTTTATGGTTTCTTGCTTTTAACAAGTGTGAAATTTCTGTTGTTCCTTTATCTTAAATTTATTGAATATGTGTTGGTATTTATAGTTTGATTGTACAACGTCATATTATCAATGGATATGTTATTTGAAATGGTAGGCTTATCTCTTTAGGGAGTATACAAAATGAAATAAAAAAAAAAATTATCCGTTGATCCGAATTAACCTTGGGACTGGATCGAACCCATTGGGTTGGTCAAGTCCTAGGTCCTAGGTTTAATAGAGTCGGTTCTCAATTCCAAAAATTGAAGATCAAGACTGTGCGGATTGGTCCTAGTGTTAGGGGGTGAACCGGCCCAACCTAGACCATGCCCACCCCTAATCTTTAATGACACACGCCTTTGAACACGTCATCCAATCACCTCACAATTACAATTTCACAAATTTTAAGGATTAATTTAAATAAACATTGTAATTGCCTGTCTATTGATTGCAAAAATTATCAAAATTTTTTTAATCCTATTATACTTATAACAATGGGAGAAGTGTTTAAAAAGTCTTAAATCTTTTGTATTTGTGTCAATTTAGTCTTAAATATTTTTTATTTTGTGCCGGTTTAGTCATTTTCGTTCAATTTTGGCTGGATTTTGCTGACTAGTCGCCGATTAGCTGATATGGCCCAATCGGTGCTAACATGGACAACTTTTAATAATATTTTAATATTTTAGAATTTTTATTTTTATTTTTATTTTTTTCTTTTCCTCCCCCTTCATCTAGTTGGTCACCGGACCTCAGTGACCAGCCAGAGGCGATGGCTAGTGAGGTCTAGGTCGACTTCGCCGGCTACCTTGTTAGTGGCCGTGAGGGTGGCCTCAAGTTGGCCTTAAGTCAGGCTGGCAAGGGTCTAGCCTCGCTGGCCATGGGCGAGGCTTGACCTCGCTAGATCCGGTGAAGGCGAGCCTTGCTAGCTTGGTGCAAGGCCACCCTCACGGCTTGGGCGGCCTCAAGTTGGCCTCGCCGGATTAGCAAGAGGTCGCCCTTGCGGCCACTAGCGAGGTGGCTGGCGTCGCCTCTGGCCAGTCACAGATCGGCGATCGGTTGGAGAAAGGAGAAGTGGAAGGAAAAAAGAAAAAAGATAGAGAGAGAAAATAAAAAAGAAAATTCAAAAATATTAAAATGTTATTAAAAGTTCTCCATGTTAATGCCAATCAGGTCACTTCGGCCGGCCGGTGCCTACTCAGCAAAATCCAACCAAAAATGACTGGAAATGACTGAATTGACATAAAGTGAAAATGTTTATGACTAAATTGGCACAAATGCAAAATGTTTAGGACCTTTTTAACACTTTTTCCTATAACAATTTAATCATAAACATTTCAATTTAATTAATTTAGTCCTAATTTTTTTAACAGTTTGCCAACTTAGTAATTCAAACCAAATTTTGTCAAATTTTTTTGACAAAAGTAAATAATTTATTCATATTTCAAGATCTCAAGATGATACATGGGAAGTTCAAAACAAAACAATTTTCAAATAGTAAAGTAGCAAATTGTCGTGAGAAACAACACACTTTCATCTCACAAAAACAAATCTATCTCAATATCAAAACACAACGAATAGCAGCCGATTAACAAATATCGCATTATTATAATTGATGAGCATACACCGTAATCGCATTTTCCAATAGCTACGGCTTACCCAAGAGGCGGTGCACGCTAGGTATGACATCCTTAACACTATTATCGTATGGGAAAGACTGAGTATGATTCTAGGGTAAGACTAGAGGCCAAAGAACTAGATCAATTCTCATTAGTTCGGTTTCAAGTTCTGGTGAACCTGGGCCAATTTTAGGTTCCACATTTGTAGGAACCTACACTATGTGATTCGATTGTTGATTTCCAGGAAAACCGGATAAAGAGTCGAATTGAGAATCGAAAATTGGGAGCCGGACTGAACAGAAAGATATAGAGATCTGGGCCTTCGAAGCCAAAACTAGAGAGGGAATTTGCGAAGCCACATGATGTTTCTGTTTATCCCAAATGATGAGCTTTGATCTCGAAGGACCCTCCATCTTAATTACCGTTGACCGCCAACCAGCTAAACGCTGGGTGGTCCAGTTTACAAATATTTAATGCGTGCATAGGGCGCCGCTGTTCTTGTTTTTGGCTTCTTCTTTTTTTTTTCGATGGTTTTGGCTTGTTTACTTCTTTATGTCTTTTAGGGACTTACTTAGATTTGTTCTTTGGGTTCTGTTTTGACCGATATAAATTCATCTATAGATATCTTGCAATATTATGACTTTAACAGAATAAATAAGGAAATATTGCAATTTTAGTACATTGACTGCAATCAATACTTTGAAAATTCGATGTTTTCAAATGCTCTAAAGTATTTGTTACAAGACTCTGTCTATAAAAATTCACAAATATAAATTTGTCTATATCTCTCTCGTAATATTTTTATGGATTGTTACTATTGATAAATGGGAAGCTTCTAGTTTTGTTGTTGCATTTACTTTCATTTTGTTTAACTAAAAATGAAACAAAAAAGAAGAAGAAATTGGTTGGTTCTCGAGTAGATCATAGAATCGACCCTAGAATCTATGAAGGTGTGGGTTTCAAGCTCCAAAATACGAAAAATCGGTTTTGACAAGTATGTTTTAGGTTCCATAAATAAATACTACAGTTGATCAGTCCCCGGTTCAGTTCCCAAAATTCGGAACCATGGACAGGACTAGTTGGTTTTAGGACCAGGAACCAAACTGCACTATTGGTTGGGTCCAATTCCGGTTCTGGTCCAATCCAATAGAACTAATCACTACTTTTTTCCCTTTATTTTTTTCCCACTAATTGGAATTAGATTGAGATAGTGTTTAGTTCACATTTTACTAATTTTTTTGAAGAAAAAATAAAATAAAAATTATATTTAGTCGATTTGATGTAGTTGGGGTCCTTTTTGGAACCAGGAATTGAACTGCCCGAACATTGGTTCCACTTTTAGAAATCGGGAACTAGACTAAACCGATCAGTTTGAGCAGTTCCTAGTTTGGGTGGTCCATTTTGCACACTCCCAATAAAAACACCAAGACCCAGTTGAATAGGCTCCCAGATCTAGATCTAAATCATGAGAGAAGAACCATCATATTTAGATCTAAATCAGGAGATGAGAGTTTCCAAAACTTAAACAAGTCGTAAAATCACTTGGAGTACAACATGATCCCACTGTAATCCTCCTTGATCCTATCTGACTTTTTGATTTAAAGGATCTAAAGCAATGGATTGATTCTTGACAACAGGAGCGGAAAATATGCCCAACGAGCAAAGAAGAGCATCATAGCAGAAAAAAAAAAAAAAAACAATAAATAAATAAATGAAAACAATAAAATACTCCCAAATCAAATTTGAGAGAGCAAATCTCAATTTGAGTTGAAAAGATGAAGCTTCCTTGGACTGAGTTATTTCTCGACCGAGGAAGCTTGGAGTGGAAGAGAAAAGGGAAGCAGAGAGAAGAGAAAAAGAAGAGAAAACGGCTAGGATTTCGGACTAATTTTGTTAATTTAATTATTCTGATCAATTTTAGCCAGAAATGTGACATGACAATCTAGCCAGCATCGACGGTCCTACATAACACGACCGGGCATGGACAATTTTACAAATTTAATTTTTCTGAACTATTTTTTTTTCCTTCTTTTTTTTTCTCTAGGTGTTGGTCGGCAAGGGGCACGACACTCTCCCCTTATGGCTGGCAAAAGTCATGGGCCCACGCCTAGACCTATTCGTGGAGGCCCTCGCTCATGGTCGACGCACCGGCTTAGGGTTGAAAAAAATAAAATTAAAAACTGTGAATTTAAAAAAAAAAAATTGGAAAAATTATCCCCATTAGTACTGACCATACCATGTTGGATGGTCGGAATTGACTAGACTACCATATTAGCGATTTTCGAATAAATAGTTAAAATTGTTAACGTGTCAAATTGTCAAAACATTTACGACTAAATTGACAAATAGTCAAATGTTTAAAACTAAATTGATATAATTGAAATGTTTAGAATTAAATTGACAAATTGTCAAAATGTTTAGGACTAAATTGATCACATCTAAATGTTTATAATTGAATTGATACAAGAGCAATAAATTTAGGAATTTTTTGGTAATTTTTCCTATTTGATCACACCTTTTTATTGTGTAAAGCCATTTGGCATTCGTCCAAAAAATGGTTAGATACACCTACGAAGTAATTAAGAATATCGTTTACTGAGTTTTTGGAATAAGGTGGGGAATGATGCGGGTGTTCCTTACCAAGCTCCTGTTCCTGCTTCTTTCGGGCTAGGCTGGCAAGATGCAGATATAATTAAACCGGTCGTAATTTAGTTCTAATCCCCACATTGGTTGCTTTCTAGATTTGAAATTGTTCTTTTTCTGAGGGAGAATGTAGCTAGAAGAGGTAACATGAAGACCAAGAGTGTTATCCTCATTCTTTTCTCATTTTTTTCGTTAATCTTATAAACTTGATTAGTATTAGCATTCTAGTTTTCTAGATTGGTTTATCATATAATCCACCAAATTATATATACCTGAAAATGTTTGGACTCTTACTAAAACCATCTCGTTGATGAAAACTCTTTCTTCTCATAAATGATATTGAATTGGTGATAGAATTCCAAAGAATTCTCAACTTATATAAATAGATGTATGCAGCTTTGAATTTGTTGTGGCGATTACTTAACTAATCAAAGTTCACGAGTTGTGTTATCTATCTATTTTTTACTTGAAATTCAATAGATTGGCTTAAAAAGTACTCTTAGATACATTATATAAAGAAATAACTAAAAAGTCCTAAACCTATTTTATTTGTGCCAATTCGATCATAAATCATTCAATTTGGTCAATTTAGTCTTACACCTTATTATGATTTGTCAATTTTGATAAGAAATCATTGATGTGGAAGCTAATAGTGCCACATAGCATGACTTGCGTTAACATGGACAACTGTTATAATTTTTTTAGAAGTGGCCCTCGCTGGAATTAGAAGAAAAAAAAAAGGATTAGAAAGAAAGAAAAAATAAAAAATGTAATTTATAGCCAAAATTGTCAAGAATGACTAACTTGGCATATCTTCAAAAGGTTTAGAACTAAATTGGCTAAATTGAAAGGTTTATGAATAAATTAATATAAATGTAATAGGTTTAAGACTTTTTTGATAATTTTCCCTACATTATACTAATCATTACTTGTGCTTTCTGAATAGTAGTGTTTACTTTAGGTAACATATCAAAATAAGAATAGGTTTTCAAAATAAAAACCCCATTATATATTCTTTCTAAGATACATTCTCTTTCTGAAAAGATCCTCTTAGCAGTGTTTTTGGAGTACTTGTTAAGTTATTTGAAACAATATAGCTTTTCTTGTATTAAGGGGAGGATTATTTTAACAATATGTAATCATAGGCGACACAGTTAAAGATAACAATAAAATGAAATTGCATTATATTAGTATTTTTTATCCTTCCCGTAAGGAAAAATTTCGCCTTTTTTTGTTGTAATTTCATGCATTTTCTAATTAATTTCATGTACTTTCAGTTAGTTTAATCAAGTCATTTTACTTTTATAAATTCTCTAATCAAGTTCCCTCGACACCAAATCCGATACCATCGAGTGACATCGTGATGTGATGTGAATAATTTTTCCTAACGTAGAGGTCACATAATACTCCGAACTTGTCTAGGGTGTCTAAAATTTTCCACACATATCCATTTGGGAATTTATATATTTTATCCACATCATGTTCTAAAGTCATCGACGTCGGTTTAATTTTTGGTAAAATTCAGTACTCAAGGGACTTGATTAGATTAAAATAGAAGTATTTGATTTGATAACTTAAAATATAGAAATTTGATTAGAAACCCGGTCAAAGCATATGGGAATAAGGTAGAATGGCAAAAAAATTGTTATCTAGGCCTTAAATGCCCACCGGTTTTTCAGTACGACAATAATTTAATTCTTTATGTTTGAACTTGATTGACAATCAACTCTCCCCTTCTCTGCATATTCTGTGAACTATATATGAACTCACTTCAAGTCCCCGCTTTACAGAAACCCGAAGAACTGAAAGAAGAGCCCGTGCTCAATGATGTCGAACATGGCAAGGGCCGTGCACTCAAAATCATCGCTTTCCACGAAGTCATTTTCGACGGTGCCCTTGTCTTCGCTTTTGATCCTGCTGTCCTGTGCGAGTTCGGCCCTTTCGGGTTCCATTGTGAAGTATCTTCCTGGATTCGAGGGAGAGCTTCCGTTCAAGCTCGAAACCGGGTAACATTCTTGAACTCTCGACGCTTCCTTTCGGAGGGTTCTTGCTGATGACGTTCTTGAATTTGGTACAAGTGTCCGCATTATGCTTTCACATTTCTTGAATTCGCGGTGATCGTGCTGTCATGATCGTCAGGTACGTGACGGTGGGCAGTTCGGAGCTGTTCTACTACTTCATAGAATCACAAGGGAACCCAGAAGAGGATCCCATTTTCCTGTGGCTCACTGGCGGCCCCGGTTGCTCCTCCTTCCACTGCCTCATCTACAAGATAGGCACGTCTTCGCATTCCGTCTCTTTCCATATTATAAGCACGATATTTTTATTTTTTTTTATGAGCATCCAGCGGAGCCACTTTAGGCCTGCTTGTTTGTGTTCTTTTTTTGTTGCCATGAACACAATTTCTGTTTTTTTGTTCCAAAAAACAAGAAAAGAACATAAACGCGTTTGTTTACGTTTTTGTTCCAAATCTATTTTTTTTCCTGGGAATAAATTTGGAACAGAAACAAGAAACAAAAAAACTTGTTTCTTATTCCCAAAACACTTTCGAAAAACAATTTTTCTCTCTCATATTTTTTTCCTCTTTCTTTTCTTCTTCTTTTCTTCTTTTTTCTTTGGCCAATCGCCGGCCTCGGCAATGGCCGGTGACTAGCCATCGGGGGCCGATGAACTCGCCGAAGTGTCGCCGGCCCTTGGTGAGGCTCGGCCTCGCGAGCTCGCCCAGCCAAGGTGAGGCCGCCGGCCCTCGTCAACCGGTCGCCGGCCATGGCCGAGGCCAACAACCGGCCAAAAGGAAGAAAAAATAAAAAAGAAAAAAGGAAAAATAAAATAAAAATATTAAAAAATTAAAAGAAGCAAAAAAATTATACAAGTTTACTAAACGTGTTTATGTTCTTTTTCTATTCCAAGAACAGAAATTTTCTGCAATTACCAAACGCTTTCTTCTGTTCAAAAATTATTCCCCGATCTATTTCTGTTCCCTAGAACAATTTTTGAACAAAAACATTATCAAACACACCCTTTATCTCATGTCAATTATAATATTTTAAATTTTCTTCATGAATACTTGTTAACACAATCCATTATAATAAAAAAAAAATTATCTTTTCCATTTTTTACTCACTTTATTTATTTATTTCGTAAACGTCCCACTTTGCTAATTCGATAACTTGATGGAACATATAACGTTTACTTTTTTTGTTTGCATTTTAGAATATAAATGAGTCGGTAATAATGAAATACATTCTTGGGATATTAATTGCCATTAGTGATTGCTCAAAGAAGGAGCCTTGATTGAGGGCCAAGCAGTATGCTAGGCCTCATTTGTTACCCAATCCCGCCCCCATCATAAAGAGGAAAGATGTTTTTGGGTCGGGTTTTTACATGTAGAGAGTACTGCCTTTGCCCAGCAGGCTACTGAGCCCATGACCAAGTCTGAAAGAAAGGATGGTGTGTCCTTACCTCATACTTGAAACTAGGGGAGATCGCTGGCGATCCTGTTCAATGGAACCGGCCAAAATATCAGCATGACACTTGAGAGAGAGCAAGCGACAAGTTCAAAGGCAGAGGCGATTGAGAGCAACAGAGGGAGTGATGAGGCCGGAGGTGATCTAAAGCGAGAGAGAGAGGGATCGATGATGCTAGAGGCCACCAAGAGAGAGAGTGAGAGTGGGAGGCAATGCCGTAAGATGAGTGAGTTGAGAGATAGAGAGAGACTATACATAGATTAAAACTTAAAAATTATATATATATATATATGTATGTATGTATGTATATATGTATATATGTATCAATCCGGTCCGGATGGGCCACACCTAGAACCGGAAATTGGACCAGTATTCACTAGTTCCGGTAAATTGGAACCGGGAACCAAACTGACCCCCATGGGAACAATCGGTTATGGGCCATTCCGGTCCGGTTCCGGATCCAACCGGTTCCCGGTTCTTTTGCACACGTCCACTTGAAGCTAATCTATTATTTTCTTTTTCTCAAATGGTGAAAAGTATTAAACCTGACATAATTTCAAGAAGGCTTTTAACAGCTTCAGGTTGCTGAAGCAGATATAGAACTGCTTATGAACCATTTGGCTAGTCACGAAATAAAGTGAACTTAGAGCCAAAAAAATCATAAAAAAGAAAAGGGAAATAGCAATCTCAGGGCGCTATTGGACTAGATCATGTGTGTGATCTCCATGAAGTTTCAGTAGCATATAGACATCATCATCAAGCAGCTTTTAGCTCCATTTCGATTATTCTTTTGCAACAGGACATAAGAAATATTAACTAGGATGTAATGATCGGATTAGCTAGCAGTCAGATCTGATCTTATGCCGTTGTACCAGACTAGGGGAAGAAGCGAATTTCTAAAGTTCAACATGGTTCTGTTCTAAGACATGGCTAACATTGTAACTCATCTGATTCTTAGGTGGTATTTATCTTGCTAACATGGTAATGACACACTCGAGTATTCATTATCCGCAAAAATTTGCATCGGATCTCTAACAAAATGTATTGACTAACTATGCAAATTATGGATGGCAGACTGCCCATAGTTTTGTTTCATGCACGAGAACTTATTGGACAAGTCAAACATTCTTTAGCTTTCACAGGATTCTTTACGACCTAATTACAAAGAAAGATAAGCTAGATATGGAATTGGTTTTCAAAGGACATTGCAATCTCACGCTGGATGCACAATAGGATATGCATTACACTTTCTTCCTCTCTGGAAATAGCCTTAATTAGCTTATTCATAAATGCAGGTCCAATGGAGTTTGATATTGAAAATTATAAAGGAGGATTGCCGAAATTGCGACCTTATGAGTATGCATGGACAAAGGTCTCGTTACTCACGCACGCTATCATTTTGCCCTAGCATTTTTGTGAACAATGAAATAAATCAAGTTTTATGCTCTTCAGACAGCTAGCATCATATTTGTAGATTCACCAGTTGGTACTGGTTTTTCTTATTCAACGACAGAAGAAGGTTGGTATACTTCAGACTCAAGTTCAGCAGAGCAAGCATATGAGTTTCTCAGAAAGGTTAGAATTACAGAAGCCGCAACAATATGATGCTTCTGACCAAGTGAATATAAAATTTGTTACCCACTCTTGTGAAGGATTCCGTCACATTAAATTGAATTGAGTTTAATTAACTCTTTAATCATCAACTCACTTAAAACACGCAATGCTTATACACAGTGGTTGGTGGAGCACCCGCAATATCTCACTGTTCAACTATTCATTGGCGGTGATTCTTACTCTGGCATGGTGGTTCCCGTCGTCACCAAATATGTAGTGGATGGTATATCTTTCACCTGAATTAATATCTTTTTCTTTTTGATGATACAAGATTCGGTCTAAATATTTTTGGTTTTTGTCCGTGGACTTTTAGCTAACAAGGATGGTGTCGAGCCGCGCTTGAATCTCAAGGTAACATTTAACCACAGAGTTCCAGTGATCATTCTGCATGATCCAGCTTCAATGTGGCATTGAGGTCTTAAGCTGCTGATGGGATGTTGATCTTCAGGGCTATCTAGTTGGAAGTCCAAGAACAGATTCAGTCCTTGATGAAAACTCTAAGATTATATTTGCTCACAGGATGGCACTTATCTCTGATGAACTCTATGAGGTGATTTAATCCTCTCCTTGAAGTTGCCTTCCTTTTTCTCCTAGATTGATGTAGTCTTGAAGTGACTCTTTGGTTCAAAATTTCTCTGAGCATTCTGAAAACCTACTTATCACGGCTTGGCTTTTTATTAATTCAGTTTCGGGATGTCTTATTCCTAAATACGTTCCCTTCTTTGCCACACGGTATGGGCTATGGTTATCCTTGTCAACAGTGAAGTCATCCGTTAGCTTATCTAATCTATCTGTATCTATGCTTTCCAGGCAGCAAAAACAAGTTGTAATGAGACTTATGTTAATGTGGATCCATCAAATACAGAGTGCTGGACTGCTCTTGGGGCAATCAAAAGGGTAATAAAATCAAGACCTTCAATATGTAGAATTTCTCAAAATTTTAATCAGGCATCAGACTGAATCATACTCTCAAATTGCAGTGTGTTAAAG
The DNA here is from genome assembly GCA_014182715.1 of Eucalyptus cloeziana. NCBI lineage: Eukaryota > Viridiplantae > Streptophyta > Magnoliopsida > Myrtales > Myrtaceae > Eucalyptus > Eucalyptus cloeziana. The sequence goes on from CM024644.1 coordinate 32,622,541, forward strand.
ATATATACCGCGATGACATTTTGGAACCAAAGCGTGTCTATGCATCCCCTAAAGAGAACCCAGATATTGGTCGTCGATCCGTGCAAGAGAATATGATGGAGTTTATTTTTTCGCCCCCGAGAATTCCTGAATATTGGTGCCGGGTAAGATTGCCGTTTTCATTTATTAGTTAATTACATGTTACAGGAAATGACTCACTCTTTCTGTTCACAAATTCACGAGTGCCTTATCTAAATTTTGATTCTTTTTGCAGAACTTTAACTACGCTTTGTCGTATACGTGGTCAAATGATCTTAGGGTCCAGAAAGCTTTAAATATTCGACCAGTAAGTAAAAATAATTGGTCGGGTGATTACTCATAAGGGCAGTATCAATTTGATTCGTGCCAAATTAGTGATACGTCTCTGTTATAATGAACACAGGGGACGGTAATGGACTGGAAGAGGTGCAACAAAAGCTTAGCATACACAAAAGACGTTCAGAGCGTTGTTGAAGTTCATAAAAACCTCAGCACACTGGGTTTAGAGGTCTTGGTGGAGTGGTAATTACTGGCATCCCTTTGAGTTCCCAATCTTCTGATAAATTTTGTCCGGTATGCTTGCTAAGTATCAAAGCACCACTATACCGTAGTCATTTATCACTTTCATCTTGTACCGAGGATAGTGGCCTTCGTCCCTAATAACAGCATGACTAAGTGGAAGGGAAAACTTTGTTGATCACAATGTATAGGTTACAGCTTAACGATCATTTTGTTTGACAAGGAGGTACCTGTAGCTTCTCACCTCCTTATATACCCCTTTTGATGCAGCGGTGATCGTGACATGGTTGTTCCGTATGTGGGTACAGTTGAATGGATCAAACGTCTCAATTTGACGGTTGTAAATGACTGGCGACCGTGGTTTGTGGATGGTCAAGTTGCAGGGTGAGTTCTCTCTCTCAATGTAGTCTTTGCCGCTTTAGCGTGTTTGGAGCTGAAGTCCTAGATCACTGAACTGCAGATACACGAAGAAATACTCAGAACATGGATATCGATTAACTTATGCTACGGTCAAGGTATGCAGCTTTGTTTTTTTGCTTTTCGTTTAGCTGTTTTGATTCCTATTGTTTACTTTCACATGTGAACGGAGTAATTGAAGCAACGTGGCTTTGCGTCCTTTGTAGGGCGCGGGACACCCAGCTCTGGAATATTATAGAAGAGAATGCTACGAAATGTTTATGAGATGGGTCCATTATTATCCGCTCTAGTTGACAGTAAAGATTTTGGAGAGTATCATATGTCCTCTCTCTCCTTGTATCATCAGAGCCAGTAATTTCTATCGTTTCGACTATCGCAATAACAAAAAACTGAAGAGCAGTAGTAGTAAATATATTTGTACCATACTGCATTGGAGTGTACTAATGAGGTGCGCATTTGATCAAGCCCTCTGTCGTATGAGTAAACGAGCTTCCTTTCATTTCAGTAATCCAGTCGCTCCAACTGTCGCAAATAAAAGCAATATGAACTAGACAGTCGGCCGAAATCTAAAAAGATCGATAGCATCAGAAATTTCTGACTGTATTCTCATTGCATACACACTGCATGAACGCCGAGTGTCTTGTGCAGCCACCGCAGCGCGGTTTCGCAAAATTGTCACTGCAGTTTTGACAGCTCTGTGGGTTTGACCGAAAATCAACGGAAGAGTTTAGAATCCGGTTGCAACATGGGCGTATGCCAATGCAATAGTCATGTGCAATGTTTATACGTCAAGCAATTTGAGGTTACTCGCTTGAACACCAATAATCAATCCATTTGGTGCAACATGGTTTGTGGCATTGGGTCATTGGCTTGTTTTCAGCATCACAAAATAAATTAAGAAAAAGTGACAGAAGAGTCCGAGACCTATCACATTTGAGTCAATTTAATACTAAACATTTTTACTTAGTGTGAATTCAATGATTCTAACTAATTTTGGCTAAATATTGCTAACATGGATGCTGGAAGACTTACATGGCACAATCGGCTGAATATTTCGATATTTTTTAATAATATTTTATTAATTTTCGAATTTTTTCTTTTTATATTTCTCTCTTTTTTTTCCCTCCTCTTTCTGGTGGTTGGCACGGCCTCGCAGCCACAGGCAAGCATCGGCCTCGTCAGGATGAGGGCGAATGCTGGCGAGGTTGCCCTCAAGATTTGGAAAGTGACCTTGTAGCAAGATTCGTGAGCTTTAGAGAGGACGTCGGTGTGTAGGTTTCTACAACAGCAGCCATGGTTGCAACAACAATGGTGACACCACCTGAAATAAAAAAAGAAAATAAAAAATTCTTCAAATTTCATAAAAAATTATCAATGTTAGTGTTGGCTGTGCCGCGTGAATTGGCTGATGTCTATGTCATTAATATTCGATCAAAATTTGGTGAAAGGACTAAACTGACATTAGGTCAAAATATTTTGGACTAAATCGGCATAGTTAAAAGATTTATAATTAAATTGGTATCAATAATTTCGACAAAAAAAAATTGCTATCAATATAATGAGTTTATGACTTTTCAAATATTTTCGAACCCATAAATTGATGGCAAGTTTCAACCAAATCGATCCCCCATTGTCTTAATTGATTGATTCAGCTCAGCATTTTTTAAATAAGTGAATTATTTTTCTTCTGCTAAACCACCAGTTGCATGCCGAAGATTCCTTGGACATTAATCGTCATTTGTACTCTCTTCGCATGAAAGGATCAGTACCCAAGTGAAATTTTGAAAACTTGATGGCCATTAATAGATTTTTATACAGATACATAACCCTTGTTTGACTCGGCTGCCTTAAGTATAAAAAAAAAAAACATATAGCAGGATGTAAATTTAAACGGTTTAAGTTGTTGCTTCACTCTCACGATGGCTTGGAAAGACATTTTCTAATCATGCATCATTTTCTGCCCGTATATAATGTATACTGAACGTTCAATAAACAGTAAGCTCTCCAAGCACGTGACCGCCGGTGAACTTCGATACCCAAGACGCATCCCATGCCATTGTATCTACCGGTTATGGCATAAAGCCCCCGCGGGATCTGGTGGATCAACCGTGCGAAAACCTACCGACATGGTCCTTCACCTGACATGGTACGACCCATGAAGACGCATCATGTCCTAACCCGAAAGGGTACGAACTGACATGGCCTTTACTCTTCACCCAACATGATACGTACGAATGAAGGCACAAACCGATGTCGAATTTTCAAAGCAATAAAAAGTCACTCAGGGAAAAATCAATATCATCTTTAACGGGGATGGATATCGGTTTAGGATTAATCCTGGACGATTCAGGATCGGCTCAACCCTAATGGTCCTAGTCTGGTTTTCATGACAATTGGGACAATTCTTGATCTTGAGATTCCTAGATCAATACCGTGCGGGTTGGTTCTCAGTCTTAGAAGTTTAGAGTTGGTCCAATTCGAAATAACCATGACTGTATATATTATATAAAATATATCCAAAATATATTATATATCTAATATATTATTTATAATACTTTTGCATATGGTAGATGATTATTGGAAATTTCCTATCTTGTCACATATCTCTATAAGCGATCTTAATCTTTTTTATGGTTTCTTGCTTTTAACAAATGTGAAATTTCTATTATTCCCTTATCTTAAATTTATTAAATATGTGTTGGTATTTATAGTTTGATTGTACAACGTCGTATTATCGATGGATATGTTATAGGCTTATCTTTTTAGGGAGTATACAAAATGAAATAAAAAAAAAAAAAAAAAACTTATCCGTTGATCCGAATTAACCTTGGGACTAGATCGAACCCATTGGGTTGGTCAAGTCCTAGGTCCTAGGTCTAATAGAGTCGGTTCTCAATTCCAAAAATTGAAGATCAAGACTGTGTGGGTTGGTCCTAGTGTTAGGAGGTGAACCAGCCCAACCTAGACCATGCTCAACCCTAATCTTTAATGACACGCCTTTGAACACGTCATCCAATCACCTTACAATTACAATTTCACAAATTTTAAGGATTAATTTAAATAAACATTTGTAATGTAATTGCCTATCTATTGATTGCAAAAATTTTCAAAATTTTTTAATCCTATTATACGTATAATAATGGGAGAAGTGTTTAAAAATTCTTAATTTTTTTTTTTTTTTTTTGCATTTGCGTCAATTTAGTCTTAAACATTTTTTATTTTATGTCAATTTAGTTATTTCCGGTCAATTTTGGCTAGATTTTGCTAACTAGGCATCGACCAACTAACGTGGCCCAATCGGTGTTAACGTTGACAACTTTTAATAATATTTTAATATTTTTGAATATTTTATTTTATTTTTCTTTTTCTTTTTATTTCTTCCTTCTCCTCCCTCTTCGTCCGGTTGGTTGCCAAATCTTGGCGACGGCTGGGGAGGTCGAGGTCAACCTCACCGACTATCTTGCTAGTGGCCGTGAGGGTGGCCTCAAGTTGGCGTCACGCCAAGTTAACGAGGGTCAAGCCTCGCTAGATCCGGTGAGGGCGAGCCTTTCCAACTCAACACGAGGCCACCCTCATGGCTTGGGCGGCCTCAAGCTAGCCTCGCCGGATTAGCACGAGGTCGCCCTCGCGGCCATTGGAGAGGTGGCTGGCATCGCCTTTGGTCTGTCACAGATCAACGACCGGCTAGAGGAAGGAGGAGAAAAAGGAAAAAAAAAAAAAAAAAAAGAAACAGAAAAAGAAAACCAAAATCAAAATCAAAAATCAAAAATATTAAAATATAATTAAAAGTTGTCAACGTCGCCGCCAATTAGGCCACGTCAACCGGCCAGCGCCTAGTCAACAAAATCCGACCAAAATTGACCGAAAATGACTGAATTGACATAAAGTAAAAATGTTTAGAACTAAATTGGCACAAAGATAAAAGGTTTATGACATTTTTAACACTTCTCTCTATAACAATTTAAGCATAAACATTTCAATTTAATTAATTTAGTCCCAAATCTTTTAACGATTTGTCAACTTAGTCATTCAAACCAATTTTGTCAAAAAAATTTGTCAAAAGTAAATAATTTATTAATATTTCAAAATCTCAAGATTATACATGGGAAGTTAAAAAAAAAAACAATTTTCAAATAATAAAGTAGTAAATAGTTGTGAGAAACAACACACTTTCATCTCACAAGAACAAATTTGTCTCAATATTAAAACAGAACGAATTGCAGCCGATCACCAAATATTGCATTATCATAATTGATGAGCACACAGTGTAATCGCATTTTCCAATAGCTACGGCTTACCCAAGAGGTGATGCACGCTAGGTACGACATCCTTAACACCAAAACCGTATGGGAAAGACTGAGGTGCATTTGGTTCAGCATTCCCAATGGGCTTTCAGCCTCCAAAGTCCCTTGGAAAATGCTGAACTGTTTGGCAATCATTTTGAAGTAGCTTTCAAGTGAAAGTCAGCATTGGAAAGCTAAAAGCCTAATGCTAGTAAAGACTACGCTTTGAGCTTTCAGCATTTGGCCAAATACTAAAACTTATTTTTTTACTTCCAAAACTAGCTTAACTCATTCTTCAAATTTTTGATTTTGCCCTAGTTATTATTTTTTTAAATGCCAAAATAATGCTAAAAAAATTAATTATATTTTGGTCTTTTAAAAAAATTATTTATATATTTGATTTTTTTAGCATATATATTTGATTTTTTTAGTATTATTGTCAAAATTTATATTTAAAAAGTTGCATACATCATTTTATTTTCAATTTTAAGCAATTAAAAATTAAAAAATTCCGACAAAGGGTTTGGTCTTTAAAAAAATTATATTATATATATATATATATATATATATATATGTATCTGATTTGTTAGCATTATTTTCAAATTTACATTAAAAAAGTTGCATACATTATTTTTTCAAATTTAAAAAATGTAAAATTTAAAAAATTTCAACGAAAGATTTGGTCTTTATTTTTTATAAAAAAATATATATATGTATTTGATTTTTTTAGTTTTATTGTCAAAATTTATATTTAAAAATTTGCATATATTATTTTTTTCAATTTTAAACAATTAAAAATTTAAAAATCATGATGAAGAATTTGTTTTTTTAGTTATATATATATATATATATATATATATATGTACTTGATTTTTTTTAGCATTATTGTGAAAATTTATATTTAAAAAGTTGCATATATTTTATTTTCAATTTTAAGCGAATAAAAATAAAAAAATTCCGACGAAGGGTTTGGTTTTTTTTTTTTAAAGTATATATGTATTCGATTTTTAGTATTATTGTTAAAATTTCTATTTAAAAAGTTGCATACATTATTTTTTTCAATTTTAAACAAATAAAATTTTAAAAAAAAAAAACTAATATTAATAATCCAAAGAGCTTTTCAAATGTGTTTTCTACCAGAGGGCATTTCTTTCAAAGTTGATTTTTAAAACATAATTTGTCAAACAGACTTTGCATTTGCCTAAAGTTCTTTAGGCTAAACTGCTTTACATTTTCCCAATGGCTTTTCAAAATGCTAAACCAAACGCACCCTTAATGTCCAATCTCATAATTGCCAATCGCCAGCCACTCCTAGATTGTGCTGGTGAGTAGAGATATCTCTACATGAATAGTGTAACATAAATAGCAAAAGTGAAGTTGCAAAAAAATACATGTGGGTAAGATGCGAGTTAGTATAATACCAGCGATTATAAGCTTGGTTCAAAAAACATGTAAAACCAATGATATGTCAAACTGCAAAATGAGTATTTAAATAAGTGATTCCTATTTAATGACACAATATGAATATGTGATGTCATTTAGTAATAACAGTTGAATAGTTCAGTCTTTCTAGTAAATAACTAGTACCTTTCTTATCGTTTATTTCACAGCATTAAATGCTAAAGCTCTGAATGCATTAAATATATAGATTTATCGACTAATTTGTGTAAAATGTGTTTGGTTCTATGATAAAAAGGAAACAAATAAGGAAGTGTTTCTGAAGATATGTACATTTAACTTGTTTAGCTTTCTTGAATGTCTAAGGGAACAAAATTGAGAAAAACGAATAATCGTTTTTCAATTGCTTCAAGAACCTAGCGCTCGGTGCACCCATATAAGAGATCGGTACTTGCAAAATAAACTTCCCCCAGCCATTTTATATTTTATATCCAAAATTTTCCGAGAGAAATCGCTACTGGGAGATCGAGTTTTTCACTGAAGCTATACAAGTTTTGTTCCCAAGAGAGGGTTCTCGTCTCTCGGGTCTCATGGAATGAACAGAAAGATTCCCAAGATACGAGCGGTAATGGTGACGAGTTTGGAGAAAGATGAAGACCATTGCAATTGCGTCTGCGACTTGATTATTCAGTACCGGATTTTTCCTACTTTACGCCACCTAGGGGACTTTTTTGGCTTGCGAAGCAGTAATGCTGCTGTCGAGAAGGGACTGATCGAACCGCAAGGGTTGATCCCTAACGAAAGGGAGTAAATGATGTTCCTAATGATCGGACGGCAACAGTCAAAGATCAAGAATCGACAGAGAGATCGTGTTGAAGGGAACGCGAGGATGATGTCGGTGATGATCGAAGGGTGAGGGTCTGACTCGGAACAAGAGCTAGAGAGTGTCGTTCCTAATGGTCAAATGGCGAGGGTGGAATGTCCAGAATCGGCAATGGGATCACACCAAAGGGAAAGCAATGATGTTGATGTAGGCGAAATTAGCAGAACCAGCGATCCTTCGGAAGCAAGAAGATCCTCAGAATTGCCCGAAGAAGTTTCGAGTGCACCAAGTGATGGTCGGGATGGACTCCCCTTTATGCAAAACATCAATGCCGGTGATCAAGTTAGAAGTGATCTAACTACGAGGAAATAAATCAGGCAAGAGGAAGAGGACACTCGTGGTCATGATGGTGATCAAAGGACATGATGATTCAAGATAGAGAATCGATGGTGAGATCTCACAGATAGAAAAGAGACGAGACATTTTGACACTAGATAGCACCAGTATGAGTTTAAGAGAGTGGCTATTGGAAACTTGCATCGAATTTGAAAAAATAATGCAGTCAAACTTTCAGACGTGATATCACTTTCTTTAAAGAATTATTTGTCTCACAACTTTGCTAATCATCACCGACAAACTTTCTCTAGGATATAATAAAATCTCAATTGAGAATAGTAAATAGTAATTCTAGTACTTCTTTAGAGTCTCTTAAAGAAAAACAATGAAATGATGGTTGTAATTTTGGAAAGAAAACTAAAAAGGACTTAAACACATTAATTCCAAAACTAACGCATTTCAATCTTAATAAATAAGGACAATCATTCAAGAAAGGTTGCAAAGTAAAGAGTACATTTTCAAAGGTTACTTTGAAAAGATAAATAAAATTCAGAATAAAATAATAATAATAATAATAATAATAATAATAATAATAATAATAATAATAATAATAATAATAATAATAATAATAATAATAATAATAATAATAATAAGGGTTAATATCACTAAAATTCCCAAACTATACACTTGTGACAAATTTACCAAAAACTAATTTTTTGACCTCCAAAAACCTTTAAATTAGTACATTTGTAATGAATATATCCTCCATTAAAATGGATTAATATCACAAAAAACCACAAAACTAGTATAATTGTGGTAAATAGAGAGTAAAATCTCAAATTGATATACTAGTCAATTGTCACTTGTTATCCAATTCAATAATTTGACAGTAAAATTTAACAGAAACTAACAGAGAGTAAATTTGTTACAAGTGTATCAATTTTGGATAAATTTATAAAAGATGTACTGATTTTGAGTAAATCCATTATATGTATACCAGTTTAGGGTTTTTCGTGATATTAACCCTAATAATAATAACAATAGTAATTTTATTTTATTTTTGAATTTAAATTTCATAACTTCTTAAAATACTAATTGAATAAATACAACCTTTCAACTATTAAAGATTATCAAGATAACTGTACGAAATAAAAAATAAAAAATAAAATAGTAAATAGAGGATTAGTGGTCACCACCCATTATTCTTCTTTTGAACAAACTAAAAGACTCTCGTACTTATAAAGTAGCCCACTTCCTCTCAACTATTATCGTATGTGAGATAAAGAAAAACACCACTTGTTTGTTTTACAAACAAACAAACAATAGTGACCGTTACTTGGGTCCAATCGTTGGAATGAAAGATCAAAGGAGGAGATCATCACGGAAACCATGAACTTCTTAGTAATGGTGCAGTAATTTCTTGGAATTTGTCTCAAAAAGCACACAATGATCAGTTCTTTCTTGAGCTTTTCTTGGTTTAGGATTCCGTAACGTGGTTGTGAAGGAGCGCAAAACTTGTGAGTAGATCTATGTGAATTCATCATTTGATATAAGAATGTCACAATCTTCCTAACACCCCCAAGATTGGACAATCAATATTAAAAATTGCATGATCCCGTGATCCGGCCATCCGATTTTGGTAAGTTGGGTGTTGCTAGAAAGCTCTTATAGAGGGTGGCCAATTGTACCCTTTGCTCCTAATTTCAACGAAATTCATTTTTAATCAAAATTTAGCCAAGCCTTAGTAAATAGTTAGGTGTCTACAAATGCTACTTGTAAAGTAATGGATGTGGGAACAATTCAAATCAAGATGCATGATGCTATAGCGAGATTGTTTGAGGTGAGAAATGTATAAAAATTGATAATAGACCTTATAGGTATGAGTAGTCTTTATGAAATTGGATATCAATTCTCTATATAAGGTGTAAGTTATGAAAGAATAGATGCTCACATGGTGATGGGGTGGAATAAAGAAAATGGTTTGTACTTCCTCTAAGAATCATTGACTAGTCACCTGTGACATCTTTCGGAGCTTTAGAGAATGATGCGATGCAACTGTGACACATCAATCTAGCATTCCCTAACCCATGCAGCCTTAGTAATTTCTTCCCAAGTCAGCCTTACCCACTCAACTCACAAGGATTTTAGAGAGAAAAACTATAGAGAGAAGTTTTATAATGTATTTCACTTGTAAATAAGATACAAATGGAAAGGCCATTAGATCTCTTGTTGATCTGAGATTGCATCTCCCCAACTATCATCTACTCGCATTTATTACAATCGTATATAATTACCATATCGCCCCCCGAAATAGTATATTAGAATACTCGAGAAAACCCTAGAATTTTGGGAGATAGGTTGAGGATCGCTCATTCACGGATCGGTTACAATCTTTCATATAGAAATCTTCTGGGTCATGTCATCTCCTTGGACCATGACATTTTCCCCCACCAAGTCAAGCATGTCCTCATTGCATCTTCGGCATAGAAGGTATCGATGTGTTTCCTAAATTGTCAAAGTACTTCAATGGGTTTCCAACTAGCTTTGCTCTCCAGAAGACCCTTCCATTGGACCAAATACTCTTACTTTGGTGCACAATACTGCCTCATGTGACTCGATATACCATGATGCACTCAACCTCTCGATCAAACAAGGTTTTTGCCCCAAGTGGTGCATGTCGTAACTCCTCTCGATTTGGATCTTTCTCATCTATATGGAAATAGTTAACATACTAACATAGAATTTTTTATGTACCTTGAGTTTCGATGGTAGCTTTAGCTTGTACGTGACATTCTCAACTCATTCCAACACTCGGGATGACCTATCATAGTGATGGATCAATCCCTTATGCACATTCTTGTATCGGAGGGTCAAGTGTAGTTTGGCTCACACTAAGCCTTTGACTTGAAATTTCACGTCGCTTCTTATCGGCCCACTTTTTTATGCGCTTTGAGGCCTTATGTTGATAGGTCCACACTAAGTTCACCTACTGGTGCCAATCCTTGGCGAACTTGTATGTGGATTAGCTACTCCCTCGGTAGCCTATGGCAACCGCACTTGGAGTGAACGGTTGTTGCTCTATCATGATCTCAAATGGACTTTGATTTATGGACTTACTTCACTGTAGGTTGTATGAGAATTAGGCTATGTTGATCAACTTTTCCCCATTCGCTTGTCTCGTGCTCACATAATATTAGAGATACATCTCCAAGTGTGCATTTACCCTCTCCGTTTGACTATTGGTTTGGGGATACAAACTCTTAGATTAGTTGAGGTCTAACCCTAGCAGCTTGAAGAGCTTGGTCTAGAAATGCCCCGTGAATTGAGGATCATGATCGCTCACATATCGCCCACGATACTCCCCAATACTTGATGATGTACTTGATGAATAGCTTGGCCGTCTCCCCAGCCGGATAATCCTTCATTGTGGGCACGAATGTCGCATACTTAGAGATTTAGTCCACCATGACTATGAGAGTTCGATACCCTTCGGACTTTGGTAAGTTCACTATAAAATCCATGGAGATGCTCTCCTATGGACGCTCTAAGATGGGAAGTGACTCAAGGACCCTTAGTGATGAGCTGCTCTAGCCTATCTTGTTGGCATGCAAGATAGGTCTTCACATACATCTTAATGTCGTCATGTAGGTGAGACCAATAGTATTAATCCTCCATGAGCATCATGGTGCGGGGGGTCCCTACCCATTTCAACTGGTGGCATTTGCGCAAGACTTCCTTCCTCAACTTCCCATGGAGTAGCACGTACAATCGCCACGCCTTGGTATAAAAAAGATCATCCTCACACCAAAATTGTCGGGTCTTGTTTTCCCGTGCATACTCAGGGAGCGCCTTGACCATTGGGTCATGTTTCAGCCCCTTCTTGATGCAATCAATCCATGAGCACTCAGGTCAACTTAGAGTGACCACAACGCCATCTTTCAGACTCAGATTCTTTTGGATTTGAAAGTAGCTCGTGGCCATGTTGTCTGTCCTCACGACGAACTTGAATCCCAAGAGATAATGCCTCCACGTATGAAGATAATACACCACCGCGGTCAATTCCTTCTCCTGGATAGTATACCGCTATTCGGTATCATTAAGTTTTCGTGACTCAAATGTCACGAGGCGCCTATGTAGCACCGACACGGACACGCGACACGCGACACGACACGACATGACACGACACGACACACCGACACGTTATATATTAAATATATTTTTATATATAAATACATAAATAAATAATAATAAAAATAGCCTAGAATTAATTTACACAAAAAATATTAAATAATATCATTCATTATATTAATTTGTTACAATAATACATAAAACTTAGAGGAAAAAACATTGTTTAAAGAAAAATGCTGAAATGATATTTATAAATTTATTTATTTATGATATATAGCATTTTTTATTACATCTTTCATAGTAAAAGACTTTTTAAAAAACTAAAACAATTCTAAAAAAACAAAACTGAAAAAAAAAAATTTTGATCCCGTGCGTGTATATGTATAGCATTTTTATTACTTCTTTTATTACTTCTTTTGTGTATATTTATATTTTGACCCCACAAGTATTAGAAATTTTTAAAATTGACCCCATGCATGTCGGAATCGCGTGTTGGAATTCTGGACTCGCATGTCGGAGCGTATCGGAGAGAGTTGACCACGTGTCAGATTTTTCGACACTCATTGACCGCGTGTCGGAGCATGTCAGGACATGTCGAGCATGTCGGACACATGTCGGAGTGTCGGACACGACACGAAGGCTTTGGAGAGTGTCTGTGCTACATAGCCAGGCGCCCATCTTGCATAGGAAGACCACCAACAGCATAATCCAAGGTGTCAATCTCTACCTCATAAGGTTTGGAATGATTGAGCAACACGAGTACCAATTTCTCGATCATTGCTTACTTCAACCGATTAAATGTCTTTTGGCATCGAGTTGTCCATCCCACAGCGTCTCATTTTCTAACATATCCATAAGTGACACAATGATGCTCGAATAATTTTAGATGAAACACTGATAGTAGTTTGTGAGGCCAAGGAATGACCTTTACTCCGTCAAAACTAGTCGGTAATTCCTAATCCACGATGGCCGAATCTTGGCCGCGTCCATTTGCACTCGTCCACCCCTGATGATATGCCTCAAGAATGGCTCTTCCCTTTGAGTGAAGGCTCATTTTCTATGCTTGACATATAAGCCATTCTCGCTCAAGACTTGGAAAATTTGTTTCCGGCGCTCAATGTGTTCCTCGAGTGTCCGGTTATATACTATGATATCATCAAGATAAACCACAACAAACCAATCAAGGAATGGGTAGAGTTACCTTGTTCATCACTGTGCAGAACATGGCTAGAGCATTGGTTAGGCCAAATAACATAACAAGGAACTCGTAGGATCCATACTGCATCGAGCAAGCTATTTTCGGCTCATCCCCTTCAACGAATCAAACTTGGTAGTAGCCCAATCGAAGGTTAAGCTTGGTGAACCACTATACTCTTTCAAGTTGATCGAATAGATCCGTAATGAGTGGGATTGGGTACCTATTCTTGACCGTGAGCTTGTTCAACGTCCAGAAATCTATGCACATCCGGAGGGATCCATTGTGCTTCTTTTGGAACAAAACCGGGGTGCTAAACGAAGCCTTTAACGACCAAATATAACTTACATTAAGCAATTCCTTGAGTTGTTTTTGTAGTTCTTATAATTCAGGGGGTGCCATGTGATAAGGTGCCATGGCAGGCGGTCGAGTGTCAAGCATAAGCTCAATCCAATGATCCACCTTCCTTTGAGGTGAAGGCTTCTTCAATAGCTGAGGAGGCATCATATCCTTGAACGAGTTCAGGACTTGGTTATCTCCGTCGGGACATCACTCCCTTCACCTTTATGGCCTTTAGCTTTCAAAGTTGCTAAGAAAGTTACCTCCCATTTCCTTGCTCCCAAAGAAACTTGCATAGCCGATAGTATCTTTCGATCATAGCTCGACTCACGCTAGATCGGGATCACACATTGGCAACAGCCATCCAATATGCATATACAGTCGATGAATGTCATAACACCAGCGTTTATCCTATCTAGGAATCCAAGACCCATGATAAAGTTATAATCGTTGGAAAGGATTACCACAATAGTCTCCTAGCTAGTCCATGGTCCAATGTGAAGCTCCACATCCCTAGCCACGATGCTAGTCAGGACCTCCTTGGAGTTTATGGTCTTGAGCCACCCAACTCTTTTTTCGACTCAAAGATTTAGCTTCTTCGTGGTCTCTTCTAATATGAAGAGATTGGATATCGAAATGTCCATAAGTGCACTCATCATGGTTCCTCCGATCTTCACATCCTTGAACATAAGTCCCTTAGGCTCCTTTGCCTTCCTGGACTTGATGATGCTTGGGATCCGCAACAAACCCAGTCACGTCTCTTCCTTTGCCTCTTGTCCTCCTTGAAGAGGACCACAAGCTTGACCATATTCAAATAATCTCGAGTCATATGTGGGCCATCACAAAAGAAGCACTTATAGGTGTATACCTTCCTTTGTCCTTCACCGCTCGACTCTAGCAAAGCCTTAGGAGGGACCGTTGGTGGTTTGCCTTCACTCGGATGGTGAAGTTTGTTTCTCCGCCCATTGGCCTTGCCCTTCAAATGGGAGTTCGACTTACTCTTAGAAGGTGGCTTGTACTCTACGAGGGTCTTAGCACTTATAGGTGTATACCTTCCTTTGTCCTTCACCGCTCGACTCTAGCAAAGCCTTAGGAGGGACCGTTGGTGGTTTGCCTTCACTCGGATGGTGAAGTTTGTTTCTCCGCCCATTGGCCTTGTCCTTCAAATGGGAGTTCGACTTACTCTTAGAAGGTGGCTTGTACTCTACGAGGGTCTTAGCCACAATCTTGGTAGTTGTGAGATCCCTTGTGTTGCATTGCTTGAGCTCTTGCTTGACCTACAGTTTGAGGCCACCCATGAATTGATAATATACCTCCATATCGCTCATCAATGGGATTTGGAGTAGCAACTCCAAGTATTGCTTGATATACTGGTGAACTCTTTCCTTTTCCTCTAGGTGACAAAGCTCATCGCGAGCTTCTACCTCTACATAATCTCTATAATGACCATGAACAGCTACTCCTGGAGTGGTAAAAAACCCTGGAATAAAAGATGGGCAATCCTGAGCCAAATCTTGTTTGGGATAGTTCCATTGAAATTCCTCGACAAACATTGCCCAAGTCATGATAGGGTCACCACTTTTATCATCGCACCAACAATGCCACCACAACAATGCATTATCAACCAAGTATATAGTTGTAGTGTTTACTTGAGATGCAATGTTGATTATTCCCATGGCTTGGAAGTACCGTTCAATGCACCATAAGAAGTTGTTCACATCCTTGGCCACCTGTGAGCCCTTAAACTCCTTTGGCTTGGGCTTGTCCAATCATGGATTCGATTGCACGATGCTCACTCCATTCACGCGTGCTGCTTCAACTTCCGTGAGCTTCCCCTTAAGCTTGGCTATCTTTGCACGCATGACCACCATCATGGCATCCAAGGCATCATCTTGTTGTTGGACTTCTTAGGCCAAGGCCCCCAAGCACCTCCCCACAAGTTCTCTCATGCATGTCTTGAGCTCTTGCACCTCAGTCATGAGCTCCTCCCTTCGATCTCAACTACTTCAATGGTGCGGGTCAAATCCTCAACCGATCCTTGGACTTTTGAGACAACGAGGTCCATGTTCACCACTCAATGCTTCAAGTCACCCATCAGATCCCTCGAACTCGAGTAACCACGGCCCTTTTTTGCCTTGGCGCCACCCTCTTCAATGGCCCTTCCACAATCCTCACCATGAATGATCAAGACATCATAACATGGATCAAGCATTGCGCCTTGGAACGACTTGCTCGAGTATCACTTATCACAAGTCAATCAATCTAGCATTCTCAAGTTGTGTAGTTTTAGGAATTTCTTACCAAGTCAGCCATACCCACTCGATTCACAAGAATCTTAGAAAGAGAAACTCTTAAGAGAGAAGATTTCACTTGTAAATGATACATCAATGAAGGGGGAGGAGGCCCCCATATGTATGAATACAATGCTAACCATATCGGTATATTTGCTCTTGATCCAACGGTGAAGATTGCATCTTCCTGACTACAATCTATATGCATTTATACAATTATCATATCGTCCATCCCTAAGAGTATTTTAGAATACTCAAGAAAGCCCTAGAACTTTGGGAGATAGGTTCACAATCCTTTGTATAGAAACCCTGTGAGTCGTGTCATGTCCTTGGACCGTGGCACATAGAGCCAGGGCACTAGAACGACAGCTGATGACTATTCTAAGTCAAAGAGGACTCCTAGGATATGCAAAAACTGGGAAGTTGAACTTCGTTAGCATGGTGTTTTAGGCCAAACATCATAAGTGAAGTTTCAGCATCGCAATGTACTGGAACACCACTTGCGGGACCTTCTCCAATCCCATCCAAGAGTGCCGCCATCCAACAGTGCTGCCGCATGTACTCCTCTTTTATGATTGGTTTCGTTCGGAAGATCTAGGTCTATTTCATGATACACAGAGCAAGGTCCTTGGTCACATCAAATTACGATAAGCAATGATCCGAAATTAGATAAGTAGAAAGATCGAGCGCACATTTCAGATAGATCCAACATAATTTTGACTATAGTTGAATAACTTCTTCCACTATTATTCTACATTGAAATCTCAAATAAGATTTTCTACTGTTCTTATTCCAAGGATGAAATTACATTACTTTTCATATCGAGGACAATTGGCAAAGGGAGCAACTTCCCCCACCGGTCAGGCGACGATAATTTACTTGCTAAAGTCGGACGCAATATAGTATAATGCAATTCGACCAAAAAATAAATAAATAAATAGTAGAATGCAACAGTACGCAATGGGAGCCTCAAGCGAGTCTGAACTACAAAGGCGATGCATTCTCGACTCCCTAGTTTAACATAAATGTAAAGCCCGTTCGGCTTTTGAAAATTACCAAGAGGGTTTTCAGATGGATCCATCATAAATAAGAGAATGAACCAAGTCAAGACCCCCAAATTTACCTCACAGGACGCCTAAACGTCAACTCCGGTCCAGAGAGGTAACAAACAGGAACTGACTTAAACTTAACCACCAAGCGAAAAGCCTTTGATAAACATGTTTCTTCCTGTAAACATCTGTACATTCCGCCGCCCCCAGTTTGTCCCCCTGACAGTGAACATATTACATGAATCTTTGATACATTATCCAAAGCTTTCACTTTGCTACCCTAATAAAGAAAAACAAAATAGAAATAATCAATGTTTTCTTTCCCATTTTCCTTCTCGTCTGCCATCGCGTTCCCTTCTTTCCACCACCTGCCTCGATTTGCTCCCTCTAGAGCCATGCCTTTGGGCAGATCCATATAAACCAGGTTGCCCGTCAAATGCCAACACCAACTCCCCATCCCCAACACTACCAGTGTCACCTGAGTCCTTGCTTCCATCGAAATTTTCTTCATAATTACTGCCCGTGTCATCGGCTCGGTCACGAGACTGTAAAATTGTGGGTGGCTGCCCAGCAAATGGACGAGATCCAGACAGCACAACCGTTGGCATTGTTCCCATGGATGAGCTGCTGCCAGCATTTTCAGGCTGCGAACTCCCACCACCTGCTCTAGTGCTTCCTTCATTAATCGGCCTTCCATTATCCCTCTCACGATATCTATCCCGTGAGCGACTGCACATTTCATCAAGGGAATACTAAAATCACAAAACTATTAAAAGCCAGATATCATTTCTAGCACAGCAATTTAGGGGATGAAAGAATTGAAAGGCATCATAGGAAAGGGATCGAGAAAGAGGGAAAAGAGTTACCCAACATGACCACTAAACGCTCAAACAAACACTTGGCCTGAAAGAAGGGCTATGATAAACACAAAATGACAACTCTAACTACGGGCCCACTTTGCCAAACATACTGCAAAGCTCGCAAAAAAGATAGTGCTCGGTGGCCTAAGAGGATCCATTAAATTGACTCCATTTAGTGAGAGACAAGGACTGGTGGTTGTTAGTTGTAATAAATAATATAGACAAATATCTGTAGTCCCCTCTGATTGAATGAATTTGTGTACAAGCAGCAAGCGAAAAGCTTGCCTCGCTTGCAACATTATACTACCTTTAAATTTGATCAAGGACTGGTATTTAGAATCTTCAACAGCTGGATAGAAAATGAGAATCCTCTTTAAGGTTCACATGTGAAGCACCAAAGTGATACCTGGACTGAGCAGAGGATGGAAATTCACGCCTTGAAGATCGTACTCCTGATTCGATCTGCTCCAATTCTTGCTGAAGTTCTCTCTACAAGCAGTGCCATAATTATTTCCAAAGAAGACTCAACAAACCAAGAAAAAAATGATTCTGTTGTTTTTATTTGAAGGGCAAATCATCAGTTTAGCAATACATTGAGCTACCATAATTAAGAAAATGGTATGATCTTTCGGTGTGAGTTTCA
The DNA here is from genome assembly GCA_014182715.1 of Eucalyptus cloeziana. NCBI lineage: Eukaryota > Viridiplantae > Streptophyta > Magnoliopsida > Myrtales > Myrtaceae > Eucalyptus > Eucalyptus cloeziana. The sequence goes on from CM024644.1 coordinate 32,640,840, forward strand.
TCACTAGGTTAGTATAATTTGATGGATACCATCTTACTAGGAAGAAAAACGACTTCCTAGTTTAGTGTTTCACAAGCAGCACTAACTTCCTCTGCCCCCACAAAATAGGATAAGTAGAAGGTAGATGCCCTAGTGGCACTAAAAAGAAAACTGGCTAACTTAATATCAAAGAGGCGAAACATCTAGCACCTCCAAACAAGATGGATGCCAGAAGACTACAAACTTTGCCAGGACGCCACTCTATGCTTGGGAAAGAACACAAAATTTACCATTTACCATCTATAAGAAGAATATTTACCTACATCTATACTAATAACCTGCTTTTCCATAGATTATTTGTCTAGCTTTTAATTTCAGTAGCTGTTGTCACCTATCAAAGCCCGCACACCTTTAATTTCAGTTTCTTCTTTTTATTCTTTTTTTTTTTCCAAGGTAAAGAAATCTCCATATACTTTTTAAATATGGATTAGAAAGGTTTCCAAGTATGAGGAGTCAATTAACGAGCATCTCAAAAATATGAAATACAGTCTCACATGATAACTAAATCACAAGGATTCAGTTGATGGATTGGCACCTAATTATTGATGGAAGAAGTCAATTTACATTACAAATGACCCAAACTGTAAGGGGTCTCTGGACAGTTTTTCCTTAGTTTTTCAGCACATCATCAAGAGCTTGTCATGCTCCCACTCCTAATGATTCTCTTTAAACAATGTTTTTGTTAGATGAACACTCTTCCATAGATATATTTCTCTCTGCATAAAAAGAAAAGGGAAGACAAAAAGCTTCAGAATTGAAAAATTGAACGATAATATTCCAGTCATTTATGACTATGGCGTGTCCAACTGCACAGCCCCAGTAGGAATCAATAAAGAAACTATCCACCCAAGGATTGCCTTTATTCAATCATTCAGAATAGCTTAGTCATCAAATGAGGAGAGAATTGAAAATAATTTGTGACTTCGCAGAACCACAGCTGCCGCAAGATCTATGAAGTACCTAAACTTCTTTAGGTAGACAAACAAGTGAGAATTGAAAGTGGCCAAAACTATTTTTTATGCAACGAAGTAATCTCGTAATGAATGATTAAGGGCACTGGGCACTAACAAAAGCTGACAGGCTTCTCAATGAAAGATACAACTACATGTTAATTTCTCTCCATAGCATATTTATGTGTTATTATCAGCACAAAACATTTTAATTTTCCAGAATTTCTCATACAATGCCCTTCATTTGTGAATTGAGGATCAACAATAAAAAAAAAAAAGGTAGAAGAATTAGTCAGAACCTTAATAAAGCCACTGGAGTTTGATTGGCTTATTAGAACCAGCGGCAGAAAAATCAGCCAGTACTATACTAAAACTACTAGAATTTTGTTGACTTAGTGGTTAGGGACCAAACTTATGTTAAAATTATGCAGAAAAGAATTATTGCCACCAAATGCAAATTATTCCACATTTGGGCCATCCGCCCAAGCTTTTTAAACTGCATCTCACCAGGTCCATGAAGTTAGTGGGGCATTTCACGAAGCATACCATTTGACTACAATGCTTGAACAACTCTGTCAATGGAGTATATTAACAATCATAGCTTTGCTACTCAAATGGATCATCCTCCATTAATAGAAAGTCTTTGATATGAAGTGGATGATTTACATTAGCTAAGTGAATACACTGGTAAGTTTGCATGCCATTTAGGTTGAGTTTGTAGTTTCAAAAGTACTTTACAATTGGTAAAAAATAAATAAAAATGAAAAGGCATGTGTAAGGAGCTTGAATTTATTCTACTTGAGATAATTCCAACCCACGCACACCTCTTCATTCATGGGTATGTTTCGTTGTCTATTTTGTAATTATTTGTTCATCCAGATAATAAGATGTCGATGAAGATCAACAAAAGACTTTGAACGATGAACACGTAAAGTTAATGTGCAATTCAAAGTTTTTCTCAGCTTAAAATTCTCTCAGCAAACCAACACAAGGAAAAAAATAACATATTTAGGGGTCATTCACCAGCCTCCTCAATACAGGTCACTCTTAAGACCTGAGACTCCAACAGTTTTTAAAGGCAACCCAAAACTTTGAATACCAGGAAAAATAATTAACAGCAAGAGAAATACTAGTTGTACAGATTAGCAGAAGGATTTGTTTATTGAAGGATGTGACGAGCATGCATTGGATGTTTTCAATACATTGACCAAACTTACCTGTAAATCCCTTGTTGGGGAACAGGAACTGTTTCTCTAAACATCAGTTTATGCACATACTTGTCTTTTACCATATCATAACAAATTTGCAAGGGCTCTCTAAATTAATTGATCACTGTTAATGATTGAAAGACCTATGGCATGCTTGAGCTGTAGTGAAAGATTTTCTTGCCTGTGCCTGCTTCTCCTTTTCCAGATCAAGGCTGTAACGCAACTCCCTGGTTCTTGCACGCTCAATTTCAAGCAGCCGTTGTCTCTCGATCTCTTTTTCTACCTCAGCTGTCTTTTCCCTGAGAAAGGCCATCAGTAATTGATATAAACATGAGATCATTCGCATTTTAGAATTGAGCAAAGTCAAAATCACTAAAGGCATCAATATAAGGGGGGAAAAGAACCTATCAAGCTCCTGCAGTAATTCTGCTTCTCGTACAGCAGCCTCTTCCAGGAACTTCTTGCGAGTGTGTCTCATAAGGAGTTTCTTTTGCCGGCGAGCTATTATTTCTTCTTGCAGCCTTGACTTCTCACTGCCGAATGAAATTAAAGCTGGTGGTTATTCAAGAATTGTTATCAAGCTAGCCTCAAAAGAGCATGTTGTATTACATGCTTAAGGAGGCTTCCTTCCAATTTATCAGTAAATGCTTAGCTGGTGAGCAATTGCAATAATTGGGTTCATCGATATTCCCAGTATAAAAAATGGCTCACATATAAAATCAATTTCAATTCTTTCTTGTTCAAATGATTTTTCCCAATTGATATATGTGGCATATAAATCCTCTGTTCGTGGATTAATGAAAATGGGCAAAATCTCCAATTGCTTGTGCCATTCTATGAGTCTTTTCCTTTTTGCATATGGCATTGCCCCTCCTTTGACATATCCACTAGTTTGGAACTTAACTTGAAAGCCATATTTTGAATCAGATGACTTCAGGATGCTCCCAAAAACTGACAAATGGCAAGTGCTTTCGCTTCTGGGGCATTGTATCAACACAATTAAACTATGAATATATAAGAATCAGTTATATAGTTGATGAAGTGCTTGTAACCTTGTTACGTTTTTTCTGAATGGTTTGATTAATAACCAGCTACTAAGAGATAATGCTCTGTTGACTTCACATGATTTTCCTCTGGTATTACATCTATTCTAAAATTATGACCGACCACATGTTTATCATTTTCATTGAACTCTTCAATGAGTCCTTCCTCTCCCTATGATGTCAAAAGTAAACTAATTTAACTAGGGGTCTCATTGTGGAGGAACCAGAGAAACTACACACTGCCCTTGCACCAAAAAGAGCATCTGCCATACTACTTGATCCAGTCCACCAGTTAAATGATTCTATAGTCATCAAAACATTGACATCATCACTCATTTTGGTTAAGATGAACTTTTTCATAGATCCATGGAAGACATAATAGGATTAGAATTCTTCTCCTAAGGATTACTATCAAGTTTATATTTCTAGTTAAAGCAGTATTCCAGGGTTTTTAATCTTTAATAGGAGAAGCATTTTCAAAAGAGCCTCTAACAAGACCTTACTTTTGAGGAGTCAATGAATAACATTTGAGTTTAAACAATTGTCCTCTTGAGAATTGACATATGCAATTTTCAAGAATGATCCTGAAGAAACCCTAAGTACAATGTTCAAGAGCATTAAAAATATATTTACTCGTCAAGAATTAGCATTCAAAGAAATTTTTTTACCAATTTCAACATAAATAAGGTGCACTCATGGTCCATCATCGCAATGGAGCTCTCTGCTGTATCATGAGGATCTATGGCACTAAACTTGAACACTTTAAGTACCACCAGCACACACAAAGTGCATCATTTGGGAAAAAAAATGGTCAAAAATACATGTTGTGCTTATTCGGATATGCATTTGAAATGGATGTTAGAGTCGCCATAATTCAACTGTATTACCCAAGAGTACTAATACTTCCCATCCTTGTGCATACTTCGATCACAAAAAAAGAAAAAGATCAAACCAAGTCCTTGTGCATCCTCAATCTGACGTAGGAGTTGAATTGATTGGTAAGCAAGGAAATGAAACTTACATTGACTGAATAGAGTTCTTGATTTGCTGAAGACGATTCTCATCCTTCATCAGATCTGAAAAAGGAAGCATAAATATTAAATACTGGAAAAACGAATTCCACAAGATAAAGATGACAAGGACATAAGATCACCAGCTGAAGAATTCAATTCAGTGCTCTCTTTGGAATCTCTGAATTGATCTTCTGCATGATTCTCATTTTGAAGAACCTCCAACTCCATTTCAGCTTCTTCTTGCTCCTGCAATACATCATATTTAAAAAAGGAAAAAGAGAGAACAACAAAGTCCTAAATGTGTACCATGGATCACATTGAATCCAAGACTCACCACAACTTCTTCAAGTAGTTTTCCAGAGAATGCTTCTATGTATGACTGAGCAGAAGTCAGCTTTGTGAGTACCTGAAATAAGTCAGTGCACAAAGTGTGTCTCAAGGGAGAAGCATGATGAAGCCATAATATTAAATGTTAAAATTCCACATCTACCACTTCTTCCTATGTTTTAGCAAACTTTAAAAAATGGCAAAATGAAGGCCAAACAAAAATACAAATGCATCAAGGTGACAAACAGAAGAATAGGGAAAGATGAGACATCAAAGTTCCGTTTGTTTTGTCGAAAATGAATGTTTCGGAATTTTTTTCCTAAAATCAATAGTTTATATCCCTTAAAAAATGAATGAACAAAAAATATTTTCATCATTTATTTTCAGAAACAAACGGAGTTAAAACTTCCACTTACCTTTTTCATGATCAATCACGGACTTTCTTTTAGCAAAAGAACTAGAGCTACTTCATAATTGATGGTCATATTTAGTGGAAAACTAACTCAAACATCATATGCAGAAAGTGCTAGATTTAACTGGTAAATCCTTGTGACTCACAATCCTGTCTGTCAAGATGGTAAGAATATAAGTCTTTCACCTCTTTATCAGTTTCAAATTCTTATCAATTAGATGTCAACATTATGAAGATAATTGTTCACAATGAGCAAAGTCAAAAAAATTCACCAAATTTTATGGGCTAAAGTGCAAAGACATGCTTGGTGTCTTTCTGGAATGCATAAGATTTTATTGGTTGAATTACAAATAAAAAATAAAACTCACTGGCACTAAGCTAATCTGTAAAGTTACTCAAACAACTACCGATGGTCCAAAAGATAAAAGTAAATGCCCAGATATAGATGAATCCTGTTGTCATAACGAATTACCCAAACTGACAATTTAAACCAAATAAAAAAGAAATTGGACATAGATTTTATGTCTCACTGATTGACCAAAGCAGCAATAGTGTTCTATACGATTGTTAATGGCAACATACAAAGCATCATCAGCTTACAGCATCACATGTTTTCAAGACCAGTCCTATCTCCTCTATCCATCCACAACATCGCTTTTTTTTCCAGATATCCTTGACTCACGAAATGCGTACAAGTTAATAACTCGAATTTCAACAAAGGTTGAGAAAACATGGGTTCTAGAAACAACTACCATACATGAGATTAATGTTAGCTGACACTGCAATCTAAGAAAAACTAAAGGTCCCAACTTGAGTTCAAAACTCATTGATGATCTAATACAATGTCCACAGCTATTTATCCGAACTTAGTGACAGATGTCTGGTTGCAAAATTTGGCCTTCAAAGCATGTTGGATCTCCAAAAAGAAAACAAAACACTGGCGTTTGGAGGTGCATTAGAGAGGACTGAAGTGAGTTTTCTCTTCAAGCTGCATTAAAGTAGCAATGGGAATTGGATACACTTTTTGGCTCGACAGTGGCAAAATGACTGTAAATGCTTTGTTTTGCCATTAGGCTCTTTTTTGGTTTCTTGAGCTTTTTGTGCTCAAGTTTGCACCCCATTGGTGCCAAATATGAATTGATTTACCTATAGATACAGTTCACTACCTGCTGTAGACTTCAGATTGGCCACTGTCATGCCTTAGACATAACCAAAAGAGGAAGACATACGACTATAAAGTTGCTCAGTTATGTTTATGCAATATGACATTAATATGAAATGGCCATACAAACACTTACTACCTGAAGAATTTCCTCTCGTGTGCTGCTGAAATCAGGATCAAGTTGCTTGAAACCACGGGCATAAAGAGCTTCTCTCAGGACCTTTTACAGTGAAGCATGGTTCAGTAAACACTTAATATGAGCTATTAACTATGTAAAATTCAGCCCATGTAAAGTATTCAGACAAAATTCTTTTGATCCATCCTGCATCTAATAAAGCCTCTTATAAGGTAATGAGATCCATTAAAAATGATGATTACAACTTGATTTGATCGCTCATATATAGTTCATTAAATTGCACCAAGGATGCACCTCCTCAATAAAATATACGTGTCAGAAGAGATATCTAAGAACCGCAAGACAAATCAAATAGAAAAAGAACCACGTCATCAACCAAAAGAATAGAGTGGTCCTTGATTGCACCTATTTGACTTCACTCCAGAGACCTCCTACAATGCAGAAAATGAAAGCTGGGACTAAAACCAGAATTCTTTCACCTATTTTCCAAAAACATCAGTGCTGACCCAGCTAATAGTTCTTCCCTAACTGACTGTACCATGATCTGAATTATAGGATTGACGATGCTGAACATGAACATTATTTAAACTCAAAATACAAGAAAAAAAGATTAAAAAAATCATCTTCCACTTACCTCTTTCTCCTCAACCCCTTTATCTCTCAACCTACATAAGGCTAGGCAAATTTGCTTCTCAAGATATCCAATCTTTCCTTCTGCAACATATAGAGTTCCCAGATCATTTAAAAACATAAGAAAACACACACACACACACACACACAGGGTTCATTATAGCTTCTCTCTCTCTCTCTCTCTCTCTCTCTCCCTCTTTTTGCTTGCTTCTTTTCATAATCAATCATCTGCCTTTTCATTTCTTTCTAGGGGAAAGGTGCCAGGAGCTGGAATGACTCTTCAAGAGGCTAAAATCAACAGCAATAAAGAAAACTTCTTCATACCAGTCTTTGAAGAGCCCAAATTCTCAATCTCAACCCATAGGTTATCAGGAATCAAAGAAATATCTTCCTCTGAAGAGTACAGGCAAGCACCTGCAACAAGTGCTAAAGAGAGTTGTAAGAAAGGGCTCTCAAGCATTGGGTGTGCAAGTTTCCCTAGGCCATTTAGAACAGCATCAGCAGATGCAAGAAAGCATTGCAACTGCTGACGACCAGCAAAGGGAATATAATCTACTAGTAGTGCCATTGCACGCGTCCTCAGAAGCAAGATGTATCTGATGATCCCATAAGAGCAACATGATCCCATGTACTTGAAACCAGAAGAGGGAGAACTGACTCAGAAGCATCAGTAATTGAAACAGGAGAAACTAACTTATCCTGATATCTTGAAAAATCCATGACTGAGATTCCATCAATGTCTTGACCAACAATCTTTCCTAAGTGCTTAAGTGCTATCAGCCTTTGCTCAGGTTCTTTATGGCCAAGCAACCTACAAAATAGCTCCACTGGAACCTCCTTTCCACTAAAGTTATGGAATCCTCTACCAAGCAACGTCATCAACCATTTATCAGATTGTAAAAACGCCATGAAAGTTTAGGAGCACAGCAAGAAAACCTTGTAATTGCTATACATAGGGTTTCCACAATATCATGAATGGGCAAAGAAAGTGGTACTGCAAGTAGGCAGTCAACCATCACAGATGCAACAGTCCAGCAATGTCTTTCTAGGAGAACCAAAATAAATTCACTAAGGCCCTCTAGACCAACCCTCCAATGCATTGGAAGCTCGTTGATGATGCAACTGAGGTAGGAGAGTCCTCCCTTTTGCCATCATCACATAAATGAATGTTTGCAGAATTGCAGATAAGCACCTCAAGTATATAAAGCTTTCTGCTGATGAAACAACCAACTTCTTGGTAAGTCGATGATGAAGCATCCAACATTGCTCCAGTGTTGGACTAGTTTTTATATGCAGAAGTTATTGGGCTTCAGCTATATGGACCCAAATAATCGTCTTTTACCTAGTTGGGCTTTCACATATTATTTTGGACTATATTAACAATATATCCAATAATCTCCTCATATGTTCACCATACAGCATAATCCAATAAAAGGTGGTTAGTGTAATGTTCGGACAAACATGAATCATCCACATTTAGTCAACGACAATCAACTTGGATCGGTCAAAGAGTTTTCAGCGGAAAGTATTAAACTCAATCATCATTTGCAATCTAAATAAGTGAAACATTCTTATCATGAATCTGTTCTAAGATCAACAAATCAAAATAAGTATTAGGAGTTTTAGATTCAATCTAAACTCATCCAAATCCCAAAATAAATCTCAGACTCAGTTCACAATCATTATATGCAAAATAATCAAGTATAAGTAAGCCAGTCAAAATAGTTGAAGGCCTTACAAATATAAGAAACAAGCATAATAATGTTCACAAAATAGAAATAGAAAAATATAAGTCTCAAGTAAAGGGACTTCATCAAAATAGGCAATAGCAGGTAAACTGTCAAGTCCCCACACGCTTTAAATGATATATATTCATTCATCAAGTAGGTCATCCTAGTTAGGATCCCACTCATTAAGCTCTCCTCCATCTCTGCCATCCCTTGTAAAATGTCAAATATGAATTTCATATTATCATGAATTCAATCATTTGAATAAAAACTTAGCACCATTTCATCAGGCAGAGAAGAACATATATTAATGTCATAAAACATCATAATATCATGTTCATAAGCATCAAGCCGAGTTTAATAAATTATGAACAAGACCTAAACAATGTGATTTACAAAGAGCCATCAACTTAAGTCTATTTGTAGGAGAATAACTATTATCTAGTTTCAAGAACATGACCAATAGTCAAGTCACTTACAATAACATAGTCATGTAATATCAAGTTTCAATTAAGAACAAGACCGAAAGGGCTTCTTATGTAAACAACTGTTTCTATGTTTCAATTTGGAATGTCATAGTTCTTTGATTCCTTAAAGTCAAATAATCTAGTATCAAGTTTGGAATGAGATCATTTAACCAAAAGGATAGTCTAACCTAGTTGAATTGTATTATCAAGTTTGGAATGACACAAGTTTCCCCGATAGAACATTTGAATTAGATTAAAGTCATCTTCATCAAGTTTGGAATGAGACAACTCACCCTCTTCAAATTAGTCGATCGTGAACATCGATAAAACATATAAACTGTGCTTATCATTGTAACCAATAAAGAAATATTCGATAATTCAAAACACATAATTAGAAGGTAAGTAAATGGTAGTTAAGACTTGCCTATATAGTCTTTGACCCCATTTCCCCCACCGTTGTGAATAATCGATCTTTAGGGATATATTTGGTGAGAGTATCGGCTATGTTATCCTTCGATCTCACATCGATCAAGGTGATAACCCATTGTTTTCTCAGATAATTCAATAACACATGTCTCAGTCTCACATGTCTTCTTTTTGAATTAAAAAAGAGCATTCTTGACGACTTGGACAGCTGCTTGATTATTACACAATAAGCTTAAAGAATTAATCTTTAGCCGAGTCAAAGGAATATCTATAATCAGATTCTTTATCCATTCAGCCTCTTCGTCGGTTGAGGCTAAAATAAAAAGTTTCGATTTCATAGACGATAATACAATACAAGTCTGTCGTTTGGATTTCCAAGTAATAGCAGTTCCACCCAAAGTGAATACATATCCACTAGTGGACTTACTATTTCTAATATCTGAGCACCATGAGGCATCATAATATCCATCCACAGTTGGAGGATAACCAGAATAATAGATAGCATAATCTTTAGTATCTTTAAGGTATGTCATTAGCCTATTGAGGGTATCCCAATGCTCTTCACTAGGATTACTAGTAAAACGACTCAGCATGTCAATTGTAAAGGCTATGTCGGGTCTAGTGTAACTCATAGCATATATGAGACTACCAAGCAGTTTTGAGTAATTTAATTGATTAACGCTGGTCCCTTCATTAGGACTCAGTCTGTTATTATAATCACATGGTGTCTCACTCAGTTTACACTTATCGTATCCCAAAGTAGAAAGTAATTGCTCAATATAATGAGTCTAGCTAATTAAAAAGATGACTTGCCGTTTAAAGCTTACTTTCATACCAAGAATGGTATTAGCAATACAAAGATCTTTCATGTCAATTTTTTTTAGCTAAAATAGCTTTCACGTTACTCACTATAGAATGATCAAAACTAAGAATTAACATGTCATCAACATACAAGCAAATGATGACTATCTTATTTGACATAGAGCGATGGTAAAAGCATTTATCTGAATAATTAGACTGAAAGCCATAACTCTTTACCACTTTGTTAAATTTAAGATACCACATTTTAGGTACTTGTTTAAGACCATACAAGGATTTATTCAATTTACAAACTTTGTCCTCAAGATTTTTCATAACATATCCTTTCGATTGTTCCATGTAAATTTTCTCATTTAACTCCCCATTTAAGAAAGCTGTTTTTACATCCATTTGATGTAGTACAAAGTGTTCAATAGATGCCAAAGCAAAAAGAATTCTTATAGTTGATAGATGACACACAGGTGAATAAACATCAAAATAATCTATTCCACTTTGTTGTTTATAGTTTTTAGCTACTAAACGTGCTTTGTATCTGGCTATTGATCAATCACTATTCAGTTTCTTCTTCAATACCCATTTACAACCTATAGCTTTAGTCTCTTTTGGCAAATTTATTAGCTGCCAAGTGTGGTTCTGCAGCAGAGAGCTCAGTTCATCATCTATGGCTTCTGCCCACAGTAGGGATTCCCTAGATATCATTGCTTCTTGATAGGAGAATGGATCATCCTCAAGATGGTAAGCAACAAAATCCTCACCAAAACTTTCGGGAACTCTCACTCTTGTAGATACTCTAACTGGCAAGAAATTCTGAAATCATATCTGTAGATCCAGAAATATTCAGGCTTTGAGATCTGAGAAACTTGTTTTCGAAGAACACTACATCTCTAGATTTTATCACTGTGTTAGTAGATAGATCTAAAAACCTATTTGCAGCACTATTTTCTGCACCACCTAGATATACACAAGTAATTGTTCTAGGTCCCACCTTAGGGGTCTTAGGATCTGGTATGTTTACATAAGCAATACAACCCTAAGTCTTAAGAGTATCATATTTACAAGGGCGCTTATGTCATATCTCATAAGGCGTCATAGATAACTTAGAGTGCGGCAACATGTTCAAGATGTGATTAGCAGTTAGAACTGCTTCTCCCCAGTAGGAGGAATGCATGCCAGTTGTAAGTAACATAGAGTTTAACATTTCAGTTAATGTTTTATTCTTACGCTCGGCAACACCATTTGATTGGGGTGAATAAGGAGCAGTGGTTTCAAGTATTATATCTTATGAAGCACAAAATTCATTGAACCTTGACGTAGTATATTCTCCTTCTATATCACTCCCAAACCTCTTAATTTTCAAGTTGAGTTGATTTTCTACTCTAGACTTAAAATTCTTAAATTTTTCAAAAGCCTCATCTTTCGATTTCAACAAATAGACATGACAATATCTAGAAAAATCATGTATGAATGTTATTAGATACTTTCAATTACCTCTAGTAATGTAATTTCTAAAGTCACAAATGTCATAATGTATTAACTCAAGAAGTTGTGTGTTTTTAGAAACCAACTTAAAGGGTTTTCTAGTGATTTTAGCCTGTGCACACATTTCACACTTGTCAAATCGAATAGAAGTATCTAATGGAATGTTGTGAGTTTTAGTTAGATGTTGCATTTTCCTGTAATTCACATGTCCAAGTCTATTGTTTAGCAACTTTGGATCAATTAAAGTAGAATTCACATGGTTTATGCTATCAATATAAAAACTCAACCTATACATACCATTAACCATGAATGCACAACCGAAATAATATGAGTTAACAGATAAAGTTACTCTACCATTCATAGTTAAAAAAGACATACCAGTTTTATCAATTAAACTTATAGATATCAAATTCTTTTTAAGTAAAGGTACTACTCTAACATGTTTTAGAGTTAGTAATTTACTCGAAGAAAGCATGAAATTTGCAGTTCCAGCATGAGTCATCTTTGTCTCGCCACCATTGCAATTTTCCATAGTGTCTTTCACTTTCGTGACCTTAGTTAGTAAGCTCTTGTCATTTGTAACATGACAAGTAGCACCACTATCTAACCACCACTTTGAAGAGATACTGGCCTTTCCATTCTTCATCATTCCAACGAAGGCTCGAGACTCAGATGCACTAATTAGCATATTGGCCTCATTTTGTGGTGTATCATTATTTGGCTTCTTTGGTAACTTACACTCTGCTGCCCAGTGACCCCAATTTCCACAGTTATGGCATTTGCCCTTCTTCTTCTTTTTAGAGATAGTCTTTTTAACCTTTAATTGTAAAGAAGATTCACCTTTTGGTGACTTGGACTTTCTCTGAGGTTTATTAGAGTGTGAAACTAAGTTGGCAACCGACTTTTGTTGTTCTACTTGTTCAAAACTCTTTCTAGTAATGTTTTGAACCTCAATGTGAATATACCTCTGTCGCGATCTACCCTCGAGGGGAGGGAACAGGCTTAGGGGTATTGTCTAAAGGACGAGTCTAAGACCCATGATTAGGCGCGGGCTCTCCCAAGCTCATACTCTGCGTGACATTATGATATTTTTTAGGTATTTTGCACAAAAGGAGTCGCCACTAGCCTATTGGGGTTAGCTAGGAACCAAGTGGGGCATTGAAGTATACCTCACTTCCTACACAACCAAAAAATCTAGGGTCGGGGACTTGATTACACTAATTGACCAATTAGTGCCATTTTGATACCTAATCTTGTTCATTTTAACAAAATAATTTTTGGCAAGCAGTTTGGATTGATTTTATACCTATCCGCTAACATGTGAGGTGATCATGCATGTGCGCAATCATTAAAACAATGATTATAGCTACCAAGATCCTAATTGCAACAAAATTAACACATGCAACTAAACAATTGCAAACATAGTTGAACATGTAAATTAAACACGCAATAATCAATATATGAGGAAATAAAGGTCTAATTGCACTAAAAAGGCAATACACAACAATTCCTAATCAAACCCTACATTTTTAATTTTCGAAATTTTTTAATTTTTTTTAAATAATAAAAAAAATTTGAGGCTAGGACTAGGTACCGGACCCGAGCGGACTATAGGTTGGGCCCGATCAACGAGCCCGACCCTTTTGCAAAAAGAGCCCCTCGCGGTCCCAAGACCTAGTAGGATTTGACTTTGAAAAAGGGGTCCAACTAAAGCCCAACAATCAAAGGGCCCGCCGTGACAAGCCCAAACAAACAAAAACTCTACCCAAGAATTGCACTCAGCCCGGCTCGCGCGACCCAATTCATGGCTGAAATGCTAGGGCTTCTTGATGGCGCTAACGACGGTGGCGGCGATGTGGCAGCGGTGATGCGGTGGGCTTGACGGCGGCAATGACGCGGTGGATGGCAGCTCGTGAATGCTGGCTTCAGCGACGGAGCTCAGGCGGCCTTGTAGGGGGGGAACGAGAAGATCACGGCTGGTGCGGCGAGGGGCCTTGGCTTTGCGGGTTGCTGGTGTTGTGAGGAGGAACTCTTGCCGCTGGCGGGACAGTGGTCGACTAAGGTGGAGCGGCGGTGGCGTGAGGAGATTGGCGGCCCAAGGGATCGAGCACTGTAGCAGTGGACGTTGGGTCGAAGGCGCAAGCGCAGGTGGAGACGCTGGTGGCAATATCTCAAACAGAGCAGGGAGGCAGACGGGCAATGACCGGCTGCTGGCGTTGGGTGGAGGCGCGGGATCTGCAGGCATAGTAGGCAGTAACGGCGGCAGTGCAGCTTTAGGCTGTAGGGGACGAGCAGGTTGCAAGAGGGCTCAGTCTGCGACGGCTAGAATGGCGTCGAGGTCGGAGGGCAGCAGCGGCTCGGACGATGTCGGGCAGCGTTGATGACGCCTTCTTCCTCCTCCAGTTTTCCCTTCCTCTCCATGTTTCTCCGTTCTGGTTTTTCTGCTTCTCCTCTATCCCCGTCTCTATGCCGGTCCTTTTTTTTTTTTTTTAGTGACTAATTCCTAATTTTGTACACGGTTAAGTCCTAAATAAAATAGTAAACTTTAGGTGTTAACAACCTCTTTAATTCATCCAGTCTCATCTATACCTTCGATCCGTGCATTTCGAGTCTTGAAAGAACTTCATTCAGTTGGTAGTTTGCTTAACACAAGATTGACAAAAAGATTATCGGACATATTAGAATTATGATCTTTTTCAGCTTGTTTTTCATGTTCTCAAATTCAACTAACTGAGAGGTGATGCTTGAATTCATAGTGAATTTAAAGTCAAAGAATTTCTCCGTTAGGAGAGTTTTAGAGAGTCCCTCTTGTTTTTGGAACTGAAGGTTCAAGTGATCCCATATCTCTTTCGTCGTCTTATACTCACTATAAGTCATAGCCAGATTAGGATTTAGGGAGTTCAACAAGTAATCTCTAATAAAATCCTCATCTTTGTTCCATTGATATTCATCCACATCTTCAGTGGTAGATGCAAAATCACTTAATACAGTATAGAATATGTCACGTTTTTTCATGCCAAATTGAACATGTAATTTCCACTCATGAAATTCAGTAACATCAAATGATTGCAACTTTATAATATCATAGGAACTACGCTTTGCCATTTTAATCAGAGTAAAGTGTTAGAAAGAGTGCACCTTGGAGTCCTCGGAGCCACAAAGTCGAATAACTTCCTTAACCTTGATCAAACCGCTCTATAGAGATGGAATTTGCCAAAACAAACCCAAAAAACAGATTTGGAGCACCCAAAAACCTTAAGATGGATTGCCCTTGTCGCCGAAACTCACTAGAAATATCCGCCGCCGAAATTCGTTGGAAATTTCGTCGCCAAAATTCGCTAGAAATTCAGATGGAAACTTCCGGGTGCCGTAACTTCTCCATCCGACCTTCGATTGATGTGGTTGACCACTCAAAACATTCGTATCGATGAGTAGAATAAAACCCAAGTGGTTTCACCCTCTAAAATTGGCTATAATTTTTGGGTTTTGAATCAAAGATTTCAGTCACTTGAATCTTCAAACTCGGATCCCGGCCAATACCACCGTCGAAATCGAAAGTAAATTACACCTTTGAGTTCGTCTTGATGAAATCTTCAAGAAGACACCTTACTCGCTCAAATCTAACACACAAACATAATACTTCAAGATTGTTGGAGGTTATAGGTTTGAGAGAGAAGAAATGATTGCTTGAAATATTACACCAAGAGACGTCAAGTTTGGAACGTTCAACAGTGTTACCTCCAGCGTAGGGGAACCCTAGAGTTTTTATATGCAAGTTATTGGGCTTTGGCCCATATGGATCCAAATAATCATGCTTTTACCTATTGGACTTGTATGTGAACATATTATTTTGAACTATATTAACAATATATCCAACATCGATGTTGTTTTGTCAAAGTTAATGCTGGAAAATCTTGGAGTGTGCGGTTCCGTGACTTATGGTCTATGTTGTTTAGTCAAAGAAATACTACGAAGTTTTTTAGTGGGCTTCTTGAAGACTTATTTATTGCCCAAGAAATAAGCAGATTGGCTGAACCAAATTTTGATATGTCACCCTCAAAGAAAAATTATTCAATTCAGAGGGTAGGGTCGTCGGATGCACAAGTTCAGCGTGGACAGAATTATTAAAAATGGACAGAGTCGTATTATATGATAGCTTCATTCAATTTAGATTAGGTATATGATGTCATTTGAAAAGACGACTACTAACTTTCTAGTGATAATCATTGTGACACGAGTAACATGGAAATTATTGAATTTGCAACTAAATCAAACACGAAAGAAAACAAAATTATCAATTAAGTTGAGATTAATGAATGAAGAGAAAAATAATATTCTGTTCATTGACTATGCATATCACATGTGTCTATTTATAAGCTTTACAAAACGACTATCTAAAGTAACAAATAAGAATAAATCAAAGAGAATATATAGAATCATTGAATATCCCCAATATATCTTTAATAACCGCCAAACTCAAGATGATTTCAAAGAAGTCAACTTAAGTTTGGAAAATAAATCCAGGAAACGCCTAGGTGAATGTGTCTTGGTGAAAACATCAGTGGTTTATTCAACAAATGGAGTAGATGTTGGATGCAAATTGCGCAACCCCAAGATCTCCATAACTAGAACAAGAACATGCATAATTGAGTAGAAAGATTAACGCACCTATTTTGGGATCCATCAAACATAAAGCGGAAGCAGAAAAGGGATTTCCCACATATCAAGGGGATCCACGCATCAAGTCATTCTCCTCTATTGCCTTCTGTATCACTGGCTCAATGAGGCAGCCCCCCTCACGTTTAGTGTTAGGTAAACGCCCCTTAGGTGAGGATACATGTGAGAATTAGGGTTAGAGGAGAGACTTGAGCACTATTTATAGAGTTTTCGGCCAGACCCCCTCATTATAGGCTAGACTCAACTCGGCCCACACTAGCCAGCCCCATATTAGACTAATTAAGAAACCTTCTATCTCACCTTAGACCAATCCCCGAAAAACGGTAAACGTTAAACGATAAATTACAATATCAATTAATGTAGTCCACATTAAGAAAACTTTTACATTCTCCCACTTGGACTATATTAATTGAAATCGTACTGTATGTGCGCATATTGGTCTAGAGATAATTCTTTATAGTCAATCCTATCCCATAAAGTCTCAAACACCGAATCATGGCGGTAACTGCATGTATACACACAGAGCCTTCCATGGTCACGAATGTTCTCAACTCTATTGATATGGATCCAATATGGTAGTGTGTCAAATGGATAACATCTCTCATAGATAGATCCCATTTGTCAGTCACCATTCTCTTACCTTAGGTGTCACAAAAAACTTGTGCCACTAAAGAATGCTTTATGGTTCCAATGAACCCACATATGTCTTATCCTTATGGTTAACCTTTATTTATGTATCACAAGACATATGCACAAGGCTAATAACCGGATGCCCGGATACCCCTAGCCTTCACTCAAGGTTTATACAATCCCTTGAGACTTTATTAATATGTATTCAACATAATAACAACATATATAAAAATATTTTATTGAATGCAAAAGTTGATACATATCAAACCGTTACAAAGTGTAACGAATATAGATGAAAGATTTATCAGAGTAAAGCCAAAATAGCTCCCACTAAACAACAGCATCTCATGATGCTCCTAGGCCCATGCTAATGACATGTCACTTAAAATACACATGGGCGTAGACCTTTAGTTAGTGGATCTACAATCATATCATCTATGGAAATATGTTATATTAAAACGTCACCTTTCTGTACCGTTTCCTTTTGGTCAAAAATTTTGACCACCATATATTTAGACCCCTTGAGACCTCTGTAATAAATAAATAATACTACAAAGTTGTTATCTCAATACAACCATATGGGTCTATCCATAAAGTTAAAACGATTAACTCTTTCATGAGGTTCTGGAGCCTAATAGTCCAAGTAACAACTTAAAAGAATGTTACTGACACTACTTACATAGTAGAAGATGACATAGAACATTATTTACTGCACTTCCTACTAACATAAATATGTATTATATTATTGATCTCATGTCATCATAACAGTCAGCAAAGTTTACATCTAAATACCCTACTAACTGCTATAATTGAATATATCTGTAAATTAGCATAAAATCTTTTATCCTCTTTAAGTACCTTAAAACCTTCTTAGCAGCAACCCAGTGATCACGTTTTGCATTTGACCAATATTTGCCTAGAAGTCTCGTCACAAAGACGATATTTAGTCTAGTGCAAATTCGAGCATACATTATACTTTTAAGTGCACTGACACAAGGTACACTTTTTAATTAGATTTTCTCAATGTGATAGATTCAGTCCATCACCCTTACCAACAGGAGCAATTCCTGGCTTGCAATGATGTAAATTGAATATTTCCAATATACAATCAGCAAATGTCCTCTGAGAAAATATAATATGGCAAAAACAATCATTACAGACCTTAGTACAAAATATATAAGATGCCTCAAGGTCATTACTTGTAAACAAAATATCATGTACATAATGTATGAGAAAAATAAATTTCCTCCCACTGACCTTGCAGTATATTGAATTACTTTGTTCTCAATTGAACAAAATAGCAACACTATGAAACTTTAATAATATTGTCTGGAAACTTGCTTAAGACCATGAATTAAGACTTTTCAGTCTACACACAAGTTTACTTAAAACATGTGCTGCAAAATCCTCCAGTTGCACTTATAAATATTTTGTATCTCTTTGACGTGACTCCATATAAAAAATAAACTATTAATGCCACATTCACTCTGAAAGAATCTATAAAAAAAATAATTATTTCTTCACTAACTATCCACCCCTCTTTCAGAGTGAAAATATTATTATCTTTTTTATGCCATCTAATCACATACTTAATTAAGAACGGAAAACGACATTTATATAAGTTGCTAAAACAACCATGTAATGGATATTGTAATCATGCTCTCACAAATAGACTATATAGTCTGATGGTATAACTGATTGTCTTTCCCTAACAAATCTCCTTAATAAAGTTGCAACCACTTCATTCTGCACTTGAGAGGTTTAAGAAATTTCATTATAAACTATATCAAGAATAGTACCTTGAACCTCAACAAGTTTAGTCTCCTCAACAAGTTTAGTCTATGGTACAGGAGATTCCATAATTATCTGTATAGGTAAAGACAAAAACACAGTAACCCCCATCATACTATTATCTTTAATAGTCTGAGAGCAGCTATCCTCTACGATTACGTCGATCTTAAGAAACTTTAGAGTATGTGATTCCATAATTCTTGTACCTTCATCAGGGTCATTAAATCAATACCCCTTTGAACAATCTGGGTAAGATATAAAATAATTTTAAGTTGATCTTAATTGCAACACACTGAAAATTGGATTAGATAATCTCACTTCTGCATGACACCCCTAAATTTAATATGATTCAAGTAATCTATGCCCAGTCTATAACTCAAAAGAAGTTTATGAAATAAATTTGATAAGAAGCACCTTTTGTATGTGAAAATGTTGCTTTCAAAATATCAGCTCACAGAAGACCAGATAAATTAGTCTTGCTAATCATACTCATCACCATGTTCAATATGGTGCATTTATGCATTTCAGCCAAATCTTTTTGTCAGGATTTTCAGGCATAGTAATTAAGTTACCACCCTAGAATCTACCAAGTATTTGACAAATGACCCTTTAAGCTATTTCGCATTGTCATACTTGTCAAAATACTCACGGTCACTATTAAGCCTAGCAATCTTTAAGACTAATTCTAACCGATTTATTCTTTATCTTGGTCATTTTTCTTAAATAGAAAACTTTTTGGAAACAACCTTTTAACCATATACGAGATGTATATGTCATTAGGACTTAAACACAATCTTTGTAGATGTGTCCTAATTTCGATATTAGACAAGACATAATTTCAAGCCACTAAGACTTCCATCATCTTTTAGCAGTGCAGTCAGTAGACAAGCCACTTTTCAAGTGTTCCTAAATTGAACATTTCATGGACAGTAAGCAAATTCAATTGCTCTTTTCTCAAGCAACAAATCATATATTCACAACTTAAAATTTGAAACAATAAAAAAAAACCTCAATAATAGTGGAGTTATTAATTACAGAAAAGGTGATTGAAAAACAAGCAATGTATATAATTAGCATCATGTGAGCATTGTGTAACTTGACGTACAAGTACACATCCAAAGAGTTACATGCATAATCATATAATCACCTTTGGGCAGAATACATGACATGCAGTTGTACACTCCCCACATGATAGCGGTTATGAGAATATATTCCAATTCTTCGTGAATTCATCACATTTGGGTATATGAATCACTAGAATCAGTCACTCCTCCACCACACTATCATGTATCCCTCTATGAACTAATACACAATCACCTCCTTTGGGAGTATGACTACGCATTAGACCAGGAGACATCCCAATCATCATACGATACCGAAATTTCTCAAACCCAATCAAGCGTGCCACTTTGGCGGTCACTACTCAATTGAGTTCTTGAAACTCTCTCATACCAGGGATATAAACTTTACTCCTCACATACACCATATACATGTGATTTTAACTTTAGTGATAGGGGCAGCATATCACCAAAATCACATATTATGCTAATTACATTGCTTTGTTAATTAATAAAATGTTTATTCATTAATAAAAGATTAATCACATATATATAACCTGAAAGATAGACTCCAATGAGATCATCGATGACAGCAACACAAGAAACTTCTCATAACATAGAAGAAAACATCTCTTGTGCACCCAGATTACAAATTACTAGAATAATATAAAAGGAATGCCGATCCAAAGGATCCCTCACAAGTCAACATCATGGTACTCCAGATTGACAAGCTTGATAGCTGATCAACTATTGCTCATGAGTTTTATAAGGCAAAACATGACTCCATGGCTAACAGCTAATATATTAGCCAATTTTTTAAGTAACAAAATTATCATTGTTATCAACCAGTGGCCTATAAATTGAGTCAAAACACAGAACCAAATATCTAAATTATAACAATAGATACTATTGCTCTGCGTAAATGCTATCATACTTCTTAATTATAAAATAAATAAATAAAAATATTCAACTTGATAAACATTAACAAGTGACTAGATGAATTTAGGTACAATATGCACTAACTTAATTAACATGCATTACCCACATTTAGCAGATGTGTTAAGTAACATAATCAATTTGGTCACAAGTTCTTAAGACGTCCATCATAAAAGGTTATCACAAATAAACAAAAATGCATCAAGATGCAAGTAAATAAGTATACATGAGCAATATAAGTTTCATAACCTTTTTTGTGTTTCTCATCACCTCAAGACATAGCTCAATTACTATCCCATTATGGTTGTATCTCATTAAGCCAACTTCAGTTTACAATAAAGTTTATGTGATAGCTTATTAGTAACCCAACACTTGTATTTCGAAAATTACAGAAAAATACAAGAAAAATACGTGAAAATACACTAAAAATACACATATTTAGGGCTTTGTATGTATTTTCACATCCATAAACTAATCAAAAATATAAAATAAACATACCACAAGATAGAGGATGAAGATACGAGTCTAACACCGCTGACCACGTGCGGATTGGACACTCCACGCACCCGCACGCGCCGCTTGAGTGCGCGGTGCGTGGAGCCCATGCGCGGGCGTACTGACCGGTCAAAACTGGTTCGGTCAGGACCGGTCCGACCGGTTCTCGGTTCAACCGTCCGGTCTGACCGGACTGGTCAACCGTTGACCGGGTCGGGTCAGGTCAACGGTCAATGGTCGAGTCGGGTCAAAGGTAAACGGTCAAGTCGTCAAGTCGGGTCGCTGACGTCACGATGACGTCAGCCTCCGTGCGTGCGACGCACGCGTGAGCCGCGCCCTGCGCGTGGGGGCGCGTCTCCGACGCCCCAGTGGCGCGTGGGGGCGTGTGCGGCCTCCTCCGGCGACGCACCACCGATGGATCTTCTCGTCTCGTCGAGCCCAATCCGAATTTGTGATTTAATTTTATTTTTATTGAATAAAAATTTATGAAAATCACAAATTAGGGCAAAAAATCTTATGCATTCGAGTTCTAGGATTATGGTTGCTCTGATACCACATGTTGGATGCAAATTGCGCAACCCCAAGATCTCCATAACCAGAACAAGAACATGTATAATTGAGT
Source organism: Eucalyptus cloeziana (assembly GCA_014182715.1). NCBI lineage: Eukaryota > Viridiplantae > Streptophyta > Magnoliopsida > Myrtales > Myrtaceae > Eucalyptus > Eucalyptus cloeziana. Next base: position 32,662,887 of record CM024644.1, read on the forward strand.
AGAAAGATTAATGCACCTGTTTTGGGATCCATCAAACATAAAGCGGAAGCAGAAAAGGGATTTCCAACATATCAAGGGGATCCACTCATCAAGTCCTTCTACTCTATTGCCCTCCGTATCACTGGCTCAATGAAGCGGCCCCCCCTCACGTTTAGCGTTAGGTAAACGCCCCTTAGGTGAGGATACATATGAGAATTAGGGTTAAAGGAGAGACTTGAGCACTATTTATAGAGTTTTCAGCCATGCCCCCTCATTACGGGCCAAGCTCAACTCGGCCCACACTAGCCAGCCCCATATTATACTAATTAAGAAACCTTCTATCTCACCTTAGACCAATCCCCGTAAAACGGTAAACGTTAAATGGTAAATTACAATATCAATTAATGTAGTCCACATTAAGAAAACTCTTACAAAGAGAGACAAAACAAACGGTGCCGGGAAGAATGTGATATTGGATGAATTGACAGTCTATCTCAATGTGCTTGGTGCGTTAATGAAAAATATTATTATGTGCAATTTGGATAGCACTTTGATTGTCACAATGAATGACTGTTCTGCTATGATGGCGCACTCTCATATCTAGCCACTATAACTATAACAACTTTGATGTCCTCTTAGCAAGAGCTCGATATTCTACTTCTATATTAGAGCGAGTAACAGACAATGGTCCATTTCTTATCGTTTTATGATAATTAGACAAATTCAATATGACGAAAATGTTGGAGATTGGCTTGTTTTGGCTTCTCATGGAGTTCAATTTGGGTGATGTTTCCTTAGCGCGTAAGTCAGCCCATCAACATCCATATTGTTTGGTCAAATCCAATGCTTAGAAAATTCTGGAGTCGGTGGTTCGAAGACTTATCGTTTTATGATAATTAGACAAATTCAATATGACGAAAATGTTGGAGATTGGCTTGTTTTTTGGTTGGCTTCTTATGGAGTTCAATTTGGGTGATGTTTCCTTAGTGCATAAGTCAGCCCATCAACATCCATATTGTTTGGTCAAATCCAATGCTTAGAAAATTCTGGAGTTGGTGGTTCGAAGACTTATCGTTTTATGATAATTAGACAAATTCAATATGACGAAAATGTTGGAGATTGGCTGAACTGAATTTTATACATCGCGGACACAAAAAAAAATATTGAATTTAAATATAGGAATCATCGGACATACCGTTCAACATGGATAGTGAAGAAAATAAAGAATGAATCGATGAAGTGTACTTTTTATTGATATATTGTGCAATCATAAATAGAGATATCACTATTTATAATTGGGTCTACTTCTTTCAAAAATATGCGATTTACCAAAAACTGTTATTCTTACGGTAGTCTAAATACTGTTGTACTAGCAAATACAAAAAATATAACAATTTGATTTACATGGACAAGGAGGAACAAGGCAGTTGGATTTTCATTTATTCCAGAGGAAGGACATATATATAGCACGTGGGACACCACAAAATCACAGCTAAATGACGCTTAACCATTATGATTTTTTCATTATTACTGACCATCACTGTCAAGATGCCATAGACTCCTAACATACCACTCGGATCAGCTTTATTACAACCCGAAATGCCATAACACAAACACAAGAACCCAATCAAACTACGACCCAAGGATGACCCGAAACTCACACCTCATTTTGGTAAAGGCTAGTTATCATCTCGAGTCGAGCCTTGAAGAAGGCCAAGACCTTGTCCCTTGGAGGCAGATTCTCCTTGATGACAGGGCAATTCTTAAGTTCTTCGGCCCACTTGCACAGCATTGGGAACTTGTCCTCAGTCAGGACGTCGAACCCGGCCGCTTCTTGAGGGCTCCGACCCAGTGCCCGATGAAGCTGGCGACGATATCGACGAACCCGACGGTCTCGCCTCCGAAGAACTTCTTGCCTTTGAGCTCGCCTTCAAGAGTGCTCAGGAGCTCACATGCTTCCTCATGTACCTTTTCCCTTTCGGGCCCTACGCTCATAAAGCATTTCCAGAAAGCTGGCACGCACTGTTTACAGTATAACGAATAAATTTTGCTCGGTCAACAGATCTTGTGATCATGAATTAGATCTAACTAGAGACGTGGTCACCAATACCAACTCAAAAACTTAGACTTTGGTGGTGATCAAAGTCTAAGACTATTATTATTGAAATGAAGATTACATCGGAAATTCAAGCCCTAAATGGCTTTTTTGTACACAGAATGTAACAAATCCTCAATCTTTTCTCTTTTGTTTAGTATAATCTCAAATCTTATGAAGATGCGATGTGGTCCTTTCAAGATTGTTATGTTGGAGAAGTCACGGAAGCCTTTGCTAGGAGGACTTGGCGTTACATCTCATCTTAATAAGATTAGCACCATTGCACTAACAAAAAAGATTATAACTTTGTTACCTTTTCACCGTCAATTGTCTACAAACTTCCGATATCATTACTTAATTTCTGAAGTATATTCATGATTGTTAAGAAGATGTAAATTCTTTTTTTTTTTTAAGACCTAGATATATGAATATACTTTTAAGACAATAACCAATCCAGACATAAGAAAGAATCACGAATTCAAACAATCGCTCATGCATATCAATTACGATCTTACGGACTGAAAATACCAGACCCCCATGTGCTCTGGAGTGTAGGTTCAATTTTCCTCGACACGTGAACGACTTAATTAGTGAAATGGTTGTAAACAATATTTGTTGACTTTAGAATGCTTAGTCTTTCAAAACCCAAAAATACCCCAAAAAGACAGGCATTGCGAGTACTTGAATCTAAGGCTTCATTTGTTTCACGATAAATAATTTTTAGGAAAGCATTTTATGATTTTAAATTCAAGTTATTTTTGTCATAGAGCTCGCTAGAATCATGAGTGGCCTCAAGCTCGTCATCAATTCTCAAGCCTATGAGGCCTTGCCAGTCGTAGCGAGCTCGAGCGGTTGGTGAGGCCTCTAGCTCACTTGGGGCCGGTGACTGTCTGAAGAAGAAGATATTGTCATTAAAAATAATTAAAAATTCATTTTTAAAAATAAAATAAAATAAATAAAAAAATTCTTAAAATTAGTACATGGAGGAAAATCAAATCGAATTTTTCATACCGAACAAGAGAAAGTATTTTCTAATCATTTTCAAATTTTAGCTGAATGTCAAAAAAATTGTCATTTTTCTGAAAAATATATTTCAGCAATGTTACATTTTTGTGAAACAAACGGAGTCTATATCACAATTCCTAGTTTCAAATATCCCACTTTTCAATGCCTTCCGCACAAGTCAAAGTCAACCCCACAATTTATGTCGTAATTACAGGTCCGTTTGGTAACGCTTCTGTTCTGGAGAATAATTTCTCTTCAAAAATAGCCTTTTTCTATTTCTATTCCGTAACAATTTCTGAATAAAAGAACGCGTTTGGTAATTATACAAAATTTTCTATTTTTGGAATGGAGAAAGAATAGGAATATGTTTGATACGATCCATAAAATTTCCAATTCTTTTAATTTTTTAAGATTTTTTCGTTTTTCTTTTCTTATTCTTCCTTGCCAGAAATCGACAACTGCCGCCCACTAGCTAATAGCCGACCGTCGATCGCTGCCCACCGGTCAACTGTTGGGCACCGACTACCGTCGTCGACCTCCAATTGACGACTGTCAATCGGTCGGCCAATGGGTGGCAAGCGGCAATCGGCGGTCAATCGGCAAGTAGCTGCAGTGGTAGGCGGTCGGTCGGCGAACGGCGGTCTATAGTCGGCTGGCAATGGTGGTAGGTGGTCTGTTGTCGGCCGACCAGTGGCGGCAGTTGGACAGCAAGGGGCAACAAAGAAGAAGAAAAGAAAAAATAACTTATTTTTAGAAATTGTTCCTAAGAACAAGAAGCTACTTTTTTTTTTTACTTTTTGTTTCTGTTCCAAATCTATTCTCCCAATACTTTTCTATTTTGAGGAATAGAAGAATTAGTTGACGTTACCATCCAAATGGATTTCTGTTTATTTATTTAAATTTTGGGGAGTAAAAGAACAGAAATATTCCCAAATAGCCACTACATTACCACAACATTTGCATATTAAATGTTAACACAACCCAAATGAGTAAGTTAAGGAGAGCATCAAGCTCAATTTTAAGACAAGATGATTACCTTTTCATCGATGAACTTAGCCGAGAAACGGGCCATTGCTCTCTTGTACGGATCTCGTGGCAATATCGGGTTGTCATTCCATGTCTCGTCGATGTACTCAAGAATCACCTGAGACTCCGCGATGGGTTTGCCATTGTGGACGAGCACGGGTACCTTCTTATGCACAGGGTTGTACTTGAGAAGTAAAGCGCTCTTATTCTGGGATATGTCTTCCTCTAAGTACTCATATTCAACACCCTTGATCTTTAGAGCTATCTCGATTCGCCGGCTAAACGGGCTCCCCCAATAACCAAATAACTTCAATTCTTCACCCATCTATCCAAACACAGTCGCCCGCTCTCACACAGACAGAAACACTCTTCTTGTGTAGTGGCTAAGTAAGAACTTGTGAGAATGGCTTGTTTTTCTATTGGCTTCTTATAGGTTTCGATTTCAGAGATGATTCCTTGGCGCGCAAGACAGCCCATCAACATCGATGTTGTTTGGTCAAAGTTAAAGCTGGAAAATCTTGGAGTGTGCGGTTCCATGACTTAATGGTCTATGTTGTTTAGACAAAGTAATACTCCGAAGTTTTTTATTGGGCTTTTCGAAGACTTATTGCCCAAGAAATAAGCAGATTGGCTGAACTGAATTTTGATACGTCACCCACAAAGAAAAATTATTCAATTCAGAGGGTAGGGTCGTTGGATGCACAGTTCAGCATGGACATAATTATTAAAAATGGACAGAGTCGTATTATATGATAGCTTCATTCAATTTAGATTAGGTATATGATGTCATTTGAAAAGACAACTACTAACTTTCTAGTGATGATCGTTGTGACACAAGTAACGTGGAAATTAATGAATTTTGCAACTAAATCAAATGCGAAAGAAAACAAAGTTATCAAGCAAGTTGAGATTTATGAATGAAGAGAAAAAAATATTTTGTTCATTGACCAATGCATAGCACATGTGTCTATTTATAAGCTTTACATAATGACTATCTAATGTAACAAATAAGAATAAATCAAGGAGAATATATAGAATCATTGAATATCCCCAATATATCTTTAATACCCCCCAAACTCAAGATGATTTCAAAGAAGTCAACTTGAGTTTGGAAAATAAATCCAGAAAATGCCTGGATGAATGTGTCTTGATGAAAACATCAAAAGTTTATTCAACAAATGGAGTAGAGACAAAACAAACGGTGCCACAAAGAATGTGATATCGGATGAAATGACAGTCTATCTCAATGTATTTGGTGTGCTAATGAAAAACATTGTTATGTGCAATTTGGATAGCACTTCGATTGTCGCAATGAATGATTGTTCTGCTATGATGGCGCACTCCCATGTATTCTAGTAGCCACTATAACTATAACAACTCTGATGTCGTCTTAGCAAGAGCTCGATATTCTTCTTCTATATTAAAGCGAGTAACAGACAATGGTTTGTTTCTTGCTATGCCATGAGATAAGCTTTGGTTTGACGGAGAATCAATAGAGACGTGGCTAATGCGACTAGCGTCGTGGTGGCCACCCTATAGCAGACTCAATGGGCGCATCTCGAGGTAACAATGGTTATGATACCAAGTTAGGATTTGTGAATGAAGAGAAAAATAATATTCTATTCATTGACTAATGAATAGTATACATGCCTATTTACAGGCTTTACATAACGACTACCTAAAGTAACAAATAAGAATAAATTAAAAAGAATATACAGAATCATAGAATCATAGAATATCCTAAATATATCTCTAACAAAGTAAATCAATCAAAAACAACAAAGAACAACAAAGGTTTACATTATTCAACTCAAGTATCAGTATCTATTCCATAAGAAGAGCCAATGGCAAGAATCCACGATGAGAATGATTATGTTTTCATTGATGAACTTAGCCTAGAAACGGGCCATCGCTCTCTCGTACGGATCTCATGGTAAAGATCAGGTTGTCCTTCCATGTCTCATCAATGTACTCGTGAATCACATGAGACTCCACAATGGGTTTGCCATTGTGGACGAGCACGGTACCTTCTTGTGCACCGGGTTGTACTTGAGAAATGTAGCGCTCTTGTTGCGGAATACATCCTCTTCCGAGTACTCATATTCAACACCTATGATCTTTAGAGCTATCTCGACTAGTCAGCCAAGGGGCACCCCCATGCACCCGATAGCTTCAATTCTTCACCCATCTATACGAACACGGTCGTCTGCTCTCTCACGACACGTGCACAAACACTCTTCTTGTGTAGTGGCTAAGTAAGAACTTGTGAGAGTCGCTTCTTTTTCCGTCGGCTTCTTGTAGGGTTCCATTTCAGAGATGATTCCTTAGCGCGTGAGCTAGCCCATCAACATCGATGTTGCTTGGTTAAAGTCAATGGTGCAAAATCCTATAGTGAGCGGTTCCCTGACTTAATGGTGGATGTTGTCTAGACAAAGTAATACTAATATATTTTTCAGTGGGCGTTTCGAAGACTTATTGATCGACAAAGAAGAAGATTAGCTGAACTGATCTTTGATATATTACCCGCAAAGAGAAATTATTCAATATAGAGGCTGGGGTCGTCGGATGCCGTACTCAGCGGGGACAGAATTATAAAAAAAGGACAAAGTCGTGACATATGATGGCTTCAGCTCCATTATTTTTAGCTCGACGAGCAACTTGTCAATTGGGATTAGGTAAATGGAGTCATTTGACAAGACAACTATTAATTTTGTGGTGATGATTGCTGCGACACAACTGACGTGGAAATCGATATATATTGTAATTTAAGTCAAATATGAGAGAAGGAAATTATCAAATAAATAACGAAAAAGATAAAGAACATTAAAGATTTATATTATTTAGTCTGAGTGTAAGTATTTACTCCATAGGTTGAGCCAGTCGCAAGAAATCCACCAGAAATCTAGATACTTGCTGAAGTGCTTTCCAAACTTACGTTACACCCATAGCAAAGCCACTAATATTATCTCACAACTCACAAAGAATTCACTCTTGAAAACTCGCCAAGGGAAAATCCGGTGCTTATCTTGTTTGCTTCATTGTGTTTGATATTACGGTAGAATTTTATCTTTTGCACATATTACTCCTATCCAAAATAGGATATTCGTTTAGGAAACCTACTCAAATGAGGAATTTTATTCAAACTTGAGACATATGGAAGAAAAGTCGCTGAAAAAAACGACTAATCTCTTTCGATGTGCAATAAATGAATTACCCAGAAATGTACGTTGAATCACAAACGAACGATGGACGATATGACTTCATGATGGTCTAAATACAATCAAGAGGAAAGTATTCACGTTCTGCGGCGTTAATGCCGATTGTCTACTCAAAGTAAAAATGAAAGCCTTTTATTTGTTCGCTTTTGATGGAGTAAGGGTCTGTTTGGTAAAATCTATTTTTGTTCCCCGGAACCAAAATTTATGTTCTTTTGTTTCCGAGAACAAAAAAATAATAGAAATCCGTTTGATAAAACTTTTGTTCCTATGAATAGATTTGGAACAGAAACAAAAAATAGAAAAAAAAAATAGCCTTTTGTTCTCGAGAACAATTTCTAGAATCTATTTTTCTCTCTCTTCTCTTTTCTTCTTCCTTTTCTTTTCTTCTCCTTCTTCTTCTTCCTTTTGGCCGATCACCGGCCTTGGCCAAGGCCGGCGGTGGCAATTGGCCAGATGAGAGCTAGCAACCTCGCCGGAGCGTAGCCGGCCCTCGGAGACGCTGAGCCAAAGCGAGACTTGTTGGCCCGAGCCTCACCATGGCTGGGCGAGGCTCAACCTCGTTGAGCCACCTCCAAGACGGTGTTGCCTGATGGTGGCCTAGTGAGGCCAGGCGAGCTCGGCCTTTCCAGATCTAGACAAGGTCAATCTCACCTAGCCAAGGCAAGGCCAAGCCTCACGCGGCCACGGCGAGGCTCGGCCTCCCTAAGAGGCGCGAGGCTGGGCCTCGCCGGTGCTAAGGCGAGGCCGATCTCACATTGCTCGGGCGAGGCCGATCTCACATTGCCTGGGCGAGGCCAAGGCTTGCCAGACGACACCTAGTTGGTTGCCGGCCAAAGAAAAAAAGAAAAAGGAAAAATAATTAAAAAATTAAAAGAAATAAAAAAATCTAATAATCTTACCAAACATATTTCTATCCTGGGAATAGAAATTTTGAGAAATTACTAAATGCATTGTTTTGCTCATAAATTGTTTTCGAGAATAGAAATAGAAAAATCATTTCTCATAAAAAATTGTTCATCGGAACAGAATCGTTATCAAACGCAACCTAAGAGAGAGTAAGGAAAACGCTTTTTCTGAATCGTTCTATTATCATTAGTCAATTATCTTCTAAAGTCATCATATTTATACTTTTTAAAAAAAAAAAAGATAACTATTCATATTCCTTCAAAAGATGTCTCCTCAATTACATCATATCAAGACGAACAGGTGCCTTAGTTGCACCTCATCATAGACGTAGCAATGAAATATAACACTCAACAATCTCTACCCTTTCTTGACATTTGAACCAAGTCATCATGCTTATTATCCATGTCGACTCTCTCAATGCCTTGACGGGCACTCGACCATCATAGACGTCTATCAAGCCCAAGCTAAGCTTGGTCTTGTCTCGAGCAATGAGCTTGATCCACATGTCCACAAGATTCTCCGTTGCAAGCTTCTTCACGATAACATCCTCTTCTGACATGTTAATTTTTGCCGTTTAAATTTCGCTCACCAATGAACTTTTTTGTCCAACAATATCTTTAGATTACGATGAACACCGCATCAACCTAATATACCGCATAACCTAATATACCACATCGCCTCTTTGACTCATTTCAATGTCACTGTGTTTTTGGCCTCCATTGTGTTTCTTAACGATGCCTTCCAACCCACAGCACAATTGACTGAAGGAAAGACATAGCTGCTCAAATTTTGACCATCCTTCAGGTTTTTTGTGTGACCCAGGCTCGCAAACCCAAATACGATCACACTATTTGAACTACATCCTTGGAAATATGTACTAATGTTTGTTGCCCCCAAATCCATTTCACAGCATCATAATGCACGTTTGGATTAACCATATATATTCTCGTGCTTGTATGCGATGGATCAAGCCTAATACTATCCATGGCATAATTCAAATAATGAATAGTACTAGCATGTGAAGCATGGAGCAAGTGCTCTGCCTCCATCCAAGTAAACGGTGACAATGTAGACAATTTATGATATGTAGTAAGTTGGGTGCATACATAAACTATTGACTACATGTTGAAGCGCCTAGACGCTTTCTTGACGTAACTCCTCCAAGTCACTCACAACATTCTGACACTCTTTACTCTTTGCATTTGCATATTCGAAGCTAGCTCTACTGAACCCAAATTATCTACTTCAATATCTGCATACAAATGCTGCTTTATATCTCACCAACCTCCATTGACCATCTTGTAGTTGCATCAAATGTAACCCCGAAACAATTGTCAACTAAAATAGAACCAAGTGACTCTGCCCATGCTATCATACCTACTATGCTTTGAACATCTCCAGGCTCTCCTTAAAGCTCCTCCTAGTTTTGAACAGTATTTGGATCTCTGCAATTAATCCCCCACTCCTCTTATGGAACATGTCACAAATCTGAGAAGAAGTCGAGAAGAAAAGGGAATGGGAATTTCATGTGATAGAAAAATTGTATTTGCTTCATTAATTTCTAGATGTAATACAATGATGTATATATTGTACAAGAGAGTTCAATAAAAAAGTAAATAAATTCTTCTAATCTTTCTAGTCCTAAAATAAACACATCTCCTATCAATTACAATCAATACAAATCCTCAATCAGATCCCAAATCTTCAATCATATCTTCTTTCAACACTCCTTCTCAAGCTGGTGGCTTGTATATATCCAAGACGCCCAGCTTGTTTAGAAAATATGTATGCTGTCTTTGACAAAGGGGTTTAGTGAAGATATCCGCGGGTTGTTCTATAGTCCTGATTCCTTTAGTTTCTATGATCCCTTCTTTGATCTTCTCTCGAGTAAAATGGCAATCAACTTCTATATGTTTTGTCCTTTCATGTAGAATAGGATTTGCAGCAAGCTTGAGTGCCGAATCATTATCATAGAAAAGTAATGTCGGACCTTTAACTTGTATCCCAAGATCCATAAGTAAGCCTCGTAGCCATACTATCTCATAAACAGTCTTTGCCATAGATTGATATTCAGCTTCTGCCGATGACAATGATACAGTGGATTGTTTCTTTGTCTTCCATGAAAGTAGTGACTCCCCAAATTTGATGCAAAATCTAGTAATAGATCTCCTACTCATGGGACATGTAGCATAGTCCGCATCATAATAGGCTGTCATCTCCATATTGCACTTTCTAGAGAGAAGTATGCCTAATCCTGGACATTTCTTCAGATATTTCACCACTTTTAAGGCTGCATTCATATGTGACTGCTTTGGACTGTGCATGAATTGACTAAGAGTCTGTACTGCATAGCAAATGTCTGGTCTTGTCATAGTGAGATAAATAAGCTTCCCAACAAGTCTTTGGTAGCTTGTCGGGTCCTTCAATAATGGATCATCAGAGAAGGATGTCCTAGCATCATAATCAACACTGGTCAACTTGGCATTCTGTTCAATGGGAATAATTGCCAGTTTGCACCCTGATAACCCTGCTTCTGATATAATCTCCATCACAAATTTTCGCTGATTAAGGGAAATCCCTATATCAGAACGAGCTATCTCTATTCCAAGAAAATACTTAGGTGACCCTAGGTCTTTGATATGAAAAGACAAATGTAGATGGTCTTTAAGCTTCTTCACAGCGGAATCATCATTTCCCATAATAAGTATGTCGTCAACATAAATCATCAAGTATATGACCGACGTACCTTTTGCCCAAGTGAACAAAGCATAATCATGCTTGGATTGCTGGAATCCATCTCCCATAAGTGCAGCAGTAAATTTGGCGTACCACTGTCGAGAGGCTTGTTTCAATCCATAAAGAGATTTGCGGAGACGACATACCTTCGACTCCCCCTGTCTCCGTAATCCTTGTGGAAGGTCCATGTAAATCTCTTCTTCTAAATCACCATGAAGAAAAGCATTGTGGACATCCATCTGATGTAATGACCAGTTGCGAAAAGCGGCAATCGATAAGAAGGAACGAACCGTGACATCTTTGGCTACCGGAGAAAAGGTCTCATGGTAATCAAAACCTTCTCGTTGTGTGAAGCCCTTGGCCACCAATCGGGCCTTGTATCTTTCCATAGAGCCATATGCTATATATTTGATCTTATAGACCCATTTACACCCAATGGGTTTGCGATGAGGAGGCAACGACACAACATCCCAAGTATGATTATCAATTAGGGCCTTAAGTTCTACCTCCATTGCCTTTTGCCATCGTTCATCATGTACAACCTCATAATAACTAGAAGGCTCATTTTCCTCAGAAACTTGACTAATGCAACATAGATGGTTTGACGATAAGCGATCGAAAGATACATATGAGGATAAAGGATATTAGGTACCTGATGATAGTGATGAGGAACGGACATAATCTTTGGTCCATACTGGTGGACGAGTGGCTCGACTAGATCTTCGTGGTGGCTCATCCAGCACCCTAGAAGGTGATTCCTCAATGCTCATAGATTCTCCGTGATTTGTCTCCTGGGAATCCGGCTCCATGAGTTGTTGCTCAACGGAATTGTCATGAGAAGGAACATCGGGTGGTGAAGGCAAGACTGTATCTACTATCTGATGTCTTGGAGGAGAGGTAATAAGGTAGGATTCTCTAGAAGATAGATCTCCTTCTGATAGAAATCGATGATTAGTTCTCATATCATCTGCAGACATAGAAGTAGTATCCCGGAAAGGAAAAATATCTTCATGAAAAACCACATCTCTGCTAATAAAAAACTCTCCGGTAGATTGTTCATAAACTCGATAGCCCTTTTTCAAGTTGGGATACCTCATGAAGATACACTGTTGAGCACAAGGAGACATTTTATCCCGGGGATCTACTATAGCCACATACATAAGCATCCAAAGACTCTGAGATGACTCAGATTTGGTTTCCTTCCATACAATAATTCAAATGGAGTTTTGCCTTCTAGAATGCGAGATGGCATATGATTTATCAGATATACCGTAGTAATCACACAATCTCCCCAAAATTGTTCTGTTATAGATGCCTGGAACTTAAGAGCAAGTGCCACTTCTAAGAGATGATCATGCTTTCACTCAACGACCCGATTTTGCTGTGGGGTATAAGTGCAAGTACTTTCATGTAAAATACCATTTGAGGTGAGAAAGGAAGTGCAATCACCATTGAAGAACTCCCTACCATTATCAATGCGAATGCAATGAACTGATTTTCCAAACTGAGTTTTGGATAAGGAAAGGAAGATTTTAAGGTGAGAAAGAACTTGACCTTTTGATTGTATGAGAAAGACCCAAGTCGCACGTGAGAAATCATCCACAATTGTAAGAAAAAATCTCAAACCATCATGATCTATTATGTGATATGGTCCCCAGACATCAGCATAAATCAAGGAAAAAATATCATCTACTCGAGTGTTACTGTTTTGAAAGGGGGCACGAGTTTGTTTTGCCAAAGGGCAAATGGGACTTTGAGGAAAAGGAAAAGAAGCAGTGTGACCCAATCTTTGATGAAGAAGGAAATTCCTTTCATTGGCAACAATGTTACACAATGGTTTATTGAATGCAACAAAGGATAATTTAAAATTGCCTGGAATACTACTCCAAAAATAAAGTCCTTAATAGATTCTACTCAAGCCCATCAGTTTGCCAATTGAAAGGGCCTGAAATAGACATTTATCAAAGTAAAAGGAGACGTGGTAAGAATTTTCTTCACAAGCTCGAGAGATTGATATGAGATTAAAATGGAAAGTAGGAACATAAAGGACATTTTTTAGAGTGATGAGTTGACTAAGATTCACGGTGCCAGTCATTCCAACATGTGTGGTATTTCCATTGGGAAGTTGTACTGATATTGGAAAAGATAACCTTTTGACATTGGAAAAGAATTTTGGATTGTAGACAATGTTATCACTAGCTCCTGTATCTATGATCCATGCATCCTTTGAAGTTGAGTTCATCAAGCAATAAGAAATACCTGTGAAACTGTCTACCTTGTCAGAAGGATCCAATTTCTTTAGAGCTTCCATCAGCTCCTGATATTCCCCATGAGTGATTGGCTTGTCTGCTGATTTACCCATCACTTGAAAGACAGTTGAAAACTTTCCTTTTTCTTTTTCACCAGGTTTATCGTGTAATTTCCAGCAACTCTCTACTGTGTGGTGCGGGCGTTTGTAGTATTCACAATACAGCTTACCCTTTCCTTTGTTGTTTTTTTGCAAATGAGGAGGGCCTGCTAACAGCATGGGCCGTTGTTCCCCCTTATGGGCCTTCGGATGATGTGAAGAATCACCCCCGTGGGCTGTCGGGCCCAAAAAGAATTTGGCCGCGTGGGCCTTCGAAGCCGTAGAAGCCCCCTATACGTGGGCCGTTGGATTCAATGGGCGCGCCACTCTGTGAGCCGTCGAATCTAGTAGCCCCAAGGATTGAACACAAGCCGCTCGATCGGTCAAGAAGATCGTGGCCATCCATCATCCGTATATAAGATCTAGGGTTTTCGTGAAACCCTAGATTAGGTCTTCGACCGTCTCTTCCTCCTGTGGATTTCTGTAGTGGGCGAGAGGAAACCCTCACCGCCAGAGCCACCCTTTCGCCTTCCTTACCGAGATCTGTTGCTCTCTGTTGGCTTTCCTCCTGGATTGTGAGCTGGTAGATACGGCCAAGGCTTGGCATCATCTCCATGGTTAAGATCTGTGATCGAAACGAAAGGTAAGATTCATTCAATATGAGGAGAAATCTAATGGCTTTCTCCCTGTCTCGCATCCTTTTGTACTGCTATAAAATTGACTCTAGCCAGTCGAATTTTTCTTCGGCCGCTTCCAATTCATTCCACAGACTCGAAAGTTCGTTAAAAATTGCAGCAACAGTCATGTTTCCTTGATTTAAATCCTAGATCTGTTGTGTCAAGGAGAAAATTTTTACTTGATCCAATTTTCCATACATCTCCTTGATGTTTTCCCACATTTGTTTCGAATCCTCCGTCGGAGGATGACTGGCCGCGACTTTGGAAGCGATGTTGTTTTCGATCCACATTCTGACTAGTTGATTACATTTTCTCCAAAGTCGCGCTAGTTGTTTGTCGGACGGAATCGGAACCGTTCCATCAATAAAACCCTCTTTGTCTTTCGTTACCAGAGCGCGCCGGAACTCACGCGACCATCTCGAGTAATTATCAAGTCCAGTTAATTGCTGAGCAACGAGCTTCAATTCTGGTCCGTCAGCATTGGTTGTGAAAAGAGGGTCGCCGGGCTCCAGCCGGGCCGCGGGCAAAGATAGAGAACCGGTATGGGAGGAACCCTGGTGGTGGACTCAGGTAAGGATTTGCTCCTAAACCCGATCCCCCAGATCCGGTTGAAAAACCCGCATTAGGAAAAAACAGACCCGGGTAGGGATTCAATCCCATACTCGGTTCGGCTGATCCGCCCGTCTACTGTGAACTGGTGTTTGCACCTGCTCCACTGCTGGCTGGTAGGCCTCCATCAGTCTGTTCACCATTTCGAAATCCCGACAATGATGCATTTGGGCCCGTCCCATAATACCAAGGATTTGGTACCCATTAGTAAGTTTGGCCCAAATAGGGTTGCCCCAAATTAACCTGAGCCGGAATAGGTATCAACTGTGTATGCTGAGATTGGATCTGTCCTTCGGGCAAAGTGACGACTGATGATTCCTGGATCTGCGAGACTTGTGGTGTTGTTTGACCTGCAGACGGATCACCAAATCCTGAGGTAAATGCTTGTGGATTCGTCATGGCAATAATTTTCTAAAAATCTGCAACAATTTTGTTTTGCAGATTAATTTTTTTTTAACAAAGAAAAGAAGGACTTTCTTCCGGATGCTGTTCTATTCTACAAGGGTTGCAGCAACGAGAAACAGAGAGGAATGGATGATGTTTTGTTCTGCGAGAGTTGCAGCAACAAGAAACAGAGAAGACTAGATGTTGTTCTATTCTGCGAGGATTGCAGCATAGAAAATAGAGAAGTAACATAGGCTGATTTTAGTGCTGAAGCTTATGTCAGAATCAAGACTCGCTCTGATACCATGTCACAAATCCGAGAAGAAGTCGAGAAGAAAAGGGAATGGGAATTTCGTGGATAGGAAAATTGTATTTGCTTCATTAATTTCTAGATGTAATACAATGATGTATATATTGTACAAGAGAGTTCAATAAAAAAGTAAATAAATTCTTCTAATCTTTCTAGTCCTAAAATAAACACATCTCCTATCAATTACAATCAATACAAATCCTCAATCAGATCCCAAATCTTCAATCATATCTTCTTTCAACAAGCAAATTTGTAATAGATAATCTCTTTGCTGAACATAAAATTGAGTGCATCTTCCTTAGTGGACCACAACTTGTATCCTTTCACCCCATGTGTATAGCTTAGAAATATCCACTTACTTACCTTTGACTCTAGTGCACCATTAGTCACACAAGCATAAGTAAGGTAATTGAATACTCTCAAACAATGTAATTAGTAGGCTTACCCAACTACGTTTCCTTAGGAGTTTTCCAAATGCTAGCGATGGTGATTTGTTCACTAACCAATAAGCGATTTTCATTGCTTTGGCTCATAAATCTTAACCTAATTTAGCATTGGAGAGCAAAGAATGACATCTCTCTAATATAATCTCATTCATCAGTTTAGCAACTCTATTCAACTGTGGTGCGTCGGTAATAATGCAATGTGTCAACAACAATGCGATGTTTCACTATGCCTTTTTTTGTGTAAAACTAGTTAAGCTTCTCATGACAAAATTCCAACCTTTTATCGACTCTCAAGCACATGATTTTTCTTTCCTATCTGTCTTTTGATCATTTTCTTCCAAGACTTGAACAGACCAAGCACCTCGCTCTTGTGCTTAAAAAATCAAATTCAGATTTTCCTCAAAACGTCATCAATAAAGGACCAAATGTACCCGTCACCACCCTTGGACAAAACATGATGAGATGATAAATAAATAGAGAAGGAGAGGGAGGGCGTAGTTTTGGTACTAGAAAAAGGCATGTTTTAGCCAAAATGGTTGCAAGCATGACCACACCAGTTCCTTTATCTGGTTTGGACCCACAAAATAACAATGGAGTAGAGATAAAATTTCAAAAATATATTGTCCTTTGTGATTGTATAATAGTCATGATTCCATAAATTAAGCATGCTTATGATAACAATCAAAATTATAAATGCAAGTTTTGTCCAAGATATCAATGAGTAAGCGCATT
This sequence comes from Eucalyptus cloeziana, assembly GCA_014182715.1. NCBI lineage: Eukaryota > Viridiplantae > Streptophyta > Magnoliopsida > Myrtales > Myrtaceae > Eucalyptus > Eucalyptus cloeziana. Next base: position 32,679,357 of record CM024644.1, read on the forward strand.
TTTAGAGGGGTTACTTTAGTTGTTTTTGTAACTCTCGTTCACCTATGTTCACCCTTAACTCCATTTTCCACCACTAAAGGGAGAATGCTTTCCTCCAGATTTTCCCAACCATCGTACTTTCCTTCTTTTTCCACTCAATTCACAAGATGAGCAGCGAATTTGGAAGTAGAACCCAACACATTAAATGAGAAACTTCAGAGATTTTTTATTGTTGTTGCTGCTAAATTAGGGCTATATATCACTTATTTTATGCATGCCCATTTGACGTGGGACTCTATCTTAACAAGGCATAGTGTCGAGGTCCAAATCGGATGGATGTGGTCAAGCAATATGTTATATTAACTTAATTTTACTAAAGTTGAAGCCTTCTAGCTTTCCCTTTTGGCTTGTTGAGCTGTTCAATCTCTACTTTCAGCGTTTTTCTCATCCTCTGCGAACCTTTTATTTTTTGGTTAAATCCCATGTGAACTTAGTCCCACTATGTTACTTGTAAACAGAAAAATTATAAAATAAGATAAGTAATGACTCATTTGTCTTGTAACTTTTAATTTCGTATATATGAGTTTGTTTCACCCGGCTTTAGGTCGGGTCTAAATTTTAATCCAAACCTTTTCTCATCTTATAAAAAATCACAAATTATCAGTCGGTATCCGAATCTAATCCTTGTTAATATCCTTGTTAATCTTTAGTCCAATGATGCCATTAAAGGTCCAACATGTCATTCCACTGTGCATTACATCCATGTCACATTAAGGCGCGTCAGCAATTGGAGAAAAATAGGGAAATTAGGGCTCGGAGAAAGAGATTAACAGAGAGAACAGAGACTTATCTAGTATCTACTGCGCTTCTTGAAGAAAATGATCTGGACTTGTTCGAATGAAAAGATTTGCGCTTGATCGAAGGATGAGATTGAGAGAGACTCGTCATATTCGTTCTCAAGCTTCCAATCAAGATCACGTGAAAAAGTAGAGGATGAAGGGTATGTTATATCCACCATGCCTCAGATAAAAGCAACAAAGTTCTCCCCACATGTTCCTACTAAAAATCGAATACTGTGTTTCTCGATTTTCATGTCTTTCCGTAGGAAGTTTTGTGATTAGGTTACCCTAATCGCCGTTTAAGAGGGTAAAACGTGCATGAGTACCATCGCTTAAAGTGAGTGAAGTGACTAGCACATGTAAAAAAGATTATTAACCATCTTCTGCTTTCGTTGTTTCAATGATGGTCACTTGTACGAAATCCACAATCCATTCACATATTGGCCTTTAATTCAACAAATTCCATTAACACTAATAAGCGATAATGATATTGAAACATATTACAAAAAATTTAGAACTTAATTGAGTCACATGCCCTGAATGAAAGTTTTTGGTGATAATTCGTTTTTGGATTTTGTTGGTAATTTTTTTTAATTATTTTAAATAAAGATCTGAAATTGAGTCATTTTCTCAAATAATGATTCAGAGCGGATACTATTTCAAAGAAAGATTGAAGTGCCTAATCCAATCTTAAATGAGAGCCTAAACTCGTTGGCTGGTCAAATACTTGCCGAGTGGCAAACATGTGACTTTTCTGGCAATCAAAACAGGGGTATTTTTGTCCAAAAAAATTGAATAAAAAGAAAAATTAAATCATTACACCCCCAACATTCTTTGAGCCGACCTCGCGGATCATCTTGGTCTTCTCCTCCTCTGTCTTTGGGTGGCCGAGGAAGCTCATGATGGAGCCCGGCTCCGATGCAGAGTTCTTGCCATCTCCGTTGGCGTCCAACTTCTGGAACACCTGCCCCAGCTACTCGATCTGGGACCGTGAGCCCATCGACGAGGACCACGACCCCGGCGGGGTCACCAATGTGGAGCCTCCCGTCGCCGACGGTGAAATGGGTTTCTTCCTTCGGAAGAGGGATTGGAGACCCACAATCGAAATCGATTCAACGCAAAGGGTGGAAACAAGAATGGGAATGGAAATGCAGTATCAATGCACGAAATGGGTGCGATGGTTTGTTTCTTTTGGAGAATGGTTGTGTGGGTCAAAAGGTGGGCGATAATTGATTTCCGGGGCTGTTGAAGGAATCGGGTGGGGGAGAGAAAACAGAATCCCGATTAGTAGGAGTAGGTTTTTCTTTTAGTTTCGTTCAAAATCCCTCACCCTTCACATGCCGCCCCCGCCGCCCAGTCGCACGTCGCAGCTGCGGGTCGCACGAGCAGCACTCCGTTACGATCTCAACCTTCGTTTTGCTCCACGAGAACCAACGATCGGATTTTTAATTTTAATAACTTTGGCTTTTCTTTTTTATTTATTTGTTTTTGGACAAAAATGCCCTCGTTCTGATCATCGGAAAAGTCATACTCATTGGCCGGTGAGCTTAGGCCCTTACTTGAGATTGATTCGAACGCTTCATGCCCTTATTTGCAACATTGTACACATTATGTAATTTTTGAGAAAATGACTTAATTTCGAACTTTTATTTGGAATTTTCGCATTCTTTGATTTCAAAACCTTTGTGACAAGTTCCCGATGCTAAACTCATCATCCAATAAGGTATTGTGAAAGTATTTTGTATAATCTATTTACGCCTGATTCTCTTAAAACGCACCCACTTTAGGTCGAGTCTCAATTTGGGCTGAACTTTATTTTTGTCTTATAAAAAAGCATCAACTTTAGGGCATGTCCTAATTCTAGTAATCTTTTTTTTCCTCATAAAATTATCAACTTTAAGTGGAGGTCCAATTATGACCTGAAATTTTATTTCTCATAAAAAAAAAGTACAAATTTTCAATCTATATCCAACTTTGACCCAGTTAAGTTTTTTTTTTTTTTTTTTAATAAAGATGTCAAATTTATAACGACACCATTAGATAGAAATTTGATGGGAGCAAGATTTGGATATTGACTAAAAGCTAAGGCTTTTTTTTTTCTTTTTAAGTAAAGGTTTGGACCAACATTGGAATTCAACAAAAACTTAGTGCTTTTTTATTCGACAAAAAAAAGTTTGGATTAGTATTCGGATCCAATTTAAAGTTGGTGTTTCTTAATGAGAAATAAAAAAGAAAGCACTTCCCCAAATTGAGATATGAGCGAAACTCAATATTTTTTAGGATTAATATCACGAAAATTCCCAAACTAGTAAACTTATGACAAATTTGTCCCAAATTAATTTTTTGACCATTAAAAACCTTAAACTAGTAAACCTATGAAAAATTTATCCCAAATGACTATAAAAACCCTAAATCATCACACTTGTGATAAATTTACTTTCAAACTAATTTTTTTACCGTCAAAAATCCTAAATTAGTACATTTATGACAAATATACATTCTATTAAATTAAATTAATACCACAAAAAACTATAAAATTGACACAATTGTGATAAACGGAGAGTAAAATCTCAAACCGATATATCAGTCAACTGTCACGTGTCATCCAACATAGTAATTTAATAGTAAAATTTGATGGAAACTAACAGAGAGTAAATTCGTTATGATCGTACTAGTTTAGGGTAAATTTATCGAAGGTATACCGGTTTATAATTTTTTGTGATCAAAAAATTAATTTGAATTAAATTAATCTTAAATGTATCGGTTTGAGATTTTTTGGAATATTAACCTCACATTTTAAGAAAATTGGGCCAATTTGTTTATATGGTAGGGTGGTGGCATCCCATAGGAATAGGTTTCCCACGTTTAACGGTTCCCCTAGAGTACGACAATTACCATTAGCTTTACGTGAACTCCCAAAATAGAATTAACTTAGGAAAATGGGCCTTAAAATGCGAATACCAAATCCGATGCACATTGTTGAGTTTTTGGTAAGAGCTCCTCAGACCGGTTGATCCGCTCATCATGCCCATGAAGGAAAAAAAGGTATTTTGAACTTCATTTATTCAGTAAATACTAAATAGGACATATATGGCACGAAAAACACCGAAATTACAGCAAATTGATGCTTGATTAAACCATGATCATCGCGGGCCATCACTATCAAGATGCAAGACTCCTGAAACACTATACTGCGATCAGCTTTTTTACCATTAAAAAGCCCTGACTCGAACACAAGAACCCAATCACGCTTCGACCCAAGGATGACCCAAAACTCGTGGACTTCATTTTTTCTGAAGGCTATTTAACATCTCGGATTGAGTCTTGAAGAAGGCCAATAGCTTGTCCCTTGGAGGCAGATTCTCCTTCACGACTGGGCAATTCCGAAAGTCTTCGGCCCACCTGCACAGCACGGGGAACTTGTCCTCGGTCAAGACGTCGACCCCGACCGTTTCTTGGAGGACTCCAACCCAGTACGCGAGGACGTCGCCCACGATGTCGACGAACCCGATGTTCTCGCCTCCGAAGAACTTCTTGCCCTTGAGCTCACCTTCAAGAGTGCTCAAGAGTTCACATGCTTCTTCATGTGCCTTTTCCCTCTCGGGCCCTACGCTCATGCAGGACTTCCAGAGAGCTGGCACACACTGTTTACAACGGAAAGAACAAAATTTTCTTGATCAAATGACTTGTGATCATGAATGAATCTAGCGAGAGAAATTGTGGTCACCTATCGTAACTCAAAAATTTAGACTTTCATGGTGATCGAAGTCTAGAATTATCATTATTGAGAGGAAGACTACATTGGAAATTCAAGTCTTAAATATCTTTGTAGTTAGAATGTAACAAAGCCCCGGCTTTTACTCTTGTAAAATATATTCTCAAATCATGCGCTAATGCAATACAGGCCTTCTGAGATTGTCATGTCAAAGAAGTCACGGAAGCCATTGCTAGGAGGACATGGCGTTACATCCCTCCTCAATAAGATTAGGACTATTGCATTGATTAGAAGGATTATGACTTTGTTACCTTTTTAATATTATACGATTTCTGAGATGATTATTCATTTTGGGAAGTATATTCATGATGTTAGGAAAACGCATATAATTTTGTATATCAAGACTAGATATATGAGGACATTTTAAGACAATCGCTAATTCAAACATGAAAAAGAATTATAGATTCATTTAGTGCACGCGTGATGTGTTAACAAATATCAGTTGCAATATTACAATTTGAAATTATGGGATGCCCATGTGCTCTACTGCAAGCTTTAGTGTGGACTGTGTTCCTCAGACGTGTGAACGGCTTAATTGTCAATACTTGTTGACTTGTGAATGCTTAGAACACAAATGATAACCATTTTGATTAAAAATTGATTTCTAAAAGAGAAATAATTTTTTCTATTTCTATTCTTAAATGAGTTTCTAAGTAAAAATACACATTTGGTAACAACACAAAATTTATATTCTCATAATAGAAATTCATTTAATAATGACATAAAATTTCTCCTTCCGGCGATGGCAACGGATGGCAAACGGCAGCCGACAATGACAGATGAGCAACTAACTAATAGTAAAGACAAATAATGAGAAGAGTTTATTATTTCTCATTTTTGTTCTAGAAATTGAAAAGTAAAAAATTTTACTTTTAATTTATGTTCCAAATTTATTCCCAGTAGAAATCTATTCCAGAAATTAAAAAATAAAATGAATAATTTTACCAAACGAATTTATGTTTTAGAAACAAGTCCGGAATAGAAAAATATTTCTAGAACAAAAATATAATTGTTATTATGTGCACCCTTAGTCTTTCAAAACCAAAATATATCGAGCCTAAGATTTAGCTTTAGCCCGTCGAATTCACAGTATCGAATCTCGATACTTTTCAAGGTCTTCCACACAAATCAAAGTCAACCCCACAGTTTATGCCGGAAGTACCTTACCATCATCATGCCTAGCCGGTTTCACTATTTTCACAAGTGATGAACTAGTTTCTTCTTCCAACTCTTGCTCTGCTTGGCTCATTAAGCCTCTAGTGTCCACTTCAAGTTTTGCATAATAAGTGCTAACACGATCTAAATGAGTAGGTTAAAGAGAGCGTCAAGCTCAAATTTAAGGCAAGATGATTACCTTTTCATCCACGAACTTAGCCCAGAAACGAGCCATCGCTCTCTCGTATGGATCTTGTGGCGATATTGGGTTGTCCTTCCATGTCTCATCAATGTACTCGAGAATCACCTGAGACTCCGCAATGGGTTTGCTATTGTGGACAAGCACGGGTACCTTCTTGTGCACAGGGTTGTACTTGAGAAGTAAAGCACTCTTGTTGTGGAATATGTCTTCCTCTAAGTACTCATATTCAACACCTTTGATCTTTAGAGCTATCTCGATTCGCCGGCTAAACGGGCTCCCCCACACACCAAATAGCTTCAATTCTTCACCCATCTATCTAAACACAGTTGCCTGCTCTCACATAGATAGAAACACTCTTCTTGTGTAGTGGCTAAGTAAGAACTTGTGAGAATGGCTTGTTTTCTTGTTGGCTTCTTATAGGGTTCAATTTCAGAGATGATTCCTTAGCACGCAAGATAGCCCATCAACATCGATGTTGCTTTGTCAAAGTTAATGTTGGAAAATCTTGGTGTGTGTGGTCCCGTGATTTATGATCTATGTTGTTTAGTCAAAGAAATACTACGGAGTTTTTTAGTGGGCTTCTCGAAGACTTATTTATTGCCCAAGAAATAAGCAGATTGGCTGAACCGAGTTTTGATACGTCACCCACAAATAAAAATTATTCAATATAGAGGGGTAGGGTCGTCGGATGCACAGTTCAGCGTGGACAGAATTATTAAAAATGGACAAAGTCGTATTATATGATAGCTGTTGGAGGTTATAGGTTTGAGAGAGAAGAAGTGGTTGCTTGGAGTATTACACCAAGAGACGTCAAATTTGGAACGCTCAATAGTGTTACCTCCAGTATAGGGGAACCCTAGAGTTTTTATATACAAGTTATTGGGCTTCGGCCCATATGGACCCAAATAATCGTGCTTTTACCTATTGGGCTTTCACCTATTATTTTGGACTATATTAACAATATATCCAACAATCTCCTCATATGTTCACCATACAGCACAATCCAATAAGGTGGTTAGTGTAATGTTCAGACAAACATGAATCATCTACATTCAGTCAAAGACAATCAACTTGGATCGGTCAAAGAGTTTTTCAGCAGTAAAGTATTAAACTCAATCATCATTTGCAATCTAAATAAGTGAAACATTCCTATCATGAATCTGTTCTGAGATCAACAAATCAAAATAAGTATTAGGAGTTTTAGATTCAGTCTAAACTCATCTAAATCCCAAAATAAATCTCAGACTCAGTTCACAATCAATATATGCATAATAGTCAAGTATAAGTAAGCCAGTCAAAATAATCCAAGGCCTTACAAATATAAGAAACAAGCATAATAATGTTCACAAAATAGAAATAGAAAAATATAAGTCTCAAGTAAATGGACTTCATCAAAATAGGCAATAGCAGGTAAATTGTCAAGTCCCCACACGCTTTAAATGATATATATTCATTCATCAAGTAAGTCATCCTGGTTAGGATCCCACTCATTAAGCTCTCCTCCATTTCTGCCATCCCCTGTAGAATGTCAAATATGAATTTCATATTATCATGAATTCAATCATTTGAATAAAAACTTAGCACCATTCCATCAGGCAGAGAAGAACATATATTAATGTCATAAAGCATCATAATATCATGTTCATAAGCATCAAGCTAGTTCATAACTTAGAGGCCTAGAAAGTTTTAGTCAAATCAAAAACTCTAGGACCTTTCACTTGGGTATCGAAAAGTTTGACCAAAATTGACCGAACAATTAGTCCCTCGTCCAACATCCGTTTGATCCGATTTTGTTGCATTGGGATGCTTGCAATTGATTGATTTCGGATCTATAATTGAAAAATTGAGAAATTGTAAGCTTCCCGACATTGTGAAAAACAGGCGATCGGTTCCGAAGGGTAGGAAATTTTACTGCCGCATACAAGTGACAATACGAGTGTGAAAGAATTTGTTTGGATGTGGATTTGGGCATTGTGTCTTGCCGGTTAATGTTTAGTCAATTCTTGATCAATCTTGCGTCAAACTTTATGAAATTTTTAAAATGGGGACACAGTTTGAGGTGATAAGAAGGGTTGTCCGATTTAAGTGAATTGGGCATCGTTGAAAAGCCCTTGCATAGCATGGCCCCCTTTAGATTGTAGACTTCATTTACTTCACGAAAAATAACTTTCAAGAAAATGTTTTCTAGATATTCTGGCGTTCGTTTCACGAAAAATGAACTAGTCGAATTAATATTTTTCGTTTTTCAAGTAGGAGAAAACTTCGACCTATTAAAAAAAAGTAAGGGAAAACATTTTCGTTATTCACTCTCTCTTATCTCATATTCCTGTGAGCCCTCACCTCTTTCTTTTTTCAAAAATTTGAAATTTTAATTATTTTTCTTTTTTCTCTTTTTCTTTTATTCTTCTTTCTTGGCCGATCACCCACCACAATGATGACTGGCGATTGGCAAATAAGTGAGCTCAAACTGGCCACTCACTAGATTGACAAGTACAAGGCTCTAGCTTGCTAATCTAGCAAAGCCCAAGGCTGGCGAGCTTGAGGCTCAACGATCTTGGGTGAGCTCGAATTTGCCTTTGGCTGGTCATCGACTGTCACTATGGCTTGCGACCAACCGAAGAATGAGAAGGAGGAAAAAAATAAAATTAATTAAGATTTTGACTTTTAAAAAAAATTGTTAAAAGGAGTGCATGAAGGAAAATCAAATTGAATTTTCTATACCAAATTGTTGAAAATATATTTTAGTTCATTTTCAAGTTTCAGTTGAATCGCTGGAGAATATTTTTATTTTCCTGAACAATGGCTTACACGAAAACATTTTCTAGAAACGCCACATTTTCCGTAAAACGAATAGAGCTTTAATCTTAGCATAATCTTGTTTTGATCAAATTCTTGGTCAACCCCTGATAAAATTTACGTTTAAAACCAATTATACTCTATTTGCAAAACATTGCTTTAGTGGTTCAATCTACATTTTTTCGTTTATGCTGATAACATCGTCAATGGCTGAAGTGTCTCCTAACTGATTTTAATAGTTACGGCGTACAACCCATTCAATTGCACTATGCCAATCGAGCGGATCTATAGATTTGTTTGAATTCATGAGTGTACCAAACAAATTGAGATAGATCAGCATAAGTTCGTGGAAAACTTGAAAATGGCCCGATTATAACAGCTTATGTTTCTCCCGAAACCAGAATGCTGATTTATTCACAAACGCCTTGATGGGGCGTATTAGATTGAGGGAAGCTGAAGTAGATTTGGACGTAATTTGCTGATTCAAGGATGGAAAAGACTTGCTTTATTCTTGGATCCAATTGCTCATTTAAGGATGCAAATGATTTGCTCGAATTTTGGCCAGAAAGTTGTTTACAGATATGTTATTGTTGGTTCATAATGTTCTCTCGTGCCGTCATTGGTTCTCTTGCCTTTTCTTTATAATTCAAACTTGTTATTTTTTAAACCAAGTCATGAATGTTCAATTACAGTTTTCTCGGACCGTCATGCTACATAGTTTATCGCATAACTCAATGAGATCAGTTATACTAGTTGAAACCGAGTCCAGATAGTTATGCTATGGGCTTGAAGTTGAGCCCTTCTTTTTGCAAACTTCAGTCGATGAAGGAAACGAACAAACCTCCTTATTGTAGTTGATCATCATTAAATTGAAAACCTCTATGAGCAAACAAGACACTCAAAGACAACAATGACAATATGTGAGCATGCTCAGAATGTTATTCATTAAAAGGTAACTCCACAGCCAATATCATCCAAGGACTAAGATTATATAGATGTGCTAACTGCTATACTACTTAAATCAACCAGTTCTAATCCAAATGCATGACATGAAGCATCGTTAAGATTTATTTAGGTGCTTAACCAAAACCACACAAAGCAACTGTACAAATAACAGTGCTTGGGGAAACAGTTTTTCCTACCAACGGTCCGTGCGAATGCAAATAGTCTGTCTCAGCTAATGACGCGAGGCTAATTCGGCATCCTTCGAGCCACTGATCTTCTCGAATTGGGCCTTGAACAAGGCATAGAGTCTGTCTCTCGGAGGGAGATTTTCCTTGACGACCGGGCAATTTCGAAACTCTTCAGCCCACTTGCACAGCTGGGGAAACTTATCGGGAGTTAGGATATTGAACCCACCTGCTTCTTGGACAACTCCGATCCAGAGTCCCACCGAGTTGGCGGTGATGTCCACAAACCCGAGGTTGTCACCTCCGAAGAACTTCTTGTCCTCGAGCTCGCCTTCGAGACTCTTCAGGACCCCGCATGCTTCTTCATATGCATTTTCCTGTTCTTCCCCAAAGCTCCAGCAATATTTCCAAAGAGCCGGCACGCACTACATGAAGTTTAACTCATAAAGACCGAAAACAAAAGGAGGAATTCTTCTTGGATTAATGCTGTTTTCATCAGATATTGAATCCCTTGTGAACTGGAACTAATTAATTTGATTGTGGCGAGTGAATTGCTGTGGATCTTGGTGATAAGGGTTGATGTAGGAATTATTGGGCTGTTTAGAATAGCGGCCCAAGAGCCCAATTCGATCCCACATAAATTGGGCCCAAAGTCCAATTTGGGGGCTTAGAAAAGGGGTTTAGGAAAACCTCCTATCAACTTTACAAAACAAGGAGCCGGACATTATATACTTTCGTATATATTGTGAAAAATGCGAATAAGAATATTGGTAAATTTGATCCCAGATCACATGAAGCAATGTTTTCGGGTTATTCACTATCTACTAAAGCTTTTTCCTGTGTATGACAAGAGAACCTAGGAAGCAGAGAAATCAACTCACATAAAGTTAGATGCTCGGAGAAGTACTGGAGGCAGTAGAAAAAGGAGGAACAAATTCCTGACACAGATGCTTCAGCTCATACAGAACCAAAAAAATTTATAAGAGCAAGTTACTGAATCTGCCTCTCTCCCGAAGGATTGAAAGTTCACTTCTAAACATCCAAAAGAACAAATCGTTGGATACGTCTCAAAAGCGACTAAAACCATGTTTTCATTTCGGGAAATGATGAATTTAATGGCACAGTCATCCGATAAAAAGTGTGGAAGAAGCTCTATAAGGTGAAAACTGAATGGAAGCAATGCAAAAAGAGTATTATCAATTCAAAGTCAATAAAATTTCGAAACTAACCGAACAACCCAAGGATCCTTCCGTCAAAGGATAAAACTGGATCTATAGAAAGAAATTTGATGACAAATAATTTGGTAATAAATAAGTCTAGGCTCGTAGCACAAGGTATTCACAAGAAGAATGCATTCATTATGATAAAACTTATGTTTCCATTCCTTAATGGTTATACAGGGAAAAAAAGTGCTTGTAGAACAATTCTTAGGTCCTCAAGAATCAGGAAAAGTAGACTCCGCCTACAAACTCCCAAAGACTTTACATTGATTAAAGAAAGTTTTTAAGGTTTGGTACAGTGGTCAAGTAATTTTCTCGTCGAAAACATGTTGGGAAAGGGCTCGAGCCTAAGGTTCAGCTTAGCCTATCATCATTCACGCAGTTTCGGATCTCGCTTTTCTCAAATTCTTCTTCCCCCACAAATCAAAGTCAACCCCACACCTTATGCCGCAACTACACTCCCAGACTGTCCGGCAGGTTTCACGACTTTTACAGATGACGAACTAATATTTTCCTGTCTTTATGTCAATCATGGTCATCAAGCTCTTTTCAGATGAGGATTTAACTGCTAACACAACCTATTTGAGTAGCTCACAGAGAGTATTGCACTCAACTTCAAGATGAGACAGTTACCTTTTCGTCCAAGAACTTAGCCCAGAATCGGGCCATCGCTCTCTCGTACGGATCTCGCGGCAAGATCGGGTTGTCCTTCCATGTCTCGTCGATGTACTCAAGAATCATCAAAGACTCCACGATGGGCTTGCCATTGTGGACAAGCACAGGCATCTTCTTGTGCACAGGGTTGTACTCGAGAAGCAAAGCGCTCTTGTTGTGGATTATGTCCCCATCCAAGTACTCGTATTCGACCCCTTTGATCTTCAGAGCTATCTCGACTCGCCGGCTAAATGGGTTCGCCCACGCACCCAATAGTTTCAATTCTTCACCCATCTATCCAAACACGGTCGCGGGCTCCCACGCACACTGAGAATCGCTCTTCTTGGGCAGTAGCCAAATAAGAACGTGTGAGTGTCCCTAGTTTTTTAAGATCGGCATCTTATAGGGTTCAAATGGATAGAATTTCCTATAGAATTTCCTACGCGCACATCTTTCGAAAATAAAAAAACAAAAAATAACATCGTTGTCGTCGGGTCAAAGTCGACGCCTATAAAATTTTGGAGTTGGTGGTTCGAAGACTTATTGGCCAAGAAATAAGCAGATTGGCCAAACCAAATCAAGATACCTTAGATACGGAGAAATATTCAATTTGTAGACAAGGATGGTCGGGCTAGAATCTAAGTAGCATCAACATGTGACATGGACACACGATACGACACGTCGACACGTCATTTCTCAAAAATAGATAATTTCGACATGTTGAGATATGTTATATATTAAATGAATATCTTTATTTTTAATTAATTTGATTCAAATTCACAAATAAATAAATAATAAAAAAGAGCTATAATGAATTTACACTAATAATATTAATAAATCTATTAATAGAAAATTTGAAAGACATATTCATAGTTAAGGCGTACCCATATTTGGAAATATATTTCTAATTGTAACAAAAATTATAGATGAAATTAATGACTGACAAAAGATTATAACCAATTTATTTAAATAAATCTATGATCTTCTATAATTATCAAAGTTTTTCATTATTTAACATTCAATATTTTTATTTTTAGAAACTAATAGCCAATTTATTTATTTTTCTAACAAAAATAACCTCATCACCCAAAAATTATTTCCCTCCCTCCTTTTTTTTTTTCTTAAACCCTCGTCTCCCAAAAATTATTCCCCTCCCTTGTTTCTCTCTCCCCAACCCCACCTACCCCGAGTTTCTTTTCCTCCTTCCCCCACCCCCAATCACGTGTCATTTCCCTTGATTCTCTCTACCACCCCAGGCCAGCCCCCTGATTTCTTTCTCTCGTTTGTTCCTCCCCCAAACTAGTCATTTCCCTCATTTCTCTCTTAACCGCAACCTCCTCCTCGCGCAATCCTCTCTACTCTCTTTCGATCGCCTCATCGCAATCACTCACCTCCGGCCCTTTCTTTTTCACAGCCGCAGCCTCACCGCTAGCTCTCCATCGCAGCATCGCAATCACGACCCTCTAGATCGTCTTAGTCTCTACTCTTCCTCTGGCCCTCCCTCATCGTCACAGCCTCGCCTTCACTCCCTCACCCTCACCTCCACCCTCCATCATCTTCTTCAATGATCCTCTCTCGGACACATGTGTCGAAACATGTCGAGAAAAGTTGATCATGTGTCGGAAAATCCAACACGTGTTGACCGTGTGTCCAAACGTGTCCTAGTGTGTTCGTGCTTCATAGGCTAGAACCTCCAAGTAATCCAAACTAGGTCTAATCATTCAATTCAAAGTTGGTATATGATGTCACTTTCAAGACAATCACTAATTTTCTAGCGGTAGTCCACAAGTGCCTCAAGAATCTCCATCGGCATATAGATGAGTCAGATCGAATATGAAAAGGTCGAAACTAATTAAACCGTTTAACTCATAATCCTAATCTAATGCCATATACTCTAAACTAATTTTCTTCTCACAAAAAAATCATAAGCCGATGCACTATGATACATTTATCCTAAAGTAATTTTTAAGTTTCATCTCACAAAAATCATAAACTTGTACATTACGACATATTTACCTCAAACTAATCTCCATCTCACAAAAATCTAAAACTAGTACCCTTAGACCAAGATTTACCTTCAATTAAAGTGCATATATGTCAACACATATGTATTTCTCACATCGGATCTATCATTCTTCATGTTAGATCCATTTGGCAATCGTTTCGCACATGTTTTAACACGTAGCATCTTAATGAGATATTGAACGAAACTCTAACACATAATAGATATGAATTATTTTTGTGTGGAGAAAATTAATTAATGGGTCAATGCGTCATGGTATACTAGTTTTGGATTTTTTATAAGACGAAAATTAATGTGAGGTAAATGTGCCATTAATCTATCAATTAGTGATATGCGCAGCACTTCGATAAGGATGGACACTAGGCTTAGAGCCACCATAAGTAATGTGGTTTTCACCAAACCAAACCCACCAATCTTGCAACAAATGTGATTGTTTTTTTTTTTTTTTTGTCAGTCCTACTCTATTCCTATTCTAACGCTCACTCTTAGACTTTTGCCATGTCTCCTTGCAGAGCATGGGAGTCGAAACCTACTCCTCAAACTAGAGCGTCCCCACCCCAACCCCCCTAAGAAGGTGGAGATCCGAACCCCACACCTCCCCCTTCAAAGTTGAAAATGTGACCACTGGAGCAAACCCCACTGGTTCAAATGTGATTACTTCACCTTTAGGAAAATGACACCACACGTATGAAAACTTTTGTATGGCATTCAATTAAGTAACTTAACTTTTTATTCCGACGATTTGAGTGTTATATATATTTTCAATCGATCACTTGAATAACATAATTTTTTTGAAGATGTTCACCACAAGCGCCATGCCACGTTAGTTTTTCAGAACTTAGGTAAACATTTTCAAAAAGTTATGGTATTCAAAAAATTATGACACTCAAGTAAACGTTTTTAAGAAATTATGGCACTTTAGAAAAAAAAATTATGATACTCAAGTGAGCACCATAACAAAATTTATGACACTTGTACTATTCTTATCCCATTTGCCTCCGATTACTACAACTTTCTTGGCCAACAATGCTTTATCAATAGACGCCTTTTCCCCCAACCCACCTCCCGCCCCTCCTTGTGTGATTTGCAAACCTAGGAGCCTCTGGCTCAAAATGCGTCGAATCTTCCCAAATCCTAGGTCTAGGATCTACATGGATAATCTACTCATTCTCTAATCAAATTTGGAGTCGCCACCAATCTACTCAGATAATCCTAGGCCTGAAAACCTATTACCTATGTAGCACGAGAAATTTACCACCTAGGCTAAGCTGTTGGTATATTGTGTATATCAGAGCTCTAAAGTCCGGCGGCTCAGTTAGATGTGGAGAAGGGTTAGTTTCTTCATTACGTTCTTTCTAAACCACGATTCTATCGATCAAGCCATGATTTCCACTTACTATTTGGTTCTCTGGGCAAAATGCGTGATTGTTTTTGGGTTTTGAAACAAAATGTCACCAAGTTAGTTTTTCGGCAACGCTATTGATTAGCGGCCCCATTATTCGCAACAGCACATGACTCAATGAGTGTGTTCTTCATTTCTATTTTTCGAAAAAGAGTGTTCTCGTCTGTAAGACAACTGACCCTCTTTTTTTTTTCTTTTTGGTCAGAAAACGACTCACCCTTTGACTATTGATATAAAATTGAGTGCTCTATTTTTTTTTTTTTCTCTCTATTGGGCTTAGCGGGTGTGCGCCTTTATGCGCTTGCGAGTTGTGACTTGCGTTCCTCATTTCCTCTATGTCAGAAGTACATTGAATTCAAAGTTTGACAGAGGATAGAGAATAATGCATCTTCACGAGTCAATTTATATTAAGAGCGAACCCTTGAGATGTTAGTATTGTATTGCCTAGCTGGAGCATACTTCATGTGGACAGACTCCTTGCTTGTTATTATCTTGTTGAGCCGTGTCGAGTGTTGATAGACTCGCCGATTTCAGACCTCCGGATTGCGGATGGATGGGGTGGTTATGGTTTTGAACATTTCATAGCAAGCGTTGACCCTTATAGTAACGTCTAAGATGTGATTACAACCATTGATCCTCCTTTCTTGCACTTCTACCAATTATATGGTGAATGTGTTTGATTGAAGCAAACCTCATCTTTTGAGTTTATACGTGATACATTATGAAGAGTGAAGACTTGTATTTTTGCGTACATATCGGAACGTGAGGAAAAAAAACAAGTGCCTTTTCACTTTCTCGAAGAAAAAGCTAGATCGGAGCTTCTACGTGTTTCCCTATCCAATTCCACCGATCACTATGAATGACTTTTCTGATTCGCTCTATTAGATGGCGTTTGAAAGTTGGCAGTCTTTCTCGGAAACTACTAGACTAAAATTGAGTGATACTCCATGCTTTTTCCAAGAGCATTTAGTCCTTCGATGAAGTAAAGTCAGACTATCGATCAATTCTGTTTTTCTACTCTGTTTTTTGAGATGCCGTAGTATCGACATCACTCTTTCCTCATCCTTACAGGACTGTTGCTATTGCCTGTGCGAGCCGACAATTCCATCTTGGTAACATGACGTGTTTCCGAGGTTTTAGTCGCTGGAATAATGTTTTGACAATTTTGTCGACCAGTGAAAAATCAGGCAGCTGATACCTGATGGCGCATGACATAACATTTATCTGTTAGTTGATCACGAGCATGAAAATCACATATGACCCACACGGAATCGAAAGTTCGACGAACCAATGACCAATTCTCCCCGTGGCATGTTGTGAGGCGTGCAAGAAAATCCGCGTGCCCGAAAACCAGGTCCAAAATACCAGCTTGGATAGGTTGTATTCAACCTAAACGGGCAATGGCAGCATCTTCCAACCACTTTGCTTTTCTATGACTTTACCATGATATTATAGGTGCTAAGACTATTTAAACCTTAATGTCATATACTATATCGCGAATCAGATTGGTTTAACTGGTCTATGTTCTATCTGTTTTACTTCCAAATACATCTATTCAACGATGAAAATCTCTCTTCAACTAAATCCAGGGCAGGTATGGGAGCAACAGCTGGGCATAGATCGAGGCATTCGAGCAAACGCTGCCAACGCACTCTGCAGGAACAGTTGCATCGTTTGCGTTGGCGATTATCCCTTTCTGCTGAATGCTTCAATAGACATAAGCTCCTACGTATCTAAGTGAAAACAGCCTTTCCGATCTTACAATAAAAGAAAGGGAATAAGATCGAGTATTCTGCTCTTATCAACGTAGACAAAGGTGCGAATTCTCCTGTTCTTTGAGATGACTATATTATCTGCCAATGATCGGCAGTGCTCTTCCTGAAGTTGTAGTAGTTGGCTCGTCTCAAACTTGATTACACGTTTCCACTAATTCCTAGCCTCAGTGGAAGTGATCGAAGAAGGGTCACTCAACTATCGCATGCGTTGGTTCAGGAGTTCCAGATGATTCGGGTGTCTGTCGAACTAAGCTCCTCTCTTGTTTCACACTGGCTAGTGCTGCAACATCTGGAAAGTAGCCGACGCTATGCTGGAGACCACAACCTTAATTGGTCCAAAAAGGGATAATCCAAAGCCTCCAATACCGATTTCACCAAACCCAAGTGCTGCAATAAGAGATTGGTTTCGTTTTTTATTTCTGTTTTCAGAGACGAGTGCTATCTCCACTAGAACATAGTGGGGAATTACATGAAATGAGACACCCTCACAAGCCCAGAATTTCAGTATAAAAAACCCTCTCAGGTGAGGAAATTCTTGAGCACTGCAACATCGTTCTTCCTCACAAGCTGTGTCGTGACAGCAAATTGAAGAGAAGGATTCTCCAATGGGCAAGTTCATTTGCATCCTTGCATTGCTCCTGATGGCATGCGTGGCGTCCCGGGGGGCTCTCGCTGCAGGCGAGTGTGGGAAGTCGACAACCCCAGACGCCGAGGCCATGAAGCTGGCCCCCTGCGCGGGAGCAGCACAGGACGCCAAGGCCCCTGTGTCCGACAGCTGCTGTGCCCAGGTGAAGAGCATAGGGAAGAACCCGAGCTGCCTCTGCGCCGTGATGCTCTCGAACACAGCCAAGGCTTCCGGTATCAAGCTCGAAATCGCCATCACAATCCCCAAGCGCTGCAACATCGCAGACCGCCCGGTGGGTTACAAGTGCGGAGGTATGTGAATGACCGCATCGACAGATTATTACTCTGTCTTTGCGCTCGGTGATTTCTTGATCTAAATTTGATTATTTCTTTTTAATGAATTTTCGTCCAATTCTGCTGATATCATAGTTCCACCTTTTATGTCCCAAATATTAATTTCTCTTGTTCCTATGCAGCTTATACCCTGCCATGATGGAAGACCATAGCCTCACGGATACATGGTTGCTAGTGGTTCCTCGGCAACCGATGCTTCAGCTCTGTCCTTTTATAACAAATAAAAAGGGACAGGAGCTTTGTTGTAATCTATGATCTATTTCCCTATTTACCTTAATAAATCGAAGCGCATCTGAGGGCTTTCTCAATCGCGAGAATCTTCCAATCGTTTTCGTTCCTTGCTGGTGTTCTTTTGGAACTTCTCAGTGCATAGCTCCCCAGCAGAAATTGCTAGAGAGAGACGCAACTCCACAGAACCCAAAATTTTTCAAAGATTCTTCAGGTCAACCTGGCACAAGATCATTGGGCACAGCCCCCACATACTCGTGGTAGCATCAATTAGGAAAACCCAGAAATCGAAAAGAAGGAAAAGGAGTGAAAAGACCATAAACGATAGACCCCCCAAGGTGTGGCTCTGGAATCTTTGTCGTCATCTCGCCCTCTAATCCTTTCATTTTCTCCTTTTCTTTCAGCTTTAACGACCATAACTTAACAAGCAACTACCAATTTGGAAAAGTAAAAACTGTCCCACAAGCTCACGCATACGGCTTTACTTTTTAGAACGATGGATCACGCTTCGGACAGGGAATAACCTCAGAGGCTCCAAAGCTCAGGATAAGAGGAAAAGACTGGTAGTAAAAAGGGCAAAAATAGAGAAAAGAAAAAGAACAGTTTGAAAAGACAAACAACACTTTGGTCTTAGAAAAGACAAGAAAAACACGAATGGTGACAGATATAGGGCCATATTCCCATGTGGAGCACGTAACTGAGATAGACCCGCCTAACAGGCCATTTGACAGTTAACTAAAGCTTGGACCATATTCAACATACTTTTCGTAGCTACAGCAACATAAGATGATGATAAGAAGGTTGGAATCAGCCTCGGCTTTCAGATGCGGAGTAGTGGACGCTTTTCAAAATGGAAAAGTATGTGCTTAGCTGGTCATGAAGTATTCGTGTTCCAAATAGCCATCCTGTGAATTCATTCTCTGTATAAACCTAAATTTGAAACCACGCATTGATTCAAATGCTTCTCAAATACACAAAGAAATGAGTAGAGACGAAAATCATCCTCTCAGAGCGGTTACTGCAATAGATATTCACAGTATGAGATGATGCTATACTATAATGCGGTCATTTACAGCTGGTGAGTAGAGAATTAAGCTAGGAAACTTCGAAAGTTTATACATAGCACCCACTAGATTATAAGGCCACCTTCAGTCCACAATAATAGGTTGTGGTGAAAGAAGTCCTCATCCAAACATCTCTTACAGTAAAGGAAAGCAATCCATACTCAAGAAAAGGGATATGGAAGTCGTTAACTATAGTATCCAACGACCACTTCATGGTTAGGCTGGACAAACAGCAACCTGACCATTATCTTCATATCCATGAGAACCAAGTAAGACTATACTGCTAATATAGTATTGCTATGTACCTGCCAAGAAAAACTCCCGAATC
This sequence comes from Eucalyptus cloeziana, assembly GCA_014182715.1. Lineage (NCBI taxonomy): Eukaryota > Viridiplantae > Streptophyta > Magnoliopsida > Myrtales > Myrtaceae > Eucalyptus > Eucalyptus cloeziana. Next base: position 32,698,905 of record CM024644.1, read on the forward strand.
ACAATATAGTACAATATTCAAGGTTGCAGAAGTCTGGTGTCACTAAAATCCTATTTGCCCCAATTAATTTGCAATATGGACTCCTTTTATGGTAATGCAGCCCTTTAATTGCTTTAGTAAAGAAAAAAAATGTTACACTTCATCCCAGTATATCGACCTGTTCATACTAGCTTTATGAGAAATCTGTACATTGTATAGCATAATACCATGGGCCAACTGTCACACAGCATCAAAGTAGTCATTGCAAATGCTACATTTTCAAACTAGCAGTCACTAAAATCTGATTATGGAAATATAGGCCTGTAAAGTACATAAATGTAAGGAAAAATATCTGAAAAATGCCAAATATTTGAAACAAATTCACATAATTTGCAAGTGTATCATCTGATGACAGAACTTCAGCAAATAGCGAATCGCCTCTATTCATCATTTCTTAGAGACACAGAAAAATTCTCGCACTAAATTTCTTCTAGCGCCAATTATGGACGGAAGAATTTTAAGCTAGAGTCTGCTTTTATAATAAATCCAGAGAGGAATTTAAACTCAGATGCTTGCAAGACTAGTTCAAGGAGAAGTACCATATTGACGATCTGCCCGACAGGTAAGCTCTCAGTAATATAGAGACCCTGCAGGATTTAATGTAACGACAAAAAGTTAAGTACCATAATCTCAGAATGCGATCGACATATACACAGTGGAACAGCTTCAGTACCATACCTTGCCACCAATTTCCCCTGGAAGCACTTCCGTCATCTTCTCCAGGATCTTTCTTGGACTGAAAAGAAGACAAAGCTGTTAACAAACTCTGCAACCAAGATAAGGCACCTACAACATTCTTTGCAAACAGGCCAAATCTAGATAATATAAAGATAAATGAAAGCGATGCATACATAGTAATACTCGTTTCAAAAACGTTCTTTTGTTCTGTCAACATGTACAGCCAAGCAATAATTTCATAATTTCAATAGAAAACCAGTCTAAAAAGGGTTAAGCATCACACAAATTAAAGAAGCACTCCACAAGAAAAAATTTCTCTGGAAGTATCCTTTAGGTCTACTTGTGAATCAAAAATAGGTTCCAGCGACAAAAATAATCTCCAAATCAAGCATCTGCAAAAAACCTTCTCTGGCTGGAGATACACAATCTTTTCGATCAGATTAGTCTTTCACTTTAGAGTTTGGCTGAACCCAATATTAATCGACCCTCCTCCCTGCATCTAAATGAACCAAACGGCTACGTTACTTTCTGCTTACCACAGAATTTAATCCAGATCCCTGAGTACTCGAAGGGTGGCAATAGTTCTCTTGGCCACCATAAAATATAGACGAACTGAGGTGGCACGGATGTACTCTCTGCTCTTGATAAATGGTAGCCATATCTCCATTCAGCATGCTCTGACCTCCTCCGCTGACATTTGACGCATCATCTGATCAATCGAATAATTAAGTTACTCTCTTGGTAGTACACATCCACCGGTATATTACTAAGAAAGCATTAATCAAATGTACAACTCTGTATCTTTTGAGCATCTCATCTTCATAAAAGAGAGATAAATCTAAAGATAAATTGCAGATGTAGAATGTTCTCTAAACAACTCAGATTGACGGTTACAAGAAAACGAAAGAGGAAGATGTCAGACACCGCCGTCAAATTCGATCAATAACCACCGGAGGACAATAATGGGAAGCAGAATCAAGACATAAATAAACAACGGCACGCTTACAATATCTATACCAGCTGCAACACTTTAAACACATTAAGGACTCAAATCTCGCACTTGAGTAGAGCTCGATGGCAACACACAAGTGCACATGGGAGCAAGGCAGACCAAACAAACCTGGAGTTCCGGACTTGCTTCTCCACTGCTCGTTCTGAAAATCCTGCTTCCTCTCGCTCTCGTAACGCACAGATTCCTTCCCAAGAACCTAGCGTGCCAAACAAAATACATAAGGACACAGAAACAACTCCTGTATGTATAACTTCTGACAGGAACCATTATGCTAAGGAACCGCAAGGTGGGAAAAAACAAGAATTTTCGGTCTCGACGAGCATCATTGCAAGGTTGATTTCATCTGCCTAGCGCTTTCTTCACGAGACAAATCACAACGCACGTAAGATCAATTCCGTCACCGATAATGTCGGTTTCAACTCCAATTGCGTGAACAAACTAAATTACACCATCCAATTAGGACGGAAACGAAACCTCACGTAACCCCCCGATCAAAGCAAACGATCAGCATCTCGACGAAGGATTCCACTACACAGAGCAAAACAGAGCTGTTCCTACAGCATCATTATCTGAATCCACCGATCGAAATGCGGCAACGAAACCACCACCCCCGCGCGAGCGCCGAAGCCAAAGACCGAACCCGATTCCCACAAACCCCAAAAACTCAATCGCGAATCACCACGAACGACGGCGGCAGCAGGTTTCAGAGAGCCCGTCGCGGCGCACGGGAGAAGGCAAAAATGAAAAAAGATATATTTTTTTTTTACCCTGGGGGGAGGCGCGAAGATGGAGCCGAAGATGCCCGCCGAGGACGACGACGGATACGCCTCCTTGGAACCGAACAGCTCCGAAGCGAACGACGACGGCGGCGGAGAGGAAGAGGCGGAGGCAGAGGCAGGGGCAGGGGCAGGGGCAGTAGACGATCCACCTTGCTTCCTTCCCTCCATTTTCCCCCCTCTCTCTCTCTCTCTCTCTCTATGTCTCTCTCTGTCTCTCACTCCACCGCCTGACCGCACCACACTGGGCAACACGTTGCGCGGGTGAAAGAGCCGCGACGAGTGATGGCAATGGAGAGCCGATACGTCCGTCTGTCCGTACGTATATATATATATATATATATATATATAGATAGAGAGAGAGAGAGAGAGAGAGAGAGGCACGAGCGCGATTGCTGCCACCGTCAAGGATAGGGGAGACGATGGCGAAGACGACAAGAAGGCGTCTGCGCTCCGACCGACGAGGCGACAACAACAAAAGAGAGAGAGAGACACGAGAAAGAGAGAGCCCCAAAAAATAAAAATAGAGGAGAGAGAGAGAGAGCAGAGAAAAGGAGGAGGAAGAAGAAGGAAGCGAAACGGGACAGGAACACCGAAAAGGGAAGAGAGAGAGAGAGAGAGGGAGGCGCGACACGTGAAGGACGGCACGCGATGACGACGACGACGACGACGACGACCTAGATCGAAACCGTCGCCAACCCCTAATTTATATACATTTTCGCTAACCATATATTTTCATTTATTAAAAATAAAAAGAGGAGTTTGTCGTAAAATAATGCCTTTTCTTTTAATTTATTGTTTTTTTTTTTTTACGTTGAGTTAATAAATAATAACGCCTCTGAAGCTCGTTGGAGGCACCCTCTTGCCGTGTCCCTTCCTTCCTTTTGCTTCGTCTTTCTCTAGGGGGGCGCTCGCCCGCTTCATACCTGTCCGGGTGGCGCTAACGGATCCGCGCCACGTGGAGTCATCAACCGCCCAGGTGGGCCCCCTGCTGAGGCCCTCCAACCTTTTACTGCCACGAACACCCCCCCCAGTGGATCATAACCGACCCTCCTCTTTCTTTCCCCTTTTTCCATGGCGTTCCTTTTCTTCTTCTTCTCTCCCATTTTCGACCCTCCTCTTTCTCGTTTTTGCGATTCGGCCCCCTCCCCCGTTGAACGTTCCACTGACAAATCGCATTCCATATAAGCCGAGCCAAGCCATGGCAGCGACGAGGAGAATGCGAATAGCCCCCCCTTCCCCCCTTCCCCACAGGGAGAAAGAGAGGGACGTGAGCTTTTGACCTTATCGTTTTATCTTGTCGGACCGGACAAGGGTGGGTCGTCGTCAAGCTCAGATACGGAGGAGCTACAGTTGCTACAACGCAGCATCTATTTTTGTATACATACACATTACATATATTTATAATATGTAATATGAATTAATATATAATGCAGAGGATCTTTTATGAGTTCAGTTGGGTTCGGGCCCTTCGGTTTAATGATGGGGAACCCACACGGGAGGAGTAAGCAAGTTCATGATGAGGAACCCTCCCTATTATGCGTCTTTTTGGATAAGAGCGATGGCCATTTTAGAACGAAAGAGATAAAGATTATAGGGTTACGTGGGAGATCTTTTTCTAGGCTAATAATACCAAAAGCGATGGAGTCCGATCGACAATCATGCTCGGGCGTGATTGAGTTGATGGGTAGGGGGGTAAATAAGCAGAGAAATATCATCCTAGGCTCTATGGTACCGTTAAAATTTTAGTGGAGGGGGAAAAAATTAATATGGAGTTTCGCCTAGCTGATCCTAGTTGATATGTACGCAACACACATTGGACGGTTCGTGTATGAACGAATTGTGCATCGAGGGCAAAGGAATGAAGGAGAACGAATCGTTTGCATTGCGCAAATATGTTAATTAAGTTGGATACGGTTAGTTATCTATTCTCGCGAATATCATGTAAAAGGGTAATGTCGGGAATTCCCGACCCTGATTGAATTGTCATGATGGGAGAAGGATGTCGGGTTCGAGGGTGGTGGGGCCCACGAGGGGAGGGGGAAGGGGGTGGGGGCCAAGCCTAGGGAGGAGGGTTGAGTTTTGGGTGGAAACGAGATGGTCCCTAAGAGTGGACCCGATCAGGAGCTAGGCTCACCACTGAGGGTCGCCGCATGGTCTTGAGTTTCGGTTGAGACTTTTTGAAAGAGTCCGGGTGATTTGAAGGGGCAAATTTGAACTCGGAAAAGATTCTGGGCCACATGGAGTGTCTGTCGACTGGTCGTCGTCTCCCTCCGGTCTATTGGACCGGAGGCCCTCCAAATTCCACCTTAGGATCATGGGATGTGTCCGCTTTCCCATCATACGATTCATGATGAAGGTGATGGCCCCCGGTTTGGCTCTATCCTTTGGGATGGAGATGGGGGTGGTTGATGTTACCTTTGTTCTCCATTTGGAGCGTTGCGGACGGAAAGATAGTGGGCGGGGCTGTTCTCGAATGCCCAGATAGTTTTTGCAAAAAAAAGTGGATGAACTTACCGCGGACGATCTGCTTTCAGTCGGATTGAAGATTTAGGTAAAGTCTCATGTGACAAATCCTTTTTTCCTGGTATAAAAAGGCAAAGCCAATAAATGCTGCCCGACCACTTTTACTGATCTGAGTAAGTTGGTTCTCGTCATGGAAAAAGAAGAGCGACATATGATACGCGATTCTAATTCGATACTAGGCTCTTGAATCGGGCCACCATTAAAGTAAATCTCATTGAGCCTTCCTTATTGACACGAATGACTCGTTTTTAACAAGATTGATGAAATAGAGAGAGTTACCGTAGCAATCTAGGATAACATCTGCCGTTAACTAGAAAGAAAGAGGACGTCGCTTGATGATTTCGATTATTCCTATATAGAGACCATCTCTAATTTTGTTTCCTTTTCTTCTTCTTTTCCTTTTTCTAAAACTTTAATCCTTTCCAGGTGAGCCGAGCCTTTAATAAGTAATCCATGTAACCATACAAAGTGGTGGCCACCGACCTAAAGAATTGAGCTCATCGTCGACGTTGGCCCATATGGACCCCAATGATATTCCCATTATCTGATGTTTGATCACGTCCATTATTATACCTTGCGCCATCTTAAAAACCCGTCGCTCAAACGTTCACTCTCTACCATCATCACATTGGGTATTGACCTAATCCATCTTTACTAAGAAGGGTCATACAATAATGCCTTTTGTAAATAACCCAGCTCAATGCTATATGGGTGGGTGTTAGTTTAGACATCACTTAATAGGATCTTCCTCATTAAATGTAGAACTTGAGATATCACAAACAAATAAATAAATAAATAAAAGAGAAGGTTTATGACTTTCACTATTATTAGGAGCATGCATCCAGACCGCACGGTCGAGTTCTCTAGATTCCAACACACGTAATTCCTTCTTATTTTTACGGGGGAAACGTTCTGAAAATCATCATGGAGTTCTTTCATATCTCAGTATCACTCTACGACATCTGTTTTTGCGCCATCGCTTTGTGCTCGGGCACCAACGCCAACTAACCATGTGACTTTATTTACCACGTACTGGTTTTGGTTTTTGTCCCTCCTTTTGGCAAGTATCCCCGCTACTTTTCTTTACCTAACCACCTAGAAACCCTAGACTTCTTTCCATATCTAGGCCAGCCGCCGCTCACCTCTCTCTCTCTCTCTCTCTCTCTCTCTCTCGTCAAGGCCGAGGATGGACGCAGGGATCTGAGGCTGAGGTTGCCGCCACGTTCGCGATCTTGGTCCGAGATCCACCGTGGGCACCGACGACGACTTCAGGTTATTCAAAATCGCTACAACAACGCCGACCTCGATCGAGGTCGGTAATGACTACATCAACGTCCCGACGGCTGTTGCGTATTGCACGTGGGGTGGGGGTGGGGCGGGCGGCGGAGAGAGTGGTGCAGAGCAGAGAGCTAACGTCGGTGGGGGAAATACAGCAAGATGGATGGATGGATACAGCTTCATCGAATCTAACTTTAGTTGTGGGGATATCAATATATGATACCCAACTAGGATGGGAAAAATTATTTTTTAAAAAAAAATCTTAAATTTATTGTATAATTACAATTCAATTCAAAATATTTTAATTGAATCAATTTGGTCATAAACATTTTTACCTTAATACCCATTGAGTCTATCTTACAAGTTTAGCTGAAAATCGCCGATACGAACGACGAAAGCATCTTATGTGACATAATCATCATTGACGTGAATAATTTTTTTAATTCTTAAATTTTTTCCAATTTTTTTCAATTTTTTCCTTCTCATTTCCTTCTTATCTTTTTTTCTTTCCACCATGGGCAAGGCACCAATAGCTGTAGATGAAGGCGGCCTCACTCACGACTAGCAAGGCTATGGCCACCTTCGCCTGTGGCCAGCCAGGTGGCCTCCGACAAGGGGACCTCACTTGTAGTTGCTTGAGCCTCAACCACATTTAGGTGAGGTCGAGCAAGGGTCATAAAACTCCACAGTGAGAAAAATTAATAATAAGGAAAAATTAATAAAAAATTCAAAAAAAATTCAAAAAAATATTTGAAAATTCAGAAATTATTCGTATTAGTGCCATCTACGTCACATCAAATAGTTGACTTCTACGTCAGCAATTTTCGACCTAAATTAGATTAATAAACTCAATTGATACCGATGTAAAAATATTTAGAATTAAATTTGTCTAATTAAAATGTTTATGACTGAAGTGATACCGATGCAATAGATATAAAATCTTTTTTTATATACATTTTTCCTAGGTAGAAAGAAAAATATGACTTTTCATGCGATGTCTTTAACGAAACCTGATTCGTGCAAATGCTTGTTCGGGCAAACTTGTTCGATGGACGGCTTTTCCCTCTTTGGCCAGATATTCTAAAGGAAGGAGTTTTTATAGACTCGTTCTTTCTTCATCTGCATATTTGACGTTTCAAAATCCTACGTAAGTTAGCGTGATTAGGAGGCTAGGACTAGGAGGGTTCTGTTATTCCCAAGAAAGCAATCGTCGGGTTTAGTGAAAGCAGTACAGATTCAAATGCAGTTTGGCAACCAGAAAGTGTCCCTACGTAAGGTAAAGCTTGCGTGCTCGGCTAGGAGTCTCGTGGGGTTCCGTAGGAAAAGCAGCATCAAGCATCTTGATGTAAAAACAGAAGATATCAGGATAGCAACAAGGACCTGCCGGGGTGAAGCATGGAATTATCATGCGGTTCTTGAATAAAAGACCCGCGCCCACTGTTTCGGTACTTAAGTACACGTCGTGTCAATATAAGATTGGCAATATTTTTTTCGTTTTTTTTTTTCATTCGTTGCATGATAAGATCCACATTGACCTTCGTGACCTTGGATTTCATTAGGTAGATACCGTGCATGACTAGAATTGAGACAACAATAATAATTGCAGTGGACCACTTGAAATTACGTGACGAACGATCATCACTTTTACATTTTGCATGTGCATAAGATATAGTGCAAACGAGTTGTCGCTATATGATGATTTCCATTATCCTCCATTTCATAGGCGGCGGTATATTTTCTCTACAAATACTTGGTATTATAGGTGTCTAAGCACGATTGGCGAGGACTCCACCGTTTCAATAAATTAGAAACCATCTGTCAGATTCGACCCGGATTAAGATTGAGGAAGCTCTAGGAACATTTAGGTTAGCACTACAGAAAGGCAAGCCTTTTCCCTAGGCAAATCCAGGGTCCTATACTAGTTGCACTAACGTATCTCAGGCAATCGAGTTATAAGTGTGCATTTAATTTGATTTAATCACGACTCCTTTTTTAGTGAATTTTGATGGATGACTGCGAGCATAAAAAAATAGCTGAGTGGCAATCAAGCAAAGTAAGAAAGTACCATCGGCTTTCCATTAAGTTCATTGCCAATGAAAATAAAATAAATTACAAGTTCACTTTTAGATTATCGACGTCCAGAAGAATTCGATAACAAGGCTAACTCTAGATGCACTTGACACCCGTCCGGCGGTAAATGTGCGAGAGCTTTTCACGCTAACAGCGAATCTAATAGGTGACTGTATGAGAATTACATACAAATCATGGATCTATGCGGGAGCGATGGAACGTACAAATTTGCAAATGGCATCCTTACTCATGCAAGTCGAGTACCCATGGCGCTTATAGAGAAACTTTGGATGCTCGGCCACATCTTTTGAGCAGAACGATCAGATCGAATAGACTCCCCATCGATGTCTTGCATCAAGTCACTATTTAGAGATCATGCGGAGCCTTGTTGGAGCCATCGATGATTTAGAGAGACTGTTCGTCCCACACACCTTTTGTCCTGCATTTTCAACGCCTCGCACTAATGATTGGATGGAGCTCGTCCTGCAATTCCTGATCTCCGCGCACGCCTTATCGACCACCGAACCAGCTTTCGCAAGTTCATGGGTTGCAGATCTTGGGAGGGTCTAGTCACACTTCCATCAAAAACCGAAGCCGCCGAAGAAGCGGTCGAGAGCATCTGGAAAATATTGACTTACCAACTTCCCCTTTATTGACGTGTTGTAAGCGCTTTGATGTGCGTAGAAAGAATGATTTGAGCTCTCGATGTTCATCTCATTGGATGAGGATTTATGTGTCACATCCGACTCCCCATCTCCTGTCTTACTCACAAGATTTTGACACGTGATTAAGGAGTATTTCAAAAAATTAATTTTAAGTAAATTTATCATAAACGTATCAATTTAAGATTTTTGATTTTTTTTTGTCGGTAACAAGTGTGCTAATATGAAATTTTTCGTAATATTAACCCTAAAAAATAAAAAATATTCAGAAAATTTAGGAAAAATTTTAAAATTTTGAGTAATTTTACTAGATTTTAGCCTTAATTCTAGTTTGGAATTAGTTTAGTACAAAAAATGTGAAAATCATTTGATGACAATTGAATTCAAAATTGAATAAGCTCTTAGGACTTTCTTATGTAGATTTTTGAATGTCGTTTTCTTTTAAAAATAGTACTAAGTCACGAAAACTTGACAACTCCGCTAAAAAGATGATGTCTTCTTTCCTTAAGATTCTATTGGAGGCATCCTTTGATCATCTGCAATTCTATTTTAATAGAAATTTAGATAGTTTTGAACAAGTCTTTTGCATTACCTTTTGTCTTGTATTCATAGCAATTGAATAAGCCTCTGCTCCATGAATTTCCAATATCATTTGCTTGAAGATTTGATTAAAGCACACTAACTTTAGTATCACCTTCATCCTCGGTTGTTCCGTCATTGCCCATTTCATCATGCAATGTTTGCTCTTCTTCTTATAGCTAAAAAAGCTCAAAACACACCAACTTTAGAATATCTTGATCAATTAAATCCTTACAAAGTCCAGTTTTATCCAAACATGAATTGTTAAATTTTCGCTAACATTTTTATAATTAAATGGGAATATAAAATTTTAGAATTGTACTAAACATTTTTTTTAATTTCGGTAATTAAAATTTTGTGCATTTATTAAATACGTTCTTTTACTCATAAACTCATCCAAGTAATAGAAATAACAAAAAAATAATATTTCTGAACCAAAATTGTCTCCAAAAATATAAATGTTACCATCTACACCTCTAGAGTTGAAAGCACTCCCCTCTAGATCTAGGATCTCGTCATTGATGACGAGTAGCTCATTGAGAGGACGTCAGCAACAAAGAGGTGGAGCTCGGATCTCACGCATATTTCGTGTGTGTGTGTGAGAGAGAAAGAGACTCCCAAATAAGTGCACATTCGGAGGAGGTATCGGTGAATATCCTTGCGTGACAACAATGGAGGATGCTAATGAAGAGACCAAGTTGAATGAGGATGGCAACTAAAAGGGAAAAAAAGGCGTAACAGTCATCAATTTTTTTTTTAAAAAGTATCAAAAAAGTCATAAGCCTATTGTATTAGTCTTAACATTTCAATTAGATCATTTTAGTCTTAAACATTTTCACATTTGTATCAATTGAGTTCATTTAATCAATTTAGATCAGAAACTACTAACATAAATACAAGGCGTCCCACATGGCATGGTTGGATGCTGACATTGACATTTTTCTTTTAATGATTTTTTTTTCTTTCCTTATTTCTTTTTCTTGCATGGGTAGTACATGACTAAAGAGGGTTGGCCTCACTTGGGCGAGGGTGAGTGCTGGTGGGGTCGCCCAAGCTAGATCTACTGAGGACGACCCTCTCTAGAGGCCATGAGGTCAAATTGAGGGAGGCTGTGGAGAACAAAAGCCATCTAGGGATAGGATTGTATTAAGAGAAAGGAGGACATACTCCCCCATAAGCTAGAATTTGCAGGGATCGAGAGGACAAGCTAGTCAACAAGGAATGGTGTGGACTTAGCAACCGAATTAGGAGACCGAGATACCTTGCGGCATTTGGTGAGGCTTGGTCACCCTTGCCCGCACTGACATAGGCCTAGGTGAAGACTATGACCCTTGCCAACAGCGATTATACCATGTAGAATGACTGACATTCACATCAGTATTCTATATAGATAGACTCTATGTCCCTAGGAATTCTGCACATGTTTCTTACAAGAATTCGATATAAATCCGTAAGATCTATATTATGAAATTTCTAAAACGTGAAATCCTCCAAAGCTCACGTGCATGACTTGCCTAAAAAATATAGTATATATTATTCTCATCATGAATATACATTCCTCACCTTATGGCGCCTCGGACTTTTTGATCTCTCTTGATTGACGCCTAAGTTTACCCAAAGGTTTTCATTGCATTTTCTAACCTAAAAAAGTAAAGATAAAGATAAAATTGGAATTTAATCTCTATCAAAAACATTTCGGATAGTATGCACTGTGTCCTTGCATTTCATGTTTGGGCATTAGTTACGGTTACTAAGAATTTACACATGGAACTGCGTTTATGGATATTTAAGTTGTCGCGCTTCGCCGCCCCATGCGCCGCCCCACGTTAACACGCGCCGCCCCACCAGGGGATGAGTTACTTCACGCGCCTCTCACACGCCCAGAAGCTTCTGCACTAGTGTTTGCTGACATCATCAACAGGTAAGCTGCAGCCACGAGCACGTCATTTGCCACGTCAGCTTACAGTAACTTAGCCTGCTCAAGCCAACCGGTTTTCTGCTCAATAGACCTAGACGGTTCAATAATTTTCAGACAAGTTCTCAGAAACTTCAGACCGGTTCTAGAGGAATGTCTTAAGTGTTGAGCCGATTTATGTCCACAAATGTGTTGTTTTCTTCACTTTTTTTAATCCATTCTATTGTTTTTCACTGATAACATGGTGGATAAACTGAAAGTTTCACTATTCACTCAAACCATTTTAAATGGATCAAGCAATTTTCAAAGGGCTCAGTCAAATGTCAAGTTTTGTAGAAGGACATGGATCTTGGCGTTACTCACTAGTAATATCCTTGAGCCTATTAAGACTACTGGTGAGAGTGAGGACATAGTTACCAAATATTTGGATGAGTGGGATAGCAAGAATTATTAAATCCTAATGAGGTTTCAAAATACTTTGATTACATCTATTAAATCCCTGTTTAGTTGCATCAACACAGCAAACAAAGCCTGAGATCTACTAGCCAACTTGCCCATCAATTATCAACTTTTAAGGAATCAACGGGACAAGTCGGCCCACTAATGGTTTTTATCCTCCATGCATGCTTTTTGGGATCAATTAATTTCATTTGAGCCACAATGGGATGCAAATTTTGATGCTCACAAGTTTGCTAAATATCATGATTTTATGCTTATTATGCAATTTTTTATGGCACTTGACGATGAGTTTGAACTTGTGGAAGCTTCACTTCTCCATGAAGATCCTTTACCTCATTTCAAGCACGTCTCATAATTGTTGACTGTGGAGACTCAATTACCTATTTCGAAGGTAAAACGCAATATCTTTCTTTGTCTACTCTCACAAAAATTGCAGTGCCTCATCACACAAGCCTCTTGTGGGCTTCGTTGTTGACATGGTCACCTAGCATCCAATTGCTATCAACTACAATCTAAGCAACCCACAAGATTAGATAACCAATCCCGATGCAAAGATCCACATGCACACCTGTCCACTACTATTACCATTGAGGGTTCCCTCAATGAATCATTCATTACTCTATATTTGGAGGATCTTTGTTCCATTCTTCAAGAATTTAATACTGCTATTTCTCCATCACTAACACTTTTTCTTTATTTGTCATTTCATATACTTTCAATTTATGACGCTTTGATTTTACCTACTACAATCACATGACTTCCAACTCTGATTTGTTTAAGTCCAAGTCATTCACTTCACAAGCATCTTTAATACACACAAATGATAGTCAGTCATACAAAAAAATATTTCAACGTCAGCATTGTCTTTACCTAACACTTTCATGGTTCTTATATTTTCATTAACCTTGATATATGTGGGACAACTATGTGAACTTGGTCTTGACATTCACTTCTCATGTATATCATGCGCACAATTCATTGACGAGATGGACAATCGAGACCATAAAGTAGACCTCTACTTGAGCTTATCTTTTTAAAGTTTCCAAAACATTTTGTTAATTTGTGCTACCATGGTGTCATATGAAACTTGACATTCTCGATTAAGTCATACTTCTTTCTTTAGATTATGTACTTGGATTTTAAGTGGTCACATATGTTCTATTGACAATAAACTTCTCAATTGCTTGTTGGATAAGTTGGGAAAACATCATGCTTTATTGTTTAATCTTAATGAGTTTGTCTCCTTACAAGCGCTTGTTTAGTAGTGTTCCTAATTAAAATCTTCTTCAAGTATTTGGCAATGCTTAGTTTTTGCATGTTTTACCCAATGAAATGCACGAAGTTAGAACCTCGTGAGGCAGTGTCTCGATTGTCCTAAGGAATTCTAGAAACAAGTTTAGAGATTTTGCTTGAAAGATTGTCCAAATGGTTTACCACAAGATGACAATCCAAGGGGTCTATCAATTAAAAGTGTGGGCTCTCCCAATTCAATACCTCACATGACGTTGGGCTTTGTCTTTAAGTTCTAAACAACCTAATTATTTCCTAAGAGTTGCTATTAGCCATTTGAAGTTGGCTAGAAACCAAATGACATGTGGGAGGTTTTTTTCATTTCCTACACAACCAAAAATTCTAATTTCGAGGACTTGATTACGCTAATATTTCTATTAACATCCTTTTGATACCTTCAACTTGGAAGGTTGTTATCTAAGTGGTCATGCATTGTGCTCTTGATGGGGTTATTATTTAATTCTAAACTAGACTTAATGTATATAAAAAATAAATTAACAAACAATATATTGAAATGCAGTGCCCTAAAGAAACAACCAAGTAATGAAGTAAAGGTGGGAAAGGAAAACCCAATACAAGTCGGACAAAGATTATTACAAGGTCAAATAACAGCTCCATACTAAGCCAAGCAAAGAATATACAATGCTTTCTTATTTAAGCCTTGGGACATAAATCCCCATAAGCTTGGGATTATAGACTAAACCTAATTAAGGGGAGCTTAAATCCAATCATATTATTATCCAAATGCTAATCTAAGCTATTCTAACCATTACGGGGAAAATTGTATAAAAAGTCTTAAACCTATTGCACTTTTGCTAATTTATTCCTAAACATTTTAACTTTGCCAATTTAGTCCGAAACCTTTTCACCTTTTGCCGATTCAGTCCATCTGGCCAAAATGCTGACGTGGATGTCGGCGGTGCCAAGTAGGACCGTTGACGCTGACGTGGACAATTTTTAATAATATTTTAATTTTTTTGAATTTTTATTTTTTTTTTCCTGTTTTTTCCCTCTCTTTTTTTTGGCTTTCTTGGCCTTTTCCGATGGCCAGCCACCAGCCACAGGCAACGGCCGGCCACCGGCCATAGCCAGCCAGCTGGCCTCGCCCACCATAGGCGAGGCCCGGCCAGGCGAGGAGGAGGGGGACGCCTGGCAAGGCCACCCTAGCCTGGGGGAGGGTCGGCCTTGCCCAAGCGACCCTTGCTAGGCCATGCCTAGGCGAGGGCTCCCCTCTCCCGGTCGAGCCTCGCCTATAGCAGGCGAGGCCAGCCAGCTAGGCTGTGGCCGGTGGCCAGCCACCGGAAAAGGCCAAGAAAGCCAAAAAAAAAAATAAAAAAGGAAAAAAAAAACATAAAAAAAAAAATATATATATATATAATTTAAAAAAATATTAAAAATTATTAAAAATTATCCACGTCGCACCTAGCAGTCCTACGTGGCACCGCTAGCATCCATATTAGCATTTTCCAGCCAAAATTGGCCAGATGGACTGAATCGGTAAAAAGTGAAAATGTTTAGGACTAAATTGGCAAAATTAAAATATTTAGGACTAAATTGGCAAAAGTGCAATAGGTTTATAACTTTTTGGATAATTTTCCCTTAGTTTAAAGGTGATTGTAAGTCTAACGTGAAATTATCGAATAGAATCTAAACTAATTAGGACCTAAAGTTTTCAGCGAGCTAACCTAGTTAGTACTAAGCTAAACTAAGTTAGACCATGCTAATTTCGCTTTGGACCGCCACCGAGGACTGCCCGTCTTCAGGCTCACGTCTGCCTCCTTTGGCTCCTTGGCGGCCACCTCGACCGTCATTATTGTCATTCATTTCATTCATCCAATATCAACACTCAACTCATACATCCAATCAAATCAAGCAATTAGCAACGGTCACTTAAGTAAGAAGATATCTAAATATCTTTAATAGAGAGCATCCTGAATATTGACCGGCGAGTTCGCATTGAGCGACACGTTGCAAGCGCTTTTAATGTGCATAGAAGAGTGTTTTGAGCTCTTGACGTTCATCTCAGCGGATGGGGATTCTATGTGTCCTAATTGATCTCTCGATCTCCTATGTCGCTCGTGTTTGAAATCGGTTCGCTCCATTTGATTCTTCCACTCCAAATCAGAAACCAAACCCTATCTAACCGTCCCTCTCTGACTTAGTGCGCGTTGCTGCGATTGGCGAAGTCAACGCCGCTCCGTTTATTCCAGGGCAGCACAACAAGCAAACATCACCTAAGGAGAGTCACCTCTAGGGGCTGCCCCTCCCCCTTTTTGATATCCAAACGAGGTCGACTTCCGTTTGAGATCTCGATAGATTTAAAATCGGAGGCACTGCCTCTAGACCTGGGATCCCATAGGCGATGGCGATGAGTAGCTCTTTGAGATGGACGTCGACAACAAAGAGATGGAGCTGAATGCTCATTGAGTCGATGTCAAGATTGACATATATGGAGCGTGCACACTTGAACGGGGAGGGAGAGAGAAAGAGAGAGAGTCTGAGATCGGCACATATTCGGAGGAGGCAGCGGTGAATTTGCCTGCACGATAATAATGGAGAATGCTAATAAAAAGACGACGACGGTGGAGGATGGCAGCTGAAAGAAAATTGCAGGTGTAATAGTTATCATATTTTTCTATATATTTCGTATATAGGTCCAATCCATATCCCCAGGAAGTCCCAACATGTTTTTACAAGAATTCGATATGAACTTGTAAGAGGTATCAAGTTTCACAAATGTAAAATCCTCCAAAGCTCAATGCTATGACTTGCCTAAAAAATATTAGTATTAGAGTCCGCTAATGAAAGAGAATAATAGGGCAAAGTTGTACCAAAAGAAACACTGTACTCAGAATCTAATCTCTTTGTATGGAGTTTTTCAGCTTTCTTTCTAATTCTATAGCTGTCTACGGCATGAAAAATATGGGAAAATAAAGAGAAAACAAAACAAAGGGGCTTTTGGCATGCATCAACTAAGTTTCCACGGAAAGCAACGAAGATTGGAACAAGACCCGGTGTGCATATCGGTGCATTCACCACCGGCACGGTCGCAGCACTTGCAGACGATTCCAAGCGTGCCGAAGATTCCCGAATACCCTATACATGATTGCATCGCACAATTAACGATCAATTTGTCGTAGATATACACAAAATCAAGAGATTCGTAAATCCTCACTCCATGTGGCCCGGAAGAATGTGGGCTAATGCGTATCCTATTGGGAGAGAGTGAGAAAAGATGCTTACTGTGGTGAGATGGGATGCTGGCGAGACTCCTCGCCTCTGTGGATACTGATTTCATCTCCGAGCCAAGACAAAGCACAACCAAGAACACGATAAGCGACGTGGGAGGCTTGAATGTTTCAAGAATCGCCATTCCTCTTCGACGCATCTCCGACCGACTGATACAACTTTACTGACAATAGTTTGCCAATATATGTAATATCAAAGTAGTTGAAAACCACCTGCCAACCCAATCTTAAAAGGACGGCGTAAATTTATTCTAGAAGAAAGCGACCCCTTTGGTTGAAAATGAATCCATGTTGAAAATTCGTCTTCTAGAAACTGAGAGAGAGAGAGAGAGAGAGAGAGAGGTCTGACCGCATGATTTTAAACTTCCTTGACGTTCCTGAAGGTACGTAAGAAAATGGAAAATGGAAGCTTCGTCCATGTCGGGCGTTTTTTGTATAGAATGAATTGATGCGGCCCAATCTCTATCTAGGCTTTTTATTTTGATTGATTTCTTCGTCTTCTTTGGTTTTGTATGGGTGATTAAAGTGAAGACGAGAAATGATAGACGCATATATGGTTTCTGAAAGGAAATCCACTCGAGCACATAAGATCAATCAAGAGCTTATGAAGCTCAGTGCGCCAAAGGTTTGAGTCCTCATTCCACCAATAAGATTCACTGCTTGTTTGGAGGGCCTTCTCCGTGCGAGCCCATTTGTTGTTTGTTTAAAACTAAATTTTACTAACAATTACTTTTTTGCTCTCCCGTGGGAATTTAAAAATTATACAATTTTAAAAATATTAAACCATTACTATCCCAATCAAGAACTTATCACAGCAATATACAGAACCATTCGACTCACGCAGACAAAAAAGCAGATTATAAGAGCAAAGTAAGGGGGTAAAAGGAGGATGTTTCTGAGCAGCAGCATTTCACTATTGCCGTCTCTCTTCCTCGTAGATTCTCTTCTCGTCGAGTAGAAAAGGGCAAGAATCTACGAACAGTTGGAATCAGATGAAATCCGAACCGTCCCGGAAGTGCTCCAAGTCTGGGTGTGTCCCGCTACCAGGTCTCCTTGGGTTTCTGTCGGTATGAAGTTTGGCGAAGATGTTAAAAGACTAGGAAAGGAAAAATCTCAGCCCACATGCAATCAGCATTCCACTGAGCAGTCACAATTGATACGAACATTTGATATTATTCAAAATGAGGTTCTCTCAGTCTCACCTAACGAAAACATTTTAGCTATCATTTAACTGAATTGCAACTTAAAGATTGTAACTGTGTATTAGTTTCTCCTTCCATTATTATTCCCCTCCTAATAAGCTATTAGCCAAATGACCAAAAAACAACAATTCCTTAACCTTGCAAAACCTTCGATTACAAATTTGAACATGCACTTATACTCCACAGCCTTGTCGCTCTCTTTTTACTATTCCCTCACAATTCCCACACCAAACTCCAGTAACATGAGACATTAGAATATTAATTAGCCACGAATGAAATGATTATGTGAAAACAGATGTTAATCAGCCACAAATGAAATGATTATGCGAGACCGGACTTCAAGGCAAGAAGATAACTACCTGACAAATCGACCTGGCTCAAAACCAGGCACACCAGGTGGACCATATGGATCAAAACGAGCACCTGGAGGGACACCCCTGTTTCAAATGATCAAGTGAAGGTCAAAAGCGTGTGCGCACACAAAGAGAGGGAGACAAGGAGAGAAGATGCTCACGGTTGGGCTCCAGGAAAACCAGGACGTCCAGCGTCTCCACCAAGCCAACTGGGATCACTAGGTCCTGCATGCTCAGATTGCCACCCTTGTTAATCTCTCGAAAATCAGTGATTGAGAAAAAGCTATAAATACGTAATTTACAAACAAACCTAAAAGCATACTCCCACTGCTACCATAACCACCCCTGCATTGAAAATAAAAGAAAATTAATCTCTAATCAATCCGATAAGGCAAGCGTAAAAGAAATATATATATAATAAGCAAAGATCAGCAAAGAACCTGGTTGGGTACATTCCAGCCCCAGGCCCAGGAAAAAGGTCATTGCCACCAAGAGGATAAACAGGAGGAATTACAACTCTGTGCGCAAACCAAAAACAAAAGAGAAAAGAAACAAAAAGAGCATTCAATGCAAGAAGCAACAATAGAACAGTAACTTTTTGCTTTCAGGCAAAAATATAATACGACATATCAAATTAAGTGAGAAGATCTGCTTATTAAAAACAATTTTGATTGATAAGACTTCATACAATGTACTTGCATATAACCAGAAGAGGCAAGATATTTCCAATATGGACAAGACAAAAAGTCCCATAAACAAAGAGGATAATACTGCTCTAAGCTGGCTCCCCAACTACTACTTCACACCCAGAAACTATTCATGAATATCATATTTAAACATGCAATACTCTCATTTTCCACACATCACAGAACAGAATATATGTTGATTCTCAGACTCTTGTTATCCAAAGGACAGAGAGCTCCTTCCACATATTGTTATATCAATAAGAGATTGATACATATTCATTCTATGTTACTTGCTTTTTCTACATCTCTCCTGTTCACTTATCCTAGTTATATCCTATTTTAGCAACATCAAATTGGCCAGAATTGCCATATCACAATGTAGGCATTTGCCACCTCATTGCAATTCATAGCTGACAAGTAATGGAAAAGATAATTATTATCAAGAGTCTCATATGGCAAAAAGAATTAGACTTGCTGTAATTCGAAACAGCAACTCCAAGGGGACTTGTGCAACATTCTAGATGCAATATATTTTCAAAATACAACAACCTTAGGAACTTGTCAACATTAGCAGTTCAGCTTTCACATCTCTCAAAACCACATTTCTAGCAGTAATTAGGTACTTCCATTGCCCTCAGTTTAAAAGACACTGGATAAGATTGTCAGGATCTTCGCACGCTCGCGCACGCACAAGACAAGCACAGAGAAGAGAGAGAGACCCTGAAGGATGAACTTGTGGACCCCAAGGTTCACGAGCCGCAATACCAGGTTCATTGATAGGTTGTCTTGATCCTTCACTATTTTCTCTTCTGAAAATGAGGAAGAAGACATCCTTTAAAATATAAATTATATAAATGAAGATGAAAAATCTAACTCAATGCAAAATCTAGCTATGCATCTCTGAAAAGAACGCACATGTTAGAGCAGACAACCATCTAAAACTTCATTTTACCCACTGTTGTACCTTAAATGCCTGTAGTGTTGCTGCCTTATATGGCAATAGCAGAAACAAGTGAGAATGATCACTATGACGGAATTCATCACTAGAAACCAAATCACATTCTAGACAACTGTTTGCTTTCATGTAGAACACAGGATGCTCAATAACCATACACACAACCATTATCAAACATATCTCATTGGAGAATGGAGAGAAATTATAACAAACCATACAACACATGCAAGTACATATGCATATAGATCATTATGCAGACTAAATGAGGCTACGTACAGCATAGAATGGAAAGGGTTTGAAGACCTAACTCCCAATTCAGACAGAGAACTTAATTACATCACTCATATAACTAGTCAAATAAATGGGATTCGAGTCAAATAACTACATAACACTTGATTGAGCCCAAACAAGAAGTTCATAAGAACTCTTTCTTGTTAAAGTTTGTGGCAAACGGCTATGGAAAATTAAACATGAAAGCTAAAGAACTTCTCGATTAGAATATCCAAAGTAAGCTAAATAGAACATGATCATACGATCGCAATATCATCTTTCCAACAAAAGGTAGGGAGCAAATCACATAGTATTACAGAATGAACTTCTCTAACCAGGCATAGGAAGTATATTAAAAGACCAAAATCGTCATTTGCTTTTATAATTCATTCAGTACCCCTTTCGCATGGAACCTATCAAGCAAGTGAAAGATTACATATAGAACCACTCTAGCTAAGATAAGAAAGAGTCAGAAGCATAGCTAAAAGTAGGGGTGAGCATGGTCCGGGTTGGGCTGGTCCGCCCCCTAACCCTAGGACCAACCCACACGGTGCTCGTTCTCAATTTTTGGGACCGAGGACCGACCCTATTGAGCTTGGGACCGAAGACCGAACTGACCCAATGGGTTCAGTCCGGTTCCAGGGTCAATCCGGAATCAATCGATAATTTTTTATTTCATTTTTTGTACTCCTTAAAAAAACATTGAGGACCAAACTGACCCATTGGTTCGGTCTGGTTTCAAGGTCAATCCAGGATCAACAAATAATTTTTTATTTCATTTTTTGTACTCCTTAAAAAAACGAATGAGGACCAAACTGACCCAATGAGTTCAGTTCGATTTCAGAGTCAACCTAGGACCAACCAATAATTTTTTATTTCATTTTTTTTTACTTCTTAAAAGGGCAACTAAGGACCATACCGACCCAATGGGTTCAATGATGAGCGAGGTCAGCTAAGAAAGGCAAGCAGTGAGAGTCAAGTGGGGTGAGCATTGAACAAAATAAGCATCGAATGTCAAGCGGGAAGCAACAAGCCAAGCGAGGATTGAGCGGCAAGCGACACGAGTGACCCAAAGCGAGCGAGACAAGTGTCAAGTGGTGAGAGAAGAAGTTGTTTCTTTCGATTTTGGCAAACTGAAGACTAAAAAGACAAATAAGACAGAAAAGAACGAATACTACAGGATGATGCCATAAGGAGCTGTTTATGCCTTTTTGGACGCCATGAGGACTCCTCACAAAAACATTTTCCTCATTGGTAAATTATGACTATTGATACCGTAAAAGACATTAAAAATCTAAGTTATTAAAGAATAATGTAAAATTACTTGAACTCATCACTAAAGAGCTGTTTAATATTGTTGATGCCGTTTATTTTAAAGTTTTCTCTATATAAAAAAATTATAAGTAATACATTATATATATATATATATAATCAGGGTTGATCCGAATTGGACCGACCTGGAACTCTCAGAATCAATGACCAACCCGCACCCGCCTGATCTTGGTTCGGGAATTTTAGGACCAAGGGATCGACCCGTCTCCCTGGGAACTAGCCAGGGACCCGGTAGGGTTGGGCCGGTCCAGGGTTGACCCTAGACCGATACTCACCCCTAGCTAAAAGTCAAAAGGCCAGAGCCACACAAATGGGATGCTCTCAATTTGAGCCAAGGGAAAAAAAATCAAAAAGCACTTCCCCAAGCAGTTTCCTTGATTTACAGCAGTACATTGTCTACCCCCTTGACAAAACTTTGGCAGACTTCTTAGTCATCAAATCACTCTCATACAACTTAGAAGAGCCATTAAAACAAGCATCCCCAAGCATTAGCATTTATGCTCTTGACCGGTGTATAAATGCTATGCACAAATCATTTAACTTCCATGCCGAAGAAAAAGTGTGAAAAGAAAGAAAAATTTATTGTTTTTAAGCGAATATGAACAGTAAGATCTGGCTAAGATAAGTATAAGACTGCATTTCAGTCATCCTTAAATGAATTCATACTCACTCTAACTTGAAAAATAACCAAAAAATAAAAAATAAAAAGCACAGACAACTAGGCAATATACTGCAAGACCCTCCAACAGCACTCCATAAAAACTCGAGCCACATTCTAGAGCCACAACAGCCTAAGTTCTGAGTTGGAATTCGATGAAATACCACAGCAACCAAATCTTTTCATCCACGTAAGGAAAGGTCCATCCTTGCCCCTTGCTTATCAATCTTCTCCACAATCAAAAGATCTCTCTTCCTAAGCAAAATAAATTACCTATATGGCGCTATCAACAAAAAGTATAAATCCAACCAAATTACCCGACAGCATTCGTCGACGAACTAGGCGCCGATGAGCCATTCAATTTTGACAATATCTCCGTATCCAAACTCTTCACCAACTTATCCAGATTTTTGAACTGACCAGAGTAACTCGCAGCTCCATCCTCCCCGATGAACTCATCAACGCTGGAAAATATCGATCAATTACAAATTTAAAACCGAAAAAACGGAGAATCAAATACAAGATGCTCGTTAGCGCAACACGGAAGCAAGGAAATTCAGAAGGGCCAAGTCGCATACTCAATCTCGAGATGAACAGGTTCGGCAGCCCCGTCTTTCAAAGCATCCACGACCAGCTTGTCGTCCATGGCAAGGCACTTCACCAACACTTTCTTCGAGTCCCCGGGGCTCACGTACACGAACGCGTATTCGTCGTCGGCCTCGTTCCAGCCCTCGATCCCAACCTCCTCTGCACGGCCAAAAACCCAAAAAAATTCGAAGCTCTCCGGTCAGAGAAATTCATTCCGAAAACCCCCCGGGCGAAACGATCGCCCCCCCGCGGACGCGCGCGCACTAACAGCACGATGCTCGACTCACCGGTGGAGGGAGAGGAGAGGGCGTCGGCGGCGTACGCGGCAGGGCCGGTGGCGGCGAGCGAGTGGCCGGAGGCGAGGAACGACGCGTGGACGGCGAAGGCGAGGCGGTCGTGGCGGCTCCGGAACAGGGGCCGCGACGCCCGCACGACGCCGATCACGGCCTTGGACTTCTCGGATTCCATCGTCGGCGATCTTCGTCGGGAGGAAACGCTGAAAATCGCTAGCTTCAGCAGAAAGGTAGCGAGTCCGCTTCTCCTCGAATCGGTCCTTAAGACTCGGAGAGTCGGTGCGCAGTTGGGCCCGTTGGGCCCAATATCGTGGACGGGCCTGAGCTGTGAGCTGTGGGCCCTGGCGTTTCCTTGGGCTTGGGCCCAGATTTGCCCGCTTGCTTGTTCTTCACTTAAGAAGAAGATGGCTCACCGTTTAGCTTATAGCCCAAGGATGATGATGATGAACTGATGATGAAGAATCTCCTACATTGACTAGTCTTCTTAACTTAGCCCAACCACTGCATGATGAAATCGGATGCTGCTCGATTTAGTTCGCTTAATCCGACTCGATTTTTTTGCATCTTTCATCCTCGATTTAGTTATCTCTCGTTCCTCATCGCGGGGGTATATATCTACATGAGGTAGAGTTCGGAAGTACGCCAATTCTCTTTGAGGAGAGAATAGGTATGTTGCTAAGTACGAGGCAAAACACGATCAAGAAATTATATGTTGGACACTGGCATTTCTATGCTAAACTTATCGTCTACTACCTCATTCTCTAGCTTCATCTTTTTTTCACCCAAAAAGTGAGTAAAAAATTCTTTAGAGTAAGTATGGATCAAATAAAAATGTCAAAGATTGTGAAAGGGCTCTTTGTTAATTTTGGATTGGAAAGTAAATAGCATGAATCATAATGAAATGTAAAGGATAGGTACAGAAAACGAAAAGTTGCAAGGATTTAAATGACATTGGAAATTGAAAGGTTGTTGGAAATATGAAGTAAGAGGAAATTAAAGATAAATTGACATACTGTCGTTGATTTGCAATCAGCCTTTAATCTTCATCATGATGAATTTCATTTCACCGCAAGAACAAAGGAGAATGGAACCTTTTTTGAGTGCGCCAACGAGGAGGGGTCCGTCCTTAGCCGGGTCGGTCAAAGGTTGGGCTAAAAAGGGCTATGCTTTGTACCGAACACGATTGGTAAAGGACAAGTTTAGGAATAAGTTTACTGATGCTCAAATAAAAAGGCAGGCTAGTGAGTGGTCTAAGGCTAAGACTCTAGACCCTAGATGAGCCATTATCCGCGCCCGGCCACTTCGATTGTTGGAAAGAAGGGGGACCCATGTACTAGTCTACAAAACCCTATCTACCTAATCTAACATTCTCGCCTGCCCAATCAATTGAGAAGCGTATCATTCCATGGTTGAAACATGAATCAATGATTTGACTGCTTCTCGTAGCATTGTTATTAACATAGCTGGGCGTTTGGTTTAACTTTAGGGAGCATTTCCCTAAATATCCTTGATTGAATGGGCATTTTGTGAAAGCTAGCATGTTTGGACACTCAAAAATGTGTATATTTGCAAAATAGCTTTAGGTTGAGGTTAGCGTGACCCCCGCCCCCCCAACCACCGTCGCCGCTGCCGCCACAAGCCACCTCCCCGCCGTCGGCCACCGCGCCCACCGGCTAAGCTTCGCAAAGCCAAAGAAGACGATGAACAGTGTCGTATGAGGGCAAAAGAGGAAAACACAATTATAATGAGGGCAATATTTGAAAGAAAAAAAAAAAACTCATTAACCCTTGTATTAGCATTCTACAGCATTCCAAATGCTAGCATTTAGCCAAGGACACCTCCAAATGCTGAACCAAAATTATGCATGACATGACATGAGAGTGATCAGTATACTAAAATTATAAAATTTCATCAATTGGTTATTTAACTGATGCTCATGTGGTTTTCATTAACAAAATTCTTTTTATAAGTACACTCGACCTCTCTCGTTAAGGTGAAACGCGTGAATAACTGACGTATCTTAAAATTATTTTGAATAATACATGCTTTGATGTATATATTGTATTTGTCAAATTTGAGCATAGAGAAAGAATATTGTATCTGTCACTATAGTCAAATAATATCTTGGTCATTGATATTCTTGTATGCTTAGTTCAACACAAACATATGTGTTTGATATGCATCTTCAAATAATATCACTCCCCCATGGCAATGTCAAATCGAGTGGAAGAAATATATCTCATATTTCACTTGGCAAAAAGGAGAAGTAAAAATATCACAATCGACCAATGCCAAATTAACAACTATTAACACTTTATTTTGCTCGTAGGATTTGTGAAAAACTAATGAGGTTACCAGAAAGAAAGAAAGAGATACGTCGTATGCAAATCACTAATTACCCTATGCGTATTGTTTAGTCATCCCAAGTAATTGCAACCCTTTTAGTCAAATAGGTTATGTAACCGAAAAAAAAAAATTGAAACCCGAGGCACCAAATCTCGTGTTTAATTTCTTCAACTTAGGCTACTGGAGTATTATTCCTAGAAAATGTTTTAGCGGACCATGTTTTCCTTCAACTCAAGCTGAGGAAAACTTTCCTCCTCCCAACACCTAGTTGTCAGTTCTTTTTTAAGAGAAATGTATATCAAGTAGCTTTCATATTGCATCTGAAAAATGCAACTAAAAACCTAGTTCTTTTTTTTCTCTCTATCTCCTCTCTCACACCGGCTGCATGCCACCGTACCCACCTCCCACCTCGGGGATCGACAGGGCCCAACGCCAAACATAGTTTGCAGGCAATGGCGAGGTGGAGTACAATGATGGCAGCCATGGTTGATACAGTAAAGAGGGAAAGTAAGAGGGAAAATTACTTTAAAAGTTTCAAATCTACTGCATATGTGTCAATTCAATTATAAATCTTTCAATTTAACCAACTTAATTTTAAATATTTTGACAACTTGCCAATTTAGTCATAAACCTTTCAATTGTGTCGATTTAGTCTTAAATTTTTTGATAATTTGTTAATTTAATTCCAAACATTTTGACAACTTGATCAGAAAATACATAAATGGTGGTTAAGTTAGCACCGGCCGAGAAAGTGAGTGCTGACGTGGATTATTTTTATAATTTTTAATATTTTTTGAATTTCTTATAGATTTTTTATCGCCGGCCAAGTGTTGGAAAAAAGAAGAAAAAGAGAAAAGAAAAGAAATAAAAACTATTATAATATTTAAAATTACAAAATTGTCTGCGTCGTTGCTAATCGTACCATTTAAAATAGCCAGTGCTAATTAGGCTTTTACATTAGTGTTTTTAGATCAAAATTTGTTAGAATGACTAAATTAATAAATTGTCAAAATATTTAGTATTAAATTAATATAACCGAAAGGTTTATAACTAAATCGACAAATTGTCAAAAGGTTTGAAACTAAATTTGCCAAATTGAAAGTTTATAACTAAATTAGTACAAGTGTATTAAGTTTAAGACTTTTTTGGTCATTTTTCCAAGAAAGAGAGGAAACTTATTTGATTTTTCTTGTTTTTTCCTTTTCTTTTGTTTCTCTTTTTTTTATTATGCATTCATAGTTACATGTGAGTCACATGTAAACACGTATACCCCTCAATCAAAACTTTTCCTTTAACCAGAAAAAATAATGACCCTCTTTAGTATAGGAGAGTTGACCTACAACATGCTTTTTAGGATGGATTAGGAGGGGCAAAAAGGTTCTTAAAACACAATCATGTTTGGTTAGAAAGAAAGAGACAAAAGGAAATAATTAGAAATGATTAGTCAAATCAATTTTATATTTATTTTTACATGTCCGAATCTCTCCAAATATGGAGGGATTTAAAGGAAATTGATATTTTTCTCATTCATACCCTAATTCTACATTGATTTATAAGTGTATGAAAAGACAATTATGTCGTGATATATTTTTTGCTTTCTTTTACATTATTAACATCCAAAAAAATATTATCCCTCAGGCCTTCAAATCATTTTCCTTCTTTTCTCTCTTAATTACATAAATCCCTCTTTTTCCTTCCTAATCACTCCATCAAAACTAAGTGTGGACTTCAATAAAGATAGAAAATCGCCAAGTAGTGTATCATCCAAAAACTCTCACAAGCTCTTTTTTTCAAGGCTTTTTTTTTTTTGCCCAATTCATTAAAATCATGATTCTTTTAATCATCACCTCATAGACCCATCCTTTAGCTTCACACGTCTCCACAATTTTCAAATGAGGAGAAGGTGCAAATAGTCAGGACAAAGTGATTTGATCTATTTGTCCTAGTTAAGATTGAACCTTTCGAATTGTTCAACCACATTAAGGATGTGAATAATGCATCTAAGAATCAAAGAATTGCTCCACTTTACATACGGAAGATAAGATCGCAAAAAGGGGATTGTGAATACAGGCCATCTTAGA
This sequence comes from Eucalyptus cloeziana, assembly GCA_014182715.1. NCBI lineage: Eukaryota > Viridiplantae > Streptophyta > Magnoliopsida > Myrtales > Myrtaceae > Eucalyptus > Eucalyptus cloeziana. Next base: position 32,726,201 of record CM024644.1, read on the forward strand.
ACGAGACGTCAGTTGTTAGGCGCCTCTAATGCATGATGACATGCTTTGAATGGTCATGTGGAATTAGGTAACTGTGAAACTTTCTACTGATGGTGACTAGGATTTGACCTTTTTCACTACAAGGCCAGCCAATAGAAGAAATTCGTTGCAGCAGGCTTGTCTCCACTAGAATGGAACGGGTGAGTGCACCAAGCGCCCCCCCTTTTCCCTCCATCAGATCAAAATGTCCAATTCTCACTCCACGCTCACAAGATGTGGAAAATGACATACACGTAAAGCTGCCGCTACTCCAACATGAGACGATTTGGCTAGATCGCGTATTCACTCGATTTGAGATGTATTTTGTCGCTTATGGGCGAATATGCACGAATACAATATTGGCATGCTGATAGAATTGCGGTAACACTAAAAGAAAAAATCATTATGGAATCGTTTACTCTGACAGAATTTGTGAATTCTATGGTAAGAAATCTATAAATATATATTTACTAATTTGATTGTAAATATACATGGTATTAGCTATATATGATAAATGTATAAAGAGGACTACACATAATTCTTTATGAAAATAACTTATTTTAAAATATTTCACAAGTATTAAATGGTATCATTTACTCATGCTATGATGTGTAAGTTTGCTTGTGTGACATCTTAACTCCACTATGGGATGGGAGAAGTAAACCTATCAAATGAGTGGCCTTGTTTGATTCGGCTTTGCAAATGGGCTTTGGGACTTTAAAGTCCCTTGGCCAAATGCAAACGCGTTTGGTTCATTTTTTTGCGCGACTTTAGCAAGATGCAATTACATCTCCAAAGAAGTTTAAAGCCCTTTAGCCCAATGAAGCTCTTGAGGTGCATTGGCAAGTTGCATCTTGGGGATGCAAGTCGGTACTATTCATCTTCTCCAAGCCGCCGCCAATCGGAGGCCAACGACCGTCGGCCAAGGGGTCGCCCGCGCCGGCGACCGCCACCTGAGGTTTGCCCAACCACGGCGACTGTCGCCGAACCTCAGGTGACGGCCGCCAGGGTCAGGTGACCCCAGGCAACGGTCGCCTGGGTCGCACGAAACCAAGCGATGGCCGCCTGAGGTCAAGCAAACCCAGGCGACCGCCGCCGAGGCCGCGCGAACCCAAGCGGCCGTCCTCGGGTCGCGCAGCCTCGGGCGGCCGTCGCACGGGTTTGCCCAACTCCGGCGACCGTCCTAAGGCTAGATTTGGCCATCCGGCCGCCAAATTCGGCAGTCCGGTGGCCGGGCTTCAAAAAAAAAAATTATATATTTTTGCTTTTTTAATTTAATAAAAGTCAAATACAAATGCAAATTTTACCAAACGATATTTACATTTCGAAAAACCCCATTCACTCAAAGGTATTTGCATTTTCACAAATGCATTCCCCAAAAGCCGAACCAAACAGGCCCTAAGTTGGGTTGGGTAAAAAATGGTCTGATTGAAACTAACCCATTTAACTTGTTTTGACTCATTTTCCATACGATGCAAATCAATTCCACCCATGTTGTTGAAACACTTATATATATAAACAAATTTAGGAAAAATCATACCTAAACTTAAGAAAAAAATATAGAATGAGCGAATACAAGATCGAAAGAGAATGAAGAAAGAGTAATAGAGATGAGTCGAGTCTAAATAAATTGTGAATCCATTTATGACCCATAGAGCTGGGTGTTAACTGATTTACAAATTATAACTATCCCATATAATAACCCAACTCATCAAATATGGATTGAGAAATGGGTCTATGACCAATTTTGATAGGTCTAGAGAGAGGTCATGTTGGGTGATATATAAGTTAATGCCCAACCCGTAAACGAGGGGGCTTGGTCACATGGAATGGGTCGGGAGGTTAAATATGGTATCCAAGTAGCACCTCTCCAATAGATATGTGATCATTGGATAGATTAATCCCACACCCGATCAAGAGTGGTCGAATAAGGTAAGACTCCTGGGAGACTTTTAGGATGGTAGATGGGGTAGGAACATACCGCATTACACATCAAATAAGAGGAGTAATGTTGGGCAATAAACTCAACACTAATGAGGACATCAATTTTTTTAAATGAAGGAACTTGTGACATCCCAAATTCCATGTTGGATTTGAGAAGCCATGTTGATCATGTAAACACTATAGTGGGACACATATAATTAATGATTGAGATGATATAAATTTACAAGATCTATATAGATCATCTAATAAACTCTCAAATGTAATAACTTCTCAATTAAGTTACAAATGCATAATCTCAACTTGTTGCACCTAACTTTGGATGCATGCCACATAGCTATGATTGCCTATTAATTACGAATGGGCATTAAAAGAATCATAATCTTCCCCCCCCCCTCCTCTCTCTCTGGCTCAACATGAGAGAGACAGAGACAGCACAAGTGAGTGAGATCAAGAGAGAGGAGATGAAATATGGAATCAGAAATGGTGGGACGGGCCGTGTTGATTGTGGAGATTAACGGCGCCGACCATGGGTGAGTGAGATCAGATGGAGGGCGGGGAGGGAGAGAGATTAGGGTTTGATGGTGTTTCTGTATTTAATATTAATACGTACGCTCAGGCATACATCTAACAATGTGTTGAATGAGGGGGGGAAAGATGAGAATAAGAGATGGTCCACGACATTTGCATCTCAAGCAAGGAGATTTGTACGAGTGATATGCATCTTTAGAACATTGCTTAGCACTCCAATTAAAATCTTAATTCGATGGAAACTACTCTTACATATTTAATTTCAATCCCAGCAAGTAAATTTGAAGTAACCTTTTGGATTCTTTGGGAGGTGATCACTCAATTCCAGCTCCAAGATGAACATAGTCGTTCGGTTAGGATTCTACTTTGCCAGAACCCCTTTCTTATTTACATTCTTGCAACTCCTAAACATGCATCGTATCTAACCTTAACAAGTATGTTAAGCAACTTATCTAGACCTAGATATAGCAAGAAATGGAAGAAATGGTCCATACCCCCTCCTCATATAATCTGAAGATTTAAACAAACAATCTTAGGTTGCGAAGTTTTTTAAAAGGAAATTTTTTGATAATAGCTAAAAATCAAATGTCTGGAATTTTACCAATTTCTTATTCTTACCATGAATGAAAAAAAAAAATTGCAAGGCTTCATTGAATAAGACAAGTAACCTATTTTTTTACTTGACTTGTCATGTGAATTTCTAACGCAATCAAAATTTTAAGTGAAAATTAATTAGCTTGAACCTGATAAGTGATGTTTTTTCCTTAATTTCAGAACATAATGGGGTTATCAAAAGGCTCTAAATTTCACATATTGAATTCTCATGTCGCCACGACGAATTGATAAGCCTGCACGAAAAAGTCCAACTCAAGTCTGACCTTATATCGTCTTCATGTAGAAATATGTGGTTCTTGGAATGACCTAACTTCAACTTGAAGCTTAGGTCTACTAGATTTATATGATCGATGTGATAGTGAAGTTCTCTTGTAGAATCAAAATATATGCTGGTAGAGACATTTTCAAAAGATGTTGACACCTATCAATTTCGCTTACGCATTTATATTCTTAGAAAGTCTCTATGATAAGCAACTAATTTTTATTTTTAATTTTTTTGGGTCGATAGCAAGCAACTAGATTAATCGAGTGTGAAATGACGGAGATTTCGAAAACGACGCAAACTTTTGATCATCCCTAATCAAGCATGCGAATCGTCGACTCCAAGTCTAGTGAGATGACCATGATCATTCGAACTCTAGTAAAGTAGAAACTGCTTGAGGTGTTCGATGAAAGCGATTAACACATTGCTCTTGATGGCATCATCCACTCAATTATTGAATAGAAAGAGAGAACAGAAAAAAGATTTTATATATATGCGCACGTATTACTCAAATTAAAGGAACAAAATTCCACCAAACTAACCTAAGTGATATTAAAAGATCCCACAAAATCGTAAGTGATATTAGAGCAAAAAATCATAAATTTGAATTCAAGATCCCTTGTTACATATTCTCACACTTTAGTCTTAGGTCAAAGTCCATCCAACATGTGAGAAAGAGTGTTAAAATTATTAAATCACGTATTCATCTAACAATTTAAGTTTATCAGCACTGATATTTTCTGTGTCTTAATATATGACTGAGTAATGTATAATAGGCTTAAATTCGAGATATAATTGGATATCTCAGAAATCAAATTAAGCATTATTCATTGATATCTGGAATAATGATTAAAAAAACCAGCGATAGCTAAGATTTAATGTTATTCTTTTTTTTTTTTAAAAAAAAAAAGAGGTAAATGTCGTCCTAGTGTTAGAATAACAACCTAGGTTAAATGAAGTCTTATGTTCACATGTATCTATTTAATTGACAAATTCGTGAAGTACAAAACGGGACTTGTGAATTATGAGACAAGAAGCTTTCTGACATGCCCGAACAAGAGGCTTTTTGTCTTCTTGATAGCAAGTAGCATGGCGTTTATGCTTTTCTTTTATAGATATTGCACGGTTGGTGTTGTGCCTTCTCTCCATCGATGAGACCAGCGGGAAAATAGATAAATTGCTATTGGTAATGGTGACAGTAGATTAATCGTGTGAGAATTTAGAAAATTTTCAGGCCAACGAAAATTTCTTACTTCACATGAATCTATACTATGTTGTAATGACCAATTCAGCTAAAGTTTTGCTCTCAATACTTGATTAAAGGAAACTGTTGGACTAATCTCCTAGCCTAGAAGGTTGAAAAGTCCTTATAGAATATTCATCTATTTGACATGTTTACTAGCTATTGACTTAACCATCATCTCTTGTTAAACATAGTTCACACAGCTTGTACCATGCATGTCATAATTCACTTTTGAATTTATTATGAGTACACAGTGCTATAAGCAATATTCAGGATCAAAGACAATAGAGTAAGAAATAACATGTATAGTCTCTGTACTATGGCTGCATTTGGTTTAGTTTCTAAAGAAAGTTTTTGAGGAATTATAAAGGACTCTAGGTTAAAGGATTTTTTTTTTTCGAAATGCAAATAGTATTTGATATTGTGTAACATAAAAGTGAATTAGGAAGCAATTTTGGTTAAATATTGTTTGGAAAAAATCACACTTATCAAAAACATTTGCTTCTTTTTTTTTTTTTTTCCAAATAAACTTCAAACCCTTCTCTGAGCTAGATCTAGTACCAGCTATCGACCCCGACGATGCTAGGCCATAGTCGGCCAATCATGCGATAGCATCAATATGTTACACCACTTGCAAATAATCAATTTTATTCACTTCAAGAACGACATTCATAAATGACAATAACCTAGAGGGATCAGTTGCTTTTTTGCTTATTTCCATTTTTGGACGAGCTTTGAAAACCAAATTAATACTATCAATCAAAGGGCTAGACCTTTTAAGTTGTGAGAATACATCGAAAAAATTGTTTGATAATAGCTAAAAATCTAATATGTGGAATGTTATTTGTTTCTTACCATACGCACATTAATTTTCGCTAGGCTTCGTCAATATACTTGGTAATATGCGAATTTCCATTAGATATCTTTCCATTGTATGAAACAAGTATCTTATTTTTCACTTGACTCATTACATGAAATCTAACATAATAAAAAATTAAAGTCAAAACCAATTAACTTGAACCTACTAAGTGACAATAGTGTTCCTTTTAGAACATAATGAATTATTCAAATCAGCTGTGAATCTCAGACTCTAAATTCTCGCCTTGCTATCGCAAATTGATAAGTCTGCACAAAAAAGTCCAACTCAAATTCTAACACATCGTCTTCGTATAAGAAACTCAATTTCTTGGAACTACCTAACTTGAAGTTAGGTTAACTAGATTTGTATAATCATTGTGATAGCGAAGTTCTCATATGGAATCAAAAAATATCTGGAATAGATATGTCCAGAGGACGTCTAAACATCTATCGATCTCACTTAGGATATATATTCTGAGGAAATCCCTTCAATAAGCAATCATATAAATTGATCGAATATGAAACGATGGAGATTTCGAAAACGACTCGATCTTTTGATGATGCCCAGATCAAGCACACGAATCACTCCCTCCAAGTCTAGAGAGATCATTATGATCATTCGAACTCGCAAAGTCGAAAGTGCTTGAGGTATCCAATGAAAGCGATTTACATATAGCTGTACTCAATCAATGAATAGAAAGAGAGAGAACACGGAAAAGAAAATAAAAAAGGTATCGGTCAAAAAACACAGCAACAAGATCCCACCAAACTGACTAACCCCATTTTCAATCTTAATTTCCTCACGTTTTTTTTTTTTTTTTTTATGAAGACAGCACGTATGGTATATATGGTCTGAATCTAGGGTTGCAATGATCCTCCTCCTTTTCTTTTTCTCTAATTTTCTTTTCCCGAATATATTCTTGTCAAACATGAAGAAATGGCGTCATCTTTCGAATTCCTTTTTCAGAGGAAAACGTGCAAAATATGCTGCAATTGTCGACACCACCGTCGCTTCGACGAATGATTGATGATCCATCACTCGATAACTCGCCTTGTGCCTGAAACGAGACTCGAGTCGTCCCTAAGGCGCGTACCTTCACCAATAAGAGTTCGGAATAGATTATGATCTTTGACCACGAGTAGAAGTCTTCTTGTGTATAGATCTCACTGAACAAATCAATTTGGTTTCTTCTTCTTGTTTTGATTTCTTTTTTTTGCTTGTTGAAATTCATTAATAACTCGAGGATGTACATACTTTGTGAGAGGTTGGTCCTATTACATGGTAACAAATCACATGTTAACGAAGGTATCGAACTTCAAAGATTCAGTTCATTGGTAGATAAAAACAAGGGAAGAAATTAATAATTGAGAGTTGACATTTCCGAGTAGCTCTATTGACTTTGGATCCATTGAGTTGATCTTAGTGGAAGAAGAAGAAGAAACCCAAGTACACAATAAAAAACACATGGTTCTTTGAATTTGAGACGTTTACCATCATTTAATCCCCCAATGAATGTTTTGCTTCAAATGGCAGTGCCAAAGGTATATAGTAGGTCGAGGAATGCCAATATTTTGTCTTTTTCTCAATTTAAGTAGGTGGATTATTTGATACACGGGTGAAGTGCTGTGACCACCGAGAAAAGCAAGACCACTTTTGTCACCCATTAGTTGACTTGAAACATTTATTAAGTTTATTTCCTCTGCTCAAGATTTCAATTAAGGAGTTGAATTAGTCAATCAAATATTTATTAATTAGTCACTTGGTGAGCACTTCACTCTTGCGGTTGCTAGTTTTCTTTCTTAATTAAATACTTTCAATAATCCCATACCACTTGTAGTGCTGGCTCTCTATTTAAGGGCACCTCAACAAAAGATAAATAGCACAAGCGACTATTTTCAAGGCTCCTTTTCATTAAATCAAATAAATCACCCGCAAAAGAATAATAATAACCTCACAAATATAAATAAAAAAAATTACCAAATTCGTGTATAAAAAAAATCACCTGATTACACTGTGAAGGATGATCAGGGAAGTCCAATAATTTGATTATCATAGAAATCTTGTGCTTAGGCCTTCTTTTGGAATCTACTACTCATCTTAGATGACTCTACATGGATAAAACTCTAGCTAGGGGTTTTTTGTGTTAGAAATGAAGAGAGATCTTAGCCATACATACGCAATGGAGAACGGATATCACTTTGATACCAATTGACAAAAATGGAAGCGCATAACAAAAATAACATGGAATTGTGGAAAGGGGATGGAATTCATAAGTAGAAAAGGAGGGAGAATCTAGAGAGACGGAGGAAAGAGATACGAACACCAATCCATGCTTTGAAAGATTAATGCCATACTTGGACAGAAATTACTTTATTGCGTTATATCTATGGGCAATTTCAACAAGAGTTTATCTGGAAAGAAGATAAATAGATCAAGATAGATAACCTAAATACCAGATAAACACTAAACGTCCGTCATGAGTTGCCGCTAAAAGACTGGTCTAACCTAGGTTGTCCAAAGACACTGACATATGATAGAGGTGATATGTGCAAAATCCAATAAAATTCTGATAGCACAACAGTAAATGTGCTATCATGTATTGTAGGATTTTTCTATGACCAGCCCAATTCGAAGGCTTTTCATTTAACACGCGTTTTATATTTCACAGGGTTGTGCTTCATTTCTGAAAAGATTGGCCGACCCATTTAGACCAACAGATCATCATATTCAATAAAAGATATTCCATAATCTTGATCACATACTCTACGAGATTTTCGTTTTGTGTTTATCTCCGGATCCTTTTATTATGATACCATATTGCCATTGCAAAAATAAAAGACGGAAAAATTCAGATTTTCATTTCATTAATAGCACAAATGCATAAGAAACGTAGGGAAGAGAAATACGGTGCATACAAATTAGCCTACCCATTATGAAAACGAATTATCTAAATATAGCATTAAAAGATCCACAGATATTCACAAATACCAAAGTGATTATGGAATATCTTTCATTAATATTCTTTCCAGAAACAAAAACGAATTAAAATTTTATACTTGTCCTTTTTAATTTTCGTCACTTACTCGCAGACATCATCAGCATATTTCGGTGGTTCGGAACAGGATGCTGCCACTATATATTATGAAATCAATTTGATCCACAGAAGGTAAAAATAAATAGAAAGTGCTCTTTTTACTTCTTAAGGCACATCAAATCATTAGTCATTTCAAGAGGCTTTATTGCCTTGCACGTGAACATTTGGGTCAAATAGATTGTTTAGTATTTTAATGCCCTTTCGTGGTCGTAAGAAATGTCCATTTAGCATCATCAGCAATCATCCAAGCTTTTGCCGTTTCTGTTGGCATTATCCCTTCTTATATATTTAATTAATCGTGCTAATTTAGGGGTAATCAAGGTGGTCTATCTTTCCTCGAGCATATCTGAAGTCGGGCAATTAATTAATCCAAAGTGGCATTATCTTCTTCCTGTCGGCCGCGGGGGAGGGGGGGGGAAGCTGGGGGAGAGAGTTGAGTGTAGAGAGAGAAAGAGAGTATATTATGCACTTCCAATTAGATGACACATACGTGATGTATGCAATAATTGTATCGTATTATTAGTATAAACGAAAAATCATCTCTCCCATACGGTGGTCTCTTTGGCACTTCAAAAGATCTCATTCATCAATTAAGCTATTATTTTTATAAATCTAAGGTTGAAATTTATTGAGGTACCAAAGGGGTGTACGATAGAAGATCAAAATCCATTAGTACAATCTTATGCTTTATCAGAGAAAAATAACTTTTTATATAATCTTCTATCTATCAGAAAATAAAGATTTGCTAATATATAAATAGCTTTCAAGAAAAGTATACTTCTAGTTATCAATATATGTATATAATGAGCTTCATCATTACCTGAGATTTTTTTCATCAAAGTGGTTTCTGGCATGTCTATCTAGATAGATTTTGACCTTTTCCTTTTTACTTAATTTAAATCATGTAGTGCATGCACTTCGATTATTTATTATCTAAATACTCCGAATTTTTGCAATACACACATGTTGACATGTATATTATTATATTTTTTTTCATGATTCTTTTGAAAGTTTGATCATATTTTAAATTTTGGCAAGGAAGCAACATGTGCTTTTCGCTATGTATGATTAAGGTAACAATAAAGAGCACAATGTTGTACTTTATTTCATAAATATTCTTTTGAAGCTATATTGTGTTGCCAATAGATACTTAATTAGGGATGTCAAGAAAACTTGAACCACCCGAACCGAGTGAGTTGATTATCAAACGAACACAGACTTGGACTCAAGTCTACCATCTAGATCAGGTGCATTCCAATTGCCTCCTCTCTCGAACCGAGCAAGTTGATTACCAAACGAACACAGACTTGGACTCAAGTCTACCATCTAGATCAGGTGCATTCCAATTGCCTCCTCACTCGAACCGAGCAAGTTGATTACCAAACGAACACAGACTTGGACTCAAGTCTACCATCTAGATCAGGTGCATTCCAATTGCTCTCTCTCTCTCTCTCTCTCTCTCTCTCTCTCTCTCTCTCTCTCTCTCTCTTCCATGTTGAGCTCGTTCATACATGGTAAAAACTTTGTCTATTTTGCAACAGTAGCTCCTAGATCTGCTCTCTCTACCTTTCGATTTCACCGATCACCAAACCTTGGGGCTCCATACGCGGAGGACAACATCGTGGCCTGAAAGGTAGACGAACCAAAATCCAAACCAAACGGTGTTTTCAGTGCCGCATTTTCGGTGCAGGTCACATGTGGTTTGGGTCTCGGCTTAGGTCACAGTGAACGCATGCCCAAATATTTCGATTTGGTTCAAGTATTGTGAAAATCTGAACCGTTGATAGCCCTACTCAACCATGCAAGTCTGTTAAACAAGAAAATACCCAATTCCCATCTGATCAACTTAGAATAGTAGCTTTTCTTCAAGTAAGATATACTATATTTCTTTTGAGAGAGGAAAAAAAAGAGACTACTTTTGTTTCAAAATTAAAGAATGGTCGGATATACGTAAGAAGATTATTAGTAAGTTCTCCATAAACTTGAATCGAATTGTAATGGCCATCTTCATTCGGGCACATGAATAAAAGTTCATAACCATGCGCACCAGTACTTCCAGTTCCAATAGCTTGTTCATAGTCTTGCAGACAACATTTGGAACTTGAAACAGCTGCTTTTGGAATCCTTCAACTGGCTAAAGCTGTTTGGGGATAGAAACAGTTCCTCACAAAATAAAGAATTGAAAACAAGGATCAATCCCCACGATTTGCACGAGAGCTAGGGTTTGTCGGGCACGATTTGCACTGCGCTTGAACTATTCACACGCATCCCATAGTACCCTGCTAGGGACTGAAGAGTTCGATGCTTATTGCATAAGATAATGCTTGGGCTTTAATAAAGATCCGTATCCAGCAGAATCTGAGACAAGGAAATCAGCTGGGAAAAAGAAAGTGCGTGATGGATGGTGACCTCATTTTCTTTTTGCTAGGCGATAGGGGGTAGAATCGGTTGAATCATAGGTGTATTACACACGTGCAGTATTATATCAAACCTTCAATGATGCCCTTGAACTTGATGTACATGATGAGCTGAGTTCCTGTCTTTCTGGAGAGTGGTCTACAATTCGCACCATAGAAAAAATTAATTCCTGATGAGTGTCTATAGGGTTATTTCAGTCTTCAGCTCTCAGGAAATAGGGAGAAAGAGTAGCCCTTCTGAAAAAATATTTTTTGATTGCGGCAGAAGTAGTGGATTTCAAACGATAGCCCCAAATAAAGTAGACAAAATCCCAAGATACAACGAGAAAAACATGATTTTTCCGGGATGCTCCGACCATGATTGGAAGAAGATATTTTTTTCACCCGAAATAGATATATAGTTTCTAATGAATATTGTACAATACTAAAAAAGGTTTTCAAATTAATAAAAACAAGAGATTTTGAGAATCTCTCTCTCTCTCTCTCTCTCTCTCTCTCTCTCTCTCTCTCTCTCAAAGAACATGACAGCAAATAAAAACTTAGGATTACCCCATGCTTTAGCCAGATCAATCAATTAGCTGCCCTTGTTCTTATTGAGAAAAAATGCATCGGACGACATTCTATCGCAAAGGTGAAACTCTTGTAGTAAAGTCTAGTGGGGTCGCTGATGCCAATCACTCATTCTCACTGTTTTTCCATATCAAAAGATGTATCAGATGATGCATACTTCATTATCTACTAACTTTAAATTAATCACCAAGATACATGCATGCTCTTTAAAAAAGACAAAAAGAGTCCTAAGGTGCTCAATTATAGGTATGACATTGATTTTCTAGCAAAACGAAAAAAGGTGACATTGATATAAGCATTGTCGAAAGAGTGGTTAAAGTAAATGCATCATGCATGAATTTAGGTCATCATATGAATAACGCAATCTCCTTTGGTGGGAGGTTGACAGAAAGATCTCTAAGATAGGTTTTGTTGATAGGTATGCCGGGGATATTTACTAAGTAATTAAGAACAATATTTTGGGTTTTAATGCAACAAGTGTTCTATTATGAAATAATTATCCATCCAGGAAATTTGACTTTGACATTTTTTAATAAAATTTGATTTTTTTTTATTTTTTTTCTAATTTTTTGGTTTTGTTTTCTTTCACTTTCTTTACTTTATGGACAAGGGTGTTGCAGCCCTGCCAGCCCTCAAATTAAAATAAAAAAAAAAAAAAAAGGTGAAGAAAAAGAAAAAAGAATAACTATAAAAATTATATATATAAAATTCAAATTCTTATTTAAAAATAATTTTAAAATGTCAATGTCAATGCCAGTCATACCACGAAGAATGACTGGCCTTCATATTAGTAATTTTCAATTAAAATTGATCGAATTGACTCAATTGATAAAAATAAAAGCTTCGAGTAAATTGGCAAAAATGCAATAAGTATTTTTGGACAATTTTCTCATTTTATTATAATATATAATAACACTTTGAAAATATAATCATTCCAAATTAAATCTCCTAAATTAGGAAACTTTTTAACATGATTCTTTATATAACGAGAGATATGGAAAATTTATCTCAAAATCTCGACATTTTTTTGTTTTTTGATGATACCTTAAACCTATTTTCATTCAATTATCTGTTTTAGCAAAAAAATCATACCCATCCTAATCCTACTACAGTAATTATTCCGAGCAATAATGTATCCAAACCAGACAAATTAAATATATAATATATATATATATATATATATATATGTATATATCACTAGAGAACTTTAGGAATTAAGATCATCAATATCATATTATCATCTTGATAAAGTCACTCCGGCTCAAGATTGAATCTAATAGGCTCATCTCTAACCGCCTCACTTTCACTAAGATTTTTAGGTGCTAGATTCAGCTTCCCCGAATCTAAGTGATTTGGAATTACTAGAACTAGACCTGCCAACTTATCCTCTAGTCCCATCTTATAAACATACCTAGGCAAGATACTTCTCTCTCTTTCTCTGTGTACCGTAGCTCAACCTTGGTTAAAATTTACTCATCAGTAATTACATGCCACTCATCGACAACTACGAGAGATCGGAAAATGGACCTCCAAGTCTAAAGATCCTTCTCCTGATTTGGGCATAGCCGTCAAGAGCGAGAGCAATGTTAAGATATATGTGAGCTCTTAATGGAAGCACGAGGAGGTCCAGGACCTCATTGGCATCTACTAGTGGCGGGGAGAGACGGAGAGAGAGAGAGTCGAAATGGTGCCACCATCCTAGAGGAGGCGATGTCGCTTTCCACTAAAAATGGGGGCGGTCAGATGAGATGATGAAGGTGAAGGTGGAGGTAGAAGGGGAAGAAGAGAAGAGGAAGAAATAGTGGAAGGTGATAGAGTTATGAACTCTGACAAAAGTTTAGTGCTTTTATGTTAATGGGATACATGCGATTTTCATGTTAATGTAAAGAATAGAATTTCTTAATGCTAAAAGCATATATGTAATTTATGTCATAACTATATATGTATATATTATATATATACCCTATACTCCTGCTATATATTAGAGTAATATCTTTAGTAGTTGTAATCTGAAGCTTAGAAATTTAATAGTAATATTGATAATAAAGAGATTGTTTAGTGCGACACCATGCTTTTTCCTTTTCTGATTTTATAAAGATTTTCCATGTAAAATTCACTTATCTCCTTCACTATTTTTTGTCTTCAAAGATTTGCAATCTTAACAGAAGGTTTATTAAAATTTGATGTTATACAAACATAGGTTGCCTACCTCAAATCATGCGTTGCATCCACGATTTATTGCCACATGCTCTCTGAGATGAAAAGCATCTTAAATTGCACGTTGCTATATTAATTTACACGATTAAGAAAACACGGGTGAATCCCATTCCTAAACCCTACACATTTTTGAGCGTGTTAAGATCTTTTCCATCTCAGATAAAACTTGAACGTGATTAAACTCACATGAAATGGAACACATACCATAATTCAATAAGTAGGATGAAAGCGCTGCTCTTCCGGTACTTCAAATGTTCCATGGTGCACCAATTAAAATGGGCTTTGACACTGAAAAAGAAGCAACACTTCCCTGGACCACATTATAATTCGAGCTTTCTTATTTGTTTTCCTTAATTCGCATTTGAGGTGAATTTTAAGATAAGAACGGCAGCACTATTTGAAAATTACATTATTGGGCCTATGCAATATCCACTATATTCTTCTTCATCTTCTTCTTTTGTTTTTTTGTTTTTGTTTTTTTTAAGGGTAAGCCACTTTTCTTGCTGACTTTGGTCCAAGTGCGGTGGAGAAAAGCTCCTATTGGGCATGGATGCCATTCCCATCTGGAGACCAACAGCCACATGTCTTCTAAGTGGATTAGAAAATGAAGACTTTCTCTCTCTCTCTCTCTCTCTCTCTCTCTCTCTCACACACACACACACACACACAAAATCGCAATCAAATACCGCAGAATTCCTAGGCTGAGAACTCGCCCCCCAGTTCATACCTATGGTTTTGGAATCTCAACTTCAACCCTTCCCTAATCACGAAAGGCCCTTTTCCCCTCCTATAAAAGGAGCTCCAAAGCGAGCCTTTTCCTTCACAACTATCCAAAAACCCAATACCACATCTTAAGTTAAACTTGGTCATTGAAGCTCTCTCTCTCTCTCTCTCTCTCTCTCTCTCTCTCTCTCTCTCTCTCTCTCTCTCTCTCTCTCTCTCTCTCTCTCTCTCTCTCAAGCTGAAAAAAGAAAGATGGAGAAGAGAAATGGATCAACTGAAGCAAAAGATGCGGTTCATCATCGCAATATTGATCAGGAGAAATGGGTTCATGATTCTTCTCTGGATTACAAAGGAAGAATCCCTCTTCGAGCTTCCACAGGAGCTTGGAAGGCCTCTCTTTTCATCATTGGTGAGGAATATCTACTATATATCTCTCTTCATTATCGCTAAGGAATATTTACTACCTGAACTATAGCCACATTAAAGCTTACAACACAAGCAACTCTCTCTCTCTCTCTCTCTCTCTCTCTCTCTCTCTCTCTCTCTCTCTACATGCATTTGCTTGTTCTCTAGGCCACAGAATGAATATTGGAAGCATCCCCTCAAGCCGCCAATCCTTCTATGTTACAAATTATGTGAACCCACATGTTGTTCTATTCAAAAGAACGGCATGTCATGCCATGAAGCATAAGCATTCTTATTGTACTACTTTACTATATTTTATGTACATATATTTGATGTAGACTACTTTTATTGGGATTTCATATATTTTCTCTGCATATCCGATGTCTAAAAATAAAAATGCTTATTCTAGCATATGTTTACACACACACACAGATATATATATATATATATATATATATATATATGTTACTGTTCTCTATATGGATGTCTTCTTTATATCTCAAATAAATATATTATCTAGAGGAGGAAGCTAGTCGGACCCCTAATTAAATATCATAGTTTACAGAATCATTAAAGCTGCTTTTTTTGTGCAGTCCAATTAGAGGAAACCGCATAATTGCTCTTTTCTCTAGCGTGTGATTGCGATTGCGTTGAATAGTGATGACCACTGATGCTAAAAGCTTAGTTAGCAACACTTGGAATCCGTGGACCTGAGAACTTTCACCATTACCAAGAAAAGTGGCCACAGGGTTTTCGTGCTAATCGTAGACGGGGCAGATTCCAAACAGTGCCCAATCTCCCAAAAAGCAATATAAATTTGTGGGTCATGTTGTGGAGAAGCAAAGGAAAGTCAACTTTTTTTAGGACCAGTTCGGGAATTTTAAATGATCTTGTCTATTAACTACCACTCAAGGTTGAAAGTGTCGCTTTTTTATGTAAAATATTTAATCACTCTTTTGAAAGTTGAAACAAAATGCGGTGATATGAACATAATATTCTATTATACCAAAGTTCCATTGATTAAGAACTCTGAGTTATTCTCTTGAAACTCCCTATCTTAAATTCTTGTTCTTTTTTTTTAAGATCTGTTTTTAAGAGAGGAAGATGTTATGGAAACGCTAACTTCCTTGGAAGTGTAGAATCCTCATAATAAGGTGCACGCATGCGTCGAGTCCTCTATCTCTAGCACATGAATACAATTGCTTAATGACGCTGTTAATTTCTTTGAAAAATGTCTCTTTCTTGTCATCAATAAGTTCTCTTCAGAGGATCCATCAACTTCACCAGCTGTGTCGAATAAAGATCAGTTGCCCACTTGCCTCTCACCTGCCTTTTTTTAGGTTTCTGCTCCTTTTGGGTCCCTTGGATTTCGATTGCCAAAGCTTCGTAGGCATCTTCCTCGTACAAAAAGACTCCTATCTTGGTTATACAGTTCTAGGTTCTCGACAAAACGCAGAAATTCTCGAGTACCACGAGGGTTTTTTGCTTGGTGGCCCAGGCGCGCCATGTGCATTCAGCAGTGGCTAGTGCTCTATTTTCTCATGGAAAGAAATAAGGCCAGATGTGCATGCATATTAGTGTCCAATCCACAAAAGCACAGCATAGTCTAAATGAGAATACGAAAGATTAATCATGTGAGGGACACAACATGTGGACTTGGACCCCCCTTGTCTAGAGAAAGGGCCCAATGATTATACATATCCTAAATTTAATATGAACCGTCAAATTTAATAGAACTCACATGAGACCCGTCATTTTTAATGATCGAGATTCAGTTTAGAATATGTACTATATTCTTACATGATTTTTTCCCCTACTAAAATTCCTACTATTCTATTTCTACAATAGTTGACTCGGTTGTTGCAATTCCCGAACATTAATTGCCGAAATTTTAATGACATAGGGAACCACCAATTGATCAAATAGATTCAATAATAGTTGTGCCCTACTCAATGGCCGCAAAATTTGTCATGCTTTAAAACTCCTTAGGACTTTGACCATAGTGCGATCAATTGGAGCTGTCAAATACATTTCCGGGACTACATAGTAGTATTGATTAATTACCTTTTGCCTAAAAAAAAAAAAAAAATCTGACAAAATGATGAAAATTATGCAGCGATAGAGTTCAGCGAGAGGCTGAGTTACTTTGGCATAGCCACGAGCTTGATCCTGTACCTCACCAGGGTCATCCACCAGGACATTAAGACGGCAGCGAAGAGCGTCAACTACTGGGCTGGTGTCACCACCCTGATGCCTCTTCTCGGGGGATTCCTAGCCGACGCCTACTTGGGCCGCTACTCCACGGTCTTCATCTCCGTGATCATCTATCTCCTGGTACATATGTGTGACTTGATAAATGCTTATGTTTATGGATAATTATCGGTTCCAATCCAATTTTTAGCGACTCTCAATGTGATAAATGGCAGGGTCTGATCCTCCTGACATTGTCCTGGTTCGTCCCGAGCCTGAAGGCTTGCGAGCCTGGCCACCTGTGCCAGGAACCCAGGAAAGCGCATGAGGTGGTGTTTTTCCTGGCCATTTACTTGATATCAATTGGGACGGGAGGCCACAAGCCCTCGCTTGAGAGCTTCGGGGCCGACCAGTTTGACGAAGATCACCCCCAGGAGAGGAAGAAGAAGATGTCCTACTTCAACTGGTGGAACTTCGGCCTATGCTGCGGGCTCCTGCTCAGTGTCACAGTGGTCGTCTACGTGCAGGACCACGTCAACTGGGGCGCTGCCGACATTCTCCTCGCTGCAGTCATGGCCATGTCTCTGGTGATTTTCGTCATTGGCAGGCCCTTCTATCGGTATCGGTTGCCAACGGGAAGCCCCTTGACCCCGATGTTGCAAGTTCTGGTGGCGGCTATTGCCAAGAGAAATCTTCCTCATCCTTCCGATCCTTCAGAATTGTATGAAGTCTCGAAGCCCGAAAAGGCACAAGGCAGGCTTTTGTGCCACACCAGCAACCTTAAGTAAGCTCATACACATAATTTATATGCATGTAAAATTGATATCTGAAACAGAGAATATCACGAAATCTCAGTGAATTTTTATCTGATATCTCCCTAGTCTAATCCAATTTTGATTGACTTCTATTTCAGGTTCCTAGACAAGGCTGCTATCGTTGAGGGAAATGAAAGTTCAACTGAGAAGCAAATAAATCCATGGCGGCTAGCAAGTCTGACCAAGGTTGAGGAGATGAAGTTGATCCTGAACATTATCCCAATCTGGCTAGCCACCTTGCCGTTCGGCATATGCGTTGCACAGGCATCGACCTTCTTCATCAAGCAGGGCACGACCCTCAACAGAAATGTCGGTGGCTTCCTGATCCCCCCGGCCTCGATCTACGCTCTAGCCGCAATTGGGATGATCATCTCCGTCACCCTCTATGAGAAGGTGCTCGTGCCAATACTGCGGCACACGACGGGCTCAGAGCGTGGCATCAAGATCCTACAGAGGATCGGGATCGGGATGCTCTTCTCAGTTGTGACGATGGTCGTGGCCGCCGTGGTTGAGCACAGGAGGCTGGCTGTCGTGCGGCAGAACCCTCTCACAGGCTCCATGTCCATGAGCGTGTTCTGGCTTGCCCCACAGTTCCTGATCGTTGGCTTTGGCGACGGCTTCACTCTCGTGGGGCTGCAAGAGTACTTCTACGACCAGGTCCCGGACTCCATGAGGAGCCTGGGCATTGCCTTGTATCTCAGTGTGATCGGCGCTGCCAACTTCCTGAGCAGCCTCATGATCACAGCAGTCGATCGCGTGACAGAGCAGCATGGCCGCAGCTGGTTTGGCAAGGACCTGAACAGCAGCCGGTTGGACAAATTCTACTGGCTTCTGGCCGGCATGGCGGCTGTCAACTTGCTCGTCTACATCCTCCTGGCTCGGCGGTACACTTACAAGAACGTGCAGAGGAGCGTAGCTGTGGCCGATTGCTACCAAGGAAACGACCCCAGCACGTTGGCTTGAACAATCGAGATGGCCCGCTCTTATGTTAGTATAATTTGAATTCAAGCATATGTGGTAGATTAATTTATCTTCAGCTTATCTTCTATTGTGTATAACTGGAATATGGGATTATCGAAATATAAGTAATTCGAGCAGATCTCCACTTAGTAAAGTAATCGTCTAGTTTGGTCAAAAAAAAAAAAAAGTAATCGTCTAGTCAGAGAATCGCAATGGGACTTGTAATGATCTAGTTGACGCTTATCATCATCAAGAGAACTCAAAACTACAAAATCCCAGTCAACAATATATAGTGGGGGCAATTCGGCCTTGAGAAAGTGGTTTGACAAACTTCTTAGCCACACATTTCTTGGGCTTTCTACGTGTAATTCCTAGAATAGAATGCAGGAGCATTAGCATATAATCGGCCCGGACCAAACCACTTCCCGTTCGATCTGGGCCTGTAATTCTTTGGTTGGTATATCAAACGTCTAAGATGCAAAAATACAAATTTGAAATCAATATACCGGCAATTAAGATCTTGATATGCAAATTTTTAACGAAAGTCGGCACGCTTCGGCTACAGCGAGCCTTGATCTTTTTGATCCGGAAGGACTTACGAGATCCAAAGTCTGTATCGGGCCTGACCCAGCAACTATGGTAGGAGTGAGGTTCTTACCTGTCTTTAGGTATTGTTCAAACGCATTTAGGAGCTTGGCGTTTCCTGGATCCTAAGAACTAGCTCGAGCCCTAAAAGAGTGAACGAAATCTTGGCCCGGATCTGAACGATTGGACCGATTCGAGATTTAGGGCTGACTCTTCTTCTTCTTGTTTTCTTTATTTTTTTATTTGTTAGACTTCGGGCGAGTTTGGTAACCATTTTATTCTGGAAAACAATTTTTAATGAGAAACTATTTTTTCTGTTTTACGTTCTCGGGAACAATTTCTGAGCAAAAGAACGCGTTTGATAACTTATCAAAATTTATATTTTGGGATAGAAATACGTTCGGTAAAATTCTTAGATTTTTTTTTATTTCTTTAAATTTTTTAATTCTTTTATAATTTTTTTCCTTTTTTTTTCTTTTTCCTTTTTCTTTTTCTCTTTGGCCGATCACCGGCCACCGCGCGTGGTTGGCGATCGGCGGGGCGATGTCCGACATGCTCGCCGGAGGCCAGCCCTAGCCTCGGCGAGCCTCGACCTCTCCTAGGTGGCGCAAGGTCAGCCTTGCCTTGGCCTAGTGAGGCCCAGCCTCGCACCGGTTGGGGAGGCGGAGCCTCGTCATGGCTACGCAAGGCTCGGCCTTGCCTAGATCTGGCGAGGCCGAGCCTTGCCGGTGGCTGGGCAAGCTCGATCTCGCATGGCCACGGCGAGGCTCGGGCCGACGAGCCTCGCCGTGGCTTGGTGTCTCCAAGGGCCGGCGACCGGCAAAAGGAAGAAGAAGAAGAAGAAGAAAAGAAAGAAAAGAAAAAAAAAGAGAGAGAAAAATTGATTCTATAAATTGCTTCCGAAAACAAGAAGTTACTTTTTTCTAGTTTTTGTTTCTATTCCAAATCAATTCCGGAAACAAAAGTTTTACCAAATATGTTTCTATTCTTTTTCCGTTCCCTGGAACAAAAAAATAGAAATTTTTATTCCGAGAAACAAAAATTGTTTTTAACAAACAGACCATTAGACATAAAACACAAGTTGTGCAACATTCCCTTGTCCAAGATACATGTACCTTCATTAATTTGAATAGCTAACTTCTAAAAAATATTAACTCGGATGGAGGGTTGGTGAAATAACAAAAAAAGAAATAAAAGAAAGAATGATAAAGAAGCTTTGTAATCTCCTCTTCTATAGAGTAAGAGTAGAGTAAGATTGACCAAAAAAAAAAAAAAATCTCCTCTTCTATAGATAATTGTTGGCACTCAAAGCCGATCACAGGCCTCAATTAAGGCAAGAGGGAAGATTTCGAATTGGGATGAGTCAAGGCAGATGAGCAATTGGTGAAAGACTAGTCACATGCACTAGTCGTGGTCATGACCATAAGGGGAGAAGTGCCAAAAAAATCCTAAACCTTTTGCCTTTGTGCCGATTTAGTCCTAAACCTTTTTTTGGTGCCGATTCAGTCCTAAACCTCTTTACGTTGTGCCAATTCAGTCATTTCCGGCTAATTTTGGCAGAATTTTGCTGACTGGACACCGGCCGGCTAACGTGGCCTGATCGGCACTAACGTGGACAACTTTTAATAATATTTTAATATTTTTGAATTTTTTATTTTTTTGTCTTTTTCCTCCAGCCGATCACCGAGGTCCAACGACCGGCCAGAGCTGAAGGCCGGCGAGGGCAAGGCTGACCTCGCCGGCCACCTCGCGGGCGAGGCCCTTGCCCATGGCCGGATCTAGCGAGGTCGAGCCTCGTCGGCCATGGGTGAGGCTCGCCTCGTCAAATCGGGCAAGGGGGAGCCTCACCCATGGCCGGCAAGGCTCGACCTCACCGGATCCGACGAGGGGGAGCCTCGCCCATGGCCGGCGAGGCTCGACCTCGCCGGATCCGGCAAGTATGAGCCTCGCCCATGGCCAGCGAGGGCAAGCCTCGCCTATGGCCGAATCGGCGAGGTTGAGCCTCGCTAGCCATGGGCAAGGCTCGCCTCGTCGGATCCGGCGAGGGGGAGCCTCACCCATGGCCGGCGAGGGCGAGCCTCACCCATCATGGCCGAATTTGGCAAGGTTGAGCCTCGCTGGCCATGGGCGAGGCTCACCTCGTCAGATCCAGCGAGGGCGAGGCTCGACCCCCACAAGGTGGCCAACGAGGTTGGCCTCGCCCTCGCCAACCTTCGGCTCGCCGATCGCCGGACCTCGGTGACTCGGCTGGAGGAAAAAGAAAAAAAAAAAAAAATCAAAAATATTAAAATATTATTAAAAGTTGTCAACGTCAACGCCGATCAGGTCACGTCAACCGGCCAACGTCCAATCAACAAAATCCGATCAAAATTGGTCAGAAAGGACTGAATTGGTACAACGTAAAAAGGTTTAGAACTAAATCGGCACAAAGACAAAAGGTTTAGGACTTTTTTGGCACTTCTCCTTGACCATAAGTTAGACAAAGATCATTGACCACGCTCAATCAAGAATGCATAATGTCACAATATGGATAAAGATAGTTACCCGAAAAGGCTTCCAAGTCACGCTCAAAATCTTCTTCTTCTTCTTCTTCTTCTTTTTGGTGAAAGGTAATTAATATATTAAAAAAAATCAAGTGAACAAAAAGAAAAAAAAAAAAAAGAACACGGTATCAAAACCTACACTCAAAATAACGGATCATAATGAGTGGAGGAATGCCGGAAAAAAGCCACAGCCATAGCAACCCACTAACAATTAGAAAGGAAAAACACGACATAAACAACCGGCAAATAAATACAAAACGTCCTCAGGTAGGGAAGGAACCGTCCTCAGGTAGGGAAGGAACCATCCTCAGGATTCAATAAGAATTGTTATACCAACTGCCTTAATCAAGACGCACCACACTCAAAATCTTATTCATGCTTTTGTTAATATTATTTATGTCCTCCCAATTTATTAACACGTGAACACCCGCGTAAAGAGATTCATGCGTATAAGCAAGATCGTTTGGCTAGGACTGTCAACAAGTCAAGGCGCAAATATTTTCATCATCAAGTTGGCGATTCGAGAAGAGCGATTTTTGGGCGAAACGACAAAGAACGATGTACAAGGAGGCATATTATTATATGACGAATCGCTTTTGTTCCTTTTTAGCTGTCCACATCTCTCCGTTTCATGCCGAAGAATCTGCAATCTCCATTAGACCTCAGGCTTTCCTCCATGCGTACGGGGTCACATATGAAATAGTCTCCATTTCTTATTCCTCTTTCAGCTAGATATGTCTATTTTTTGAAACTCTGAAAAGCCCCCCGCAAGTCCCAACTAAAAGGTCTAGTCAGAATTTTACTTGCCAATAAAAAGAAATTTATTAGGTTCACAGAAAGGATAAAAAAAATTACAAAGTGACCAATTAAATAATTGACATATGAAATGATTCAATTATAAAATTAACTCTAAACATACATGCTACTCATCTAATGGTTTACCGTAAGAACTTTCCTATATTGATGGTAAATTTAACGGTAATCCCAAAAAAAGATATAAAATATTTTACTTTTATTAAGTGGGATGTCTTAAGCACTTGGGCTATGTTTGGACAGCCAAAAGGGAAAGAAAAATGAAATCTTCCCCCATCTTTTCCACACACCTTCATTGTCCTCCTTGCCTCATTTTATAGCAATTTACCCTAAATTATTTATCTTTATTGCAAAAAATTCTAAACCCAATGACACATTCATCCCAAAGTAATTATTGTCTCACAAAAAATCTCATACTCGTAATTCACAACATATTTATCTCAAATTAATTTTTATCTCAAAGAAATCTTAAATCAATATCCCTAACTCAAATCTACCCTCCATTATCATCCCACCCAATATTCCATCAACATGCAGGGATCTTTCGCATCAGATTTGTCTTGCAGTCATATGCCACATATATTGAACACGCATTTTAACAGAATATTCGAATGAATGCTTTGGATCTGTCATTATCCATGTCATATTTAAAGTTGTCTATCACTAGCGTTAGCAGACTTACATGTTAATAGGACAGTGGACCAAATGCTTTGGATCAGTCATAATCCATATTAAATTCGTGTTGTAGTTGGCTGAGAAAAGTACCAAAAAAGTCATAAACCTATTGTATTTATACCAATTTAATCCTAAACTTTTCAATTAAACCAATTTAGTCCTAAACATTTTAATATCTATACCAATTCAGTCCATCCGGCCAATTTTGGCTAGCCGGCACTGACGTGGACGTCGGCCGGTGGCTGAACACTAACATGGCAATTTTTATGATTTTTTCGAATTTTTTATTAATTTTTTTCTTTTCTTTTCTCCCTTCTTCCTCCTTGGACTGTTCCGACGGTGGCCGGTGAGCCTCCAGTGAGGCTCGCCGGCCACTGGGCGAGGGCCGCGAAGCCCTCACTGTCGCCGGAGGGTCGCAGCCCTCGCCCGACCTCTCCCAAAGCCATCGGCAAGGCGGCTTCGCCCGGATTTGGGCGAGGCCATGGCAGCCATCGCCAAGGTGGAGGCAAGGGCCGCTAAGCCCTCACTAGCGCCGGCGAGGGTCACGGCTCTCGCTCGGCCTCGCCCAAGGCCGCGGGCAAGGCGGCTTAGTCCAAATCTAGGCGAGCCTCGCCCGCGGCCTTGGGCGAGGCCGAGCGAAGCCTGTGACCCTCACCAAGGTGAGGCTGGCCTCACCTAGATCCAGATGAAGCCACCGATGAGGAGAGGTCGGGCAAGGGCTACAACCCTCGCTGGCCACCGCCGAAACAATCCAAGGAGGAAGAAGGGAGAAAAGAAAAGGAAAAAGAAAAAAATTAATTAAAAAACCATTAAAAAATGTGATGTTAGAGTCCGACCACCAGCTGACGTCCACGTCAGTGCCAACCGGCCAAAATTGGCCGGATGAACTAAATTGGTATCAATATGAAAATGTTTATGACTAAATTGGTCCAATTAAAAAGTTTATGACTAAATTTGTACTAATACAATAAGTTTATGACTTTTTTGGTACTTTTAACATGTTGACATGCATACATTTTGGCAAGATATTGGATGGAATGTTAATGGATGGTAGATTGGGGTTGGGATACTAATTTGGGATTTTTCGTGAAATGAAAATTAGGTGGGAGTAAATGTATCATGATGGTACTAGTTCAACATATTTCTAGAGACAAAAATTGGTTTTCGGTAAATGCGTTTTAGGTGGGATTTTTAATGTAGTAACTCCTTTCCAAACATAACGCAAATCTCAAGGAAACATCTATTGTTGGGATTAAAAATGATGACCACACAACACTCTTTCTACTATGAAGTTTTATATTAAATTCCTGGAGATTGCTCAATAAGAAGTCTTTAGGTTAGCGATGGACTTTCCCATGTAAGAAGCTTGACATTATGAGCTAATAGCTGGATAGTACAAAGATCTAACCAGAAATCAAAAGAGGCATGCGAAATGGGGATGTGAAGAACTGTACGCATCATAGCTCCGAGGTGCGAAATGTGAATCATTTGCTGAACTGATGGTTCGGCTTTGAGCCCGGTTTTGGTCAGAAAAAGGGTTTGAGCAGTAGCTTCGGGCTTTTGCGCAAGAACTAAACGGGCCCAGCTGTGTGTACTGGCCTGAATAGCTAAGCACTTAGATATTCTTCTCCTTCTGGACGCTTTTCTTATGAAGATGAGGAAATATTTATTGTTTTGTTCATAACCCACAACGTCTTTGACCATACTCTCCCAGGCGCTTTGCCTTCCCTTCAAGGCTCCTTCAATCTTTCCACCGCGATAGTGCTCAGGCTTTCCATTTTTGCTTTCACTAACATCACCCTCCAGCCGGATAGTCAGTGTATGATTCGAGTTATCACAAGACGGCCGTAAAAGAGCCTACACTTCTCGATCTTTGTTGACAAAATGCTTGTACCCAAAACCATAGTCACAGATAACCGCGTTCCCATGATCTCCCTGCTCTATACCAACCGACATAGTGGAAAATAGAATAGCACAAGCCGCAATTTGCAGCACATGCACAGAGACAAAACTTACCATTTAATCGGTATTCAATAAACCACTTTAGTCTATCCCAATGGTCACCCTTCCTACATGGGAACGGAAAGATGAGTGATTCAAATTCTCACATTCTCACAAAGGATTGAGGTGAGTACAATTTAATTTCAAGTGTGGGTTTTGACTCAAAAGAGGAGAGCAAAAGTCTAATAGTGAGAGTTAGATTAGGAATAGAGTAGAACAAATTAAAAAAAAAATGTATTTAATATTTCAAAGATAATTTGATTACAAAAGAGAGTAACACGACCATAAAATAGCCTAAAATTCCTAAAGAGAAACCCTAAATCAAATATAATTGGAAACTATTCAAAAAGTAAATAAAATCTCATAAAACATAATCTATAATCTAATCAAACAACTAATGAAAAGGAACGAAGTTATCTAAATTTCTAAAACAATAATTTAATATCTAGAAATTAAATAAAGAAAATAAGTCAAATGTAATCTTGAAATTTAGGGTTAATACCATGAAAAATCCCAAACTTGTACAGTTTAGACAAATTTATCCCAAACTATTTTTTTAACCATAAAAAACCCTAAACGAATACACTTTTGACAATTTTAATTTTATTAGTTTATATTAAATTTTATGATCAAATTACTGAGTTTGATGACATGTAATAGTTAACTAGTATATCAATTTGAGATTTTATTTTTCATTTGTCACGGTTGTACCGGTTTTGTGATTTTTTATGGTATAAATTCAATTTAACATATGGTATATTTTGTCACAAATGTACAATTTTATGATTTTTTGTCGTTAAAAAGTAGTTTGAGGTAAGTTTGTCACAAGTATATTAGTTTTTTATTTTTTGTGATCATTTTGGATAAATTTGTCACGGGTGTATTAATTTTGGGTATTTCATAATCAAAAAATTAGTTTTTGGTAAATTTTTCACATGTGTATCAGTTTGAGATTTTTTGTGATATTAACTCTTAAACTTATTGAATATGAGTGACTATAGTTCTAGTGTAAAACCTAGAACTTGAGAACTGAACCGTGGATTTCTCTAGATTTCATATCTCAAAGTATGTAGGGCAGATTCTAAGTTTCAAAAATTGAGGGACTTATTTCAATTGATAGGTTCCAAGTTTTTAGTTGAAGAAACCTAGAATTTGTAACCCATAACCTGTAACTTATAACTTGTAATAAGTTTTAATGTTTTTCTTAATTTATATATTCACGCGATCTTGCGATATTTTATATCATTTGATGACGAGTATATAATTTAAAAATATTAATTTGAGCTTCCATTTTATGATTGATATTTTTACTTTATTAATATTTATATTTCCCGTATGTCTTTATAGTCAGTGAATCGTAACAACGAGCAATGGCACTACAATCGTGCAATTAATCTATGAAATCTGGATAAATTATGGATAAATTCTGAAACCTATGAAAAGGCAGATTTCAAGTTCTAGAGCATACAATGTAAGTTCAAAGTTCCAAAAAATGAAAAACTCATTCATATTAATACTAAAATATGTACGAAACCTGAAATTACTTATTTATATTATTAAGCCCTAGTTCACTTTCTAACTATCATGATTTTAGTGGGGCTGTGGTTACATGCTCGTGAATGTTAGAAGCATTTGGCAACATAGAGTAGTTATTGCCGAATTTGAAAAAAAATTATTTGGTATAGATTTTTTGTGATTTAAAAATTAGTTGAGGTAAATGTGATATATAATTTTTTTTCAGAATGATTTTTTTTAAATAGATATGACATCAACTAATTAGTTTGAAATTTTTTATGGTATCATCCATTTTGTTTGAAATCTATCACTCTCTCTTCCTTCAATACAATTTGTTTCAGTAATTCTGACCTTGTGCTCTACCATCGAGATGATCGAATTTTCAGTTTCTTCAAGTGAAAAAAAAGATTATTTAAAGGAAAATAGAGCAGATCATGGCACATGACCCGATCTCTATCTCATGAAAGCGAGTGCGGACTGAACAGATGAACATGGTACGGATCTCGTTCTCACCTCTCTTGTCATTTTCGATGCGATCGACTGTTTGGCGAAACTGAAACTCCGTTCCGTCGAACGACGCCAAAATCGGGGGGGTCCTCGTAAACCTCTCCAAGCAAAAGATCTCCTTCGCACCCTCTTAGGTTAGCGTGAAGAGGAAGAAGGAGAAGGAAAGCCCTCCCCACAACCCCGACAACGTCAGCAGCTGCGCGGGACACGTCACCTGCAAGCTCCCCCCCCCGGCGCCCCGGGCGGGTGGCCCACGTGGAGCTCCCTGAACTCTTGCCCTTTCGGTTTCGATCCTCAATTATTTTGGGCAGAGATCGCAAGTTGGACTTGGACAGTTCAGTAAATGTCGCTGTCTCAGGGGGGGTTCGCTCGGCTACGAAGCAGGAGGTGCGAGGAACAGAGGGGGTCGTAGCGTGGCGGGTGGTGCAGCGTAGCGTGTGGGTTCTCGTGGTTAAGTCGCTCTTCTTTCTTTCTTTCTTTCTTTTTTTTTTCTTTAAGGTACGATGCGATGACGGAGGCATTAATGAGCTTTGCTGTTCCTAAGTTAATGACGCTGGGAAGGCCACTTTTTGTCCCACTACTGCTGCCTGGAGCTACGGAGTCTTGACGTTTCAACAGTAAACTGCGCTCTGAAAGATAGCTGCTCAGAATGACCCTGGAGAAGAGAGTAATTGCGATGTCAGTTAAGTTAATTTTGACGGTCAAACTAGCGGTTTGGAGCCGCATTGGGATTTTGTGCTGTGAGTTATGGAAAATAAAAATGAAAATGATCGTTTGGAAAGACTTTATGGACAATACTTTACTATATGGCACGTGTAATGTAGCAGGTTACAAGGAACCGGTTAGAACAAGCTTCAATTCCAAGCAAATTTCAGGGAGAATCATCTCAAATTTTGGATTATCTTAGATTTTGTTTGGTTCCCGATTCTAAAATCTTTTAAGCTCTTAAATTCTGTTTCTGTCAACTACTTTTTACTAGCAATGTCAAATTTTAAATTCGTGCCAATCTAATGAGATGCACGTGGTAAGAGCACAATACCATTCACATAGAGAGATTGTCGAGATGGAGCTAAAGTCCAATCTCGTCAATATATCTGATTATACTCACATTTATTCATAAATTTAAATTAATGAATTATAAGCCAACGAGGCTATGTTGCCTACTTCACATCATACGAACACTCCAATAAATAAGACTTTTTAACACAATTCATGTGTGCATATCAACGATTTCCCCCTCACATACGAGCTCGGTGTTGGGTCTATTTTTCCTTAATTCAAGTATTATTTTGTGTCAACTTGTCTAGACTAAACTTTTCGCTTTGTTGCGTGTGCTGACTGCAACAACAATGTCCACCTTCATCCATGGTTTCTTCCTCTAAATCGAATCATAAAGGTTATCCATGTTCGCCATTACTCTAGGTCTCTTTCTTTCGCCAAATTGAACCATGAAAATAAATGAAAAAAACTCATAAATAAAAGCCATAGATACCTTGTCCATGTTCTCTATCTATAAATTGAAGTATAAGGTAAATGTTCGACTCAGAACTCCCCCCTTCAGTTTTTCGCTGCTAAATCGGTTGATTATTTACGGTAATCAGATAGACATTGTATGGAGTAGAATGACATGTATACCCAACAAATTGTCTCCTTATAATTTCTATTTACAATAACAATAATTAGAATTAAATTTCCAGCGAGAATATCAACGCGGCTCGTAACAATTATGATTAATATGGCCAAAAGTAATAAAAGAATAATAATTACTTCCCTCCGCATCTCACCGATAGTCTTCGTAACACTCGACCGCCAACACTCGTGCACGTCTACATGAAATCTTCTGCATGGCATCGGGAGGTTCACAAGATCACCCTATTCAGAAAAAAATGGCTGAAATTGGCAAGTTTGCTGGGTAAAGTAACCTACACACACACGTGACCCCATTTTAAATTAATTGTTTTTTCCTGCTAGTTGGCTAGTTCGTCAATTCAAAGCATTAATCCAGACTTATCATGGGACTATGACTAACCTTTATTTTAAATTCAGAAAAAAATGGCCCGCAATGATTCTCCACGGCACCCCATACGCTTACAATCGATTTAAGAAGGAAAAGAAAAGAAAAACAATACTTATAATACATGGGCAGTCCACGATTGGACACGCACTGATATAATATTTCAAATGGAAGACCGTAAAATTCTACGAGAATCAAAGTCAACTGTCCCGGAAATTTAAATTTTTAAATGAAGGTATAATTTATTTTTTATTATATCCAAGGGACATGAACGTGGATACATGATTACTCGAGACTTATTTAACATTTCGCATCTCCAAAAACTAGTTAAGTGCAGGCCATTTTATATGTACAATAGTCATGATATCGAAATTTGGAAATATATATAGGGACGCAAATAAAGAGTTTGGGTAATATTTGAACTCGAAATTTTCGACTTTAATACTATATAAAATTTTATAAGACCGCAAATAAATACTCGAAAATTTTAAACATTTAATGAATGCATTGCTTAATATTTTAATATTTTAATAAAATAATAATGTTATTTGTCAAAGGGGTGTTCTCTTTATTTTTATTTTTTTAGACATAACTCTCTGAATTTTTCCACTTTGAGGATCGCACTCCGACCGTAGAAAGAGAGCGCTTGGAACTACCCTGTGTTTCTGATGACATGAATTTAAAAACAAATAGTTACACGCTCCAACTTTTTCACCCTTGTAATTAGAATTTTTTTTTTTTTTGGTAATTAGGAAGTTTCCTTTTCTATAAAGAGCGGATTTCCGAAACTCACATGTGTCGAGCTCGTACTCACGAAAAGTTGGTCAACCAAACTGCTTTTGCATAAGCCTGACATGAAATCAATGTGGTTCTTCAGAATTCCAGATTTTGGAAAAACAAAATATATGTTGCGCATTTAATTTAAATACAAACGAGGAGACATATGAATATTTTTTTCGGGACGTACATAGCAATCATTAATTTTTCATTTGGCGGTACTTTATTTTAAGAAAAAAAAAATCATAAACTTTCGTTTTGGTACATAGCATATGTTAAAAGAAGGTAAATATAAATCACGCTAGATTCTTGACATATGTTGTCTTTCTGTTTTTCCTTTGGTTTTTTTCTTTTTTTGGGGGCACCGACGTCTTTTGATTCGTTGACTAGATAAATTAGAACATCATTACTGTCCGCGAGATTTAGTCAATTTGAAATGTGAATCTTCTAAGCAAAACAAAGGCTAAATTCTTTACTAAATTGGGGAAAAATACTGAAGTTTTACACTTATTATACCTATGCCAATTTAATCATAAATATTTAAATTATGTCAATTAAGCCCTAAATCTTTTTCCATTTTGCCAATTAACTCTATATGGTCAATTTTAACAAAAAATCGCTAATGTAAACACCAACTCAGCCAGTCGCACTATCGTGAACATTTTTTATTTTATTTTTTTTAATTTTGAACTTCCTAACCTAGGAATAATCCATAAGGAAATTATGAGGCCAATTAATGGACAATTTTAGTACTCTTTGAAGATCTACCTAGTCTTTCCCATCCTATTCTTACTCTATAATTGGTTCCATCTAACTATTTGACAAAAATAAGAATGATGCCCTTTCTATGGAAGCGGGAAGAGGAAATAGAGACAATTGTCTAGATGACCTGGACAATCATTCTCTTAGCAGGCTATAATCTATAAGGGCTCAGAGATGATTGCATGACGATTTTTAATCCATTATAAAAATAATAAAATATTTTGACCACAAAAAAATGAATAACGAATAATTACAAATTGTCACAGGGTCCATTTTGTGCCTTGCAACATACCATTGCTCTCACAATAGTCCAAATACCATTATGTTAGCAAAGCTCTAAAGGCTTTGGTGTTGAATAAGTGGGTAACTTCTATGGGACAATAGCACTTCATTATAATTTTTTGGTTCTTAATCCTTTTCTTTTCTTTACTCTTTTGTTTTTAGAGTAAGGGCCGACAAGGGATGTTGGCCAACCCTTGCTAGCCATGGGCAAGGGACCCTCATAGGACTAGGGTGAGGGCCACGTCCTTGCTTGAGTCACAATCCTTACCAAGCCCTCATGGACCATAACAAGGGCATCAGGTGAGGGGTGCCACGATTTCGTCAGCCATGGCGCCTATGGCCAATGATCCTTATTAGCTCTTAGTTAAAAAAAAAAAAAAGTAAAAAAAAAAAAGAAATAATTAAATAATTATTATAATATTAATAAAAATGTCAACGCAAACGCTAACCATGTCATATAAGATAATTAGCATCCACGTCACCGATTCCACTTAAAATTAGCCAAATAGACTAAATTTGCAAAATATGAAAATACCTATGAATAAATTGATACGATTAAAAAGTTTACCACTAAATTTATACATTTCCCATAGGTTTACGATTCTTTGCGTTGGTGATTTCAACTTAGACAGTAGCTGCAATTATATCACTGCGCTTTCATTCAGCCACCCCGTGCAATTTCTTTATTTACTATTGATGTATTTTGACTAGAATGGCCGCCATGTTGACCATGTCATCGATTTGCTGGAAACTAGTATGATTTTGATTAAAACTCATAAATCACAAAATATAAATAAAAGTAGGTTCGATGTATGATTGAAGACAGCGTTCAGTTATCAGATTGCAAATACTAACCAAGTTCAACCATCAAGAGAAAATTTTACTCGCAAATTTTGTAATTGTTATCTGTCTGGACTATCTTAGAAAATAAAAGTTATAAATGCATTATAAATCCTAATGCTTTGTCAAAATGCAATCTCGTCCTAACATTTCAAAAAATTTAGTGGAGACAATAACAATGATTTTGTGGGCGTCGATTGTTAAGGGGAAGCAGTCGAACACTAATTTTTTGTTTCAAGAATAAGCAAAGTATCATAACTGATTACGAGTTCAATATTCATAATGCTGATTTTCTGAGCTCGATCGGCCATAACTTCAGATTTGGGGTCATGATTGGTGCGAGGCTGGACCTGTAGCGGTAGGTGGTGGTGGGGCGCCATTGCGGACATGGATGTTTTGGGTTTTTAGCTTCTTCTTTTTTTAATTCTTCTCGTTTTTCCCTTTTTCGCTTAGTAAAAGCAGTATCAGCATCGCGTGTTTGGAGAAAGTAATAAAAAAATTACCTCAATTGTTTCGTTAGCCAAATTAGATAGAATTAACTGAGGCACTTAATTGCGCCATTTTAATAAATTTTAAGATTTGATTGTATTTTTAATTTTTTTTAACTCAACTGTACTTTTGCAATAAATTTTACAAATTCTAAAGGGCTTATCTCAAAATGAAAATACAACTAAAGGCATGTCATAATTGAATATTAAAAATTGTTGGGGGTAGTTATTGGTGTATTGGGATCAACTTGAAAGTGAGAACAAACAAAAGTGATCATACCCCGGGACCTACTCTCCCTCCTATTTGCTTATTGAACGGTCAAACTCAAACATACTAAAAAGAAGATTACATGTAATCGATTGATCTGAGTAACAATCTTCCATTCAATATTTTAATTAAGGGAACACGAGGATTTCGTCTTTGAACGGATCTAAACAAG
Organism: Eucalyptus cloeziana; assembly: GCA_014182715.1. Classification (NCBI taxonomy): domain Eukaryota; kingdom Viridiplantae; phylum Streptophyta; class Magnoliopsida; order Myrtales; family Myrtaceae; genus Eucalyptus; species Eucalyptus cloeziana. The sequence continues at coordinate 32,759,303 of CM024644.1, forward strand.
CAATTCTATATTCAAAATGAACTACATAATAGCTCCATGACTCAACAAAATAAATAAATGAAATCAATCATCAGGGATTCAAAAACCTACCTCTCAAGTGGTTAGAGGAATCATTTTTTTTTTTTTATCGAGGAAAATCAAGGTGAACAATGCTGTCTGTCTGCATCGTGCTTCCCTATTCATGCATGGCAACCACTTTTTCGGTTCCAAATACTTCCAGTGCAATCATATTTAACACATAGGCTTGTCATGCATGAACTTCTCCTTTTACTATCTTGGAAAAAGCAAAAAATTATTCAAAAAGTCTAATTACCAAGCAATCACTGCCCGGTGCCCACCTCCCGGTCTGCCTTTTCTTTAAAATTTATAATTGACAATCGCTTTACACCGTTGCCTTTTCTGGGAGTAAACTATACAGTAATTAACCCTTTAAATCCACAGTTCTTTATAAAAGCTTGTACCTTAAAAGTAATTTTTTTTAGCAACTTTTAATTGATTTGAAATCCTTATATTGGGATCTTAGAAACTTTTTGATCTTTAATAAACTCCATCTCACGCGCACACTAGAGTGATGGTTTTCGACGTGATTTGACACCTCTGTCGGATTAGATATCGATAAATTTGGAATAACATGAATAATTTGAATTTAAAATAAATCAAATCTCTCGATATGTTCAATATGAATTATAATATTCTGCAACGACATGACATGACATTAGCTTATAGAAGATAATAATTGGCACCCTCGGTAATTACCAGATGGGCTTATGCTTTTTGGAGATGATCGGTAAGAGAATATACAGAAGTTTGATTGATAATTATTAAAAAGTGTTGCTAAAAGCAGTCTGTCTAGTTTTTGAACTTAGTGGCAGATCAGGAGCCAATCGAAGAGAAAATGCTAATCCGATGCTTTTCTGACCAATCTTTCCAATTCATCCAAAGGGTGTCTCCTCAACAGCGAAAGCGATTTATTCCCCCCCTTAAAACAATTATAAGAATAACAATCTTTCAATACACGAGAATAACTCCCAAAATAACCTTTCTCTTTCCCTCAAAATCATGGAAAATGGAAATTTAAAAAAAAAAATTACGAAAAACGTCTATAAATGACTATACTATATACATGTCAATATGTATATCATTTGAAAGGTTTCGGGTATTTAATGTTAATTAGAGCTAAGTTATCGAGCAGTGTAGAAAAGGGAAAGCCAAAGAAAAAAAAACACAAGTCACTATAGAAAACCCCTTAGTTTTGTTTGTGATCTTTAACAACAGTGGTTACGTAGTAACCATATGATATTTTCCGTGTTTCATTATAAAAGCATACCTACTTTCTTGATGGTGACTCGGCTTGGGTCCATGTACGAGCAAAAGATTACATGATCTTTAGCTATCTGATTTGCTCAATAAGGGTCATTCATGACGTACAATATGTTTAAGACTCTTATTATCTCTTAAAAAAATTTCAGCATTACAATTTTAACCACGTAAGGTTGATAAAATCTCTATTATGTATATATGCAAATACATCGATACAAATATCATATTACCAAAATCTTGATTATTATAGGAGAATGAATCGATAATTTTTTCATAGACATCAATTATAGAAAATCTTGATGCCTAACTCCACAACTCCATCAAAAAATTAGGCATCAAAGTAGTATTTCGATATTTTAGAATGTTGTGAATTATGTTGTCAAGCAACAATTTTGTCCGTGTAATAGTATACTTTAATTGAGTCATGAACATATATTAGGTCTAATACACAATAAATGATTTTATCTTTTTATGTAGTTTCCTTCAATCATAATAGTTGCGTGCAAACTTCTTTGGGTTAGGGTCGCTTGCATAAACCTAAAGCCTAAACTTAGCGTGTTAATGAGACTCACAAGATATCTTACTAACATCTATGTAGCTGAGGTCGCATGGCAGTGCCTCTAGATCATTGGTGTTATTTATGTATAAATTTAATGCCTTCAAAAGATAAAACATAGACTCAATTAATGAATTATACGATAGATAGAATGACTCACAATGTAGAACTGCGTGAAAGCTTGCGTGTTTCAGCAAGACCCTCGCAAGGCATCGAGCTCATACTCCTGGCTGAGGTCTTCAAATGTATTCCGAACGCTCTCACGTACAAGTCTGCATTAAACTTGAAAACAAATGATTAGACATGAAATGCAAAATGGGAATATAATCGCATTAATCAAATAATCGACCACCAAGATGACAATGCCAACAAGTCATCCTAAGCAACTATTTTCTTTAAATGCCTTACCAAGAAAATTGCGTTGAACTATATAAAGTGCATAAACAGCAGAGCTTTAACGTCATGGAGAAGATCCAAGGTGTATCTGTGTAACAGGCGTATTTGTCAGCAAAAACAAAATTCTGTACATCTCGGGAACCGCGGTCTAGGGCATCATCAATCATTAGAAGTAAATAATCATTTTATCGAGATTAGTTTAATCGATAATCATGCAAGCCTCCAGCATAGATTCTTCTTCTGCCCTTTTTTCTCGAGCGTCTTGGGGAATTCTCTTCAAGCCTGACGACCGATCCCTGTTATTTTTATCCCATTCTTTTCTCCTCCTAATGATCGATTATAAGAACAATAAACTTCAATAATGCGAAAAGGACAGCGTGTTTTACTCATTTCAAAAATCAGACGGAAGGGGGGGTCGTCCTCGTAAAACGAGGGGGGCAGAGGGAGGGGGTGAAAAAAGCTGTGACGAAAGAGTGTTGAAACCGGCAAAGCCCTCCTCCACTACTCAGCCCCCTTCATTCAACACCCTTCTGGCTCCTGTTCTCGTTCCTGTGTTCCTGTTCCTGTCCCTCTTTCTGTTCCCGCCTTCTCACGTGCGTCATAATTCGCTCATTTTCTTATTTTTTATTTTCTTTCTCTTTTTGGGAATGGGGATCATCGAACTCGATCTCGATTAATCTCGGCGATGAGACGTGTTTGGAATTTTTGAAAAATTTTCTACGTGATTTTTGCCGTCCCTTTCCGTTCTGTATATTTATAATGATTGACATCTCTCCTTAGTTGTACTTATCTGTTATTTTGTACTTTTCCATATGGTTTTTCGCCTGTGACAATTTAAAATAAAAGACATTATTTTGAATTTCTAAACACTACCAAAGCATTTCGAAAATTCGTGGGAATTTTTTTTTGCTGAAAAAATAATGGAAGTCACACCATACCGGTACATATCCATACTCATAAATTTAGAGTGGTTCCAAGTACTTTTTTTTTTACGTGGCTCTTAATATGAAATTATTATTTAGCACAGAACTTCTCAGACCTTTCAAAATATAAAAATACCCATAACAAAAGTGATATTAAAAGTCACCCAACTGACTTGAGATGTATGTAGCGTGAAACCCATCATTAGATAGTAAGTTCTAAAGTACAGGGTTATTTCAAATTCAAAACTTACTCAATTACTTATACCCAACTCTTTGTACCATTTATCAACTCTAATAAGTTTTTAAAAGATTAATATCATAGAAAACCCTAAGTAATGTACATATGACATATGTACTTTAAACTAATTTTTTAAATACTAAAAACTTCAAATTAGTATACTTATGATAGATTTACCAAAAAATATTTTTTTTACAACTTGAAGCCTCAAACTATTACATGTGCAACAAATCTACTATCTGTTACTTTCCACTAAATCGAATTAAGAGAACAAAAAATTACAAACTGATATACTTATGACAAACGGAGGATAAAATCCCAAATTAGTATGTCCATTAATTGTCACATATTATCTAAATTAATTTTTTGATAATAAAAATTAACGAAAACTAACAGAGCAAAAATCCGTCACAGATATACCATTTTAATGTTCTTAAGGATATTAGCCCTTTTTGTCATGTATTTTTCATTTTTTCTTTCAATTTCATTATGGAGTTATATCACTAGACAAGAGACATTTTTGTCATGTCATCCTTCACGACCTTATATTATTCTTTACATAAATATATCCTTCTTAAAACAAGTTTAACTTTTTCTGTTAATGCAATACTAATTGACAAGTATGCTATTTCAATAATAGATTTAGCTCAAGTTCAAGATACCAACAAGTTCTTGAGTATTGATTCTTATAGGATAGGGTTTGAATTTGAAATACATGAAACCATTAATCTACATGGCAAGTTTTGGGTAGAACATACATATTCCTAATTAATACGTCGGATCATGAAAATGGATAATATAAATTTCGGTAGTTCGAAAAAGAAAGTGCAAGAAGCAGAGTAATTTGTCTAGTAAACTCTTTTCTTTTTCTGAAATTAAAAAGAATATAGGAAGAAAAAGGAGAGAGAATAATAAAAAAGCAGGGGAAGGGAACATTTGCAATAATAATAATAATATTAAAGAAAAAGGGGAGTTGCAAACTTGCTAGACGACAATTAGGGAAACCTGTGTCAGCATGTGTAGGAGCAGCTGGGGAGCTCCCACGAATTGTTACCGGAAATAGCCGGTGGCCTCCCGGTGACTCGAATTCCTATGCAAGCAATCACTTCTCATCTCACTTCTTCTTTTTGCAAAGGAATATAATGCTCAATATATCTCACGACTATTTTACGTAATCGAGATGTCCGGAGATATGATAAGATTCTAATAACTCATTATTTATTATTATATATAATATCGGAGAAAAATATTATTTAATGCAACTCCTTTATTATAAATCGGTCGATTGCTGCTACATGAATTTCATGGGCCAGTTACTATTATCTAACTTTACTCTTTTGGAAATTTTCTTGAGTTTGGATTTTGTGCGAATCGAAGAGGGTGCCGAGTGTGTGTGTGAGAGACAGAGAGAGAGAAGAGACTTCGCAGTTATGATTAATTTTTATGTAATAATAATAATAAAGAAATAAATTGAATTGAATTGAACTGTGTCTGAGAAGAGATGATGCGTGAGAAGTGAACCACTCCTACTATCTCTCTCCTCTCTCTCTCTCTCTCTCTCCATCCATTCACGTATCTCTGCTAAGTTGTGCCAGTCTGCCATTTTCGCAGCTCCGGAGAGATCATCATCACCTCTCACTTCATCATCACCCCACTCCTCATCTTCTTTAAATCACCTCTCTCTGCTAGTCACTATTCTCTCCCTCCCTCCCTCTCTCTCTCTCTCTCTACACCTCTCTCTACCCTCCATAATTCACTCTCTCTATCTTTACCCCCCCTCTCTCTCTTCGGTCCTTTGTTCTCACGGCCATGTCGGAGGGTTTCGAGCCCTACCACGTCCCGCAGCAGAGCAGGAGAGACAAGCTCAGAGTCGTCGTCGTCCAAAACCAGAACCACCCACCTTCTTGCCTCGTCGAACCCACCTCAGCCAGCCTCCATGGGTGCGCCGGCTTGCTCCCTCTGTACGACCAGTCCCTCCTCCAGCCCGATTTGCTAGCCTGCGCTGGTGGCGGCCACGTCGGCGGCGGCCACAACTCAATCTCCCTCGTCAAGGAAGAGGGAGGGGGAGCGAATCTGATCGGCTTCGTCGGCGGCGGCGGCGGCGGCGGCGGCGGGGGCGGGGGTTCGTCCTCGTCGTCGGCTTCTTCCTACTTGGATCCACACTCTACTATGGTAATAAACCCTAGCTCGATCGGTGACATCGGCAGCGCGAGCCACCCGCTTTTCCTCTACGCAGCGTCTCAAGGCATCGAAGGCAACCTCGGGAACTTGTCGCAGCCGTACAACAACCACAACAACGCCGGCGGCGGCGGCGGAGAGCCCCCTCTGTCGCTGGCGCACGACTCGGGCGCGGGGAACACCGGCCAAGGACTGTCGCTCTCGCTGTCGTCTCATGTGGGTAACACCAGAAATCACCATAACACCCTGCCCCTTGAGCTGAATTTGCAGAGATTCGGATCCGCAGCCGTGTACGGCGGGAAGGCGACCGCTTCCGGCGGCGGTGGGTACATGAGCAGCCCGGTCCCTCTCGGGCCTTTCACGGGCTACGCGTCGATCCTCAAGGGGTCGAGGTTCTTGAGGCCCGCGCAGCAGCTGCTGGAGGAGCTTTGCGAAGCTGGCCGCGCAATTTGTACCGAGAAAATGACGGATGATTCCTGCGCGATGACGGAGCCTGCCATGGACAGCTTGAGTGGTGGTTGTGGGATTGGTGTGGACGATGGTTGTGGTGGAGACGGCGGCGAGTTCCGCCGGAAGAAGTCGAGGTTAATCTCGATGCTTGACGAGGTACGTGGACCAATCTCCGTCACTTGTCAATTATTTTTGTTGTTGGTTGATGGAAGCTTCACTGGTCACGTCTTTTGTGCGAATCTTTGTTCGGTGTTTGCTTGCTTTGGGTGATTATTTCGTGTGATTTTGCGAGGTTCATCAATGTTTGTCCTTTCAAAGTGTTCGTGTTCACTGCCTCCATGGATTTGTGATATCGGAGAATCTTCCAGTTGCGAGATCGTCCATCATTGAGCCGATTGTGATTTCCCTTTCGGGCGTTAAGAGCGTAAATTTTTGTCTTGAAATGCAAGCGTTTGGTGTTAGTGTAATTTATAGCTTCCGTCCTCGTACTTTGTCGCTTCTTAAGATAAAATAATTTTCGTTCGAGGGAAAGGTGTGGCCTTGGCGACCGTAAAAATGATCTTTTTTGGTAAAGTTAAGAGGGGAGGGGAATATATGCCCAAAAACTTGGCTCCATAAAGTGTCGGACAACTAGGGAAAGAGTTGTAATACGTGACTCAGTCACCGAGGATCTGAGTACTAATAATGTGCAAAAAGTGAGTGAAAGAATCTGGTGGAAATTTTTTTTTCTACTCCAAAAATATGGAGTGCTTGTGTAAGGCTATTCCCCTACCCATGCGAATAAGGAAGGGTATGGCACAAGACTCCTGGACTTTGAGTTGGTCCCCTTTGAACTGGATGGTCACTAAGCTAAGGCTTATTGGCACAAGCTCATGTTGTTGACACCATTAATTTGTTCCGTGTGCCTTCCATTTTCTATTTGTGTTGGAATATATTATATATTATTTCGTTGTTTGGATGGCTGTGTCGCTTGGGTGATTGAACGTTGAACCCTGGTTTTGTTTCAAAAAACATTTAATGCGTAACTCTTACTGCAAGTTCATTTAGACATGTTAGTAAAGATTTTATAGTTGAGTCCTTTTCTTGTGCTCGAGATTATACTGGGCATGACCAAGCTAAGACAAGATCATCTTGTTTGTTGGTCTGTCGATCATATCTCAAGGACGTGGTGCAAAATTTGCTGTCATTTGTACATTGACTTTTAGTGGGCGCCATGTTGATCAGATGATCCCTATCCTCTTATTCTTTCTCGCATGATTAGCCTCCATTAATCAGCCATTCAGATTATGTCGAGTTATGACTGATGCAAGCTTTATCTACTTGAAGTAGAATAATCATGGTTATCCTGCATTTCTATTCAAATCACGTTGGTGTTATTTGTAGATTTCTCCATTTTTTACGAATGAACTTACTAGCCTGGATGCCATCCCCCCCAAACTTCCAGCTTTGTTGGTGTGTAAAATGCTTGTCTCATGATTTATACTGGATTTTGTATGCACATGATATGATGTCATGCTTGAAGACCCTTTATTTTTGGAGATGGTTGTAGAAGTCCCCAGTTTATTAGGACTTCAGAAGTGAGGTAATAAGATCATCACTTTGGCTCTTGTTGGAACATGACCCAGAGTAGTTCGGTGCTGGAGTTTCTGATTTGGGATAATATTTGACCTCACCTTCTCAAACTAGGGTTTGTTTGGTACCCAACTCAGTATAAACTTCTACTATAGACCTACACTCTTCCTATGACTAAATGACACAAGCATTGGGAATATATATATATATATATATTTTTTTTTTTCTGTACTATTTTTCGCAGTTTAGTCGGGAGGAAGCATCTGAGGTAAAAGGAGAAGAAAGAAAAATGGAGGCGAATAAAGAGAAAGGAAATATTAAATTATTTGGTTTGCTTGGATGTACCTTGGAAAGTGAAAAAAAAAAAGAAAAAGAAAAAAGAACGCTGGTTCTTGTCAGTTCCACCTTCCTAGGGGGAGTGACGCAAGAGAAGAGTTGCCGATATATTTCACTTCTAATTATCAGCGGCTTTTAAGGAACTGCTTCCCTCTCATCTCCATTAATTTTCATTTATTTCCCTTCTCTGTGTTTTCCCTCCAAACAATGATGAAATTAGCGTCGTTTCTTTTCTATTCATCATTTTCCTTTATATTCGCTATATTTATTTTTGAAGAGCTGGTGCTTTGTGGTCAATGTAGACCAAACGTGGATTATGAAAGGGGGGCTGTACCCACAAACGAATTGATGATATTGGTTGGTGATATGTATTATGTTTACTGCTGTCAATTGCTGTTGCATTATCTGGATAAGAAGATTGTTGTGATGCAACTGGGGCAACTCTTATTGGCTTTGTTGTCGCGTTGTTAAATCTAGGATGATTTTCTTACAAGGGGTCTGATATATCACCTTGGTTCTGACACATTCCATTTGACATTCTCCTACTTCCATCTGAGAATGAACTTAAAGTTCCATCAGTTGGTGCCTGAAATTAAAAGAAAAAAATTGTTTGGATATGGATATTTGAAGAGAAGTGGAATGCCTGCATATGCTGAAATGGTGGCTCCAAAATTTCGGGAAGGATAAGGCTAAGATACTTATGAGTGATGTTTTCTGTCGCATTGATAAACTTCTTGGTTAGCTGTTAAAAGGTTTTCTGCATATTAACTAGACGCTCGCGTTATCCTTTTCCCTGAAAGTTATTTGATCCGTATGTGTGAGTAAGATGTCTTTCTTTCTTTAATGAAAGCCATGATTCTGGAGTAATCATGTTAAACAACCTAGTAGTTGACAGTTTTTACTATTATGGAACCATCAATCGACTGTTACCCGTTTAAGTTGGAAGAGGACTTGAATTTGATTTGTTTGATCTACTGTGGTCTTATGGATGGATGAGAGGGTTGAATGAACTATTTTAACAGAGAGCATATCCCAGAAACATCTGATGTGGATTTTAAAAAAGAGTATAAAAATAATTTGCATGAATTATTTTCGTATGTGTGTTCAAGCAGTCCTGAGAATCCTAGACATCCAGAAGCATGTGCGGGATATTTGTTGCTATAGCCTATAGGGACTCAGTTGTCTTCTAAGCATGTCTACCCGCCTGATCATGGCCAGAATTATTTTTATATATGGTTCTCATACACTAATGAACCCTGGTTTATTCAAAAGAAAAAACAGTTTTTGTTTATCCTAATAATTACCAGTATATGGTTCTTCTCTCTTTTGCTAATGTATTCTATGCTAAATATTATGTTTTTAATTCCGTTTCTCTTGAATAGTTTCTTTTGCTTAATGCGATGGTTTAGTGCGTGATTCATTTTGCTGTGGATAAGCTTATATTTTGCTAGTTGGGTTTTGGATGATTTTTTGTTACTTGTTATATTGTTTCATTTGTGCCTGCTAGGTCTGCAGGAGGTACAAGCAATACTGTCAGCAAATGCAAGCTGTTGTAGCATCATTCGAATGCGTAGCAGGGCTTAGTAATGCAGCTCCTTACGCAAACTTGGCTTTAAAAGCTATGTCCAAACATTTTAAGTGCCTGAAAAATGCAATTGCTGACCAACTTCAGTTCACCAACAAGGCTTTTAGTCAAGTAAGCCAAAAAAGAGACGATGCCTCAAGATTAGGGACTGAGGAACGTGTCCAGTATGCCCAGAGAGCTATCCAGAATTCGGGATATCTGGAACACCAGCCTGTTTGGCGTCCTCAAAGGGGTCTTCCTGAACGTGCAGTGACGGTTCTGAGGGCATGGTTGTTTGAACATTTCCTTCACCCGTGAGTGTAATTGCGAACCTTAGGCTGGCTTCAATTACTGTCAAAATTGCTTTAATCAATGCCATTTACTCGTGTCTGCATGCATACCCATTAATTGCTAAATTATGTTACAGCTATCCTACCGATACGGACAAGCTTATGCTGGCTAAACAGACGGGTCTATCCAGAAGTCAGGTGAGTTTCCCTTCTTAAGTTGAACTTGGTTTTCAACTTCACGTAAATCAAATTCTCTCCTTTTTAGCTATCTATAGTTCTGCCCGTTTTTCTTTCCCTTACAAGTTTTCAGTAATTCTGATTTGAGATTGTTTTAATATATGGGAAGTGTTCTCTTAGTTTTCATTTGATTTTTCTTTTACAGGTTTCTAACTGGTTTATCAATGCGAGAGTGAGGCTTTGGAAACCCATGGTTGAGGAAATACACATGCTAGAAACACAGCAAGCTCAGAAATCATCGCAAAGGGAGGACCGCAATGTCAACAAGTCTATTGACCAGCTACCGCTGGCGAATTCGTTTTCTTCTGAAAACCCGTCCCCCTCTGCTCAGAGGCTCCATGATGCCCTACCTAAACGAACCAGAAGTGAACTACCCATTGCGGTGCCTATGAGAAATGATGAATCACTTAATCTATACCACAATATGTCTAGCCACCCACATGTTGCTGTTAGTGAGAGTATCGGAGGTGTGAGCAGTGGTGTTTCTTTAACACTGGGTCTTCACCAGAACAACAACGGGATGGGTTTGTCAGATTCGTTCCAAGTCAACGCAGCACAGCGTTTTGGCATTGGCCTTGAAACAACCAACGAAGGGTATGTTGTAGGTAGTTTTGAAGCACAGGATCGGCATTTTGGAAGGGATGTATTTGGTGGTCAACTTTTGCATGACTTTGTTGGCTGAAGTTTTTCTTGACTAGAACAGCCTGGGGGTCATTTGTTTGGAGTACTGTTTCACCAAAGTTACAGTAGATGTTCTTAGATCAACCAGGACAACCCCGAGCCGAGATCAATGAAAGGAAGTTTACGACTTCTGCCATAAGATTAAGATAATGTAAGAAGGTACGTGTTCGGTTCTTCTCATTATGTAGACATTGCCTCTTATTACTGGAGTATATGGGTCTGCTTTATTTACATTCTTAAGCAGCATCTGGGAAAGAGTGTAAAATGGAGGGCTTAAAGGAAAAGAAGCTAAAAATGGCCTGCCTACGCTCTCTTTTGATGTGAATCGAAGTAACTAGGCTATTGTTCTGGTGTGCAGAGATTACATTGCCTTTATATTGCATGAAAGATTACCCTTAAGTATGCTCGCCTTTTTTTCCTCCCTTTTCTAAAGATCTCAGCGACCACACATGAACTAAGCACTGCTTGTCAAAAAGCTCATGGTTTTTCTAGTATTAACTGAAGTGATTCCACGCGAGCATCAACTTATGATGGTGTTTGTGTGTTGAGTAATCTTTGGAGATATTTAATTTCAGACCTTCAGTCAAAAGGCTCGAATGGTCATGTATTGCTAGATATATAGTTATTTGTTGAGATGTATTCAGAGTCATGAGGCTGTACGATATGTGCTGTCTACTTATGTAGTATTCGAGTCTTTGTGAACATATCTCTTTATAGTGCCGAGTCTCTTGAGGTCCTGTAAATAACTGGAGTTCATATGCTAGTTGGAAATTGTGGATGAGGTGTCGTGGTTTTCTTGAAGTTATACTTTCACCATAATGGTTATGGATGCAGAGAATTTGATTTTCTTGGAAACTATAGTAGGCCTTTCCTTGATTAGATACATGGATTGTTTTGAAATAGTTTGTTGGGAGGGTTTTCATGAGCAAGATATTGTATTACTAAGCCAATTAGATTTCAAGAATATACAGGATCTTTCACTGGACCTCGAAAAAGAACACAAGTTTCCTTGCTATTGTGATATAATGATTGGTTCTGTTCACCGTAACACATTGACTAGGTCAACAAAATATCCAATCTTTCTTGATGTTAGTTCTACATTGTCAAGCATCAAACTTGTCAGCCACGACTGAAATAATGAGGATAATTATATGGTGATGGATGGAGATGAGAATTATATTTTTCGAGCGGCAAATTAGACTCGCGTCTGGGTTAATGCTGTCACCACAGTTTCCGAACAGTACAAACAAAATCGTGCTGGATGCGAAGAACGTTTTGAGAGTAGTTTATAAAATGTGATGGTGAGTTTTAGGTGGGGAACATATGAAATTCGTGTATCCGAGTTCTCGCTTAAATTTTCGATGCATCTTATGACCCATTCTGATTGGTTGCTGTACGCTTTGTTTACTGAGCGGTCAGAGTTCAAACACAATTTGTATGTCTAAGCACATTCCAACAACGATTAGGTGTGAATTAGGTGGGAATGTCTTAAAATCGTAGTGAGTTTGGATCACAACGGCTGCGTTAGTCGGCAATCAGAAACAATTATTTAAAGATATTTACTAAGCCAAAACAAAGCAGATGTGGAAGACTCGGGATCACGGGGTCCTCGTCTCAGCACTGTCAATTGCACAAGAGCCCCTAGACCAATCAGCATGAGTGATGTTCTTCTCAAGAGGCTATTGCTTTTCGTTCATCAATTATTTCTTGAAATGACCTTTTAACTTGCTGGCAAATTGGGGCAAAAAGTTCAACAAGTCAACAGATATAGTGACGCAAATTTTGTCGTAAGTCTCAAGAAATGTGAGTTCTTGTGGTGGGTATGTAGCTTGTCAGGAGTCTGGGGGAGGAGTGCAAGGTGTGCAATCAAAGGAAACATAATAAAGAACTTAAAAGATGACAGAACTACTCGAAATGATGATCACTGTTGTTGAGTTTTGGCTGGTAGTACGTCAAATGCGAAGAATTGTGGGACACCTAGGAATTACGAAAATAACTGCAGAAACGGCCTCGAGGTACAAGGAATGCAATCTGTTTGAGGCACCATTAAATTTCGCAGACTGGTACTACTCGAAATAAGAATCTCGTCGTCTTGGAGTTCATAATTTCTAGGAAGCTAGATGTGATAAATCGTCGCACGAGATTTAACTTAGGAAACACTTGCAGAAAAAGCTTTGCCCCTCCAGTTCCTTGAAGCCAACTGCAGGTCGAATTCCAGTTTTGCAGTGCCCGGAGAACTCGTTTTCAGTAGACGTGAAAAAAACCCTAAAGTTCTAGTAAGAACCGATTAATATTTAAAATTTAAAATGGGGCCAAAAGTGGATGCGACCGAGACCCCTGCCGCGGCTGCATGGAGAAGTATGCAAACGTGATCGACGTCGGTATACGAGGTGCTGCTTGTAGCTGACATTCTGCCCATCGTGGTCACTCAAATAAAAGTAGATAACCTGAGACTAGTAGGAAGTTCAATGGAAGAAAGGTCAATTATTCCCTCAACTTAAGATTTTTAATTTCAGATTTTTCATCTGATAAGCTACACAACCACAAATTAATAAGTTTCTAGGCAAAAACTTATTTACGAAAGTTGGTAATTTGAAAACAATAAGAAAAACATTAGTAAATCAATCAAATGAGGGTTGATAGCTTGATAGGAGAAAGATAGATTATTTAAAAACAATCAAATTAGATCGATAAATCAATCAAATAAGAGTTCGTAATTGATAGCTTGATAGGAGAAAGATAGGTTTTTAAAAACAATCAAATTACATCGATAAATCAATCAAATAAGAGTTCGTACTCAACATTAGTCGGTAACAAGAATGTTGCCATTGTTGTGTGTGTATATATAATATGTTTTATCGGAATTGATCTCGTAATGAAATATCTTTTATTGAAAAGCGTTCTTTGGTATTTATTAAAGGAGACAAATTCTTAGTGACTTCAGATAGAATAAAACAAAAGATAACTATACTTTAGATAGAATTGTGCAAGTATAAACTTTGTGGGAATTTAATCGACGACAAAATTTGAAAAATACATTTCCCTTTCATGAAATTGAACGCAAACAAACTATGTCGGAATTTAATTAGCGACGAAGCTTGAGAATTCAAAGATGTAATGTCATAATTTGATTAACAATGCACCATCTAGGATTTAAATACACGTCGGAAATTAATCGACGATGCAGATTTGGAAACTATAGCTAAGAAATATGTTGAAATTTAATTAACAACTTGAGTCTGGAAATTGATAGTACGATGCAAGAAAGTAAAAATAAATGAAAGATGGTAAATTTGTTTTCCTGCGGTTCTAGCCATGTGTCTTCCTTCATCTTTGAAAGTTCTATGCCGATATTCTTACAATATCACAATCTTATCTTCAAACGGTTTTCCCTTAAATATCGCATGTTAGTTGCTCTACAACCTCCATCATTTTATTCTCTAATGACTTCAACCGTGTAATTGCATCTTGATGCCCTTTACGTGTTCAACTTTCTCCTAATGCCAAATGATAATTTATTGACCTTATTAACTGATACTTTTGTCGACTATCCTTAATCATCTATCATCGATGTGCATTAATATTGATAATAATTCTTGCGGTTGTCCATAATGGGTTTAATACTTGATACTCTTATCACGTGCTTATTCATATCGACGACCTGACCAATTTTTTGTACCAATGTATGCCCCTTTCAAGAGATTAAAAGTAATTTTAATGCCTTTTAAAAATAAGTACTCGTAACGTACTTTGGTGCATATTGTTCCTCTAAGGCTTTGTGTTCCATGCACAGTCGGCAACCTCGTAGCATTTTGATACGTCGCCTTGATCGGCACGGTTTTCGAATCGCCATCATTACAAAGAGTATCTTTATGGACTGTCGTCCTCTAAATCGTTGCCTGTTTTGGGGAATTATATATTCGACCGAGATTTGATTTTTATTTTTTTAATTTTTTCAATGTGCACACATGAATACTCTGTGATAAAATTGCGAACTGCTTGTCCTTTCAATGCCTCAAGTAGAACATATATCAAATTGATCTCGGACAGATGAAAGCCCACTTAACTATGCGGCCTCTAACTATAGGTCCGGTCAGCATATATTTTATCTCATCTGTCTTGCATATCAGATGAGCCGTGCTCGACAATATGTGGTGTCACAATTTACTAAAAGCAAAATATAAGGACAGACATAACATTTCGATGGGGGTGTTACCTTCTTTCTACATAATTCAACATTCTGTTAGGGTAATACACTGTCTACTCTTTGTCTTCATCATTATCTTGTGTCAGCATTCTTCTGATAGTCGCATTGGGCACTGACAAAAAAAGTTTCAAAAGCCTACATTTAGATGGCGACAAAACCGGATGATTAAATAGATATTCTCTAATACAATTAAAACACTTTACTGTTTTTCTTTCGAAATGAAGTTTTCCTAGTTTTTCAAGTTAAGTAAGGGTGAAAAAACCTCAATTCTTCCATATAGGTTAGCAATAAATTGATACAAGAAATTCACTTTACCAATTATCATTTGCAACTATTTTTTAATAGTTGGTGGTTGTAATTAAAGATTTGCCTTTGCTTTATTTTTATTTACTTCAATTCCTCTATGATTTACTAGAAACACTAAAATTTACCACCTCTAACTTCAAAAGTACATCTCAGAGGGTTCATTTTCAATATATATTTCTGCACTTTAATGGAAGCCTACTCAAGATAGTTCAGATGACTTACGTAGTCTAATATGACGATGATCTCATTGATGAGGACTTCCACGAACTCCTAATCATATCGCGAACGATAAAATTTATCGCTTTTTGGTACGTTGTTCTAGTGTTTTTCAACCCAAAAGGCATTACCAGCCACTCGAATGTACTAATAGAACTAGGACATTGAGCACAGTCTTGTGCACGTTTTCTTCTGCTATGAATATTTGATTGTATCTCGAATGGCCATCTATTAAAGACATAATTTCATTGCCTAATGCCAAGTCAACTAACATATCTACCATCGCCATCTAATACCCATCCTTAGGGGTTACAACATTTAAATCTCTAAAGCCGATGCAAACCCGTACTTCCCCTTTTTCTTTTCCATAAGCACTATGTTGGAAAGTCGTTCGAGATACCACGTTGTTTTGATGAATCCCACTGCTAACAGGTGCTTAATTTCTTCTTTGACCTTGAGAATAACCTCGGAGCAAATTGCCTCGGAGGTTGTTCATTTGATCTAAACCCCTTTTTGATCGGCAACTTGTGTTCTACCACATCTCTTCCTAGTTTTGGCATCTCATGATAGGTCCAGGAAAAATAATCCTTGTATGCCTTCAATAGCTCGACAAATTGCATTTTGAAATCCTCGTTTGATAATGCACTAATATAAATTGGTCAATGAAATTGCTTATCACCGATGTCAATTTCAGTTAATGGTCATGAGCTTCCACCACTTTGGCTCTGTTTGATTTAGCTTTCCCAAGAGGTTTGGGGAAAATATGAGGTGTTTGGAAAGTGTTTTTGAGATCTCATTGGCCAAATGCTAGTATTAGGAAAGCCGAAAGCCTAGGAAGGGGTGGGAGAGAGCTTGTGTGTGTATTGTGTCCTTTCTTTTTTCTATTGTGTATTGCCAGCCCCTTTATGAACCCGATTTCAATGCCTCCAATCTAGGGTTTTTCTTTTAAGAACATTATCCCTTGTTTTTCTATCTTGGATTCTAAAAGATATACCTTATCTTTGATAATAGGAAACACTCTTAATCTCTCTTATTTTGATAATATGAAGTTAAACTACTCTCCAGGTTTGACTTCAATTAATCTATATTTCCAACTTGGCATCCCCATACACAAATTTCAGCCAACTTGTGAAATTAAAGGGCTTAGCCCAATTTTTATTTACCATGGGCATAGTCCAATATTTCAATAAAGCTCATATCCTCAAACACTTAAGCCCATTAACTCCAATGCAATCATGCTTGTTATGCTAAAAATAAATAAATCCTAATATGCATATATAATTTTATTAATATTTTTCTTTGGGGGTCATGATCGATCCTTAATATTTCAATGCAATGGATATCTAAATGGGTCATCAAAATTTATGTATTAATATCAATTATAGTTTGTAAACACAAATATTTTATTAGATGTTTTGAATAATGTGTTCCAGTTTTAGAAAAATGGGAAAATGGAAAATTGAGAGAAAAAAAAATGGAAGAGAGAAGAAGGCTACCCATATCTGGTTGCTTTGGTGCTGCGAGCTGTTAAATTGATTGGCAAATACAGTTGCTAGAGCTTTTCTAATGAAGAAACGATATTCTTTGTTGTTACTCTATAGAAGTGGAGTAGGTGGACTCTGTCCCACTCTCACCCATTTCACATTCTCACTATTTTCTCTAAGGAGGCTTGGAAAAACCTCGATTTCATCATTTTTCTATAGATTCAATTGGAGAAATTTGTCAATAATACGAGAAACTACTATCATAGAAATTTATAGACATGGATAGATTTGAAAGATTGTTTTT
The DNA here is from genome assembly GCA_014182715.1 of Eucalyptus cloeziana. Taxonomy (NCBI): domain Eukaryota; kingdom Viridiplantae; phylum Streptophyta; class Magnoliopsida; order Myrtales; family Myrtaceae; genus Eucalyptus; species Eucalyptus cloeziana. The sequence continues at coordinate 32,776,561 of CM024644.1, forward strand.
GTTCGACGTAGAATCGCTCCGCTCTTTCTTACGCAAGAGTGGCCAAGTTATTCAGAGTCACTTCCAATACTAATAGGGTCACTTTTTCGAGTCACTAATGAGCATTAGGGCTAATCAATTTGATAGATCTACAAGCCTTATCCTTTGGGTATAAAAAAGGGGAGGCCTTTAAACCAAAAACTCCTAAAAATTTCTACAATATATGATGATCCGAAAATTAAACTTATGCAATGAAAATAAATCTTTGATTTTATTTTCATTCGTAAGCTCATAGATTACTCTTCTCACTCAATTTCGCTGCCGCCATGTTAGAAGATTCCTAGTTTATTTGAGGTGGTTAGAGAGATGTCTTTATTGTACGAAAGCCATGGAATCCACAAGTGACTTCTTAAGCATGAATGCACAGACTTGAAGAACAAATGACTAACATGGGTTCCAAGTTATTGGATAAATTCTCTTTAGATATTTTGAAGTCGACAAAACATTTCCATCAGTCTAGTCTGAAGACTTGCAGACTCTCGGCAAAGTCGAAGATCAAAGTCGATGTTATCAAGACTCAAGTTTTAAAGTCTACTCTCATGGACAGTTTCCAAACCATCAAGTTATAAACTTCTATTCTGATTCTATCTAATATGGTTTTGGCTCAAATGACTAAGGAATATCTTTTGACTGGATTCAGCATTACAAGATCTTATATTCGTATCCGAATATATATATATATATATATATATATATATATATATATATATATATATAGATTCTCTAAGATTCGCAACTTATATTTGGAAAGTTCTACTTATGGAAACCGAGATCCTGATTGTATGGATAAGCATGATTGATGGGCTATCTTCACTTACCTTAAAGAGCTAGAGATTTCTCTCTATTGATTCTGTCCAACGGGTTGATTGGAAGAACTTCTTTGGAAGGTGCCAATGGTAATGAAGGCATGAAGAAGTATATAAGAGAGACTCTCAAGTTGTTGAAGGGTGCCAGATAGAAAAATTTCAAAGTCTGAATCTCCTTGTTATTTTGTGATCTTATTTTTCGAGCAATACTTGTAATCAAAAGAGAGACCAAAGTGTGGTGAGACTTTGAGGAAGTGTAGTAGACTTTTACACTGTGGATTCAAGGGCATGAGATTGTAAACACTCTTTTTGATTCTTAGTGAAATCCAGCCAGAAGGGCTGTTCGTGCGGGAGAGTGGACGTAGGCTTGGTTTAAGCCGAACCACTATAAATCTGGAGTCTTGATTCTCTATCCATAATCCTTTTATCTTTCATTACTTTCATTTGCAAAGATTGTTGTTTTTAGTTCATTAATCTCTCATTCGGATTAAAATTTATAAAAACGCTTTAGTCACCTATTCACCCCCCTCTAGGTGCTAATTTTAGTTCTAACACAAGTAATGTCAAATTCCAACAAAATCTTCCATCAGAGAAAAGAATAATGATAAATAAATGCTCTTTCTACCTTCAGGAAGAAAAACAGGTATCAGGGGACGCTCTTCTAGAGCTTTAGGTTTAGACTTGTTTAAGGAATGCATTTAATAGACACACACATACACACACAACACACACACATATATATATGGATTCGAGGTTCATTTATAAAATCGATATATCAAGTAATGTAAACTTTTATAGGCCATTGAATATTGCACTACCAATTTGATGACTACATATATAATGTTTGCCCTATCACTTGATATATCAAATTCTTAGACTATTTTTAATTACAATAGAATTAATCCTTGCCGTATTGATGATTCTATGTTTGTTAAGATTACAAAATCGATATACTACGGTTTTGTTTATTTGGATTTGTAAAGAGAAAGTGATTTTTTTCACTTTCCCACTGATATATAAACATATTAACTTGTCAATATTTATATATCATGAAAATTTCTGGTGTTTAAAATTTAACATAAAAAGTCACCATGAACGGGCTGCAAAATTAGAAATGATTGTTGATTTGGCTGGAAATCAGGTATTAAACATGGTTTGTTGGTCAAACGGAGAAAGCATCGGCTGATCTTTGTCATGATACGTACATATGGCCGGCCGCAGCTGTCACGTTTGAAATTTAGTGATTGCATGGTTAAATAAATGAAGAAAATTAATCATCCTAGTTGACCATTTATCCGAATTAACCAATAGATTTGGATTGTCCTAATAATAATTTAATAGAGAGTGGGAGGAGACATTATTAAGCACCAATATCAATTGATCCCTTGTCAACATATTGCTGACTTCTTGACTTGAATTAAATCATTCTCCTCGAAGAAGATTTGAAGTGAACCATCTTCGAGACAAGCCAATTTTTGCTTCAACGGAGATTTTTCTCATAAGGTCACGATGAATAATACTTATTAGGCCGATTAAATTTCTTGCATAACAGAAAGATGACCCAATCTTTTACACCCAACAAAAAGGAGAAAAAAATGAAAAATCGATCTTTATCTTCATTATATGACTTTGGCAATTTACTTTCGCCATTAATTTCTAGCAGTTGATGCACTATTGAATCCATGGTTGGTCTCTTGTTCCGGTCCTCCTCCACACATGACACACCAATCTCAACTAGCATTCTTGCCTGCTTCCTGCTATATTTCCCTTTCAATCTCTTGTCCACCAAATCCTGTATCCCCAAGTCCCGGCCACATTGAATCCTCCTCTTAATCTCCCTGATGAAGACCGTCGGCTCGGCTTCCTGCTCCTCGTTTTCTGCTTTCTTCACGACCCAATTTGAGAGCCGAATCCCCCTCACTATCTCCAGGACCATCACCCCGTAGCTGTACACATCGACCTTTGCGGTGATTGGCAGGTTCAGGGCCCACTCGGGCGCCATGTAGCCCTTCGTGCCCCTTATGCGAGAGAACTGCGAATTCGTGCCGTCCCTCTGCAGTCTGCAGCAGTTTCGCCAGCCCAAAGTCCGCGATCTTGGGCTCGAATGTCTTATCCAAGATATATTCTCGGGCTTCACGTCGCAGTGGATGACCCACTCGAGGCACTCGTGGTGCAGGTGGAAGGCCAGGCCCTTGGCGGTGCCGAGCGCGATCTTGAACCGATCCCTCCACTCCACGTAGTCCCCCGAGAACAAGTGCCTGTCCAAGGACTTATTCTCCACGTACTCGTAGACCAAGAGCTTGTGCTTGCCCTCACAACAGAACCCCCCATCCTCACCAGGTTCATGTGATTTATCTTCCCAATTGTACTGACTTCATTCCAGAAGACATCCTCCTCATGGTACACATCTCGGAGTCTCTCACGGCCGCGACCCTTTCGTCCGGTAAAACGCCCTTGTATACTGATCCTGACGCTCCTCTCCCTATCTCTCCCTTGAAGTTCTGCGTCGCGCTTTTGAGTTCCTCATGGCTGAACCTTCTGAACTGGCTCGTTATTGCACGGTATCCGTCTTCCAATGTGCTCTGCACGTCACGCTTTCTGAAAAGAATCCACCCGCCGGAGAAAAAGATAAGGACCTCGACCGCCCCAACCGTGGACGCGAACCGGTAGAGGTACGCCCATCTCACCCTCTTGCCTATAGTGTCATACACGGTCGATGAACCTACCATTAATTGGTCTCTGGCCGCAGAGCAATCAGGATCACTGCCGTTGTGAATCTGCTCCAAGGATGCCACCATGGAGATGGGCAGCTTAGATGTAAAGTTCCGGGAAAAGATGGGGCCTTGTAGCCGCTGAAGAGCGAGCTCTTCCCGAAACACCATCTTTGCGATTCCCGGTAGCTGAACCCCAAGCGGCTGCAGTCATCAAAACAGGCCTGCCTGCAGAAATTGAACGAGGCGTTGCTGTTGTAGATGGCATTGAAGCCATAATAGTCCGTGTTGGGAAGCGCCAAGAACTTTACTTCCAGAGACTTGGAGCAAGTGAAATTGAACCTGGGCTTGCAACCTTTGTTCCAATCAGTAGGCTCGCTCAACTCATAACCAGGAGGGCATGTGCACTTGGGCTCAGATGTGTACACACAAATCTCATTCCTCCCACATATCCCGTGCACTTTGCACAATCCTGGAAGCGCCTGCCATGTCACCAACCCACAACCCGGACTGCTTGTCCAAGCTGTAGAGCCTCAGGTTCCCGTCCTGGTCCATCGTCAGCCGCCTTTTGATCCCAAGCCACTGTCGGAATGAATTGAAACCGGTCGCTCGATTGAAAATGGCCTGTCTCGTCAAGGACTGCGATCCGGCTACTGTTGTAATCCGTTCTCCCGTTCTAGAACACGGTGAAGTCTGGGGTAGGCCAATAGAGGCTGGATATGTCTGGTCCGTCATACATCAACCTCAGCACATTGTCGTTGTCGAAGTATAGGTTGGAGTAGCCAGAGTAAAAGGCTCCTCCTTTCAGAGATGACACCAATTTCTTGCTCTTAGTGAGGAGCTGGTTTGGCAGCAGAGTATCAGTCGGATAATCGAAGCTTTGCCATATAATTGTCCTATCCGGACTTCTCAGCGCAAGATTACCTGAATTCAAGAGCTCGAGCGAACGGGCATCAGTAGAAGTCGTGTTGGTCTCCCAGACCACAGAGCCATCCACATCGGTCAGGACCAACGAGCCGGTGCCCTGGAGCGTGACCTTAGAAACTTGGCCATTCACAGGCTTGTCTCGGTTGGCTGTCCAAACGACAGTCCTGTCCGAGGAGTTGGTGAACCAGATTGAGAACCAGTAAGCATTGCCTCCAAGGCCATAGAAGCCGCATGTGAAGGTCTTATCTGGGGATGTTAGTGTGTCGGAGTCATGTTCTTCAACTGATAGAAAAGAGCCTCTATGCAAAACGTTTGAGCTTGCAAAGGTAAACATGTGGAAAAGATAATGAGTGGGAAGAGAGAAAAGCTTGAAATGGCGATGGTATTGTGGTTCATCACTGGAGGTTTAGGAAACAAATGGACAGAGAGAATGAAGAGCACGATACTCTTCCCCACACACGCACACACCTATGTGAAAGTCGATAACTTGCCCGAACTGGACGTCTTTCTTCAGTTTTAGAAAAATGATATCTGTCACAACTGGGGTACATACTTTTCTTTTGATATTTCATATAATATAATATGAACGGCATTGCAGAGTCAAGTATATACCGTGAAAGGCCAAATAAGAGGAGACAAGGAGAAATTTCGGTTCCCACGATTTATTTTGATTGACCGGGGGCCAACATCTATGAACGAAGAAAATCATCATCATGACATGGCTTCTGGTCATATATACCTCACTGTTGGAACAATTTCCTTGCCTACAAGTTTTTTTTTTTTAAAAGCCTCAAATATTTTCACATCTGCTTATATCTAGGGGCTTGCGGGAGATTTTGTGGAACTTGTAGACCTTATACAACCTACACGATCGGGTAGGTTTTGTAGTAGTTATTAGAGTTTGTAAGGAAGATTCGAGGTGTCAAAATTTTGGAACGGCGAGTATTGGTAGGTATTGGGCTTTATGTTCATACTGCCCTTTACCTACCTTGCACCTTGCACCGTGCACCCTATACCCTATGAAGAGTACTTATAGGAAGATGCTGATTTACCTTGTATAATTATTCTTAAATTAAATATATGTCTAATTGACATTCTCCTTTTCTTTTTAAAATTTTCACGTTTATAAATTTGAATATCCTATTTGATAAGCAATTTTGAATCCCATTGAAAAAATAAATCTCCAACTTCATTTCATCCATCCTCTCTCTGTGACAAGCTTGGCTACGTCGGCCGAGAACTGTTAGTTCATGCTTTAAGTGCAGTTGGATAGGCTTTAATGTAAACTCGTCGATTTAAATGATGGGCGGAAATTGATTCAGTTTTTTATTTATTTATTGTGCTTTTGATATTTTTATCCTTTTAGAATTATATTAATACTAAAAAGGAACATGTATTGTATTAGATTATTTGTACATATTGTGTTAAATGCACAGTATGAATATAAACACGGCGACGATCTTTTTTTAAATTTACTTTTTTTTGAAAAAAGACAGGTAGTTGAGGGCACCCAAAAACCTGTGGAACAAACATGTTTTGGGATGGTTCCAAGGGCCTATAGGACAGGTTCGAGATTTCAAAAACCTAGAACTAGTACCCATAGAGTATGTTCAAGAGTTGGGCGACTACCTCTTCATCCATTTGCTTAAACAGTAAAAAATTCAAGTACTTGAGTCAGTTATTAAAAGTGGTATTGTTAAAGAGTTTTGGGTTACTTTTTAAGTATACCAAAATAGGGAGTATTTTGATTTTCAGTATGTTGATTACGCATAAGTTGATAAATAAAGTACATTAAATTGTACACTTACTTTGAAAGATTTCTCAATCAGTGCCCCCAAGGGCACTTTTTAACGGATCATTTTCAAACTATTCAAACATTTATTTTCATGTCACGTCGTGGGCAGGGGATCTTGTTTTGCTAGTCGTTGTCTATTCACTTGCAAGATTGTGTTTCCTATCCTTGTTTTACCATGGGATATTTGAGATATAGCAAAATTTCCTACTCTCAACCATAATGGCTAAAAACTGAAATTATAATACGATCGACATCTTCAGCTCATCAACTCCCCCGCGGAACAACAATACTAAGTGCTCTCAAAAGAAATTAGGGTGCGCATGACAACCATTATGTTTGAAATAGTTTACTAATGCAGAAATAGATTTTTTACATTTCTATTTTTAGAAGGGTTTAAGAAAAATAACCTTAGTTTGATAATGACACATTAAAATTTATACTCTAAAAATAGAAATTCGTTTGATAACGACACAAAATTTCTTCTTTTCGGACGGCGGCGATGACGACCGGCGACCTTTAATATAAAAAATAAAAATAAAAATGATTTATTAACAAAAAAAATAAAGAAAAATATTTAAAAAATCATAAAAAATTAAAATTAAAATATCATTTTATTTTAAAATAAAAATATCCTTAAAAATAAAATTATTTTATTTATTCTATTTTATTTTATTTTATGAATAAATTTATTTTAAAATGAATAAAAATAAAAAATAAAAATAAATTTATATGGCAAAACACTCAAGACAAATAAAAATAAATTAAATTTATTTTTAATTATCATAAATAGAATAATTTTAATAAATTTATTTTTAATAAATTAAAAATAAAATGATAAATAAAAATAGTTTATTTATTTTTAATAAATTTATTTTTTTAAATTAATAAAATGAATATATTTATTTATATATTTTTATTTTTAATAAAATGATATTTAATTAAATTTATTTTTAATAAATAAATTTATTTCGATTAAATTTATTTATTTATTAAAAATAAAAATAATTTTTATAATAAAAATTAAAAATTAAAAATAAAAATGAATAAATGATATTTTTATAATAATTGTTATTTTTAAAATGATTTTTATTTATTTTTAAAAATAAAATGATATTTATTTATTTTTAAAAATAAAAAATTATTATCTTATTTTTAAAAATATTTTATTTTTAAGGATTTTTTTTTTAAATTTATTCGTAAAAATAAAAATAAATATCATTTTATTTATTCGAAGAAATTTCATTTTAAAATGATATTTATAAAAATAATTTATTTAGCAAGTAGCGGCGGTGGCGGCGGGGGTGGTGGGCAGCCGGCAATTGACAAATGGTGGATGGTGGCAACGGATGAAGGACCAGTTGACGAATGATGAAAAAATTTTTACTTCTTGACGAATGATGAAAAAAAATTTTTAATAAAAATCTATTCAAAAAATAAAAAAATGGAATAAGTTTTTCTTTCTAGAAACAGGTCTGAAATAGAAAAATTATTTTTGGAATAGAAATTTTGGTTTGTCATGCACCCCCTTAGTAACCAGTTTCCGCATTGAGTCACGGATCACGTTGAGGATTAGAACTAAAGTCAAAACAATTAATAAAGGTCAATGTTAAATAATGTTCTTAGGGTCAGTCAATTTTTATGCTGACCTTAAGGGGTCAATTGGGTCTGGTTGGCTGAGAATAATCAAGATTACTTATGCTAGAGCATTTCTAGAAGTCATCGATACTATAGGGGGTTTGTCAATTTAGTGGACAAAATGTTGATCGCATTATTACCGAGTGACAATGTAGTCATCGATCAACAAGACAATTATTGGTTCCGAGTCTATATCTATTACTTTGCATTTGGAGGATGTCTACATTCCTTGAAGGACATCAACTCAGTAACATTGGAACAAGCAAATTTTGGATACATGCACCTAACAATATTTATTTCTTAAATATCGTCTAAAGTTTCTAGAGTTTTATTTAATTGTCATTGTTTTCTAGTAAGACTAATTGTCTTCCATATGAGTCCTTTCGTCTTTTAGAGAGTCTTATAATTACTCATACTTGGAGGATTGTTCCAAGTTCAATCTATATAAGCATGCCGTAATCAATAAGGAGGGATACTTGTTTTGATTGATGACTTATTTAGCCTTTGCCTTGAGTACAAAAATGATTTCTTCTTTTGCTCTCATCTCTCATATCGATTCCTACAATTAGCAAATGATCTATCCATTTTAGTTATTACTTATGTTACCTCATACTTCTTTACACTTTTTTTGACGTCAATTATAGAGCCAAGTCGCAACCGCAAGTTGTTACCATCTTAAATGATGGTATTGTAAAATAGGCATTGCAAATCAAATTACAAGTCCGTAGACTTGTGATAACTTTGGATAGAGTGATTTTAATAATCTTTCCACAAGTGTACGCACGTTTGCAGCTTCAGAGCTTTCCCCCTCCGCCAGTGATCGGAGCATGTAGTCTCGGATGACTCTTTTCAATTAACCCCCAAGTAGAGTGATTTCTTCATAGTCCTTTGTGATTGTACGCGGGTCAGCAGCCTCGGGACATCTTCATCCGTAAGAGATCGCGACCCGTAGCGTCGGACGACTATCTTTTAAATCAACCCCCAGTGGAGCAGTCTCTTCTTCAACCTCCCCAGCGGAGCAGACTTCGTTAACCTCCTTAGTGGAGTTGATCTTTTCAACTTCCCAAGGGGAGCTGACCTCCCAGCCGAGTTGACTTTTCTACCTCCCAAGTGGAGTTGACTAGATTAATACGATGATAATTTGTGGCGCGGAAACCTCTTCATCAAATTCCCTTTCCAAGCAACATCAGATCCAGTGGCCACCCTTTCAATATGGAAGGGGGAGGTGAGGGGTTAAATCCCCACATTCTCAGGGAGGTTGGGGTGGGGACGAATTAATTTCAAGAGTGGGTTTCAATTTCAGGAGTGGGTTTTGACTCCCACGCCCTACAAGGAGGCAGGATAAAAGTTTGAGAGAGAGCGTTAGAATAAACCTAGAATATGATCGACAAAAAAAAAAAAAAAAAACAACATCAGGTAAGTATCCTTACTCTTTTCAGTTTCAAATTAGTTTCAATTTACTTAAAGATGATGAAAATAAAGAAATTCCAAAAAGAGAAATAGAAAAAAAAAAAAAAAAGAAAAGAAAAAGGTAAGAAATTTTAAAAGATAAAAATGAAAATGATTTAAAAATGAGAGAGAGAGAGAGAGAGATCACAATTATATCTTTTTTTTGGTAAGGGTAAAAGATATTATAGCTTTGAACAAATATACAAGAAGAAGAACCGGCTCCAATTACACTATCAGAGCAAAGCAGAGAGAGTGGAAGGGAGCCGAAGCAAGAGGAAAACAGAAGATACAAACAACAAAAGGGACCAAAAGGTCAGCGAAAGCACAAGGTGCCAAACAAAAAGAAGACCCTCAAACGCCAAGATGACGGCCAAATTTGACAGAACTACACCAGACTGGAGCAAAGCAGGATCTGAATAGGGAGATTAAGTAGTTTCCTCTCGATCACTGAAGATGGCTGGATCGAAACCCCAATTTCTCTGCAATCTTCAATTCCTTGGGATATCCGGGATAAAGGAGAATGTTGCAGCTTTGTCCTTGACATTCTTGATGATGTGATTTTTCAATGCAGCAAGGACTAGCGAGTCTCCTCGAAATATAATTGCATTCCTTTTCTTCCAAATGACATAGCACAAAGCTGCAAGGTCTATCGAAAGAATTAACATGTCATTTGTCTTTAAAAAGAATCTCTTTGAAGGGACAATTGTTGACATTTAAATTTTTGCCCAAAAATTATGTTTGCTTAATTCTAAAGAATTGGAACTTATTTTTCCACAAAAATATTTAATATCGAATTTTTGCATATAGATTACTAGATATTTAGGGCGCGTTTGGTAATGATTCTGTTCTCGGGAATTGATTCTGAGTAAAATAACGCGTTTGGTAATTGTTCAAAATTTTTTATTCTGGAATAGAATTGCGTTTGATACCGTGTTAATTGATTATGTTCCAAATCAATTGCTTTTAATTTTTAAATAAAATTTTTACTTTTTTCCTTTTTCTCATATTCTTCTTCTTCTTCTTGTGGCCGGTCATTGGACCGGCGACCTCACTGGAGCGTCACCGGCCCTCGGTGAGGTCGGCCCTCGTCGGCCGAGCCTGCGATGGCTAGGCTGGTGGCCATCGCGGGGCTAGGCGAGGCTGCCCGGCCACCGGTGGGGCTGGGCAAGCCTCGCCGTGGCTTGGTAGGCCTCGCCTAGCCTCGGCGAGGCTTGCCGGCCACCGGCCGAGCTCGCCGGACCTCCCCCTAGCTTGGCGAGCCTCCGGACCGGCGGACGGTGACTAGCGGTGGTAGAGGCGGCGGCGGCGGCGGATGGTGGCGGCGGTGGCGGACGTAGTCGCGGGATTGTGGAAGGAAGAAGAAGAAGAGTTGGTTTTGATTTTTAAATTTGTTTTTGGAACAAGAATTAACTTTTTTTTTATTCTTGATTCTACTCCAAATCCGTTCTTGGGAACAAAAATTTTACCAAACGCAATTTTGTTCCAAAACTACTCTCGGGAACAAAAAAAAAAGAATCAGGTACTGTTTGGCACGTTACCAAACAACCCCTTAGTACAGTTATTAAATAAAAATAATTTTTTTTTACTCAAAATCTACAATGAAAAAGTTGGAGCTGAGGATCTAAATGTGAGTAGTCAAGCCCTATGGGGGTCAAATTGCAATTGAAACAGCCAATTGGAGCCAAAGTGCAGTTTCCAAAAGTTTGGGGACCAATTCGCAAAATTTTACAGAATTTACCCAAGCCCTCAAATAATCATTTTTATCATTTTTTTTACCCCAAATTAAGCTCAAAATTGAGCTTAGGCTAGTTCAAGGACCAAATTGAATTAAATTGATTGTTTTCATGTAAGAAAAATGGTCAATTTTGAGAGACTTTCTTGTAACATTAGTGAAGAAAATTGCAAAGTTTGCGAGGCTCAAAGTACTGTACATGAACTTGTCAAATGATAACAAAAATTCTAGCAAAGTTGATGGATTAAAGCACTTAAAAGCTGCAAAAGCCCAGTCCACGATTTGGCCGATAGAGGCTTGAGTTGTCCGGTCCATCACACATCAATCGCAGCACATTGCCATTGTCGAAGTACAGACTGAAATAGCCAGAGCAAAATGCTCCTTTCAGAGATGACACCAATTCCTTGCTCTTAGAGAAAACAGCTGGTTTGGCAGCAGAGCATCAGTTGGATACTCGAAGCTTTTCCATAGAATTGTCCTATCGGGACATCTGAGCACAAGATTGCCTGTACTCAGAAGCTCGAGCGAACTGGCATTGTTGGAAGTCATGTTCATCTCCCAGGCCATTAACGGGATCCCGGTTGGCTGTCCAAACGATGGTCCTGCCCTGAGGAGTTGGTGAACCAGATTGATAACCAGTAAGCATTGCCTCCAGGCCCATAGAAGCCGCATGGGAAGGTCTTATCTGGGGATATTAGAGTGTCGGAATCATGTTGTTCAACTGATAGAGGAGCGTTTATGCAAAACGCCTGAGCTTGCTAAGGAAAAACATGTGGAAAAAATAATGATTGGGAAGAGAGAAAAGCTTGAAAATGTGATGGCTTTGTGTTTCATCACTCGAAATTTTAGGGAACGAATGGACAGAGAGTTCAGGATTTTATTTTGCTTACAGATATTAGAAGTGCACGTCGATTCCGCACGCACATGTATATGGAGCGAAATAAAAAAAATGACTTGCCCAAACTGAATGTCTTTCTTTAGTTTTAGGAAGATGATATCTGTCCCAAGTAGGGTGCGTACTTTTATTTCGATATTTGATCGAATATTAAATAAATGGCATTACATAGTGTTGACACCCAAAGTTGACCGTATTAGCATATGCCGGTCACGTGGATAAAAGGCTGAGTTGGCACCCAATGTAGGCTATACTATCACGTGCTGCTCACGTGAGTGAGAAATTGAAAATCGTACCATCACGCACTAGGCACATGAGTAAGAAATACAACACAACTATGCACCTTGAGGGTATTAATATATACTAATCATTGACAAGCCTATGAAGGAGAATTTAGTGATCGACAATAAAGTAAGGAATTGCCACGTGTCCAATTAACGAAATACAACGAGGAGGACCAAAATGGCTGCCCGAATAGTGTTGGCGGTAAATCTTTGATTGAGGTATTCAAAATATTTCAAGGAGCGCCAAGAGAGCACGCAATTGAAGGAGCAATTAATACCTAGTCATGGAATTAATGTCGACGAACTAGTAAGGACTAAGACACATCAAAGTGGTCATCGGGCGAGTTGGTTGTAGAAGGAATGTGCTAGGAGGTGGTTATTAAACGGTTACCAAATCTCTCCATAAATACCCCAGTCGAGCAATAGAACATCCCCCTCCCGCTTGAACAACACATCAAATGTCTTTACCTTATATTTACATTATTGCATTTTAGTTCTCTAGCTGTAACTTCTAGATTCCTATCGTTGATTAGATTTCGGAGAATATCTTTATCTTGATGCGGAACCGTCGATCAAATTCCGGTGTTGTGCCTTTTGTCTAGCGTTGTTGATTGATTTACATTGTCGTTGATTAGATTCTGACATTATGCTAATACATGTATAAATGGTGTCGTCGATTAAATTCCAGCACAATTTAAGTTTGAGTTTGGTCATCAAGGTTGTAGTATGGTTTGTTCGTGATTGGAGATGTTATATTATCGCATTTGATATTCTCTAGCTAGAATTAAGCACAAAACTCATATCTCCTTAAATAAAAATTGAAAATATCATTCGGTGAAAGATATTTCATCGTGGGAACTAAACTCGCAAAACACAATATTGAAGTATAAACAGTTAAAAGGCCAAATAAGAGGAAACAAAGGAGAAATTTTGGTTCGCACGATTTATTTTGATTGACCTTGGCCCACATCTGTGAATACAAAAATCATCATTATGACATGATTTCAGAGGCGCCAATGGGACTACTTTTTTTTTTTTTTTGGTCAGTCATACTCTATTCCTATTCTATACTTACTCTCAAACTTTTGCCCTGCCTCTTGCAGGGCGTGGGAGTTGAAACCCACTCTTGAAACTTACGCGTCCCCACCCCATCCCCCCTTGAGAATGTGGGGATTTGAACCCCTCACCTCCCCTTTCCATGTTGGAAGGGTGGCCATTAGGGCGAATCCCAGTGGTTGCCAATGGGACTACTAATGAGGGAAAAGAAGTCCGCAAATGAAACTGGGGTAATACTACGAGAAATTCTAAATTTATATATTTGTAATAAATTTTATTTAAAATTAATTCTTAGGTCATTAAAAACCTTAAGTTGGTATATATATAATAAATTTATCCAAATTGATATAGATTTCCACGTAAATTTGCCATACAACCATTTGTTATTTAATTAAGCTTTTTCATAGTAATTTTTTTTTTTTTTTTTTTTGGTCGGTCCTACTCTACTCCTATTCTAACTCTCACTCTTAAACTTTTGTTCTGCCTCCTTGCAGGATGTGAGAGTCAAAACTCACTTCTGAAACTAATTTGTCCTCACCTCAACCCCCATGAGAAGGTAGAATTCCAACCCCCCACCTCCCATTTCCATGTTGGAAGGGTGGTCACTGGGGTAAACCCCAGTGATTTTTCATGGTAAAATTTGACCTAAGGTAATGGAGGGAAAATATGTTAAAAGTATATTAGTTTAGGATTTTTGTTGATCTAGACATTAGATTTGGGTAAATTAATTTGAAGTAAATTTGTTGTAAATATACCGGTTTAAAATATTTCCTGATGTTAACTCTCAAACAAATATACTTTAGTATTGGAATTATTTCATATAGCTTGCTTAATTCTTTTTAAAAGCCTCTAAAATGTTAACGCCCGTTCAAATATAGGGTGTACAGGAGAAGTCACGAAACCTGTAAACCCTGCAGAACCGGCATGGTTTGGTGGGTTCTATGATGGGGATACGAACTTGCAGGGTAGGTTTAAGTTTCAAAATTTACATGACTAGTGAGTACAGGGTACGTGCCGTGTATACTTAATTATTTATGGCCCTTCTCTTTATTAATTAAGAAATTTGCACCTTTAAATGTGCAAAAGTCCTAATAGATCAGCAATCTACAATCCCATTAGAAAAAATAAATCTCCAACTACATTTCACCCTTCCTCTCCGTGTGATGTGCTTGGCTATTTCTATCCGGAAAGATTTTAGTTCATCCTCTTGATAAAGTTGGATGGGCTTTCAGGTAAGCTAAGATTCAAATAATAGGTGAACATCAATTCATTACTGATTTTATTTATCTTGTACTTTCATTGCTATTATCCTGTAAAAATGATCTTACTTCTAAAATGAGCCTGCATTATATCATGTAATCCATATGTTTGTGTATTGACTGTAGATAGTGTTAAAAAATACCGTGACAATGTTTTTCTAATAGATTTTTTTTTTTAATGAAAAAAGACTGGCACTTAAGGGTAGCCTAGAGCCTGTGGAACCAACATGTTTTAAGAGAGTTCCAAGAGTTTCAGATTTCAAATGCTTAAAAATAGTACCTATAAAGTATGTTTGAGGGTTGCACAAATACCTCACCCAATCTAATACTCGTATTTCCCTACTTATATTTTTACCCTTTCACGTATTTGCTTAAATAGTTAGCAATCGGTTACTTAAGTCTATTTTTAAAAGGGCTCCGTGTAACAATTCTTGAGATATTTTTAAAAGGGTTTTCATTAATAAGAAATGCTTGATTTCAAATGCATTGACTACATGTAACATGATGAAAATGGTGCTTTAGAAAATTGCGCACTTTCTTTAAAAGGGCCCTTAAGATTCAACCATTCGAATATTTGCTTTATGTTAACATTGAGCGGTGGGACTCAACAAGTCTCCATAGAAAAACAATACTATGCGCTTTCAAAAGAGATTACTAACCAGTTTCCACATTTGGTCACGGATTACGTTGAGGATTAGAAATCAAATTAAAACGATTATAAAAGTCAATGTAAAATAATCTTCTTAGGGTCAGTCAATTGTTGCCGTGGCCTTGCAAAGGGGACAAGTTGGGTCCAGCTGGCTGAGAATATCTCAATAACAAAGCCAAGTAACAATCGCAAGTTGTCAAAATGACGTGTAGAAAGATCAATCTTGGAGTATATTCCAACGGTAAAATAGACCAGCGCGGAAAATGACTGGAAACAGAGTATTTTCTCCCATAATAGGAACAAATTACCAAAAATAATCAACAAACCTATTTTTTTGGTGCGGCAAAAATGACTTAACCATGGTCCGAGGGGAAAATTAGACAATACTTTTGGAAGGACTTGGCCGCCCCTAGAAAATTCACGACACCACCAAGTCGCCCGTTATAATCGAATTTTCTTAGTCTTGTCATGTCTTGCATTCAAGAAGCATTCTATTTTTGTTAATCGGGTTATAAGACTTGTCTACACGTTAAAAGTTAGCGTCAATTTGTATCACTTTGGAAATTGTCATATGAATGTCGTTGTTTTATGCAGATTGATTGGTGTTCAATGTCAATTCCCACGGCTTCAATGCACGAGCACCTCCTTTTCTAGAAAGAAGGATAGAGGAGAGCTCTGTGTCCATTCGTCTCAGCACGTGAATCCTAATAATGAATTAGAAAAGAAGAACAAATTAAGAAGGGAGGTGGGAGAGTTGTTACTCAATTCGGATAAAAATGAACTTTAATTTAGGTAAATCCTCACGTTAGACCTTCCAAATTAGGTAGCTACTATATTAATTTCTATCTCACCCTTAAACATTTTTCTATGTCACCTTTTGAACTTAGCATATATCTATATCATCTCATTTGTTCAAATACTTTTACTTGCCACTATTTCGATGCATTCACATTCGCTCAAATCAATGATAAAATTATGATGATTGTTTTGAATAGATGGAAATATCTTATTGTGCGTGTACAATTTCTTCCCTTCATGTGCAGCGACCTAGACCAGACCTGCCTTCCCACGTTCGCAAGGATAGAAAGATCCGGTTGAATGGTTTCCTTTCGTTTTGTCTTTGCTCGGCGGCCCAAAAGAGATCACCTCCCAATCATCCAAAACCTAATTTTCTGTGTTCAGTCTCTTTGTTTTTGTTAATCATTTTTGGGCGACTTTTGTATCTTTATTTCAGTCTCAAAAGACAAAAACGAGAAAAATCTTCTCTGTGATGGTCCCCTCTTAAGAAATCCATGGACAGTGAATTCATCCTATCGGACCTCTCTGCCGACACCATCCCCAGAAAAGTCGATGGTGATGGATCGAAATTATCAAGGGATTACTCCTCTAGGTATATCTGAAATCGCCACGTCAGCGCCCATAACTACTAAGATATTAAAAACGCCATGTCGGATTTGGTGATGATACTTAGGCGAAATTAGGTGAGTGTTTGTCTGGAAGGACTTAATATCGCCTTTTTTTTTTCAAAATTTTTGGATTGGATTATACATTAAATGAAACGTTTAGGATTGTTGATGCATTTTTTCCTAATTTATTGGTACAAAATTTATCTACCCAAGTTTAGTTTGGTATTGATAGTAAAAAAAAAAAAAAAACTTTCTTACAAATTTTTTATGTGTTGATCCGATTGAAAGCTCAGAGAGAGAGAGAGAGAGAGAGAGAGAGAGAGAGAGAGAGAGAGAGAGAGAGAGAGAGAGGGGAGGCTTGATTATTATAGCAAGAGGAAATTACTTAGCTAAAAGGACAATATAATTCAGTTGGAATGCTTGAAATATGGACTAAATATCAGTTTTTGACTGGTTTAATATTCTAGTGCTCCGATGGTATTATGATATATCCTAATTCCTAGCGATATGATGGTATGGCACTATCTACGCGCTCAACCGATCAAGTAGGACTCTTTTTAGTGACTTCCCCCTCACACCTCTTCCTAATTTTCTCCCAACGCCATCACTCACTCTGAAAGAAGCAAAACCAAAGAAACAACAACACTTGTAGTGATCGAAAAAGTGATAAAAAGAGGACGCTGAAATTTAGATGGCACCGATGTTCCTCCAATTGAGGATGGAGCTTGCGACAAGGGACTTGAAGGGGGCGAGGAGCGATTTGATGTCGGAGACTGGGACCTGAGCCAGCGGGAGAGCTAGAAAACTCATGAAGAACCCTAGCTTCAAACAAAATTCACTTTGGGGCTTTTTGGTTTTTGTGATCTTACATTTCTTGATTAGTCAGCACGAATCCTAAATTTATTTTGGGGCTTTTTCGAAGTGGGTCAAAGCAGAAAATGTCAAACAAAATTGCCCCTAATGGTGCCTCTTGAATAAGCTTAGCAGCAAAGATTTAGGCGGCTGGTGAACTAAAACTCTTATTCGAGACTAAGTTGACTGATTCATGACCTTATTTGAGATAAAATCTACTTTAGATCATCTTTTGAGAAAATAGCTTCAGTTAAATGCAAAAAACAAAAAATCTACAAATAGATTTGGACTCGCTATTTACATCCGGGGGTGACATAAATTGTTAATTTATCTATCTTATACTAAAGCCTGGAATAGCCAGCTCAAAGCCAAGAATCTTCACAAGATGCAGGCTAAACTTGTCAAATGCCATTATGTTCCACTTGAGTGGAGGAACAGGAATGCCCCAATAGAAGGAAAAGAGGAACTTAAAAAGAAATTAGCTGAAGAACAGGAGGGCTCCCCTGATGAACAACTTATCCAAGAACTGGCTGATTCTTGGAGAATGGAGGAAATGTACTGGCATTAGAGGTGTTGGGTTAGTTGGCTCACTTTTGAAGAGAAAAAAACCTAGTTCTTTCATCATACTACTGTTTAAATGAATGCTAGCACTAAAATTTTTATCTTGCTCAGGCGCCTTGTCACTCTATAATGCCTGTCAAGCACCGATATTTCTTCCTCGCCTGTGGCCTTTCTTTAGGCATTCTTTGACTATTTGACTTGGATTAAATCATGTAAAAGCAAATTCGAAGTAATTCATCTTCAAGACCTGAACTAAACCATCTTTTGGTCCAATTAAGATTCTCCTCACGATGGCATGATAAATAATCTCTCTTATATTCAGATAGAAACAAAAGGAGATGAATTTCTCGCATAACATGAAGATGACACGATATTTTACTTAAAACAAAAAAGTGAAAAATTGGAAATCAGAAATCGATCTTTCATGTTACCAAAAGCATCAGCAAGAGGCTTAATCTTCATGATCTTACTTGGGCAAGTTAGGTTCATCGTCAAGTTCTAGCAGCTGATTCACTAATGATTCCATGGGGGGTCTCTTGTTCCTGTCCTCCTCCACACACGACACACCAATCTCAACAAGCATTCTTGCCTGCTTTCTGCTATATTGCCCTTTCAATCTCTTGTCCACCAAATCCTCTATCCCTAAATCCACCCCACGTTGAATCCTCCTCTTCATCTCCCGAATGAAGTTCGTTAGCTCGGTTTCCTGCTCCTCATTCTTTGCTTTCTTCACGAACCAATTCGAGAGCCGAACCCCCCTCACTATCTCCAGGACCATCACACCATAACTGTATACATCGACCTTCGCCGTGATCGGGAGGTTCAGGGCCCACTCAGGCGCCATGTAGCCCTTCGTGCCCCTCATGCGCGAGAACTGAGAATTCATGCTGTCCCTCTGTAACAGTTTCGCCAGCCCAAAGTCCCCGATCTTAGGCTCAAATGTTTTATCCAAGAGGATATTCTCGGGCTTCACATCACAGTGGATAACCCACTCGAGGCACTCGTGGTGCAGGTAGGCCAGGCCTCTGGCCGTGCCTAGTGCGATCCTGAACCGATCCCTCCACCCAATGATGTTCTCCGAGAACAAGTGCTTGTCCAGGGACTGATTCTCCACATACTCATAGACCAAGAGCCTGTGCTTGCCCTCACAACAGAAGCCCCACATCCTCACCAGGTTCATGTGATTTATCTTCCCAATTGTACTGACTTCAGCCCAGAAGATCTCCTCCTCATGGTACAAATCTTCGAGTCTCTTCACGGCCACGACCCTTTCGTCCGGTAAAACGCCCTTGTATACTGATCCTGACGCTCCTCTCCCTATCTCTCCCTTGAAGTTCTGGGTCGCGCTCTTGAGTTCCTCATAGCTGAACCTCCTGAACTGGCTCGTTATTGCACGGTATCCGTCTTCCAATGTGCTCTGCACATCATGCTTTCTGAAAAGAATCCACCAGCCGGAGAAAAAGATAAGGACCTCGACTGCCCCAATCGCGGACGCAAACCAGTAGAGGTACGCCCATCTCACCCTCTTGCCTATAGTGTCATACATGGTCGATGAACCTACCATTAATTGGTCTCTGGCCGCAGAGCAATCAGGATCGCTGCCGTTGTGAATCTGCTCCAAGGATGCCACCGTGGAGATGGGCAGTTTCAGATGTAAAGTTGCAGGAATAGACGGGGCCTTGTAGCCGTTGAAGAGCGACCTCTTCCCGTAACACCATCTTTGCGATTCCCAGTAGTTGAACCCCAAGCAGCTGCAGTCGTCCAAACAGGCCTGCCTGCAGATATCGAACGAGGTGTTGCCATTGTAGATGGCATCGAACCCATAATATTCCGTGTTGGGAAGCGCAAAGAACTTCACGTCCTGAGACTTGGAGCAAGTGAAATTGAACCTGGGCTTGCAACCTTTGTTCCAATCAGTAGGCTCTCTCATCTCATAACCAGGAGGGCATGTGCACTTGGGCTCAGGTGTGTACACACAAATCCCGTTCCCCCCACATATCCCGTGCACATTGCACAATCCCGGAAGCGCCTGCCATGTCACCACCCACGACCCGGACTGCTTGTCCAAGCTGTAGAGCCTCAGGTTCCCGTCCTGGTCCATCGTCAGCCGCCTTTTGATCCCAAGGCCACGGTCGGAAGCATTGAATTCAAACTGGTCGCTCGATTGAAAATGGCCCGTCTCATCAAGGACTGCGATCCGGCTACTGTTGTAATTCGTTCTCCCATTCTGGAACACGTCGAAGGCCGGGTTAGGCCAATAGATGCTGGATATGTCTGGGCCGTCATACATCAACCTCAGCACATTGTCATTGTCGAAGTATAGGTTGAAGTAGCCAGAGTAAAAGGCTCCTTTTAGAGATGACACCAATTTCTCGCTCTTAGTGAGGAGCTGGTTTGGCAGCAGAGTATCGGTTGGATAATCAAAGCTTTGCCATAGAATTTTCCTATCGGGACTTCTTAGCACAAGGTTGCCTGTATTCAAGAGCTCAAGCGAACTGGCATTGGTGGAAGTCGTGTTGGTCTCCCAAACCACGGAACCATCCACGTCAGTCAGGACCACCGCACCGGTGCCCCGGAGACTGATCTTGGAGCCTCGGCCATTAACGGGATTGTCCCGGTTGGCCGTCCAAACCACTGTCCTGTCCGAGGTGTTGGTGTACCAGATTGAGAACCAGTAAGCATTGCTTCCAAGACCATAGAAGCCGCATGTGAAGGTCTTATCTGGGGATGTTAGTGTGTTGGAGTCATGTTCTTCAACTGACAGAGAAGAACCTCTACGCAAAACGTCTGAGCTTGCGAAGGAAAAACATGTGGAAAAGATAATGAGTGGGAGGAGAGAAAAGCTTGAAAACGTGATGGCTTTGGGTTTCATCACTGGAGTTTTAGGAAATGAATGGACAGAGAGTTCTGGGTTTGTTTTTTTTATAGATATTTGAAGTGCACGTCGGTTGCGCAAAGACGCGTGTAAATGGTGAATAATAAAAGTCAATTACTTGCCCAAATTGAATGTCTTTCTTTTGTTTTAGGAAAATGGTACCTGTCACAGGTGGGTACATGCAATTACTTCGATGTCCGATCAAATATTGTGTGAATGGCGCTGCACGAGTCGAGGATAATATTTGACATTTCTATGCGTGAAAAGCCTAGTTCATCAGCAATCTCCAATCCCATTAGAGAGAAATATATCCCCAACTTCATTTCTCCCTCCCTCTCTCTGTGACAAGTCTGACCGGTAACAATGTTTTTTTTAGTTTTCCCCTTTTAATATGGAGAAAAATGTAAGTATCAGATGAGATACATAAACTTGAGGGCATCCCCAACATTACAAATGAGACTAATAATGCGAGAAAATATAGAAAGTCTCCACATGATACCCGATGCAACACTATCTTGGGAAGATCTGAAACTTTTGTAGAGTGAAGCTCTACCTTTAATGATTTTGCTCACCTTAACCAAAATAATATGGATGATTGTTTCATTTTTCTACGTGATTGAACCCTATAATTATGTTGCATGGTAGAACCTAAATATGCATGTAAAGATTAGTGAAAAACTAGGCTTCGACTTACTATGGATTATCTCACTTTTATGGGACATAATCATTCATTCATCTACTAGTCACAAAAAGAAACTTGAATGTATTGAAGGGTAGACTTTAAGGACCTTGCTTAGGCCTTTTCTATGAAATATAGAATGTGAAAACCCGTTTGAGTGATCTACCATTAATTTGTTTGGAGGCTGCTGGCAATTTATGTTCACTTGTTATAATTGGGTTTTATAGGCGTGTTAAGGTTTTGTAATTGAAAAAGAGCTATATTTTTTTGTTAATTTGTTTTATAAAACTCATGTATACCTTGGAAATTCGTATCAATTCGTGTGGCTTTCGAATTTGTCAGATGATTATGTTACTGTATTCTAGTAAATTTTTGTTTAAATATATATTTTGCGACTTAAAAGAACATGAATTTAATTCCCACGGCTACATATTCCCAATCAAGAAGAAGCACGGGGTTGCTTTACTCCACGAGCAGAAAGCTCTCTTCTCTGTCCATTGGTCTAAAGCACACGGTTTAGGCACATAATTAATTATAAAAGAAGAATAAACCATGAAGGGAGGTGGGTAAGGTATCATCCAATTTGGATAATAATAAAACTCAAATTAGGAAAATCCCAACATTGGACCTTCCAAATTAGGTAGCTCCTATAGTAAATGGAACAAAATTGATTGCAGAAGTGATTGAGACAAAGGTCCTCGATATAGTTCTTAATAGATATATACTGTGATTTATGAATTTTTCATCTAAAATATTTACAACTCTCACTCTTTGAAGTTAGAATACTATGAAACGTGTTTCTGTCTTTTTTATCTTCTCTTTTCATCTAAGGTCTTTCTCGTCATTATTTCAGTACATTCACTTTGCTTGAGTCACAAAAAGAATTATGGTAATCGATATGAAAAACGGAATACCTTATCACATGTCTTGAACTTGACTTTAGATAGAACAAACTGTGTGAAAGCTTTCATTTCATTTTGACTTTACTTGGCCGCCCAAAAGAGATCACGTCCTACTCATACGAAACAAAATTCTCTGTATTCAGCCTCTAAGTTTTGTTATTAATTTTTGGGCAACTTTTGTCCCTTTATTTCAGTTCGAAAGACAAAAAATGGAAAAAAATCTTCTTTGTGACGGTCTCCCTACGAAATGTAGCGGTGATCTCGACCTCTATATGACCTCTTTGCTGACCCCACTTCCAGAAAGGTCGATAGCAAAGGATCTAAACTATCACGGGATTACCACCTCAGAATTACCTAAAGCCGCCACGTCAGCACACACAAACCAACAAATATTCAAAAACGCCACATCGACAAAAAATGGAAAAAAACTTCTTTGTGACGGTCTCCCTACGGAATGTAGCGGTGATCTCGACCTCTGTATGACCTCTTTGCTGACCCCACTTCTAGAAAAGTCAATAATGAAGGATCTAAACTGTCACAGGATTACCACCTCAGAATTACCTGAAGCCGCCACGTCAGCACACACAAACCAACAAATATTCAAAAACACCACATCGAGTTTCGTCAAATATTGGACAAACGTTCTTTCGAAGGACTTGATTGTAATTTTCTTAAACTTTTAGGATTTGATATATTAAACAAAACCTTAAGGAAAACCGAGACTTGAGCCAGCAGGAGAGGGAGCTTGCAATAAGGGACTTGAAGGGGGCAAAGGAGGGATTTGGTGTCGGGAGAGCGGGACTTGAGTCAGCGGGAGAAGGAGAAAACTCTTGAAGAACCCTAGCTTCAAACAAAATTCACTTTGGAGCTTTTTGGTTTTTAGGATTTTAGCATTTTCAATTAGTTAGCACGAATCTTGACTTCACTTTGGGGCTTCTTCAAACTGGGTCAAAGCAGAAAATGTTAAACAAAATTGCCTCTGATGTTGCCTTTGGAATAAGCTTGCCGGCAAAGATTTAGGTGATTGGTGAGCTGAGGCATTTTTCTGAGGCTAAGTTGACTACTTCATAATCTTATTTGAGATAAAGTCTTGTTTGGATAATATTTTGAATAGCCTCGGTTACAAGCAAGAAACAAAAATTTTACAATAGATTTGGACTCGCTATTGACATCCGGGGTGTTGGATGTATGCCCTAAAGCTACTATGTAATAGTTACATATTAGGGATTTCAGTTGTACTATAATTATTATTATTTAATTAATGACAATGACGTATTCATTCATTTGTTCAATTATTTTATATTTATGAATGATTCCATAAGATTAGTTGTAACTAGACCTATTCTTGAGACGTTAAGAATATATGTGACGGGTTCATAGTTAGGCTGAATCTTTAAACCGTTCCTAGTCAATGGATTATTGAGTGGATATTTATAATCTTGTTGAGACCGGTGTGTTCTTAACTTCACCGTTAAGTATTGGATACTTAAGGGAATGATGAGTTACATGTCATTGGGTATTATGATGTATGAGTTAGAACACATGTGTTTGTATTAGACAAGTTCACTAAACATGATGCATATGGAATGATTAGCGATATGGAAGCTTTTAGCGTGATCAATGTCTAATTGTTCATGCTTTGGTCTTGTGTAAATAATCCTTAAACCTAAGGCATAGTGTTAACTTGTGTGTCGAACACCTATGGTTCACAGGTGCACGTAATGCTAGGTCGTTGATTCGTCTTTATACTTGATGGTCATAGTTTGTTCATACACGAAGTTGCACGTGTGCGCAATATGGAATCTGTCTCCTTGTTAAATGCAAGGTATAATAATGGTGTTCTATGCAATCTAATTATGACACTACATTGAAATCCTCGGCCGGGGTTGTAACCGCGAATAAATTGTTTATGTCTCAAATAAAATGCATGTCAATTAGATTTGTACATATGATCGAATTGGTGACTTGACAAATATTTCATGGTCTTTATTTGATGGAGACATAGTAAGACAGAGGGATTGAATTACACTGTAGCTAAAACTGAGAGATTCATTATGTTCTTAAAGCATTCATGTAGCCATGACATATTACTAGATGTCAATCATGGCTTGTAGGACCTAAAGATTAATCGGGACAATTAATTCTTTTGGGAGTACTAATGTGTTAGTACAAGTCTTACTACTAGCTTAGTGATGAACCTAGGGATGTCACACACCATAAACAATTAGGATAATGTGGAACAACAGAAAAATATTATTGCAAATGTATTTACAATTACTGCAATTGAATTGAGTTGATTTGAAATTAAATTAAATAAGATTTAATTTAATTTGTATTATAGTCACGAGTCTACTTGCATGTAATGCACACACATGCCCAAAGTGGATATATGTTAATGTACCCTAATTGCACACACAAAGATTATGTTCCTTTTATTTTTGTTTTAGGATGCACATCATATGTGCGTTTCCTTTTAATATTAATAACTAAAAAAAAAAAAGGTAAAGCTTCGTGCACATGCACGAAGCAACGTGCATGGAATGGTCAGCGGTTTCTGACCGTTCATGCAACTGACCATTCATGCACGATCGTGCATGATTGTGCACGAATCAGCAACGGTTCAGTAACCGTTGCTGATTCCGTGAAAGTGTGTTTCTATTAAATGCCGCAACAAGGAGGAGTGTGTGCGGGTTGCTGAAAATAGAGAGCAAAGTGTGTGCGTGTTCTTGTGTCTTCGAGAAGCAAGAAAGAAAAGGATTTTTTCTCGTTCGGGCTGTGACTAAAAACATTAAGGATACGGCGGATTGTCTCCACGAGATTGTTAACACGATCACAGTGGTGATTATCTAAAAGTTCTCTCTTCCATTTGACGTCCATTGTTGGTGTGTCTGAATTAGAGGTCCGACATTTGTGAGACTCGAACTGTAGAACATTTGAACCATTCGTATAAAGCTCGTTTCGAGAGATAATTCGTTTAACTCCCTTTTTATATTTAGTTTTTTGATTAAAACACACGAACAACGTATTCGGAGAATCATGTTTAAAATTATGATTTTTATTTCTGCTGTATTTTTTATAATTTTACCTATATATGATTCATGAAACCCCAACACGGGGTTGACAAATTGTTAATTGATCTATCTTATACTAAAGCCTGGAATAGCCTACTTAAGTGGTGGAAAAGGACTGCCCTAATAGAAGGAAAAGAGGAACTTAAAAAGAAAGTAGCTGAAGTACAGGAGGGCTCCACTGATGAACAACTTATCCAAGAACTGGCTGATACTTGGAGGATGGAGGAAATGTACTGGCATTAGAGGTGTTGGGTCAATTGGCTCACTTTTGAAAAAAAAAAACCAAGTTCTTTCACCGTACTACTGTTCAAATGAACACTAAAATTTTTAGAGTAAAAGTGGATCAATCTAGATGGGTGAGAAAACAGCAAGAGGTCATTGCTGTGTTTGAAAGCTTTTACTATGATCTTCTTAGAAGTGATGGAGGGAATAGGTGGGAGAGTCTTAGAGCGTATAACTAATAATGAGGTGAAAACTGCTACTTTTCAGCTTTGCTCTGTCAAGGCAACAGGACCTTATTATCCAGGCTTCTTCTACCACAAATATTGGGATGTTCTCGGCCCTTCGTCACCACAGCAGCCATGAATTTCTTCGATGCAGGTGTCCGTCGTTCATCCCCGAATAATATTCTAGTAGTTCTTATCCTAAAATTGCCAAATCCTTTAGAAGTCTCTCATCATAGACCTAGTTTATTCAATATTCTCTTTAAAGCAATATCCAAAATCCTTGTTAATAGAATAAAGAGTGGCTACCTTTACTCATTTCTCCATATCAAAATGTTTTCATTGAAGGGAGACCCATCCGTCATAACATCATTGTGGCTAGTGAGGTATTTCACCGTATGAAATTCAAGAAAGGGAAAGATGGCTAGTGAGGACTAAGATTATCTATGATTAAAGCCTGTATAGAGTTGAATGGAATTTCTTGGAGTATGTTATGTTTGGGCTGGGCTTTGATAAGGCGTGGATTGAATTAGACTATGACCTGTGTTAGAACTTAGACCTGTCTTCTGTGAATTGAAATATAATTGGAAAAGTTCCAGGAAAGTCATTCCTAGTAGAGGTACTAGACAAGAACACCCCTTTTCCCTTTTACTTTTCATCCTTATTGCAGATGTACCTTCTGATTAACTTGACAAAGATGTACAAACGGGCACATTGCAGGGAATTTCACTGAAGGGATAGTCCTAAGCTAACACACCTATTTTTGGATGATCATTATGTCATCTTTCTTATGGCTACTAAAGACAACTGTAGTGCTTTGAGACCGAATATTGGCGATTATTGTCAAGCCTCAGGTCGTCTGGTTAATACCCAAAAATCCACTCTCTTCTTTATTCCTAATATTAACCAGGACTTGAGAAGGGATCTCAGTTCAAACCTAGGAGTAGCTATGGTGCAGTACCCAGTTACCTACTACTATCTGGGGTAGGTCCAAAACAGAGGCCTTGAAGACTGTTCAATCCAGAGGATGAAGGGTGGGAAGAGAGATCCCGGTAAAAACAGTCGCCTAAAAGGCAAATGGGGGAATGGGGTTTAGAGACATGATCAAGTTTAATACTGCTCTTCCAGCCAAAGTGGCATGGAGAATTCACAGCCCAGATGACCTGTGGGTTAGATTACTATAAGGCTAGAATTTCCCTCGTCGTTCTTTCTTGGAAGCATCTAAAGGAAGCAAGGCATCTTGGGTAGGGACTAGCATCCTGAACGGAAGATGATCACTTCTGAAGGCACTATGGCATGTTGAAAATGCAGAATCTATTTCCATCTGGTCTGAAAAGTGTATACCTAATGCCCTAACCTGTTAAAATGAGTCATAAGACTCATTTCTTAATCCATATTTGATGGGTTGAGTTGTTATATTAAGTAAATATGTCATAAATGAGTTTAGAATTGTGAAGCTCAAAATAATATGAATGTTAAATAGGTTCACAACTAATACTCAATCCATTTCAATGACTTTCTCTCACCCTTATTTGATCTCCTGTCCATACATTGTGCTATCACCTCAATTTAGGCATGATTTTCTTTATATTGTGTGAAATATAAAAGTGTTTTAATAATATAAGTCAAGTCGTGTATGGGTCGTGTATGGATTGAATTGGATATGGGTCACAAGATTTTTGTTGTATGAAAATGTGTCAAAATGAGTTATATATGTCAATTTGGGTCAGATCATCTTTGACCCGATCCACCTATTTGACGAGTTAACTGATACCTGAACTTCCATCTACATCTAAAACTAACGAGGAGGCAAAATTCTGTTGAAGCTGGAACACATTAAGCACAATCTGTTGGAGGGGGAAAGAGCTAATTTCTAAGGACCCAATAAGGGAATGGAAACTGAAAGCATATTAAGCACACTCTGTTGAAGGGGAAGAGAGCTAATTTCTAAAGACCCAATGAGGGAAGATATTTGGAAAAAAGGACATCATAATTGTTACAACTTTTGTATAATGCTTACTTGAGTGGCATAACTTTATATTTGTTCACTTGAATATCATAATTTAATTAAAGCGTTCACTTGAGTGTTATAACTTTTTTTGTGATAACTCAAATGCCACGTAACTTTTCAATCGATCATTTAAGCATCATAATTTTTAATTTTTTTTTTCATTATAAGTGAAATGTCATGTAGGATTTTTAACATTTGGATGAACACTATAAAAAGTTATAACACTTAAGTGATTAACCAAAAGTTATGATGCTCACTTACAACACTTAAGTGAATATTATTTAAAAGTTATGATATTCAAGTGAACGTTATATGAAAATTATGACATATATAGTGTCCAACAAGGGAAGATCTTTTATTCGAGAAGTTTTTTTTTTTTTTTTTTTTTCACTCTATTAAGTAGAATAGGTGGGCACAATCCCATTCTCACGTATTCAACATTCTCACTGCTCTTTCCAAGGAGGATCATCCTTTTCGTAGAATCAATTGGAGTAATTTACCAATGATAGATGAAATTTATCAGCCATCATGGAAGTTTATAAATAGGGATAAGTTTTAGGGTTAGTTTACTAAAAAACCTCAAATTGGTATACTTATGACAAATTTATTTCAAATTAATTTTTTGACAATCAAAAACTCCAAACTAGTACATCTGTAACAAATTTATTTTGAATTAATTGTTTGACTAACAAAAACCCCAAATTGGTATATCTGTGACAAATTTACCATAAACTAATCTTTTGACTACCAAAAGGCTCTAACTGATATACTTGTGATTTTTTTTTTCTTCATTAGCTTCCATCAAATTTAAATGTTAAATTTGCTGATCTAGATGACACATGGTGACAAGCCTGATGACGTGACAAATCAACATGGAATTTTATAGGGTAAATATCACAAAAAAATTCAAATTGATACACTTGTGACAAATTTAACGATACTCGTGTAATAAATTTTAGGTACACATATGACAAATTTGACAATTTTTTGTGGCATTGACCTATGGATTTTCACGTGGACTTGTTATATCATCATAATATGTCGCCATGTGTCATTCATGTAAGTAAATTTTACTGTAAAATTTGATGGAAGTTAAGAGAGGATAAATTTGTCATAGGTATACTAACTTGGAATTTTTAGTGGTAAAAAATTAGTTTGTGGTAAATTTATCACAGGCATACCAATTTGTGGTTTTTTATAGTCAAAAAATTACTTTAGAATAAATTTATCATGAGTATATTAATTTAGAGTTTTTTATTATAAAAAAATTAATTTAAGATAAATTTATCATACGTGTATTAATTTGGAGTTTTTATGATATTAATTCTAAGATTTAAAAGTGTTTTTGTTTTTGTTCAACGTACATTTGTTTAGATCTTTCTGAAATATTGCAAGGGATGGACTAGGGGACGAAGAGTGACGTCCGGCACCAATAGGGTTGCCTTTTCCGACTCGCAAGATTCTTCTTTTGTCGGCAGTCCTCACTGGGGTTATCATTATCT
Source organism: Eucalyptus cloeziana (assembly GCA_014182715.1). NCBI lineage: Eukaryota > Viridiplantae > Streptophyta > Magnoliopsida > Myrtales > Myrtaceae > Eucalyptus > Eucalyptus cloeziana. The sequence continues at coordinate 32,806,100 of CM024644.1, forward strand.
GAGTTCTGCATATACATTAGAATCATTTTTGGTTTTGGACGCCTACAAATCGATTTGACAGTTCAATAGCCCTTGTATTATCAACAGGCCTTATACTTGGCCTTATCCCCTTGGCATAAAAATGAGAGGCCTTTAAGCCGAAGACTGCCAAAAAAAAATTCAACAATATATGACGACCTGAAAGATAATTAACTCGTAGACAATAATATTTGATGGGAGGGCATTTTTCGATTGTTTAAACTTTCGATCAGAAATAGTTTTCTACATGGTATTAAGATATGGATTTTGATAAAGAGCATCTCCAGATATTTGTAGTGCACAATTTTTATTCTATTATGCACGAACATTATTTTGGAAGTTCAAAATATTTGAGAGAAAATTACTAAAAAATCCAAAATTACAATTCATTTCTAAAAATTTATCAATTTAATTCTAAGTCTTTTTGGCTTTCCCAATATATGATCGGAAATCACTAACATGGCGGAGGGCGGCCCTCGCTTGTGTGTTGCCCTCCCCAGCCCAAGTGAGGACAGAGCTCACCAAATTTGGCTATGGCGAGGATAGCCCTCGCCCAACGCTAGCGAGGGGTGCCCTCGCTAGATCTGGCAAGTTCAGCCCAAGTGAATGCCGCCCTAGCTGGATTTGGTGAGGGCTATCCTCGCTTGGGCTGGCGAGGGCAACACCCAAGCGAGGTAGGCCCTTGCTCGACCCGCTTGAGGGTCGCCCGAGGGCGAGGGTGACCCTCGACCCTCGCTCAACGCCGGTGAGGGCAGTGTTCGTAAAATTCTAAACGCAAGTGAACGTGTCGAACAAGTAATATAATGATGAGAAAAAGTATCGTCCCATGGAGATCGATGATTAATAATCTAATTAACTACTAAAATAGATTAATTCTAAAATTTATCTAACATATCAAAATCTAATTGAGAATAAATTAAAAAAAAATTTATAGACTAAATGCAATAAATCGATCAGATAAATATATTAGAGCATCCGATTTCACCATAATCACTAGATATGAATTTTAGATTGTTGTGAATACAAGAACGATATCAAACATGTGATAGCGGAATTTCCTAACCTATTTACTATCCTATCTCTAGATATAGCAAACCTACTCAGTTTATTAATCCACTATATCTCTATGTGAATTAAAATAAACATGAGTGCGTTAAAAACTATGAATATTCCTACCTTACAATGTGTCTTTTGAATCACCTTATCACCGAAAGTTACACAAATAACGCGGTATATCTCTATCCATGTTTAATTCATGGTTATATGTTATAATGAGCAATTGCATATTATCACTTCTCAGTCTCAAACATGCACATCAAATCATTCAAGTGGTGGCTAATCACTCAAAAACATTATGCACAATAATATATAACTCACATGAATGAAATCAATTGTAAAACATAAAAATCATGAAATTCACATCATCATGGTTAGGCTACATCGTAGCCTTAACAAAAGAAAATTATAAGAAAAAATAAAAATAAAAATTAAACTCAGCATTTTGAATCAAACAACAAAAATTCTGTCACCACTTTTGTCTTCTCTTCAAAATACTTGAAAAACTCTCAGAAGAATGAAAAACGATCTAGCAGAAAAACTCGCTGCTCTCTCTCTCTCTTAATGTTCTCTTCATAGGATATATCCAAGAACCTTATCTCCAAGCAATTGCGCACAAAATCAAGGAGTAAATAAGAGGATTTTGATTTGATATCTATCTCCCACTACTGCTTGATTTGAATTCCTCAGTTTTGTCATTTTTTTCCTTATCTTCTCCATATATCATTATTCTGCATAAATAAGGAAAATTGAAATAATTAGAAGGAAATACAAATATTTTCTCATAGATATTGCATTAATTGTTGCCTAAAATAGGTAAAATAACTCTATTTTTATAGAGTTATTAGGCAGCCCTCGCTTGAGTCCAGCTTCCTTTCGCCATGGCTGGTGGAGGGAAGAGAGAAGAAAAAGAAAAGAAAAGAAAAGTTTAAAAAGTAAAAGACGAAAATGCTCCATAATTTAGGGTAAATGTATCACACGAATATAAGTTCGAGGTTTTTTGTGTTATGAAAAAAAGTTTGGGGTAAATGTGTTATGGTTAGCAAAGTTTGGGAATTTTCATGTCACAAAAAGTTTGGGGTAAATTTGTCAGTTTGGCAAAGTTTAGGATTTTTGGTGCTTTTTCCCTGTTAAATTGATAATGATTTATTTATCTAGATTGATCTACAAGATTGATATGCCAAGGGTTTGTTTGTTTGAATTTGTGGAAAAGAAAAAGGTAATTTTTTCACTTTCTTACTAAAATCAATTATAATTCACGTGTCAACGTTTAAAGGGAAAATTTCAAGATCATTTTCTAAAAAAAAAGTCAAAAGTGGACTTTGTTTTAACAAGGGTTATGATCAAGCCAGTCTCAAAAAAGTTGGAACTTGCTAGTTGGCCAAATGCTTGCCAATGTGATTTTTCCAACGATGGGAATACGGATTTATTATGCCCTGAAGCCCATTTAACTATCAACTTTTGATTATGAATGATGAAGGAAATTCTCTTTCGAACAAAAAAAAAAAAAGGAAGGGACAATTTGGTCAAAATAAAAACTCAAAAAAAAAAAAAAATTGCCACCGATTGCTTCTTCTTTCTTCCCAAATTTCTTTCGTTTTTTCCCATCCCACGATTCTTAAAGTTTCCTTCTCAATCTTCTCTTTTCCATGTCTCGATTTTGATTGTCTGTCTCACTATCTTTATGTTGAATTAGCTCCGGGGAGTCTCTGGAGAACAGCAAGTTGAGTGAGACTCTCAAGTTTGGGGAAATTGCATCTTTTTAACCCATTAACAATTGAAACCAAAGGTGTGTTTGTTTCACGGAAAACGTAACGTTTTTGGAAAATGTTTTCCGGAAAACCATTTTCCTGGAAAATGGTTAGTTTTCCTTTATTTGGTGATACATGACTGAATGTATTTTTTGGTATTTGGATCACATTTAAAAAATGATTGAATGACATTTGACCTAATAATTGATAATAGTATGCCTCTTACTTCCAAATTAATTTGTTGAGTCCATCACTCTTTTTAACTTTATATTTATTTTTAATAAAAAATCGAAATTATAATTATTTTTCATATTTCAATTTTTTTTTTTTTTTTTTCTTTTCTTCATTCCTTAGCTTGTGGCCGGCAAGGCGAGGCCTAGGCCGCGCCAGATCGGCGAGATCGAGCCTTGCCTCGACGTCGGCGAGACTTAAGCTCGTCGGTGTAGGCGGGGCCTCGCCTCGCCAGATTGGCGAGATCGAGCCTCGCCCAACGCCGGTGAGCTCGAGGCTTGGCCTCGCCGACGACCGGCGAGGCTCGAGCTCACCGCGTCGGGTGGGGCCTCGGCCTTGCCGGATTGGCGAGATCGAGCCCCGCCCAACGCCGGCGAGCTCGATCTCGCTTGTGGTCGGTCACCGGTCGTCGTCATGGCCGGTGGCCGGAGAAGAAGAAAAAAAAAAAGAAAAGAGAAAAGAGAAAAAGAAAAATAATTATTAAAAATTAAAAATTATATTTTTAAAATATAAAAATAATTAAAAATTATATTTTAAAAAATAAATAAAAATTATATTAAAAAATTAAAAATTCGATTTTTTTTAAAAAATATTTTAAAAATAATTATAAAAATTTAAAAATATATCTTTATAAGAATAATTGTTTGTAAAACCAAGCATCAAATCTAAGCTTTGATAGATTCGGAAAACGTTTTCCGATCCTTTCAAAGGGGAAATCATTTTCCTGTGTTGACACCTAAATTTTGGCAGCCCATTTAGTCATTAGGGGTTAATTTTATCTTTTGAAAATATTATAATTCATTTGCATAGCATATAGTTTTATGTGCATTTATTTTTATTTTACATGTTTTGCATTTTTATTTTTAGGATTGGTGGTGGATGGGTTCGAATTAATATTTTTTAAGCTTTAGTTCGGCATGGTTAGGCTAGGCCCGTGAAAGGAGATAATTAACCTAAGCCCGTCGTTATTTTTAATTAATTATCTATTGAAAAATTAAGATTTTATGCGATATTATGATGATTTTTGAAAATTAAGGAAATCGCATTATAATCTTATCTTTATCAATAGATGAGAAAATCGGAGGAGATTATTCACGAGATAAGAATTTTGTGATCAGGAGGTTATAAGTAATATTCGTAGGATGAAATATTAAAAAAAAAAAGAAGATCACGTTTGTTTCGCTTATAAAAGGTGCATACGGAATTCACTAAAGAGAGGGGCTTTTTGGTTTTCTTTGGAATCAAAAGGAAAAAGAACAAAAAAATCAAAGGGGAAGAAGGGAGAGAGAAGCCATCCGTGCGTGGGAGAAGGGAAAAAGCAAAAAAAAAGAAGAAAAAGTGAAGTGAAGGGAAAGGTAAAAGAGAAGCAAAGAGGGGGAAGTGATTGGACATTTACTGTTCATCGTCTTCCCCACATTCGCTGCCCCCATTTGCTGCGCCGCTCCACCTCACCGCGCCGTCAGCCACCCGACACCCTTGCTCGCCTTCTCCCGACGCCAGGGAACGTCGATTGTCGCTGTGCCTGAGTCCAGCGTCGACGCCGCTAATCTGTGCCCCTCCGGAGTCGCCCCCTGCCTCGCCACGACGCCCTCCACCGCGCGACGCCCGCACCACCACCGCCTCAGCCTGCCGCGCCCCCTGCACACCACCGCGTACCGCCTCACCTGTGACCCACGCGGACCCGTGACTTGCCCGCAGCTCGATCCTGCGTCCTCACCCGCGAGCTCCGCGATTTGCCCGTCTTCCGAGCTGACCGCCGCCACACCACCCTCGCCGGAGCTCTGCCGCCGGTGATTTCCCTTTGCTGGACCCACGAACGTGCTGCCCTCCATTTTCCTTAGGTTGTTTTTCTTTTATTTTTTTTATTTTTATTTTATGTTATTTTACTTTACTTTTAGTTAGTTTTATTATTATTGTTTAAGTTGAATATTGTGAGGTAACTTTTAGGTTATAATTCTTATAGGCATTATCCATAGGATTTGTCCCTAAAGTTATTATAATTATTTAATTTGACCCGTAAGACGTCGGATCATTTTTTTAATTATGATAATTTTTGGGGGTTTGTTTATGATATATTAATTGTTGAATCAATATATTTATTAATTTGATCCGTAAGATTTCGGATCAGGTTTTTACTTATTTTGATTTATTGTCGTGATGTTCGGGGTTAAAAATAATCGTTAATTTGACCCATGAGATAATGGATTATTTTTTCGTTTATTTTAATCCTTTATTTGTTGAATATCTTGTTTGTTTAGATTTAATGTTTGTTTTAGAAAATCACTAAAAAAAATCAAAAAGATATTTGAATTAGGATTTAGTTTGTTATAGAATATTTCTTGTTATCTTGCATATCTAGGATAGGGATTTCAGTTCGAAAAATATAAAAAAACAAAAAATGCATTCATTTAGGATGTTAGTTTTTGTTTAATTTTAGTTGTATGTTTAATTACGTGGCAATTTCAAATTTCGAATTTTATAAAAAATAATAAAAAATAAAAATATCATGCATATGTCATATAGAATTAGGGCATGCTTTGCATGTCATTGCATATTAGATAAAATTGCATGTTTAATTATGAATTAGTTTTAATTTTGAATTGCATAAAGAAAAACACAAAAAAATCATTGTGCATATTAAGTTAGAAATACATGTTTCATTTTAAATTTAGATAATCTTTTTAGATAAATTGCATCTTAGGTTAAGATAATGTCTTAATTTAAAGTAGGATTTAATACGACTTAATCCTTAGTTTAAACTAGATAGAATTTTAATCTAGCTAGATCATTTTTGCATTCGAGTTTCATGAAAGAAAATACAAAATTTATCTCTGCATAAGTTAATTTCAATTTTAAGGATAGATTGCATTTTAAAAAATAGAAATATCAAATGTACGTCATTTAGTTTTTATTAAGTTCATTTAATTAGAACTTTCATGTCATTAGACTAAGTCATTTAATAAATGCGCGTGACATATAACCCGTATAATAAATTGCATGTTACATGTCATTTTAGTTAAGATAATTTTGTACTCCATTGCATTGCATGGCATGTCATTATAATTAGGCCATTTAGATTGTATTTAATTATTGCATAGTTTAGGTCATGTTGTCATGTCGTACTAGAATAGTGACATGCATTGCATAAGTTATGATTTTCATTAAATAAAGTGAAAACAAAAAAAATTGATTGCTTGTTAATTAGGAATCGTATTTAGGATTGTTAATGTGAATTCTGATTTAACATTGCAGATGCTTTCGTTACTTTAAGATATGTTTTGCATTATTTAATTGCTTTCTTGATGTGTTAAATTGGTGGTATGTGCACCCGCATGATCATCTCACATGTTAGGAAAGTGAATTAAAATTAAATCAAGCTGCCTGCAAAACATTTTTAAAATTAAAAAAAAAAAGGTACCGAAAGGGTACTAGGATAGTCTAGTGTAATCAAGTCTCCGTACCCAAAATCTCGATTCGTAGGAGTAAGATAATCTTCCGTTATTTTACTTAGGTTTAATCGACCTACCTAAACCTGATTAGTGGCGACTCTAGATAATAATCTTTTGCATGTTAAAACCCTAAGTCGCAATTTGGTATGGGCTTGGGAGAGCCCGAACTAAGTTTAAAGACTTAGTAGTCCATCAACCTAGTTTTAGGTGGCAAACCCGAAAAAAAGGGGTCGCGACATCCTGAATTTAAGTTTTGTTAGGAAAACGTTTTCTGTTGACTAAGAAAACGTTTTCCGTTGACTCATTTTTCTGAGTAAACTAAACGCCGGAAAATGAGGAAAATGTTTTCCCTAAAAATGTATTTCGCGAAACAAACACACCCCAAGAGAAAGATTAAACTGCACCATCTGCACAGAAAATAGATCAGAATAAATGGGTCATGGTGAGAAGAGCTAGATATCACAAGAAGCGGACAAAAGGGAGACTTGCAAAGATGGTGAGATGCAAAGGGGGAGGGGTGGAGATGGATGATGCGGAGGCGTGAGAGCTTTATTAATGACGAGAATGATTGCCGGTTAACTAATAAGGAGTTGTCGATTCTCGACTTCTGTCGATGAAGTTTCGTTTCACCACAATAATTGCTAATTAACAATATATTGATAGGAGGCTACTCTGAGCGATTTCCTTGGCTATTTATTGAAGTTCTAAGATAGTTATCTTTCGTGTAAGGCTGGTGGACGAATTTTGAGAGATTGATCCCAAGGTTGAATGGTCAAGATTACAAGTCTCCATGTCATTAATTGCATCTCTGAATTCCTAGGTCCTTATCATGTTTTCTAGTATGTCTTTAATATTTGGAAAGTCCCCATGTCTTTTATTGTTTGCCTATTTTCTAAGTCTTAGTCCTTATAATTAGAGGAGTGTTCTCGGTTATAACAACGTAGACTTGGTGAATATACGAGAATTCCTTTGCAAGAGTGAATATTAATCCGGATTTTTTTTATCTAATATTGTTGGTGGTGAGTCAAACAATCTTTTATCTTTGGCCAATAGAGGAATTCTTTACACCTTGATAATGAGTTGCCATCTATTTCGGTACTTTATCTTGATTGGTGGATTGTACCTCTACGCTTCGGGAGTGAACTTTTCAGATCCTTCGTCCTTTACACATCAACTCACACACTTAATCAGAAATTTCTTATACTTCAAGACACCTGTCCATACACATATACGAACAAACCCCATTCCAGGAATTACTCGTTCCACGCAAGCACCAAAAGACAGCAAGAGAGACGACCCTTGGCAATTTAATTCCTAGTCCTAGTTCTTCGCTCTCGCAATCGCTTTCGATGAGCTAGGGTTTTCAATCTGGTGCCTTCCATCGGCGACGATGGGGCTTTCTCACGCAGCTCGCCATTTGTTTCAGCAGCTGGATCTCGGGCATTACGATGGCGAAGGCTCCACTGAGTCCCGATGGCGGCAATCACAAGAGCAGCAACCACAAACCTTGCTCCGGCGTCCGCGAGCAGGACGGGTACCTCCTTTTTGCCAACATTGGCCGCATCATGAAGAAGGCTCTCCCCACAAACGGTAAGATCACCAAGGACGGAAGGCGACCACGCAAGAGGAAAGTTTCTGTTTTGCGGTGCAAACGCGATGAGATTTTATTTGTGTGTGCGTGTTTTTCTTTTGTTGGATGGGTAGGCCCAGTGAAAGTGCCAAATAGAGAAGGTGCAGGGAAAGAAGAAGACGGTAAGAAGGGAAAAAAAGAAGTAATTCAGAGTTTTTATATTTTAGGGATTTCTTTTACAAAAGTGCCCCCGTGGTCCGGCCACCAGAAAAATGATTTGTTTGCTGTGAACATTTGGTTGGCTGTACGAGCTTAATCACTTATTTGATATTGGCTTGGTCATTTCAAATTCTTATTTGAAATAAAGTTTAATATGAACCTTCTTTTGAAAAAAATATCCAATTTTAAGTTAAAAATTTTCTAATCTTTCTCGATTTTTTTGTTTAAATAACATTTTTGATTTGTTTCATGATAAATAAATGATTTGGAAGATATTTTCTTAAAAATAATCGCTTATAACACTTGAAATAATTAATTAATAAAAAATATTTTCATTATTAACGATAATTTATATCTAAAAATTTTTGCAGACGATAAAAATATTATTTTTATCTTTATTTGCGTAAACTATATAAAATGATTATTTTTAAGAAGGTATTTTTAAATTATTTATTTTTTACAAAATTATTAAATATCTGACACTAGAAGGCGTTGAAATGGGCACCTCAAAATTTAAAATAAATGATTGATTGACCGAAAAAGATGTATTAATATGGTTCCTTCGGCAAGTCCAATCACATGTTGTAACGCGGAAAGATTCGGTCGGTCGTTGTCACATCACAAATGCGGCCGGCGAAGTTGAAATGTTTGAATTTAATACAGTGGGGAACTGACATTAGTAACTAGCCCCACTGCCTCGTCACTCTATAATGCCTATCAAGCACCGAAATTTATTTCTTCCTCTCTGGCGGCCCTCTTTAGGCATTCTTTCGACTTTTCGACTTGGATTAAATCGTCTTCTTAAAAGCAAATTTGAAGTAATCCATCTTCAAGACCAATTCAGATTCTTCTCACAATGTCATGATGAATAATTTCTTTCATTTTCAGATAAAAATAGAACGTGATGAATTTCTCACGTAACATGAAAATGACACAATTATTTATGAAGTACAAAAAAGCGAAAAATTGAAAATCAATCTTTCACATTACCAAAAGCATCGGCACGAGGCTTAATCTTCATGATCTGACTTAGGCAAGTTAGGTTCATCATCAAGTTCTAGCAGCTGATTCACTACCGAGGCCATGGTGGGTCTCTTGTTCCTGTCCTCCGCTACACATGACACACCAATCTCAACAAGCTTTCTTGCCTGTTTCCTGCTATATTGCCCTTTCAATCTCTCGTCCACCAAATACTCTATCCCCAAATCCTCCCCAAATTGAATCCTCCTCTTCATCTCCCGGTTGAAGACCATCAGCTCGGTTTCCCACTCCTTAGTCTTTGCTTTCGAGAGCCGAACCCCCCTCACTATCTCCAGGACCATTACACCATAACCGTATACATCGACCTTCGTGGTGATGGGGAGATTCAGGGCCCACTCAGGTGCCATGTAGCCCTTCGTGCCCCTTATGCGCGAGAATTGTGAATTCACGGTGTCCCTCCGGAGCAGTTTCGCCAGTCCAAAGTCCGCGATCTTGGGCTCAAATGTCTTATCCAATAGAATATTCTCGGGTTTCACATCGCAGTGGATGACCCACTCGTGGCACTCGTGGTGCAGGTAGGCCAGGCCTCTGGCCATGCCTAGCGCAATCCTGAACCGATCCCTCCACTCGACGATGTTCCCAGAGAACAAGTGCTTGTCCAGGGACATATTCTCCACATACTCATAGACCAGGAGCTTGTGCTTGCCTTCGCAACAGAAGCCCCACATCCTCACCAGGTTCATGTGATTTATCCTCCCAATTGTATTAACTTCAGCCCAGAAGACCTCCTCCCCACGGTACACATCTCCGAGTCTTTTTACGGCCACGACCCTTTCATCCGCTAAAACGCCCTTGTATACTGATCCTGACGCTCCTCTCCCTATCTCTCCCTTGAAGTTCTGGGTCACGCTTTTGAGTTCCTCATAGCTGAACCTCCTGAACTGGCTCATTATCGCGTGGTACCCGTCTCCCACTATGCTTTGCGCATTACACTTTCTGAAGAGAATCCACCAACCCGAGAAAAGGATAAGGATCTCGGCCGCCCCAATTCCGGACAAGAACCAGTAGAGGTAGGTCCATCTCACCGTGTCATACATGGTCAATGAACCTTCCGCTGAATGTTCTCCAGTTGCGGAGCAATTGAGATTGCTGCCGTTGTGAATCTGCTCCAAGGATGCCACCATGGAGAAGGGCAGTTTGAGATGTAAAGTTCCAGGAAAAGACGGGTCCTTGTAGCCGTTGAAGAGCGACCTCTTCCCGTAACACGATCTTTGCGTTTCCCTGTAGTTGAACCCCAAGCAGCTGCAGTCGTCCAAACAGGCCTGCCTGCAGTCATTGAACGAGGCGCTGCCGATGTAGATGGCATCGAACCCATAATAGTCCGTGTTGGGAAGCGCCAAGAACTTCACGTCCTGAGACTTGGAGCAAGTGAAATTGAACCTGGGCTTGCAACCTTTGTTCCAATCAGTAGGTTTGCTCATCTCATGACCAGGAGGGCATGTGCACTTGGGCTGAGGTGTGTACACACAAATCCCATTCCTCCCACATATCCCGTGCACATTGCACAATCCCGGAAGCGCCTGCCATGTCACCATCCAAGACCCGGACTGCTTGTCCAAGCTGTAGAGCCTCAGGTTCCCGTCCTGGTCCATTGTCAGCCGCCTTTTGATCCCAAGGCCACGGTCGGAAGCATCGAATTGAAACTGGTCGCTTGATTGAAAATGGCCCGTCTCATCAAGGACTGCGATCCGGCTACTGTTGTAATTCGTTCTCCCATTCCAGAACACGTCTAAGTTCGGGTTAGGCCAATAGATGCTGGATATGTCTGGGCCGTCATACATCAACCTCAGCACATTGTCATTGTCGAAGTATAAGTTGAAGTAGCCAGAGTAAAAGGCTCCTCCTTTAAGAGACACCAATTTCTTGCTCTTCGTGAGGAGCTGGTTTGGCAGCAGAGTATCAGTTGGATAATCAAAGCTTTGCCATAGAATTTTACTATCGGACTTCTCAGCACAAGGTTGCCTGTTTTCAAGAGCTCGAGCGAACTGGCATTGGTGGAAATCGTGTTGGTCTTCCAGACCACGGAACCATCCACATTGGTGAGGACCAAGGCGCCAGTGCCCCGGAGAGTGAGCTTGGAGCCTCGGCCATTAACGGGATTGTCCCGGTTGGCCATCCAAACGACTGTCCTGTCCGAGGTGTTGGTGAACCAGATCGAGAACCAGTAAGCATTGCCTCCAAGACCATAGAAGCCGCATGTGAAGGTCTTATCTGGGGATGTTAGTGTGTCGGAGTCATGTTCTTCAACTGACAGAGAAGAGCCTCTACGCAAAACGTCTGAGCTTGCAAAGGGAAAGCATGTGGAAAATAGAATGAGTGGGAAGAGAGAAAAACTAGAAAATGTCATGGCTGTGGGTTTCATCGCTGGAGTTTTACGAATTGTAAGGACAGAGAGTTCTCGATTTTGTTTTGTTGATAGATGTTTGAAGTGCACGTCGATGGCGCAAAAACACGTATAAACGGTGAATAATAAAAGTCAATGACTTGCCCAAGTCGAATGTCTTTTTTTATTTTTAGAAAATGGTTCGGCTTAGATGACGTCAACTAAGGATAGTTGACTTTTTACATAAAAAATCATAAGAGGGTCCACACAATTAATTTTAAAGAATATGATGAAAGAAAAACTAAATTGGATACCTAAATATAAATAATTACATATTATAAAGAAATTGTTAATGTTATTATATAGATCTATTTAATTTAAAAGATGAAAAAAACACTTGAAATCGAGTATAATATTTGACATTTTTTTGCGTTAAAAGCCTAGTTCATCGGCAATCTTCAATCCCATTAGAAAAAATAAATCTCCAACTTCATTTCATCCTCCCTCTCTCTGTGACAAGTCTGGCCATGTCTATGTCGGAACATTTGTGTTCATGCTGGGGTAGGCTTTCATCTAAACTTAGAGATATAAAACATGAGCGGAAACTGATTCACTTCTTTATTTATTTTTACTAGCATTAACATGTAGTGTATCACGCGATCCATATGTTTTATGCTGAATCTACAATGTACTGATAACTATGCGACAATTTTTTTTGGGAAAAAAAGATGGGTAATCGAACATATCCTAGAACTTGTGCAATTGATATGTTTCTTGAGGGTTCCGGAGCCTGTAGAATGGGTTAAGGGTTTCAAAAACCTAGAACTAGTACTTATATAGTACGTTTCTGGTTTGAGCAAATACCCAAATGGGAAACTGTACTCCCCTACTCACATTTTTACCTTCAAGGAGCACTTGAGTAAACTTTTTAAAAGGGTTTTGTTAATGAGTCCCGAAGTAATGATTAAGTGTATCTAATAAGGAATGTTTTGATTCGAATGCGTTGATTACGCATAACATGATCACCACGAAGTTTTATTAATGAGTTTCGAAGTACTTATTAAATGTATTTAATAAGAAATATTTTGATTTCGAATGCGTCGATTACATATGACATAATAACACGGAACTAATATGTTTCTAGGTAATTTTGAAGCCTACAAGATGTGTTATGCATTTCAAAAACCTGGAACTAGTGCTTTATAGTACGTTTCCAGTTTGAACAAATACCCTACCGGGAAACTGTACTCTCCTATGTACACCTTTGCCTTTAGTTAGTTACTTAAACGATTAGAAATCAAGAAGCACTTGAGTAAACCTTTTAAAAGGGTTCTGTTAATGAGTCCCAAAGCACTTATTAAGTGTAACTAATAAAGAATATTTTGATTTCGAATGCGTCGATTACGGCAATCACGGTGCGCTAGAAAATTGTTCGGTTTCTTTAAAATGGTTCTTTATTAGTGTCCCAAGGACAGCCCTTAACAAGAATCTTCTCAAACTATTAGGATATTTGCTTAACTTTTACAGGTGCGGTGGGACCCACCAACTCTCCATAGAAAAACAATCCCATGCGCTTTCAAAAGAGATTAGTAATCAGTTTCCACGTTTAGTCACGGATCATATCGATGATCGAATATCAAATTTTAGAAAAAGTTATAAAAATCAATGCAAAGGTGATCTTCTTAGGGTCAATCAATTGTTGTCCTCATCTTGTAAGTGGTGTGAGAGTGGTTTCAGGTTTCGTCCAAATACTGTAGAGATTTTATTCAGAACCTAGAAGTCACTCATTAGAATAGGTTAATCATTTTTTGGAACGTGAAAACTACTTTACATATCTTGAACCGGAACCCACCTTGTCATAGATTTCAAGATTGGTTTTACCTAAATTCTACCTATATTAACAATTCAACAATTGTAGTAAATACCTTTAATGATCACCATTTATTGGTATAATTTATCAATCATAACTAATGTTTATACACAAAAAAATATGAAATATTAATAAAGTAAAAGTTTCAATTATAAAATTGAAGCTTAGATTAGTGGTTCCAAATCATACACTTATTATCGGACGTCATGGATATTGCAAGATCGCGTGAAAATATAGACAAAAAAAAAGAAATACAAAAACTTTTTCCAAGTTCTAACTTGTTCTAGGTTCCAATTTCCACCTATCTATAATCTGGAATCTATTGTTGAAATTGGTTTCCCAATTTTTGAAACTTGGAACCTACTTTACATATCTTAAAACTTGGAACCATACAAGTTTTCACTGTTCTTCAGTTTTAGGTTTTACCCTATAATCATGTTTACCCTTAAGAAATGGGTCAAGTTGGGTCCTATTGGCTGAGAATATCTCAAAAACAAAACCAAGTAGCAATCGTGAGTTGTCAAAATGGCCCCATGTGTAAGGACCAACCTAGGGATTATTCCCTTGGTCCAAAAATAGACGAGCGTGGAAATGGACTGGAAACAATACTTTTTATTTCTATTTGGAGTAAAATAAAAGTACCATGTAGAGTTCTGCCGGCACAACAATCATTGTGCAACCGTGAGAATAACAAAATATTACGAGTTATAAATTTTGGAAGGAGTATACTTGTAGCAATTTCTAATTATTTGTTCATTTATATTTTTGTGGCCCAATAGACTGTTATTATCACGGTGGATTACAAATTTTCACTTAATCATTTCTTTGTCGTTTATCAAATGAAATACATAAACTTAGGGGCATTCCGAACATTACAAATAGAACTAATAATGCGAGAGGATGGAGATTGGAAGTCTCCACATAATAGCTAATGCAATATTGGCTTGGGAATACTTGAAATTTTGTAGAGTGAAGCTCTACCTATAATGATTTTACTCACCTTAACCAAAATAATGTGGATAATAGTTCATTTTCCACCAAAAAAAGGGACCCTAAAAGTATATCTCTACGCTATTGGATTTTATAGTTATGTTGCATGGTAGAACCTAAATATGAATGAAAATAATAGTAAAAAATAGGCTTCTGGCTTACTATGGATTATCTCACTCTTATGGTACGCAATAATTCAATCTTCTACTTGTCACAAAAAGAAACTCTAATGTATGCGAAAGCTAGACATTAAGGACCTTGCGTGTTATGTGAACACCTGTTTGAATAAACTACCATTAATTTGATTGAAGTGCGCTGGCAATTCATGTTCACTTGTTATAATTGGGTTTCATAGATGAGTTTATAATTGGGTTTCATAGATGGGTTAAGTTTTGTAATTGAAAAGCACTATATTTTTTTGTTAATTTGTTTTATAAAACTTATGTATGCTTTGGAAATTCGTATCAATTGGTGTCACTTTTGAATTTATCAGATGTTTATGTTGCTGTATTCTGGTCAACTTTGTTTAAATATGTGTTTGTGACTTAGAAAGATTATGAAATCAATGCCTACGGTTGCATATTCCCAATCAAGAAGCACGGGGTTACTTTATTCCAGAGCACTTCATTTTCTAGAGACAAGGACGGCAGAAACCTCTCCTCTGTCCATTTGTCTGAAGCACGCGGTTTACGCACATAATTAATTATACTGAATTTGGATAATAATAAAACTTAAATTAGGAAAATCCCAACATTGGATCTTCCAAATTAGTTGGCTCCTACAGTAAATGGAAAGAAATTGATTGGCGAAGTGATTAAGACAATGATACTCAATTTAGCTCTTCGTAATTATATACTGTGATCTATTAATTTTTCGCCTAAAATATTTACATATCTCACTCTTTATAGTAAGGATATTCTGAAATAGGGAAGAGTACAAAAAAAGTCATAAATCTATTATGTTGGTACAAATTCAGTTTTAAACTTTTTAATTGGACCAATTTAATTCTAAACCATTCCACATTAGTACTAATTTAGTCTATTTGGCTAATTTTGGCTAGTCAACATTGATGTAGACGCTAATTGATGGCTGGATGCTAATGTGACAATTTCTAAATATTTTTTTATTTTTCGATTTTTTTAATTAATTTTTCCCCCTTTTTTCTTTTCTTTTCCTTCTTCTTCCTCCTTGGACTTTCCTTGCTGAGGCTCGCGGCTATTGGGTGAGGGCAGCAAAGCTACCGATTGCTAGTGAAGGTCGCAACCTTTGCCTGGGGCCGCGGGCGAGGTGGCTTCGCCTAGATTTGGGAGAGGCCAGCCTCACCCGCAGCCCTGAGCGAGGTCGAACAAGGGCTTTAGCACCAAATGGCCAAAATTGGCTGGATGGACTAAATTGGTATCAATGTGATAATGTTTAAGACTAAATTGATCCAATTGAAAGGTTTATGATTGAATTGATATCGATGCAATAGATTTAAGACTTTTTTGGTATTTTTCTCTCTATATCTTTTTATCTTCTCCCTTCATCTAAGGTTTTCCTTGCCACCATTTGGTACATTCACATTTGTTTGAGTCAATAATAAAATTATGGTAATCGATATGAAAAGACAGAAATACCTTATTGCATGTCTTGAAATTGACATGGTGTGACCTAAACCTGCCTTCTCATGTTCGTGTCACGAGTCAGTTGTTTGGGATCGATCACGCACTCGTGTGGCCTTAGGATTTTCGATCCCAAGTCAGCCTCACACACACACACACACGCATGAACACGAGGGTCGTTTGAACAAAGGGGCGAGTATATTTGCTATGAACGAGTTGAATACAATAAGGGGGGAGGAGAGATCTCTATTTATACAAGTTTGAGTCTCATCTCATTTGTCGATTGTTCCACCAATCTAATGGCTGTGTTTGAATACATGCCATCATTACAAGTTTGTATAGTAGGCCACTCAGGCCCCGTTTGGTTTGGCTTTCCCAAGGAGCTTTGGGCCCCTAAAACCCCCTGGGAAAAAATTTTGGTGTTTGGTTCAGCATTTGGAGCTCCCCTTCTTCAAATGCTTGCCTTTGAAATGCTGAAAGCTCAATGCAAGTGGGGACATGCTTTGGGTATTTCAGCATTTTCGGCATGCTATTCCTTTTATTAATGAATTTTTGCTGATTGTCTATTTTACCCTCAAAATTTTAGTAAAAGTCCAATTTTACCCAATACAAAACAAAATCCTAACTCTTTCAACGCTTTCCTCTGTTCTGCAGCATCACTCCATCACGCGACGGCTCTCTTCTTCGTCTCTCTCTCTCCCTGCAACTCGCACCACTTCATCACGCAATGGCTCTCTTCTTCGTCTCTCTCTCTCTCTCTCCCTACAACTCGCACCACTCCATCACGCGATGGCTCTCTTCTTCATCTCTCTCTCTCCATGCAACTTGTGTGAGGGAAGAATTTTGTTTGACAAAGACCTGATAAAGGCCGAAGTTTGTTGCGACGAGTGAGCGAATCTGAGATCTGGATCTTCTACCCTCTTGACGAGCGAGCGAATCCGAGATCCGAGGTTGATTTTGTTTCTCTTTGATCATTTGCTTCTGTTTCAAGTTGGTTGGTGTTGATTCATCGTTTGTTTGAATGGTCATTAGTCTGTTGTTATGTTCCGCATGGCTTTGTTGTGGATTTGTTGTGAGATTTGGCTTTTTGCTTGGTTGGAGAAGGAGATGCACAGGAATTTGCCATCTATCGATATTCATTGGTTGTTTTATTACATCATCGTACCGAACTGCTCATAATGGGGAGTGTTTATGAATATGCAAAGTTTGAAGTTCCATATGTGAACTTATAGACCTACCAGAAACATATCTGACAGTGAAAAGCTGTTTCAAATGGTGGAATTTTCTTTTTGGACTAATATGAATGTAATCTAGTTGGGGGCTTTTAGTTTTATATTGGTTAGACAGTACGTTGGTGTGATCGTTTGTAAGAATATACCATAAATGTTTTGAGAAATTGGTTCTCTTTAACTACAACTTTGTATGTGGTCTTTGGTCTGGCCTAGTGTGCAAGTTGAAAATTTTATGGAAGCATCTTAAGTGTGAGATCAGGCATGTTTGTTGGTACAAATCTGGAGTTCTCTGGTTTTTCTGCATTTGGCCGAGCATTGTTTTCTATAGCTTTCGAGTTATTACCTTGAGAGTTGATGTTGGGATTGTTCCAGGAGATGTTAGGTTCTGAAGATGAAAAACATGATGGTTGATACTTGTTGCTCTCTTTCTCATCATGGATCCGGAGCTTTCAAAAATGTAATCTATGAAAGATTTAATCTTGAAGTTCACTTTGGTTCTACATTAGTAACCACTGTGCATTTAATTTGTGCAAAGAAGAAATTAGGTTATGACTTTCAGTTACATTAATATTTGTCATGGAAGATGTTAGAGAATGCCCTCAGGTCATTAATTAGCTGAAGTCGCTAGACCTTTTGAAACTATAAATGTTAGAAAATAATGAAAAGTAATACTCCTCAACTCAAGCAATAATTGCTGTGGTTAAAAACTAATAATAAGCCTCTATTTGGAGCATCAGCTACTGGAACTCTTATGCTAGGGATTGGAAGTAGAGAGTCAGAAAGCAAAACGGAGTGCAACTGTGGTAGAAAATTTTCTTGTGGTCTCGTTTGTGCTATTGTTTGAATGCGTTATAGTGTGTCAAGTTAATGTTGCCTTCATCCAAGTAATTCTCGAAACCTAAATGGATTGCAAAGATCCAATGTTATAGCACCATTTACCCATCTTCTTAATCCCATAGAAGTCTTGGATTAGGAACTTGATGTGAACCAGTTTGTAAGGTCAGACTTGTTTGAAAGTGCTTTTCATTTGCGAAATGCTGTTGTTTTAGTACATGTTTTTATTTATTTAGAAGTCTAAGAAATTATGTTAACACACCAGCTATTGCTATCTTATATGTCAGAGAATTTTGTTCATTTTTTAGATGTTATGTAGACTATCTTCTGCTCCAAAAGAAATCCACTGCTCCAAAAGTAAGAAAATCCTCCGCTTGACTGCTTCATAAAAACTTTTTGTGCTCAAATAGCATGATCCTACCCATTTTTGGCTCCATGGAATAAGTCGATTATTTAAAGAGTTTCAGTCAGTGGTTAACTAATATTGGTACTCCTTGTAGGTCGAAACAGCATTTATTTTTCACGTCCATATCTGACCATGCACAAACAGAGGCTCGCAGTTGAATTTTAATATCCTTCAATGCTTCAAATGTGTGCAGCATGTTTTTCTCAATGTTAGTTTTCTTTTCTTTAAGTGAATATCTTCTAGTTTTTTTAATAAGAGAGGGCTTGAGTGGGTTTTTAACTAATAAAAAGTCAGAAATCTAGCAATTTGTTTTTGAGGGGAATTGTTGGAGGAGAAAATTTGTGTGCTATTCTCAAATTGTCAAATGTGAATTGACGGTTTACACTCGTTTGTACTTATTTGTTTATATTCTTCATTCGGATTGGTTTATGGTTGATCTTGTTTGTTTGTGTCTCTTAAATTTGTTCATGTCACTTTACTAGTAGATGAGTTCATCAAAGGAAAAAGACATTTTGGAGCTCGGAAGATATAGAAATCTTTTGTAAGTTGTGCATCGAACAAATTGAAAAAGACAATCGTCTTGCAAACAACAAAAGAGATGGATGGATAGTCATAATTAGTAAGTTTGAGGAGCCAAAGGGCAAAAAGTATGATAAACAAAAAATGAAGAGTAAGTGGGATAACCTCAAGGAAGAATGGAAAAGATAGAGGTCATTGCTTTAGAATGAAACTGGATTAGGATGGGATTCAAGGAAGAAAACCATTGATGCGAGTGACAAATGGTGGGAGAGTAAAATTCAGGTTTTCCTCACTTCTTTTTTTACTTTCATGTTAAGCTCACCTTTAATGATACAACTTATGCAAATGCTTCATTATAACAGGCTAATCCAAAGTTTAAGGCTTTTAGGATGAAAGGCATACATCCTGATCTTGAAGTAAAGTTAGATATGATGTTCAGAGATACAGTTACTACTGGAGGAATCACATGGAATCTTGCACAAGGTTTATGTGTTGATAATGATGTGGAGACTACACAACCCAGTATCGATGATGTTATAGGGTCTACTGATGAAAATTTGGAGGATCATGTGGATGAAACCGTTGTTGAACCAACTAGAACTCAAACTCGTAAGAGAGCCGTATAGACTTCAAAGATGCAAGCTCGAGGAAAGAAAGATAAGAAATCAAGCACAAGAGAGGAGCTCGGAACACAAATTAACAAGCTGCTTACAGTTGTTGAGAGTAGGAGCACTACCAGTGCTGCATCCAAAGCAACTAGTTTAGTCGGTCCTTATGAGGACCTCATAGAGATATTGGATTCCATACCCGAGATTGTGGAAAGCTATATTGGATTCCATACCTGAGATTGTGGAAGACAAAAACTTATACTTTTTGCAATTTCTCATTTAAAGGAAAAGATAGACAATAGGAAAGTTTTCATGAGCTTAAAGAATGATGCAAAGAAAGTAAAGTATCTCAAATATGAGTTGGGAAGAGAATCAAGTCTTCGTAGATAGGATGTTAGCATCTTATTGTTTTCATGTTTGAAGCTTAGTCATTCTACTTTGTTTCTATCTATGGATATTTATTTGCAGTCCTTGTGAACCTAATTTCAATTAATGTTTGATGTTAGAATTGTTTTCATTTGGTGTTCTCTTAATATGATAGTTTGCATATATGCGATGATTAATACATTATTTCTCTTTATATTTTGTTACTTGAAGCAGATATGGATGATTCACACACAAGGGAAAATCATGAGCAAGAGGAAAATGAATTATGGGATCTTATCTCAGTCACTCAAGCTGCAATTCTTTATCAAGCGACCAACCTTTGCAAACAACCTTGCATGACCTCAACATATACAGGTTATGTATGGTTAAAAGAGTTGATTGGTGAAGATGCTAATTTGATAAGGTGCTATAATATGTTTAGAATGTATAAGATTGTATTTAACAATTTAACGCATGATTTAGTAACACGTTATGGCCTTCGAGGATCTAGGAATACCAATGTTAGAGAAATGGTTGGTATGTTTCTTCATATTCTAGGACATGGTATAGGTAATAAATTAGCATAAGAGCGTTTTCAATGCTCCGGGGAAACCATAAGTAGGCACTTCAGCTTAGTTTTAGATAAAGTATGTGATATGAGAAAAGATTTGATCCAACCAACTGATCCACAATATAGAAAAGTTCCAGAGAAGATCAAGAAAGATCAACAATTTTATCCATATTTTAAGGATTGTATTGGAGCTATTGATGGTACACATATTCCAACGGTTGTACCTACGTTTGATCAAATTCATTTTATTGGTTGAAAATGAACAACAACTCAAAACGTGTTAGTCATATGTAATTTTAATATGGAATTTGTCTATGTTTGGGCCGGTTGGAAGGGACAAGCTCATGATACCCGTATCTTTTATGAAGCTATTGGAAGACGTGACGCACATTTTCTCCATCCTCCTCCAGCTATGATAAACAATGGTTTAGATACATCCATATATCTAATTGGCATATGTTGATTAAATTTACAATATATTTATATAGGTAAATATTATTTAGTAGATGCTGGATATCCAAATCCGACTAGTTATTTGGGGCCATATAAAGAAGTTAGATATCGTTTGCCAGAGTTTCAAGAAGGTCATTCACTTATGGGATATCGAGAAGTGTTCAACCGTGCCCATTCCTCGCTACACTCGACAATTGAGCGAGCCTTTGATGTATTAAAACAGAAGTGGGGGATTTTAACTCATATGCCAAGTTATCCATATGAAAAGCAAGTGCAAATTGTCGTAGCGGCAATGACTTTGCACAATTATATACGGAGAAATAACGTGACTGATACAGATTTTGAACAAGCAGAATTGGATCCCAATTATGGATATTCAATTGACTATGATGATGCAAATGAAGGGTGGGTGTTTCAAATTCGTATGCATCTCCAAACATGGCAGGTTTATGTGATGAAATAGTCATAAGTTTACAAAGTCGTTGAGGTTTGTAATACTAAGTATAACGTATTTCTTTTTTCCAGACATATATGACCATATTTACTATCATGAAATGACTCTTTCTAGTCAAATTTGTATGAGAGGAACTTGATTTTATTTTTCTTAATGAGGACCTCCCTTTTTATATGCGGTGCTTACTAAAAAAAATTAGCATCCACAATCGGTCGCTTCACCATCCACCGAATAAGTTCACCTTTTTTTTTCTATATCATTTTTATCTTCTGACAATCAATAGCCCAACTTTTTATTAATACACTAGAATGATCATTAATTAACGAAGATGGTTAATACTACAATAATTAAAAAAAAAAATTATTCAAAGTTGAAAACAAACCTAAAAGAACCCTAGGCCAAAAGTTGAGCTTTGCATCTAATCTATAATCAAATTCTTTTAATATAATTTTCAAATAAAATTTACTAATATGTATCTTTTACATTACTCTCAACATGAAAATGTAAAATGTTAGATATTCATTGTTTCTTTTTTGCAATTGCAAAAATATTAAAACAAAAAAACTTAATTTGGTCACACTAAAGGGTTTTTTTAAATATATGTTTACCAAATAGTCTTGCATTTCCCTAAAGCACTTTTCGGTTATAGTTTACCAAATAGTTTTGCATTTCCTCAAAGCTCTTTGAGCTAAAGACCTTTGCATTTGGGAAAAGCCTTTTCCCAAATGCTGAACCAAATGGGGCCTCAATGGCTCTAGGCTTGGAAAGCCTAGGGCATGTGTCAAAAGCAAGGGTAGGGTTAGCAAGGCTGCTTGACATGGAGTAGGTGAACGGTCATAGGCTTTTGTCCACATTGCGCATGGGCTGATTGTGTGTTGATCATGGGTCGTTCATGGATCGGTCGTGGGCTACTCGTGGGCTGCCCTTCGTGCGTAACATAGGCCCATCCTGCCGATCTTGGATCATGCTTTGTTCGTGGGCCGTGTCAATCTCCCTCACCTAATTAGGCGATGCCCTTGTCGTGTTTGTGGCATAGAAGGCATTGATGTGTTTCTTGAACTACCACAGAGCCTCATATGGTTTCCAACTTGCTTCACTCTCGAGATGACCCTTCCATCAGACGAGATATTCCTTCTTTGGCACACAATATCTTTTCTATATGACCCAGTTTGCCATGATGCATTCAACGTCTCGATCATAGGAGCTTTTTGCTCCAAGGGGCGCTCGTTATGACTCGCCTCGATCCAGGTCATCCTCGTCCGCATGGAAAGGTTTTAGCATATTCACATGGAACACAAGGGTGTACCTTGAGTTTAGCCAGCAAGTCCAGCTTATATGCCAGCTTCCCAATCCGTTGTAACACTCGAAAGGAGCCTTCATAGCAATGGATCAGCTCTTTATGCACGTTGTGGTACTAAAGGACTAGGTGTAGCTTAGCCAACACCAAGTCTCTGACCTGAAACTTCACGTGCCGTCGCTTCTTGTCGGCCCATTTCTTCGTGCACTTTTCTGCTCTATGTAGGCACACTTGCGTCAAGTCCGCATGCTTGTCCCATTCTTTAGCGAGCTTATACGCGGAGGGACTGCTTCCTCGATATCCCGAAGCAATTGCACTTGGTGTGAGCGATTATTGCCCAATCACGATCTTGAACGGGCTTTGGTTTGTGGACTCACTTCGTTATTAGTTGTAGAAGAATTGGGCCATGTCGATCAACCGTGCCCAATTCACTTGTGTGTTGCTCACATAATGTCGGAGGTAGATCTTTAGGAGCGCGTTCACTCTTTCCGTCTGATCGTTGGTTTGAGGATGAAGTCTCGTGGAAAAGTAGAGGTTCGTCTTTAGCAACTTGAAGAGCTTGGTCTAGAACCGCTCGGTGAATCGAGGATCGTGATCACTCATGATCGTGCGTGGTATGCCTAGTACTTGACGACATGCTTGAGGAATAGCTTGGCTGCTTCCTCGGCTAGGCAATCCTTTGTGGCTAGCACGAACATCGCGTACTTGGAGAAACGATCCACCACGATTATGAAGGTTCGACACCCTTCGGACTTCGACAAGTTCACGATGAAGTCCATGGAGACGGTCTTTAATGGAAATTCCAGGATAGACAATGGTTCAAGGAGCCCCGCCGATGACCGTTGCTCTATCTTATCTTGTTAGCACACAAGACATGTCCGCACGTAGGCTTCAATGTCGTCTCGCATGTGTGGCCAGTAGTATTGATTCTTAATGAGTACCATGGTGCGTTGGATTCCTATATGACCCGCCCATTAGAATCGTGGCACTCGTGCATTACCTCCTTCCTGAGTTTCCCACGGAGCGTCACATAGAGTCGCCATTCCTTGTTGTAAAGGAGATCATCTTCGCACCAAAATTGCCTCGTCTTGCCCTTTTGAGTGTACTGAAGGAGGGCTAGGGCCGTTTGGTTGTGCTTTAGCCCCTCCTTGATATGGTCGATCCATGGACAGTCGGGTCGACTAGTCATATTGGCCAACTCTAGCTTCTTGCTTAAGGCATCAGCCATGGAATTAGGTATGTAATCAAACTTGGCCAGGAAGTCTTGCCACCGAGCTTGCTTCGGGCTGAGCTTTTTTTGGGTTTGGAAGTAGCTCGTGGCCACATTATCGGTCCTCACGACGAACCGTGACCCCAAGAGATAGTGCCTCTACGTATGAAGGCAATGTACCACTGTGGTCATTTTCTTCTCTTGGACCATGTATCGTCACTTGGTGTCGTTCAATTTCCGAGACTCGAAGGCAACCGGATGCCCCTCTTACATCAAGACACCACTGATAACAAAATCAAAAGTATCGGTTTCTACCTCGTAGGGCTTGCCATGGTCAGGTAACATGAACACTGGTTCCTTGATCATTGCCCGCTTCAATCGATCGAAGGCCTCTTGATACCGATCCGTTCACTCCCACGGCCTTTTTTTCTTCAGCATGTCCGTGAGTGGCACGGTGAGGCTCGAATATCCCCGGATGAAGTGCTGATAGTAATTTGTGAGACCAAGGAAGGATCTCAATTCCGTCACCTTGGTTGGCAGCTCCCATTCAACGATGGCTTGGATCTTGGCCGCATCCATCCGCATTCGTCCACCGCCAACGATGTGGCCAAGGAAAGGGATTTCATTTTGTGCGAAAGCGCATTTCTCACGCTTCACGTATAAGTCATTTTCCTGAAGAACCTGAAAAACTTGTCTTAAATGCTCGACGTGTTTCTCGAGCGTCTAGCTGTACACGACAATGTCGTCAAGATAAACCACAATGAACCGATCCAAGAATGGATGGAGTACTTTGTTCATGAGAGTGCAAAACGTGGCTAGCGCATTTGTCAGGCCAAAAGGCATGACAAGGAACTCGTATGATCTGTAATGGGTCACACACGTGGTTTTCGGCTCATCCCCTTCGGCAATCTGAGCTTGGTAGTATCCCGATCGAAGATCAAGCTTGGAGAACCATTGGACTTGCCCAAGCTGATCGAACAAGTTTGCAATGAGAGGGATCGGATACTTGTTCTTGATGGCGAGCTTGTTCAATGCCCGGTAGTCTATGCACATGCGAAGGGATCCGTCATGCTTCTTTTAGAACAAGATTGGGGCACCAAACTGAGCCTTGGAGGGCCGAATGTATCTCGCGTCGAGCAATTCTTTGAATTGTTTCCTTCGCTCTTCAAACTCAGGTGGGGCCATGCGATAGGGTGCCATGGCTGGCGGTCGAGCGTTGGGCACGAGCTCAATTCAATGATCGACTTCTCTTCGAGGGGACAACTTCTTAGGTAGCTAAGGCGGCATCACATCTTGGAAGGCGTCAAGGACTTGGGTCACCTCCTCCGGTACCCTGCTTTCTTCCATGCCCTTATTCTTCAACGTCGCCAAGAAGGTCTCCTCGCCCTTCCTTAATCCTTTCGTCAGTTGCATGGCTGATAGCATCTTCCTATCACGTCCCGACTCACGGTAGATCAGGACCATACACTGGCACCGCTTATTTAGGATGCAAATACAATCTGCGAAGGGCATAACGCCTACATTGATCTGGTTGAGGAATCCTAAACCAAGCACAAAATCATAGTCATCAAAAGGGATTACCTTGATGTCCTCTTTGTTGGTCCATGGACCAAGGTGAAGTTCTACGTCCTTAACCACACAACTAGTCGGGACTTTCTTGGGGCAAAAGTATAGCCCAAGTGCCAAAACTTTGCACAAGGGGACACTTAAGTGCCAAAACTTTGAAAATGTACATTTAAGTGCCACTTTCTTTGAAAAGTGGGACACTTAAGTACCACATTCGGCAAACCTTACCGGAAATCCTACGTGGCAATATTTTATTATTTTTACTTACCTACGTGACTCGCCGGAGAGTTGACTCGGCTCTAACTCACCCGAAACGATGTCGTCTACAAAATAAAAGCCTCGTATTTGCAAAAACGACGTCGTCTCCCAAATTGCCCTAAATCTAAAACCCTAAATCTGCCAAAATCCCTATTGAAGTGCTCGAATCCAAGTCTCGAACCCTAATTTTGATTTGCCCAAAATTCCATCGTCGAATATTGGAAATGGAGAGGAGGACTCACAGTAGTGCCTTAAATTCCTCTCATTGAAGCGAAGGAGAAGGCCAGCGTTTCTGTTTTTGTGGGTTACTGAGTCCAAGAAGAACATCGTGGACTCGAATCAATCATGGGAGAAGATTTTATGGATGTGTCCAATATAAAGAAGGGTCGAAGTGCAAATACTTCAAATGGATTGATGCGAAGTTCTTTGACCGAGCCACAGAGGTGATATTGGATCTACTTCATAAAAGACATCAATCTCTATCTATGTTTGTGGATGACTTGGATGATGTTGACTCAATGTAAGCTCAAGCATCTTCAGCTAAACTTTTTAAGAATGAAGTCTTAATGCAAGCTCAAGTGTCTTCAGCTAAACTTTTCAAGAATGAAGTTTCACGGATGAAAATTGAACGGAAGTGTTACCAAGCATTTATTATGGTGTTGTTTTGTTGTCTATTATATTTTATGATGAAATGTAAAGCACTTGAAAATGAGAAAAAGTTTTCTGACTGCCATAGTTAAAAATGAGTGGACAAATGTAATTGTTTTGGATTTTATGTAGGCTTTTTTCTTTTTGAAAGATGAGAAGAAGTTTGTTTTGTTCCAAAAGATCGTTGAGGCTTTGTTGTTGTTTGTGCTGTCATATGTATTGTGGGTTACTTCTCGTGTTTGTGGGGAGGTTAAGGAAATAGAATGAGTGAATTAGATGTTGCTTGTACTATGTTTTTACTTGTTCTTGAATATAAACCAATAATGATGAATGTGTATTGGGTCAATATGTTGTGGTGGCTTTTTTACTTGAACCAAATATAAACATAAACCAGCAGCAAATATTGGAATTGAATGGAGTTGTCATAAGTTAAATTACCATCACCTTCTCTGTTTTGCTGCAGACCAGCATATATACAAGACAAACATGAGTGATTACCCGAGTGCCATAAGTTGTATTTAGTAATTACTTAAGTGCTAGTTGCGATGAAAAAAGGATCACTTAAGTGTCACTCGTAGTTAAAAGTGAACACTTAAGTGCCAAGTTTTTTAGAATGTGATTTTAAGTGCCAATTTTTTTTGTAGGTTTTCTCTAAAAATTACGCCGGCCACCACCATCGGCTACGCCACCAACCATCACCACTAGCCACACTAGGCGCTCCAGCCACCACCGTGCTAGTGGTGTTGTTGCACAAGGCACTGGTGCAAGCTGAGCCTTGCACTAGCTTGCACCAGTACACATGGTGTAAGATGTGTGAACTGCACACTTGCACCAGGTGCAGCATAAGCGCATAACCCCCACCACAAACCCATAGTCTCCGGGCATCACCACTAGCCACACCAGCATCCTAGCCATCACATTTGCACCCAAACAACAAACTCACTACCACCAAGCTTCACCATCCACCACCACCAACCACACCAGCACTCCAGCTACCACCACAGACTCAACACAAATAGCAGCAAGTAAAAGCATAATCCATATATTACAAAAAGCAAAAGAATTTGACAAGCAGCAATATCATTCCATTGATATTGAAATTAAGTCTCACAAACTAAAGAAAAAAAAAGATAACCATCCATAGCAAGTTATTATAACGTTTACAAAACTGACTCCTAAGCTCCACAAATCCTATCACGTCCCATCTCATCAATCAATATGCACGACACCCCCTGTCCGTGCTCTTTTTGATGGGCCTTTCACTTGATTCATAATTCTTGCACTCTTTCTAACTGGACGTGAAACTTCTTCTTCAACTTTCTCAATATCCACTGACTCAGATGGAGCTGCAAATGTCCCAGGCTGAATTGATTCAAAAGGAGCTATAA
Organism: Eucalyptus cloeziana; assembly: GCA_014182715.1. Lineage (NCBI taxonomy): Eukaryota > Viridiplantae > Streptophyta > Magnoliopsida > Myrtales > Myrtaceae > Eucalyptus > Eucalyptus cloeziana. The sequence goes on from CM024644.1 coordinate 32,834,029, forward strand.
TTGTCCCAGGCTGAATTAAATCAGATGGACCTGCAACTGGGTTCTTGCTCTTCTTTCTTGTTGGCGCAGCTGATGTTTTCTTTTTTGTTGGTGCAGCTGTTGATTCTTGATTGGGCCTGAGATAAGAACCTTTGAACTTCTCCTAGGCTAAAAAATACAATAAATTGTCAACAAAAGTCTGTAGCATAAATTAAATTAAATGCAGCCAATAAAACTTACATTCAGAATGACTGTTCCAGTACGCTCATCTGTATAAAAGCCATAGCCATATTGTCTTAACATCTTCCCAAGTGTCCCTCTTGTTTGAATAGGGGCGTCACTTTCAAGAACTTGTGATTTGTTGGCTCTTGCTGTCACGCCCCGATCCTCGAACGTGTGCCCATCCCTCACCTGGTCGATTAATAGTGACGTCTCAGGACACATCGCCGACCTTGTTCATTTTATATGCGCATGCGGAAGTATAAAGAAAATCCCCAGACAATAAAACAGTGGGATAGAAAAGTAGGGCCATACTTTCATAATGAAACTCATAACCAAACTTTTATATGCAACACAAAACAGTGTATTTCACAACCCTTCACAACTTCCTACTCCACTCTATTCACATCCAAAACTGGATTCACAAAAGAGGATGGGATCTCAATCTTCATCCGGGTCATACTCAGGATCATCCGGATCCTCCTCTTTAGTTCCTTCCTCGCTAGGCTCCTCCTCTTCCTTTGGTTCCTCTTCCTCTTCTTCAGCTTCTTCTTCGGCTTCAGATGTCGGCTCATCTTCAGGCATCTCCTTAGCTACTCCCCAATCTTCATCCTCCTCCGGCCCTTCCATCTCCTGCTGCGCCATTCCATCATTACCTTCATGCCCATTATGTTCCTCAGTTGAATACACGGGAGTGTGAGCTTCCGCCTACTACTGCGGGTCCCTCGTATCCACTACCGATCCATCCACTCGATCGATTGTTCCCTCTCTGAATGCCTTTTCCATCACGTTGAAAGGGACGTCCTCTTCCAAAATAGGACCTTCTCTACGACCATCAAAATAGTCACGGTACCAAGACCGAGATCTGTGGGGCCTTCGGTATTCCTCTCCCACGTTGACCCAGATGGTCGACTGAACTAAAATGTACACTAACCCTTCCGGATGAGGGTGGACATGAAAGTGGGTCTCAAACTCCGAGATCTGCTCAGGGATGCCATAATGTATATGAGGACGAGGAGGTAGAGGTGTTGCCATCCTAGGGGCCTGAAATGTTGTCCCATAATTGGGATGAGACTACGTCTCAGCAAGTTCTACCCCACTAAGACTCAATTAGGGAACCAATACACTACTTGGTTGTCTAAGCATAGCACGAGTCAGAGTACTTACCTTGGTCTCAGTCTCAACCTGCAATTCAAGGTTATACACAAACGCTTCATAAATCACAATGAATAATCAATCAAATCACGACAATCGGATCAAATCATTGATCAATCGAACTAGTCGATTACATGTCAGACGGATCATTCTAGGTCATTGATTCCACACCAAATAACCTCCCATAAGGCACTTGGTCACAGAGCCAGATCAATGTTCTCGGGCGTCAAGTTCGCCAAGGTGATTTATCCACTAGACAATTGTGTGCGTTTTTTAAGGCGCCGTTTTCGCCAGTGATGCCCTTAATCACCGAACCACGCATGCCTATAACCATGTACTCAATAGACAATTGTGCGTGTTCTTTAAGGCGCTGTTTTCGTTAGTGATGTCCTTAATCACCGAACCACACATGCCTATGACAATGTTTTTAATAGACAATTGTATGTGTTTTTTAAGACGTCGTTTTTGCCAGTGATGTCCTTAATCACCGAACCATACATGCCTATAACAATCTATTTAATAGACAATTGTATGCGTTCTTTAAGGCACCGTTTTCGCCAGTGATGTCCTTAATCACCGAACCATACATGCCTATAACAATATGAGTACTAGACCGATACGTGCGTTCTTTAAGGCGCCGTTTTCGCCAATGATGTCCTTAATCACTGAACCACGTAGGTCCATACACCGTGCCTGATCGGTCCAAACTCAAAGTATTTCTGATTCACTCTCGCCATTCTACACACTTTACGACTTAACGAAGCATTAAAATGCTGAATAAACAAACTTGGCCATCTACCAATCAATAATTCAATCTCAATCAATTCCAATCAATTTAGGGTAAATCCCTAAATATCACAATTTATTTGATTCCATGCAATGTAGAGCTCAAATAAATAAACGGATTGCACCACGACAATTAGCACAAGATTTCGGTCGTAGGCCATCTCAGCCTTAATTTCCGAAAAATAAATAAATAAATAAATAATTTCGAAAATTAAATAATAAATATTAAAAATTCAATTTAGCTCAAAATAAAGCCTGATTAAATAAACGGACTTCATCATGATCATCAGCATAATATTCCGGTCACTGGCCATCCAGTTGAATTTTCGGAAAATAAATAAATAATTAATTTAATTCCGAAAAATAATATTTAAATACCAAAAATTCCACTTAGGTCCGAATTGCCAAATTGAAGCCCGATAAAAGGTCAGAAAAATCCCGAGTTACCCTCAATAAATAGTAGACCATGTCTACTTGCTAAATACACATTCAATTGGTCTAAATCGCATCTCAATCGACTAATAAACATTAATCTAATCACCTAAACCTAATAAAATAAACCTAAACAACCATTAAGTGTCATTAGCTCACTAAGCAAGGATTAGTGAGATTACTCACTGGAATCGCGTGCAACTCGGATCAAACCGACGGGCACGGCGTGAGGAACAATTCCTTCCAAAGCACGGCTTGGGTCCAAGGCCCAGAAACGGCCCAAAACGAGCTCGAAGAGGGCTGGAAACCCACACGGTGGGTGCTGCGTTTTCTGGAAAAAAAAACACACAAAACAGCCACAAAACACTTCCATAAGGGCGGCAAGGCATGGGGGAGGGTCGGTGGAGGTCCGGCGAGGTCCAACGGTGGTCGGAGGTGGCTGGAGGTGGCTGGACAAGGGCTGGGCAGAAGTTGGTCGCGCGGGGAAGGGACAGCAGCGAGCGGCGGACGTGTGGGCGCAGGCGGACGACGAGATGGTGGTGAGCGGCGAGCGCACAGGCGGTCTGGCTCCGGTGCGGCGGCGATGGCTTCGGCAAGTTGCTGCTTCTTCTTTCGTTTATGGTTTTCACGAACAAGAACAAGAAGAAGGTGGGGCTTTCGATAACATGGGGGAGTGAAGAAGAAGAGAGAGAAGAGAGAAGAAAAGGGGAAAGAAGAGATAAGAAGAAAGGTTTTTGACTAGTCAAAAAGTAAAAGTAAAAGGGGGAGAAACCAAATTGAATTTGGCAAGGGGGTGTTCGGTGGGGGGTGTGCACGAAGGGGGAGGGGGAGAAGAGAGTGAGAGAGGAAAGAGAGAGAGAGAGAGAGAGAGAGAAAAAGGGAGAAAAAGAAATAGAAAAAAAAGAAGAAAATAGTACAAGAATAAGAAAAATTACCTTATTCATAAAATTACTATTTTCTTTTCATTTCTTTTTTCCTTTTTATTTTCTTCCGATCTTCGATTTTGCTTCCGATAATTTCTTTCTCGAAATTTCGAACTTGTCAATAAATTGATGGACGATGAGACAAGGTCCTAAAAAAAAAAGAATCATGACATGCTTAATATTCGATTCCCGAAATCGAGTTTAATTTCGTGGTTAAAATCGATCGGATGCGATTTTAGTCCAATCCAACCAATTAAGTAGCTTTTAGGGATTTTTTTACCGTGGATACATCCCTTAACGGCTTCACTCAATGGGTTAGTTAACTCGTGAGTGATTAGCTCAGAGAAAAAGGACCGTAGGCACGTCGACGAAAGACCCATTTCACTTTATCGAAACGGGGTTGAATTTCAGGATGTCACACTTGCTCTTTTTCTTGCATGTGATTTCTTGGGCCCTTCAGCTACAGCTGGGGCTTCTTCGACCAATTCTTCAGCTGGGCGTCTTCTAGATGGCCTTTATGTAGCTGCCTCTTCACCTGGCCTTCTTCTAGTTATCCTTCTATGTAGCCCTTCAACTTCAGTGACACTTTCTAGTGGTACTTGTGATGTCCCTTCTGGTGGCTCCTATGGTGACTCTTGAGGTGGCTTTTGTGATGGCCCTTCAGTTGGCAGTTGAGCTCTAACTTGCTTTCTTCGAATCTGAGAAAGAGGCAAAAAACACCATAAATATAATATCGGGCCATATAATAATGTAAAGAAAAACTGAATACAAATTGTTGAATTTATTGGGTATTTCTTTCTCTGCTGAAGAACAGCGATTGAACTGGCCGTTTAGCTGCTTGGGCCAATCCTTCAGTTGGCCGTCTTCTACCTTGCCTTCTTCGAACAGGTTGTTCAGTTTCATGACTTACTAGGGTTTTTCTTGTGACCTAACAAAGACATTACATACAAGGCCAAATAGGATATTATGTACATATTTATGATAAACCACAAAGCAACATAAACATAAATTTTATTTTATGACTCACCGGGGTTCTAGTTGTCGACTGAAGAACAGTCAACTCACTTGACCCTTCTATTTGCCTTTCTCCAACTGTCTCTTCATTAGGCCCTTTAGTTTGCCTCAACTGTTCTTGTTGCTTCCTCAATTGACAACTTTTAATATTGTGGCCTGCTACGCGACAATAAGAGCATGTCATCTTTGCACCTTGCCTGCTCATTCTTTGTTGACCCAATACCTCTCCCTCCGCTATTCTTCGTTTTCATTTTAGCCTTCTAATTTTCTTCTTCAGTAGCAAAGGTTGAGGTGCTTCATTGTTGACACCCGATTTTTTCTCGACATTTTAAACATTCTTTTTGCAAAAATATTAAAAAAAATAAAGAACCAAAAAGATACAAAAAAAATGAAGAAAAAAATGAAATGAAAATGAAAGGAAAAAGGGGGCTTTCGGAACGGTAGCTCGACGGTTAGGGTTTTCAGGGGATTTCGATTGATTGGAGGCGGCGGCGGTCATGGCGACGATGACACCAGCGATTCTGCTCATTGGATTTGCCCCGATCTGAAGTCGACCGGAGATCCACTTCATCTTTCACGATTCTCGGACTTAGAAGATGAAGCGTAGCAATCGGCGATTGTGATCGAAAGATCTATCCATCATTCGAAGTCCGCTGCACCGGAGTTGAACTTCTACAGATTTGACACTTTTTTCTGAGATCATCGGTTCGGATACCACGGTAGTTGCTGGAGAGGCTCGTCGGACTCGAATCTCTCTGGATTGAGCTCACCAGATCGCTTGGAGTTTAAGGTTCAGACCGCGTTGTTGGTTTGCCACAACTTTGATCCTTTGCTGTTCATTCAAGGAGCTGTCCTCATCATACATATAGAATGGCATGTAATTGCCGAATTCTGGGATCGCTGGTCAATGAATGATGTTTCGGCATTGTAGGAGCTGTCCTGTGCCAACCATGATTCTTCCATTCTTTTAGTGGTTTATGGTGGTTTTATATTTTTTCTTATGCCTGATTCATTTGTCATTAGAACTCGACTACATGATTGAATGCTCTTATGCTTTTGCTTGGTTCATTGAGTTTTTCAATGTCGACGTATACGGTTTTGTAGCTCTGTTCTACATGGGTTTGGTTGTTGTGAGCCCTTTTGTCTACCTCCTGATGTGGTACAAGAACATACACTTTGTAATGTGTTCTTATGTTGAAGTTCTGCTAATTTCAATCTGTAGACATTGCGATTGTGTCAACATAAAGGCATGTTTGGATAGATTTTACTTCTTTCTTGCTATTTTGTAATGGATACCGTGAGCTCTTGGATTTGGTCATCATTTACTAGATTCGACAATTGTTACAAACGGAGCTACAATTTGTAAATGATTAAGTGTTTTGTTTTCATGCTCTACTTTAAATGACCTGTGTTGTTTGCCATTTTCACATGATTTTTTGTGATTAGATTCTAAAGTTGATGCCTAAATGAAAGTTGTTCATTAGGTCCCAATCTATATCAAATAAAAATTTCGTGATAATTGAAGATCATTTACCTAGGTCGAATATGTCTAGAATATCCCTGACCTTGTTTGAAATTTTTTTGTTCTGACTTGTGCTCTGTTTTGAATAACCTTCTGTGCAAATGACTTGATATGAGTTGGTTGCTATGTTTTTCTGTGATTGATGCTTGCATGAGAGTTGAAGATGGTTTGACTAGCTTTCCAATGAGCTATAATACACCTTGATCTGATATCATTAGCCACATGAAATCTTCTTTAAAAGTTAGGAAGTAATTCTGGAAAATTGTTATGTTATGCTCTGATGTGCAATTTCGTATACCTGATATATCACTTTCTGTTTTGGCTTAAATGAAGTGCTAAATGAGTTTTTTTTGACCTCGAGCCCTTCTAGACATAGAAAATAGACTTCTCAAGCTTTGATTTGATATGTCGCACGCCCTGAATGGATGTCATTCGGTCATCGAAAAACACCTACAAAATCTGTTAATTCTGTAGTAGTTTTAGTTTTTTTTTACTGTTTCTGTCTAATGATTTTGCTGGTTCTTTGTGTTAAGGGCCAAATCATGCCTCATTGTCTTCTTGACATTTGAAACACATGTTACAAGTTTCGTATCAATGCATGGCATATCATATTTGAATCTCGTTTGATGGGAATATCATGCATCCATTTGGCTAATTACAATTGAAATTTGTCAAGCATGACATTCTTGGTTCTAAGTCACTTTGCAATGTTAATGACTTGTGTGACTTCTTTGCATTCTGACTTAGGGTTAAATGTTTACCCAAACCTTTTTTCGCATTCAACCTTAGGTCATGTGCAAGTTTCACATTTTTGTGCATTGTCTAAGTGGTCTTACGAACCATTAAACGTGCATTATATTTTGTTTTGTTTGTGGCTGATATGCGCGATTTCACAAATATCAATTTTTGACCATCAATTAGATCTTGATTGGATTTGAACCCTATTAGGAAGTCTCAAGATTCATCTTAATCTTTCAGATGATGTTGATTTTGCATCATTTACATATCATTTGGTTTAGAAATTTGTTTCTTTCATTTGTATGCACCTATTCACATGTTTCTTAGATTAGGTTTAGATTAGGACCCTAAAGATGGACTTTGGTGTGAAGACAATGGAAGTCGATGTCCATTCCGACTATTATCTTATACTATTTATTTTCCCGACATATGTCTCGGGTTCCACGCATTGTATAAAACCCGACGAGTTGCGGGTTTCCTTTCTTTCCTAATTGTTTTCTTTTTCATATTCTTTTGGATTGCATGATTAGATTTACTGCTTTTCTTGATTGTTTACTTCATGTCTTGCACTTTCAATTTCTCTGATTGATTCCTTTTATTGTTTTTCTTTTAGAAATAGAATAGCATAAATGTAATCCACCACGCGTGATCGCTTAGCTTAGAATTGGTGATCCCGAAAATATAAAAAGAGATGCGTGGACATGTTAGGAAAAATACAACATACTGTTAGGTGCCGAAAGGACGCTAATAGCTATATTAGTGTAACCCAAGTCCCCGAATCTAGATATTTGGTTGCGTAGGAATCGAGGGAACTCTCTCAACCCTCGATTGGGTTTTCTAGCCGACCCCCAAAAAAAATATATATAAGGCTAATGGCGACTTCTGTATATTCTTAGGTTGTTAAATACCTAGATCGTATAAATAAATTCATTGTCACGCGGGGTACGAGCTTGAGAGAGCTCGCGATCTTATGATCAAGTATTCCTAAACCTGACCTTTCCCCCTTCGACACGGGGGCGGCGAGATCGGGTTGTGACATTCATGATCCGTGGGCTCCGAAAACTTGCTACTTCTAATTAGCTGCATCATGAACTAGTACGAAGCAATGTATTTTGATTTTTTGTACCAATCATCGATGTAATCATTTGTATTGTGGCCCTTCAACTGGATGGCACATATGGCATGTGCACAAGGAATTCTACTTAGTTGCCATGCTCTACATGAACATTTCCTGCTTCCTAGATTGACAATATATTTATCGGCACCCTTCATTATCTCATATTCGTCATCTCCATTTCAAATGGGATGACAATGCCTACTTATAGCCAAGTTCTCATCAAATTTCTTGGCAATCCTAGGACCATATTGTTTAGTCTTTGTAGCCTCATCTCTTTGTTTTTGTAGCCGAGTCATGACTGCAACTCGTATATCTTCAAGTATTGAGATGATTGGTTTGCATTTGTCATATATTATTTTCGAATTAAATACTTCACAAATGTTGTTGTCAACATTATCGCACTTGAATTCCTCACTGAAGAATGCCCTGCACTAATGCTTCGGTTCTAGTTGAAATAGTGTAGCACAATCTTCCTTTGTTGACTGAAGCAGTCATTCTTTGGCTATTCTAAAGTCAGCCATGTTTGTACTCTTTGCTAATTGCCAAAATTGCAACTGCAGCTTATCCCCTTTATAGGTCTCTGCCCAATTTCCGTATATGTGCCGCGCACACATTCGATGTTTAGCATAGGGCAACAATTCGGCTACTGCCAGAACCAATCTCTGCAATAATTCAAAGTAAGAACTGTAAGCAAATAACATGTTAATATTACAAAGTAAACTATAGACTAAATTTTTCAAAAAGCAAGCATTACCTTTTGTTGGTCGCTCATGAACGCCTTGCCTTTCCCCGTTTGTTATCTCCAAGTCAACCATCAAATTTTTTAAGAACCATGACCAATTGTCCTTGTTCTCAATCTTTACAACAGCCCAAACTAGTGGGAACATTTGGTTATTCGCATCTCTTCCAATCGCCGCCAACAATTCTCCCTTGCATAAGCCCTTCAAGAAACAGCCATCTAATCCTATAATCCGTCTACAACCATCTAAAAATCCCCATTTACATGCATCAAATCACACATAGAACTTATCAAATTTAGTCCCACTATCAGGAAGCGGCCTCTCCACCACCTCTACATATACTCTACTTGAAAGGTTTTGCAGCCTACACTCCCAAGTATACTCCCACACCTGCCCATATTTCTTACCATACTGACCAATAAGTATCTTTATCACATTTTGCTTTACTCTTTTGCACTGATTCCTAGATACATTGATGTCTACATGCTCCTTCACCAGCATCCTAAAGTCAGTAATTTTCATCTCGGGCATCACCTTGATTAGATCGAAGAAGTGTTTGGACAACCATGCACTTGTTATCCTTTTGTTTTGAAAATTAATGGAACAAATGTGTTCCTCTTGGTAGGCTCTAATCTGGAAAGACTCACTCTTCTTAACAAACGCGCCGTAAATCTTCCATAGACAATTTTGCTGCGAATACCTAGCTCTTACAAAGTTCTTAATGTTTCTAATGAAATCAATATTTCTTTATGCAACAATCGAGTTCTTTAGTATAACTTCCCTAAATTGTACCGTATCTTGGAATTTCATATCTACTGACAAGGTAGGAGAGGAAACGGATGGATCATGGGAAGGAAACTTACTTTTCCTTCTACACACAACTCCTTGATCTTCTTTAAGCTCGTCCTAGGAAGTAGCAGTGTCGATGCTTTCTTCATAATCTATCTCCTGGCCAGTAACACTAGCGTCTGCAGGGCTTTCGTCTCTGTTTGGAACTTCATTAGTTACCTGCAAAGTTGCAAATCTATTTGACAAAAGTCCCTTTATTTTTTCCTTGATTGTGTAAAATCGTTGTCGTCGTCGTCGTCGTCACTTAAGATTAATAATTTTTCAGCAGCCAACCCTTCATCATTATCATCACCATCATTGGATTAAGCTATTTCCCAATCTAATTCAGTGATGGTGACATCACTTATGTCTCCATCACTCTGGTGAACAACATTTGCGCCCCTCTCCTCCCCGTCCTGTCCATCATGCCCTCCTTCATCCCTAACCTCAGCACTAGCTTGAATACCATCTTCTCCTTCTCCTACTTGGGTGCTATCTCTATCATCATCTTCGTCCTCACTATCACTATTGTATTCAACAAATACTTTCGCCTCTTCTCCATGAAGATAATGATATAGGACATCCCTAAAAATATTATCATCTTTTAAAATTCTCAAACCATCTCTCAAGCATTTCCCAGGAACACAGTACAACAACTTTTGTACTTTACAAGGTAAATATGTCACTATATCCCTAACAAATCCAAAATAAGACGCATTCTTTATATCTACAAAGATAGTACCCTCATTTCCCCCTCATACTCCCACTCATCCTCCCCAATCGCAAAATCCCCACTGTAGCAAGCAATGACAGCAACATAATCCTTATCATAAGCCATTTCTGCAACAAAAGAGAAAAAAAATACTGTTAACTTTTGGGACCACATTCACAAAGGACAATAGACACTTGCATGTGGAGGTCCCACACTTTTTATTAAAGAAAAGAAGAAAAAGAGGGAAGATACACAGGTCAGACGACAGCTACTTTGATTGGAACGATACCCTTAGGACAAATAGAGGTCCCCACCCGACAGCTACTTTGATTATGTCGCATTCTCTTAAAATATGGAGAGATCCCCCAGATAAGCATGGGGTCTCATGATACTAATTTCAACACTGCAATTTAAAAAAAAATGCCTAGAAGTCCCCCCATGACAACTACTCTGAACCCTAACAATCACCATTGCGCATTTCACATCTGACCCCTACAAATTACTTTCGCACTTCATAATTCCACATTCGAACCTTAAATCACACATCACAGTAGTTACCACCACATTTGAGCCTTAATTTTTCCCTTGCCAAGCCCTACATCGAGCCCTACATTTTGAGGCCGATCCTAAACTGTTAATCTGAACCCCCAATAGGGTTCTAGTACCACATTTGAGCCATAAATCTCACATCAATACCATCCAAACCTAAGATTTCCTAGCCGACCCCCAAATTTCAAGTTGGAGCCCTAATAAACGAGTCGAAGCCCTAATTTCACCACATGGGAGAGGAAGAAGAGAACAAACTTGAGTGAGCGATGACGGTGAGCGATAATGGCAAGCGACGACAATGAGTGACAACAGTGAGCCATCCTGCGAACGGTGACCTGTGAACAGCAAGCTGTGAACGGCGATGGAGAGGACGTCAAATCTGGTGTGAACGCGATGGACGACTGGTTAAAATCTAAACAAGCTAAACAATGTTGTTTAGCACTAAGGAAAAACGACGTCGTCTAGTTTGGCCAAGGCAGAGTGGATGGGGTGACGTCGTTTTCCTCCTCCACGTGTGCTTTTTTTAAAAAAAAAAAAATTGCCACGTCGGTTAAGCATGTTGCCGGAAAATGACATGTCTGCATTTTGGTCGGAATTTGGCTGAATTGGCACTTAAGTGATCAATTTTACTTTGATTTTGGCATTTAAGTGTACATTTCCAAAGTTTTAGCACTTAAGTGTCCCTCCGTGCCAAGTTTTGGCACTTAAGGTGTCCATACCTCCTTTCTTGGAGTTTACCGTTTTAAGCCAACTGACTTTTCCCTTCTCGATTGAAAGATTCAACTTCTTCGCGGCCTCTTGGGATATGAAGAGGTCAGACACCTTGGTATCCACGAGTGCACTCATGGTGGTACTGCCAATCTTCACATCCACGAACATTATCTCTTTGGGTTCCTTAGCCTTCTTGGGCTTAATTGACCCAACGATCCGCAACGATCCCAACTGTGCCTCCTCTCGCGATTCATCCTCCTTGCACAAGGCTGCCAGCTTTTCTCTTTTAGGACAATCTCGGGCCATATGTGAACCGTCGCGAAAAAAGCACTTATAGGTGCATACCTTGTGATGATATCCTCTATTACTTGACTCTGGTTGAGTCCTAGCAGGGGCTGATGGTGGTTTGCCTCCGTTCGGACGGTTGTACAGGCTCTGATCTCCCCTACCATTAGACTTTTCTCTCGGACGAGAGTTTGGCTTAGCCAAGAATGGTGGCTTGTATTTCATGAGGGATTCAGCCATGAAAGTAGCTGTTGCGAGATCCGTTGCATGGCATCGTTTAAGCTCTTACTTGACCCATGGTTTAAGTTCGCTCATGAACTAATGGAATGCCTCCATCTCAATCATGGATGGGATTTGGAGCAACAGCTTCGAGAATCGCTTCACGTAGTCGCGGACTCCGCTTTTTTGCTCTAGGCGCTTGAGTTCCCCTTGAGTTTCCTCCTCTGCATAAGCCGGTTAGTAAGTTCGCCGAAATTCTTCCACAAACTTCGCCCATGTCATGATAGGGTCGCCACTCCTATCATCCAACCTGTGACGCCACCACAGCAAAGCATCATAAACTAAATACATTACCGTGGTGCTTACCCGGATCACGTCGTCGGTCATTCCCATGGTCTAGAAGTATCGTTCCAAGTACCACAAAAAGTTGTCCACGTCCTTCGCCACATAGGAGCGCTTGAACTCTTTCGGCTTAGGTGTGTTGGCACATGGTTGCACAGTGATTAGCCGGTTTACATGCGCCGCTTCAACCTCAGCGAGCTTCCCTTTGAGCTCAGCAACTCTAGCGCGCATAGCTGCCATTGCCGCTTCCCACGTCTTGTTCTGCTACCTCAACTCGTGGATCGGAGACCTCGGCAACTCGCCTCGGAGGTCTCCCATGCCGACTTTGAGCTATTGCATCTTAGCCCAAAGCTTTTCCTTTTTGGCTTCTACTCCTTTGACAGTCTAGCACAAGTCATCGACTTGTCCTTGGACGTCTGAGATGGTTTCCTCCATGACAGTCACTCGGCGTTCTAGGTCACCCATTTAATCCCTTGAGCTCAAGGCACCACCAGTTTTCTTCGGCTTGGTAGGAGCCTTCTCGTTGGCCTTACCGCGGTCCTCACGATCATCAACTTGAGTGATCGCAACATCAGGACGCTGATCAGCCATCGCGCTAGGAACGAAAGCTTTGATACCACTTGTCATAGGTTAGTTGTTTCCGATCAATCACGCACCTGTGTGGCCTTAGGATTTTCGATCCCAAGTCAGCTTCACACACACGCATGAACATGAGGGTCGTATGAACAAAGGGAGGGGCAAGTGTATTTTCCATGAACGAGCTGAATACAATAAAGGGGGAGGGACCCCTATTTCTACAAGTTCGGGTCTCTTCTCATTCGTCGATCATCCTTTTGATCTAACAACTGTGTTTGAATACATGCCATCATTACAAGTCTGTACAGTAGGCCACTTAATGGCTCTAGGCTTGGGAAGCCCGGGCGTGTGTCGGAAGCAAGGGTAGGGCTAGCAGGGCCGCCTGACATGGAGTAGGTGAACGGTCACGGGCTTTTGTCCGTATTACATATGGGCCGATCGTGGGTCGTTCATGGATCGTTCATGGATCGATCGTGGGCGCTCATGGGCTGAAGAAGAAGAAGAAGAAGAAGAAGAAGAAGAAGAAGAAGAAGAAGAAGAAGAAGAAGAAGAACGGTCATGGGCTTTTGTTTGTATTGCACATGGGCCGATCGTGTGTTGATCATGGGTCGTTCATGGATCGATCGTGGGCGCTCATGGGCTGAAGAAGAAGAAGAAGAAGAAGAAGAAGAAGAAGAAGAAGAAGAAGAAGAAGAAGAAGAGAAAAATCTCCTTTGTGACGGTTCCCCCCTAAGAAAAGTCAATAATAGGTTTGAAAGTCAAGTCACATAAATCAACATATTCAAAAACGCCATATCAGGTTTTGTCATGCTAAATACATGAGTGTTTCCTAAAGGATTTGATTGTACATTTTCAAATTTTTAGGATTCTATTACATATTGAACAAAACTCTTAGAATTGATGATGTAATTTTCCCTAATTTATAGGGCCAAATTTATCTACCTAAGATGAGTTTCATATCGATAGTAAAAAAAATTCCTCTAGTGAGCCTAATAGGTCAAAATTGCGAAAATAGTAAATTTGTGAATTTTGAGATTGGACTCCCCCCTAAATCTATGTTTTTAATGTGTTGATCCAGTTCAATCAGTCACCTGTATAGTGGTTGAACTGGGTCATGATGAAGTTTGATACTGCTCTCTTAGCCAAAGTGACATGGAGAATTATATATTGCCCAAATGACTGGTGCATTCAATTATTAAGGCATGCAAAAACCTATTTCAAATAGGTTTTGTTCCCAGAAATAGGTTTGAAATATAAACCCGTTTGGTAACCCAATTTTTTTTTCAATTTCTAGAACAAATTTTTAGTCCATAAATAGGTTTGGAACAAAAATAAAATGTAAAATGTTTATATTTTTCTATTTTTGGAATAGAAATGAGAAATAAATACTCTTCTTATTACTTGCCCTCCATTGCCGTGCTTGCAATTCTCTCGCCCCTCATCAGGCGCCATTTGCCACTATCGCTCGCCTCTTGCTGCTACTTGCTGCCGTCCTTCATGTTGCTTGCCACTGCTTACTGCTGTTCGTTTGCCTCCCACTGTCGCTTGCCGATCGTTTAGGAAGGAGAAATTTTGTGTCATTATCAAATGAATTTATGTTGCTAGAACAAAAATTTTATGACGTTATCAAATATGTATTTTTCTCAGAAACTCATCAAGGAAATAAAATTACAAAAATCTATTTATGGCAGGAAATTATGTCAAAAGTTAGAATGGTCATCATTTGCGCCCTTACAATCTTGTATATCTCTCATTGTTCTTTCTAGGAAGCATTTAATGGAGGCAAGGCATCTTGGGCATGGAGGGCCATCCTGGAGTGAAGATCACTATTGAAAGGTGATTTATGGCAAGTTGCTAATGGAAAATCTATTTCTATCTAGTCTGACAAGTGGACAATTGATGCTCGGAACTTCCAACTCCATCCAAAAACTGATGAGGAGGCCAATAAAGATACAAAGGTAGCTCAACTAAATGATGGGGAGACAAACGAATGGAAATTGGAGAGCATTGACATAAGCTGTTGGAGGGGGAAAATAGCTAATTTACGAAATCCTTATTCGTTTGAGCTAGGAGAGGGACAAAATATTCTGGCCATGGAACACGAATGGTTCGTTCACCTTGAAATCTGCTTATCAAGTGCATTTGAAGAAGCTGGAACATAAAGTTGATGTGGCTAAAGCTTCGAGTTCTAGAAAAGTGGAAAGTAGATTGTGGAAACTGGTATGGAACTTGGATAGCGAGCCAAAAAATGGAACATTTTTTTTATTGGGACTATGTGCTTTGTGGTAGTGGCAATAGGGGAAAATCTATAAAAAGAAGGATTAAGCAATCTTCGGACTACACTCCTTGGGGGGAGACAGAATCGGTGGAACATTTGCTACTTTGCTGTGAATGGAGGAGCTTTGTGTGGTATGCGGCTGCTAAATTTATGATTGATAGATCTCAAATTATTTCTTTTGATAGATGGTTGCTACAACAAGTTAATAACAAGTTGATTAAGGCTGAGGTGAGGGGTTTGTTGAAGAAGATTGCTTATACTACATGGTACATTTGGAAGGCCAGAAATGCAGTTATCTTTCATCATATAGCCTCTATGTGCGAGGCTGTTATTGGGCAGATCAATCTTGCATTGTGGGAGTACCAAGAGCTTAGTAAGGTAGGGAAGAATATTACAAATGAAGGGCAGTGTGAGGAGGGCGGGTCTAAACCTAGACATAGAAATAAATTGCGATCATTCGTTTGTTCAAGAGACATATAAGGTCTCTGCTGGAATTGCTGCTTGTGATAACGTTGGAAATCTTGTTAGGTGTAGGAGAATCATTATGCCAGCTTTCTCTCCTGCAGAGGTTGAACTTCGTGCTGGAATAATGTATTACTAGTTAAAGAGAAAGGCTGGCCAAAGGTATGTATTGAGATGGGCCCAGCTAATGTCATTAAAGATCTTATGGAACAACAGCTGGAAGGCAACTGGAGATATAAGAAGCTAATCGAGGATATTTCTTTTCAGTCTTTTGTATTAACTATATTCTCAAGGGCACTTAAAGCTTTTGCTCATTGAGCTACAAAGCAAGCTACGTTGAGGAGGTGCTGTTTTAACTGGGATGTGAATCCTCGTCCTCGCTGCTAGAGTTACTTATACCTCCATGATTTCATACTTAAAGATATGCATAATGTGGCAAAATATAAGGTAGAAATATGGCCAAAACTTTAAATTAGATTTGAAGGGTCAATAACAATGGCATTGCACGTGACCAAAACAATATGCCCAGTCAGCTTGGTACAGAGAAATCTTCTCCACGAACTAATCACTATAAGTTATAAGAAGCATCTAAAAGATGAGTAGAATTTAGTGTTGAAACCCCTTTTGTCATCTGCCAGCTAAATCTGTTAAGACTGCAGAGAATTTTCAATAGTCTATTGGCCATTCGGGTGAAGAAACAAGCAATTCCATGAAGTTGTATTTCTAAACATCCTACAAGCGTTAAGAAGAGCTCCCCAAATACAAGCATTAGGTTTGAATGGCATGGCGTTTACTATCTCTGCAGCATCCTGTAGGAAACCAGATCAGCTCAACAGATCAACTAGACATGGAGAGTGTTCCATCTGCGGCTCAATTCCAAACTCTTCAGTCATTCGATCATAAAGTTTACGACCCTCGACAACAAGCTCTACATGACTACAAGCAGAAGGAATAGCAACAAAAGTAACCTCATCTGGCTTAATTCTAGTTTCGACCACCCCATCAAAATATCTCATTGCATCTATTCCTAAACCATGCATTCCGCACCCTACAATCATTGAGTTCCAGGAGATTTTGTGCTTCACATCAAGTTTCGTGAAAACTGGGCTCCCTCATTAAGGTATCCACATGTGACATCTTTGGATTGATTCACTCAAGGTATTGTCTACTTTGGTCTTCCCATATTAAGCCTCACGGTTTTATCATTTGATGTACACGTAGACACTTTCCAAGAAGTCACCCATTCTAATAGTGCTCTAACTTGGGCTCGCTTAACTTTGAAATTCCAACGCAAAACTTACCATTACATCAAAAGGCGCTTTTGTGAATTTATTCATATTTTCACATATTTCTAGAATTGCTCTCCCCCATTTGGGGAATGGTTTGTTCAATTTATTTATCAAGAACCGCTTTTTGTTCAGGCCCTCTAGCCCTGGTGACTACTCCCTGCCCTCGTTAGACTTGGTCATTACAAGGGCACTAGCTTTTGCATGGTTCATCCTTGAACCATACACTTATTAGAGGGGATTTTGCTTTGATACCATAATATGACATCCCTAGATTAACTCATTCTTCACTCTCGTCGGATCAAGTTGTTATAGGTTCACCAGCTTTTGCATGGTTTGTCCCCTAGAGGGGTTTTGCTCTGATGCCATATTGTGACATCCTTGGATCAACTCATTTGAGGTATTGTCGACTTTGGCTCATCCCATATTGAGCCTCACGATTTTATCCTTTGGTATACAAGCAAGTACTTTTTTAAGAGGTCATCCATTCTAGTAGTGCTTTAGCTTGGCTTTGCTTAATTTTCGAGTTTCAAAATAAAGCTTGCCGTTACGTTAAAAGACATCTTTGTGAGGTAATTCCGATTTTTATATATACATTCTAAAATCACTCTCCCCTTGCTTGATGCATAGCTTAATTCATTCTTGCTTCTCTTCGCCATCCTAGAAGTCTACCAGGAGCCGCTCCTTGTTTAGACCCTCTAGCTTTGGCGACTACTTCCTGTCCTCGTTAGACTAGGTTGTTACAGGATGTGGGTCAAGAGAGGAATAATGTGTAATAGAGTGAGACCCTTCTAGTAGGTGTATGGTTTGGGGAAGAACTATGTGGAAGCTGGGGGGCCTGTAATGGCTTGATCTGATGAGGCGAAGAATGGTTGCCAGGGCTAGAGAGGGCTTGAACAAGAAGCAGCCTCTGGCAAACTTCTAGAATGGCGAAGGGAGGCGCAAATGAACTAAACTATTCATTGAACAATGAGAGAGCAATTCTTATGTGTGTGTGTATGTATGTATGTATGAAAATTGGAATTAACTCACGGAGGTGCCTTTTGACTTAATGGTAAACTTTGCTTTGGAACTCTAAAGTTAAGCAAGCCTAGGCTACAACATTACTAGGATAGGTGAGCTCTTGGGAAAATGTTTACCTGTACGCAAAAGGACAAAACTGCGAGGCTTAGTATGGGATAGGCCAAAGTTGATAATTCCTTGTTTGAGTTATCTAGGGATGTCACACCACATCTCATGTACATTATGATCAAGCTGTTTGACTCTAGAAGGTTATAATACAAAAAGTTCAAACCACATATCCATGGACTTCTCAACCAAAATTGAGCATCGCTAAAGTCACACTCCAAATCCTATAGGGATGAGGGAGTGACATGACTATCCTTTCTCCAATAGACGCAATTTCAAGATATATCCAAATATCCAGCTCCAAAAAATTATTGCGATAATATTCTCGCTCTAACGATCACTAATTGAGAGATTTGAGAAACATGATAAAAAGAAAAGAATAAGCTACCACGGCTTAGTGAGTAATATATTTTTGCTAAATGAATGGAACAATTACTACACTCATTTGAAACACATACATAACTCACTTTAGCCAAATTTGGAATTTAACAAACCTTCAAGTCCAAAGTGTAATATTTCTTGTTTTAACACAATATGTAAACACCAATGGTCTAGCCTTGGTCAATCTCATAAAAACACATGTCAATGGTCAATTCCATTGACCAATCTTATGCTCAAGTACCTAACCATGGTCATGCGTAATGCCCGTGACAAGGCGATCAAGATTCTCCCTTTGTTAGGTCTTCACCTATTATTAGTTGGTAGGTCGGCCCATAAAGATATTCTAGATTGGTATATGCATACCTACAAGCCCCTCACTAGGCTCAAAATTATATTAAGCACTCAACCAGCATCCTCCAATATCAGAAATCCAATTCATAAATAATCTCATATATTAGAATACATTTCACAAATGATTTTCATAAAATATTTTCAAATCATTTCAAGATTCGTCTCATAAACCGATTTTGTTAATTGAATCGAATAAAATCAAATGCATGTCATAAAGCATTTCACAAATCGATATATCTAATATTTATCAACTTTGTTCATCGAATAGAATATATATTTTCACCAAATAGTTTTCACACCATTCACAAATACCGAAATGTACTAAATACCCAATCCAAATTTTATACAACAAACATACTTATTTATAACTTATAAAAAATAAAATCTTTATCATTTTGAAGGCATGAGTTACAAATTCTTAAAAAATAAAAATAAAATAGTATCACCCACCCGCAAAAGCCGAAAATCAACTTACAATGGTTACTTGAGTTCACGCACTCGCATTCCTATTGATTAATCAAATAATGATATTAAAAACTGAGTCATACACAACTCTAATGAATGACTCGACTTAATTACCTTTAATCATCAATAAAACAACTTCTACAGGCTAACGGGTAACTTTGTTTAAGGTGCACATTTATCCTTTTCCTCACGTGTATTATCTGTTACGCTTAACTCACACGACAACTTTAGAATTTTGTTCCAATCAACTCGTACATTGAAATCAAATTTTCTCAAACCTCACCGCTCCACTATGCCCTAGACTACTATTTCCACAAACATCACAACTTCAAAAACTCTTTAATCACACGTTGGAGTTCAAAATCGACATAACTCCAAATTTAGAACCCAACTTTGAAAATTACTTCGATTAGACGAAATAGTAGTCTCAAATACTTACTCGGCATTGCAATTTGCAGTTGATTCAGCTTCTCGGTACGTTCGGATCGTGTACGCGCAAAATTTCTCTATTTTCCCCTTTTTCCTCCTCTTCTTCACGAACAAGCGACCCCTTCCTTTCCGTATAGTCTCTGCTGAGTTCCTCTTCGTTTGTTGAAGAGAAAATGAAATGGTGGGCTGGGCTTGGGTTTGGATTTAAGAGAAATGGGCTGGCGGGCCCATTTATTACAGCGAACTCTGCACAAACTAATAATGCACCGGAGACAGCTACAGCATTTCCGCGACGTTGGCAAGCTGCATTTGTCTGTAGTGTTCCAAAGACTCTGTCCCTCTCCCAGCAGAAGCTAATGAATCAATGATGGCTTTCCAACTTATCGCTATGGGCCTTGCCAATGAACAACCATCGGATTTCTTGAGCTTGAAGAATATTTCAACAGCCTAGTCGCATAATCATGAAATGGCCGGATCGTAAAATTTACTCACAAGAGTATCCAGTATTTGCATATTGAGATATGTTAAAAACAGATGTCATAAATGGAATTGAAAATGGACATACAGGGACATAGGCAAAACGGCAAAAGGTAGAAGTTCTACTTTCTGCTGACGATACAAAAAAGCCTCCGGTTAAGCTGTAGCATCACGCGTGCCAGTGATAGAGCTATTGGAAATGAGGGAGTACAAATTTTCATGTCAACGAAAATTTTAAGTGTCTAAAATTAAAAAAGAAAACTCAATATGCACGCGCCACAAAATTTGAATAAGTAATTAATTGACTAATAATGAGGTGCCACATGTGGTCCCTCCGTTAAAATGTCCAATCAATTTGTCAAGTTTCTTTGTTTCGTTCATATACTCGAGCATGCTTCAAAAAGCACTGCAATGTTGAACTAATGCAGAAAATGCATCATTCCGTTTGACTTTTTATCCGAATTAATTAATAGATTTAGATTGTTCTAACAATAATTTAGTGCAGAGTGGAAGGAGACCTTACTATCTTGCTCAGACGCCTTGCCAATACATGCCGATGAAGAACCGATAATATATCTCTTCCTCTCTAGAGGCCTCCCTTTTAGGGTATTATTCAACTTCTTGACTTGAATTAAATCAGCTTCTTAGAAGCAAACTTGAACTAAACCACATTCAAGACTTGAACTAAGCCATCTTTTACTTTATTGGAAATTCTTCTCGTAGCATCAGGATGAATAATCTCCTTTTCATTTTTAGATACAAATAGAACGAGATGGATTTATTACATAATAGTATGATGATCCAATCTTTAAAGCCAATCGACAAAAGCAAAAATGGAAATCGAATCTTCTATGTTACCAAAAGCATCCGCAAGAGGTCTAATCTTCATTATCTGAATGCGGCAATTAAGGTTCATCATCAACTTCCAGCAGTTGATTTGCTATTGAATCCATGGTTGGCCTCTTGTTCCTATCCTCCTCCAGACATGTCACACCAATCTCAAGAAGCACTCCTGCCTGCTTCCGGCTGTATTGCCCTTTCAATCTTTCGTCCACCAAATCCTCTATCCCCAAATCCTCTCCACATTGGTACCTCCTCTTCATCTCCCGGATGAAGACCGTCAGTTCGGCCTCCTGCTCCTCATTCCCCACTTTCTCCATGACCCAATTCGAGAGCCGAATCCCCCTCACTATCTCCAGGACCGTTACCCCGTAACTGTACACATCGACCTTCACCGTGATTGGGAGGTTCAGGGTCCACTCGGGCGCCAGGTAGCCCTTCGTGCCCCTTATGCGAGAGAACTGCGAATTCGCCCCGTCCCTCTGGAGCAGTTTTGCCAGCCCAAAGTCCGCGATCTTGGGCTCGAATGTCTTATCCAAGAGGATGTTCTCGGGTTTCACGTCGCAGTGGATGACCCACTCGAGGCACTCGTGGTGCAGGTAGGCTAGGCCTTTGGCCGTGCCGAGCGCGATCCTGAACCGTTCCCTCCACTCAATGACGTCCCCGCAGAACAAGTGCTTGTCCAGGGACCGATTCTCCACATACTCATAGACCAAGAGCTTGTGCTTTCCCTCACAACAGAAGCCCCACGTCCTCATCAGGTTCATGTGATTGATCTTCCCAATTGTTCTGACTTCAGCCGAGAAGACCTCCTCCTCATGGTACACATCTCCGAGTCTCTTCACTGCCACGACCCTTCGGTCCGCTAAGACGCCCTTGTAAACCAGTCCTGACGCTCCCCTCCCTACCTCTACCTTGAAGTTCCGGGTCGCTCTCTTGAGCTCGTCATAGCTGAACCTCCTGAACTGGCTTGTTATTGCGGCGTACCCGTCTTCCACTATGCAATGCGCATCACGCTTCCTGAAGAGAATCCACCAGCCCGAGAAAAAGATGAGGATCTCGACCGCCCCAAAAGCGGATGCGAACCCATAGAGGTAGGCCCATCTCACCCTCTTGCCTATAGTGTGATACAACATAGATGTGCCTACCAATAATTGGTCTCTGGCTGCGGAGCACTCGGGAGCGCTGCCGTTGAGAATTGGCTCCAAGGATGCCACTATGGAGATGGGCAATTTCAGATGTAAAGTTCCGGGAAGAGACGGGACCTGGTAGCCGTTAAACAGCGAGCTCTTTGTCCAACACCATCTTTGCGATTCCAAGTAGATGAAGCCCAAGCAGCTGCAGTTATCCAAACAGGTCTGCCTGCAGAAATTGAATGACGCGTTGTTGTTTTCGAGCGCGTTGAACCCATAGTAGTCCGTGTTGGGAAGCGCCAAGAATTCCACGTCCCGAGGCTTGGAGCAAGTGAAATTGAATTTGGGCTTGCAACCTTCGTGCCAATCACTAGGCTCTTTCATCTCGTAACCAGGAGGGCATGTGCATCTGGGCTCGGGTGTGTGTACACAAATCCCATTCCTCCCACATATGCCATGCACAGTGCACTGTGCCGGAAGCGCCTGCCACGTCACTACCCACAACCCTGACTGGTCGTCCAAGCTGTACAGCCTCAGGTTCCCGTCGTGGTCCAGTGTCAGCCGCCGTTTGATCCTCAGGCCTCGGTCGGAAGCATTGAATTGAAACCGGTCACTTGATTGAAAATGGCCGGTCTCGTCTAGGACCGCAACTCGGCTACTGCTGTCATTCGTTCTCCCGTTTGTGGACACGCTGAAGTGCGGGTCAGGCCAATAGAGGCTAGATATGTCCGGTCCATCGTACATCAACCTCAGCACGTTGTCATGGTCGAAGTACAGGTTGAAGTAGCCAGAGTGAAATTCTCCTTTGAGAGATGACACCAATTTCTTGTTCTTAGTGAGGAGCTGGGTTGGCAGAAGAGTATCAGTCGGATAATCAAAGCTTTGCCATAGTTTTCTCCTATCAGGACCTCTCAGCACAAGATTGCCTGAATTCAAGAGCTCTAGCGAACAGGCATCGGTGGAAGTCGTGTGGGTCTCCCAGACGACGGAACCATCTGCGTCAGTCACGGCCAATGCACCGGTGCCCCTGACCGTGACCTTAGAGCCTCGGCCATTCACGGGCTTGTCCCGGTTGGCCGTCCAAACGACGGTCCTGTCCGAGGAGCTGGCGAACCAGATTGAGAACCAGTAAGCATTGCCTCCAAGGCCGTAGAAACCGCATGTGAAGGTCTTATCTGGGGATGATAGTGTGTCGGAGTCATGTTTTTCAACTGATAGAGAGGAGCCTCTACACAAAACGTCTGAGCTTGCAAAGGAAAAACATGGGGAAAAGATGAGTGGGAGGAGAGAAAAGCTCGAAAATGTGATGGCTTTGTGTTTCATCGCTGGAGAAACGTATATGTGAGTTTGGGATTCGAATGGACACAGAGAGAGAGAGAGAGTCCTGATCTCATTTCGTTTACAGATATTTGAAATGCACATCGATCACATTCTCATACATATATACGCCGAGATATAATGGTCAATGACTTGCCCAAACTGGGGTACATATTTTTATTACGATATTTTATCATATATTATATGAATGGCATGGCATAGTCAAGCATAAACCGTTAAAAGGCCAAATAAGAGGAGACATAGGATAGACTTTGGTTTACACAATTTATTTTGATTGAAGAATCATCATCATGACTTGGCTTCAGAGGCGTGGTGGGATTATTAGCAAGTAGGCTATTGAAAAATTACACTTAACTATTGGGATTATCTCCCTGGGTTGCTCAAAAAATTCATAAAAGCCCAAATTATTTTCACCCCGACATAAATCTCGGGGTGTGCAGGAGTAGTGGAACCTATAGACCATGTAGAATTGGCGACAATAGGCAGATTTCATAGTGGATATTAGAGCCTGAAGAATAGGTTGCAGTTTTTAAAATTTCGCAATTAACAAGCTTAGGATAGGTGCCGGAATTTAGGGTCATATTCACTCTGAACCTGCCTTGCACTTTGCATCATGTACAATGTGCATGGTACACTTAGAAAGGTAAGAGTTTACCTTATATAATATTTTTTAATTAAATATATGTGTACTTAATTATGTATGACTTTCTCTTTTTCTTATGAAATTTTCACATTTAAATGTGTGAAAATTCGAGTTGCCGGCAATCTTTTAATCAAAGCAGAAAAATTAAATCTCCAACTTCATTTCACCCTCCCTCTCTCTATGATGAGCTTGGCTATGTCTATGCCAAAACAATTTAATTCATCCTCTTAGTACAGTTGGATATGCTTTCATGTAAACTCGTAGATTTAAACTAACTGCTTGAATCTATTTTTAAAAAGGTCTTATTGTTGAGGCCAGGATTATTTATGTAATGTTTTAATTTTCAATGCGTTGATTGCAGATAATATGAGACATATGATATATTAGAAAATCACACACTTTAAAAGGTTCTTAACCAATGCCCAAGAGCACTTTTTGACGATATTGTTTTCAAACCATTCAAATTTTCATTTATTGTTTACATTTTGATGGGGAGTCTTGTTTTGTTGCTCCCTGTCTATTTCATATGCAAGATAATACTTCCCCATCATGTTTTTTCCACACGACATCCTTGAGAAACAGCAAACTTCCTTGAAGTACGTATTATGTTGGTCTCAACTACATGGGGTTAAACCTCAAATTAAAGAGACAGCGAACATATTCAGCTCGCCGACTCTCCACAGATCACGTCGAGGATTGAACATTAAATTAGAACAACCGTGAAGGGTAATGTAAAATAATCTTCTTTCGGTGGGTCAATTGTTGCAGCCGACCCTGTAAAGAAAAGGGGCCCGATTGGCTAAGGAATCCATAATGACAGAAGACAAGTTACAATCGCAAGTTGTCAAGACGGCCACGCGTAGAAAAGATCAATCTTGGAGTATGATCGGGGTTAAGTATAATCGCAACGGCAATTGACTGTAATGGATTGGCAATTCATATTAATCGTGTTTAGTCTTATAATTAAAAAGCACTAACTTTTTTGTTAATTGAGAACAAGACTCAAAGTATATGCTAAAATTCTTGTCAATTCAAGTTTTTTTACAGGTTTATCAAATAGTCTTATAAAAACGTGTTGATTCGTGTCAGAATGACATCAGCACTATATTTTGAAGTGACGAGAATATAATAACCAAAGAGCAAGTATGGTAGACTTAAACCATGACTTTGCTTGAATCAATCGTTCATTTTAAACAATTATTTCTTGGGAGGCAAATTCACGCGTATTGAAATTCTTATGTTTTTCTTTATCCAACGAATACCTCAGTTTAGATGAGTAAGTTTTTGGGGCCAAACGGGATAACACCTCTGTTCATCTGCACTGGTGAGAAGCAAAATTGATCTCAATGAGTCCATGTTTATTTTGCGCCTTAAATTAGAAGTCAATTTTCATTGCTCCTTTTGTTTCCCTTTGTTTTTTTCCCCTTACAGCTTTCCTCTTCTGATCTTAGATTAGGGAGCCTTTCTCTTCAATCTAATTTTAGATTTAAGAGTTTTAATGAATAAATACTTCGTCTCCAGTTTCAATGGTATATGGCTCGCTATCATAAGTGTCAGATCTGAACTTATTTAAGATGTTTAGTTATTTTTGTATGGTGATGATGTTGGCGGCATTGAACTTAAGTGCACAATACCAAGGGCATAGCAGTAACTATAGATAGAGATCTTGACATGCATTTATCATTGATGATGATGTGTACCATCGATCTTATCACTTAGATACAATCATAGATCTATTTTTGAAAGACAAGTATGTGATTATTTCCATGTTATGATGATATACCTTAATTTTTGGTTTTTGGTTTAGATTGGAGCTTTTAAGGGCTTACCTTGTAATGGTGACTTTTGAGACTTCTTATGGATCCTCTTATAAATCATCTTGATAATAAATGGAACTTTCTTTGGACAAAAAAAAAAATTCTCATGCTTCATATTCCCTATCAATAAAATTTTTATAAATAGTTAGTCAAATTTTGTTGTACTGCGTTAGTTAAATTGGGCGAGTGTTTATTCGAAATGATTTGATTGTACTTTTTTGAATTTTTAAGACCTGATTACATATCGAACGAAATGTGCATGACTATTGATGCAGTTTATCCTAATACGTAGGTAAACCGTTTGTATCCCTTAGATGGATTTCGTAATAACAACAAACAAATTTCTCCAGTGAGTCTAATAGCTGGAAATATATGGATATATGCAATTTGTGATTCTTTTTTGGTTGAAAATACCCCTTGTATCCGGTAGAATGGGTCGAATCAATTGGCCCTCCGGTTCATTTGCCCAAGCATGCATCTGATTAAACCGGATCAGTACATTAAAAATCTAAATTAGTAACAATTGAAAGGGGAGACTTCAAACATCGGACCTGCCATAGCACTCTCCATGCCCTAAAACCGATTAGGTTAGGACTCTTTTTCTCGATATAATGGCAAAACAATATATTTTATGTTGCGTACTTGCTCTTCTCCACAATAAAAAGATAAAAAAAAATAAAGAGTCAAATTTCATCCCACCAAATTCGAACTTGAGACCAGAAGGTCATTGGAAGAAAACCTCTACGATCTTCACCAATCACAGCTTCTGTAAATTATGTGTTTCATTTATATATAGTACTTTACACATAAACCATTCGGTTTAACTGGTCATATTAGTCAAACCGCGTATGGTTGTCTTGTTTTTTTTTCGGTCGGTAGTTGTCTTGTTAGGTATGGCGACTTGTATGGTTTCCAAATCATTACCCCAAACTCAAATTCCTTCCACAATTCTCTCTATAACATTATCATATCTTAAACTCGTCAAAGTCACTTTTGCATCACTTGGGAGTTAATTGACACCCTAAGTAATCTCAATCAAATCGATAATGTGATTCAAAGTATACACGTCATAAACTGTACGGTCATATTTTTAGTCTTCAACTTATCAAAACCACGTCAAGAGGAGTAACTTTGCACGAATCGCCATGCCTTTTTCCTTTAGGAAAGTTACCATGAACCCTTGTCATCATTTCAATACCACTTTGCCCATTCTATATTTGACAATGCAAAGGTTGAATGCTGTATTTTCACGTCAAAACCCAAATTGCATCCCGCATCAGTCAACGTCTTAGACTTATTTAACGAATCGTCGCGTCTCTCTCGAAATTTTCCTTGTCTGTAAATTCCCCAACCCTCCAAAAGCCTTCCCATGGAGGAGAGGAGACGACATGTTAATTCAAGAAACTCGATTGGTTGACCATAGTCCCTTGATCTCAAGATACAGAGAGTAGGTGAAATTCACACCTTATTGTGGTAAAATAGATTTTTCTAGTAGGTACTAGTACTAAATCAATGTCGATATTATTACCTTTTGTCAGCCAAATCGAAAAAAATTCTAAAATTTTATCTTCTAGAAGACAATTTTGTTGTCCATAACATAAAGTTTCATATACAACTCCAGATTACTCTAGTTATATATTTTCACAACCAGTATTTTATCTGGACATGTTCGCATATTCTACACCAGCTAATAGAAAAATTAAAATCCAGATTTGCCTTAAAATCATAGCCTCTTATGATAATGCGAGAAATTGAAAGTTACGATTAAGTTGATTAATATCATGCCACCAACTAGCTTAATCATTTAATGGCAAAGTAAATAAACGACCTTTGCATAACATATAAAAAAGAAACTGATTGCCCTTTTAAGTGACTAATAAAAAAAGATTTTATTTTCCTTTTATATTTGTTTATAGTAATTGTTTTGTTATGGAAAGAGCGGAAAAAATTTAGAATCACATAAGCAAAATAGGATATAGAAATGTCGCATTTGTAAAGTCTCTCTCTTTTTTTTTTTTTTTCCAATATACTATTTGCCAAGCTTTCTATGTGACTAAAACAACAAGTGCTTTTATTTTCGTAGATGAAAATAGTTAATACAACTTTACTCACGGATTAGATTATCACAACCATCTAAGAATGTGCATTATTTCTTCATGCTATCACCTAATCATATCAATTTAATTCCCAAAATTTGATTCTAATTTTACAAGTGACTTCAAGAAACACATGACACAAGTATGGATAAACCAACAAAGCGAGGTGGAAGAATATACAAACTGAATTCATTAAATAGACATGATTCCAATATAGCATAGTACAACTGAAGAACAAGGTAAACAAACTGACAAAACAGTATGGCAGTTTTAAGAAACTCATTTCTTAGTCTAGATTTGGTTGGGATAATATAAATAAAACAGTTGTTGTCAATGATCCAAGAATATGAGAATCTCACATCAAGGTATCTTTTTAACTTTTTGGTCATTTTGATATCATTGTAGATGTTGAAATGTCATTATTGCGAAAATTGTAGGATAATGACGATTGAGCAAAATTCAAGAAGGATGAATTTCCTAATTATCCCGAGTTATGTATTATATTTGGTGGTACATATGCTAGTGGGGATCACGCCACAGGAAATGCTAAAGATTTGACGGTGTTGGAGGAAGATGACAATGGTGATGTCAATGTAGGTGGTGATAATGGTGGTGGCAATGCAGATGATTTCAGTGAACACCACATTGATGAGAGAGTCATTACATCTGACAATGATGCAACTTCAATTCATGAAAGGCACAAATTGGATAGGACTCCAAATCCTAAGAGGAGAAGAAAGAGTAACTAATCCAATATTGCTGACACTTGCAAAGCCATACAAGATCTTTTAAAAGCTAGGGCAAGTCAATCTGTTAGTGGCTTTGTGACCTTAGGGGTTACACCACCACCTGTAGACCATTTTTTCGTATCTACTGTGATTGATGTTCTAGTTAGTATGCATGAGCAAGAGCAAGATCTTTAAGATAAAGCAATGGAACGAGCATGCGTTAGTGCCCCATGGAGGGAGGCTTTCATCAAATCCCCACATGAAAAGAGAAATGGACTTCTTCAATGTCTTTAGTAGATGTTG
The DNA here is from genome assembly GCA_014182715.1 of Eucalyptus cloeziana. Classification (NCBI taxonomy): domain Eukaryota; kingdom Viridiplantae; phylum Streptophyta; class Magnoliopsida; order Myrtales; family Myrtaceae; genus Eucalyptus; species Eucalyptus cloeziana. The sequence goes on from CM024644.1 coordinate 32,863,031, forward strand.
AGAAATATATTATGGATTGCATGGGGTTTCATTAGACTGTATAACTTATGTTATCAATTAATATTTACTTTTTAAAGATATTAGTGTTGAGACTATTGTATTTATATGTAATGTCATCTCTTAATGAGACTCTATGACTTATGTTATTGATTGTTATTGGATATATTTTCAAAATCTATATTGATGTTTTTATATTTGTGAGATGGTATAGATATTATGGAAGGAGGATCAAATAGTGTGTCTAATGAGGAAATAGAACCAGTTGAACAATTCTTGAATGATGATGATCTTGACATATTGATAGCGTGGTTGTGCATAGTTACGATGGACCCGTTTGTGCATATGAAAGAACCTATTAGGGATAGTAAATTATCAAGATCCGAATGGATAATGGAGATTGTTTATGGACATTCGGATAGAATATATGAAGCCTTCAGGATGGAGAAACATGTTTTTTTGAACCTGTGTGATTTAATAAGGGTAAGAGGTTGGTTGAAAGATAGTCGATATGTTCGAATAGACGAACAAGTTAGGATTTTATTATCTTTGGTTAGTCACAGTAGCTCAAATAGAGATTTATGTGAGAGATTCCAACGTTCGGAAGAAACGATCAACAAGTATTTCAACATAGTGTTGAAAGCAATTCTCAAACTTTCAAAAGAGATAATCAGACCACCATCCTTTGATGTCGTCCCACGAGAAATTCTTATGGATCTTAGTCATAAACGCTACTTCAAGGTATGATTTTTATATTGATTTTATACCGTCAAATACATATAGTTGATAATCTTATATAATATTAGATTGGTAATAAATTGACAAGGCTGCGTAGGTGCTATGGATGGCACCCATATAAATGCTATCCTCTCTGTATCTTAGCAGATTCCATTTAGAGGCAGAAAAGGGTATACCACCCAGAATGTGCTATGTGTTTGTTCATTTGATATGAAATTTACTTTTGTGTATGCTGGATGGGAAGGATCTACCAGCGATTGTTAAGTGCTTTCGGCAGCACTCGAAACTCCTAGACTGCAATTTCCCCAACCACCACATGGTATTTACTTTGTTTATAAAGACAAACTTTCTTTATGATTATATTATGGTTGAATATTACAACAAATATATATATATATATCATGTTATAGGGAAATACTACGTGATAGATTCTGGTTATGCAGCATTTCTGGGATTTTTAATTCCATTTAAAGGCGAACGGTATCATCTTAACAATTATAGAGGGAATGAGAGATGGCCAAGAACAGCAAGAGAATTGTTCAACCAAAAGCACTCTTCACTAAGAAATGTAATTGAGAGGTCATTTGGGGTATTAAAGAATCACTTCACCATTTTGAGACATATGCCTCCATTTACAATTCGGAAGCAATCATTTGTTGTAATTGCATGTTGTGCTCTCCATAATTACATTCGTGATCAAGATAGGATGGACATAACTTTTTTTCTATATGGAGATCCAGAGTACCCATTCGGACCTAGAGAAGTGGAGGTTGCAGATGATACATTGCATGAGCAAGCACTTGGGATAAACATGCTTAGGATAAGTATTACAAATAAAATGACAAGGGATCACACTATGCTTGAGATTTCATGACTTTGTGTTTCCGACTTTTGTAATATTGTTTTTAAGTAATCACTTATCAAAGTTAATGTGATGAAGTTGGACAATGATATATATTACTTCATTATTGTGATGTCATGTATGAAAGGGTCCATATAGAGATCTATAAGATACTCTTCTTTTTGCTAGCTCTTATTGTATGAACTTACAAAATTTTCTTCCAAGTATGTACATATGACCATGTTTAGAATGTTTGTCTTCACTCACCATGAACAAAATTAAATTGGTGAGTATTCCATGAGAATGAGAATTCAATATCAATTTTACACTTCATAAAAAAAAAACACTTGAGAAAAATTTGGAATCGAAATTTTGTACAGTTACCAAACGTATTTCAATTCTTTTTATATTTCAGGAATAGAAATTTTGTACAGTTACTAAACACGTTCTTTTGCTCAGAAATTATTCTCGAGAACAGAAATAGAAAAAACTATTTCTGATAAAAAATTGTTCCTTAGAACGGAATGGTTACCAAATGCACCCTAAGGGTCTATTCGCGTTTGGTAACGCTTTTGTTCCGGAGAATAATTTCTTTTTAGAAATAGAGAACAATTTCTGAGTAAAATAAGGTGTTTGGTAATTATAAAAAATTTATATTCTTGGAATAGAAAAAGAATATAAATGCATTTGGTACGATCCATAAATTTTTGTATTTTTTTGTTTTTTCTTCTTACAAACGGGCGACCGCCGACCGCCGATTGCCGCTTGCTACCGCCTGACCACCGTCCACCGCCTGTCGCCGCCGCCCAACCACCGCCCACAGCCCACTGGCCATCGCTGTCGACCGCTGGCCATTTGGACAGAACTTTGTGTTCCTCACGGACCATATGTAGGGGTGAGCGCGGTTTGCGGGTAGAATTGGGAACTGGGGAACCGAATCAGAGGTTCCGATTTGGTTCCTGATTCCAAAGGGATCGGTTTTGATTCCCAGTTCCCTTTTTCTGGGAACTGGAACTGGAATCGGAATCGGTTTGATTAGGGCTAAAAAAAAGCCCATATTTGATTTTCACAACACTTTCAGTCTCAGTCTCGGATACCTATGTTCTCTCTTCGCCATATGCTACTTGTGTTCTCTCTTCGCCCTTTGCTGACTGCTCGACGCCACCTGAGATTCTCTCTTCGCCATTTGCTCTGCACTTGTGCCGGCCGCCGTGTCTTCGAGTGACCTCTGCTCGCTCGCACCGACATCAAAAGCCCTTTGCAACAGATCCCAAGCCCCACCGCGCCTCGCCTGTAGCCTGCACCAACCTGTGACGACCCAACGTCGCTCTTGCTTTGCCCGCTGCTAATCACCCCCGCCGCTGTGATCCCACGACGCCGCTGCTCTGCCTTTGCCGTGCCCCGAAGCCCACGACACTGAGGCCCACGACGCCGCTACTCTGCCTTCGCCATGCCTTGAAGCCTGCGACCCGCAGCGCCCTTGCCCAGCTCCAAGCTTTCCCTGAGCGACGCTGCTGTAGGTTCTCCCTCTCTCCCTCTCTCTCTTAATCGCTTTGTCTTGCGCTCGATCTATCCTCTCTTGAAGTTTTATTAGTGGAAAAGTTTGTCTAGGTTTGATATTTGAACCGAACGAGCTCTGGATTCTAAAATGACGATGCTCTGATAGGGCGATTTTGTTTGTCTATCTTTCTTTAGCTGCTTTTGTTTACTAGCCCCTGAATTGGCAGTTATTGTGAGTCCGATGTTGCTGCTCAATTTGCATTGTTTACATATATTTGATTGAAGCCTGTTCATTATTGGTGTTAAGCAAGTTTTACCTGAATCAGGCGACAAACTAAGACTGTTTCTTTCTCCCTAGTCACTAAGACCAACTTTGACATTGAAATTTGCTAGGTTCATGGGTAGGACATCTAATAGAATCCGATGAGTTGAGAATGGCTTAACCGATCGAGCTTAGGATTCGACTTTAGATTTACATAATATGCTCAGGTCTGGTGATTGATGATGTTATTGGATATTTTTTGTGGATTGACGATCAATGATCATGAATTTGAGGTTGATTGAGCTTGATTTGTATTAATTTGCAATTTCGTGCCTTTGTGATGGACTTACTGTTTTGGCTGAAACGAAGTGCTAAATAAGGTTTTTTGACCTCGAGCCCTTCTAGACATAAAAAATACACTTCTAGAGCTTTGATTTGATATGTCACACACCCATAGTGGATGTCGTTTGGTCGCTGAAAAACACCTTTGAAATCTGTCAATTTTGCAGCAATTTTAGATTGATTTGCTGTTCTGACTTACTGATGTTCTGTTTTCACTGGACTGAGCTGGTATAGGATGTTATTATGATTTAATGTCTTCTAGAGATTTGTAATAAACTTCTCAAGCTTTCCATAGACATATTATATGTGCGATTTGGCCATCATTTGCCCTCCCTAACACTTCTTGCAAAGATCGAGCACTAATCTGGTGTCGCAGGTGTTCTGCTCTGATGTTCTGTTTTAATTGATTTATGTTCAGATTTTTTAAGTCAATGTCTCATGATAGATGATCATGACATTCCCTTTTATCTCACTATTTTTTAATTCCTCCTATTATATTTGCTGCTATCTACAACAACAATGCATTGAGCTATGAATAGTTAGTCTAAATTTCTGAACCATTTGGATTGGATAGATGCAGATCGTATTGTTACATCAATCCATGTAACCGGGTTGGTTGAAATGGTCATTGCGAATATGAAGATGTTGATATTGTGTCATGATACCCTACTATTTTGCTGCATTTTCGACGTGGTTTTGTGCATTCTTGAATTTTCATAAATTTCTAATTATATTCTGTTATTGTTGTGTACTGTGAAGTTATTAGTTAATGTATCAAGATAACACATCAATGGAGGTGGAGGGATATGATGAGATGACTCCGATCACAGAATTGGAGTTTTTTGGCCATGAAAATAAAGAAGAGGCACCCGCTACCATGAGTGCCACAAGTAAGGTACCTGGTTCTCATCTTACTCATGATAAAAAATATACATCTGAATGCTGGAATCATTAAATGAGAATCAATGATAAGGATGGAAAACCAAATCAAGTGAAGTGCATTCATTGTGGGACCATGCTTAAGTATTGTGTTGCTAACGGTACTTTTGCAATGAGGAAGCACTTGACCACATGCAGGAAGTTTCCCCGTAATGTAGATAAGAGACATAAATTCTTTTCACCACGTAATGTAGACATGGCTGGCAAGGCATGAGGAGATTCTAGTACTGGTAGTGTCTTAACGACCATTTTAATTAAGAACGTTGTAGGCAAATGCTTGCTTGGTTCATCATCCTTGATGAGCAACCTTTTTGCTTGGTTGAGTGTGTTGGATTTCGTGAATTTGTCGGTGAGTTACAACCTCTCTTCAAACATATATCACGTTTCACAATGGCAAAAGATTGCATGAAGTTATATTTAGATGAAAGAACTTCTTTGAAGAATTATTTTCGAAAGATTAATTATAGGATTGTACTCATGACTGATACATGGAGTTCTATTCAAAATCTGAATTATTTATGTATCACTGCACATTTTATTGATGAAAATTGGAAGTTGCATAAAAGAATCATCAACTTTGTGGTGATGCATAGTCACAGGGGTAGGGAGATTGGGAGAATGGTGGAGAAATGCATTCAGGAGTGCGGAATAGAAAAAAAGGTGTCCATAATTACTATGGATAATGCTAGCTCGAATGATGTTACAATTGGCTATTTGAGAGATAAATTTTTGAAAGAAAAGTCGTTGATATTGGATGGTAGTGTTTTGCACATGAGGTGCACGGCTCATATATTAAATTTGATTGTGAGAGATGGCTTGACTACAGTACGTGACTCCATTGCACGTATCCGAAATGTGGTTAGGTATGTAAGGAGTTCTCTCACGAGAGCTAAAGCATTTTAGTCTTGCATTGAGAGTGAAGAGATCACTTATAAGGGTTCCATAGTTCTTGACATTGCTACTAGATGGAACTCCACTTATCTCATGTTAGACACCGCCATAAAGTTTAGAAAAAGCATTCCAAAAAATTGAAGATGACGATTTATCTTTTGTAAGTGAGCTTAATCATGAAACTCCTAGTGATGATGATTGGAAAAATGCTATTATTCTTTCGGAATTTCTAAAAGTATTATTTGATGCCACCAATCGGATGTCGGGGAGTTCATATGTTACTTCAAATGATTATTTTGAAGGAATAGCTCTTTTGTATAGATATTTGAAAGATGCGGTCGATGCTTTGGATCTTAAGCTTCAAGTTATGGGTGTGAAAATGAAAGAAAATTTGATAAGCATTATGGAAGCTTGGATAAAGTGAATATGATAGTGTTGATTGCGGTTGTGCTAGATCATAGAACTAAGTTGAATTATGTCACTTTCTTATATGGACAAATTTATGATGATGGATTGAAAGTTAAATAGATGCATTACAAGGTGAAGGATGCATTGGAGCGTTTGTATAAATTTTATGAGCAATCTTCTCTTATCTCAAGTGATCGAAATTTTGGTGGCCATAGTTCAGGTGCAAGTAGTAGTGCTTCCAATGCCGATGCGGGTGGTAGTGAAAGAATAAAGAAGTATGACGCCCAAGCTTGGAAGAAAATATTTTTATACTCGAATGAACAAGGGTGCGATGACAACAAATCCGAGTTTGATGAGTATCTTCAAGAAAAAAATGAAAAGGATCTTGATCTTGACATTTTGATGTGGTGGAAGACTAATGGCTCAAATTATAAGATCATTTCTTTGATGGCTCGAGATATTTTCTCTATTCCCGTAACTACCGTTGCTTCTGAGTCAATTTTTAGTACATCGGGTCGTGTGCTTGATGGTTTTCGAAGTTCTTTAACTCCTAAAGTAGTAGAAGCTTTGATTTGCACTCAAGATTGGTTGAGAGCCGTTCGTGTACCGATTGATGTTGAGGAGTGCATTGAAAATGCAGAACAATTTGAGTTGGGTAAGTGACATTGTTTAATCTTTATATATTGTAATTCTTTTTGTATATCTATAAGTGAATATTTTATTTAATCTCTTTTTCTTTTTTTTTTAGATATTGATGGTCTTAATGCGGAGATTATCGCTGGTAAATAGATTTTATCATTGGGAGGATGCCTTGCATTGGCTTTTGCAGCGCGCAACCCTGACATTGATCTTCTATTACGTCATATGCGGAGATTATCGCCGGTAAATGAAAGGTCATAATCAGGTTTATAATTACGTCAGATACAGAATTCATAGGGTACTTTTCATTATGCACAGATCTTTGTGGATCGGCTTCAGCGACTCCAGGTGAAGTGCCAACTTCTTATCATGAGGCATATTTTCTGACAGAATTATGAATCCATGAGAACATCTTGAGGACACTTGTGATATGATTCAGTGGTGCTCTCATCATGCAGGCTGAGAAGATCAAGATGGAAGAGAAGATTGAAGAGAAGAGGAAGCTTGAAGAGGAAGACTTAGCTAGATTGACTGAGGAGAAGGAAAGCCATGACTTAGAAATTTCAGCACTGAGGCAAGAGCTGGAAGTGGCAAAGAAGACATATGAGCTCCGTCACCTACAAATGGAAACAGAAGCTAAGGCAGAGGGGACTAGAAAACTGGAACAGGACTTGGCAGGATACAGAAACAAGGTTCAGGATTATTGAGGCAACCTAAATGGGGTCATTTGAAAGATCTGCATAGAGCTATCAAACTTTGCGAACCAGCTTTGGTATCTGCAGAGCCTGCTGTGACACCACTAGGAAACTATCAAGAGGTTAGTGTTTTTTTTTTTTTTTTTTTTGAAGTGTTTTCTAAGAGTTGCAAATATTATCTGGAGAGTAACTGAGACTAAGCTTCATTCATGATTATGTTACTGCTTACTACAGGCTCGTGTCTTTAAATCTGATTCTGGAGCATGTGCAGCATTCCTTGCAAACTACGATCAGTGGTCTTTTGCTAAAGTTTCTTTTGGGAGCATGCATTATAATCTTCCTCCTTGGTCCATCAGCATACTGCCTGATTGCAAGAACACAGTATATAACACTGCACGGGTCAGAGAACAAAATGCCCTTTCTCCTATTCTTTTTCTCCTCCATGTTTTCCCTTGTAGCATTACGTTGCACTCACTAGGCAGTGATGTGTAATGTCGAGGAAGTTCTATTGCATACTTCATATTCCATTGATACTATATCTTTATGCGTCCAATGTTATTACTCCACTTCCTATTGTCGTATTTTCAAACTTATTTTAAAATATCAACACAAAAGGCATTTTATGCAACTGAAGTATGCTGAATTAAAAAACAGGTGGGGGCTCAAAGTTCACATATGAAGATGACTCCGGTGGATGGAAATTTCTCTTGGGAGGTTTATAGTGAAGCGACTGCTGCTTATGAAGATCGTTCATTTACAATGACTGGGTTGTGGGAACAAATAAATACAACCAGAGATGTTACTGACTATTTGTGGTATATGACAGAGTGAGTAGACTACAAACAGTAAATCACCTCAACCTCTTGCGGTCTTGATTTTTGGATCAATATCAGTTCATATTTGGTCTACCTTTCTTTTACAATGCCCATGCTACTTTCTTCAGTGTTGATGTCGATCCGAATGAAGAGTTTTTGAAAAGCGGAAGTTATCCAGTTCTCACAGTATTGTCAGCTGGTCATGCTCTCCATGTTTTTGTCAATGGTGAACTTGCAGGTAATTCATATGCTCTTAGGTTATTGGTTCCTCTTAATGATTTATCATCATTTTTGCATTGCCTTAATGTCACAATTCAGCAAAATATGACCTTCATTAATAATTGTTTCTAGATATTTTGAAGAATCAATATTATATGAATAAAACCACACCAGTAGAAGTTGCCCCAAAAGTCAACTTCATTGTGGATATGCTGGCACATAAGTTTTATAGTTTTTAATGCTAGGGCACTAATATGGGCTTTTTTCCCCTCTTTAAACATATAGAATCTTAAAATTGCTTGCATGTTGAAACCAACAAAAGTATTCACTTTTCTTTTTGTCACTCTTTGTCAAGGGTAATATACACGGATTATGCTTTTTCTATAATTATGTTTCTTCATCTCATGCAGGAACTACCTACGGCAGTCTGGAATTTCCTAAACTAACTTTCAGTCAGGGTGTGAGGCTGAGAGCTGGGACTAACAAAATTTCACTTCTAAGTGTTGCTATTGGTCTCCCGGTTGGTCTCTCTTTTGCTCTCTCTTTGGGGGTGTGGGGGGTGGGGGGGGTGGTGGGGGGTTGTGTGGGTGGGTGGGTGAATGGGTGTGCATGTTGGCATTAGCATGCTTGATGTTCACACACTTGCTTCCTAGGATTATGTCCAGTGTGAGTGAATACAAGGTTTTTCTTGCATTGTGACTGTCAACTTGATTGCAGAATGTTGGGGTACATTTTGAGACATGGAATGCTGGTATTCTTGATCCAGTTACGTTAAGTGGTCTCAATGATGGATGGAGAGACCTTTCATGGCAGAATTGGTTCTACGCGGTTTGTATCTCGAATTCTCCACGGCTATCCTCTTTTCATACTTCTCTGAAAGGACTGAAGGTTTCTTTTGGTTCAGGTTGGTCTCAAAGGAGAAGCTTTGGGTCTTCATTCTCTCAGTGGGAGTGTGTCAGTTGAGTGGGCACAAGAATCTTTAGTAGCAGAAAAACAGCCCTTAATGTGGTATAAGGTAAGTATCTCAAAGTTCAGCAAAGCAAACTGATCTATCCTCTTAGCCTCCAAGGCTTATGGTCAAATCAGGACAGATAGTTTAATAAGCATCTGCAAAGTTGCACACATTTCCAAATTCTACATCCTTTATATTTGATAGCTATTCTCTTTAAACGAGAAAGATGACTCAAGTTCTCAGTTGGCCTAGGGCTGGTGACATCCATTATTCTTGTTCTGTGGTTTGTATTATGAGTATTAGATAGGCCTTTCAATATTCCTTTCTATTGAAGTTTTCAGATTTGGCTGCAAATATGACAGATACATGGTTGATGGTGCCATCTCATATGAAAATGCATCTAGTTTGTAGTTGGTATAATTTGACATCAGTAAAGTGACAGAAATTATGTGTTTATCCTGCTTTCAGACTATTTTCAATGCTCCAGGCGGAAGTGCACCACTGGCTTTGGATATGGACAGTACGAGTAAAGGGCAAGTATGGATAAATGGACAGAGTCTTGGGCGCTATTGGCCTGCATATAAAGCATCCGGCACTTGCAATAGCTGTAATTACACTGGAACTTTCAATGAGAATAAATGTTTAAGCAATTGTGGAGAGGCTTCACAGAGATGGTAAGAGAAAGTATTATCCTTTTTGAACTTTTTGTTAAGGAGAAATGAAATCGTTCAGAAAGCTCATCGATGCCTAAACTTTTCAGGTATCACATTCCTTGATCATGGTTATATCCAATAGGGAATTTGTTGGTTGTTTTCGAAGAGTTGGGTGGGGAGCCGAATGGGATTTCTTTGGTCAAAAGAGAGATCGACAGTGTCTGTTCTGATTTATTTGAATGGCAACCAACCCTGATGAATTGGCAAATGCAAGCATCAAGCAAAGTTAAAAAGCCCCTGAGGCCTAAAGTGCATTTGTGGTGTTCCCCAGGTCAGCAGATCTCGTCAATAAGGTTTGCTAGCTTTGGAACACCAGAAGGGACCTGTGGAAGCTTCCAACAAGGAAGTTGTCATGCCTTCCACTCATATGACGTTTTTGAGAGGGTAAACTTTCTAATGTCATATGCTTTCTCTCTCATCAAGATCTCATCCATATCAGAGTGTATTGTAGGATTAGGCCCCTACTTCCTGGACAGAGTGGAAAACAGTCGATCATCGAACGTATTGGTGATGATGGACAGTTGGTTGCCTCTAATCCCTCCAAACAAGGCAAAGATGGCCATCGCATGTTCAAGTTCAACAAGGTGTATGGTCCGGCTGCTTCTCAAGGTTTCTCTCTCTCTATGTTAATCATGTTCTTTTAAAATAGTCTCCGGGTATTTACGTGTAACAATTAGTCATCTATGTCTTGTAGATTTTTTTTTTTTTTCTTTTAAGCTGATTTTATCTCAATTTCTAATTTTTAAATCCTCCAATTAAGAATGTCTTGCTTCTTGCCTGATTGTTGGCAGAGATGGTATATTCTGACATCCAACCCTTCATTCGTTCTGTTCTTGATGGATATAATATGTGCATATTTGCTTACGGCCAAACTGGTTCGGGAAAAACCTACATGATGGTACAAGTCCTCTCTACATTTGAAATTTCCTCAATAAATGTTTTGTCCTTACAAACTTACTCAATGTTATGCGATGGCATTGCCAGAGTGATCCTGGTGCAGTGACTGAGGAGAGCTGGGGTGTCAACTATCGAGCTCTTAATGACCTTTTCAATATGTCTGAGAGCAGAAGTAGAGCCATCGTGTATGAAATCTGGGTTCAAATGGTTGAGATCTACAATGAACAAGTGCGAGATCTACTCTCCAGTGACGGCTCTCAGAAGAAATATCCTTTCGCAGCATTATAGTTACTTTTAAGTTAAATTAAATAAGATTCGTTTGTTCTCATTATGGAAGTTCCAAACTTAAATAGGAAGAAGTACTTGGTTTTCGTTAACATGCTTACACTAGGGATTTCATCAATCTCTCATGCAAGTGGTCTAGCTGTTCCAGATGCTAGCATGCATCCTGTGAGAGCAAGCTCGGATGTTATGGAACTAATGGACATAGGACTTAAGAATAGAGACGTTGGTGCCACCGCATTGAATGAAAGAAGTAGCCGCTCGCACAGGTTCTTGATATGATGTTCTGTTTTCAATTGATGTTCTGTTTTCAATTGATGTTCTAGATCCTAATGCATTTCTGTGGTTCTGAGCTGTAATTTTATTTGAAATTTTGTGGTGACAGTATCGTCACTGTACATGTTCGTGGGACATATGTGAAGACTGGAAGTGCATCACATGGTAATCTTCACCCAGTAGATCTTGCGGGAAGCGAAAGAGTCGACCGCTCATAAGTAACTGGTGACGGACTGAAAGAGGCACCAGCATATAAACAAGTCACTCTCCGCCCTTGGAGACGTCATTTTTGCTCTTTCGCGGAAGTCCTCATGTGCCTTACCATAATAGCAAGCTCACTCAAGTGCTACAGAGTTCTTTGGGTAATCCTCTTTATAATGCCTTGCATTTGCTTATCTTGTCTCTATAAGATTGTAGAATAGTCCAAGTACTTGAGAGTGCAAATCAGAAGCACTTCGAAGTTTCTACATGCATCCGTATATCCAAAAGAGTTTCCTCATGTGCCTTACCGTTATAGCAAGCTCACTCAATTTGTTTATTATTGCTTCTAAAATGCTGTTTGCTGTTTGTGTTATATTCTCTTCGATGAATGACAAGTTTGTTTATTATTGCTGCATTCATTTCCATTTTTTTAAACGAAAAATGAAAAAAGAAGAAGAAAAAGGAACCTGTTGGAATCTGTTAGAACCTAGAACCGACTCCAGAATCTGTGACAGGGTAGGTTCTAGGTTCTTGGTTTTGACGGGTAGGTTCCAGGTTCCAAGCAGAACCTGTAAGGAATCGGGAACTGCTCACCCCTCCATATGGTAGACCAATCTAGAAATCGACGGTGAAATCGACGGTGTGGACTTTCGTCGTTCTTTCATCCTTCCACCATGGGTTGGTCCTCCTTCCAATTTTCCGACGGGCCCGTTGTCTTACAAGTAGTACTGTCACATGTTTGTTTTATTATGAGAAGAAAATTACCGGGCTTTCGATTCCATCACACCCACCTTCCAATCTCTCTCCCCGACAAAAAGTCGTCATATATTTCGGAGGCCACGACTTCTGGCAACGTCCATGGCAGTCAGATTGCGAACTACTCAGTAGCATCCGTCCGATTTGTTTATTCAGAGTCATTGCGACCGCAAATGCAATATGAAATCGAAGTTCTCTCTCACACCTTGAAGTCCTCTTTGCCTCATGAACAGGGCTCTATTGGATTCGTCTAAGTCCAAGTCATTCATTAATTGTAGGACTCATGTGGAGCAGAATTTTTTTAAATCTGCACCATTCGTTTGACGTTGTTAGATAAAGATTCTTCTGGATTTTTATAGCCCTTGTAGCTGCATCCTTCTTCAGCTAATTGCTAATCAGACTTTGAGTTTGAGCCATGTTCTTCAAGATTCTGACCGTGCTCTCTCTGCTACCAGTTTTTGCTTACGCTCAAGAGACCAATTTTGTTTACAACGGTTTCCGATCGGCCAATCTGAGCCTCGATGGGATCGCCGCAGTCACCTCCAATGGCCTCCTGAAGCTGACCAACGACACCAAACAGCAGAAGGGCCACGCCTTCCATCCCGACCCTGTCCAGTTCAAGAACTCGCCAAATGACTCCGTCTACTCCTTCTCCACTGCTTTCGTCTTCGCAATTCAACCTCCTCAGTATGCCACTGTGAGCGGCCATGGGATTGTCTTTGTGATCGCGCCCCAGAGAGGCTTCCCTGGGTCCTTGGTGAACCAATACCTTGGCATGTTCAACGAAACTGACAACGGCAACTCCGCCAATCATGTGTTTGGGGTGGAACTCGACCCGATCCAGAACCTTGAGTTTAAAGACATCAATGATAATCATGTCGGAATCGACTTGAATGGGTTGACATCAGCAAAATCAACTCCAGCGGGATATTATGCAGATGGTGGGGAGCTCAAGAACTTGACTCTAATCAGTGGTAAAGAAATGCAAGTTTGGGTGGACTACAACGGAACTGAAAAGCGGATCGATGTCACATTGGCTCCAATCAATGTGCAAAAACCGCAGACTCCCCTTTTGTCTCTTAGGCACGATCTCTCGTCAATCATCAACCAGAGCATGTATGTCGGCTTCTCGTCATCGACCGGTTCGTTCCTAACTTCTCACTATGTTCTGGGTTGGAGCTTCAGGGTAAATGGAGAGGCTCAGGCGCTTGCCCTGTCCCAACTTTCTAAGCTTCCTCGGATCGGTAAGAAGGAGACGTCGAAAGTACTGACTATAGGGCTCCCGCTGATGGTTCTTTTCGTTGTATCGATGCTGATCTTGAGCGTGGTTTACGTGATAAGAAGGAAAAGGAGATTCGCTGAGGTCCTTGAAGAGTGGGAGAGGGACTACGGCCCGCACCGGTTCAAGTTCAAAGACCTTTATATTGCGACAAAAGAATTCCGGGAGCAAGAGCTATTAGGGACAGGAGGGTTTGGTCAGGTCTATAGAGGAATCTTACCCACATCGAAGATAGAGATTGCGGTGAAGAGGGTCTCACACGAGTCGAGACAGGGCATGAGAGAGTTCATAGCGGAGATCGTTAGCATTGGCCGGCTCCGTCACCGCAACATAGTTTCGCTCCTTGGTTACTGCCGTCGAAAAGGGGAGTTGCTCTTGGTTTACGACTACATGCCCAATGGGAGCCTTGACAAATACCTCCATAACCAACCAAAGGTGACCCTCAATTGGAGGCAAAGATTCAGGGTGATCAAAGGAGTGGCATCTGGGCTGCTTTATCTGCACGAAGGGTGGGAGCAAGTGGTGATCCACAGGGATATAAAGGCGAGTAACATCTTACTAGATGCTGAATTAAATGGAAGACTTGGAGATTTTGGGCTTGCAAGACTATACGACCATGGAACCGACCCTCAAACGACTCACGTGGTAGGAACGCTCGGTTATCTCGCCCCTGAGCACACTCGAACAGGCAAGGCCACTAGGAACACCGACGTGTATGCGTTTGGAGCGTTTTTGCTCGAGGTAGCCTGCGGGAGAAGGCCAATAGAGCTTCGGGACCCGGAGGAGGTGATATTAGTGGACTGGGTATTTTCTTGCTGGGACAGAGGTGCAATTCTCGAGGCTAGAGATCCGAGGTTGGGGGTGGAATTTGTGGAAGAAGAGATGGAGTTGGTGCTGAAACTCGGGTTGATCTGTTCCCACTTTGACCCGTTGATGAGGCCGAGCATGCGTAAACTTTTGCAGTACTTGGAGGGTGATCTTCCGATGCCGAATCTGTTGTCCATGGGCCTTTCCTCAGGCGGGTTAATGTTCGCTCATCGCGAAGGTTTTGACCATTTGGCCATGTCTTATCCGTCCACCATGTCCAAGGCATTTACGCACTCGTCTTCTATCGCAGAATCCCATCTCTCGGGTGGACGATGAGCCTCATGGTTTGGTTTCTAATTTAGTTCCATCCCCTGTATTTGGGGAAACATCCGTATGTCCAGTAGCATCTTTCTTCTCTTGTAGAAATAGATTAGTTGAAAGATAAGATCATGTTCGGATCTAGAATTTGTAGGCTCCATGGGTCATTTTGGCCCTAGTCCGTCTAAGTATCAATAAAATACACGCTCTTATTTTTCTATGGCTCAAATTAGCTACCGGCCCAACAGCCGGCCATTGGCTGCTGCTGACCTGGGGGGGGTGGGGGGAGGAAGAGAGAGAGAGAGAGGGGTGGTGGCCATGTTCTCAAGTTGTAGATCAACAAAAGTGACCGAACATAGGTGTCACGACCTCTCTTTTTCCGTCTAGGGGAAAAGAAAAAAGATTTAGGTGTCACGCCTCAGTCCTCGAGCGCGTGCTCATTCCTCGGAGGTCGATAAATTTGCGACGTCCTAGGATGCGTTGCCGACCCATTCATTTTATTGCACATGCGGAAGCAAATGATAAATCCTTGATGGTAACCATTTCGGGAAAGAAAAGCAGGACAACATATTTACAAACAAAACATGCTTTTATAAGTCAACCGAGTCAAGTACAAAAGTTTACAACCAAAAGACTTCAAAAGATCAGCCCTCAAAAGAAACTGTTGACATCTAAATTTTGGGCAACTCATTTAGTCATTTATTGCATAAAAAATTAGGGATTAATTTTTAACCCCTAAGAAAAAATATTATAATTCAATTGCATAGCATATAATTTTATATGCATTTATTTTTAATTTACATGTTTTGCATTTTATTTTTAGGACTGGTGGTGGATGGGTTCGAATTAATATTTCTGAGTTCTAGCTTGGCAAGTCAGATTAGGCCCACGAAAGGAGCAAATTAGCCCAAGCCCGTTGTTTTTTTAATTAATTATCTTGTGAGAAATTGAGATTTGATATGATATTACGATGAATTTTTGAAATTTCAGAAAATCGCATTACAATCTTATCTTTAGCAATAGACGATAAAATCAGTGGAGGATATTCAGGAGATGAGGAAAATAAAAGGATTTTTGTGATGCGCCGGGGGGGTGGTTAAAGGCAATCTTCGTGTGAGATGAAATATTCACAAAAAGATTGCATTTGTTTTGCTTATAAAAGGGTGTACACGAACGTCGATACGAGTAGTGGAGAAATTAAAAAAAATTGAGAGAATTCGTGCAAAGGGAGAGCAGAATTTGAAAAAGAGAAAAAAAAATCGTGAAAGAAAGAAGAAAAGTCAAGTCGGTAGAAGGAAGAAGTTGCGTGAGGGGACGTGCAGCAGCATGAGAGAGAAGAAAAAAAAAGAAAAGAAAAAAGAAAAAGCAAAAGCAAAAAGCAGCACCTGTTCGTCTTCTCTTCCGCGCCCGCCGCTCGTCCGCGCCGGCCACCATGCCTGCATCGGCCGCCGCATCAGCACCGCCTTGCGCTGGCCACCACACCTCCGCGTCGCACTAGTGTTCGTTGCGTCTCCCTCTCCGTCGCGCCACTCGCCCAACGATTTGCCGTCCTGACGCCTTTGCCCAAGATCCGCCTGTAACCTCCGTGCCCCGTCTGTCACCGGTGCTTTGTCCGCGCCAGCACCTCTGATCGCCCAACGCCAGTGCCCAACGCCAACACCAACACCGACAGCTTGTGTAGCCTCCGCTGCTCTCCCCACTCCAATCATCACTGCGTCGGCTCCCTTCTCCTTCCAGTGGGCCTACGTCGCCGACGGTGCTGCACCACAACAGCACCCCCACGTCGTTGCCATGCCTGCATCACCCTCGCGCCAAACACCACCCTCCAATGACCGCTCTCCTGCATCATGTCACCTCTCCGCCCGGTGCTGCTTGCCATCGTGCCGGAGTCTTCTCCATCAGATCTGGACTAGATCTCGCCACTCGAGCGCCGGCACCTGCAGATACGAACTCACCTCCGCCACTCATCACCCTTACCCATTCGCCGCCGGAGCCCAACTGTCGTGACCAAATTTTTGGGTGCACCACCTAAAATTAGGCTAATGGATTGCTAAATCTAGACTTAGCTCGGGCTCTCCCAAGCCCATACCAACTCGCGACTTAAATTTAAATATCTAGCATGCAAAAGGGAGTCACCACTAAAGGCCTGTTTGATAACCATCCCAATAGTGCCAAATTCTGATTTTTTGTTCCCAAAATCAGTTTGGGACGAGAATCGCGTTTGGTAAAATTTTTGCTCCCGGGAACAAATTTGTTCCTAGAATCAGTTTGGGATGAGAATCAAGAAAAAAAAAAAAAGTTGATTCTTATTCTTGGAACAAAATTGAGAATCAAAACTCTTTTCTCTTTTCTTCTTTTTCATCGATCGCCATCCGCGACCTCTGCTCGCTGCTGCCCGCCGCCGTCTGCCACCGCCGCTTGCTGCCGTCCGTTGCCGGCAGTTGCCGCCTCCCGTCGTCGTCGCCGCCGCCGCTGTCCGACGTCGCTGGTCATCGACGACCAGTCCGACGAGCTTGCCGGGCTAGGGCGAGGTCCAGCGAGCTCGCCCAAAACCCTGCAATGCCCAGGTGGGCCTCACTCGGTCCGACAATCGACCTAAAGAAGAATTAGAATAGGAGAAAAATAAAAAAAAAAAAAAAGGAAAAAAAGGAAAAAAAAAGGGAAAAATTATAAAAATTATTTAAAAATTAAAATAAATTGATTTGGAATAGAATCAATAAACACGGTACCAAACGTAATTCTATTCTAGAATAAAAAATTTTGTACAGTTACCAAACGTGTTCTTTTACTCAGAATCAGTTCCCGGGAATAGAATAAAAAATAATCATTTCTTATCAGAATTTGTTCCCGAGAACATCGCTACCAAATGTGCCCTAATCAGTTTGCGGTAGGTCGATTAGACACTTAAATAAAATAATAGGAGAATTATTTCACTTCTACAAACCAGAGACTTTGGGTACGGAGACTTAGTTACACTAGACTATCCTTGTGTCCTTTCGGTACCTTTCTCTTTCATTTAAAAAAAAAAAATTTGGCAATTGAATTGATTTTAATTTAGCTCCCTAACATATGAGGTGTTCATGCAGGTGCGCAAACCATCAAATTAACACCCGAGAAAGCGAATAAAATAATGCAAAACTTACCTCAAAGCAACGAAAGCATCTGCGTTGTTAAATAAGAATTTACATCAGAATCCTAAATATGATTTCTAATTAACAAGCCATCACTCAATTTTTGTTTTTGTTTTTTAACGAGAATATAGTCCATATGCAATGTAATGCAGTGCTTCTAACCTAATATGAAATAATATGACATGGCAAAATGTCTTAAACTATATGAATGAGTAAAAGTTTTTGTGATTTTTTCTAATGAACATGCAATAATTAAATATGCAATCTAAATTAACCAAAATGACCAAATTCTAATGACAGGCAATTTCTAATTAAATGAACCTAATAACAATCACTATATGATGTGCATTTCATGAACCTAATTCTATATGACGTGCACATGATTTTTTTTATTTAACGAAAATTCATAATTAAAATTACCAAAAATAATAATCTAACTAAAACGAAATACTATCTATTCTAAATGCTTTCTAAACATGCATTTAAAAAAAAAAAAAAAAACCTATCATGCAATTCATCTAAGGATCTATGTAGACCTAAAATTAAACATGCAATTTTATCTAATTTTGATAACTCTATAAAAATAGAGTTATTTTACATATTTTAGGCAACAATTAATGTAATATCTATGAGAAAATATTTGGATTTCCTTCTGATTATTTGAATTTTCCTTATTTATGCAGAATAATGATATATGGAGAAGATAAGGAAAAAGATGGCAAAACTGATGAATTTAAATCAAGCAGCGCGGGGAGATAGATATCAAATCAAAATCCTCTGATTTACTCCCTGATTTTGTGCGCAATTGCTTGGAGATAAGAATCTTGGATATATCCTATGAAGAGGAGAATAAAGAGAGGGAGAGTAGCTAGGTTTTTGTTAGATTATTTTTCATTGTTCTGAGAGTTTTTCAAATATTTTGAAGAGAAGACAAAAGTGGTGATAAAATTCTTATTCTTTGATTCAAGATGCTGAGTTTAATTTATATTTTTATTTATTCATCTATTATGTTATAATTTTCTTTTGTTAGGGCTATGATGTAGCCTAACTATGATGATGTGAATTTCATGATTTTTATGTTTTGCAATTGATCTCATTCATGTGAGTTATATATTATTGTGCATAATGCGTTTGAGTGACTGACCACCACTTGAATGATCTGATGTGCATGTCTGATACTGAGAAGTGATGCTATGCAATTGCTCATTATAATATATAACCATGAATTAAACGTGGATAGATATATACCGTGTTATTTGTGTAGCTTTCGGTGATAAGGTGATTCAAAAGACTTATTGTAAGCCGGGAATATTCATAATTTTTAATGTACTCATGTTTATTTTAATTCACATAGAGATATAGTGGATTAATAAGTTGAGTATGTTTGTTATACCTAGAGATAGGATAGTAAATAGGTTAGGAAATTCCGCTATCACATGTTTGATATCATTCTTGTATTTACAACAATCTGAAATTCATATCTAGTGGTTATGGTGAAATCGGATGCTCTAACATATTTATCGATCGGTTTACTACATTTAGTCTACAAATTTTGTTTTTAATTTATTCTCAATTATATTTTGATTTGTTAGATAAATTTTAGAATTAATCTATTTTAGTAGTTAATTAGTTTATTAATCATCGATCTCCGTGGGACGATACTTTTTCTCATCATTATATTACTTATTCGACACATTCACTTGCGTTTAGAATTTTATGAACAAATATGCAATGACGTGCAGAGAATGCCCTAATTCTATTTTTTTTTATGAAATTTGAAATTAAAATTAAACATGCAATTCAGATAATAATAGAATAAAAAAAATAACATCCTAAATGAATGCACTTTTTCTTTTTCTTTTTCAAAATAAAATCCCTATTCTAATCAAGCAAGATAATTAAAAACAAACCTAATTCTAATTCAAACTTTTTTTGGATTTTTTCTTTTTACGAAAATAACACTGACTTAAACACCACGACATCAAATCAAACAAGATAATGTTGACATCTAAAAATTGGCGAACCATATCTCGCACATGAGATTGGGTTGACCAATTTTAAAATTAAATCACAAATCAAATCTCGGGCGTAAGATTAGATTGTCGATTTTTTGCAAGGGATTATGAGTCGGATTTCGGGCGCTAAAATCGGACTGTCAATCCCTTATTTGAGGGGTTATCCATGTTGGAATATCAATCATATACTTAAAGGAACAATTTCACTAAGAAACAAGCTATAAAAGAAAATAAAAACAAACAAAAAATAAACAAATAAAAAGACTACCTAATTTTTTCTTTTTGTTTTTTTTTTCTTATTTTTTCTTCTTTTCCAAGCACGGCTCGCTCGTGGCGGATTGCCAAGGACAATGGGTCAATTGGTTTGGCAAGGGGAACTCCGGCAAGGGCGGCGAGCGAACCGGCGGTGAGCGGCAACAGCACAAGGGCGGAGCTACGTCACGACCGCGGGGGCTAACGAGCGACCAAGGGGAGACGGTCGTCGGGCCAAGCGACGGGCGGATCTGGCTTGGGTCAGTCAGCTTCGGGCCGAGCAGCGTCGGGTCGGATTGAGTGGCGCAGGTCCGCCTAGCTTGCGACCTGGGTTGCTGATTCGGAGGCAGGAAGGAACAAACGTAGGCCGGTGCTCGGGCTGAGGCGCGGTGGAGTTGGTGAGCTGTAGAAGGGGGCGTCGCGGGCCTGCACTTGGATCTGGTGTGGTGATATGGAAGCAGCAAGCGGAGGCGTCGGGGAAGTGGAGCAGTGAGATCGTGGTGAGCTTCAGCTTCCAGGCGAGCACCTGCGATCGCGGGCGTTGCTGGCGACGAATGGACCACCGGATCTGAAACAGCAGGCAGTGTCGTGGCAATCGGCGTTTGGGTCGTCGTGAGGGAGACGGGCACTGCGGTTGGAGTGGGCTCGTCTGGGGGTGGCTCGGGTGCGCAATGAGGCGAAAGAATTGTGGGTTAGCGTGGGCTGAGCAGGAGTGTTGCCAGCGGTGTGGAGCAGCGAATGGACGGAGCAGAGCGTGGAGAAGATGATTGAACAGTAACTGTCTAATCCTCTGCCCCTTTTGCTTTTTACTTTTTGTGTTCTTTTCCTTCGGATCCAAAAAGCCCTCAAGAAAACCAACGCCCCTTATCGATCTCCGTGCACCCCTTATATAGGGGAAGTAATTTGGATTTCAAGTTTTCTTCGAATCAGTATCCACAATATTTTTCATGAAAATCATCCCATACTGATAAGGATTCGAGATTAAGATGAAATTTTTCTCTAAATCCAAATCTTTCAAAGCCAACTCGCAATATTTTTTTACCCATCTGCCCTATCCAAAAAAAAATCACATATCCCGGCAAAATTTCAAAATTAATTTTCCCACGAGATAATTTTCGATCATTAAAAACATGGGCTTGGGCTGACTTGCTTGTTTCATGGGCTCGGTCCAACTAATTTGAAACCATCCACTACTGGTCCAAAAAAAATGCAAATAACAAAATAAATGCACCTAAATCTATATGTTATGCAAAAAAAAAAAAATTAGAAATAAAATTAACCCCTAATTTTCTATGCAATAAATAAATAAACTAAATTGCCAAAATTTAGGTGTCAACACCGACGTTGCCGACGCCGTAGCAACCCGCACCACCGCCTCACGCTTGAGCGACCCACCTGCAGATCCCAAGTCTCCGGTTGCCATCGCCGCGCCCGTATCGCCGTGTCGTGCCGGTGAGCCCTTGCGATGCTGCAACCACCATCGTCCACCTTGTTTACCTCCCACTTGGAGCCCGATGCCACTGGACCAGCTACCCGCGTTGTCTCCGCGACCCAGCGACCTCTGCGTCCTTGCCTTTGCTTGCCTGCCGATCCCCTCGCCGGAGCTTCGATGCCAACCACCTTCCGCCCGGCATCGACCACCGCTGCTTCTCCTCTCCAAAATCCCTTAGGTGGTTTTTTTTTTTTTTTTTTTTAATTTTTACTTTTGTTTTATCTTTCATTTATGTTATCTTACTTTATTTTTTTATTTTTTTTATTTTTTACTGTTGTACAAGTTTGAATATTGAGAGGTGATTTTCAGTTTATGGATATTGTAGGCATTAACCTCAGGGGTTTTGCCCAAAATTATTGTGATTACTAATTTGATCCGTAAGATGTCGAATCATTTTTTTAATTATATTAATTTTTGGGGCTTTTTAATAGTATTTTAATTGTTAAATCATTATAATTATTATTTTGATCCGTAAGATTTTGAATCAGATTTTTAATTATTTTGAGCTTTACGTTGTGATGTTTATGGTCAAAGTAATTGTTAATTTAACCTGTGAGACAATAGGTTATTTTTTCGATTATTTTAATAATTTATTTGTTGAATGTCTTGATTGTTTAGATTTAATGTTTATTTGATAAGTATTTGCTTTAGAAAAACACTAAAAAATCAAAAATCAAAAAAATCAAAATCTTGCATCAGAACATGTAGGATTAGTAAATTAGACATGATTTAGATTGCATTTTTAGTATTTGAAATAGGTTAGGGTTGGACCTAAATAACTTTTTTATATAAATAGGGTTTTAGATAAAGTTTGCACATTTTAATTATCTCATTTTTCTAGATATAGTTTTCTAAGATAGGATAGGGTTTAAGTCACATTAATCCCTAAAATAAATTAGAAAATTATTCTTTTTAGATAGTTTAGTTATGGTTTTTATTAATTCCGAATTTCAATAAAAAAAATACAAAAATACTAGGTGCATGTTAACTAGTTTGCATGATAGGATCATTTATTTAGAATTTGTTTATTAATAAAATTAGATCATGTAGTTAGAATGCATGATAAAATTCTATTTCCAAAAAACCCAAAAAAATTGTTTGCTTTGTGTGATGTAATTTATTTATTTATTATTTTTTAGTGGATGAGCATCCGTGTGGTCACCATATATGCATGATAGTAATTTTGATTAAAATAAATCTTAGCTACTTGCAAAAATATTTTTTTTTAAAAATGGTACTAAAAGGGCATTAGAAAGTCTAATATAACCAAGTCCTCGTACCCTTAGTTTTTGGTTCGTAGGAGTAAAATAATTCATTTGCATGTTAAAATAATTCTCCCATTATTTTACTTAGGTGTCTAATCGGCCTACCATAAACTAATTAGTGGTGACTCTCAGATAAAATCCATTTGCATGTTAAAAACTTGAACATAAGTTGCGAATTGGTGGGCTTAGGAGAGCCCGAGTTAAGTTTAAGACTTAGTAGTCCATTAGCATAAATCATAGGTGGTGCACCCGAAAATTTAGGTCACGACAGCTTGGCGACTTCGCTGGGGACTTGTGTTAAAACACTTAGTGGATTTAGGCCAATTTTTCTTTTTCTTTTAAAAATGTTTTTGTTTGGCAGTAAGGACACCAGGTACGTCCCTTACATTTTTGAGGTGTTAAATGTTCTTGCAGATGGGAGGTATAAGGGGAGTAGTCTTTACTAATCCTCATATTGTAGGAAGGTGTGGGATGAATGATTTATTTTTCCTGATTAGAAGTGTTGTTTGCATTTAAACTGTTGTGCATGATTGACTGCTTTTAGCACTACACTATTGCACACACAACCTGCGATCGGACCTGGGCTACAATAGGATTTTTAGGACAGTGTTGAGAATGATACTTCCTCCAAAGTGAGACTACTACGTAGAGGTTGACTTTCTCTTTCCTAAAAGTTTTTCATGGTGTCGAATGTGTTTGTCCATATCCATGAGACTGCGTGATTATTGGGCGTTCCATTTGATTGAGCAGGAATTAGGAGGACCAAACACGTTAATGCGAGACTGCAACACTCAGATCATCCTCTTAGCTCCATTTTGTTAAGCCGTTTAGAGTAGAAATCGAGCCTCACATCTCATGTGCATGTCTATGTGATTGTCGTTGATTTTCCTTGGTGAAGTAAGTCTTCTATCCCTATGCCATGCAATTTATTTTGTCGTACTTTTGAGTCGGTCCATGACAATCTAGGTCAATCATTGATTTAATTCCTTTGTCAATTAAAAATGAAATGGGGAAATTGCCATGCAATGAATCATTTTGAAAAAAGAAAACTTTGGAAAATTTTTTTTCAATTCATGTCTAGGAAATTTGGTCTTGCTAAGGTGTCTATTTTTCTAGCTCTCTTTTAGGAAATTCCCTTCTTATATGAACTTTTCATGAATAAGTGAAAACAAAAAATCAAATCATTGTCATGGATTGGCTATCTATTTATACTTCGTGCTTATTTTGTTTATTTCTTTGAAATTAGGTGACAACGGAGCTGCCACGTTCATTCATTATTACACAATTAAAAGCTAGAATGGTTGATCAAGCTGAAAAAATGCGTGATCATATATCTAATATGGAAGATCAACTTTAGCAGTTAGTCACCTCTATGCAGGTTCTGACAACTCAAATCTAGTCCCTCCAAGCGAATCCAACTCCTACACCTGCTCTCCCCGAGATAATAGTTTCGAAGCAGGCAAACAAAGCCCAAGTGGGTGATGATAACATGCCCGAGCTGGAAGATGACCCATTGTCAGTCATTGTTAACAAGGCCAAGCTTGACAACGTCCCTAAGATAGAGCAAGATGAACGCTTTGCAAAGCTAGAAGAGAAAGTGAAGCAATTGCAAGAGTTGTAAAGTTCACTCCCGTTCAACTTGTTAGTTTATGAGAAAGTCAAGGTACCAAGCAAGTTCAAAATACCAGAGTTCGAGAAATATGATGGTACTTCTTGCCCAAAGGCTCATTTGCAGATATACCATGTACGCATGGCCCAACATGTAAAAAATGAGCCCCTCATGATCCAATCATTCCATGCGAGTTTGACTGGACCCGTACTGAACTGGTACGTGATGAAGAATGTCAATCTTCTTGACACTTGGAATGAAATAATTGACGCATTTCTCCTGTAGTATAAGTTCAATATGGACATTGCACATTCCCGAGAAAATCTTGAGAGGATGGAGAAGAAGAGGAGTGAATCATTTAAAGAATATGACGTGAGATGGCGAAATCTGGCAGCTTAAATCACTCCTGAGCCTACTGATAAAGAATTGATGAAGTTGTTCGTCAAGACTCTCTCGTCTGAGTTCCGTAACCAGATAACTAGCACATACGTCAAAGACTTCAACCAACTTGTTCCCGTAGGAGAACAAATTGAGATGGGGATAAGAGAATGGTGGTTTACTGAGCCATCTAACAAAAGGTTTTCTACCAAGAAGGAGAAGGACCTTGAAGTTGAGATTAATGTGACCTATTCTCAATCGAATCGTGGTCGCATTCTAGCAATTAAGATTTCTACTGAGCAACAAGGTGGAGAACATCAGCTCCCTGGTCGACGACATAATGTTAGAAGATAGTTCACACCTCTTCCTGTACCCCTATCCAAAGTTTTGCCTGTCTTCCAAAAGAATGGATTACTCTCTGCAGAGCCGAAGCGACCAAATCCTAAGCATTATCCTGCATATAATCCCTCCGAGAAGTGTGACTATCACATGGGAGAGGTAGGTCACTCCACTATGATTACCATGTTTTGAAGCATAGGGTCTAAGACCTCTTGGATACAAAGGCGTTCTCTTTCAGCAGTAATTAGAAAGACCCTTGCCCAACCACGACAAAGGCACAAATGTTGTCAGTGAGTGAAGAAGTTCTTATCTTCACACCTCTATGAATGAGTCTTTTTTTAGGATTTCAAGTTGTTTTGGATTTCCTGCTTTCTGAGATTTCAATTATTACTTTTGTTTCTATGGTTTGCTTGTTTGCATTTTTCATTCCAATAATGTAATTCATTTGATTCTATTTAATTGAATTACAATTTTCTTTCCAATTTTGAGGGCATGATGAGGCACACCAAACCAGCTTGGTGACGATATCCAACAATGAAAAGAAAATATCATCAAAGGAGAATTCTGAGGACTTGGCTTCTTCGTGTTTCCTCATCCAAAAATTCCCAAATAAAAAAAAAATCATTTTTGAAGCCATTTCCAAAAGCATGCATTAGGTTAACCCCGTTTAATTTTTTGACTCATTTATTTCATGTTTTAGAGCATTACTTTCTTGGCCTGATGAGAAAGCATCTGAAAAAGGCACATTAGGCTGCAGTGATAAATCAATTGGCTCAATTGTTACGTAACAAGTTTGAGAACACACTTCTAAAGAGCTAATAAAATGAGGGGCAAGTAAAAGAGGACCATCCATCTTTGATGAAAAAGATGACGAATTGAGGGCGCTACAGATTCTAGTAGTGACATGACTGAGATAAAATCTTGATCCGAGCCAAAATGGATATGCAATTTGAATTCACTTTGATGTCACATAGTATCTTATTTATGCACATTCTCTTGTACAGGAGTAAAGGTGGATTTTCATTCTTGATTGATAAGGACAACCCAAGGACATCCATTACTAAGGCAATCTCATTAGGGAACAATCCCTGCATGAATGCTTAAAATAAATTTTTAAGTGTGGTAAATTGTTTGGTAAATTGTTTTGAATTTGACATTTTTCATGCTTAAATTGTTGGGCTCTTTAAAAAAAGTGGGGGTCATGCATGGTGACTCTTACATGTTTTGTCCACCAATTCCACTAAAGAACATCAAGATGGACTAATTTAATGAATGATGTGGAATGGTTTGAGCATATTAAATGAGACAAGTCGGGATGATGAAAGGCAAACCATATCCTATACACAATCCTTTACTCATACACTTGTGAGATGAGTGTAGGAATGTTCATATCCACAAGGTAAAGAGTTCTCTTGCAAAAGGTACGACTATCGAAATGATGAGGGGCAGTTTATTTCTCTCACTACAGGTGATCCATTGCTTAACCTCTTTGAGCCCCATACAGTTATGGAGATTTTCTTCAAATTACCCCTATTAAGAACCACCCCACATCGGGGCAAATTAAAGGTAAGATAGCACCATAAGGTGGAGAAAATGAATAGAAATTTTCTTGCTCTCACTTGCATTAATCTTCAAATCGTGCTATTACATTGAATTCATGTGGTAATTTAAGTGCCATAGGATGATGAAGAGCATTTCTTTCTCTATCCTACATACTTATATCCATTGCTTAGCCCACTTGAGCCTGCAATTTCATTTTTTTTGAATCCAGTTGGTGATCATCCCTCACACCGAGGCAAGGCAAAAGACAGATGCAGACCTTTGAAAGTTCGAGTGTTATTCAAAGTGTAATTCCTTGACACATGCACTGTGCGCAAGAGTTGAAATCTAAATAGAATTAAGGGGCATGAAAAAACAGTGTGCCTGGTAAAAATAAGGCCAATGCCTATGAAAAAGAAGTGAACAAAAAAAGTAAATGAGAACTAGGGGCATGAAAAAGCGGTGTGCTTGGTAAAAGTAAGGCCAATGCCCATAGAGAGAGTCAATATAGGTGACTATCAGCTATAAAAGATTGTATCCCAATGGAGTAATATTCAAAGAACTTAAATGCAGAGTTTTTACAATCAATGGGGCACCTCATGAAGACAATCCCTTGTGAAAAAGAAAATTGGTGGCAATACCAAGATGATCATCAACTTTGACCCTTATACACATTTTTGAGCCTAATGATTCTTTCATTTCTCAATCCATGAACCCAGCCTATGTTACGTCCCTTACAGAGTCTCTTCAGATTATGACACTTGAATTAACATAGGAGTTCATATGTTTATAAGCATTGCTCGAAAAAATGCGAGCAGAATTATTTCTTTCTCATTTTGCAGGGTTCTTGACTTGTAAACCCGGAGATGATTACAAGATTGTTCTTTCAAAAGCCTTGACTCAAAGAGTCCTTTTGTTAAGCCGTTGACCAAGCCCACAATATGGTCCTTGTTAAAGACCTCTCAGATTTTTAAGGTCGTACCACTTGCAAGAATACTCGGACCCCTGTCGATATGGTGAGATGGAGTGATTCTTATAAAATAGCCATTCTAAATGAGAGTGAGTGAAAGTCCTTTCTGACTGAAAGTCTCATTTAGTATTCTTAGGAAATCCATGTCATGAGTGAAGATTGTCTTGAACGATAATTCTCTCCAGTGGAAGTTTGAGTGATGCAAAGGTCATTATGCATGAACCCTAATGGAATTAATAAAAACTTCAGTGAATTTTGAAATGTGCATTTCAAAATAACCTTAATTGCTTGTTTCTTTGGTAAATGCAATTTTGCTCTAAATCATGTTTGACAGATAATGTTTTCTCAAAGATCCAAGAGCTTCTGACATTTGGGAGGTGAGAGACCTCTACAGGATATCTAAGTTCCAAAAGACATATTTCCAAGAATCAGAGACATCACCAGGTAAGTATATCTCTACATATACTCTAAATACTTGTCATTATGCATGTATTTTCTTTCAAGTGCATCAATACTTGACTCGGTCAAGGTGTCCTTTATATTGACATGGCATGCTTTTGTAGCCCAGAGTCCACTTCATCGACTCGGCGTATTTCTGTAGCTCGGCGTCCTTTATATCGACTTGGCATGCTTCCATAGCCTAGAGTCCTTTTTCATCGACCTAGCATGCTTTCGAAGCCTAGAGTCCCTTTCATCGACCCAGCGTGCTTCCGTAGCCTGGTGTCATTTATATCGACCTGGCGTGCTTTCGTAGCCAAGAGTCCATTTCATCGACCTAGTGTGCTTTCGTAGACTAGTGTCCTTTATATCGACCTGGCGTGCTTCCATAGCCCATAGTCTTTTTCATCAACATGGCGTGCTTCTGTAGCCTAGAGTCCCTCTATCAAAATGGCGTGCTTCTGTAGCCCGAGTTTCCTTTTAATTAACCCGACATGCTTCCATAGCCCAGAGTCATTTATATTGACCCGGCGTGCTTCTATAGCCCAAAGTCCTTTTCATCGACTCGACGTGCTTTCATAGCCCGAGTTCCTTTTCAGAAATTGAGAGTCTGTGGATTTCCTGTTTAGGCGATCGTAGAATGGTACGGGTCCTAGACGATACCAGTCTCCCCATTCAAGCGACTGTAGAATGGTACGGGTCCTAGAAGGCAAATCTTCATTTAGGTGACCGTAGAATTGTATGGTTCCTAGACAACATTTATTACTCTAATAGGCGACCGTAGAATGGTACGAGTCCTGGAAAATCAATTTTTTCATCAATGCGACTGTAGAATGGTACAAGTCCTAGACACAACCAAACACTGCCATACTAGGCAACCATAAAATGGTACGAGTATTGGGAAAGCAGTCTCTTTACAAAGCTATGTTACTATTCTGGGTGATCGTAGAATAATACGGGTTTTGGGCATGTAACACAAACTATCTCGAGTTACTTTATCCTCCTTGAAGGTAAGTTATTCTAGGTAGGTTCATTTGTCATTTGCGTTTCCATGCATCATATAAATTGCATCCAAAAATGGAATTCATTTTCCAACAAAAACCATTCATTGCATACGCATAACCAAAATTTAAGTCTCAATTTATCTTTGAAGGCAATCTCTACGAGCTCACCTTCAAAGAGGGGCAGCTGTCGACACCTAAATTTTGGGCAACTCATTTAGTCATTTATTGCATAAAAAATTAGGGATTAATTTTTAACCCCTAAGAAAAAATATTATAATTCAATTGCATAGCATATAATTTTAGGTGCATATATTTTTAATTTACATGTTTTGCATTTTATTTTTAGGAATGGTGGTGGATGGGTTCGAATTAATATTTCTAAGCACTAGCTTGGCAGGCCAGACTAGGCCCACGAAAGGAGCAAATTAGCCCAAGCCCGTTGTTTTTTTAGTTAATTATCTCGTTAGAAATTGAGATTTGATATGATATTACGGTGGATTTTTGAAATTTAAGAAAATCGCATTGCAATCTTATATTTAGCAATAGGCGATAAAATCAGTGGAGGATATTCAGGAGATGAGGGAAATAAAATGATTTTTGTGATCGGGGGGTTAAAGGTAATCTTCGTGTGAGATGAAATAATCACAAAAAGATTGCATTTGTTTTGCTTATAAAAGAGTGTACACGGATGTCGATACAAGTGGTGGAGAAATTTTAAAAAAAAAAATCAAGAGAATTTGTGTAAAGGGAGAGGAGAATTCGAAAAAGAAAAAAAAAAATTCGTGAAAGAAAGAAGAAAAGTCAAGTCAGCAGAAGGAAGAAGTCGAATGAGGGGACGTGCAGCAGCAGGAGAGAGAAGAAAAAAAAAGAAAAGAAAAATGAAAAAGCAAAAGCAAAAAGCAGCAACTGTTCGTCTTCTTTTCCGCGCCCGCCGCCCATTCGCGCCGGCCACTGTGCCTACACCAACCGCCACACAAGCATCGCCTCGCGCCAGCCACCGCACCTTCGTGTCGCACTAGTGTTCGCCGCGTGTGCCTCTCCGTCGCGCCACTCGCTCGATGATCTGCCATCCTGACCCCTCTGCCCAAGATTTGCCTGCAACCTCTGTGCCTCGTCTATCGCCGGTGCTCTGTCCGCGCTCACCTTTGATCGCCCGATGCCAGTGCTCGATGCCAGTGCCTAACGCCAACACCGACAACCTGTGCAACCTCCGTCGCTCTCCCCGCTCTGATCATCACTGCGTCGGCTCCCCTCTCCTTTCGGTGGGCCTACGTCACCGACGGTACTGCACCACTACAACACCCCCACGTCATCGCGGCGCCAGCATGACCCTCGCGCCGAACACCACCCTCCAACGATCGCTCTCCTGCATCACGTCACCCCTCCGCCCAATGCTGCTCGCCACCGCGCCGGAGTCTTCTCCATCAGATTTGGACCAGATCTCGTCGCTCGAGCGTCGACACTTGCAGATTTGAACTCACCTCTGCCGCTCATCACCCCTACCCATTCACCGCCGGAGCCCGATGTTGCTGACGCCGCAACAACCCGCACCACCGCTTCACGCTCGAGCGACCCACCTGCAGATCCCAAGTCTCCGGTTGCCACCGCCACGCTAGCATCGCCGTGCCACGCCGGTGAGCCCTTGCGACGCCGTTGCCACCATCGTCCGCCTCATTTGCCTCTCACTCGGAGCTCGACACCGCCACACCAGCTGCCAGCGCTGTCTTCGCAACCCAGCGACCTTCGTGTCCTTGCCTTCTCTCATCCGGTCCCTTTGCCGGAGCTCCAACACCGACCACCCTCCGCCCGGCGCCGACCATCACTGCTTCTCCTCTCCAAAATCCCTTAGCTGGTTTATTTATTTATTTATTTTTTTACTTTTGTTTTATTTTTCATTTATGTTATCTTACTTTATTTTTTTATTTTTTATTTTTTACTGTTGTACAAGTTTGAATATTGAGAGGTGATTTTCAGTTTATGGATATTGTAGGCATTAACCTCGGGGTTTTGCCCAAAATTATTGTAATTACTAATTTGATCTGTAAGATGTCAAATCATTTTTTAATTATATTAATTTTTGGGGCTTTTTAATAGTATTTTAATTGTTAAATCATTATAATTATTAGTTTGATCCGTAAGATTTCGGATCAGATTTTTAATTATTTTGAGCTTTACGTTGTGAAGTTTATGGTTAAAGTAATTGTTAATTTAACCTGTGAGACAACAGGTTATTTTTTCGATTATTTTAATAATTTATTTGTTGAATGTCTTGATTGTTTAGATTTAATGTTTATTTGATAATTATTTGCCTTAGAAAAACACTAAAAAATCAAAAATCAAAATCTTGCATCAGAACATGTAGGCTTAGTAAATTAGACATGTAGGTTTAGTAAATTAAAATTTTTTTAAGGATTACATTTTTAGCATTGAGTTTTTAGATAATTTTTTTTTTCCGGAATAGGTTAGGGTTGGACCTAAATAACTTTTTCATATAAATAGGGTTTTAGATAACGTTTGCACATTTTAATTATCTCATTTTTCTAGAAATAGTTTTCTAAGATAGGATAGGGTTTAAATCAAATTAATCCCTAAAATAAATTAGAAAATTATTCTTTTTAGATAGTTTAGTTATGGTTTTTATTAATTCTGAGTTTCAATAAAAAAAAAAACAAAAATACTAGGTGCATGTTAACTAGTTTGCATGATAGGATCATTTAATTAGAATTTGTTTATTAATAAAATTAGGTCATGTAGTTAGAATGCATGATAAAATTCTATTTCCAAAAAACCCAAAAAAAATTGTTTGCTTTGTGTGATGCAATTTATTTATTTATTATTTTTTAGTGGATGAGCATCCATGTGGTCACCATATCTGCATGATAGTAATTTAGATTAAAATAAATCCTAGCTGCTTGCAAAAATATTTAAAAAAAAAAATGGTAGCGAAAGGGCATTAGAGAAGTCTAATATAACCAAGTCCCCGTACCCTTAGGTTTTGGTTCGTAGGAGTAAATTAATTCTTCCATTATTTTATTTAGGTGTCTAATCGGTCTACCATAAACTAATTAGTGGTGACTCCTAGATAAAATCGATTTGCATGTTAAAAACTTGAACCTCAGTCGCGAATTGGTGGGCTTGGGAAAGCCCGAGCTAAGTTTAAGTGTGACATCCCAAAAATTTGACCCCGTTTCGACAAAATGAAATGAGCCTTTCGTTAACGTGTCTATAGTCCTTTTTCTCTGAGCTGATCACTCACGAGTTAACTAACCCATTGAGGGAAGCCGTTAAGGGATGTATTCGCGGTGAAAATCCCTAAAAGCTACTTAATTGGTTGGATTGGACTAAAATCGCGTCTGATTGATTTTAACCACGAAATTGAACTCGATTTCGGGAATCGAATTTTATGCGTGTCACAATTCTTATTTTTAGGACTTTGTCTCATCGTCTGTCAATTTATTGATGAGTCCAAAATTTCGAGAAAGAAATTATCGGAAGGAAATCGAAGACTAGGAAGAAAATAAAAAGGGAAAAGGAAAAAAAATAATTAGAGTAATTGAAATAGTAAAATTAATTTTTTTATTTTTTTTTTATTTTTATTTTTTTCTTCCCCTTTTTCTTTTTCTCTCTCTCCTCTCCCCTCCCCCATCCATGCGCACACCCTCCCCCTTGCCAAATTGAAATTTGCTTTCTCTTCCCTCTCTCCCTTTCACTTTTTCTTTTTGACTAGTCAATGGTCCTTATCTCTCTTTTCTTTTCTTTCTTCTTCTCTCTCCTCTCTCTTCCTTCCCCACCCCATGTGAACGAAGCCCCTCCCCTTCTTCTTCATTCTTCTTGGCTGAACCAACAAAAAACCGAAGAAGGAGCTCGCCCGCACCGCGCACTGCCCGTCGCCGCCGTTCCGCCGCTGCGCACCGCCGCTCGCGCAACCGCAACTCGCCGCCGTCCGCCGTGCCCACAACCCCCAACCGTCCGCCCCGTCCCCGTGCGCAACCAGCTGCTGCCCAGTCCCTGTTCAGCCCTTGTCCAGCCACCTCCGGCCACCATTTGAGCTCGTCGGACCTCCACCGACCCTCCCCCGTGCCGTGCCATCCTTGTGATAGTGTTTTGTGGTTGTTTTGTGAATTTTTACAGCCATCGCAGCCCCCTCACGGACTAGGTTTCCAGCCACTTCCGAGCCCGCTTTGGGCCGTTTCCGGGCCTCGGAGTCGCGCCGTGCTTTAAGAGGAATCAATCCCTGCGCCGAGCCCGTCAATTTGATTCCGGTTGCGCGCGATTCGGTGAGTAACCTCACTAATCCTTGCTTAGTGAGTTAATTATACTTAATTGGTTGTGTAGTTTATTTAATTAAGCTTAGGTGATTTGATTAGGGTTTATTAGTTGATTATGTTGTAAATTAGTCAAATTGAATGCGTAATTAGCAAGTAGACATAGTCTACTATTTATTGAGGGTAGCTCGGGAATTTTCCGACCCTTTATCGGGCTTCAATTTGATATTTCGAGCCTAAGTGGAATTTTTGGCATTTAAATATTATTTTTCGAAATTAAATTAAATAATTATTTATTTTCCGAAAATTCAACTTTGATGGCCAGCGATCGGAATATTATGCTGGTGACCGTGGTGAAGCCTGTTTATTTAATCGGGCTTTATTTTGAGCTAAATTGAATTAAAAATATTTATTATTTAATTTTCGAAAATAATTAATTATTTGTTTATTTTTTGGAAATTAAGGCGGAGATGGCCGACGACCGAAATCTCGTGCTGATTGTCATGGCGCAGTCCATTTATTTATTTGAGCTCTACGTTGTATGGAATTAAATAAATTGTGATATTTTAGGGATTTACCCTAAATTGTTTGGAATTAATTGAGATTAAATTATTGATTGGAAATTGGCCATGTATGTTTATTCAACATTCTTATGCTTTGTTGAGTTGTAAAGTATGTGGAATGGTGAGAGTGAGTTGGAAGTACCTTGGCTGAGACCGATCAAGTACGAAGCATAGACAGACGTGGTTTGGTGATATGGAAGATCACTGTGCGAAGACGGCGCTTTAAAGAACGCACGTAGACTACCTATGAAACGTGACGGGCATGGTTCGGTGATGTGAAAGATCACTATGCGAAAATGGCGCCTTAAAGAACGCACGTAGACCGTCGGTTAATTGTGTCACCTTGGCGAACTTGATGCCCGAGAACATTGATGTAGCTCTGTGACTGAGTACCCTATGGGAGGTTTTGTGGTATGGAACCAATCACCTAGAATGGTCCGTCTGACATGTAATCGACTAGTTTGATTGACTAGTGATTTGATTGATCCTTTGTTGTGAGTTATGAAACGTTGTATATAACCTTGATTTGCAAGTTGGATATGAGGCCAAGGTAAGTCCTCTGACTCATGTTGTGCTTAGGCAACCGAGTAGTGTATTGGCTCCCTAATTGAGTCTTAGTGGGGTAGAACTCGCTGAGACATAGTCTTATCCTGGTTGTGGGACAACATTTCAGGATCTCGATGAGGAGCTGAGGAGGAGGAATCTGAGAAGGAGAACTCTGAGGTGAAACCGAAGGACAAGAATTTTTGGAGGAAGAAGATAGCACCGAGAGGGATTTTAAGTACGATCCGGATGGACTGAGATCTCATCTTCTTTTGTGAACTCCATTTTGATGTGAATAGAGTTAAGAGTAAAAGTTGTGAATAGTTGTGAAGTACTCTGGTTTGTGCTTTGTATAAAAGTTTGGTTATAAATTTCAATATGAAAAATATGGCCCTGCTTTTCTATCTCATTGTTTTATTGTTTGGGGATTTTCTTTATACTTCCGCTTGCGCATATTAAATGAACAGGGTCGGTGATGCATCCTGGGACGTCGCTATTAATCGACCAGGTGAGGGATGGGCACGTGTTCGAGGATCGGGGCGTGACATTAAGACTTAGTAGTCTATTAGCCTAAATCATAAGTGGTGCACCCGAAAATTTAGGTCGCGACAAAAACTGTCCTATCTGACTCACACCTCAGATCCCCTTAGCTCGGCTCTAGGTCCTCCACCCTACGGTCTTGAAAAGTTAAAGCCCACGACAGGGTGAGATATAAATCTCAGTGAATTCACGCTCTAAACCCCAATTAGGAGGGTAATACATCTAGAAGTGTCCTAACCACATAATCATATAACCACAAAGACTTACCTCGTCTCAGATCCTCCATGCACGTCAATACAATATATATAACACAGAAGTACAGTAATAACACTCGATCAAATGGAGCGTCTCAAATCACATCTCCGTCAATCACCACATCTCAGTCGATCACATATTCCAATTGACCACTGTCACACAGGTACGACCTATCATGAATTTCCATTGATTACAGTTACATAGGTACGATCTAACCATCACATAGCAGATTTATCTGTCACACAGCGGATCTACCTAGCACTCAGCAAACCTAACCATCACACAGCGGGTTTATCTGTCACACAGCGGATTTATCCGTCACATAGCGAATTTAATTGACACACAGCGGATCTATTTGTCACATAGCTAAGCGTCTTCTCATCCCATTGAGCATGATCATGTCTACCTCAAGACGGCTTCCCACATAAAAGCATCGTTCAGCTGACACACAGCGGGAGACGAATTCTCTTAACCAGCACACGATTATCCAATCCCGGCCAAGGACATTATGCTTCTCTCTTGAATTCTTCAATTAAAATAATGTCTTGGCCTATTTTTTTCATGTTAAAAGTACTTGATAAAAATAATTGTGTGTAAGTACACGGTCGGTCTGAGCCAAAAATATAATATCTTTCTTTTGGAAAATCCCACTATTTAATGTAGTCCATACAAATATTTTTGGCATTGTAAATCGACACTCGGTTTTTTCTAATTAATTATTGAAATTACTTAATTTTAGGATAAATACCCAAAATTATAATTTCCACTCAAGTTACACAAATTAACATTCAATTAAATAAACTGAATGCACCACTAAAATCAACACGAAATTTCGGTCATTGGCTATCTCGATCTAATTTTCGGAAAATAATTAATAATTAAATAATTACCGAAATTAATTAAATAAATCAATTTAAATATAAAAAATGCTAACTTAGGCCGGAAAAGCCTAACTAAAAGCCGAGATAGGCCCAAAAAATTTCCAAACCTATCTAGATAAATACTACGACTTATCCAGTCTCTAATTACACTACTCTAACCACCTAACATGCATAATTGAGTACTTAAATCACTAATATAATATAACTTACCACCTAATCTACAATTAATTTAATCTAAACACCCATCAAACATCATTAGCCTACTAAGTTGAGTTTAGTGCATAAACTCACCGGTTTAACGCGAAAACCAGTTCACTGTGACGCCGGCCGAAACCTGAACTTTTGGTGGCGTCAACGAGGCTTGGACTAGGCCAAAAGGCCTAGCAAAGCCCACAGCAATTGCTGGGCTTGGGCTGAGATGCTGAAGTTGCAAGCAGGCTTGCTGCAGGCATGTGGGCTCGGCTCAACGGGCTAAAACTTGCGTGGACTGAGTTGGGGATTTGCATTGCTCAGTGGGCTGAAGCTCACGAGCTAAGCTTGCTCCGTGTGGGCTGCTGGCCTTGGTGGACTTGGGTTGATGCGGCAAGGAGCGAAGCCACTCCAAGATGGGTGAGGCGAGACGGAGGAAACATGGCTGCAGCGAGGAGAAGACTCGGTGGAGCTTGTTTCATGCAAGGGAAGGTGGACGAATGGGGGATGTGCGGCTTGATTTTGGGGTCAACAAACCAGCATGAAGACAAAACTTGGTGGAGCAGCTTCAGTCCACTTTGGCTTCACTAGAGAGGAGAGTTGACCCGATGGGAACGTCTCTAGACGTGTGGCAGCTTGGAGAGCTTCGGTGGAGTGGCTGATGGAGCAAAGAAGTGAAATGAAGACAAACGTTAGTGGGGATTGGGCAAAGGAAGAACAAATTGGGGGAAAGGGAATGAAGCTTGCGATAGCTAGAACCAATAAAAAAGAAATGAAAGATAGAAAGAAGAAGGAGGTTGGCAGCGAAGGAGTGAAAGGGAAGAAGAAGCGTGCATGAGAAGCCGGTGGATGGGGGTTAAAGTCAAGATAAATATCCATTATTCATCATATCGTAGCCCCCAAAAGTCCACATAATTATCCTCTTATGTCCCCCAATTAAATCTTGCAATTTAATCCACAAAAATTCCAATTGGAAGCCAAAAGTTGCACCCCCATGCCTAGCTCCGAATTTCCCTTAAATTAGGACTTCAATTCCTCACTAATTCTTCAATTTGAGGTCCAATTTTGATGAAGAAAAAGCCCACACAATTTCTACAAGTCCCCATCACCAAATAGCTTAGTTTGGAAATCAAAAATCCCTTCAATTGGCCCATCTGAATTTTTCGTTCGTTTCTGAATTGTAAGGACATGGGCCTCTCACTATGTAATATTGTCCGCTTTGGGCCTTCGGCCCTCATGGCTTTAAAACGCGTTATGCAGGAGCAAATGGTCATCCCTCGAGCCATCCCTCTCCCAAGCCATAATATTGTCTGCTTTAGAGGCGCAGCCCACCGGCCCGCCCTCCCTCACGGCTATGTTTTCAGCGCAACGGAAGCGTACGTGAAACATGTTACGCAGATTAAAAGGATCCAAGCCTTTATAAATTAGCCTAGGACTCCCCCTCTAAGCGATGTGGGACTAGAGAGGACCCATTCGCCTTTCCTGCGCACATCCGGGACCGAGGCGCAGACGCACCGCCATCCCTCCTCCTCACACACCGTTGCTTGGGTTGTCACACTCTCACCCCTTAGGAGCACATCGTCCTCGCTGTGGCCCCGCACGCAGTTGAGAGTCAGCTCTAATACCATTTGTAAGGACCCGAGCCTCCCACTGTGTAATATTGTCCGCTTTGGGCCTTTGGCCCTCACGACTTTAAAACGCGTTATGTAGGGGCAGAGGGCCATCCCTCTCCCAAGCCATAATATTGTCCGCTTTTGAGGCATGGCCCACCGGCCCACCCTCCCTCACGGCTATGTTTTCAGCGCAATGGAAGCTACGTGAAACGCGTTACACAGATTAAAGGGACCAAAGCCTTTATAAATTAGCCCAAGACTCCCCCTTTAAGAAATGTGGGACTAAAGAGGACCCCTTTGCCTTCCCTGCACACGTCCGGGGACTGAGGCACGGATGCACCACCATCCCTCCTCCCCACGCACTGTCGCTTGGGTAGTCACACTTTTTGTAAGGACCTGGGCCTCCCACTATGTAATACTGTCCGCTTTGGGCCTTCGGCGCTCACGACTTTAAAATGCGTTACACAAATTAGAGGGACCCAAACCTTTATAAACTAGCCTAGGACTCCCCCTAAGCGATGTGGGACTAGAGAGGGACCCCTTCCCCTTCCCTGCGCACGTTCGAGGACCGAGGCGTCCCTCCTCCGCGCGCACCGTCGCTTGAGCTGTCACACTCTCCACCCCTTAGGAGCACAGCGTCTTCGCTGTGGCCCCACACACAGTCAGTAGTCGGTTTTAATACCATTTGTAACAACCCAAGTCCCACTGTATAATATTGTTCGCTTTGGACATTGAGTCCTCACGGCTTTAAAACGCGTTACACAGATTAGAGGGACCCAAGCCTTTATAAACTAGTCCAGGACTCCCTGTAAGCAATGTGGGACTAGAGACGGACCCCTTCCCCTTCCCTATGCACGTCCGGGGACCGAGGCGCGGACGCACCACCATCCCTCCTCCCCGTGCACCGTCGCTTGGGATGTCACATGAATCGTCCGAATTGATTTTCTGTAAAATCTCGAACTCGACAGAATTTCTCCGAAAAAAAAGACGACGTCCTATATATGAACCGTGGCATGCTCGAACGTCCGATTTCTGAAATCAAATTCAATTTCGTAGTTAAAATCGACTTAACGTGATTTTAGTCAAATCCAACCAACTAGGTAGCTTTTAGGGATTTTACCATGGTTATATCCCTTAACGGCTTCATCCAATAGATTAGTTAACTCGTAAGTGATCAGCTTAGAGAAAAAGGACCATAAGCGTGCTGACGAAAAGCCCATTTCGTTTTATTGGGACGGGTCGAAAATTCAAGATGTCACAACTCTTCCCCTTCTTATAAAAATTTCGTCCTCGAAATTTAAACCATTACAATTTTCTTCAAAATGGTGGGGTATTGTCGTCTCATCGAGTCTTCACTTTCCCATGTAGTTTATTCTGACCCGTGGTGTTGCCATACCACTTTAACCAAGGGGATCGCCTTGGTGCGCAGAATCTCATCTTTTCAATCCACAATCTAAACTGGGCTTTCCACGTACAACACTCTGTCGTCCACGTCAAATTCTTCGAAATTCAGCATGCGGGTCGAGTCACTCTCATATGTCCTCAACATTGACAAGTGAAAGAAATCATGCACTTGCACTAACCTCGGCGACAATGCAAGACGATATATTAGGATCCCAATACCTTCTAGAATCTCAAAGGGACCTACCTACCTCGGACTCAACTTTTCCTTCTTACGAAAGCACGAAGTACCCCTCATTGGTGACACCTTCAGAAAAACGTGATCACCAACTTGGAATTATGGCCTTCGACGCTTATCTGTATAACCTTTTTGGTAGCTCTGAGCGACCTTTAATCTATCCCTGATGACGGCAACTGCATCCACTGATTGCTGAACCAACTCTGGGCCTGTAATCTTTCATTCTTCGACCTCATCTCAACACACTGGCTTTCTGTATGCTTTGTCATACAACGCTTCAAAGGGAGCCATCTGAATGCTCTGCTGGTAGCTGTTGTTGTAAGCAAACTCAATAAGATGAAGCTGTTCCTCCCAGCTTTCCTTGAAATCCAATACACAAGCTCGCGGCATGTGTTCAAGGGTTTGAATTGTCCTCTCAGACTAGCCATCCATTTGAGGATGATAGGCCGTACTATATTGCAGCTTCATTCTTAAGGCGGTCTACATATCTGTCCAATGCGAGATCCTTTTGAATGACGATGAAGTCAGCCGACTTCATCAGTCTGTCGACCACTACACGATGGAATCATTATTTCTCTGACTCCTTGGTAAGTCCATCACAAAGTCCATCGTGATGTGTTCTCACTTCCACTCGGGAATCTTAAGAGGTTGCAAAAGTCCTCTCGGCTTACAATGTTGTACCTTCACTTGCTGACATGTCAGACACTTGGCGATATCCACCTTTATACAAGACCACCAATAGTGTTGACGCAGATTCTGATACATCTCTATACTGCCAAGATGAATGCTGTAACTACTATGATGAGCTTCTAATAAGATCTCCTCCTTAAGCTTTACATCATCAAGTACACCCAATCGTTCTCGGAACCTTATTGTCCCGTCATCAGAAATCTGAAAGTCAGTCTTTCTCTTTTTGGTATCCTCTTGCAAGATCTTTTGAATCTCTAGATCTGTTGGCTGAAGTGTCTTGATTTTGACCTGTACTTCTGGTTCCATTCTGAAGGTGGTTATAAGATTTGAAATGTTGCCTACCTCAAATTTGAAAACCGAATCTCAATCTTTCTTAAGTGAGGTCCATTCCTTGACCATCAACTGTGCGACTGAAAACTTCTGACTCAACACATCTGCGACTTTATTGCCTTTCACGGGTGATACAAAATATCACAATTATAGTCCTTCAAGAGTTCCATCCAATGACACTGTCTTTTATTCAACTCCTTTTGAGAGAATAAGTACTTGAGACTTTAATGGTCTATTGAAGATCTGGAATCTTTTCTCTACACAAATAATGTCTTCCAATCTTCAGAGTGAAAATAATTGCTGCAAGTTCTAAGTCATGTGTCAGGTAGTTCACTTCATGAGGTCTCAACTGATGGGACGTGTATGCAACAACTCTACCATGTTGCATCAACACACAACCCAATCCTTTGAACAATGCATCACTATAGATTTCGTATTATCCAGGACCAAATAGAATGGTCAGCACATGTGCGGTAGTCAGCTACTGCTTAAGCTTTTGGAAACTACGATCACACTTGTCTATCCATGCAAATTTCTCTTCCTTCTTCAATAGTCGAGTCAACGGTAAGGCTAATGTTGAGAATTCTTCCACAAACCTTCTGTAGTACTCTACCAATCCCAAGAAACTTTTGATCTCTGTCATGGTAGTCGATCTTGGCCAGCTGATTACTGCTTCGATCTTGATTGGGTTCACAAAGATTTCTTCGCTTGAAATCACATGACCTAGGAAAGCAACACGAGTCAATCAAAACTCGCACTTGCCGAACTTGGCATATAGCTCATGATTCCTCAGAGTCTGAAGCACCATCCTTAACTGCCTTTCATGCTCCTCAGAACTTCTCAAATATTCTAAGATATCGTCGATGAATACAATCACAAACTAATCCAGATACTCATTGAACGCATGATTCATTGCAACAAGAAGTTCCTTAAGCCAAACTTTTTTATGTAGAACATCAAAGTTATACATAAACAAAATATTCAAGTACAACCCTGGCCAATGATTCTCCTTTCTATGACTTTATTACAACAACTGAGGTTCTATAAACTTCACCAAAATTCTACTGTGCCACTATGATAAAATTGTTCTGGGAACATTATCCTTCCCGTCCGGTGCACAACTCGATTCATCCTTGAGTTGGGGCGGCCTGTTCAATCCACCATGCGGTGCATTCTACGGTGCAATTCCTTGGTTTTGACCCATCAATGGCAGTGGCGGTAACTGTTGCAGTCCCATCAATGGCGGCAGCAACTGAGATCACATCGACCCGTGCGGACAATCTTTGACCAGGTAGCTGCGCTGGCGACACCCGTAACAAATTCTCATCCTAGAAAAACACAAGGCCAATCCATGTCGTTTCCCATAAAAACGACATACTCCATTTTGATTCGGTGTTGACTTGTCTATCCCACCCTTCCTATTGGGCCTATTGGATATTCTCCTCCGGTCATAGGCTCATTCCCAAACCTATTCTCATCTCTGTTTGAACCAACCTGGGATCTAGATGCGGCAGCTCGTTCGTTTTGATCTCTCTCTATCATCTGGACCCGTTCATACAGGTTGTTATAGTTCCTCAAGTTGACTAGTATCAGCGAGCTCCTCAGTTCCGGCCTGAGTCCATCTCTGAGTCTCCTAACTCGATTTATTGGATTCTCGACCAGTTCAAGAGCGTACTGCAATAGTTCAGCGAACTTCGCCTCATACTAATCTACCGTCATTGAGCCTTGGTGAAGGCGCTAGAATTCTGCCATCTTCAGTTCTCTAGCAGTCTCAGAAAAGTATTTGTTGTTGAAGACTTCGACAAAGGCATTCCACTCCGGGGCCACACCTTCAGGGAAAACTATCCCTCTGGTGGCTCTCCACCAAGTGCTTGCAATTCCCTGTAGTTGATAGACTGCAAGGATGACCTTCTTTGCCTCAGTGCACATCAATAGTGCAAAGGCTTTTTCCAATTCCTGGATCCAGAGGATTGCAACCTCGGGATATCATGCGCTAGTGAACTTCAGCGGTTTCAACTTTAAAAACTGCTATACTAGCTTGTGCATAGGCCTCACTCTCTCGGCAACCATGTTCCTAGGTGGTACCTCGGCAGGTGCGGTAGCGGCTACGGTAGTAACAACAACAGCATTGGCAGCAATAGTAGTAGCAGCTGTAGCAGCGGCGGTAATGGCGACGGCTTGATTCTGGGCCTGTTGCCCCATCAGATCTCTCTTTGCCTCTAGAGCCTGCATGATCCCGGCAGTTCCCGAATCACCAGGTGCTACTACACCAGCACTAACTGGAGACGGTGCTACTCCACTCGCGCTAGCCTGAGCGTGGCTCTACCA
Source organism: Eucalyptus cloeziana (assembly GCA_014182715.1). NCBI lineage: Eukaryota > Viridiplantae > Streptophyta > Magnoliopsida > Myrtales > Myrtaceae > Eucalyptus > Eucalyptus cloeziana. The sequence continues at coordinate 32,906,066 of CM024644.1, forward strand.
CGACCGCCTCGGGTACTAACTCTTGTCGGCGTCCTACCCCGAGAGGCTGAAGCAACACTCCTCTTTTGAGGAGTCCTCGGCTCCGGATCATTCATCTTATAGGATCTCTACAGAACCTGCTTTCCAATACCACACCGAATTAGGAAAATTGAGCGACCCCAATGACCAAACTACCAATCAGCTATCAATCACACGCATCAACATGTAAAAAAGATTTTTCCTACTAACTATCCCAAGAACCCATCGCACGTTATCACTCCAACTACAGACCTAGCCTCTAATACCACTTAAATGAGGATGTCACACCCTGGTCCTCGAGCGCGTGCCCATCCCTCGGAGGTCAATAAAATTTGCGACGTCTCAGAACGCGTCTCCGACCCATTCATTTTATTGCATATGCGGAAGCAAATAATAAATCCCCTGACAATAACCATCTCAGGATAGAAAAGCAGGACAACAGATTTACAAACAAAACATGCTTTTATAAATCAACTGAGTCAAGTACAAAAGTTTACAACCAAAAGACTTCAAAAGACCAGCTCTCAAAAGAAACTATCCTATCTAACTCACACCTCAGATCCCCTCAACTTGGCTCCGGGTCCTCCACCCTACGATCCTAAAAAGTTAAAGCCCACGACGGGATGAGATATAAATCTCAGCGAGTTCACGCTCTAAACCCCAATTAGGATGGTAATACGCCTAGAGGCGTCCTAACCACATAATCATATAACCACAGAGACTTACCTCGTCTTAGATCCTCCCTACACATCAGTACAATATATACATATATAACACAGAAGTGTAGTAATAACACTTGATCAAATGGAGCGTCTCAAATCACATATTTGCCAATCACCACATCTAAGTTGATCATATATTCCAATTGACCACTGTCACACAGGTATGACCTATCATGCATTTCCAATGATTACAGTCACATAGGTACAATCTAACCGTCACGTAGCAGATCTAACCATCACATAATAGATCTATTCGTCACACAGCGGATCTATCCAGCACTCAGCAGACCTAACCGTCACACAGCAGGTTTATCAGTCACACAGCGGATTTATTCGTCACATAGTGGGTTTAATTGACACACATTGGATCTATCTGTCATATAGTTAAGCGTCGTCTCGCCCCATTGAGCATGATCACGTCTACCTCAAGACGGCTTCCCACATAAAAACATCGTTCACCCGACACACAGCGGGAGACGAATTCTCTTAACCAGCAAACGATTATCCAACCCCGGCCAAGGACATTATGCTTCTCTCTTGAATTCTTCAATTAAAATAATGTATTGGCCTATTTTCTTCATGTTAAAAGTACTTGATAAAAGTAATTGTGTGTGGGTACACGGTCGGCCTAAACCAAAAATATAATATTTTTCTTTTGGAAAATCCCACTATTTAATGTAGTCCATACAAATATTTTTGGCGTTATAAACCGATGCCTGGTTTTTTCTAATTAATTATTGAAATTACTTAATTTTAGGATAAATACCAAAAATTATAATTTCCACTCAAGTTGCACAAATTAACATTCAATTAAATAAACTAAACGCACCACTGAAATCAACATGAAATTCCGGTCACCGTCTATCCCGGTCTAATTTTTGGAAAATAATCAATAATTAAATAATTACCGAAATTAATTAAATAAATCAATTTAAATACCAAAAATACTAACTTAGGCTGAAAAAGCCTAATTAAAAGCTGAGATGGGTCTGGAAAATTTTCGAACCTATCTAAATAAATACTACGACTTATCTAGTCTCTAATTACACTACTCTAACCACCTAACATGCATAATTGAGTAATTAAATTACTAATCTAATCTAACTAACCACCTAATTCGTAATTAATTTAATCTAAACTCTCCTTAAACGTCATTAGCCTACTAAGTTGAGTTTAGTGCATAAACTCACCGGTTTAACACGAAAACCAATTCACCACGACGGCGGCATGATGGTGGCCGAAACCTGAACTTTCGGTGGTGTCAACGAGGCTTGGATCGAGCCAAAAGGCCTAGCAAAGCCCACAGCAACTGCTAGGCTTAGGCTGAGATGCTAAAGTTGCGGGCTGGACTTGCTGCAGGCGTGTGGGCTTGGCTCAATGGGCTGAAACTTGCATGGTCTAAGCTGGGGATTTGGGTTGCTCGCTGGGCTGAAGCTCACAAGCTGAGCTTGCTCCGTGTGGGCTGCTGGCCTTTGTGGACTTGAGTTGATGCGGCAAGGAGCGAAGCCACTCGAAGATGGGTAAGGCAAGACAGAGGAAACGTGGCTGCAGTGAGGAGAAGACTCGGTGGAGCTCGTTTCGTGTAGGGGACGGTGGATGAATGGGGGACGCATGGCTTGATTTTGGGGTCAACAAACCAACATGAAGACAAAACTTGGTGGAGCAGCTCCACTTTGGCTTCGCTGGAGAGGAGAGTTGACCCGGTGGGAACATCTCTGGACGTGTGGCAGCTTGGAGGGCTTTGGTGGAGTGGCTGATGGAGCAAAGAAGTGAAATGAAGACAAACGTTGGTGGGGATTGGACAAAGGAAGAACAAATTGGGGAAAGGGAATGAATCTTGCGACAGCTAGAACCAATAAAAAAGAAATGAAAGATAGATAGAAGAAGGAGGTTGGCAGCAAAGGAGTGAGAGGGAAGAAGAAGCGTGTGTGAGAAGCTGGTGGATGGGGGGAAAAGTCAAGATAAATATCCATTATTCATCATATCTTAGCCCCCAAAAGTCCACATAATTATCCTCTTATGTCCCCCAATTAAATCTTGCAATTTAATCCACAAAAATTCCAATTTGAAGCCAAAAGTTGCACCCCCCATGCCTAGCTCCGAATTTCCCTTAAATTAGGACTTCAATTCCTCACTAATTCTTCAATTTGAGGTCCAATTTTGATGAAGAAAAAGCCCACACAATTTCTACAAGTCCCCATCACCAAATAGTTCGGTTTGGAAATAAAAAAATCCCTTCAATTGGCCCATCTGAATTTTTCGTTTGTTTCCGAATCTTCCAAATTGATTTTCTGTAATAATCCCAAACTAAACGGAATTTCTCCGAAAAATAAGACGATGTCCTATATATGAACCATGACATGCTTGAATGTCCGATTTCCGAAACCGAATTCAATTTCGTGGTTAAAATCGATTGAACGCGATTTTTGTCTAATCCAACCAATTAGGTAGCTTTTAGCGATTTTACCGCGATTATATCTCTTAACGGCTTCACCCAATAGATTGGTTAACTCGTGAGTGATTAGCTCAAAGAAAAAGGATCATAGGTGCACCAACGAAAAGCCCATTTCATTTTGTCGGGATGGGTTGAAAATTCAGGATGTCACAAGGTATTTGCCTAAAGAGGTGGACCAACGGCCCCAGATTAGGCACGGGCTTTCCAAGCCCATACCTCGCGTGATGTTGGATTTTGTTTATTAGTTCTTAACAACTTATGTATTTTTAGGAGTCGCCACTAGCCTATTAGGGTCGGCTAGAAACCAATCAAGACGCGAGAGTGTTATCTCAATTCCTATGCAACCAGAGATTTCTAGGAACGGGGACTTTTTTATGCCAATGTTTTTATTAGCGCTCTTACGATACCATTAATTTAAAAGGTTATTTATCTAAATGGCCACACAATCTTGATTATCAATTATAATATATATGAAACCACTAAGTGTCCATGCAAATGTTTTTGTAGGTTTTTTTTTTTTTTAATGTCTAGACAAATCCTAACATAATTTAGAAAAGAAATTTACACTCAAATTATTGAAAAGCGGTGCAGCAAATAAACGTCCAAGAAATTGAAAACACTTGAAAATAATGCGGAAAAGAAAGACCCGATACAAGTCGGGCAAATAATATTACATGCCCTTGTTATCACGCCCCGAGACAGAATTCCCGTGAGTGAAATGGGAATTTAAATATGCATGAAATTACTCTAAATGCATGAAATTATTCTAACTAATTTTAATCTACGCAAAATAGATTATTTACAAAAATGATTATAAAATATCAAAATATCATCAAGTTAGGACAACGACTTTATAAACTTAGGAAAATATCATAAATGTCATTTATGCCCTAATTTGATACTATCTAACTTTTTTATATTTTTGAAATTTTTAGATTTTTCTTTTTATTATTGTTGTTTTTTAAAATAAATATTAATAATAATTCTTTAAATCAATCTATGCTAGCATGGAATAACACGGCACATGAATATCACAATAATCAAGCTCAAATCGATAGTTTCAATATCAAAACTTGGTTTGGGCATTTCGTCGAACAAGTGGTGTACATCAACCCACCTTAAGCAATTTCCCCAAGCCGTATTCATGATCTTCAATCTTGACCCATGAGCAATCTTATGTGGAACTAAAGTATCAAGATTATATTACCACATATAAGGAGCATAATTATATAGAAATCATAATCTAAAACACACAAAAACTAAGTGTGCAAAAATGGAGGGAGAGGAAAAAGTGAGAGAGAGAGAGAGACAAAAGAAAGAGAAAAGAAAATGGAGGGAGAGGAAATTTCAGCAGAAGGAGGGGGGAAACGTGAGGGAGAGGAGAACGAGGAGAGAGAGAAAAAATAATATTATTCTTAATTTTTTTCTTTTCTCTTTTCCTTTTTTTCTTCCTTTTTTTTTTTTTTTTTGTTGGTCTCTGATTTTCCATCCGATAATTCCTTTTTCGAAAATTTCGAACTCGCCGATAATTCGATGGACAATAAGGCGACGTCGAATAATTTAATCTTGAAATCCTTGAAAGTTCGATACCCGAAATCGCATTAAATTTCATGATTAAAAATAGATTAAACGTGACTTTAGTACGATCAAATATATCGAGTGGCTTTTAGGGGTTCTCGTGCGGTTGACCAGTGACTATAATTTTCGATTCACGTTTGTGCATCTTTGAATTGCAGACGACCCTCGGTTGTCATGTAATCGCGATGGTTCAATTATGTACCTTGAATATAATATCAATAGAAAATCGGTTTATTGTCGTTTGACTCGAATATAGTAATTGCGCGGTATCACCTGCAAATTAACTACACACTTCCGTTGAATCGATTTATATCCGTTCGCTGATTGATTTATACAGCGTAATATTGACCCTTGTCGATTCTTATGGTCGAGTGGTCTATTTCTAATCAACTTCTCTGGTCTTTTGCGTTTTAACCCTTTTCGGCCTCACCCAATGGATTAGTTAACTCATGAATGATTAATTCAAAGTAAAATAACCATAAGTGCGTCAATGAAATAACCATTTCCATAAATTTCAAAATAGGGCTAAATTTCGGGATATCACACCATGTTGCTTGCCTAGAAGTGGAAATCTCTCAAACCTTGTATCGTCTATAAAAAGCAAAACTTGTGGGGAGAAGGGTCGGGGGTTTTATAATTATGAAATAAATATAATGGAAGTCTTAAAATTTTTCAAAAAAGTGTAATTGAGTCAAAATTTTCAAAAAGTAGAATTAAATCCTAAAACTTGTCAAAAAGTACAAATAGTTCCTAAAACTTGCCAAATTGGTTCAATGATATTTTTCCATCAATTGCAACTTTTGAAATTTTTAGAACTCAATGGTACTTTCATGACAAGTTTTAAGATTTCTCGTGCTCTTGTCCATATAAATATTGTTGCTACTATTATTATTATTACATATTGATACCAAAAATTAGAAAAATAAAATAGACTAAACCAAATAAAAATATATTCCTTTCTAAAAGTGGCACACGGGTTAATAAGTAGGGCGAGCAAGGCTGACCCCCAATTGTGGCTTGGATTATTATGCGATTCTTATTTTACTTTGATTTGCATATTGCACATGTGGCAACAATTACATATGACTTGTGAAATTTTTCGAGTTTATTTACACGGATAGATAAATATAATTGAAAGCTCAATCAAGAGCAACCAACTTTTTTTTATCTATGTACGATGCAAACGAGGATTAAGGACCAAAATCATATTTAAGTTTATAGGCTACAATATCTTCACTTAGAATTTCAAAAAAGGTGGCAATAATTCCACACCTCAAATGACTAATTGAATCATTATTTACTTTAATTGGCTAAAACTCCCATCAAAGAAATCTATCTTTGCAAACCTAATTCAACCTGTGACATCCTGAATTTTCGACCCCATCTCGATAATATGAAATGAGCATTTCGTCAATGCGCCTATGGTCCTTTTTGTCAAAGCTGATCACTCTCGAGTTAACTAATCTATTAGATGAAGCCGTTAAGGGATATAAACGCGACAGACTCGAGAAATCGATTGAAAATCGATCACTCGACCATGATAATCGGCAAGGGTCAATACAACATCATTATAATCGATTAGTGATTGGATATAGGTCGATTCGACGGAAACACGTAATTAAATTGCGGGTGATTCCACATGGTTACGAAATTTGTGTCGAACAGTACTGACTCGATTTTCTGTCGATTTTGTACTTAGTACCCGTAATTGAAACCTTGCGATTTTTACAACAACCGAGAGTCGCCTACGAGTCGGAGATGCACAAACGTGGATCGAAAATTATCAATCACGGGTCAAACGCGCAAAAATCTTTAAAAGCTACTCGATAGGTTAGGTCGCACTAAAATCACGTTTGGTCGATTTTAACCATGAAATTGAATTCGGTTTTGGGAATCGGATGTTCGACCGTGTTACGATTTATTTATAGGATGTCCTCTCATCTTTCGGAGAATTTTTGTCAAGTCCGAGATTTTGCGAAAAAATCAATTTCAGACAAATCAGAAAAGGAATGGAAATTCGGATGGGAGGGGAATTGAGTGATTTTTGATGCCCAAAAATGGTTAATTGTGGGAAATTAGATTCGAGAAAGTATTTAGGGACAAAGAAGATAGGCATGAAGACTTTTGTGGCTTTGTGATGAGTGTTTAGGATATTTTCCCTTGATTTTCTTTCCCTCCTCTCTCTCTCTCTCTCTCTCTCTCTCTCTCTCTCCCTCCCCCTCCATCTCTTCATGCATGTGTTTCTTTCCCCCTCCCCTTGCTGCCGCCCATGCCCATTCCTCCTCATGTCCACTTCTTCTCTTCATTTTATTTCCCCCTTCCCCATTCCCTTTTTCCTTCCTTTACCGTCAAACCCCCCATTTTATTCCCCTTGGTTTTGTTGGACTTTAGTTTGTTGCTGCCAAACATCACCCCACGCCTTCACCAGCTCATCTCCACCGCCACCCTCACCATTTCATCTGCACGCCACCAGCCACCAACACTTCAACCCAGTAGCTCCTTGGCCACAGCCAACAACACCAAGCTACGCCACACCCACCAGCAACCATCTCACCACCTAGCCGCCTCATCGCCACCACAAGACAACCCTAGCGTCACCACCACCAGTCCAACGCAACCACCGCCAAGACCAACCAGCAGCAACCACAGAAGCAGAATCAAGTCCCTCACTTGGCCGTGAGCCTTGTAAGGCTTTTCAACTGTCGTTTGAGCTCTGTTGGAGACATGGTTGTCTCGGGTTTTCACCGCCGTCGCGTCACCGTTGCCGTGTACCCGCCGTCATTGAATTATGGTGAGTTAACTCTCTAATCCTTGATTAGGTTGTTAATTGTGCTTATAGAGTTAGATTAGTGTTACTTAGCTTAGTTAGATTAGTGTTAATTAGCCTAGTTAAATTAGGGTAAGTTGGATTAGCTTAAACTCGGATCTAGTTACTGGATGCTTGCCGTTTACTAATTTTTGTAGGGAAAAATGTGCTATGATTTTGAGGTTACTTCCTTCTTAAAAAATGTTCTAGACATCCTCAGTTATAACATATATTTTACTCAAGATTTTATGAATTTAGAATAATGATATTTCAGCTTCGTTACAATCAAAACAGAATCTCAGATCGTGCTGGAACCTGTGACCTTTTGGTGTTGCAAGGATTTTTATCAACTCTTAAGGTTCTATTTAAAAAAAAAAAAAAACTTATTCACAAAATTTGGTCCTCACATCTTTTGGTTTAACGTAGTCAAATTTCAGATCAAATGGACATGTTTTGGACCTCAAACCAAACTGATTTTGAAAAATAGAATTTCTGGAAACGGATACAGTTTTTGTAACAGTTTGAGTGATTTACTGCTCTTAATATAGAAGGATCTAGGTCAAGGTGTCTTCATGAAAAATGTTCGTTTAAGTGTCCTCTAGAACATATTAAAATTTTATAATTTTATGAGCTCGTTTGATTAGGTTTATGGATTTAAATTTGAAGACGCGCGAGTGGCCAGGTTTTTGTTGGTTATGGCCGATTGTGGTTTTGTAGTTGTTTTTGGAATCTTACTTGCTGGGAAATGAATATGTTGTGTTTTGGTTGATGTTTGGCATGCTAAGAACTCATGTGGGATATCATGAGGTTGATTGCTCTATATTGGTTGTTTATTACTATTGCCAAAGATGACCTTATGAGCTTTTAATTAGAAAAACAATTGGGTGTCAGGTTGGACACAAAATTATTTGCTCAATAAAACAATGAGGTTTTAAATTAGGTGCGTGCAAAGTTTAACGGATTAATTTTGAGTACGTGAGCACCTATGAATTTATTTCCAAAGATTTTGAACAAAAAAAAAGGGGGGACTACCCAAATTTAGTTCCAAAAAGGGTGGCTGGGAAAGAAAATAGAAAATAAATAAGGTGTCAGATTTGGACGCCAAATTTTATGTGCTCAATAAAACAATGAGGTTTTATATTAGAAGCGTGCAAAGTTTGACGGTTTGATTTTGAGTACGTGACCGCGTACGATTTTATTTTGGAAAGCTTTGAACAAAAAAAAAAGAGTTGTAAGGTTTATTGTTTTAAAAGGAATTTGGTATTTTGGGCTAATTAACGGAAGATAAGAATTGGGTTGATTGATGGTGTGCTCGTGTGATCACCTAATACCCTGATGCGTATGAATATGCGGGACAATTCCTGATTAAGTTCGGATGCCCCATGTCAATGGATGCCAGTCGCGATGGAGGCCAAGCCGATGCTCCTATGTGGAATGTAAATACACGGGATGATGCCATGCCCAACGGAGCAGGATGACGCTCGGTTATGCCAAATGACCGCCGACTGTTGAGTTGGTCGTGGCCAATGGGTCGTAATAACTGGAACACGCTTGAGTGGTTGTGATAGCTGCACCTGATTATGGGACAAAATTGTGTGGCACAATATGGGATGTGTCATAACAATTTGGCCTTATAATGACCCATGTGATCATTTGATGGATGAATTGAGGTGTTCCGGTTATTAATTGCGCTTGCTGCACTGATGATGGTATATATGTTGAGTTAATGTGCAGGTACGCGCCGAGGCAAGGTAAATTATGTATGGTGTGTGCTTAGGATCGCCTTTAAGGTGAATTTGCGTCCTAATCGGGGTTTAGGGTTTTGACTCACTGAGATTTTATCTCATCCTGTCGTGGGCTAACTTTTTTTAGAGTCGTAGTATGGAGATCTGCTAAGTGCGGATGTGGTGGGCGCGAGATGCAACACATTTTGGCTAGCCCTGCCGTTAGCGAAGTTTAGGGTGACCCTAATCCCTGAAGGTCTTTTGAGAGGGTCGATAGGAAATGTCTGTTGAAGGACTTGTAATTATTAGACTTCTTAGGGTCAATAGTTGGTAAGGAAATTGTTGTGTTTGGGAAATTGTTCCTTGTGTTTACTATCCCTATGTTTGATTGTTGGCCGGGTATTTGTTTAATTCGCTTCCGCATGTGCTTAAAAGGGAAAAAAAAAAAGGGTCAGCGACGCATCCTGGGACATTGCATTTTCAATCGACCGCTGAGGGATGGGTGCGTACCCAGGGTTCGGGGCGTGACACAACCCACGAGATGCAAGATCTCAAAAGGAAAAAGAAAATTCACGTCACTACAAATACTTTCAAGTTGAGCTAGGAACAGAAATGACCAGGTATTGCAAAGCATTGGTTCAACAACATAATGTTTAACATCCGTCAGGTTTCAAGTTTAGAGGTGGCAGACTTCAATCAAGAAGCGAGTGGTACATTGTTTTGCATTTTACCGAAAGAGAGCAAAATCAAAGAGGAGTACGATGCTTTATTAGAAACCTTATCACATGGCTTTGAAGTCCACAGCAAGTGCATACTAATGTAGCTGTAGCGTTTCCCTTTCTCCAAGCTCAAACCAGGGGGAAGCCTTTCTCCATGAGGCTTTCGATGTTGTCTCGTACGCTGACCTCCAAAGGAGCAAACGTCGCGCCCAAGCCTTCCACTTTTTCCCTTGATACCCTATAAGCCGACACAAGAGGTCCGTTGTCTTCACACCTGCATACATTCCAAATGATTCAGGCAAGTCGGTTAAGTCAATAAGGATGAAATATGACCTATTGGAGTGTTGCTCATAGGATGGAATGAACTTTTCTTGTGAAGTTGAAGAAAAAATTAGGGACTAACGTTACGGGGTGGTGCAGTATAGGATAAAGCTTGCGCAAGAGCTTCAAGACATCGTGATGGTGAATGGTTTTTCCTACTAGACAGTATCTGCCACTAGCTGACGGGTTTTCAAGAGCTAGGATATGCACGAGTGCAACGTCCCTGACATCAACAACTTGAAGGGAAGTTGAATTCCTGCATTACATAAGCTTCAATCACTCTGTGAAATTAGAATAAGTGATGCGCTCTTCATTAGGAGAATCAGTAATCACATGCAGATTGTCTTTCTATCACATACATAAAATGGGATTATGATTAATTGGTTGTTGATTATTCATCATCTTATTGACATGTGCTGCGAGAAATATTTCACTTCACGGCAAAAGACAATCGATGTACTCTCTCATCAACATCAAAATAAATACCATTGATGAGGTTCGGTATAATCTCTGCTGAGATATTGACAGTAGGCTGCAAGAGAGGGCCAATCACATGTCCTGGATTTATCACGACCAGGTCGATCCCATTCTCTTTAGTGAAATCCTAAGCTGCCTTCTCCGCCAGGGTTTTAAAAAGCTGATACCAGAGCTGAAAAAGAGCAAAACCACATCACTGCTAGGAAAGAACTCTTGCGGCACTCATACTCTTAATTGACTCCAACCCGACACCAATTTGTTCTGCCTCATCTGCCATTCCACAAAACCAACTTCTAAGGACTAGAGAATGTACTTATTCATGACAGATTACTTAAAATCTCATCCATGGGAAGCTTTTGAGTGATGCTCCTATGTTGGAAAAATTGGGTGCAAACACGTGCGAGAAAGGTCAAGGACTTAATCAAATAGACAAAGAATAATCCACTAAGGTGAGGGAGACAGACAGCTCACTTACAGACCTTTGATTTCTCATAGATTGCCGGATTAGAGAACCATGTCTCATCGAGTACCACACCAGAGGTCAGGGGTCGTCCAGTGTACACAACTGCAGCCATGGAGGATGTTGTGACCACTCTCTTGATAGAAGGGAACTTTGCACATGATGTCACACCCCAAAACTACAAAGAATGGGAATGACACGGCTGTCCTTCCACACGAAGGACGCAGCCTCAAACAGAACCAATGACCTGATCGACTTATATATATTTCAAACCATATATACATATTAGATAAACTAATATATTGGTTGCAACATCAAAGTTTTTATAATCCACCAAAAAGAAATATACAATTAGAACTCAGCTAACCCAACCACTAGCAACAACTATGTATACCATTTCTTTAAACCATACCCAAAAATAAAACTCCCCAAAAGTTTCCACCGACAGCGCTCTCGCTCTATCCGCCACTAACCGAGGAACCTGAAAAGATTAAAGAACAAGTGGAATGAGCAACAACAGCTCGGTGAATAGTACATATCTTCTAAGCAGATCGAACAACCGCTATACATGTATACAAAGCAATACCAAACTTCATAACGCCAACTCAATATAAAATACATATTGAATCATAAAAGAGTTATTTATTATCATCTAAGCTTTATACTACTATGAAAAACTCATTTAAATCACCATCAAAAATCAAGTATTAATGGTCCATCCATTAACTAATTTATTGCTCAATATTCTACCATGGTCACGACACAACACCCGGTGACAAGGCGACCAAGATTTCCCCCTTGGCAAGGTCTCCACCTACAAAGCCGATAGCTCATCCCAGAAGGATATCCTAAACTAGGTATGCATACCCCAAAAACCCCTCACTGGGTTCACAATCATATTAAGTATAAATAATCATCTTCTAATACTAGAAATCCAATTCAAAAATCAATATCTTAAACCAAACAAATAACATTTTACAGCATAGCCCATCATCTATTTCATATTCATTTCTCAAATCATCATCAACCTTTCCATAAATCAAGCGCAAAACAATTTCATTTATATATTACTCCACGAACTTTGTATAACACGCTTTTCAAACATTCATAATCAACCAAAGAATAGCAAATGCTCGATCTGGCTTTTATGCAATAAAAATGTTCCTCAATTCAATATATATATACACACACACATATATACTTTAAGACATGGTTTTACAAAACCAAAGAAGATATAGTACCACTCACCTCGTCGTCTACGACCAAACGACAAATGATACTCGTATCGTTGAACTGAAGGCCCTATCAAATAATCGAAGAATAATGTTAAAATCTAATAAAACTATATCTCAATTACGGAACGATTAAATTACACCTTAACTCTAACAAAAGGACTCCTATGCACTGACAAATCGCATAAGCGACTGTTCAAGCCATTCGCGACGCGGAGTTTAAGTGCAAAACGTAGGGTCTGTTCGTTTCGCGGAAAATGGGCCATTTCCGGAAAATATTTTCCTAGAAGTCATTTTCTAGGAAAATGACAATATTTTATGGTGTTCGGCAAAAACCTAAAAATGTTTAGGAAAATATTTTCCGGTGTTCGGTAAGGAAAATATTTTCCGCTCGCTAGATTGGCAAGCGCAAGCATCAACCTCGAGGCTTGCCAGATCGACGAGCACGAGCTTGAGATCGACGAGCTTGAGGTTCACCTAGTGACGGCCAACGACTAGTCAAGAAAAAAGAAGATAGGAAACAAAGAAAAGAAAAAGAAAAAGAAAAAAAAAAAAAGAAAAGGAAATTAAAAATCATTTGAATTAAAAAAGAAAAATAAAATTTAAAAATAATTCGAATAAAAAAAGAAAAGAAGAAAAAGAAAGGGGAGAAGGAAGTGATGATTTGTAGAGGTGTGAGATAAGAGAAATCAAGTGAGGAAAATATTTTCCACTTTTCAAAAGTGGAAAACATTTTCCCCAAATTTAAAAGACTTTTTTCCTTTTATGGAAAACATTTTCCCCCAGAAATTCATTTTTTGTTAAACGAACGCCGGAAAATCCGGAAAACATTTTCCTTGAAATTATTTTTCACAAAAAGAACGGAGCCTTAGTTACGCTATAACTTCCTCCTCCAAATCCTGTTCCGAACATATTTATAGTCAATAGAAAGCCCTTGACACATATTACAAGAATCCCAACTTGACCGTCCCAAAATTAAGCCGAAAAATGACAAAATACGGGCCCAAAGCTGCTGGACGTGTATTGTTCATTGCGCATAGGAAACTTCGAAATTTTGTTTCAGACAAACCATAAACTCAAATCACGATCCGTAAAATCCCATGGCTCCACAACACCCTAAACTATCATTCCTACAAAAATACATGGCTCAACGACTCAAAAATTAAATTGCCGCTCGATTTTCCAAAAATTCCAAATTTGAGCCCTAAACCCATAAATTACTTTGATTGGACGAACAAGGGGCCTAATCTCTTATTGGGCGCTGCGTTATGGAGTCAAGTCGGCTTGACGAGGCATCCATGGCGTGTATGTGCCAAAATCCTTTTCCTTTCTTCCCCTTTCTATTCTTTTCTTCTTTTTCTTCTTCTTTTCTTTCTGGTCGAAGAACTCTCACCTTCTATTTAGCCGAGCCTTCTCCCCTCTCCATTTTGTTTTATTGACTTTTCAATTTCTTTTTCCTTTTCTTCTTTTGGGGTCCACTAGCCTAATATTACACAGGCTCTGAGGACATTTAGTGTCCCTCTGACTGCGGGATCAACTAATTCGTTCTGCAATGTGTAAGGAACGGAGTCCCATAAGAACGATCTTTTGTCAAGTCACCCAAGAATTACTTGATCAATCTAATCTTTTGATTATTACCTGAAAGGGACAAAGGGAAACAAACTACAATTTTGAAAAATATAGTAACGTTCCATCAACTGAAATGCATAGAAGAACAACAGACGACCGCAGTACCCAAGAACCTGGGGATCAGAAGCTGAGAGGAGGACGGGTGATGCTGTATGAAAAACAGCTTCGCACCCATTGACTGCTGAGGCAAAAGACCCTTCTTCCAGCAAATCCGCTTTGAATAAATGTAGTCTCTCCTTAGCACCTTCGAGGGCTCGCAAGTGTCGCATCTTCTTCAGATTATCTGTTTATGCACGTCAGCAAAAGGAAGTGGATTTGGTGCACAAAAAATGGTGAGAATTCTCAATCAATTTTACAATACAATGACATCCGTGGATGAGAAGAGTGTGATTATCAAGTTATGATGCTGGCGTTGCACTTAATTTAGGTTGAGAGGCAAAGCATGACCAAAACTTAACCTTAAGCCAGTTGGTTCAGGTTCTGCGAGAGATTTAGACATCTGTAGGGAATGGACTATGGATGATATCAGGTCAGAGGCTCCTGAAGCATCACTAGCCACCAGGTACTCGATTGTGCGTGCACACGAGCCCTTACACATACCCAGACGCGTAGATGCATGTGTGAGTTAATCCAAAAGGTGAGAGATGATTACAAAAAGGCATATCTTGAGTGATTCAACTAAGAAATCGATGTTTCATTCCATTTCACTCCTAAAATGAGCAGAGCGATAGAGAATTCAAAAGTCCAAGGGCGTCAGCAGAGTAGAGCATGAAAACGAAGTTTTAAAAACTTACTGATATTACGTACAGTCGCTTTGACTGTGTAGCCACGCTGAAGCAACAACTTCACAAGCCAGGATGCGATGTAACCGGACCCTCCGGTCACGCACACCACCTTGTCCCCAGTACTCATATCTCCTCTCCTCTGCTCTCCTGGGAATTGAAATCTTGAATTGGGTCTTTGGATGGATGATATTGAGTGCAACACATACATAACGAAAAAGAACTCTCTTTCATGGCAGGCAGAATACGTTTAACTATTTTAAAGGTTATTTAACTGACCGACGTGTTTGATGAGGCATTGACTTTTTGCTTGCATTAACTCAACTATTAGAAGAATACGACCCAAAAAAAAAAAAAAAAAAAAAACCCTACTACTAGAACACACGGGTGGGGAAACTTTCAATGACCACCTAATCTTTTAGTCGCAATTTAAACGGGTTATATTGAGGTCTATTGCTATGTTTATCCAATATATTCTAATGAAGTATTTAAAGCTAGGATCCCCGAGGTGTACGAGACAATGTCATCCTACATTGGCCTTTTTTCATTTTGTTTAGTCATTATAGATGGGGGTTTTTCTCATATCCATGTGTTAGCAGTAAGAAAGGTATACTGAAATAAAGAGTGGTGTTCATCGAATAGAAAAAACTCAACTGAGAATGGGATATAACATAGACTCATAAGCCAAATTCTCTCCTTTCGCAAGACTCGACGTATCTTAGGAAATGGATTGGGTGGTTTATTTCCGTAACATTAGATCTATGCTCGGCAAACTTAGTTGTTGAAACCGCGTTGAAATTCCAAAATAGGGTCTTCATAGGCAATTGGACATCATGAGGTACACAATTGCTATGCCTGCGAGCAATCGTTAAGGATATATGTTACATAGAAATGTTTATGTACTTTAAGAAAAGTGACTCCTGATGAATCGCAATACTAGTTGATGTGTTACATAGAAATGTCTCTGTGTTTCAAGAAAAGTGACTCCTAATAAATTGCAACACTAGTTGATACTTTGTTGTCAGTTTTTTTTTTTTTTTTTTTTTGGTCATAGATGCTTTGTTGTCAGTTTGCCGACTAAACAATTTACCCTAAATTTCAGATATAAGCTCCATGAATTATTATATTTTGTGAATACCGTTGACTTTGGGCATGCAGGGTGCAAGGCCCAAAGGTGTACGGTCCACACTTGGAAAGCTAGTTCTTTCGCCCACACCATATAAATAAGAAAACATCCCCTCACAGAGGTATGACCTAATAATCCTAACAACTTTCTTTTCTCCCTCATTCAAATATATTTAACTTAATAAGCCACTGATGCTACGGAGGGAAAACCCAGGAAGATTTTCTCTCTTGTGGTGCACATATACAACCACCGGAGGAGGTCGTTATCATCGAAGCCTGACACAAAAAATCATGTATAAACAATGGAGCCGTCTATCGGAACTGATATGGCTAACAAAAATTGACTATAAATTGATGTCAGCCTTGCATGGCCAGGAAGCGCGTAGGGTTCTGTAAATAAATTATAGAGGTCTGACAAAGCTCGTGAAATTTTAGATTCTTAGAAGTGCACAAATCTTTCATACCCATGGATTCTTTCTATTCTATTAGTAACTCACTTCAGGTTAAACCAAATAATCAATATTCTATAAAACCTAGAATCTTGCAAAAAGATTTCTTTCCCATTATCAAGTCAGGAGTGGCAAGGACTTCTCTTAACCGAGAAAAGCAAGAAAATATTAAGTGATATAGTCTAGCTAGTGGGATTAAAGGTGCTGCAAACGGCCTATGTTATCTCTATGAAGGTAGCAAGGAGTGATTCATAGTTGTTAATGTTATGAAATACATGAGTAAATGAATATTCATTATATTCATCTTATGTAATATACCTATTATGGTACATTTGTATCATACATTCTAAATACATCTCCCTATTCAATTAATGTTCATATCACTATTCAATATATGTATATTCAATACATTAATATTAATGATAAGTGCATCCTTATTTTCTTATAAATAGGAGATTAGTTTTTGTCATAGTAGTGATAGAGTGAAGAAAAGAAATATAAAATAGTAAAAATAAAATTTTCTCCTCTGGCTTTCTCTATGATTTTTTATGTTTAGCTTTCTTTATTATCTTTGGTGTTTATTTGCTTTCTCTACTTAATCTCTCTCTATTCTCTTTATTATTTTTTTGCAACGCAATATTTTATAACACATTATCAGCACAAAGATCTACCAACTGAGTAAATAATTTTTGCAAGGTAGGTGTTCTCTTTGTTTTCATTAATCAATTTATACTTCATTTTCTCCTATCAATTCTTCATTTTTCTTTTTCTTGGCCTGAAACCAATTTCAATTCTCTAAGTATTATTCTACTCCTACAGTGGTGGTGGATATTTGGAAATCCTTCTAATTAATTTAATGATTTATTTTTGCAAGAATTATGACAAAAATTAAAAAACCCAAATTCCACATTTTGGAAGTGAGTAGTGTTGACACCTGATTTTTAGTCGACGAATTATTAAAAGGTAAAAGATTGAGATTTAGGTTTCTGATCGCGACGGAGCCCTATCTCTTGACCAAAAAGTGTTGTTTTTCATTTCTTATATTACAATCCACGTACAATATAAACCCTTTGGCTTACTTTATACTAGTGAAGAGAATATGTGTAGGCGTGCAAAGAAAGAAGAAAAGCTTAAATGTTAATAATATATGGACAGAAATTAATTGAAACATGACACGGAAAAGTATGTGAAGAAAAATTTCGGCATTAATATAAGAGTGAATCTGCAAGAATATTGATGAATTTACATCATTTGGATTATAGGTGAGTAAAACTTGCGTATATAAGTATACCTATATTAATGGATATATTTTATAGAAGCTGTTGCATCTAACAATTGTTTTTTGTTATTTTTTATACAAATTGAATAAATAAATAAAAATTCTTAGCATGATTTTACATCATTAGGATATACAAGTTATTTTGATTGGCATTTTAGCTAAAAAGATTGCATCTAACGACTGATTTTTTGTTTTTACTTCGTACTATCAAATGGAAAAGCCAAATAAATATGTATTTATATGACTATGATGTACATAATCATATCTTTGGTTTATATATAATAATTGACAGCTACATTTTTAATTGACTCATCAAAAGATATAAAATAAGTAAACCATGAAACATTTTTATACCCCAGTATAACAAGGCATGTGTTTTATATACGTGCATATTAGGTTTTATTGCAAAAGAACGAGTATCTTTTTATAAGTTCGCATGCTGGAGATGGAATTAAAAATCACATACATACGTGTATTGCTTTTGAAAGCACGAGTATTTGACTACCGGAGTTAGGGGGGTGTAGAGAGAGAGAGAGAAAGAGAGAAGTTTTTTTTTTTTTTTTTTTGTCAGTCCTACTCTATTCCTATTCTACACTCTCTCTCAGACTTTTGCCCTGCCTCTTGCAAGGCGTGGGAGTCAAAACCCACTCTTGAAACTTACGCGTCCCTACCCCATCCCCCCTGAGAAGGTGGGGATTTGAACCCCTTACCTCCCCCTTCCATGTTGAAAGGGTGGCCACTAGGGCGAACCCCCAGTGGTTAAAAGATAAGTTTAAGAATGCGAATTAGTTTGGGAATGGAATGGTTGATGAGAAAAATAAAAATTTAATTTTCAAAGGTAAAATTCACGGGATTGGTTGTAATTATTGTCATCATTAAAATTATGGTTTTTTTTTCTTTTTTTTTTTTGATCGGTCATATGCTAATCCTACTCTGACACTCACTCTCAGACTTTTGCCCTACCTCCTTGCAGGGCGTGGGAGTCGAAACTCATTCTTGAAATGAAATCATCTCCACTCCAATCCCCCTTGAAAATGTGAGGATTTGAACCCCCAACCTCCCCTTCTAAGATGAAAGGGTGGCCAGGCAAACCTCTTGTGGTTTTTTTTTTTTTTTTTTCAATTTCACTACTACGTATTATCACAATAAATCTTAATAAAAGACATGGGTGTTCCGTGAAACTTTTGTGCAAATATTTGAGGTGGAAATCCCTTATTGAGTTTGCTCTCTATATAGTAGAGATGCATGTTGTGGAGTAATCAAACGATGAACACTCACGTGGATCGATCAGTGATGCAAATTCATTTCTTAAAAATACAAACTCTCTCCTCTATATATATATATATTGTCTTACCCGTAGGTAATCAACATTTCGTTTCAGATGGTCTTTATTTGTTATCAATTTTAAAATAGGAAAAGTTGCCCTAGAAAAAAGTGTTGTTTGGTGTTTTCTTGACCAACGTAGCATCGTACTCTCTGTATTTGTAATTAATTTGAATATGGGAAAGTCCCTAGAACAAGTATAGTTCGGTTCAGAAAGAGCTTTTTCCCGGTAGTAATTGTAATTGGTTCATATAAGTCTTGTTGACACCTAAATTTTGGCGACCTGTTTAGTCATTTATTACATTAAAAAATTAGGGGTTAATTTTATCCCTAAAAAATAGTTAATTACATAGCATATAGATTTTAGGTGCATTTATTTTGCATTTAGCATTAAACCGATGGTGAGCATTGATTTAGGTGGGATTTTCACATATTCAGCTAATATACACTGGGGTGACATATTTTGGGCGGAAAGGAAATTTTCAGATGAAATATTTGGAAAATACAAAAAAGAATATTGCACGTGGGGCATATATTGAGTAATATATTCTTTAACTCAAAATAAGAAATATTACATAATCAAATGGAATCACGTGCGATTTAATTAAGGGGCCATATATTGATACATATGGCCACACAAGGGGGGTTTTTTCGTTTTCTCGAGAGTCAAAAAAAAGAAAAAAGAAAGAGAGGAGTCTCTCGACCTAAGCCTTGGCCAAGACCCTCATCGTGCCATTGTGCGAAGCTATTATTGCGTTGCTGCCATGCCATTGCGCGACGCCGTCGCATCCGCACTGCCAATTACGCAATCCCGTGTTGACTCTCCCTCTTGCTGCATCGACATCACTGGTTCTCACACTGTCACCAACAATCGTTGCAGCTATTTATGTTTTTGGTGGATATCTCGAAGCATCCCATTGGCAGCGAAGATCCAAGCGCTACCGCTCCTTGCTACATCTATCTCGTCCATCATCCGCCCAAGCATCATCATGCATAGTTGTCGAAGGCCACGCAAGGAAGGTCAAATCTTTAGTCAAAAGAAAAATCCAAGCGGTGGTCAAAGAGACTTGGTGGAGATTTGAAACTAGAAGAGAGGGGCTAAAGCGATGGTGATTTTCCTTTAGCAGTCAAAAGGAGATTTGGCTAAAATTTCTCTGTCCAGTGCACATTGAGGAAAGGAGAATCTTTGGTTTATTTTCGTGGAATTTAGGGACCATCAAAGAAAGTCCGTCGGCTTTAAAGTTTTGCTTTGTTCGTGCCTTGCAGTCTGCTTTGTTCTTTCTTGCAGATTCACGGACGTTCGTCAAGCGCGGTTGGCACCATCTCCCATCATCATCCAAGCTTGTTGTTTGCATATTCCAATTTGGAAAAGTTATTTGCGCGATATCGAGAGCTAGGTAAGATTCTTGATTGATTTAAGTTTCTCATATTTTATTGCTAGATCCATGGGATCGCGATTTATTTTGAATATTTGTTTGTTATTGCCATATCCAAAAATATTTTGAATTCTCATGAATTCGGGGATTAATCCCTAATTTCACAACGTGCATACGATTGACAGTCCGATTTTCGCGCCCGAAATCCGACTCGCAACCGCACGGAAAAATCGCCAATCCGATCTCACGCTCGAAATTCGATTCACAATTTTGTTTAAGTTTGGCCAACCCGATCTCATGCGCGAGATATGGTTCGCCAATTTTTGGATATCAATCTTATCTTATTTGATTTGCTGTGTGATTTTGTTTTCGTAAAAGGAAAAAATCCAAAAAAGAAATTGAATTAGGATTAGGTTTGTTTTAGAATATTCCTAGTCTTAGGATTATCTTGCATATTTAGAATTGCAATCTTATTTTGAATTTTTAAATAAAAAACAAAAAAAGAAAGCATATTCATTTAGAATGTTAGTTTTTATTATTTGATTTGCATGTTAAATTTTAATTTCGAAATTAATAAAAAAAAAAAAAAAAAAACATCATGCATAATTCATGTAGAATTAAGGCATTCTTTGCATGTCATTGCATTTTAGAGTAAGATTGCGCGTAATTTAATTCTAGAAAATAGTTTTTAATTCATTATAAGTTTAGATAAAAAAAAAAAAATCTTAAGTAGATTGCATTTTAGTTAGGGATTTCTAAGTTAGGTTAACATTCTAGTTTAAATTAGGATTTGACATAACTTCATTCCTAATTTGAATTAGATGACATTTTAATTTAGGTAGATGATTTCCACATTTTTATAATTTCGAATTTAAGAGGAAATACCAAAAAATGCCTTAGAATAAATTGGTTTCATTTTTTTTTTTAGATAGAACGCATCTAGGATTAGAGATTGCTAAGTTAAGACAACATCTTAGTTTAAATTAGGGTTTAGCATAACCTAGTCCTTAATATAAATTAGATAGAATCTTAATCTAGCTAGGTAACTTTCGCATTTACCTAATTTCGAATTTCATAAAAAATCCAAAAAAAAATGTCTTAGGATAAATTACTTCCATTTTTTAGGATAAATTGCATTTTTTTAGGAAAAATAAAAAATAAAAAATGTCATGAACATGTCATTTAGGATTAGATTAATTGAAATGCACGTCATTTAGTTTTTTTTAGGCCCATTTAATTAGAAATTGCCTGTCAATAGAATTAAGTCATTTAGATTGCATTTAATTTTTGCATTTCTTTAGGATTTACTCTATTCATGTCATATAATTTAGATTATATTGCCATGTCATGTAATTTAGATTATATTGCCATGTCATGTAATTTAGGTCATATTGCCATGTCATATTAGATTACTAGCATGCATTGCATATAGATTAAGTTTCCATTAAATAAAGTGAAAAAAAAAAAGAAATTGCGTGTTAATTAGAAATCATGTCTAGGGTTGATGATGTGAATTTTGATCTAACAACGCAAATGCTTTCGTTGCTTTGAGGTAAGTTTACAATTTATTCATTGCTTTCTTGAGTGTTAAATTGATGGATTGCGCACCCGCATGATTGCCTCATATGTTAGGGAAATAGATTTAAAATCAATCCAAGCTGATTGCCAAACATTTTTTTTAAATAAAGAATGGTACCGAAAGGGCATTAGAGAAATCTAGTGTAACCAAGTCTCCGTATCCATAGTCTCTAGTTCGTAGGAGTAAAGTAAACCTCCCGTTGCTTTACTTGGGTTTCTAATCGACCCACCAAAAATAGATTAGTGGCAACTCCTAGTTAAAAATCAATTACACGTTAAAAATTTGAACCTAAGTCGCGAATTGGTATGGGCTTGGAAGAGCTCGAGTTAAGTCTAGGCTTAACAATCCATTAGCCAAACCCTAGGTGGTGCACACCCGAAAAATTGGTCGCGACAAGTCTGAATGTTGAAACATTTTCTAGTTATGGATCATTGATAAGCTTTCAAAAGAATTCATAGATATAACAACAGATAGGTAAAAGGGTCATGCTATTTCCATAACCAATATCGTTCAGAACATGCCAACTTCAAATGATTGGGAAAATAAAACGCACTGATTCTTTATTCATCTAAAAGCATAGTTTTGGCTAATTTTGACAATATTAACATCATCCTTTAACTCCAAAACACTACTTAAAGTTTGCCATAATTTACTATTGCGAACTGCCGCAACCTCTACCATCTTTTGTTGTTGGATGTCCCCTAATCCCACGGTTCAAACCACCAATACTGTCGGCCGAAAAAACTTCTAGCCCACGACAGTGAGCGCCAACAGTAAACTAATCCACATCTTGCTAATGACAACTAATGGGCCCATTACTCGTGGAGCCGGAGCTAAGCATCGGGAAGAACCAGGTAGTGGGGGCAATGAAGCAGCCTTCCATTCCTCTAATGTATAGTCTTAACAGATCAGATGTTCAAATATTTCTAGCATACTAATGATATCCTAATGTAATTAGACAACTAGTAAGACTTTCATCTCACTCATCTCATTGAAACACTTCCAGAGATATTCCTAAATGGGCCATAACCAGTTTAGTTTTGTATACCTCGCGACAAGAGAATCTTCTGCATCTTTGGTAACTTGAACGGATTTGGCCCAGATAAGGTTAGAGGAAGGCGAGGCGCAAATGAGGAGATACAAGACACTTCTTGGGGGTAGAGATGAGACTTGGTCCCTAGATCCGCTGAGGCCATGGTGCAGGAATAGAGGCATGACTTGATGGCCCAGACAAGGATAGAGTATGTAATCCATAACCGCCACGCCCCATAACCATTCAACCTTGATCATGGCTGCCGCCGTTAGATCATTACCAGTTCAATTGGCTGTAAAGGTTTCATTACCAAAATATTTTCCATTGCAGCACGTATCCATACATCCACGTGAGCTCTGGAAAAAGGAAATTTTACCAGACACATAAAAGGCAACTGAAGATGATGAAAAAATGCTCGGAAGTTCTGACGGTCGAAGCAAGCATAGGACTGGCAAGCAAGTCCTGGTTTAAATAAACAGCAAAGGTACAAACCATGCACGCATTTATCATATGTAGGAGACTGAATTGTCGACCCAACAAGAAGAAATCAAATGGCTCCCCATCAGAATAAAGCGACATAGTCGAGTATGGTCCAAGAGCTTTGAGAACTTGTCAGGTCTTGACTCTGATAAATGGACCTTGACTGCCATCTCGCCTTACAACAGAAATAATGCGCGGAAGCATCGTTAATCATCTTTAACGACTATGACGTAAAAGCCAAGCCCACTCATTAACTAAAGGATAACGCACAAATCTCTCTTTTTGTCAGGTGCAGCATTCCAAAGATAGAACTCAACAGAGTACCCTTACATTATTGTCCAGTGGAAATTTAGTGGGACAAGTCAAATTGTGGTATGTACAATGACAAAACTGTCTGAATCTTACAGGAATATGATGACTGGCTGAAACACCTCCTATGAAAACAAGTGAAGGAATTTTACTAATTTTTGCACAGAACTTGACAACTTTTCATCCCCCAGCCTATTTACAAATCTTCTCCTGCCAACTTCCCCCAGTCACACGAAGAATAACTGTACAGATAAATTATTTAACAGTGTCGTAACAGGAGCAAAGTTAATAGGGAGAGGGAGTAAAGTAACTTTCATTGGCTATGTGGCTCATTGCAGGTCTTCGCTTTTGTGAAGAGCCATGCCCGACCTTAATCAATTCTGTTCTTAAGAATATTAATGTAATTACGAAGCCTATACCGGTCTGAGTTAGTGAGGGAGAAAGGTGGATTGAGGTGAAGCGATGGCGCCTCCACAAGAAGAAAGAGTAACAACTGGACTGCCTTTGAATACAATGATTTTGCAGTTTCTGTATCACCCATAAGTTCATCAACCTGCAATTTGCAACAGCAACATTCAAGTACGTCAGTTCACACACTCTTTGAACTGGTGTCAGACTTCATAGATAATTTCAAAGCAATATGGTAAGTTTCCAAATACTAAAAATCCCCAGCTAGAGCTAACATTTCAATTTACAACTTTTACATAGTGCAACTGCAATATAACAACAGTATTCATGCATTGAGAGCAAATTGCTGAATATGCCATGCCACTTAGGCTGCCTAGCAGTTGAATCGCATCCCATACATCCCCTGCTCTGTACATACTTTGCTCTACCTAGTGACTCATCAGCTTAATCAAGGCAGACAGAGCATTGACCGATCAATGGGTTAAGACCTCTAACCAAGTCATTATGACAGAAAAAGAGCAATCACTCATCCAGAGGCATGGCAATTGAATCATTCTGTTCTGAACACTCTTGAGTCAACAATGTATACAGCATTTTAGATGAAACGTGAGAATAATGTTAGGGGTACCAAACATTTGCAAAATTTACCTGGCCATACATCATTTGACGCAGTTTTCATAATGCAGATACAAAACCAATGATGTATGGCCACCTAAAATTTTGTATATCAACCTTTGAAAACATTTCATAACAGGCATTACACAGTGTTAGCACGACTAGTAGATCTACATCAATGGCCTTTAAAGGACATCACTTCAACCACGTGATAATAGCAGGAAGGACAAATATTAATGAAGAACACTTACACCCCCACATTTGCCAAGAGCAAGAGCAAATTGAAATATTGCCTCCATCGCATCTGGCATTTCTCTACTTCCTGCAATCATCTTACTAATGTTAAACACTAAATAAACCAGAAAAATGTACCTCGCCCCCCCTTTTTTTTTTCACAGTTCAATTCATAGTGAGATAAAAATGAGGTTGAATAGTCATACTAAATTACAATCGAGTCCCGTTATGCTGAGGTACACTAGTGACTGACCAAGCAAAGAACATGAATTGACATAATTTGTCCTCCCGTGTCTTCCCTTCAGTTAGGTCCTCAGTACACTATTGGGAATTATTGAGAATACCAAATGTTTGGAGTTAAAGACAGTTTTCAGGACTAGAATTCTACAAGATCTTTTAAGTCCTTTTATTTTACTTGATAACCAATACAGAGGATAAATGATCATAATAGAATTTGACTGTGCCATGAAGGAGAAATGGTGCAGTAAAGCAACAGTAAAACAAAGAGATGATCCAAGTCAGAAGAAAATATAGAGAAGACAGACCTCGTTCAATAACCTTTGCAAGTTCCTCAGCATGCTCCACTTCTCGAAGAAATTCACCCTCGATATGGATGGAAACCTCCTCTGGCCCTAAGGTGTTGTAAGCATTCAGCATTAATCTCGTGGTCACTGGGCTGGGACTTCCTTCCGTAGCAGATGCAGCCTCTGTATGGCATATGTGCAATGCTTGTTTCCATATAGCAAGAATCACAAGCTGGATTGAAAATGCTTCCAAATGCTTTTCCTTCTCCATCTATTTGTAGATTCAAGACATACTTATTAACACAAAGATGTATAAAAACCCAAAGTTTCACAGGTGCAGTTCAATAAATGCTGAAGGCAATATTTCTCTTGTGGGTGTAATCAGTATGAGATGCATACTAAACCTAGCAACAGGTAGCAGATTGACAAACGCATAGATAACTCAAGGAACTAACAATTTATGAGGTCAGACGTTGCTGAGTTTTAATTCCCGGTTGGTTATCAAACATCTCAAGCCTCAATTAAAGGGTATGAGGTCATGCAAAACCCCCATTTCTGTCCACATACCCTCTTATGAAAAATTATTCGAAATGTAAGAACAAATTTCATTATTCTAATTGATAATTGGGCCCAAGTACCTCCACAGGTGCACAGAATGCTGAAAAGGAGAAGACACCTTTATTCCCTAACCACTGAAAACTGATATATATTACAAACTTTTATTCATCTCTACTGTTATTTATCTTTTCAATTATAAAATGGCATTCCTCTATCCTACAGCCTAGCCATAGTCTCATCTGAAACAAAACTGGAGCTGTTAGCATCATATTTTATAATTCCATAACTTCCTATATTGACAAGCAAGACTACTCTAGGTTTCAAACTTCTTTTTCAGCAAAGAGCAGCACCTTAGGCTAAACGATGGTTCATGAAATACCATGATCATAGACAAAGAGGAGCCCTGAGCCAAAATCTAGATGAATCAAAAGTAGTATTCTTTGGATTTGATGATGTGAGAAATCAAGTGCCATGACCCTACACAACTAAACCAATCCAAAGGGCTAATTATCTGTTTTCCCCCTTTTGTGTTGTTAGAATTCTTGATATATGAATATTTGCTTAAAATTAAACAAAAATTTGAAAAAAGAAAAGAAAATGGTATAGGCATTCCTATGATTTGCAAGAACTGACATCTTTCCAGAAAGTTTTTATGGGCGACAATATTTTACAAGATTCAAATGCTAGTAGCGTTAGCAGGATACGTCTCATGTACAAGACAAATAGCCTACCCATCCTTTCCCCCGTCCATACTTCAGCACAAGAACCATAAGCCAAAAGTACCACATTAAAACTGAACCTGAATGAGAAATTGCACATTTCATCATGAAGTTGGATAACATCAAAATTTCACTCCACAATCTCCCCCATTCTACTGCTTAACAGATGCAAACTGATCATGTCAATAGGGTCAATCAAGTACTCATCTAATATAAAAGTCAGAATCCAGGGATTGAGTTGTAACTTGCCTCTTCATTTGCTAATTGCTTGATGATAGATGCGTACTGCTGCAATGACATAATTCTCATCATACAGTGAGACAATGGCTTTTCCAAGGCATCTACATCATCCATGGGTTCAAATGAAGTCCCTCGAGCAACAGCAGAACTTCCAACACTTCCCGTTTGGTAAATGTTACCCCTACTTAAAAGACCAATTGGCACTGGGGCACTTGATGGGAAAGCCACTTCATGAGATGCCTGAGGCGGACTATCTGATTTGAATGGAAACTGGCTTGTCTTAGAAGCACTAAGAGAGGAAGATGAGACATCCAAAGGAGGTCCAGGAACTAGAACATAGTCATCAATCAACTCCATTGAGTCTGCGACTGTGAATTAGACGATATACTTCAAAGACAATCCTAGCTTTCATAACTGAAAATAAAGAGAGAAAAGGAGCATACCTCTCGAGCCACTGTTTGTTGGTCTTTGGTCCAACAAAGGATCATTCGGTTTTGCATCAGAATTACTATAAGTGTTGGGCCTAAAGCTATCATTCTCCATCTTCATGTTGCTGCTACTACTGTCCCTTGAATCTCGTCTGTAACTAAAAGCAGCAGATGGCAATTCTCTCTTATCAATCTTTGGATCAGTTAATCCCTTAATTGACTGTGTTGGGGTCCTCCTATTTGAAAGGATGGACTCCTAACTGAACCATTACAATCATCATCAAGAAAAAAGGGAAAACAATCATCATGAACCAATTCCTCTACATTCTTCACGGGATCAGACTCTGATGAAGGAAAATTATCCAAGGTTCTTGAAAACTTGCTACTTCTGCACATTGAAAGAATTTCGTAGTCATGAACAGAAGGTTTTAATGCATAAGGTCTGACAACAAAAGTTTGTCCCTCAAAAGTACCTCAACGAATCATCTGGTTGCTCCTGGGACAGAAATGAGTGGTTGAAGAACTCTTCAAAAGTCAAACGTTCAACTGTATATTCAAACAAAAATTAATTTCGAGGTTTTTTTTCACTTTAACTCTAGCATCCGATAAATGACAAACAACTAATTCAGATTCCATTGGTAAATAATAAATCTAAAAAGGTCTTCCTGGTTTCCCTTATTAGTTCATTTAAGTATCAAGAGCAATGAATTTTTGCAATTAGCAAAAAATAAAATCTAGTATTCAAACGTCCACAAATATATGAGACAGGTAGAAAGCCAGTTGTAGTTTCATTGCGCAGATGGCCTCCTCGGGCAGAACCAGAACTTCAAACACTAGTAAGAAAGATTACTCTCATATCACTAGGTTTTCAGCTAAATGGAATTACGGAATAAACACAGATAACCAAGGTCCAAGGTCTCCGGGTATCTGAAGTAAAAAAAGGTAATGAAATTACAAAACAAATGGTTTTGCCACAGGTATAGCTTTGTACACACACCACCATGTCTAGAGGCTTCGGTCACATATCATGAAGAGCTGGTAAAACGATCATATCAGCATCAGCTAAGTCATCATGAAAATCACCCTCCAGATAGATAACTCCCAATTCTGCTCTCCATTTTTTACTCCTTTGACAAGAACAAAGAACAAAGAAAACCCTCAAGCTCCACACTTGTTACACGCCATGCTCAATGCTACTTCCAGAAATTTTATTTTTTCCTGGAACTGGAGAACCAACATCTGATTAGTAGCAGATGCCCTCTAATTTTCACAAGCTTTTAAATAAACAATTATTTAGTCACAAGATCTAGATGTTACCAGATTATCTCATTCTCGGCTAAACAAATAGTCACAAAAGGTACCAGATTGAACGCAACGCCAATGATGACTTCTAAAATGAGAAATGTCCTAAAGAGAATTAGAACGGTTTGTTGCATCCTTTTTCATATTTTCATGAACCACATCACAACTTCTCCATAGAAATCTATGCCTAACAAAGTCCTTAAACAATCGGGATAAGGGGTTAAAATTTCTTTGCTGGGTTCATTTTCCCTTTCTTATTTGACCATAAGCTAGATGCTCCCAAATACCTGGATTACGGCGAAGTAACTTCCGGCACAAATCTTTGCAGTCAAAGCTTAGATCCCTACTTTCAGGAGGAAACTGCAACCCTGTTGATCTTACAATGTTCTGAAGCAACTGTGCAAAGAATGTAGACGGAAAGGGTCAAGACAGAAGCTACAAATAAGGGGCAATTGCTATCCTATGGATGCTAGCAAGCATTTAAAAGCATTCTGGCATGAGGCAACATCAGTTATACCTGCATTTGGTTGTTCCCAGTGAATGGGGTTTTTCCAGTCACAAGCTGAAACAGTATTGCACCAACACTCCAGAGATCTGCCTGCACATTTGATTCAACAAGAATAAGTTTCTTGAAGCAATGGCTGCACTTAAACTGAGTGTAGAAGATGTTACCTTAGCATCATACTTCTGAAGTTGCATGATCTCCGGTGCCATGTAAAGAGGTGAACCACACAAAGTTTCTGCAAGGCCCTTTGGTTGCAACGATCTGCCAAT
This sequence comes from Eucalyptus cloeziana, assembly GCA_014182715.1. NCBI lineage: Eukaryota > Viridiplantae > Streptophyta > Magnoliopsida > Myrtales > Myrtaceae > Eucalyptus > Eucalyptus cloeziana. The sequence continues at coordinate 32,935,744 of CM024644.1, forward strand.
AGAGAATAATCACATTAAATGGGAAAACAAAACTTACACAACCAATCAATAAAACGAAATTGCACAACCTCAGCACAATCAGACGTCTTAAAAAAACACTAGACCTACATTCCCAAAAAAAAATTGTAAAACAGATCAAGTCACATGCCCACCTAGTCTGAATAGGTTTTTTGATTAAGTAAAAAATGAATCATGTTAAGCCTGAAGTACCAAAGCCCTCAAAATATTTACCCAGTACAGGCCCAAATTAAGAAGAAGATTAAATATAGAAAATACAAAAAGCTGCGACAAAACACACCATCAAATTACAATTATTAATATTGACATCGTCAAGATGTACTTTACAGGAAAAATTGTAAAATTGCAAAATCGAATTTGGTAACATAGTGTAGGCCTAGATTGGCAGGTGCATACACAAGGTTCAGCACTTGCATTCTCTAGGAGCTATTCCTGAGGATTGTTGAGAACATAGGCTGCACCCATTCAGGTCCAAGATGGAATTACATGAAATCAAGTCTCTCTAAATGACTAAACAAAGTCCATGTATAGTCACTTAAATAACCCTGAGTTTTAAATTATTCCCTCTTTAACTAAAATTAGAAAATTGATCTACACATTAAATATATAGAGAATGAAAATCACATTCAGAGGCAGACGTATCATCTTCGCCGTCTATCGATGTGGGTGGGTGCGCGCGCACATGTGCGCATGCATGAGAGAGAGAGAGAGAGAGAGAGAGAGAGAGAGAGAGAGGACTCCATTCACCTTGCAAATCCAAAATCTGCAATCTTTAATACAGAACGTTCATCATTGGTAGATAGAAGGAGATTCTGTTCAAAGGGTAATCCATGTTATCATATGTTCATCGTTTGAAAAGTAGTAGAATGGATGAGACAGAAGTGTATCAGGCAATATGCTATGATTAGTTTTATCTGTAACCAATAAGACTGAACGTTCATATTTGGTATATAGAAGGGTCATCCATGTTACAATATGTACAAGATCTTACAAATATCAGGCTGTATTAAAAAGAAGAATATCAAGCAATATGCTTATGATAAATGTTAACTAAAAAAAATTCACATGCAATTTATTTTTCTGGAGATATATACTTCTTTCTGCAACAAATGAATAACATCTAATTCATCCTTTTGGATATTAAAGCACTTAAGGACGTGTTGGCATGGTATCAATTTTTACAAATGTATCAATTAATCAAAAAAATCATGGGAGAAACCTAAAATTCTTGAAATTAACATAGGTGCAATTACCGCACCTGTGGTTTCAGATCCCGGTGTATAAGATTATTGTCACGAAGAACTTGTAGACCGTTTGCTGCAGAGGGACACAATCACCAAAACTCAAATCACAGAGAGTTGGAAACAAAGGATCTCATAGATGAAATGTAGATAAATTAAATCCTAACACACCGAGCTGTTGCATGTAGTGCTTAGCAATCTCTTCGGGAACTCTTCCGCGGCGATTGATATACGAGGAAAGGTCACCACCTTTGCAGTATTCCAGTACAAGATATATTTTCCCAGTGGCCTGACTCATGCAACATGGTTCCAATCTTAAGCTACTAATAACATCTCCAAAGATCATGAATATATAGACATATGATAACAGCTCAGCAACATATCATGAACTCGTGTATGACATGTCAACATAGTTACTGATTGCTAGTTACGCATTTTATCAACTCCATTCTAACAAATGCTTTTAGAAGGCAAACTTGCTACCCTAGACTTTCTCGTGTCCAATAAAGAACCTTCAATTGGGATGGACTTGACGCCCCAATTTATAATGCGCCTATTTTTATGGTAATAGATTATGATCCAACTAATCGATACAACGAGTAAAATCTCCTTGTGCTTCAGGACCGCATAGTAACAACAAACAATGTGCTAAACTATTAGCGGGGGAGTAGAGACTGCAGCGGCTAAGAAGTTGCATCCTTCCAATAGGAACTGGCCAATCCGTGGGTATATCATTAAGTTACAAAGGTTGTACACCTAGACTCATGTGACAAGCCAAGGACCCGAAAGGATCACTAACGAAATACCGCATCTAGAAGCCCATTTACTCAAAGGGTTGAAGGGAGATAGTGCATCAAGCTACTCGCAAGGGCCAACCTGATCCTCTTCCCTAGGGATCCCAGATGAGGGACCCCTAAGAGACTAAAAATTTAACAATCACTTAGCCAAAATAGGAGTTAATATCATTCCAATTGCCATTACATCTTTATCCTCTATCATGCACAGGGTATTTTCACAGAATAAGATATCTACTGGACTTAAGCAAATTCATGATGAACTGCAAAGCATCTAATGCTTTTTCTTCAGTAAAAAAGTTCTTTTTCTGTAACAAGAAAAGGTCTCATTACGCACGAGGAACGCTAACATTTCTTATACGTTCCGTAACAAAAATTTGCTCAAAACCTCATCACACCCGCCAAACCAGCAGTGACCTTAGTAATAAGATCGGCCGATCATTCATAGTCTATAACATACCAGCCCAAGGAAAAAAACTGGAAAAGAACATCCTACAATTCCAGAAGGGCCGGAAACCCCTTCGCGCCATGGCCTACAATTATCCCCTAACGAGCTTCAACGCCGAAAAGTAAGCAACTTGCCGCATATTTCGAAAGATGCCGGCAAGCGTCCCGAGAGACTACCCACCTCATTGATTTCGTGCAGCCGAACGATGTTCGGGTGCTCGATCCTCCTCAGTATGTATATCTCGGACATGAGGCTCTCCTGCAGCTTCTTGTTGAGCTTGCCGGTGGCGATCTCCTTGATCGCGACCTCCGTCCCGTGGGACCGGTGCCGCGCGTGCCACACCAGGGAGAACGACCCCGACCCGATTTGCCGGCCCACCAGGTAATCCCCGACCACCCTCCCCCTCGCCGCCGATTGCGCCATCGCCCCGCAACCGCACCCCGACAAGACGGCGGAAAGGGCAAAACCCTAGAATCGATCGGACGCCGAGCTCGGCCGCGGGAACCGGCGAATCGGAGCTCGGCGACGAGCTAATCGGGCGCCGCGACACGTGGGCTTTGGGCCCTTGCGCCTGAATTGCCGAGCGCGACGGCGAGGTGGGAAGAGAGCCGAGCGAGAATCGACGGAACCAGAGAGAGAGAGAGATAGAGGGAGAGGGGGAGGAGGAGAGAAGATGAAATCAATGTAGATGGAATTTCGATATGGAGCGTGGGGGGAAGGCATGGCTTCCAGTCTTATAAAATGAATTAATTTCAGTGAATAATTATTAATTTTACAGAGATAATAATGATTAAATATCTTGATTTGATTTGATTTGAGTTAACTAGGTGAAAAAATCATCATCTGTCGTCTTTTTTTAATGTGGAGAAGATGATATGTAGTTTCTTTGCGTCACGGTCGTAATTAGCGGGAAGATGATTGTGGCTGGGGTTTTGGATTAGAGAGGGATTGGAATTTTGATTAGATATTTTTTTAGATTGGATTTTTGCGTTTAATTAGAGGAGGAGAGGAGGATTGAAAGGGAAAGGGTTTTTTCTCCGTTGGCTACCAGATGAAAAGACAACGTGTTCTTTTTACCTTTGGCAGTGTTAGGGTGTGGCCGGTTCTATGGTGTGTAATGGTGGGACGGAGATGAGTGGCGACCTTATTGGTCGATTTTGTTATTTCATTAATTTGGATGGACGAGGACGGGACCGGCGGGCCTAATCCGATAACTATTCGAGCATTACACGTCAACACAAAATTGATAGAATAGGGTTACAAAGATTCAACGAAATCGACATTAGTGGTTAAATGGTCCGTTGTACTTAAAAAATTATTTACAAACTCGGATGTGTATTAAGAAAGAGAATGAAGTGCTTCTAAAGGGCCCAACAATTCAAATGGGTTCAAATGGTATTTTGGGTGAATTTGGATAATAGTATCTAATAAACAAGCTCAGCTATGCAAGTTTAGACAATAATGTTTAATTATCAAGCTTGGCTAGGCCTTGGTTGGGCCCAACAAGTTTGTGAACTAAACTTTTTCATAGGTGAGCCTAAGCAACAAGCGAGACATGATCAAATGGCCCAACTCACTCGAGCCATCCGATGATCATCCCTACTCTTAGTTGATTCAGTTCGGTCCTTGAGTTTTGATTTTTGTTCAGTTTGATTTTGTACTTTTGAATAAAGTCATTTTATCCTTCTAGTCATTTATATTTTATTAGCATGGAACATGAAAATCCAACCTAGCCATAAGATCCATGTTTGTTAATGTGGTTGTTAAGGTATACAACCACATCAACAACCACATCGACCTATAAACATTCATTTGATGAATATATTGATGTTCATTGCCAACACTCTCGACTAAAAACAATTTCTATTTGTGCTACTGGCTCGAAAAATTTCCCTTTAAGATTAAGTGTCATTAGACGGTTGCACAAAATACGAGTCACATCTCTCCACTTCATCTATTGAGACATTCATACTTGAGATCTCCATCAATTTCTTATTCACAAATGATCAAAGAAATAGGAAGACTCCATTGCTTGGCACTTCGTCCCTACTTCTCACCAAGGTATCATTTGAAGTTCTACTCTTGCTAAAATTGACACATGATTTATAATAATTGGCTTGACTTAGAGAAGAGGCCAGGAAAAAAAGGATTTGACTAGTTAACAAGGAAATGACCATTTGAAATATAAGAAAGTGAAGAGAGTCTCAAATTGAAGAACAAGAGAACAAAGAAAAGAAAGAAAGGGAAAGAAAGAAAAAAAGGAAAAAACGAAGAAGAATTTCATGTGTGCATACCTCAAGGAACTCATCAACCCAAAGTGACTCTATTTTGTAGTTATCGATAAGGACTTAAGCCCTTTGCTCTTCTAATTGGAGCACTTTTTATAATTAATGTGTAAATTCAAAATTATGTGAATTTTGAATTGCAAGACTCTATTTAAGAGTTGATAAGCTTTGGAATTTTGTGGAAATGATAGATTACAGCATTATGGAACTATGGGATTTGATTGAAATTGCCTCAAAGTAAAATTTTGGTCGAAGTAAAATTTTAAAGTTTTATATAAGTTTTGTGTTGCAGATTGTTTTGAATATTTGCTTTGGATGAGCATTTTGTTGGAGTGTAGGAGTCGTTTTATCAGTATTTAAATTTAGTCGATTCATAGTTAAGATAACATTTTTACTTTTTTTTTTAGTCAATAAGATAACATTTTTACTTGATTTTGATATTTTTCACACTTATTTAATAAAATTATGAATTCGTCTGCCTAAGTAACTTTTTGGTTTTAAACCCCATTTGACTAGTCCTGTCTTTTCTTTAAATTTTTAAACTCCTATTTTGAAAGTGAAAATATTAGATATACTATGTTATAAGTATGAATTGATTAAAAAGTACAAGTGATCTTTATAGTATTTTGATACATAATTGGGCATTTGCTACTATATTTGTTATGAAATATTTAAGAAGTGTTTATAAAATGAATTGTGAAAGGTTATTCATACTAATTTGTGAACCTAATTTATGAAATAAATTATTGAATGATTTGAGAAATGTTTTTTTTTTTTAAATGTACTCTACTTGATGAACAATAGTGAGAAAGGTTGTTTAATTTGGGTTATGGACATGATTTATGTTCTGGAACGCAAGTTTAGTTTTGTGGATTATTGGATGGTGATGGTTAATTACTCATTATCACTAAGAACTTGATTAGGAGTTTCTGGGTATGGACATTGAATTTAGATATTCTTTTAGGCTGAGCCATCAACTAATAATAAGTGGAGACATTGCCAAGTGTTGTGTCGTGACAGTGATTGGTAACAAGTCTGTAAAAATAGAGTTATTTACCCATTTTAGTAACAAATAATGCAATGTTTTTGAGAAAATATTTAGATTTTCTTTTATTTACTCAAATTTTCCTTGTGACATGGAGAAAATAAGGGGGAAAAAAGCAAAAAGAAGGAAAGGAAGATACCACCCACAAAAGCGTTGGAAGGTGAATGCTAAATCATGAATTTTGTGATTTATTCCCTAATTTTATGTGAAAGATAAGCAATTGCCTTATGTTAAAAGTCTTGGATGTTTTTCTATTATGGGTTAATATTGAAAATTCAAAAGGATAGGTAAATTTTTATTTTTAGATCATTTTTCATTGTTTTGGGAGTTTTTTAAGTATACAAAAAGTGATGAATAATTCTTGTTCTTTGATTCAAGATTTCGAGTTTCGCATGTCTACCATTTCACCACCTAAAAGTGAATCTATTTTCATTTTTTTTTCTATTATTATGTCCTAATTTCCTTTTGTTAGGACTACGATATAGCCTGACTATGATGATATGAATTTCTTGCTTTTTATGTTTTGTAGATGATTTTATTTATGTGAGTCATATATTATTGTACTTTATACTTTTAAGTAAGTGGCCACCTTAATGTGCATGTTTGAGACGGTGATTATATGCAATCACTTCTTATAATATATAGCCATAAATTAAATGCGGATAGAGATAAGTAACTTTTGGTGATAAGGTACTCCAAAAGATTTTGTTATAAATCGGGAATGTTCAAAGATTGTTATGCATTTATGTTTATTTAAATTCACGTAGAGATATGGTGGATTAATAATCTGAGTAAATTGGCTATACTCAGATATAGGATAGTAAACAGATTAGGAAATTCGACTAACACATGCTAGATATTATTTTTGTATGTATGCATAATGATATGAAATTCATATATATTGATTATGGTGAAATCAAATACTTTAATGTATTTATCTGACTGATTAATTGTATTTAGTTCCAAAAATTTGTTTCTAAAATCATCGATTTTAATTTATTCTCAAATTATTTTTGATTTGTTATATAATTTTTGGAATTAGCCCTTTTATATTTAATTGATTTATTAATTATCAAATTCTATGGGGACAATATTCTTTCTCATCATTATATGAATTGTTCAACACGAACAAATATATATTGAACATGAAATTGATCAATGGAATAAACCATTAATGTGTGTCATGAGATTGATAAACGATATCAATAATTCATTTGTGATTCAACATTAATTTAATGAGCATTTTTGGTACGTATAAAGCTTCATTGAAAATATATATCTCACTCTTAATATTGTACATATAATATGTGTTGGGTTTGAGATAAATGAGTTTAATGTATTATTTTGTAAATATATATAGTGGGTGCTTCATTTGTTTGAAATAGATATGTACTACTCATTAAACTATTATTGCTCATTACATTTATTCCAACTTTTTTTTTTAGGTTCTTTAACTAATGGCAAGTAGGACAAGAGCAATATGATAGAGAAATTTTGGTAGTTGGATTATGAGAATGAGTTTATATAGTTGGATATGTCTAAATGGACATTGTTGATGTTTAGTTTCTTAATTTTTGAAAATTTATATTGTTGATAGATTATAAAATTTTGATTATGTAACCAAATTACTATTCTATCAGATATATAACTAAAGAGATATATATCTATATTGATAATAAGTTAATATTAATTATACTTGAAACTGCATCCTTTGGATAGAAGGATAATCATGTCATTCCTCTTATACTTATATGGGTTAAGTTGTGACATGATTAAATCTCTTGTTTCGAAGTTCGAGTTGATTAACTCTAACTTAGGTTTCATCTACCAGCAATATATTATTCATAAAGGCCAAACAACGAGGAGCATGGTTTTGATTATATCTGTGAGTTCATATGTAATTAAATAAAAAAAAGACAAGAACTCAAAATTAAGCTTTGTTATGACCTAATGCTATGTTTCACTACTATAACCTATTAACATTGAATTTGGGGACAAAATATAACTTTTATTGTAAATAATTACAACAATTATAAAAAATGTTGAAATTTTTCTTAGGAAAGGTGAATTAAAATGGATAAAACGTTGGTTGTAATGGTTCTCTCTTGTGCTTTGACAATAAATGGGTAAGATATTTGCATCTCTATTTGTTTGAATAATTATGCTTTTTGAGTCAATAGGACATCTCTTCTTGTTCTCACAAGTTTGGGAGTATAGTTGAAGATTGGACCATAGTTATTTATAATATTGGTTACGTCTTACAAATATGTTTAACAATTGAGAGTATTCACAAAAATAGTGGGCATCTAACAAATGAGCTTGAAAAAATAACTAAGTGGAAAAAATTCTAAGCCCAAGTCTAATCTCACTTAAGCTCTATCTAATTATATTTGCAGTTTGAACTAACGAAAAGAAAAAAAAAAGAGAGAGAGAAATTGGGATAAAAAAGGGAAAGAAGAAGAAAAGTAGAGGGAGTAAGAGGGCGGGAGACTTAGAGAGGGAGAGAGAGAGAGGAAATGGGTTTGTTGTATGCACTTATTGGAAGTATCCACAAGTTAAAGTAACTTCATTTTATAGCACTCGGTAAGGATTTATAGGCTTGATTCATTCAAGCTGCAGTATTCATTTGAATTCTGAGTTGCTGAATTTGATCTAAGAGTTGTTTACTCGTAAAATCATGTGGTAGTGAAAGTTTAGAATATTATGAAACCATGGGATTTCACAAAAGTTGATTTACACTCATGATTTGGTTATATTAAATTTTTGAAGTCTTATATGCGCTGTTGAAAAGTGTCTAGTCACTATGTTTGGCGCTGGTTTTCCCCTATCTCTGGCCATCTTTTGGGTTGGCAAAGCTCATAGTTTTTAAGTACTTTGAAACTTTTTCGATAGTAAGCTTACTTGAACCAAAATGCGATAAAGAGAAATATGTCATGGCAAAATTTTTCATATGAGTATTTGTTTGTTGTGCGAGTAAGTGTTCATTGTGTGAGTAGAACAAAACCAAGTCATTGATATTCATTGCAACAAAGTGGCTATTCTTGAGATCTTGTCGATTTATATTAAATATTTTAACCGAAAAAATAGTGTTACTCAGTAGATTTTTAGTCAAAATTGGTTGGCACATATGTATAACATTTGGTTAATATTTTTTTAATACAATTTGAAGTTTCTTGAGTAGAATAACTTTTGATTTGGACTTTGGTTAGCAATAAGTAGTGCTTATCACTTCTACAATTTTGTGAACTCATGTCTTAAATATGACAGAGATTAGATAATGTAACAAACATGCTTGCAAAAATATTCATAGTAGGCAAATGACTTCGAGTCAAGTTAAATTTCACTTGAGTCGATATTCAATTAGAGAAAAAAGAGAATAAGAAGGAAAAGAAGAAAATATAGAGGGAATGATGCACTAATAGAGGGAGGGGGATTGTCACATGTATGCATTGGAGACCTCGACAAGTTATATTAATTTCATTTCATAGCACTCGATAATGATTCATACCCTTTATTTATTTAATCAAAATATATTTTTTAGTCAAGTTATAAATTCGAATTTGTTTGAATTCCGAGTTTGCTAGGTTTAATCTATGAGTTATCTAGTTGCAAAATCATATAGTAATGATAGTCTAAAATGTTTTGGAGCAATAGAATTTCAATAAATCGATTTAGAGTTACAATTTAATGATAGTGAATTTTTGAAGTTTTGCATATGTAATGGAAATTAGTTTCAAATTACTATCTTTGATGTTGATTTTCGCCTATCACCAGCCATCTTTTGGGTCAACACATCGTGTGAGTAGCTATTTGTTACACAAGGTGAAACAAAATTATGTCACTGAGTGGTTATTCTTCATATCTTTTATCAAATTGTAGTTAACGATTTGACACCAAAAATAGCATCACCTATTATAATTTCAGTTGAAGTTAGTTGGCACACAAATTTGATATTTAGTTAATGTTTTTTTTTTTTGAGAGAGTTTGAAGTTATCTAAGTAGTGTAGCCTTGAATTTTCCTTTGGATAGCATTGAGTGGTGCGAATTTCTTTTATGAATTTGTAAATTATGTTTTGAAAGTGATAAAAATAAGATACATTACAAGTTTTGTCATTGTTTTGCATCTAACTGTTAAATAGACTTATGTCCTTTGTTGGTGGTAGAGCTTCATCTATTCTACGTGTATCCTGCATTTTGATTTCCCTCTTTTTACATTTTGTCATTGTTCCACGTCTTATTGTTAAATAGACTTATGTCATTTGTTTATGAGTCATCATAATTTGTAATCTCGAGAAACTGTGATCACATAGGGGTAATTTTCATTCTATCATTCACTTTTAAGTATTGTATATCTGCTACATGGGATGGACTAAGAAGTGTTCATGCGGTGAAGTGTTTATCTCTATTTTCTTCGTTCTCATTTTGACTCTATTTGATACTGGCCCCTCAAAATGTGCATCAGCTATAATTTTTTGGTTCTGATTATTTTGTGGCAGAGCTTCATCTATTCTACGTGTATCTTGCATTTTGATTTCCTTTTGTTCACGTTTTATCCTTGTTCCACATCTTATCATTAAATAGACTTATGTCATTTGTTTATGAGTCATCCTAATTGGTAATCTTGATAAATTGTGATCACATAGGGGCAATTTTCTTCCTGTCCTTCATTTTGAAGTATTGTATATCTGTTGCATGGGATGGACTAACAAGTGTTCATGCAATGAATGATTTATCTCTATTTTCTTCGTTCTTATTTTAACTCTATCTAATACTAGTCTCTGAAAATGTGCATCATCTATAATTGTTTGGTTTTGAGTAGTTGGTGGTAGAGCTTCATCTATTCTACGTATATCCTGCATTTTGATTTCCCTCTTTTAACATTTTGTCCCTATTCCGCATTTTACTGTTAAATAGACTTATGTCATTTGTTTAGGAGTCATCCTAATTGGTAATTTTGAGAAAGTGTGATCACATTGGGGCAATTTTCTTTCTGTCCTTCACTTTTAAGTATTGTATATCTACTGCATGAGATGGACTAACAAGTGTTAGTGCAGTGAAGGGTTTATCTCTATTTTCTTTGTTCTTATTTGTCAAAGTTCCCTGTGAACCCAATGGGTTGAGTGTCAATGGCCAGAATATAACCAACCATCAAAGCAAAGCTTGGATATGTTTTTTGTTCGCCCTGTTAATTTAGAATTTTCAATTTAATTCATGATTTGTGCATTATATTTAGGCCTTTCTAGTTTGCCGCTGTTTTTTTGATCGAAAATTCACAAATGCTGCGAAAAAAGATTGTGCAAGTATTGATGACGGTTCCCACCCTTTCCCTCCCCATTCCACTTCCACACTTGCTTTCTCCTCTCCCCCCTCTTTTCTTTTGTCGCGACACTCTCCCACACCTACTCTCTCCTTACCCCCCCTCTTTTCTTCTGTTGTGATGCTTTGACTTTGGTAAAACGAAAAAAAAAATGATGTCTAGAGCATATGTTGATACATAAATTTCACCAATGAGTTTATCATGCATTTTTTTTTTTAGAGAAACAATGATTTAGGGGCTTAATGGGTGTACTTCCCAATATTCGTTTGGTTTGAAATTCTTACACGAGTTACGTCAATATCTTAACTTACTCCCTTCAAAATTGGATCCAAATTAGACAAGCAATGAGTGAGTACGTTATTGTTAAATCTACACGATTGTGCAATCTGTTTAAGTTTGCTTGATTTTCCATTTACTCTTATCTAAGCCCATAAAAGTCCATCAAGGCCTGCCCCATCAAGGCTCAAGAGCTTATGAGCACCCATCTCACTCCCTCTTTTCTTTAGTTGCCATGTGCGTGGGGCACTAAAAAATCTTGGGAAAATTGTCTAAAATTCTTTAAATTATTATATAATTGTTAATTTAATTTTAAAATTTTTAATCATATCAATTTAGTTTTGAATTTTTAAAATTTTTACCAATATAGTCATAAACTTTTTAACGAATTACCAATATAGTTTTTTTGGCCAATTTTGATCGGAAATTGATGACGTAGTGATCTAGTTAATGCTGATTATCCTAAGTGGAACCATTGATGTCGATGTGGACAATTTTTATTTTAAATTTTTATAATTTTTTCTCTTTTTTTTTTTTTCTTCTTCAATGTGTTATTTGGGTTACCAATGAATGGTGAGGCTCACGAGCCCGTCAATGGTGGTATGTGAGGGCGTCATGGCCCTCGCTTGGCCTTGCTATGGTCGAGAGAGCTATGTTTTGGTCACCTTAGCTTTGTGTCGGTCAATCCTTTCTCGTGAAAATTTGAATGATACAGTGCATGTCATGCTAGAGCCTTTAGAATTAAATTTAATATTTCGGGCGAATTGTTTTAATGAAAATAATTAATGATGAATTACTTTCGAAAAGAACATGCATCATTATCAATAATAAAATATAGAGAGACGATTTTTTAAATTTTTAGACAAAAAATAAAGGAGGACGAATTTTGTTTTTTTTTTTTTTTTTTTTTGGCTAAAAAAGAGGAGGATGTATATACCCTAGAAAGAAAAGGTATCTTTTTACACAAGCCACGATTTTCCTGGAATCGGAGGGCAGACGTGGACGAGTTTATAACGCATCCGCATCTCCTTCCCCACCACGTAAGATCGGCAAAATCATCGCACGCAAAATATCCATCGACGCGCCGAAGCAAAGTTCGTTTCGTTTCTAGAAGATTCCTCCTTCCCTCGATCTCTGCGTCGTCTCCTGCCTCCGTCCCGAATCGAGTCGATCGAATTTCCATCGGTTCCCCCCGATCGCGCGTCGTTTCTAGGGTTTCCCGACTCGGCCGAGAACGAAGAGACCGGGGAAGAAGAAGAAGAAGAAGAAGAAGAGGACGGATCGATGGATTGGGGGAACGTGACGGCGGAGGATCTGATGGACGCCCTCCGCGAGGTGGACTGGTCGCTGCCGCCTCGCCCCTTGCCCGAGTTCTTCTCCAGGTTCACCGTCCCGAGATCCTACGCCAAGTGGAGCAGCCGCCTCAAATGCAACCTCTACTAGTACGGATTCTCCCCTTCTCTCGTCTTCGATGAATTCGCGGATCCTTTTGTTGCTCTTGTCACGAGTGCTCCGTCGTGGAACGGGGGGCGGATCTGAGGTGTCGTGTTGGGGCGGCGAAATTGACGCGCGCTCGATAGAGTTTGTGTTGATCACGGAATGTGAACTTGATTCGTGCCGGTTGAATTTTGCGAGCGGACAGCCTTATTGTTCTGAAATTCGAAGAGATTGAGTGGAAAAGTTCGGATAATTTCAGTTTTGCCTAATTTTGAATAACTAGCTTTTTTCTTTTTCGGTTTTGTTCTAGCTGAAAATGTGATTTTGAGCGCTATTGGTTTGGTTTCTAATATAGATCACCTCTTTTTTGCATGGTTAATTGCAAAATATATTGAGAAGCTCCCACTCTGTTCCCCTTACCGATGCTTGTGATTACAAGATTTGTAGATAGTAAGCATGTTGAGCATAAGATTGTTTGATCCCATGATTCATTGATGGTGAAGTAAAATGGAAGCTGGGTGAAGCTCAGTTACTATTTGTCACCTGTGTTTTGTAGAGAGATGTCTATTTGTAGATAAAGGAGGTGGATTGCCTGTGATCTGGTAACTGTTGGGAACATGTTGTACTTTACAAAATGTTGATGAGTTATGGAATGTGGTATTAGAGTGATAGTTAAATGCAAACCTCCATTTTTCTTTTAATAGTTTTTCGATGGAATTGGCATTTTCCCATCTAATAACTGGTAATATATTTTCTACTTGCAGCTATAGGACAAACTACTTCATCATGATTGTTGTCATTCTTGGTAAGTAACTGTAAGAAGGAAGTTTTCTATCCTGTTTTGACTATGAAGAATGTAGAACTGTCGCTTTTTTCCTAATTTTCATCTATTATTGTATCGACTGCAGCACTTGGTTTTCTCAGGAGGCCACTTGCTATTGTTGCTGCTCTTTTGACAACCCTTAGCATCGCATTTCTCAATGACAGGTAACAGTTCTCTCTCTCTCTCTCTCACATCTGGTGGAGGATAGTCATCTTAGTGAAAAGCATCTTTTACGTGATATTTCATCTATATAACATATAATTGCATACGCTTTTGAAATACTAGAGAACTTAGCAGTTAGTATTTTATATTTCCATGTCCAAGCTCGATGGTGAATGTAAACTACATAAATTTTTTCTCCTGTCTTGCAATTCTCGTCCAGTGTGCCGATTTCGTCTCTATCATTGCCTGTTGATGTCACCAATGGTTGTTACTGCAGCTTTGCAGGCACTTTTAGTGAGAAGGTGACAAGGACTGTTAGGCAGTTTTCTCCACATTTAGCTGCCAAGATGAGGCCATCTCTCACGTAAGTTTGGGGTCTCTTACTTTTCTCAAAATTTTGCTTTTCCTGATGATTATTTTTTAACAATTTACTCCCCAATAGACCGGTTATCCGGGGGCGTCCATCAGCTAAAAGGGCAGTTCACGTATGCGGTCGGCCACGTTGGGTGTTTGTCTTGATATTCTCTTCTGGTAATCCCAAACTCGCCATTGCTGTTGCATAAATTTCTGAATTTTTCTTGTCCGCATTGTATGAGTCATTGACAAGTGGGTCTTTTCCTTCTACATTCTTGCACAGCGTCACTTGTCCTCTGGTACCTCTCCTGTGGTCTTTTAACTGTCCTTTGGGCACTTTTGATTGGACTTTCTGGTATGAATCTTGCTTAGTTTGATTAGTTGCTCTTGTACTTTGCAATTTATCTAATATGACTCTTCATGTCTGCTTGCTCTCTCAGCCACTCTCCTCCATGCAAGTTTTAGAACACCAAACTTGAAAGCTCGCCTGAATACATTCCGCGAGGAATTTCGTGCTGTTTGGCGTAATTACAGTGAACTGTAGTGTATCTCCAGCTTAGAAATGAGTAGATTTTCTTGGTAAGTTCTTATGCTTGTTTCTATATCATCTGCCATGTTTAAATTAATTACCTGTCTCTGGGGAAAATTGAATTCTCAAACATCCTTTCACCCATTGAATTAGCACGGTCAACTTCTGGGAAAATTGCACTTCTTCTTAAACTTAATGGACAAAAGGCAATTAAGTCCTTAACTTTTCAGTTGTTCAGATCTAGTCTAAACCTTTATAAAAAGGTGCAAAAATCTAAGTTATAAATTTTTGATTTGTTGAATTACATTTTAAAATTTAATTGAAAAATATAATTAAGTCCTAAATTATGCTGAAAAGTGCAATATAAGGAGGCTATGTTGGTAAATTTTCAAGTGACATGAGGATAATTATGGGTACTGTTCAATGAAAGGACTTGATTGCACTTTTGGAAAAAGGTTTAGGACTCAATCGGATGCATTGATAGGTTTAGAATTTGATTCCATTTTGTAAACAAAGTTTAGACTTCCTATGCACTTTTCCGGTCAAGTTCTTGTAATGTATGTAAAGTTTTTGGTCTTCACATGCTCTTAGATTTTTTCCTGATCATAAATGGGAAAAATATGTTATTGAAGAGACTGAACATTGTCAATTTTCAGAGACTATACTGTGAGATGTTGTTGACTGTTGCAATGAGAAAGTTTTATGCGCTGTTACTTTTGTGTGGTCAGCACTATAATTTCTGTGGCGCCACTTGCCCGTACAGGGTTGGCTAAATTTATAAAATGCTAATATCTGCGCTGGATTCCTGGAGGTGGATGCTGGTTTAACTAGCTGGGCACTCCCATTATGGGAATGCAAGACTATGTTTACATCAATCTATGTGAATGACATAAAGTTCACACCACGGAATGGTGAAAACACTGAAGTTCTTATTTTGTGGTAGCATCTTAGATGCAAGGTCATCAAATGAAATACCAAAACTTGAATGAAAAAAATGTGATTTTTTAGGGAACATTAAGGAAGGGATGGCTTAAGTAAAAGAAGGCTCACTTATAAGGGTGCTATCAAATATTGCAGAAGAAAGACAAGCAGAATGACGCTTTTACTTAAGGCTTAGTAAAAGCTGTAATCGAAAGTTCTTTTAGAGGTTGACATGTGTCTACCTCTAGCATTACTTAATGTCTAAAAGAATAACAGTTAAACATGCATCATGAATTCGGGGCATGACACAAGCAAAGTCTTATTTAACATAGGAGCATCTGTGTGATTTTACCAGACATACGAATGGGATGACTACAATTTAAGCAGCCTTGGTTTTTGGAGGATCAGAATCAAGCAGCTCTAATTGCAAAGAGTCATTGTTAATTTTTATTTTGACGATTTAGATGCAGATTGAGCAAAATTTGACCTGATTTGAGTGCTTAACTAAACCACCTTTTATTTGGGGAAATGGGGTGACCACTGTCATGTATGAGATCAGGCATGAAGGAGATGGCTATATTTCAAAAACAAATATTTATTTTTCCACAAGGAAAATATGTTGTGCTAGACTTATGTACGCAACCATCAGATATATTCTTTTAGAGAAGATATGATTTGATTTGGGGTGTGTTTGTTGCATTGAAAGTATTTTTTTTTGGGAACTGTTTTCATTGATTTTTGGTGTTTGCCACTTGGTGGTCAACCTGAAAAGTTGTCAATGAAATCTCGGCAGCATGAAAGACGGAATATGAAGCTCCCTGCTAGAAAAGAGGAAAGTGTTTTCCAAGTAAAATGAGCTAAGACTGGTGTTAATATGGCAAGGCTGAGGACTAGTGCACCTCTTCCTCCCTCTCTCCTCCTTTTTCATGTACTGTTTTCAAATTTGCTATATGCCTTCACCCAAAAAAAAGAAAAAACTTGTAAAGTTTTTAATAAACAATCAATATGACTAATTCACGGGAATCCTTTCTCAATCAGCTATGACAAAATTTTTTGAAAATTATATGCTTTTCATATCAAGATGTGTTATCCAATAAGGAGGGAAAAGCAAGTGTTTTTCTTGAAAATATTTTTCATAAAAACATTTCCCCTATCATGAAGTTTTATGTGAAACAAACAGGCCATTATAGCCTTTACATTCTAATGCATGCGTAAGAATCTGTGATTCTGGTCTTGATGCCAATGAACATAGTAGCTGGTACAACACTAGGTAATCATCAGTTGTGGGCTGGTCTGTCGCACAACTTGCAAATAATAGACTGATTGGACTTTCCATTAGGGTGATGAGCAGGAAATGATAAGTTTTTGTCCGATGTGCTAGGTTGGTCTTTGGTAAGTTAAGAAATGTCAGATCTGTGTTTGTTTTCCCAGATGCCAAACATAGCAAATAAACTTGAGGGCTCTATTCGGCTTTTTGACCTGGTCGTTGATTAACAATGCCGTGAAGCTGAGATTTGGAAAAATCAGCAATGGATTATTGCCTTGTTTCAAGTTGATTCACAAAGTTCAGAAGTCAATGTTAAAATGACAATGCTTCTGACCTTTTTTTTAGGTCTAGTACCTATTTCAGCTTTTCAAAAGTCAGGTTAGTATGTTGACTCCGATTGTTTCTTATCCAGGTGCTCCCCCCAAGGCTTCAAGCTTTATTGATGTTTTAGTTGCAAATTTGGATGACAGCAGCCGGGACAAGCACAGTGAAATGAGTTATTTCTCGGACTGGGATCACTGGGTGAAGGCTATATTAATCTCCGCTGATTCTCCGAAGGTGTAAAGTGTTGAAAGCAAAGTAATCCGTTTTTCATTTCCTGGGAAGCAGAGGCAGAAGAGGAGATACGGATCAGCATGAAGAACTCAGTGTGACGTGCTCTCTCATTTGGCTTCGGAAAATGTTTCCCTTTGTATGACATGTGACCTTGTTTGCATACCGAACAGATAGGTTAAAAAAAAAAAAGAAAAAAAAAAGAGAGAATTATGTTGCGATTATTCTCAATTTTGGATAGCACAACCTGTCTGTAGCTCTCGGAAGCTAAGCGGGTGAGCTTTTCTTGATTTTGTGCATTCCATGAAACAAGTCGCCATCCCCACATTCACGGTTGCGAGAGCGAAAAAAATGGAGGAAAAAGGGGTATATGCTAGACCAAAATTAAAGGAGGTTGCAAGCGCAAGTAGTGAAATGGGCCATTCACGCGACCAACTCTCCGTTTGCCGATTTCCCCTCTGAACCTGAAATTGCCAGGGTGCTAAGCAATGTGCTCTCCACGAGTTGTTAAGACTTATCATCCCGTGTTGTTAAGACTTAAGGAAGAGAGTGAAGTGGCTATCGACAGATCTTAGTGGGAGGTGAGAAGCTCCGTTTTCTCAGAGCATAGGATGATGGAGCAATTCACATGATGAGCCTTCGACGTGCTCCGTTCTGGAAAAGATTAGTTAACATGTTTTGCCTGGAGGATTGCTTTTTGGGAACAACGATGGCCTACCTACCCAAATGATACTGTACTAAAAAAAGTGAACACGCATGGCTTCATGACGGGGCAGTATGTCCGCGTAAAGGCCGTGTAGCTTCTAGCAATTCGCTCTCCATTCAAGTTGATTGCCAGATACTTCGCAGCTACGCTAAAGAAAAACGAGAAACAGCAAAGATGTCGGCTCCTTTAGTATTTGATTGCATGGATATTGGTTGTTGACGGTCGTGCTAGAATTTACTTCATAAAGCAAATCACCATCCCGTGCTACTTGGTGAATCTTATACGGGATAATTACAAAAAGAAGCACTAAATTTTTCTGGACTAAATTGGCAAATGATCAAATGATTTTAGATTAAAATGGCCAAATTGAAACTTTTAGGACTAAATTGGCATCCATATAATAGGTTTATGTTTTTTTTTTTAAATAATTTTCCTAATATCTTATCTTGAGCCCTTTTATATTGCATTGGAGTTATAATGTTCCTTGGGCAACAATGGCGTGCAAGCGATCATTATGTTGATCGGGTTTATTGCTTAAGGAAAAGAAGTTTGTCTGGCTAATTATTACACGTCTCCACACCAAGAAAGACTATCAAGCTGACTCAACTATTTAGCAAAAGATTGAAAGCAACCTCTTTTTTCGCTTATGTATTCTGTCCCTGAGTATCTGGTCCAATTATTTTTTCTTCCTATATAATCAGTTCTCGGGCTTTCTTCATCTACAATCAATCCATTCTCTGTATTGCTGTTAGAAATATCATCAAAACTTACATGACATTGAACATGAAACACGCGATAGAAATGTGAGATGTCGTGGCATCAAACTGGCCACCCTTGACTGCTCTCAGTCTAGGGGCCATCAGACCCTGCATGTCGTGCACCCACAGGAGAGACGGCTCCGCTAGCGGGCAAGGGCCATGCGAAGCTCCCCGGTGGTTGCGATCCCTGGTGGCTAAGCAACAGCGGTGACCAGTCAGGCGCTTCTCTCTCTCTCAGGTCCATTGACCGTCGCTTAAGCATGATGACGGGGTCATTGAACCACTTTTAATCGCGAGGGTCTTTGAATCCTCAATGGTGGCTAGGCGAAAGAGGCCAGCCACTGTTGCCCTGGTACGTTCCCTTTTTTCCCCTTCTTTTCAGCTTTCTTGCTTTCTATTTGGTTCCACATCTGGTTTAGGTGTCCATTTCATGCCAAGTTTGCGATATGATGATGTTACTAATGAGCATCGACGAAAAAAGTTGATTGCATAATTGAGAAAATTAAAGGACTTGATTGCTCCAAAAATTCAGAGGAATGAATGTATGTATAAATGGTGAAGGGACTAAAGCTGTGGTCTAATCCTTTCTTTGTCATTATGTTTTGATAGGAACCACTCCCCAAACACATCCAAGTGGTCAAATAGTGAAAAGAATTACTAGATCAGTTTTAAACTTATTGTATAAATACCAATTCGGTTTATATCTTTTCAATATTATCAATTTAGTTCTAAACATTTGCATGAAATTTCAATGTAATTCTTTTGATCCATTTTCACCAAAAATGGCTAAAATGATGGTTTAGTTATTGCCGATCGTTCTAAGTGGCCTCCTGCCTTGTTAGTGATTAATGGTGAAAATTGGTTAAGATGGCTACCTTGGAATTTCATGCAAATATTTATGACTAAATCAACAAAATAGTAGAGATTAAAACTGAACAACATCTGTATATTGGTTTAGCAGCACAATTTTCTTTCAAATAGTGCTGAAGCTTGCACACAAAAGCAGAAGGTAAATTACTAAGCTTGATTATAAGGATAATACGATCATTCAGGGACGAATAGACCAAACATCTAAAACCATTTCATTGTCAATCAATGGAATATTTGGGGAGCATTTGCCATCTAGGAAGTATAATGTCACACGCAGGGGCACAGACTGGCCGCATGTTCCGTCGGCCTCTTTATAGCTCGCACCATGTGCGTCTTTTTTACTCCTTCCCTCTGTCTATGATCTGTCTGATCTCTCTCTCTCTTTCTCTCTCTCTCTCTCTCTCTCTCTCTCTCTCTCTCTCTCTAATCTTGCCTATATAATGAGGATCATCGGAAAATGTTGGTTGGCAAGAATCACTGGCTCAATCATCTCTCTGCCATCAGCGTTTTCAGATCGATAAAGAGAGGAAGGGAGGTCAGAGGAAGGTTGAACATGGATGGGTTTTTGAAGTGGACGCAGGCTCTTGCATCAGCATGGGGAGTCATACTGATTCTGGGTCTCATCGGGTGTTGCCTCAGCACCATCCCTCACCACCACCACGGCGACAAAACCAGCGGTTGTGCTGGCTGCACTAGTGATATCGGTGTATGATGTGTGCTCATTCTTCTTCTTCTTCTTCTTGAATTGTGAACATACCGAGACCGTGCAGACATCCGTTGGTTAAAGGCCATGAAAACACTTCCTTTTTGACCGCGTTAACAGATGAAAGTTGTACAGTTGGTACTCTTCCCGTTTCTGTTTGATTCTCAATCTTATTTTGTACATGGATCTTGTAGATGAGTCTTGATATGCCTAGGTCATGCTATAACTGTATACAAATTAATTTGTGGTGCATACTGTTCATTCTTCGTAGAAATGCGACATCAAGATGTCTAGTTGACAATAAGTCTTTATTCGATGCTGATTCATGCTTATCGGGCCGTTTCCAGGCTTCTGTCCCCTTAAAAACCGATAAAACCGGTTGTCCGACGAGGTTCCAACCAATGATTGTAATTAATAGGGCAACAATTCTCTATATTATTATTTAGAAGTAGTAAAGTTACCCTATAGGACTAAAACGCCCCTATGCCTTCATGGAATTTATCCAAAACCATAGCCCTCACCCCCCATCGTGGCTACAGAAGCCACAGCCTTAGATACTTGGTCGATAGAGTCGGACTTCGTCTGTTTTGACCAAGGGAGAGAAAGCTGGAGATGGGCTGTGACAGGGCTGGGCACGGCTGGCGAAGTGCAGCTGCTCCGGCGACCTCGACAACTAGAGAAATAAATAAATAATAATAAAAAGTGTCTAGAATTAATTTACATTAAAAATATTAATCCGATCTTTATTAATATCATTCATTATTTTAATTTGACAAATTTAACTATATTATATGGTAATAATCCATAAAACTTGGATAAAAAATAAAATAAGCAATCCACATTTTACTATCAAATTTAGGGATATGTGCACTACAGGTCTTAAAATTTATCGCAAAAGTGCAATCGAGTCCTAAATTTATCAAATTGGTGCAATCGATTCTTTTGTTAACACCGTCAATTTGTTTAATCGAAAATACTGAAGTAGTATTTTAAAATTAATTTATTTTTCCTATGTGGCAAATTTTTATTACTTTTTTTTTTAAATCTTATTTAAAAAAATAGTAAAATTTTTTAAAAAAATTAAAATAATTCTAAAAAAATGGAATAAAAAGGCAGGGTTGTGAAAAAAAAAGGCAGGTGGGTGGCTAGGAATAATTCTAAAAGAAAATGGAAAAACAAAGAAAAAATGCAAGGTTGTGAAAAAAAAAAAAAAAAAAAAGGCAAGATTGTGGGTGGTTGGGCATGTTGCCATCGTCAGAGGGGGCTGATGAGGATGCCGGCCCTAAGCAAAGGAGGGTGGGTGGCCCTCATCGGCCAAGCGAGGCTTGGGCGAGGCTTGCCTAGATCTGGGCGATGCCGGCCCTTGCCTATGGCCAACGAGCCTCCCTAGCCCTAGGTGAGGCCTTGCTAGCCCTAGCCAAGGGCCGGTGACCATTGTTAGGCTCGAGTGAGGGCGTGGCGTCACCCAGATTTGGGCAAGCCTCGCTCAGACCTTAGCTGGGGCATCACCAAGATCTAGGTGAGCCTCGTCGGCCCTTCCCTGGTTGGCGATGACCTCACTCGAGCTGGCGAGGGCCCCCCCTCCACCACCTCGCCGGCACCCCTCTAATGGTGGTAGCGACGCCTAGATCCCTACTTCTTTTTGTTTTTTTTTTTTTCTATATATTTACATTTTGACTTATTAAGTATTGAAAATTTTTAAAATTGGCCCCGTGCGTGTCGGAATTACGTGTTGGAATTTTAGACTTGCTTGTTAAGAAAAGTTGACAACGTGTTGGATTTTTTAACACTTGTCGACCTTGTGTCAAAACGTATTGGAGCTTGTTGGAGCACGTCGGACATGACACAAAGGCCCTTGAAGAGTATCGATGCTACATAGATGGCGACAACGGGAGACGACGATGGCTCGCTTGCTACTCCTTGGTCTGCAACACGGGTTGTGGTCGTGACAGATGGGGAGAGCAATTTGAGAAAAATAGAAAAGGAAAAAGAAGGAAAAGAAAAAGAAGAAGGAAATAATGAGGGAAAATGAATCAGGGCTATTTAAATGGAGCAGTACTTCGCGTCGGTCTCTGAAGGATAACTTTAAAAATGTAAAAAATCCAAGAATGCTTCCCCTATGCTCCCCATCTTCCTTCTACAGCTCTTTGTTTGCGCCCTGTTGCCCCATTCATCACTTCCCGTCCTCATCAACTACATTTTGCTCCTATTGGATTGGTCATTATACTTACAAATTATTTAGTTTGAGTCATAATTACTCAATCCACTCATAAATGTACTAACCTGTTTCAAGTTACTCCATTCGAGGTAATAAATGTCCAAGAGACCAACATCTAGAGATTTTCTTACGGCATGACTTGAGAAGACTTTTCCTTAAGCCGCAAAAAATGGTGCCGAAGATATGCTAGAATCTAAAATACAGTAAGAGAGAAAAAAAGATTTGCACATTTGATCTAGAATACATGGTTCTTGATGTGAAATAGCAATAATTTGGAGCTCAAGTGCTTTTTTTATATTACCCTATGTATTACTAGCTCAATGAAATTGACCCTCATCCAAGCGTTTAGCAATCCTTATGTGAGGATATTTGTGTATTAATTTATATATTACCCTATTAAGTGTTTGCACTCAAAGTTGTAATCTCTTGTTGATTGCATAGTGGAATCCAGCCATAAGACTGTCAGCGTGGAAGAGTGGACGTAGGTTTGATCTAAGCCGAACCATTATAAACCTTGTGTTCTTATTCTCTTCCATGAACTTTTTTTATTTTGTTTATAGTTTTATCTAATTGCTAATCTCTGAACTCATTCAAAGCTCGTCATTCTCTAAAAAGAAAATTATTTCTATTAAATCTTGCAAAATTATTTTTACACCTATTCACCCCCTAAGTGTTCATATTAGCACTTACAATATATATATAACTTTAAACCACAAGCCGTCTTGTCATAGGTTGGGCTTTGCTCGGCTCACGTTAGCCTCATAAAACAATATATATAAATTTCAATAACTCTTCTATTTTTGATCCCTTTGTGTTGGGAAATACCGATTCCCAGAAACCGGATTCAACACTAAATCGAACCCCTAAACTTATGCGGAAGACGAGCCTGGGAAAAATCACGTATCACCGATCGTAAAGCACACCACGGATTCGAGCGTACCTTGTTAGCCATAGATTAGACACCGATGCCGAAAAGAGAAAGAGAATTCAGCCCTGTTCGATCCGAAGATGCCAATTCACTTGGTAGGAAGACGGCGTCGCTTACTGTCCTTTTGGGAAGAGAGAGAGAACGTTGGAAGATAAGGGAGAACGTATGTACTAATTATGCCAAAAGGTACGTTCTCTCTTTCTCTCGTCCCTTTTATACCTCTCTCCATCCACGGGCCTTATTCCTGTGGACCGGGCTTTTAGGTCCAACATGGGCGGACGGGCCTTAAGCCCATCACTAATAAAAAACATCACTTTGTAATTCGTGAAAGATTCTATTTCAGATATGCTATCAAATCTCGGTACACATACACGTTTTCGATCAGCTACTTTTCCATTTTATCTACCAATGGTTCCGAAAATCATTCAAGCAGAAGAAGTTGACGCTGACAAGGTCAATCACTCGGTTTTAATTCCACTTCCCCTATCTCTCTGTTTAAACAGGGAAAAAATAGCAGCCATCTTTTTATGCGGTCAAACAAGAAATGTCTATCCTCGGAAGCAAAAAGCCGTCGTCGCTGGGGACCGATTCAAGAACTACGGTATCGCGTATTTTGAATTGTTCCTCGAGCAACACCACCTTACACGTTCTATATAAAGATGGGTGTCACGGAGAAAGCCTTCAAGTCACGTACTTTTGCAGGCAGATAAATTAGAAGAAGGAAAGAGAATATGGACACTTTCGTCATAGTTTGGATTGCAGTGTGTTCTACGATTTCGGTTCTGATTGTGATCGTCGCTGTCCTGAATGCCATCTTTGCGATCCGTATGAGGGGAAGAATTTTAGGGGACGGGAATTTCGGTGGAGGAGACGGAGGAACGACGAAGCACGATGCGCTTAGCAGTCATTTAGGAGTACTTGATGGTGGCGCCTCTCTAGAGTGTGGAGGAGATATGATTGGTGTTGTCGATTTCGGCGGCGGCAGTTTGATCAGTGGGGCTGACGGAGGAGTTATAGGCTGCGGCGACACTGGTGGCAGCGGTGGGGGAGGCGGTGGTTCTAGCGGTGATGGAGGCGGTGGCTGCGGCTCTTAGCCAGGGACAGAAAATCGACATGCTCGACGCTTTCCAGATTGAAGTTTTCTAGATAGAGGGCAGCGGAAGTTGCAATATATTAGAAGGATTTGTTCACTGTAGGTGAAATTATTTGTGTACCGTCAATCAATTTTTTCCAGATAGATTATGTACAACAATTATGTGATAGAGAGAAGTCTTTGCTAATCATTGTCCAAAGTCTATATTACTGCACATATAGAATATCACAATGTAATTGAATATTTGTATTAAGGTTGAGATTTTAAGATGTTTCAATTTGAATCTTTGTTTGGAAAAGAAAATAATATTTTCATTATAAACTTCATTTAATATTCATAAGTCTTTTGAACTGCAACACATTAGATGAGAAAACCAGGAAATTTGTGCTCGATTCCTTTTACTTTCATAAATTAGGTAAAACATTCATTGTAAATTTTGTTACATTGTTTATGTTTAGAGCGAGCAGGAGTCCCTATGCTTTCACTATTCGGTTAGAGACTATATATTTAAAACATTATTTTTATTTTTTTGATAACTTGAGATTATTATTATTATTATTATTATTATTATTATTATTATTATTATTATTATTATTATTATTATTATTATTATTATTATTATTATTATTATTATTATTATTATTTTATTATTATTATTATTATTTTTATTGTTGATGTCCCAAATTGGCTTTGTTCTCTAATCGTTAATTTTTTTCTAAATTAAGAAATATACTTTTGCGCTTTTATCTACTGACCTGAAATTACTTTCTTCCTTTTAATGCATATTTTATTCAGAGCATATCTCTGTTTCTCCTGAGAACATTTGAACTGATCATGGAATGGTTTGGGTCAGCCTTCTATAGTCCAAAAACTCAACATCTTCCACATTATGGGCATGCCACATGGTTACAGTAAGGGAAATAAGTAAGTCTGATCCCATCATGGAAAACATGGAAATGATATACAAAATGATTCCTGATGCACACTTACTTTTTTCCCAGTACAGATTAATATAGTACATGATTCCACGATTTGGGTGACATGGACAAAGAAACCAGCTTACTAAAATAACAGAGAAGTGAAAATCAAAGACAAACTTGTATCTTGCATGGGATTAACTCGGTGAAGAGATTCCTGCAATAATGGCAGCAAGCTCCCAACGGTATAAATATGGCAGCTTGTAAATATCATACGCATGGGAAGAAGCTTGAATGACGGTCACATTTCCAGACTTTCCAAACATAGCAGGCGTGAAATCAGACCATTCCTTACTAAGAACTGAAGAGGTTGTCAGTTCTTTGGCTCGTCGAGACCGTTGTCAAATGTTGGAAAACTAGAGATCTTACCCTAGTGGCAAGGGAGGGCATCCTATGCTTTGACTCAAGAATTGATGGTTGTGGCCCTTGTGTGTGTGATTCCTACCTTGGGAAACTAAGATTTAAGTGGGGAGCCGTGATGATGGGGTGCGTACTAAGTGCCCTCTAGATAGTTTGGCCAATCACGATCGTGCTCTTGAATTAATTTTTTTTTTAAATGCTGCAGATTTTACCGACGCACCACTGCCCATTGGCAAGCCTATTACACTTTTTCTCACCACAATGCTAGTGGAAAGTCCAAGACCAACTATACAATTCAGGGAAAGCCCAGTTTGCAGACTAGGTAAATTTCCTTGAGATCAAGGGTACATTGGGAATTCAAGCCTACGACAATTGACTAATAAACCAAGTGTTGAATCACTTGATCTGGGCTAAGGGGGTATTATCGAGATCATAGAAGCCATGGACGACTTTGCAACCGAGGTCATTGTTGCAACCTACCCTCGAAGGGGCCGCCCTCAGGGGGGGATTAGGTTCAGAGGTTAAGATCAAGTGAGTAATGACGACCTCACCATGGAGCGCTTGAGCAACGTTGTGGCGCAACAGGATTAATGAGAGGCGGAGAGACGGGTCGAGGGAGGAGAGATAGATAGGGAAAAGATGGAAATTGGGCGATGTGGCTCAACATGATGAATGAGAAAGTTAGAGAGATGAGCCGAGGGAGGAGAGAGACAGAGAGATAAGGAGCAGATGGAGACCGAAATAGGAAGGGAAGATGCAATTATTGGATAAAAATGGGGAGGAGGCGATGGACGTGACGCCGAGGCGGCTGGAGGACAGTGAGATACTATTTGGGTGCAAGGGACAGCGACCGTTAATGTTGGCGGGTGGTGCAAAGATTAGGGTCTATGAGAGATTTGAGATTGATGGTGTTTCAAAGAGGGGTAGTTAGTTTTTTTATGATGGGATGCTGTCCAGAGGTATGGAAGAACTGTACTTAAAAAACTGGAGGTATGGAAGCGGTGATGAGATGAAAAGTGAGGTACTTTTTTGTGCTTCTACCGTAATAGTCTCCTTCTTTATGTTTTCTTTTGAAATGGTTAAAACATCACGTTACTAAATACAATTACAGGTGCTTTAACATATGATTAGTTTTTATTTTTAGTATTAAAGTCGTTGGTAACCTTGGTTCATGAAAGAAACTAACGAAGTTCGAGAGTCAACGTGTTCTGCGGGGAATGATAAGATCAAAGTAATGTCGATATTCTAAACAATTGGGTCCCCAAAAACTTAATTTTTAGTGTCATTGATGATAGCTCAGACAGTCCGACCTGTCTATATAATCCTAGAAGTTGACCATGACCCATGAGTGTCGGCTAGTTTATGTGGTAGAATGTTTCGAGAACAGCACGCGAGGCATCCTCACTGATCCGTCGACCAAGCTAAAGCTGCTAAACAATAAGAAGGCAACAGGAAATTCCCATGGAGTTCTGTCCACAGACGCAAGAAGAGGCTGAAAACGCCGGTCCTAAGTAAGTCCTCAAGGAGGATGTTTTATAAGTTTTGGATTGGTTAAATTAATCAGTGGAAATAACCCATTCTCCCTCTGACTTTCCTTAATTCAAATTGCTTAGGCGAAGCCGTTAGCTCGTCACCTTTCAGCGACGCTACGGGTATAAAACGTGAACGGAATGGAGAGAGAGCGATGAAGAAACTCGTGCCCCCGTATTCTGCTAATTGGCGATTGGAACGACGTGAAATCTAATTGAAGTCATGGGCTGCATCTGCAGTAGAGGTCGTGGGAAGATGAGAACCAAGCCACCCATTGCCACCCGCGCTCGACGGCCCTTTCGTCATTCCAGATCTGCCAAAAAGAGGGGTGTCAAAAGAGGCAGGGGCATGGCCACAATTGTTCAAGGTACTCGTCGTCGAGGTGGCGGTGGTTGTGGTGGAGGGACTGGTTGCGGAGGAGGGTGCGGTGGTTGTGGTGGCGGCTGAATCTTTCCGTTTGTGGCCGTAACCGGTAAATGTATTTTATACTTCCGTGCTGGACAAATATGCATGTAACCGTTGGAGTGAGATAAGCTTGAGATCACATAGATCAAACTCATCTAGCCCCACATGGATAATGATTCTAATGCTTCTGTTCCATATGATTTATGGATTATGCAAAATCTTATTGAAACTTCACTGATTGCCTTAAAGTTCTACATCATTCGAAGTGAATCTAAAAAAGGAAAGTATGAAATGTCCATCCAATAAACTAGGTCTGAAAATTTAGCTTTTTCCATCACTTAATACCTTCTTTTGACGTTCTTTAATCCGTCCCCTGGGCCTGATGATATCTAGAGCTCGTCTTCAATAAGAAAAATATCTCTCGACAATTTCAACTCAGGGCAGTTTTATGGTCCATTGAGGAACGGATCCTCGGATTGTAATGGATCACACTTTCTTTTTATATTTGCATACATAATATCGTAGCACACAAACTTTTGTAGACTTTATAATCAAATGACGAGAGTTGCTCTTTTCTTTTGTCCAAAGCTTATCGAGGGGCTGGAGAGTCGTTCCCCGAGAATGCTTAGAATTACCATTTAACATGAAACTTTAATCCGAGATTCTACGAAAGCTCATGAAATTAGGAGATTGTTGTGTTGGTCCCTCCTCACTTTGAGTGCGACCCACACACCCTAAACAGGGAAAAGAAAAGAAAAGATAGGTAGTTGATGCTCTTGAAGTGGCGACAGCCATGTTGCTCACCAAGTTGGTCAGAGTGCGGCTAACTTTTTTGGGCCACTGCAAGAGAAAAGGCAAGAGTTTAGAGACAATGAAGCAAGCCGGACAGAAGCCATTTTGAGAGAAAAGTAAGATCGTGAGAAGGAAAAACAGTGAGAGGAAGAGAAGGAAAACCCAAAAAAGAAAAAAAAAAAGAAAAAGAAAAAAAACGTGAGTGTGTGGCCCTGTTGATTAAGAATCGGATGGCGATTTCAATGGTGAAATTCTAGCATGTTTTATCCGTGGCGATGTGTGCTACCTGTTGACCGGCGCCTATCGTTAGAAAGCCTCTTCATCCGTGCATTTTCGACATTCTAGTCATGATTAACTTATTGTTGCTATGATCCATGATAGGATATCTTGATGGTATGTTGTGTAACCTCTAGTGGGACTAGAGGAGGCTTCTTGTAATCTTGCTCTATAAAGTGAAAGTTTTTCGCGCGCTTGTTCCGTGGTTTTTCTCTAGTTGCGGTTTGCACGTTAAAATCCTGTCCGCCCATTTTGAACTGTCTGATTGTCTATTACATTATGGTAGTGAGTATCGTGCTCATTTAATCACACAGAGTGGAGAAGAAATTTGCTGGAGTTAAATAGTTTCCGTTGTGCATGTTGTAAGGCGATTGCAAGGTCTCTTTCCAATGAAGAGCAAATACTTGTTGAGCCCTCTCATCCTGAGATCACTTTCCGCCCTCATTGAACCAGGCCATTGTAATTACGGAATGTTAGGCATAACTGTTAAATCCACCTATAACTGTACGAGTCCGTCGCCCTAAGCTCCATTGGCGCACATAAGTTGGGACGTTTCTCAATATGAGGTAGTAATGTCTCCTTTAGAGTTCGTGGAAGATTCTATATCAAATATGCCATCACTTTCTGGTACATGTTCATGTTTCCCATTGGCTACTTTATCATTTTTAATCTCCCTGGTTCCGAAAATCATCCAGGCAGAAGCAGTCAACGCTGACAACATCGATCACTCGGTTCAAATTCCACCTACTCTATTTCTTAATTGAAACGAGGAATAGTCGGCTGCCATTTTTTTTTTCATTGGGAGGTCAAACAAGAAAAAGTCGTCATCATCTTTCCGAACATATATATTCTCAATTACTACTCTCTGAAGCAAAAGTCTCCGTCGTTTCAGACCGATTCAAGGCCAAATAATCTTTATAGTATGATGCTATTTTGAACTTCTCCTAAAGCAATAACACATTACATGCATAGTACAAAGTTAGGTGCTATAGAGAAAGCCTTCGAGTCACGTGAGTATACATGCAGATAAATTAGAAGAAGGGAAGAGAAAACGGATTTCAGTTCCGATTGGGGTCGTCGCTGCCGAGAATGCTGTGTTGGCAATCTGTACGAGGCGAGGAATTTCAGCGGACGGGACTCTGGGCGGACGACACAGAGGAACAATGATGCACGATGCGCTGAAGAGTCATTTTGGAGTAGCACTTGATGGTGGCGCTTCTCTAGAGTGCGGTGGAAGGTATGGTAGGTGGTGGTGATTTCGGCGGCAGCGGTTCAATCAGCTTGGGGTGACGGAGGAGTATAGGCTGCGGTAACACTGGTGGCGACGGTTGGGGAGCCAGTGAATCTAAGGCGTGCGATAGTAGTCACGGAGGCAGTGGCTGCACCTGCTAACAAGGGACAGTAAATTGACATGTTCGACACTTTCCTGACTGAATTTTCCTACACAAAGGCCCAAGGGCAGCGGAAGTAGCAATGTATAGGAGGGATTTGTCCACTAGGGGCGAAAAATTTGTCTAGAAAGTTCTAAATCCATTATACTTTTGTCAATTCAGTTATATATCTTTCAATTTTATCGATTAAGTTTTAAATCTTTTCACATTTTGTCAATTAAGTTAATCAGGCCAATTTTGCTCGGAAATCATTGACATCGACTTTGATTGTTCTACGTGGTCTCGCCGTTGATGAAGTGGGCAAATTTTAATAATATTAACTTTTTTTGATTTATTTTTATTTTTATTTCATTTTTTCATTTTCCTTTTACTTTCTTTTTCTCTTTTCTCTTCCTTTATTTTTTATTTTTCTCTTTTCCCTTCCACCAACCACCACTGGGCCTTGTTTGTGACCAGCGACTTGCCGGCCTCAAGTGAGGGACACCCAAGCCTGGGCTGGCAAGGGTTGCCCTTGCCTACGCGAGTGTGGGCCACCCTCGGCCTCCCTGACCTAGTGAGGGCTTCCCTCGTCTGATCCAATGACCTCTTCAGCTTAGGCTCGAGGTTGGCAAGAGCTCCAACCCACAATTGACAAGGTCTAATGGTGGCTAGTGGAGGGAAAAAAAGGAAAAATAACAAAGAAAGAAGGAGAAAAAAAAAAGGATAAGAGAAGAAAATAAAAATAATTTTAAAAATATTAATATACTATTAAAAATTATCCACGTTAGTATCAATTGTGCCATATAGGATGATTGACATCCACGTTAGTGATTTCTAGCCAAAGTTGACCAAATGAACTCAATTGACGAAAAGTGAAGATTTATGACTTAATTGGCAAAATTGAAAGGTTTATGATTGAATTGACAAAAGTTTAATAGATTTTGGACTTTTCGAACAATTTTCCCAAGTATTATAAAGTCACAGATTTTACTACACGGAATTTTTCACCGGCCAGCCCCTTACCTTTGCCTCTGCATGATGCTAATAGAAAGTCCAAGACTGAAAATTCACCTAAGGGCAAGCCCATTTCGCAAACTTTCTAAGCTTCATTGAGATCAAGAGTGGTAATAAGTCCTTGTATGAGGGAATGTTGTCCAGGGGGACAACTATGCATTTCAAAATCCAGAGGTATGAAAGTGGTCATGGGATTAAAATTGAGGTAGCTTTTGTGATTCTACCTATGATATTCTCCTTTTTTTATTTTCCCTTTAAAATTGACTTATTTTAACTCATATATTTTTCTATGAAATGCAAATTTAGTGAATTATACCTGATTAGATCTAGACCAAGCTCACACCCAATAGAGTCTGGCTCCAATTTTTTAATAATTTTTCTTCTTAAATATGAAAAGCAGCTCATTGAAAAAAAATTAACCAATTAAAAAAATGAGAAAAAATCAACAAATTTGAAATTACAAAAATTTGATGAATTAAGCTACTAATATCATTTGATTAAGTATGCGTTAGGGGTGAGCGGTTTTAGGTTCCATATAGGTTCCACTTAGAACTTGAAACTTACCCATTGGAATAGGTTTATTATTTTTTAGAACTTGGAACCTATCCTGCGTAGCGTAGAACCTGAAATCTATGTTGTTACGGGTTTCAAGATCGGTTCTAAGGTCTACCCAAGTCTCGCTTATATTTAATTGAATAATTGTAGTGAATTAAAATTTTTGATGACCACTATTTGATACTACAATTAACTAATCATAACTTATATTTAGACATATGAAAAATATGAACATTAATAAAGTAAAAATCTCAGCCATAAAATGGAAGCTAAAACTAGTGTTTCTAAATTATACACTCATCATCGAACAATATGAAATATCATAGGATCGCGCCAAGTTATGGACAAAAAAAAAAATGTTGAAACTTGTTTCAAGTTCTAGGTTATAGATTCCAAGTTCCTTTAATTAAGAACCTGGAATCACTCGTCAAAATAGGTTCCTCATTTTTTGGAATCTATAACTTATTTTATATATCTTGAAACCTGGAATCTATAGGTTCCCACCATTTCGGCTCTCAAATTTTGGGTTCTACCTTGAAACGATGCTCATTCCTAGTATGTGTTAGTTTCATGAAAATCGATAATTTAAAAACATTATTCTCTAAATGATTGTCTGAATCACATAGAAAAATTAGTTCGCCAAAATTTATCTCATCCTCATTAACGGTTCAGATCTAAATATTTTTTGTTAATGATGAAAATATTTTTTGTTGGTTCATTTTTGTTGAAAGCGATGTAAGTGATTATTTTTATAAAAATATTTCCTAAATCAGTGATTTGGCCCCGAACAAAAACTTACTTGGTTACTAGCGAGGAAAAAAAATGTTGCACACAAAAAGATACATCTGAATATTTTATTTTATTTTATTGAACCGAAAGACATCCAGCAGCATTTTGATTGGTAGTAAAATTTTCCCCGTAATCTAACTACTCGGTTCAAGATCGTTCTTGCGATGTTCACTTCAACGTCACCGGGCGATCATCAACCCCTCACCCTACATAGTTCGCTTCTGATACAATATTTTTATGTTTAGCTTAAAAAATTCTTCTGTTAAACTATTAAAATCAGGATTTTTATAACTTTCTACAAAATTAGAGTAATCGCATTCAAGAATTCCACACATATGACATAACTCGCAGATGTCAGCAAAACTACGTATTTTTCTAATATATATTTATAGTAGTTCGTATGTTATGATTCATCCATTCAACGAATAGGAATGGGGTTTGTGCGATTTATCAATTTGTTCAACTGCACCCCCTCAGAGGCGCCTTGGCGTGCAAGCACGAGCAGAATATCTCCTTAAACCATGATCATCAGGCTTGGGAAGACTTAATGAATTGTCTGTAATCGTCGCCACCAACTTCAAAGTTCATTATCTTTATATTCGAGACTCGTATTATCGAGTATAAAGAAGTTTTCTCCGGACAAGAAAGTGGGTTCTTCTCAGACCCACTAAAACCCATAGTTAGCTGGGATTTGCCCCATTAGATTCAGCAAAATATAAATTTTACAAATCTTTGAGTAGCCCATACATCACTCAACCTGTTAAATATGAGTTGTAATATGAGTCGATGATCCATTTCGTCATCTCTAATGACAGGTTTTGGGATATGGCAATGACGTGACAACACGACACCTTCATCCAAGTTGGAGATTCAATGTATTCTGCGGGGAAGAATGCACCGCGAAAAACTAATTTTAGTGTTATTTATGATGGCCTGGGCAACGAACCTGTATATATGCTCCTACAAGTCAACGCATAACAATGAGAAAAAAAAGAGCACAGGAAATATCCACGAAGCTTTTTGTCCACAGACGCAAGAAAAAGGCTGGAACCACCCGCCACCAGAAGTCATCGCGGAGGGTTTTCTTATGAGGTTTTGACTTGGTCAGAATGGAAAAAATACTCCGATGGGATTTTCCGTGAAAATGACGAGAACATTCCTTAATCCAAATTGCTTAGACCAAGCCATTCGTTCGTTGCCTTTCAGCGGCTCGACGTCTATAAAGCAAGAACAGCATCGAGAGGGAGAGCCATCGAGATAGAGTCGCGCCACCGTATTCTTTTTGTTTTGCGATAGGAACCACGCGAAAGCTTATGTCAAGTCATGGGCTGTTTTTGCAGTAGAGGTCGTGAGAAGACGACAACCAAGCCGCCTGCTGCGATCCCCACTCAACAGCCCGTCTATCAGGTGGGATCTCCCAAAAAGAGAGGCCTCGGCAGAGACGGCGGCATGGCTATTCTTGCTGGTGCAGGCGCTGCCGTAGTGGCCACTGCTGCTGTGGCGACGATTTTGGAAAGTACCGATGGCGGCGGCGGCGGCGGCGGCGGCGGCTGTGGCAGTGGTGGAGGAGCTTCTGGTGATGGAGGAGGAGGGTGCGGTGGAGGCTGTGGCGGAGGGTGCGGCGGAGGGTGCGGGGGCGGCTGAACTTTTCCGTTTGTTGCCGCAACCAGTACATGTATTTTATGCTTTCATGCTAGACAAATAAGCATGCAACGGTTAGAGTTGCATATAAAACTTATATCAAAGCAGGTGTAATTATATAATATATGTCTATATATTTTTGTCAAAAGAGTAATTATATTTGGTCTCATTTTACCACTCAATATTTTTAGTTCTCTTAACCCCCGAAGTGGAAAAAACTATTATTTAATCTTATAGATCGAGCAGATCAAATTCCTATTATTTATGTAGACATCGTGATTTATATGTTTGGCTCTTCATGGTCAATATTATTTATAGAATATTGCAATAACTTATCTAGCTGTCTTGAAATTTTATGTTGTTTCAAATATATATGAAAAAGAAGTTGTTCATCCAATGAATTAGGGATGAGCTTTGACTTTTTGGTCACTGATACCTTCTTTTGAGGTTCCTTAATCGGTCATTCCAGCCTAATGGTATCGAGAACTAAACTTTAATAAAACAAAATCTCTTTTAATTTTTAACTTGGAGGCCAGTTCTATGATTCATCGAGGAATGAATTCTTGATTGTAAGGGTAAAACTTCTCTCTCTCTCTCTCTCTCTCTCTAATTCATCCACAAAATATTATCACACACAAAATCCTGCGGACTTTACAATTAAACAATGCGATTTACTCTCTTTTTTTTGTCCTACAATCATTAAAGGATATCCGTTTTCCAAAACGGCGTTATAATTACCGTTAACCAAGAAACTTTTACCTCCACATTCTAGGAAATCTTCTGAAATTAAGAAAGGAGTGGTACTGACATCGCTTAAACAAAGTGTGGCTGAGTTATTTAGTCGATGCAAGAGAAAAAGCAAGAGTTGAGAGAGAATAGAGCAAGCCGGACAGCAACCATTTCGAGGGAGAAGCGAGATCGTGCAAGAATCCGATGGCGATTTCAATGACGAAATTCTGGTATGCTGTTCATGGCGATCACTGGCACCAACAGTTGGCAAGCCTTGTCCGTCCGCGCATGTGTGACATTCTCGCTCGTTCAGATCCGGCGGTACTTTTCTTTGTATTATTTGTAATCCATCAAGCTGTGATGAGCTGATAGATGCTATGATTCAAGATAGTTTATCTTGATGATATCTTGTGTCTCTAATGGGACTATAGATGGCTTGTAGTAATCTTGTTTTGTAGTATAGTGGAAGTTTTTGGCAAGCTTGCTCTGTGGTTTTTCCCCAGTTGCGGCGGTTGGCACGTTAAATTCTCGTGTATCCTATTTTGTAGTAACCGATCGTCCGTTACATTATAGTAATTAGGGGTTTAAACGGTTCAGGTTTCTGTGATACCCGAACCGACCCAAATATGTTTGATATGTGCGAGTTCGTGAGTTTTTTTTTTTTTGGGTCGAAAAAGATGATATTCATTCATTCATATAAGAGAAGCTTCAGTACACAATAAGTCCAGAAGACAAGAAGGAGGATAATAAACCCAATTAGTTGAGAGGGCTTTTCTTCGGTGGGCCTTACAAACCTAGTCTCTGATGGTGTTGCATTCTCTTCGGCAGTGTTTTATTTTTAACCGTGTGAAAGACTTCACATGTGCCTGGAGTTCGCTGAACAACGTGTGAAGACCCCACGAGACCAGAGTACTTTCCTCCAAAGACTGCACCAGTTCCAAGCAATCGGACTCCACCTCTATCTCTTTTTCCTCTTTTCCTTCAAAGTACTTTAGGGTTTGCAAAAGAGCCTGTGCTTCCGCCTGAAGAGCCGAAGACACTTGGATTGTGCGCACAAAGCCATCGACGAGAACTCCTCTGCTGTCTCGGCAAACACACGCCACGACCGCTTCCCCTGTTTCTGAAAGGAAGGAACCGTCCACGTTTGCCTTTAGCACACCCTTCGCCAGAGGATTCCAGATCTGAGGGGAGCCGTTCATCGGAGGGTTGCGGATCTGAGGCGAATCATGTGTTGCAGTAGTTTCAGTGCGATGAGAGTTGTGCTGCAGAGGTGTCTCGTTTGAAGAGGCGCAATTTGGTGGGATATCCCCAGTTCGAAGGGGGTTAGGCAGGGGAGGCGTCACTGTCCGAGGTGAGTGGTGGCTCGAAGGGGGTTCTGTTGGAGGCGAGTGGTGGCTCAGCTGAAGATTTATCTGTGGCGAAGCTTGTTGCCCACCACATAGGGGCGTCTCACTCGAACTTGCATGATTTGGTAGAATTTCCCCTGTCTGAGGGGGGTTAAATAGAGGAGGCATCTCTGGCTGAGGTGAATTGAGGCTCAGAAGAGGGTCCGTCGGAGGCATATTGTGGCTCAGAGGAGTATCTGGCGAAGGCGGGGCTTGTTGCAGAGTACGCCGAGGTCGCGATAGCCCGTGCATTGAAGTGGGCGAAGTCTAGGCCGATTGATGCGTCGAACTCTGAGGTGGGTGTTGCTGCGCCTGAGTTTGTTTGCTCTTTGTACCCACCCACCTATTAAAGTTATCTTCCATGGCTTGTGCTGAGATGATGATGTGCTGAGGACTCGGCGGTTTTGCTCTAAAACACCAATCATTGTGGGATTTCTAGATTTGCCATAGTAAGAGGGTGAGTCGCTCATAGGGGATAGAGGTA
Organism: Eucalyptus cloeziana; assembly: GCA_014182715.1. Classification (NCBI taxonomy): domain Eukaryota; kingdom Viridiplantae; phylum Streptophyta; class Magnoliopsida; order Myrtales; family Myrtaceae; genus Eucalyptus; species Eucalyptus cloeziana. The sequence continues at coordinate 32,972,796 of CM024644.1, forward strand.
TGCTTGAAATTTGTCAGCCATTACTCTATTCGAGTTATCCCCTGACCTTCTTTCTGTATTTTCACACCAGCAGTAGCCCATATTTGATGCGTCCATGGACAAAGGAGGAAGAGATGCTTGATTGATTCTGGATTTCTGTTGCAGATCATGCATGTTGCCTCAGGTATGATATGTCTGCGATACAAGTTTTCCTTTGTTGCTAGAGCATTTTGACAGATTTTCCATAGGAAAAATCGCACTTTAGGCGGAAGTTGTGCATGCCATATTCTATTCCAAAATGATCTTGGTGTTGGTATGATGATGAGGCTTGGTTTTGCTGCTGCTTTGCTTCTTGTGCCTTGATATGATTATATGCACTCTTGACTGTGAATTGCTCTGTTTTAGTTGGCTTCCATACCAGTTTGTCCTCCGGAAATTGGGGGTTAAGGTGGATTGCTAGGATTTTGTTACTCACTTCGTGGTCGAATAGATGTTGTATCCTGTCTTCCTTCCACGTAGCAGAATCTCTGTTTATAAGTTCCGAAACTTGTGTTGGGTCATCGCTATTGGCAGGGCCTCCTATTAATCCTCTTGGTAACCATTGATCGTTTCTTATACTGATTTTTTCACCATTTCCAACAACCCACTGAGATAGGGAGTTGATAGCATTTCTACCCAAGAGTAGACTTTGCCAACCCCATGATGGCCTCGAACCTTTTTCAGCATGTAGTAGATTTGCGTGGGGGAAATATAGGCCTTTGAAAAGTCGGCTCCAAAGAGAAGTTGGATTCTGCATTAACCTCCAAGCTTGCCGACCCAATAAAACCTCGTTGAATTTGATCAGATCGCGGAAGCCTAGCCCACCTTCATCCTTTCTTAACTTAAGAGTGTCCCAGTTTTTCCAATGCAAACCAGCTCTGTCCTCATTATTTTTCCACCAAAAAGATGCTATTTTCCGTTCAATTGCTTGGCAAATAGATAAAGGGATCTTGAAAATGGACATTGCATACTGCGGTAGAGCTTGAACCACTGTTTTAAGAAGAATTTCTTTCCCTGCCTTCGATAAAAAGTTCTCTTTCCAGCCCTTAAGCAAATTCAGAGGGGATGAAGATGGGAAGGGTTAGGGTTTTTAGATGAAATAGGTAGGGATTCTAAGGGGGAACGTGATTATTGGGTAGCGGCTGAGTGGATTAGCCATGATTTCACCAAGAAGCAGTGAAGACTAGAGGAAAAAGGTTAGGGTTTTGGATTTCAGGGACTACCCAGAGGTAGAGGGAGCTCTCCTGCGAGAGAGAAAAGACTATTCATCAGCCACGCAAGTTCGTGAGTTGAACGGTATAGTACCCCAACCAAAAAAATGGTTGAGGTCGGTTCGGGTTTGTCTTTTTTTTGCGGTGGCCTCTCCTTCCTCCACGCAACCCCTTCTCTGAAATCATGCCCTTTTCTATCTTCTTCCTTGACTCTTAACTGTGATTGAGAACAGATAAGCACGTTGGCCTTAAAATAAAACTCTTTCTCCCCTATTCTATTGGCCACACCGTTGTTATTAAGAGCCACCCGCAGCACCAGCCCTTCGACTGGTGGTGACGCGATGGCCGATGGTGGCAGAGAGGGCGATGTTGATGAAGGAGGGGACAGCGGAGAGGCGAATGTCGAGTGGGACGGGGCACTCGCCGGCAGATGTTGTTGCTTTTGGCATAGCGAGTTGGTGGGAGATGGAAACCAAGCAGGGAGCGGAGATGGAGATTGCTCCATTGGTGAGCCAAACGAGAGTGCCGTGATGGCCGCGACGATTGGGATTCTCGAGTTCGCCTTTACTGCCCAAGCGAAGGTTTCTCACTTCGAAACTGGAGTTTTGGCTTTTTTTTTTTTTTTTTTTTTTTTTTTGTAAAACCCTATCAAAAGAATTTGACTTCTACCGTTGATGTTTATAGTGAGAGAGAACAATGATAAAGTGTTTATGGTGGCTCAACCCAAATTAGGATTGAATGATACGTACTTATAAGAATGATTAATTACGGAAAGGGTATTGACAAAATATAATTACAGAAATACCTTATAATACATATAAGATACATATTAATATTTACTTCGGTTGCTTGAGAAGAGGGAAATATGAGAGCCCTAAGATCCTTTGGAATCAGATGGTGAAGATTGGAGAGTTCCACGGTTTGATTTATTTCGGGTACTTGAGTGGATCGAAATTGAACCAAAAATGCTATGATGCCCATTCAATTATTCATTACCTAAACTGGAATGAGACCTAAATCGAAAATAATGGAAATTTTTTGTTTCGGTCTGATGGTAATGCTTATTGTGCTCATATAACCACACAAAGATGGGAGGGGAAGGATCTAATTGCACAAAAAAGAAGATTAGAGAAATGCTGGAACATTTTATAAAAGTTCAAGGATCAGTAATATTTCTATGTCAAATTTTTAATCTTTATCGCCATTTAGTTGTCGGTAGGCTTCAAAATTCAGAATGACACTTTTTCTAGCTAGTTTGATGAACATCACGGCAGAACGCTTTATGTCGAAAAGGTTCATTGGGCTAGATCTGATGGGGATGTACCTAGACTTAAGGAGTTACTTTTAAAATCTTCTTGCTCAATTGTTGATGTATCAACCATCAATTCAAGAGTCCAAACTCAACAATTTACCTCTTCTTGTCCAGTTATTGACTACGTGTACTATCCATATCATTAAAGATGTAGGCCAATATGAATTCACTTAATATTTTAGATTTTGGTTTCGGTTGTGTCACAACCTCTCTCTGGAGGAAGGGAAATAGGTTTAGAGATACTAGCTTATAAAGTGTGGACTCTCCCTAAGTTCATACCTCTCGTGACATTGGTTTTCTTAATCTATATATTCAAAGGAGCCGCCATTAGCCATTGTTGAAGCTGGGCTAGAAACCTTAACTAAGATGCAACAGAGTTGTCTTGATGCATGTGCAACCATAGATTTTGGAATTGGAAACTTGATTACCTTAGGGTCTGTTTGTTTCGCGGAAAATAATTTCCAAGAAAACGTTTTCCGGATTTTCCGGCATTCGTTTAACGGAAAATGAATTCCTTGAAGAAAATGTTTTTCATCAAAGAATTTTTTTTTTCTAAAGTAGGGGAAAATGTTTTCCACTTTTGAAAAGTGGAAAACATTTTCCTCACTTGATCTATTTTATCTCACACCTCTACAAATCCCGACTTCTTTCTCCCCTTTATTTTTCTTATTTTCTTTTTTCATTCGAATTATTTTTTAATTTTCTTTTTCTTTTTTAATTCGAATTATTTTTTAATTTTCTTTTTCTTTTTTAATTCGAATTATTTTTAATTTCCTTTTTCTTTCCCCTCCTTTTTTTTTTTTTTCCTATCTTCTTCTTTCTTGGCTAGTCGTCGACTAAGTGAACCTCAAGCTCGTCGATTTCAAACTCGTGCTCGCTAATCCGGTGAGCGGAAAATATTTTCCTTATCGAACACCAGAAAATATTTTCCAAAACATTTTCGGGTTTTAGCCGAACATTAGAAAATATTATCATTTTCCTGGAAAATGATTTCTTAAAAAATATTTTCTGGAAATGACTCATTTTCCGCGAAATGAACGGACCCTTAGTTATGGAACTAGCCCTTTCGATATCTAAACTCGACTATTTGCTAATTAAGGTGTTAGGACAACCTATTGAAAATTCTAATATTTATCCTAACAATTCTAAAAAAGAAAATTATAATTAATATATTAAAATTACGCAATCAAGTATAATTGAATTGAAACTAAAAAAAAAAAAAACAACACACAACAACCCTTATTGTAAAGCTTTAAAGGCTTGTTCAAATTGAGGTACAACTTTTGATAAAAGGATTTCGGATTTTTTTTCTTTAAATAGCTAAACTAGTTCTAAATTAGAATTAACATGAAAAATCTAATGAAACTAATCAAAATCTATCTTCTAAAATTTTTAGTTTTTTTTCCCCATAGATTTCTGATTTTTTGGAATTTTTTAATAATTCTAAAAAAAGCCTCGGGTCAAAGGATCCGGCCCGAATATGGGTTTAACCCGGACCATGGAGGTCTGTGTTGGGTCGGGCCCGGTCCCAGTGTGGCCCTGAACTGATAGGTTCGGGCAATTTCAACAAAGCAAGCCCAAATTTTTTATTTCCCCTTAAATGATCTAAGGCCGAAACCAAAATCAGCCCACACGCCTAGTCCAGATTCACAAAACTTCCAACCCATGTTTCTATTCTTTTATTATTCCGTTCTTCTTTTCTTTTCATTTTTCCCTTTCGCTTTCTGTCGTTTTCTTGTTTATTTTCTACTTTCCGGCCGTCGCCAAACGTTGCCGGCACGTCGATGACAGCGAACATATATATTTCGAGACGGCGACTATTCTAACATATCAACCACATATATGCATGCCGGGACAAAAAGAAAAGGCTGGATTTCCCGATGAGAAGACATTCATCCATGGCCGCCTCGGGCATCCAACGATATGCCACAAAATCAAAGAGAAACGCAGATTCAGTGGCAATGCAAAAATATTAGCACCTGAGCGCAAAACAAAGACTTTAAGCATCGTTTTTATGAACTCAAATTCAGTGCTTTATTCAACCATTTTGTTAAACGGTTGATGTGCCATTCGGAGTACCACTTCCAGATTCGGATTTAACGTCGTTCGTGGTATAACCTAGCATACTAAGCTCCAAATCAACGTTATTGGCAACAAATTAGTTTGGCTTTTGTACAGTTTGCTCAAAATCTCGTCGGTTTGGTCTCGTGTTCTCAAACTTAATAAGCGAGGGAGAAGTGGAGCGTTTCCGATGTTACCTAGTTCGGGAGCTTGCTGCGATGAACGGTGATGGACGAGTTGGCTTCTGCAGAAGGTCAAGACTATTCGGACGAATCACCGGCGAAGGGGGAGAAAATCTCTCTCTCTCTCGGTTTCTCTCTCCGAATGAACGCTTCAAAAAAGTTCCCCCGCCTCTGACTCGCTCCTCTCTCGCTTTTAAGCATCGGCGCGCATGACGTCCTACCACGCCAGATGTTGCTGCCGGTCTGCCTTCGACCACTAACTCCGGTGCGACTCTCGCGCCTGTCTCCTCTGCCTCTGTCCTTGGTCCTCTCTCTGCTTTTTGTAGAATGCGGGAGAGCGTGGCGGAGAGGAGGAAGGAGATAGGAGCGCAGGCCGGGCTGGGGAAAGATAAGAGGATATAAGCTTGGCCCAAACGGGAAAGAGGAAGAAGAGGGGAAAAGAAAGAAGGCTGGGCCGGCCTGACCCCAGCCCGGTCTCTCTCTCTCTCTTTAAATATGATAATAATGATTTTTAATTATTTAAAAAAAATAAAAAATTTCTAAAAAAATCAAAAATTTCAAAAATTTTTAAAAATTAATACCAGTAATGCAAATGTTCATAATATAATTTAATGAAAATTATTTTGTTTAGGAGCAAGATTTTAATCTTTAGTTTTTTATGCAATTAAGTCCTAAATAAAAAAGGCCAAGATTCATGTGTCAACAAGTTGTTATATAGTTTTTAATGTAGCCACAGCCGGTCGTTGACTAGTGTCAATGATTTCTTCTAGTGTCACTGATTACGTGCAACGGTAATTCTTGATAATGATCTCTTGAAAGCGCATGTATGTTTAACGTTGAAATATTATCATTGTATTCATTGTTTCAGTTGTGTATTATTTGCTTTAGTTTTGTTCTGATCTTTTTTCATAGTTTTGTATTAGCTTTGCCTATTAGAATTCAATTTAAAATTTTGAGGCCAACGGTGTAGCGATGCTTCCTTTATTTTTTTCTGCATTGGTGACTTTCTCCTCTGCTTTATTTAGAATTTACCTAGTTGTTGCTCGGTGAAAGTCTAATCTTAAACAGGCGTTACTTAAACGTCATACTTATTTGATAATCTTGTCGAATATCTGTTATGTTATATAGATGACGCGGCGCCTATATATAGAATTGAGAGAGAGAGAGAGAGAGAGAGAGAGAGAGAGAGAGAGAGCAATGAACACACTCTCGATCTCAATCATTTTCGTCATAACTGCAAAAACCACTCGAAATTCCAGTCATGTGCTGCTTTGGCCGTGGAGGTCGTGAGAAGAAAGAAAGCCAATCAACGCCCTCCGACTGCCGGCCGGCAACCCACTTATCAAGTTAAAGCTCCTAAAAATAGTGGTGGCAGGGATGGTTGGATGACTGTTTATGCTGGTGCCACCATAGATACCACAGTTGTTTGTGGTGACAGCGACGGCAATGGCGGAGGCTGTAGCGGTGGCGGAGGCTGTAGCTGCTTAGCTCGTGTTGTATTTACTTCTCTTGAGAAGTTTACGGTAGTGATGAGTATTTGTTGTTGTGAAATGTAACTTTGGGGTGAGTATGTATATAATTATCATGACTGGACATACAAAAATAAAGCAAGTATAACAAAATGAGTGGATTCATCTTTTCAATATAAGTGGTGTTGACACCTAAACTTTCGCCTAAAGATCACTCTTGCATTTCATAAAAATAAATAAATAAATTAGAGATTGAACTCATCAATGACGATAAAATTTGCACCTAAATGAAAATACTGATATCGTATGATAGTGCGTCCATATTCTTTTTCGCATATAAACAAGAGAGACATTCATGTTTAGGGATAACAAGTTCGCACCGAACAAAACAGAGGCCCGGTTATCAATTCTGTCCAAATTAGCCTGACTTGCGATTCCCTTGCTTGACCACCCGGGCACGCTTGGTATGTGGTGTTCTAAGTTAGAAAAGTGAATAGCCATGGGCGAGAATTTTCAGCTAGTCCAAGATATAGGGAAGTGATTTTAGGCCAATTTAGAAAAGAAGAGGAAAGGGTATTTGGCTGGAAACAAGAGGGGAGAGATGAGAAGGAGAATCGATTCTCATGAATACACAATTTGGCAATATGTTTCAGCCATGTATACAAGATATATTCAAGGCTATACGAAGCAGCTAAAACCGATCAGAAGTTCTCCACCAGCACGCGCGCAACACCCTGTCACCGTTGCCGTGGGTCTCTATGCGAGTCGCTGGTCTCATCGGAAAACAGCAACGCGGGAAGGGAGTCAAGCAGGGTTGCCGTGTTTCTTTTCAAATCGAATTTTAGACTCCGGACCTCATATCCACCAGCTTGTGATCAGATTTCAACCCAGCATCATTCGACCTCCACTCCGAACACTCCGAATGACCGGTGCATCCCGGATCATCCACCGCCCTAGACTTGAGTTCATGTTGGACACCAAAGCCACTACCCAATTGTGAGAACCGAAACTACCCGGGGGTCACCGGGCCCTCTCAAGAATGTGACAACGCCTACCAGGTCCTCCATTCTCCGGTTAAACTTTAATATTAATTTAAGAAAGTGATATAAATGGTCTCTGAACTTTGACCAAATATGTAATGTGATCCATAAACTTGAAATTTAATCAATATAGTCTTTGAACTTTTGATATATGTTCAAACTAATCTCTGGAGTATATGAAAATGTTCAATGTTGATATATTGTTAATTTAAGTTCATTTGTAACATTGAAGATTTTCATAAAGTTCATGAACTAGATTCGAACATTTTCCTATGGATTATAAAAGTTTTTGGCGAGTTTGCTACATAATTTTTCCCCGTTGTGGTTTGCACGTTAGAATCTCGTGTGTCCTGGTCTTCCATTACATTATAGTAATGCTTGTTGTGCTCATTCAATCCCATAAAGATGGGAGGGGAAGGATCTAATTACACAATAAAGAAGATCAAGGACATGCTCGAACATTTTACAAATGTTTACGGATTAGTATTGCCTTTATCTCAAATTTTAAATCGTTATCTCCATTTTGTTTGTCCGTAACCTTTAAAAGGATACATTTACCAGCTAGTTTGATGAACATCCCAACGGAAGACTCGGATAAGATCTGTTGCAACAAGTTCTGTAGGGCTAGGTTCAATATGGATGTATCTTATCTTAAGGAGGTAAATTAAACATTTAAATTTATCTCCTCTAGTTGAATTTTGATGCATCACAATCATCTCAAGAGTCCAAACTCAACCGCATCACCTCATCCAATCTAACTTGCCCAAGAAAATGCCTTTTAACACTTTCGCCAAATTATGCACCCAACCATTAAACGACACAAGAACTCTCTCTCTCTCTCTCTCTCTCACACACACACACCCTGTATGGGTGCATGTGAGATTTGTGAATAGTACTGGAGACCTAATTTGCTTGGTGGCGACCATAACAAGCTTTGGCCACTCCGACTGAGGTTGCAAGCTCAGTAGCGAGGGCCAGTAAAGAGAGGATAAGCAAAGCGGCACCAGATCCGCCTTCTTTAGCCTAGCTCGACCCAAGATTTACGGTTGCAGAGAGAGGGAAAAAGGGAGAGATGTCGGTGTTGGGTGCTTTAGCGTGTGCCCATTGCGACGGCGGTGGTGGAGCCACAGTTGTGGCTGGTGGTTCAGCTTGGTTTGTTGTCCTACGCAACAGATGAGGGGTTGGTCTCATGCTCAGCGAGGATATGGAACCAAGGGCAAAAAGGAGAAAGGAAAATGAAGAAAAGGGCAAAAAGCAAAAATGTCCACCCTATCTGAGCCGTCCCAATTTACTTGGTCCCAAATATATTTAGATCAAAGAAATGTTAGGATTATGTTAATAATGATAGCTTGGCTGCTTGGACGACCGACCAGTCTAATATATATTTTTTTTTCTAGTCAATCCATAACCCATAAGTTTCGGCAAGTCCAGATTCCTCCGCGTCAACTATATGATGCAACGTTTCGAGGACAGCACGCAAAGCATCCGAACTTATCCGTTGACCAAGCAAACCAAATGGGAAAAAAAAGAAAAAGTCAAGACTTGTGTCCGGAGAAATACACAGGAAAATTCCCATGAACTTTTGTCCACAGACGCAAGAAAAAGACTCTGAACGCCCGTCGTAAGATGTCATCAAAGGAGGATTTCGATGAGTTTTCACTTGGTCAAGTTGAAATATGTATTTTGTTGAAAATTCTGCGAAAGTAACACGAAAATTCTGTTGGGGGAGAATCACGCAGCAACTCACCAAGGATCACCAAGAATTAAGCCTAATCTAGGATCGATTTCTCTCCCCAAAACTAAATTGACCAAAATCGATTTAACCCCATGTTGGCGGGATAAATTTGCCAAATCATGATAAAATTGAGAATCAAGATCCAATATGTAATAGCTGCATTTATCATTAGAATTATAGGCTATGTTTAGCAACTACGGTGTGCTCTTCTTTATTTAAGGAGAATGAATTACCTCTAAGAAGCTAAGAAAATATGGGGATTCTATCATGGATGTAGGTTTCCAAGAAATTTTTTCTTGGTCGACCGAACCAAACCTTTGTTCATCTTTTCATCTCTGTCTCTTTCATATTCATATTAACACGCTATATGGTTTCAGAGTAAACAAGATTGACATCAAGCTCTTGCGCTCTCTGCTGCTTAATTGGTTATTGCTCATTGTCTTTATAATCAGTTATCTTGTTCTTGTTCGTTTTGTACAATGACGAGTACTCCTGTCACCACCGATTTGGGTCCTTCTAGCTCGAATGAAACGAGCACTTGACTCACCTCTATCCTTTTCAATGGTTGCAATTACCTCCCCTTGTCTCGGGTGGTTACAATCGCTCTTCGAGGCATATCAAAGTCGGGACATATTAATGGCTGGATCAGACCCCTTCCTATCATTAATCTTAAGTACGCTGAATAGCAAGCTGCCGACAATCTTGTCATGTGATGGATATTTAACTCCATGGATCCTCAATCTGAGATTTTTGCATATTCTGAGACTGCGAAGGCCCTATGAAACTCTCTTTCAGATATGTATGGACATAAAGACAACGCTTCTCGGATTTTTGAATTGCAACAGGAGATTTCTCATATGAAGCAAGCCTCTGGTCAATCTTTTACTGAACATCTTGGCAATCTCAAGTAGAAATGGGACGAACTGTTAAATATAAAGGAACAGGAGTTGAAGAAGAAGAAGAACGGCAATGGCACGTGTTGGAAAAACAATAAACAGAAGAAAGCAGATGACTTGGCTATACAGAAAACTACAAAGAAATAAAAGATGATCAACGGTGAAGAACTTATGATGAAGACCAGCTTGGCTCGACATCAATGAAGGAGACGCCTGAAGTGGAGAATGACATGGATCGCCAAGATATACAAAACTAACACGTGTGCTATAAGCTGTAATCTGTTAATTGTAGTTTGTTTTCCTGAATGAACTAAATTCGGTTTTTCTATTAGTAGTTTTCTTTTATATAATAAGAGACGTGAGGTTAGAGAAAGGTACGAAGAAAAAAGAAGAGAAGCAATGTTCGTCAGAGAGAGAGAGATAGAGAAAGAGAAATCCTCCATGGATGTTTTGTATAACAGAAAAGCTTCAGAATGATGATCAAAGGCTACAGAAGATACGAGTAAGATAGAACAGAGGAAGTAGAACAGGGGATCTTATTCATTGGTGTTCCAAATACATTGTACCACAATGATTTTCTGATACAATGAAATATGAAGCATTTTCAGAATTGATTGTTCTACACTAGATTCTGCTCTTTATCTTCATCTGCTTTTGCTCATCTTCATATCTCCATCTGGTTCTCCATCTTCACACGAACTCCGACAGTTTCTTCTCCTGGTTCAATCTGTTGATATGTATACTCAGCGAGAAGAACAAGAATGCATATTTCAATTGCTTGCTAGTATTCGACCTGAATATGAAGATGTTAAGAGACAGATTGTTATGAGTGCTACTCTGCCATCATTTACAAATGTTTGTGCCATTATTCAACGATAAGAAACTCATCAAAGGGTGATGAATACTGAACCCAAATCAAAGGGAGAACTGGTAGAGAGTTTGGCTAATGTAACTAATATTGGCAACCAAATTGGTACTTGCACTCATTTTAATAGTGTCAAAGGAAAAGGCCACGGCCGTAATACCAAGTTTCACTATTCTTATTGCAGCAAAGATGGGCATACACAGGATCGTTGTCGGGATCTGCACTCTCACTTGCGACCCAGTAAAGACAAGGCTATAGATGAGATTATGGATCCTAAAGTTGCCAGTCAGGTCACTATTACAAATCTTCAAACATCTTTGGGATAAATAGCCTTGCAACTCCAACAACTAATGTCCTCCAGCGGTGTGTTTCAGCCAAGTTCTGACTCGAGAAACATGGTTCAAACTTCTGCTAATGTCTTTGCCCTGTCTACATCTTCCTGAATTGTTTTATAATTGATTCGGGGGCAACCGACCCCATGTGCAATCATTCTCTTTGGATAACTCATCTGCGTAAGGTTCCCACCGGTTTTAACTCTCCTATTACGGTTGCCAACGGTGAAAAGGTCAATGTCCAAGGAGTTGGGAAAATTGGATTTTTTTTCAACTCTTCTGATGTGTTATTTGTGCCTTCGCTATCTTCAAACTTGTTATCTATCAGCAAAATTACTAGAGATCTAATTTGCAACGTTACCTTTTTTCCGTGATCTTTCAAGATAGAAAAATGGGGAGGAAGGTTGGTGAAGGCCGGTATCAAAAGTGGCTACACACTCTTGATTTTTTGGGTATGGTTTTGATTGTTGGTTATAATAAAGGCTTGACGTCTCAACTATGGCATTGGCCTATGGGGCATCCATCAGATCGGCTGTCACAATCCATTGATCCTACATTTTCTCTATATTCAAGCTCTTGAGAAACTTGTCATTTTGCTAAGCAACATAGATTGCCTTTTTCTCAAAGGACAAAAAATGCTTCTGAATTATTTTAGTTGATTCATTACGATGTTTAGGGTATTTCACCAATTGAATCTCGAGATGGTTTTAAGTATTTTATTACATTTATAGTTAATAAATCTCGAACGACTTGATTGTGTCTACTTACCTCTAAAAGTGAAGTATTGACAGTGTTCAAGGAATTTATTGAAATGATCCATACACAGTATAGTGTTCAGATTAAAATGTTGCATACTGATAATGGCACTAGATGCACCAATCACCCTTTCGAGTTTCTCAAAAGTCTAGGTATTGCGCCCCAAACTTCATGTTTTAAAACTCTCCAAGAAACTGGGTCGCAGAGAGAAAAAATCGTCATCTCCTTTAGGTGACCTGATCCCTTTTGTTTCATGGAAACTTACCGTGAAATTTTTTTATTGGATGTCGTTTGAATAAGTTGCTATTTGATCAATCGTCTTCTTAGTAAGGTGTTGCAATACAAATCTCCTACAGAAATGCTCCTTGGCCGGTCGATTAATCTCTCTCATTTCCATGTATTCAGTAGTGCGCTATGTTCACACTTCATTGATAAGTAAATTAGACCCTCGTGCACACAAATGTCTTTTTTTTTTTTTTTTTTTTTTTTTTTTTTTTTTTTTCTATTGTTAAAAAAAGGCTATAAATGCTTCGATCCTTCCACAAAAAAGAAATACTTAGTTCTTGGAATGTTATGTTTGATGAAACTCACATGTATTTTCTTTCGTGGGATCAAATTATAGGGGAGAATAGTGATGACAATAGTAACAACTATGATTACAGTGGATTTGATATAGAATTTGCTCCATTACCAATTGTTTCTAAGGATTTGGTGATTAATGAGAGGCAAACAAATGGGAGAGACACTTCTAATCAAGACACAGCTTCTTTAGTTCCTGATCCTGTCTATTAAACAGCTCTAGTTCGTTGATCAACTCAAGCTTTTCAGCCCTCAACTCGTCTTCGGGATTTTGTCACCTATCAGTTGTCTACGGCCTATCCCATACATGTTTATGTTTGTTATGACTACATCTCTCTAGAGTTTTCTAGCTTCTTATCAGCTATAAATACAAACATTGAGCCTGCAAACTTTCTTGAGGTGCAACAATCAGCTATGTCGAGAAAGGCCATGGATGAGAAATTCCAAGCTCTTAAAAAAAAAAAAAAAAAATAGACTTGAGATATTATTCCTTCATCTATTGGAAATCGTCCCGTTGGTTGTAGACGGATTTATAGGATCAAGTACAAAAGTAACAATTTAATTGAAAGGTACAAAGCTAGATTTGTGGCCAAGGGATACACCCAAACATACGGAGTAGACTATAAAGAAACATTTGCTCCTGTAGTAAAGATGAATACTATCGAAGTTTTCATGTTAGTTGTTGTCAATTATGATTGATCTCTATTCCAATTGGACGTTAGGAATGTGTTCCTTCATGGAGAGCTTGGAGAAGTGTATATGGGTCACACCTCGATCCTCGGGCACGCACTCATCTCTCATCTGGTCGATATAATAGCGATGTCCCAGGATGCATCGCCGAACCATTCATTTTAATACGTATGCGGAAGCATATAAATAATCCCCAGACAATAAACCAATGGGATAAGAAAGTAGGACTACACTTTTTTTTTTCCAACCAAATGGCCTTTTATAAATAAATAGGTTTAAATACCATATCGGGCTGTTTACAAAATATCGGCTTAATAATAAAAGGGAACTGTCCTATGACCCACTGGTCGGACACGTTTGCTGATTCTTCGGCCTCCACCTTCCCACACTTTGGGGTTCTTGGTCCTCCACCAACACCATCTAAGGACCTAAAAATGGTTATACAATAACTAGTAAAACAATGTCTCAGCAAGTTCAACCCCCTAAAACTCGATTAGGAAGCCAATATGCCATAAAGGTTACCTATGCACAACATGGGTCAGAGGACTTATCTTGGCCTTAGATTCCACCTGCAATTTAACACAGTTCGAATAGGCATCCAATCAACCACCACAGATTGAAACATCGATCAATTGATCTAGTTTATTTCATGTCAATCAGATCATTTCCCAGTCATTTTAATCCATACTATGCAATCTCCAAGATGATATATATCTAGTTATCGAGCCACGTGCATTCTCAAAGGCGATGTACTTGGTCACCGAGTCACGTGCATTCTCAAAGATGATATACTTAGTCACCGAGCCACGTGCATTTTCCAAGGTGACGTATCTAATCACTGAGCCACATGCATTCTCTAAGTTGATGTACCCAATCAACGAATCACGTGCATTCTCTAAGATGACACACTGGTCACCAAGCCATGTAATATAACATTCTTTCTCACCTTTTATCATACCTGATAAAATATCGTGTGTGGGTACATGGTCGGCCTTAGTCAAAATACAATGATTTTGCTTTCCACAAATCCCACCATTTTCTGTAGTCCACCAAAATATTTTTGGCTCTGTCAACCGATGCCCGGTTATTTTTCAATCAATTACCAAAATTAATTAATTTAGGAACAAATCCTAAAATCACAATTAATTTAATTCAGCTTAAATTAAAGTTCGAATAAATAAACAGAGAGTACCACGATAATCAGCATAAAATTCTGGTCACTGACCATCCCGGTTGAATTTTCGGAAAATAAATAAATAAATAAATAATTACGGAAAATATTACATAAATGCCAATAAATCTAATTTAGGCCCGTAATGCCTAATTGGAAGCTGAAAAGGACTCGAAAAATTTCCGAAGTTCGTTTGATAAATACTAGAATCTATCTACTTGCTAATTGCACTAACCATTTGCCTAACATGTATTGACAAGGCACTAAATTAATTCACCTAATCTTATCTATCCACCTAAGTACATTTAAGTAAATCTAATCAACCCATAAACATCATTAGTCTACTAAGCGAGGTTTAGTGAGTTAAACTTACTTGTTTGACAAGTGGTTCGGTGCCAAAACAACGGGAATGTTGTGGGGCTCGACTTTCCTCAAGGCTGGCCTGGCAACCGAAGCTCGAAACCACCTCAAAATGGGCCTAAAACTTGCTGGAAAACCCACCAACAAGCTCTCTATTTGCTACTGCAAAAGAGAGGAAACAAGGTTCGTTGAGGCACACGAGGACCGAGATGGGCTTACGGAGTCTCGGCGGCCAATGGCGAGGACTTACGATGGTCGGAGGTGGGCCATGAAGTCTTAAACTCCTTGTTGGTTCGGTTTCTACTTCTATTCTTGCTGGACAGAGGAAAACCAAGGCTGAATGGCGAAGAAAGAGCTCCGGTGAGTGGGTGGTCAGCAACCAACAGCGCCTAGGGGTCAAGAGGGTCTTGTTGGAGGTTAGGATGGGCAAATGAAGAGCTAGAATGGGAGAAAAATGAAGAAAAATGCAAAACAGGCGGACCAGCGGGCGGACCGATGGACCGGCGATCGGTGGCTTGCGACGGCCGTACGGGACGGTCGACGATTCCATTCGAGGTGAGATCAGGCTCTCTGGAACGGTCTGGATGTGCTGGTCATGGTGATGGGTGGATCGGGGGTAGATTCGCACGGGAAGTTGACTTTCACTCGGATCTTTGGCGAAAGGTCGGCTGAAGCAGAAACTGGCAGAAGTGAAAACAGAGGAGGAAAACGGTCTAGTGGTAGTTCCAGCGTACGTGTGACGGCCAAGGGGGATGAGCTGGGGGCTTTCTTTGGTTCTTTGAAACTCAAGATGGACAACAACAATAAAGAAAAGAGCTGGTTCAGGGAGAAAGAGGGAGAGATAAGGGGACAAGGGGTCCATAAGCTCAAATCTTCTCTTCCATGGTCTCCTTGACCATCCACCACCACCAGCATCTCCTTGGCTCTCCTTAAGCCACCAATGCACCTTTCTAGAAGCTTGAAATGGTCAAAATATGGTGGGGGTGGGGGACATACGAATTTGCAAGGGAAATGGCACAATTTGGACTTCAACCCTCTCTTGATTCGATCCAATTTGGCTTTGATAGTTTCAATTAACATCTCAATGATTAAATTTGTATTTTTCCTCACTAATTGATCTCACTTGCTTCCCAATTGCGAAATCAAAAACGATCCCGGCCTTTTTTTGGACAAAAACGGCCCTAGGATGACTTTTTTCCAAAAAGTCTCTGGTTGCAGAAAAATCTTCTGAGACTGAGTCGACGCTCCTAGAATTTATTGTGACATGACGGAATCTTCAATTTCTGAAATCGAATTCAAATTCACGGTTAATTTCGATTCGGCGCGTTTTTAGTGTGACCTAGGCTACTGGGTAATTTTCAGAACTTTTCAGTGCAAATGACCCATGGTCGATTTTCTTTGAGCCACAATGAACTCACTCGACACATTGGCGACTCTCGGTTGTCGTGAAAATCTCAATGTTTCAATTACGGGCACAGGGTACCCAAAACGACGGAAAATCGGTCTAGTATCGATCGACAAGAATTTTGTAATTAGGTGGAATCACCCACACTTTGATCACACATTTCAGTCGAATCGACCTATCTCTGATCTTTGATCGATTTTGACAATATCGTAATGACCCTTACAAACTAGCACGGTCAAGCAGTCGATTTCTGGTCGAATTCTCAAGTCTATTGTATTAAAATCTCTTAATGACTTCCCAAGATAGTCTATTTATCTCACGAGTGATCGGCTCTGAAAAAATAGCACTATAAGTGCGTTGATGAAAGGCCCGATTTATTCAATTGAAAACATGATTGAAAATTCAAGATGTCACAATATGGACCTCCTTCTAGGTCACCTCTTAGAAAATCAAGGATTTGTTTGCAAACTTAAGAAGGCAATATATTGTCTCAAGCACTCATCTCGAGCATGGTATGGAAAGTTGAGTACTGCCCTTATGATGTTTGGGTTTAAAATGGGTAAGTCCAACCATTCTCTATTTGTTAAGAAAAATTCTAAAGGAATTGTAGTAGTATTAAGTTATGTTGATGACATAGTCATCACTGGTGATAATTTACAAGAAATTAAAACTCTACAAAATTATTTGCATGAAAAGTTCAATATCAAGGATTTGGGTTGATTGCAATATTTCCTTAGAATTGAAATTGCCACCTAGTAAAGGATTATTTCTCTCAGAGAAAATATGCATTAGATCTGTCAAAGGATTAACAGGAAAATTGGGGGCCAAGCTTGTAGAGTCTCCTATGGACTTTGGGAGCAAAGTGATAAAAAATGCTACTCCTCTTAAATATTTTGTCCAGTTTCAAAGATTAGTTGGTCGGCTAATTTATCGGATTATCACCTGTCCCGACATTTCATGTGCCGTTAGTTTTGTGAGCCAATATATGCATGCTCCTATTGAAGGTCACAGGGAGATTGTCGACCATATATTGAGGTATTTGGAGTCATGTATAGGACGTGGCAATCGTAAGAAGAAACATAGTCACACGGAGGTTGTAGGATATGCTGATGCTGATTGGGCTAGTAGTCCCATTGATAGGAGATCCACCACTGATTTTTGTACTCTTGTGGGAGATAATCTCATTAAGTTGAAAAGTGAAAAATAGAGTGTGGTCGCTCATTCAAGTGCCAAAGCAAAATTTAGAGTTATAAAATCGCCACATGTGAATTGATTTGGTTTCATTTTCTATCGGGTGACTTGGGTCTTGAAGGACCTTGTGCTCATATGAAGCTAATTTGTGATAATCAAGTAACAATACATATTGCACCAAATCTAATCTTCCACAAAAGAATAAAACACATAGAAATTGATTGTCATTTTGTTTGAAAAAAAATTCAGGACAAAACTATCAAGATTCCTTATGTTCACAGCAAAGGACAACTTGTTGGTGTGTTTACTAAACCCCTTTCTAAAGGAGTATTTCAATAAATTTTGGCCAAGTTGACCTCAGAAAGTATCTTCGTCCCAACTTGGAGGGGGAGTGTTGGTGGGATAAACTTGTCAAATCATGATGAGATTGAGGATAAGATCAAATATGTAATAGCTGTATTTATCATTAAAAATCACAAGCTATGTTTAGCAACTATGATGTACTCTTCTTTATTAAAGGAGAATGAATCTCTCCCAAGAAGCTAAAAAAATATAGGGATTTCCACCGTGGATGTAGGCTTTCAAGAAATTTTTTCTTGGTCGACCGGACCACATAAAACCTTTGTACATCTTTCCATCTCTCTGTCTCTTTCATCTTCCTATTAACGCGCTATGCCCAGCAATAATCAGTCAATATAAACTAACCACGATTAGGTGAATTAACATAAATGGAACAAGAAAATCCTAACCGTGATTAGAGAATTAGGAGGAGGTTCTCAACGAACGAAACCGATCAATTTGTAACCTTCAATCTCATAAATAACATACTCAAATTTGAGTCAATTTCGTCAATGTTTGGCCTTTCACTCCAAACAGCAAAGTTGCGGCTCTCTTTGATTTTTCTTCTCCCTTCGTTCAGGTGGGGGGCACGATTTCCTCTCTCCTCTGTTGGGCGCGTCACGAAGCAGTCCCTTTCTTTTCTTCTTTTTGACTTCGACTCTTTCTTTCCCTTTTTCTCTTTTTATTTAATGTCAGCTGGGCCCCACGAGAAGCCTACGCATCCTCCCTGTTTTATCTTAATTTACATTTGCTTGGACGACGCCATTTAGTTCGTCAGCTCTCAGCGACGCGACGGCTATAAAACACGGATAGAATTAGGACAGAGGCGTGAAGATACTCGTGCCGCCAGGTGTTCTGTTTCTTGGCGATCGGAACGACGTGAAATCGAATTGAAGTCATGGGCTGCTTTTGCTGCAGAGGTCTCAAGGAGACGACGAAGAGAACGAAGCAACCCACTGAGACCCCCGCTCACCGACGCATTTATAGCTGGTTATCTGGCAAAAGGACCGACGTCCACAGAGACGGCGGCATGCCCGTTCTTGCTGGTGCAGGCGCTGCTGCTGCGGTCACGTTTATTTACCGTGCTGATGCCGGTGGTTGCTGTGGTTGCGGTGCAGGAGGTTGCGGGGGAGGGTGCGGCGGCGGCAGTGGTTGCGGTGGCTGAACTTTTCTGTTTGTTGCCGGAATCGGCGCATGTATTTTATACTTAGGACAGATGTTTACGTAACGACTGGAGTTGGACATAAAAATAATATCAGAGCAAGTGTACCATTTAAATTTCATTTTCCCCTTCTTTTATCCTCGAAAGTGAGAAAACTATTACGTATGATGCTTCCGCCATGTTAGATCAAACTTATCGGAACCATCATTTGTGTAGACCTTGGGACTGATGCCCCGTGATTAATGGTTCCATTGTTTGTGGTCTGTATGATTTAAATATAATGTAAGTCAGCTAACTCTGATCAAGAAAAATATGATTGATCGTCTAATATATTCAGCATGAACTTTGGCTATTTCGTCCTAATACCTACTTTTGTGGTTTTATAATCTGCCGTCCGCGCAGACGATGTGGAGAGTTAGTTTTTAATAAAACAAAATCTCTCTATACTTTCAATTTGGGACAGTTCTATCGTCTTACGAGAAATAGATTTTCGAATTATAATGGATTGTAGTTCCTTTATATGGACTTTATTATCAAAGAAACAGATCATTATCAAAGAAACAGATTCCACGTATATAATATCGTAATCAAGAGTTGAGAGAGAATAGAGCAAGCTGGACAGAAGCCAATTTGAGAGAGAAGTGAGCTCGCGCGAGAGATAAATAGTGAGAGGGAGAGAAGGAGGGAGAAAAACAAAACTTGAGCATGCAGCTAAAGTTGAAATTCTAGTACGTTGTTCGTGGTGATGTATGCAACGTGTCGACTGGCGCCAATCGCTGGAAAGCCTCTTCCATCCGTGCATTTTCGACATTCTCGCTCTATGAGAACCGGTCGTACTTTTCTCTATATTACTGTAATCCATTTAGTCATGATAAGCTTATCGTTGCTATGATCGAAGATAGTTATCATGACGGTATGTCGTGTCACCTTTAGTGGAACTAGATATTTAGACAAGGCCTGTTGTAATCTCACTATGTACATTGGAGCGATTTGCGAGTTGAAATGTTGAAGTTTTGATTGTCTGATTGTCTATTACACTAGACTATTGCTTATTGTGCTAATTAAATTTTCGCCATGCACAGTTTAAGGTGCTCACAGCCAGGTCTTTTGTCAACAAGGTAGTATCAAAGCGTTGGTAGTCATAACAGGTGTTTTGCCTTGAAGATTGAAATAATAAGTTACTCCAAGTTCTGCTCCTAAGGTTTGTTAAGAGCGTGCAATAGAAACCAATATTTTCACTTCAGAAAATCGCCAAGAAAGTCCTGATCTGAGTTCGTTAACATGTCCTGATCTGAGTTCGTTAACATATCCAATTGTGACGTAGAGGAAGATATGCTTGGAAATGATTCCAAAAGATAGTGTTTATTTTGAATAATGAAGTGCATATTGCAATATCTTAGGTACCTATTTATAATGAGGTCGTCATCTAGGAAATAACTAAGTAACTGAAATCGAATAACAAAATTAAGGAAAAGATATTGATAAAAGGGAAAGTTATCAAAACACAACTCAAAAATATGCAAATGTCCGAAATCTGTGACATCTTGAAAATCAAGGAAAACACGTGAATCAAATATCGTAACCCATTTGTAATTTCGAAGATCACACAATCCTCTTTAATTTGTGGGATCGCCTGCTCTTATGGCGCTCCAATATTTTCATAAAAACATTTGCATGTTGTTCTACATCAGTCTCCTCCACTTCAGAAGAGGACTATCTAGAGGATAATACTCAAATAGGTCCACTACATTGAATGTCGGGGACATGTCGAGGTCACTAGAAAGATCAACAACATAGACATTATCATTGATTTTCTTCACGATTCAACATGTGCCAACTTTCTTGTGCTTCAGCTTGTTATATGTACCAACAGGAAGCCATTCCTTGTGGAAGTAGAACATCACTTCGTCACCCTCAACAAATACTTTGAGGAGACAATGTTTATTTGCAGCAGCTTTGTAAATAGTAATGGAAGCTTCCAGCTGTTGTTTCACACCCTCTTATATCTCTTGTAATTTTGTTGCTAAGTTGTCAGCTGCAACACTATATCCTAGGACTTTGGGCAAAGGCACGAGATCCAGTGTATGTTGTGGTGTTCGCCCGTACATGACCTTCAATGGAGACTTGCTTGTGGAGCGGTTGATGGTGTTGTTAAAAGTGAACTTAGCGGGAGCAAGATACTGGTCCCATTGCTTTGGCATGTCACTACAAAGACACTGAATAATATCCACAATAGTACGATTGATGACTTCAATTTGACCATCAGTTTAAGGATGGAATGAGTTGCTCTACTATAAATCCGTCCTAAATAAACACTATAGGGTCCTCTAAAAATGACTAAGGAATTTGATGTCACGATTGGAGGTGATAGTTTTGGGCACACCATGTAAATGAATTACTTCTTGAAAAAAATAAACTCACTACATGGGAAGCATTAGAAGTCTTCTTGCAATGGATAAAGTGTGCCATCTTTGTAAACCTGTCCACTACCACAAAACAGAATCCATACCTCATTGGGTTTGGGGAAGCCCTAACAAGATATCCATTGAAATGTCTATCCAAGATCCAGAAGGAATAGGCAGAGGGGTACAAAGACCAGTGTTCTAAGAGTGGCCTTTGGCAGTCTGACAAATTTAGTACCTTTTCACAAATTGCCAAACATCCTGTTTCAATTGAGACCAATAATACCGCTCTTCAGCTAGGGCAACAATTTTGTCCCGCCTAAAATGTCCTCCAAGGGAGCCACCATGCAGCTCTCAAATAAGCTCAAAGAGCTGCGAGGAATGCACAACCTGTTGGAAAAGAATACAAATTTGTCCCAAATGATCATGTCGTCATGAGAACCTGTTGCAAAACATTTCTCCCCAATGTCTTGAAAATCTTCATCATTGGCATAAAGAACACAGAGGTGGTCAAAGCCCACAATGTTAGTGCACATGATGACAAGCATTGCAGCACGACGATTAAGTGCATTGGTGACTTTGTTCAAGTGGCCTGTCTTGTGTCAAGCACGGAATTGAATTGCTCCAAAAAGGAGACCCAACATCCATCCATTTGATTTAGATGCTTTGGCTCTTGATATACTTGAGTGCTTGATGGTTAGTGTTACGGACAAACTCATGCTGATAAAGATAGAGCTGCCAATGCTTGATAACTCATAATACATCAAAATACTCCTGCTCATTGGTAGACCATTGCTTGTGAACATCATTAAGTTTCTTGCTAAAAAAAGCAGTAGGCTTACCTTCTTGGGAGAGAACAACACCAATGCTTATGCCAGAGGCATCACAGTCCAGTTCGAATACATTTCGAAATTTGGGAGCATCAGTATTAGTGCCATGGAAAGTTTTCTTTGATGAGAGCAAAGCTGGCTTCTGCTTCATCACCCTAGTGAAAATTTTCTTTCTTCAAGCACTTAGTGATTGGGGCATAATAGAACTAAAATTTCGAATAAAGCGTCGGTAAAATGTCGCAAGCCCGTGGAAGCTACGCACCTCCTCAACGATCTAGGGAGCCGGCCAGTCGCGAATGGCAGCTACCTTCTCTGAATCAACTTGAAGGCCTTCTGCTTCGACAATATACCTTAAGAAACAGAGCCGATCGGTCATGAAGCTACATTTCTTCAAGTTAATGTACAATTGGTTCGTCTACAAGGTCGATAAGATGTCCCTTAGATGCTCCATATGCTGTTGGTCATCTGGACAATATATGAGAATATCATTGAAATAGAACACCATAAACTTGCCAATGAAAGTTTTGAGGATTTGAGTCATCAAATGCATGAAGGTGCTAGGTGCGTTGGTGAGGCTAAACGGCATAACAAGCCACTTGTACAAACCTTCACTTGTTTTAAAAACTGTTTTCCATTCATTGCCAGGGCGAATGCATACCTAGTGGTATCCACTACGTACATCGATCTTTATAAAGACTTTTGATCTCGCAAATCGGTCGAGCATGTCATTTAGGCGAGGGATTGGGAATCGGTACTTGAAGTAATCCGATCAATTGCCTGGCTATCAATGCACATACACATGGTTCTGTCTTTCCTTGGAGTGAGGAGTGTAGGGACTGCACCATAGCTCATGCTTTCGTGCAAGAAGCCTTTTCAAAGAAGTTCTCCTACTTGGTCTTGCAAAATATGGTTGTCCTTCTGATCATCTAGTAGTGCGGCAAATTAAGGAGGCTCGCTTCTGGAAGAAAGTCAATCTCATGTTGGATATCCCTCAAGGGGGTAATCTAACAGGTAGAATCTCTAGGATAACGTCGTTGAATGCTTTGAACAAGGGCTAAATAGTCTCATGAATGTGAATAATAGCTTGTTGATTGCCTTTCTCCATAGTCAAGTACATGCCATCGCATTTACGGACGTTTAGCACAATCCCTACACTTTGCTTCTTTGGGACTTGGGGACTGTTACTTGTTGGTTTCAAAGTAATCTTCATCTGTTTCTATACAAAAGAGTAGGTGTTCTCTCGAGCCTTGTGGGTAATATCAACGCCGTACTACCATGGTTGTCTCAACAGGACATGGCATGCATCCATCTCCACTACATCACAAATAATAATGTCCTTATAGGACTATCCAATTGAAATAGGTAAACGACATACTTGCGTCACCTTGAGTTCAACCCCTTTACGAATCCACCCAATTGTATAAGGGTAGGGATGTGACTCTGTCTTTAGTTATAAATGGTCCACTAGGGTTTTGGACACTATGCTCTCACAACTTCCACTATCAATGATGACATCATAGACTTTGCCGTTAATGGTACAATGGGGAAGGAAAATATTATATAGTTGCATGCCCTCTCTTTGCGAGGCAAGCAAGAGTCGCCTAATGACATAGTTGACATGCTCACCTTTTTCATCCTCCACTTCTTCCTTATTAACCCAGTCATCTTCGTATATATCATCACCGTGCTTGACAACATTGGCCATCTTCCGCCATGGGCAGTCACTTGAATGATGTCCCATTTCATTACACTTGTAGCATTTGACTGGTGGCAGCTTAGCGTACGGGTTTTGTGCATTATGATTGGCGTTACGGTTGTTTGTGGTGATTGGTTTCTTGGGCACCCCAGTAGTATTCCCTAGAATTTGGTTCATAGTGCTGGTTTGCTGGTTGGAGGATTCCGAAACATTTAGTTGTCTTCACCTTCCAAAAGATCCTCGAGCAGAATAATTGTTAGCTTGATTAATGGAGCTAGTTCTCTCTAATTGCATCTCGACCTTTTGGGCCATCTCTTGAGCATCCTCAACGAAGAACAAATGATGTAGTGAAACATGGTCTTGAATATTAAGATGCAAATCATTAATGTACTTAGCGGTCCGTTATGCCTTTGACTTAGGTAGGTTGTTATGGGTGGAAAGTCAGAGAAACTCCTCCGTGTAAGCTTGGACTAATAGGCTTAGTTGCTTTAATTGTTCATAATTGATTGGGAGGAACCGAACCTTCAACATTTCCTTCATCTAATTTCACGTTCGGATGGAAGCTTTTCCTTGTTGAAGTCAGTTCAGTTGTGTTTGCTCCCACCATGTTGAGGTGCCGCCCTTCAATTTGTATGCCACCAATTTTATTTGGCGATCCTTTTCAATCCCCATGGCATCGAAGAATTTCTCAACTTCCTAAAGCCAATCCAAAAGTCTTCAATATTCAAATTGCCATTGAAGGTCAGAAGGTCAACCTTAAGTTGATGTTGCTTGGGGTCTTGTCGATATCCCTTGTTCCAGTGGCCTCCACAAATAGGCCCATCCAGGAACTCTTCTTCTCCTTCAGAGTCCTCGACATAGGCTTGTCGCCTCCGTCGGGGATTTGCCCCACGTTCCACAATTGTTTTTGGATCTTGAGCAGGCTGAGCACGTTCGACCAGAAGATTACTGAGTGTGGGTTGGTAGACAAACGTTGGAGGCGACAAGTAATCCTTGAAACCTCCGTTCAGTTTGCTTCGCAAATTGGTTGAACTCATCCCATGTAATAGGCTCGTTTCTACGGCCTTCAGCTATGGGGAGATAGTCATTAATGTTATTAGCCATTGTCACAGGAGAGACCTACTCTGATACCAAATGACATAAAGGAAGATATGCTTGGAAAGGATTCCAAAAGATAGTATTTATTTTGAATAATGAAGTGCAGTTACAATATCTTAGGCGCCTATTTATAGGGAGGTTGCTATTTAGGAAATAACCAAATAACTGAAATCGAATAATAAAATTAAGGAAAAGATATTGATAAAATCGAAAGTTATCAAAACGCAACTAGAAAATCTGCAAAACGTGTTTGAAATATGTGATATCTCGAAAATCAAGGGAAACACGTGAATTAAATATCGTAATTCATTTGAAATTTCGAAGATCACGCAATCCTTTTTGATTTGTGAGATCGTCCGCTCTTATAAAGCTCCAATATTTTCATAAAAGCATTTACATGTTGTTCTACATCACATTGGGACCATAGGTGCTTTCACTTTAGTCTCTTACTTTTGTCAAGAGATTTCTCTCTTCAGATATTTACTAAATATTAATACAAATTGAGAGCACATGGGCAGTTGCATCTGGTGGTGATGTAATTGTTCACTATGCTTATGGTTATGTTAAATCTTATAAAGCCAGGACTGTACATGGGCAGTTGATTCGGCTGCCTCGTTCTTGGTACTTTAGGCTCCCTCGATCGGGATGATAGAAATTTCTTTACTACATAACCAACTAACGGGCACTAAGCATGATATAAATTTTAAAAAAATAAAATAAGTGGAGTTATGTTTGATCGTTGGATCGCAGACAAGTACGTTATGCACATATTTTTTATATGTTTGATTGTTTGATTGGGATATATATATTTTGTTCGGATATGTGGGGTATAATCAATAAATGAAATATAATCAATATTGTAGTATAATTGATGCCAAAAGAAAACTTCGTTTTACAATTAGAAATGTTCTAAAGTTACGGGTTCACCAAATTTAATGTAGTGGACATTGATAGCACAGACAATCGAACTGTTTATAATTTTCTGGAAAGGGGTGGTCTAGACATTGTATAAGTAAAGTTTGGAAAATAGGACACGAAACGTCCTTATTAATCCGTTGACCGAGCCAAAAATAAGTAAAAACCATCAACTTTTGCCCGAAGTTACGCACGCGGGACGGTGAGGTTTTCCATGGATTTACGTCACAAAGGACAGAAAAGCACACTTTCCCGGAGATGAAGAGAAAATATGAAGTGGACTTTTGGCCGATAGACGATCTTGATGTGACTGGTTTAGATTGATGCGAGTACTTAAGTTTCCTTCGTAAGGACTCATCAATTCAGAGAATCTTCACGATTTATGACTCAAGTCGCTTAGACATTTTCCGCCGAAGTTTCAGAGGAAACAATCCAAACATCCTCCCTTCGACTCTTCTTAATGAGAAGTTGTTCTTACGAACAATAACTTCGTCAACTTTAGGCGACGCGACGGCCATAAATAGGGGATTGAGAGAGAGCTATGAACGGACTCGTGCTATTGTATCGTCTTTCATTATAACGTGCGAAAGCTACTTTATATTCCAGTCATGGGCTGCTTTTGCTGTGGAGGTCGTAAGAAGACGAAAGCCAATCCACCCACCGCGACAGGCACCCGGCCATCCACTTATCAAGGCGGAGCTCCCAAGAAGAGGGGTGACAGGGATGATGGGATGACGGTTATTGCTGGTGCGGGCGCCGCCGTAGCGGCCACAGCTGCTGCAGCCACTATTTATTCTATTACCAGTGGTGGTGGCGGCACTTGTGGTGGAGGTGGAGGAGGATGTGGTGGAGGCGGCGGAGGATGTGGCGGCGGCTGCGGTTGCTGACTATTCATAGCCTGTGTCGTTTTTACTTGTTATAGGGAGTTCACTATTATGCCGAATATTTGTTGTTAAGAAATGTAAGTTTTATACTTTCACGTAGGATGAATATATAAATAATTTTTGTTATTGTACGTGAAAAGAAATAATGTGAGTGCAAATTTAATGATATGAGGTGTACAAATTGAAGGATGGCATTTGGCTTAACACTCTGGTTCCAAAGTAGATACTGCTAATGTAGCCAGTGGAGGCAGAGGTTGCAGCGGCGGCAGTGGGGGAAGCGGAGACAATGGTGGCGGTGGCGGCGGCGGTTGTTAGAAGTTGTCATTAGTATGTTTATGTAGCTCATAAAATAATGTGGCTTTGTTATATTACTCTAGACCTATATATTTGTGTACTTCTTGTCGTATTTACTTATGATATAGAATTGATGTCATTTCTGATTCTTTTGGAGATAATAATACAGATTGTAACAGCCCTATACGCTATACCAGAGCATGTGCATGCAGATACACTGAAGTCCACCTTAATTTTTTCGAAAGCTGGATCAGATGAACGCAAATATATTTATACCCATTATTTATGTACCCTTCTGCTACCTCTTTCATCAAATATTGACATGTGTCCAATTTACTTTGGACCTCAACATATCTTATTAGTTCTCCACCAAAAACTTTAAGGTTGTACATTTAACTTTTTCTGACAACTCTCTCCATTGAGACCCCACCACCAGCCTGCTCCTGCTGCCGCCACCATGCTGGGCGTTGCGAAAATGATCGCCGGAGCCCATGCGATCAAGTCACCATGCCATCGTCCACCAACCCCTCGATCAGTTCGATTAGCTAAACGTCTTGCATGTACGGTTTGGTTGGAATCCTCGTATTGGATCATAAGACAATCCAGCCAAAACCCAAGTCAATCGAATTGAATTGGAGTAAATTGAAGAATTGGGTTTTTACTTTTAGTAAAAATTTTAGAAAAGCAAAGTTTCTGAGGAAATAAAACTAACGAGTTTATTGAAATCTAGCCACCTTTTTCCAATGGTTTATGGAACTGCGGCGAGCTAAATCAGATCATCTTAACAATTGTTCATTTCAAGTTCTTTATATTCCAAACGCCGGTGGGGATTGTTTTAAGTTTTTGCTAATTTCAAGTTCTCTTTGATTTCCCCTCCTCTGCTGGACACACCGCGAAGCAGCCCCTTTCTTTCGTTCTTTTTGACTTCGACTTTCTTTTCTCTTTTCTCTTTTCCTTTTTCTATTTGATGTCAGCTGGGCCCCACAAGAAGCCAACGCATGCTCCCCCTGTCTTATTTTAATTCACATTTGCTTGGACGACGCCATTAGTTAGTTCGTTAGCTCTCAGCGACACGACGGCTATAAAAGAACAGATAGAATTAGGACACGGGCGTGAAGATACTCGTGCCACCGGGTGTTCTGTTTCTTGGCGATCGGAACGACGTGAAATCTAATTGAAGTCATGGGCTGCTTTTGCTGCAGAGGTCTTGAGGAGACGACGAAGAGAACGAGCAACCCACTGCGACCCCCGCTCACCGACGCATTTATAGCTGGTTATCTGCCAAAAGGACCGGCGTCCACAGAGACGGCGGCATGGCCGTTCTTGCTGGTGCAGGCGCTGCTGCTGCGGCCATGTTTATTTACTCTGCTGATGGCGGCGGTTGCTGCGGTTGCGGTGCAGGAGGTTGCGGTGGCTGAACTTTTCTGTTTGTTGCCGTAACCAGCGCATGCAATTTATATTTTTATTTAGGACAGACGTTTATGCAAAAATTGGAGTTGGACATAAAAATAATATCAGAGCAAAATAGTTCTATTTAAATCTCATTTTCCCCTTCTCTTATCCTCAAAAATGAGAAAGCTGCTATATATGATGCTTCCGTCAAGTTAGATCAAACTTATCCGAACCATCATTCGTATGGTTCCATAGTTTGCAGTCTATATGATTTAAATATCATGTAATTTAGTGGTGGCCTTAAGTTTTATGTCATTTAAACTAATTCCGATCAAGAAAAATATGATTGATCATCCAATAGATTAACCATGAAATTTGGCTATATCATCACTGGTTTCATCACTGATGCCTTCTTTCGAGGTTTTATAATGTGCTGTTCGTGTTGACGGCATTGAGAGCTAGTCTTTAATAAAAAAAAAAAAAAAAATCTCTCCATACTTTCAATTTGGAATAATTCTATCGTCCTCTAAGAAACAGATTTTCGAGCTATAATGGGTCGCAACTCCTTTTGACGGACTTCATGATCAAACAAACTGATTTCACGTTTATAGTGTCGTAATTAGGAGTTGAGAGAGTATAGAGGAAGCTGGACAGAAACCAATTTGAGAGAAAAGTGACCTCGTGCGAGAGAAAAATAGTGAGAGGGAGAGAAGGGGGCAGAAAAACAAAACTTGAGCGTGCAGCTATGTTCATCAAGAATCTGGTGGTGATTTCAATGATGATATTCTATTATGTTGTTCGTGGCGATGTGTACAACGTGTCAAGCAGCGCCAATTGGAAAGCCTCTTCCATCCGTGCATTTTCGACATTCTCACTCTATGAGAACTGGTCGTGCTTTTCTTTATACTATTGTAATCCATCTAGTCATGATATACTTATCGTTGCTGTGATCTAAGATAGTTATCATGATGGTATGTTGTGTCACCCCTAGTGGGACTAGATAAGGCTTGTTGTAATCTCTCTCTGTGCATTGGAAGTTTTTGGCTAGCTTGTTTCGTGGTTTTTCCCCAGTTGCAATCTGCGAGTTGAAATATTAAAGTTTGCATTGTCTGATTGTCTATTACATTCGACTAGTGGTTATTGTGCTCATTTAGTTTTCGCCATGCACAGTTCAACGTGCTTACAACAAAGTCATTCCTCGACAAAGTAATGTCAAAGCGCTGGTAATTGGAACAGATACTTGCCTCAAAGATTGAAATAATAAGTTATTCCTGAGGTTTGTTAGAAGCGCATAGTAAAAACCAATACTTTCACTCTAGAAAATCGCCAAAAAAGCCCTGATCCAAGCTCATTAACATATCTAATTGGGTTTATTTTTACTCAAAAACTTAAACCAATGGGTTATAAGTCAACTAGGATTATTCCCAATGAGTTATAAATCAACTAGGATTATTAATTGTTCTACAACACGTCAATGTTCTGACACTTTTTAACATGACTCGCACATGTATCCTAATAATTTCCCCTTGCGTGTGATGTCATCTGCACTCTTTAATTTAGGCATCTTTCTGCATCAACACGTCTCCACTTGAGTCTCCACTTTGTTGCGTGGGAGGACCACAACAAAAATACCCACATTCATTCTTGGTCTCTTTCACCAAACTAAATCATGAAGGCTGGCATTGGGACCACGCCCGCTTTCACTTTATAGTCTCTTGCGTTCGTTAAGAGATTTCTTCCTTTAGATATTCGCTATAATATTGATACACACTGAGAGTATATGGGTAGTTGCATTTGGTGGTGATGTAATCGTTCCCTATGCTTATTGTTGCGAAAAGCGAGCGATCGAACAATAAATAGATAGAAGAAGAAAATAAATCGGACACTGGATTTACGTGGTTCGGTCGTAAATACCTATGTCCACGGGGAGAGTAGCGACGAATTTCACTATAAATCAAGCGATATAAGGAAATTACACACTCGAGTCACTTAAATACTCTCTCGGTGTTTTTCAAGCCCCAATTACACCTAATAATGCACGCAGTATTTAGCCCCGAAATTCCTCAATAAATAATCTTTCAATCTCACAAAGGAATTATACGCAAATCTTACTACAAGATTTGATTGGCTACAAACACTAATTCTTCTTAGATGTAATTGCACGAACGAAAAATAACAAGCCCACTTTCAAGCACTCGATATTTGGAGCTTCAAGATTGCTTGCATCAACAATGGCGGAACACCAAGCACTCACACGGCACTTCAAAACTTTTTTTTTTTTTATGCACACCACATCCCACTAGAACGTGCATATATATGCACTTAGGGGTTCGTTCATTTCATGGAAAATATCATGTTTTCGAAAAACATTTTCCTAAAAGTCATTTTCCAGGAAAATGACTCTATTTTCCTAAGATTCGGCCAAAACCTAAAATTTGAGTGGAAAATATTTTCCACCGTTCATTAGCTCATTTAATACTTTGGAAAAAATTATCAAAAATTGAATTTTAATATTTTTAAATGACTAAAAAATTAATTTTATTAATTTTATTTTTTAAATGAATTTTTAATTATTTATATTTTAAAAAAATCGAATTTTTTTTTTTTCTTTTTTTTTTATTCTTTTCCTTCCTCCTTCCTCCTTCCTCCTCCTTCCGTTGCCGCCGCCACCTCCTTCCCGCCTAACGATGGCCGGTTGCCCCGCGATCGACCAAGACCCGGTGGCCGATCCGCAAGCTCGAGGCTCGGGCCGATCTCGCTTGAGCTCGCCGCGAGCCGCCGGGCTCGGCGAGCCGCGAGCTTGCTGGATCTCGGCAGCGAAGCTCGGGCTCACCTGGATCGGGAGCCCGAGCTCCGCCGCCAGATCCGGCGAGCTCGTGGCTTGCCACAGCCCGGCGAAGCTCGCTATGAGCTTGGGTGAGGCCCGAGCCTCTCCCAGCTCACCGGATCTGGCCACCGACGAGCTCCGCCCAGGCTGACGAGAGCTTCGCCTCACCCAATCTGGCGAGGCCCGATCTCGGCTCGCCAGATCGGGCAAGGTGGAGCCTCGCCGGCCATTGGCTTGCCGCCGGTCGCCGGCCGCAGCTCGGTTGGCCGGACGCCGCCGTGGCCGATTGGGCCAAAGAAGAAGATGAATAGGAAAGAAAGAAAAGAAAAGAAATTAAAAACTTGATTTAAAAAAAAAAAGAAAAAAAAGAAAGCATAAAAACAAAATGAAAATGTATTAATAAAAAAAAAGTAAGAGGGAAGAAGTTATGGAAAACGTTTTCCATTTTTCAAAAGTGGAAAATGTTTTCCTTACTTTAAAGGTTGTTTTTTCCAATTATGGAAAACATTTTCCTTGACTAGTTTATTTTCCGTGAAATGAACACCGGAAAATCCGGAAAACATTTTCCCGAAAGTCATTTTCCGTGAAACGAACGGACCTAGAATTCAAGCCAACTTCTGCATCAAATAATATCATATCTTTTATTTCCTTTTATTCTTTTTCTTATCCGTTGTTGTTTGACCGAGTTCCAGAAGCCCACACCTACTAGGATAGCTTGATTTTATTTCCTTTTCTGACACAAAGTCAGACTTCTTGAACTTGGATTCCAACGTAGCTTTGTTTCCGTAATCTACAAATTCATGACTTGATCTCTACCAATCAGCAACTTAAAGTCCAAATATCCACTTCCCTTTAATTTATCTTGGGTTCAGTTTCGTTCACGGACTCAAACTCAAGACATATTATAACACTTATGATTATGTTTAATCTTACAAGCTAGGACAATATATGGGCAGTTGAATCAGCTCCGTCGTTTTTGGTACTTTAAGTTTCCTCAATCGGGATGATAGAAATTTCTTTACTGCATAACCAACAGGCACTAAGCATGATAGAAATTGAAAAAAATAAAATAAAGTGGAGTTAAGTTTGACTGTAAAGTGGAGTTAAGTTTGACTGTTGGATTGTAGACAATTGCGTTATCTACATAAATATATTTTTATGTTTGATTGTTTGATTGAGGTATATATATTTTGTTCGGATACATGGGGTATATACCAATAACGAAATATAATCAATACTGTAGTATAATTGATGCCAAAAGAAAACTTCGTTTTACAATTAGAAATATTCTAAACTTACCAGTTCACCAAATTTAATGTAACTGAAGTTGATAGCACCAACAGTCGAACTATTTATAATTTTCTAGAAAGGGTTGGTCTAGACATTATATAAGCAAAGTTTGGAAAATAGGACACGAAACATCCTTATTAATCCTTTGCCGGAGCCAAAAATAAGTAAAAAATATCAACTTATGCCCGAAGTTTCGTGCGCGGGACGCTGAAATTTTCCATGGATTTACGTCATAAAGGACAGAAAGGGGCGTGTAGACTTTTAGCCGATAGACGATCTTGATGTGACGGTTTAGATCGATGCGAATATTTAAGTATTTTTCTTAAAGGACTCATCAATTCAGAGAATTTTCACGACTTTTGACTTGGTCAAGTCGCGTAGGCATTAAAAAAAAAAAAAAAAAAAAAAAAAAAAAAAAAGGTCGCGTAGGCATTTTCCGACGAAGTTTCAGAGGAGACGACCCAAACATTCTCCCTCCGACTCTTCCTAATGAGAAGATGTTCGCGCGAATAATAACTTCGTCAACTTTGGGCGACGCGACGGCTATAAATGGGGGATTGAGAGAGAGCTATGAACAGACTCGTGCTATCGTATCCTCTTTCATTATAACCTGCGAAAGCTACTTGAGATTCCAATCATGGGCTGCTTTTGCTGTGGAGGTCGTAAGAAGACGAAAGCCAATGCACCCACCGCGACAGCCGCCCGGCCACCCACTTATAAAGGCAGAGCTCCCAAGAAGAGTCGTGGCAGGGATAATGGGATGACGGTTATTGCTGGTGCGGGCGCTATTTATTCTAGTACCAGTGACGGCGGCGGCGGCGGCAGCGCTTGTGGTGGAGGTGGAGGTGGAGGTGGCGGTGGCGGCGGAGGCGGAGGTTGTGGCGGTGGTGGCGGCGGTTGCTAACTATTTATAGTCCACCTCATTTTTACTTGTCACAAGAAGTTCACTATTATATTGAATATTCGTCATTAAGAAATGTAAATTTTATACTTTCACGCAAGATGAATATACAATTAATTCTCGTGATTCTACATGAAAAGAGAAAAAATAAAGTGGGTCCAAGTTCAATAATTCGAGGGGTTACATCCTTTTAGTGCTAGTGGCATCATCATCAAGTGCAACAATTGCGGCAAGTAAATTTCGAAATAAGAGAGAGATTTGGGTGTGAATAATCACTGAATTACTTAACTTCAAATCTTTATACTTGATGCAATGCGATTGTATTCCAAGTAATTCTTCAATGGATTCTATCCCAGAGGATTCTAATGAGGGAATGTATTCATTTTTAATTTCATATATTAATGAAAAGCCAAAGTATCTTCTTCTTCTTTTTTTCAAGAAAATATTGCTTTGATGGGAATTTCCTAGATACTTGATGCTGAAAAGGTCAAAAGGTAACTGCGGCGAGCTATATCAGATCATCTCAACAATTGTTCATTTCAAGTTCCCTTCTATTTTTCTTCTCCCCTCTTTCGGGTAGGGAGCCCCGATCTCCTCTCTCCTCTGTTGGGCACGCCGCGTGCAGCCCCTTTCATTGGTTCTTCTTGACTTCGACTCTTTCTTTTCTCTTCTCTTTTTATTTGATGTCACCTGCGCTCCACAAGAAGCCAACGCATGCTCCCCGTCTTATCTTAATTCCCATTTGCTTGGACGACGCCATTTAGTTCGTCAGCCCTCAGCGACACGACGGCTATAAAACACGGATAGAATTAGGACCCAGGCGTGAAGATACTCGTGCCACCAGGTGTTCTGTTTCTTGGCGACCGGAACGACGTGAAATCTAATTGAAGTCATGGGCTGCTTTTGCTGCAGAGGTCTTGAGGAGACGGCGAAGAGAACGAAGCAACACACTGCGACCCCCGCTCACCGACGCATTCATAGCTGGTTATCTGCCAAAAGGACCGGCGTCCACAGAGACAGCGGCACGGTCCTTCTGGCTGGTGCAGGCGCTGCTGCTGCGGCCACGTTTATTTACTCTGCTGATGGCGGCGGTTGCTGCGGTTGCGGGGGAGGGTGCGGCAGCGGTTGCGGTGGCTGAACTTTTCTGTTTGTTGCCGTAACCGGCGCATGTAATTTATATTTTTATTTAGGACAGATGTTTATGTAACGACTGGAGTTGGACATAAAAATAATATCCGCGCAAGTGTAGTTACTATTTAAATCTCATTTTCCCCTTCCCTTATCCTCAAAAGTGAGAAAACTATTATGTAAGATGCTTCCGCCACATTAGATCAAACTTATCTGAACCATGATTCATGTGGTTCCATTATTTGCAGTCTATATGATTTAAATATCATGTAATTTAGTGGTGGCCTTTAAGTCTTATGTCATTTCCACCAATTCTGATTAAGAAAAATATGATTGATCCTCCAATATATTAAGCATGAATTTTGGCTATTTCGTCACTGATTTCGTCACTGATACCTTCTTTCGAGGTTTTATAATCTACCGTTCGTGCTGATGGTGTTGAGAGCTAATCTTTAATAAAACAAAATCTCTCTACCGTTCGTGCTGATGGTGCTGATTTCAATGATGAAATTCCATTTCGTTGTTCGTGGCGATGTGTGCAACGTGTCGACCGGCGCCAATTGTTGGGAAGCCTCTTCCATCAGTGCATCTTCGATATTCTCACTCTATGAGAACCGGTTGTACTTTTCTCTATACTATTGTAATCCATCTAGGCGTGATAAGCTTATCGTTGCTGTGATCTAAGATAGTTATCATGATTATATGTCGTGTCACCGCTGGGGGCTAGATAAGGCTTGTTATAATCTCGCTCTCCACATTGAAAGTTTTTGGCTAGCCTGTTCTGTGGTTTTTCCCCAGTTGCGATCTACGAGCTAAAATATTAAAGTTTGAATTGTCTGATTGTCTATTACATTAGGCTAGTGCTTATTATGCTCATTTAGTTTTTGCCAAGCACAGTTTAATATGCTCGCAACAAGGTAGTATCAAAGCAATAGTAATTGAAACAAATATTCGCCTCAAAGATTGAAATGATAAGTTATTTCAAGTTCTGCTCCTAAAATTTGTTAGGAGCACGCAAGGGAAACCAATACTTTCACTCTAGAAAGTCACCAAGAAAACCCAAATCCAAATCCGTTATTTTTATTCAAAAGTTTAGGTCAATAGGTCATAAAATTAATTAATATTATTAATTATTTTACACCATATCAATTCTCTAGCACTTTTTTAACACCACTCGCACACGTATCTCAACAATCTCCCCTCACGTGTGAAGTCATTAGCTTTTTTTAATTCAGGTTTTGCTGCATTGACATGTTTCCACTTGAATCTCCATTGTGTTGCGTGTGAGGACCACAACAATAATGTCCACATTCATTTTTGGTCTATTTTGCCAAATCGAATCATGAAGATGGCCATTGGGACCACGCACACTTTCACTTTAGTCTCTTATGTTTGTCAAGAGATTTTTCCCTTGAGCTATTTACTAAATATTGATACGCATTGAGAGTACATGGACAGTTGCATCTGGCGGTGATGTAATCGTTCACTATGCTTATGATTATATTAAAATCTTACAAGCCAGGACGGTACATGGGCTACATGGGCAGTTGATTCGGCTGCCTCGTTCCTGGTACTCTAAGTTCCCTCGGTCGGGATGATAGAAATTTCTTTACTACATAACCAACTCGCGGGCACTAAGCATGGTAGAAATTGAAAAAAAATAAAGTGGAGCTATGTTTGTTGGATCGCGGGCATTTACATTATCCACATATTTTTTCTATGTTTGATTGTTTGAGTAGGTATATATATTTTGTTTGGATACATGGGGGTATATATCAATAAATGAAATATAATCAAATTGTAGTCTAATTGATGCCAAAAGAAAACTTCGTTTTATAATTAGAAATATTCTAAACTTACGGGTTCGTCAAATTTAATGTAATTGACGTTGATAGCATGGACCCCCGAACTGTTTATGATTTTCTAGAAAGGGGTGGTCCAGACATTATATAAGTAAAGTTTGGAAAATAGGACACGAAAAGTCCTATTGATCCGTTGACTGAGCCAAAAATAACTAAAAAATATCAACTTATGCGCGAAGTTATGTGTGCGGGACGCTGAATTTTTCCATGGATGTACTTCACAAAGGACAGAAAAGCACCCTTTCCGGCGACGCAAAGAAAATATGAATTGGACTTTTAGCCGATGGACGATCTTGATATGACGGTTTAGATCAATGCAAGTATTCAAGTTTCCTTCGTAAGGACTCATCAATTCAGAGAATCTTCACGACTTATGACTTGGTCAAGTCGCGTAGACATTTTCCGACGAAGTTTCAGAGGAAACGACCCAAACATATTCTCCCTCCGACTCTTCCTAATGAGAAGATGTTCGCATTAATAATAACTTCGTCAACTTTGGTCGACGCGACGGCTATAAATGGGGGATTGAAAGAGAGCTATGAACAGACTCGTGCTATTGTATCGTCTTTCATTATAACCTGCGAAAGCTACTTGAGATTCCAGTCATGGGCTGCTTTTGCCGTGGAGGCCGTAAGAAGACGAAAGCCAATCCACCCACTGCGACAGCCGCCCGGCCACCCACTTATCAAGGTGGAGCTCCCAAGAAGAGGGGTGGCAGGGATGATGGAACGACGGTCATTGCTGGTGCGGGCGCTGCCATAGCAGCCACAACTGCTGCGGCCACTATTTATTCTAGTACAGGCGGCGGCTGCAGCGGTGGCGGCGGCAGCACTTGTGGCGGCAGCGGTGGCGGAGGTTGTGGCGGCGGCGGCGGAGGTTGTGGTGGCGGCGGCGGTGGTTGCTGAATATTTATTGTTGAGAAATGTAAGTTTTATACTTTCACGAAGAGCGAGTATATAAATAATTTCCACGATTGTACAAGAAAGAAAATACGTGAGTACAAGTTTAGTAATATGAGAGGTTACATCCTTTAAATGCCAGTTGCATCATCAAGCGTAACAATTGCAACTCATAAATTTCAAAGCGAGAGAGAGATCTACGTGAGATGAATCACTGAACTACGTAACTTCAAATCTTTATACTTGATACAATGCGGTTGTATTTTAAGTAATTCTTCAACAGATTCTATCCCTGAGGATTCTAATGAGGGAACGTGGTTGAATTGCAACTTTAATTCATTTTGAATTTCATATATTAATATAAAGCAAAAATATCTTCTTCTTCTTCTTCTTTCAAGAAAATGGCTTGAATGGGAATTTCGTAATTACATAATGCTGAAAAGGCCAAGAAGGTAACTAAAATATAGTTTCTGCAAGGAGTCTAGCCATAGGATGGTTTATTTCAAAGGTGAGGACTTATTTTGATAATCCAAAAATATGGGGAAATTTTGAAAAGATAAAACAATGTGGGGTTTTATTGTTATTTCTCCTTCCTTCTTTCTATAGATAACTTTTAAATTGGGTTAATGGGACGCTACTTGGTGCCATAATGGCTCGTGTGTCCCCAAAGTGAAAAGGAAAAAAGAAGTTATTAAAAACATATACAGAAGCACAAAAGTAGCAGTCGCTTCCCAATTGAATGGCATGCTCCGCCGATTTTGATGATTTCCAATCCCTCTCGGTGAATGGCGGGACATTGGGCAAATTTTTAGGGACATATGTTGACGAGATGAACTTGCCGAGTTATGATAAAATTGAAGATCATGGCCCAATATGTAACAACTATATTTATCATAACAATTATAGGCCATGTTTAGTCACTATGATGTATCTTTAGAGTTTTCACTTACTTTGACTTGAAACTTGATCAACTCAAAGCCTTAATCACCTTCAAGGCAAAATAAATAAGAATAAAGATTAACAACTCTCAATATTTTCAATCGACAAAACCAGTTTAATAAAACGTAAAGAAACCTAATAATTCACCTTGTAAACACTTAAAATAGTGGAACTAGAAGGGTCAGAGAAACAAATGTGAGACCTTTATCTTCCCTTCAAAAGAGTGAGGTTCTCACCTATCCGATTTCTAATTGGGAACCAAATCATCTCTTCCTAAAACCCGAAACCAAATTATTTCCACTGGTCCACTTCTGTGGTTCCTGGTTTTATTCTAGAATCATGCTCAGCCCCAGTTGTAGCTAATGGTCAAGATTGGGTCATTACCTTGCTCAATGGTCAAGGGGTTGGTGTCGTGCCTGGTGAGGATATGGAAATAAGGGCAAAAAGGGAAAGATGAAAGAGGAAAAAAAAAGGGGAAATGTACGCTTGATCTAAGCCATCAAATTCGCTTAGGGTCTATATATTTAGATTTAAGAGTGATGATGATACTTCAATTTAGAGAGAATTAACTTTAGAGGACCTCTATATTTATAATAAATCGCTTTTGCTCTCTGTTGCACAACTTTTGAAAGGTTCAACGACCACTTACATATACGTCTTAATCTGCTGATGTTTAGCTCCACATTCAATTTTGGTTTCATTATAGACAACCAGAATTCGCCACGTACGCGTACGTGATACATCACAAGAATCCTCCAACGTTCACCATGGGAAGTGGTCATAAGCTCGGTAGGAAACCCCATCTTTGCGATTTTAAAACAGACGAGTGTTCAAAATTTCATGCGAATACGCAAGAGGAGTCCATCAACTTCTATTGATCTTTTGGGCGGCCAAAATGCAGTACTTGGACAAACCTATAAACACTTAAAATAGTGGAACTAGAAGCTTCAGATATACAAATGTGAGAACTTCATCTTCACTTAAAAAAAGTGAGGTTCTCACCTGTCCGGTTCATAATTGGGAACCAAATCATCTCTTACTAAAACCTGGAACCAACATTGGTCCGCTTCTCTGTTCCCGGTTTTGTTCTAGAATCATGCTCAGCCCTAGTAGTAGCTTATGGTTGAGATTGGCTCACTACCTTGTTCAATGGTCGAGGGGTTGGTGTTGTGCCTGATGAGGATATGGAAACAAGGACAAAAAGGGAGAGATGAAAGAGGAAAAAAAAGGGAAAATGTATGCCCGATCTAAGCCATTAAATTCGCTACTTAGGGTCAATATATTTAGATTTAAGAGTCATGTAGAAAATTATGCACATAAACAACTAATCAATCAAGAAGAATCGGATCCATATATGACTGTAAAACACCGAGATCAATAAACACAACGGAATTAAAGCGTACCTTTTTGAGCCATTGTTTCACCTGAAGATGAAGAAAAATATATCACTCTAATAATCAAAGATCTATCGGAAAGCT
The DNA here is from genome assembly GCA_014182715.1 of Eucalyptus cloeziana. NCBI lineage: Eukaryota > Viridiplantae > Streptophyta > Magnoliopsida > Myrtales > Myrtaceae > Eucalyptus > Eucalyptus cloeziana. The sequence continues at coordinate 33,012,405 of CM024644.1, forward strand.
AGATCTTTCTCTCTATGACCTATTTCAGTATAGCAGTTTTCAATGAGATTCTAACAACTGATAGGTATAACTTACCCTTTTATAGACTAGAGAGAGTACCTAGCAAACCTTAATAAATAATATGTCAATTGGGCCATTCTTATTACGGGCTTCAATTAAACACAATTGTCTACACTTTACACTCAATTAGGCCCGTTATTAATAGATGCCAATACACAATTCAATCAGATCACTGTAGGGTTCAACAAATATTGAAATATCCATTAACCCGATTATTTAAAATAAAAATAATTAATTAATTAATGTAAGCCCATATTATTGAAAATTTCCAACATTCTCCCACTTGGGCTACATTAATTAACTTATTTTATTTTTGAAAAGGATTTTATATTGAAAATGACACTATCGGGTTGATAATTGAAAATTTTGTTTTATGTGACCACAACTTTAAAAATAATATTCCAATAATAGCATCTCAACACCAATCCAATCCTATATAACCTCAGTATAGGATTATGGAGATCAATATGTTAAGAAAATACCACAACACATGACCTTCCATAATCACATATAATAAACATTATATTTTCATAGATCATGGTCTAGTAGTGTAGTAAGAAAGAGTGCCAACATGTGATCAAAATATACATTATTTCTTATCGGTCCTCAATGCAATTTCTCAACAATATGAAACTGCATTAGCACAATTTCTAAACAACATGAAATTGCATGACTATGTCACAATCCAACATGAGATCTCATGACATCCAATCATCTTTAAACTAAAATTTATTTAAAGATACTGTTTTATACTTCCATTTTTCAGTCAACAAGAGAAAAGATAACAATAGAATCAACAATAATGATCATTAAAAATAAATACTTTAATAGACATCATGAAAGTATTGTTTGTTTGCATATAACTATAATATCCAAAAATACAAATTATATAGCTCCCGCTAACAAAAGAAATCACTCATATTCTTTACATGTTCTTTAAACAAAATGGGTCGAAAGCATTTTATTAAAGGATCAACCAATATGGACTCAGTTATGATATTTTCAATCATAATGTCTCATTTTTTGACCAAGTTTTTAATAGTATAATATTTGATCTAGTTAATATATCAACCGTGTCATTATTATTGTTTACAATAAAGGTAACTATTTGTCACATATAATGCAATCACATAAATTATGGGCAATAAGCAATTCAACAAAAATAATTAGTATATTATAAACTCTCATTTGGGCAGAGTGTATAATGCACCATTATTTTTCACAACATGAAGTTTATAAAGTAACAACAATGAGAATTACATATAATTATCAATGATCCATCTCCTTTAGGTAGACAAATCTTTTGAATTATACATCTCCATAATATCAATATAGAGGGAAATTACATATAATTTTAAAAATATTTATCCCCTTTAGGCAGATAAATATTTTTCAATTATACATCCCAATCTTTTTAATTTGGGAATTAATCTTCATACTATTTTCCAAATTAACATACACAATAATCCCATTTGGGCAAGTAATTGTATATACTAATTTTTATTAATAGGGAACTCCAAAAATTTATGCCCAAAATTCATCAAACAATATGAAGCACTTTACAACATGTGCTTATATTGCATTTATTAAATAACATTTTTTTTTTTATAATTTTAATATTATTTTATTATTACGGACCCACCCGCGGGCCCAAGGCCCACGAGCAACCCAAAACGGACCGCGGGCCAGACCTGCGAGGCCCAAACCCCAGCGCGGTCCCCAACCCTCACACGGCCCACTCCAGCCAATTCGTTGCTTGCAAACGGGCGGGCCTGCAGGGCCCAAGACCAGACTGATTATAGGCTACTAGCCCGCGAGACAACAGGCCCTTTAAAAGTATTCTGGGCTCACGCCCAGAATCAGCAACAGAATAAAAAAAATGCTGGCCCAGACCTGCAGGAGCCCATGCTCCTTTTAATTAACTTGGACCACGAATTTGGGCTATAGGCCCACACGAATAAGACTAAATAAAATGGGCTTATGCCCATTATATATGAGCCCATGATTCTGGGCGTGCCCAGAATCATAATACAATGGCCCAGCGTTGTTGCCCTGCCCTTTCCACCTCCATCCTTCATCCCTGGCTTGCAACACTGAGGGGATCCTTGACTCTACGAGGCGGATGGTTGCAGGGAAGTGGTGTCGCACGTGCTCGTATCAAACCTTAAACCGCCCTTTTTCAGGATCAATCGAAGAGGGTCGGTCGCGGAGACTCGCCCGAGGAAGAAGACGCTTCCTCCCTCTTCTTTTCTCTCACCTCTTCATGCTACGTGTTGTCAGACCAGAAAAGAGAGGACACCCACGACTTCTCTCTCACCCTTTAAGTTGATTTTTCTTGAAATTAAATTATGGGTCCTGTTTCTAACATCAATATAATTTACAAGAATGAATTAAACGAAGGAAAAAAAAAAAAAAAACGAGTAAATCTTCCACATATAAACTTCAAAATTTCGGATCTAAGCTTCCATGGCCGAAACTCAGTTTTCTTAAATTTAAGCGCTAAAAAATTACTTTAATACAACAAAATGATGCTAAAAAATATATATATATATATATATATATATATATATATATATATATAACAATACCCATGTAACGATTTACAATGAACATCAATCAATTGCAAGTAATTTGAAAATTCTAAAACTTTTTATGTATAAACCCTATAATTTCAAATTTCAAATTCTCACTCAATTCTCAACGAAATCATAGAAATTATATATGGTTGGAAAGATCTCGACATGTAGAATAAAAACTCTAAGGTTTCAGAATCAATTGATAAAAAAATCCACATGAAAAAATAATGCCCATATTTGGCTCAAAAAGAAAATTTTCAAATTTTGTTCATAAAAAAAAAAAAATTTGGATTTTACAATCATATATGATTTGCTCTGATACCACATCTAGAAAATTATGCACATAAACAACTAATTAATCAAGAAGAATTGGATCCATATATGACTATAAAACACCGAGATCAATAAGCACAGTGGAATTAAAACGTTCAGAATGTCAGATCTTCTTTTCTATAACCTATTTCAGTATAACAGTTTTTAATGAGATTCTAGTAACTGATAGGTATAACTTACTTTTTTATAGGCTAGACAGGGGACCAAGTAAACCCCTAATTAATAGCGTCTTTTATCTTTGTTCTTCAACTAGGTCTCGAAAGTGCCATTTTCATGGCCGGACTGCCGGAGGGCTGCTCGCTTAAAACAATTGCCTTCAGCTGTTTTGTCTCTTCACCTCCTCCGAATCTCTCCCCCAGCTCTCTGTCCTTTGCCCTCTCTCTCTCAAGCTCGCTCTCCGGTGCTTAATAGATGTTAGAGCCCCCTCAATTCAATCATATGCCAGCCGGACTGATCCGACCTAAGGTTTAACAAATATTGGAATATTCATTAACCCGATTATTTAAAATAAAAAATTAATTAATTAATGTAAGCCTATATTATAGAAATTTTCCAACAGATGATACTTCAATTTAAACAAAATTAACTTTAGAGGACCTCAATTTTTATAATAAATCGCTTTTGCTCTTTGTTGCACAACTTTTGAAAGGTTCAACGGCCACTTAAATATATGTCTTAATCTGCTGATGTTTAGCTGCACATTCAACTTTGGTTTCATTATAGACAACCAGAATTCGCCACGTACGCGTACGAGATACGGCACAAGAATCCTCCAACGTTCACCATGGGAAGTGGTCATAAGCTCGGTAGGAAACCCCATCTTCGCAATTTTAAAACAGACGGGTGTCCAAAATTTCATTTAAATACGCAAGAGGAATCCATCAACTTCTATTGATCTTTTGGGCGGCCAAAATGCAGTACTTGGACAAACCAAAATGTCACATCTGAACCAATCTTGCTTCATACGCCTCCGCGAAGACTAGACCGAGCCTATACACGATATTACGCTGAATTTTTAAGAGCTTGCCAGTCCGACTATTTCAGAAAAACTTGATTATTCTATCTTTTATAGCCGGCATCGCCATGTATATAAATGCCATCAGAGAGAAAACTTTGGAGAAACTCTCATTGAAACACCAAAATAGGCAAGAGTGGTTTTTTGGGCGACGGTCGCAACTTGCAAGCGGAGACGTTTTGGTATAACTTGATTAATCATGGGGTGCTGTTGCTTTGGAGGTAGAAAGAAGAAGAGAACCAAGCGTCCAACGTCGGGATCTTCTGGTGCAACAACGACAGTCATCATAGCCGATGGGGCTAGTGGAGGTGGAGGTTGCGGCAGCGGTGGCGGCGGTGGCGGTGGGGGCGGGGGTGCGGCGGTGGTGGTGGGGGCGGGGGTGTGGCGGTGGCGGGGCGGCGGGGGTGCGGCGGCGGCGGTGGGGGTGGGGGGGGCGGCGGTGGCGGTGGGGGAGGTGGTGGCGGCGGCGGAGGGTGTGGAGGTGGGGGAGGCGGCAGTTAGAAGTTGTCACTAATAAGTTTATGTTGCACATAAATAATGGTGCTTTGCTAAATTACTCTAGACCTATGTATTTGTGTACTACTTTGATTTAATGTATGATATAGGATTCATGTCATTTGTGATTCTTATGAAGATAATGGTATAGATTGCAATAGCCCTATACGCTATATTATAGCATGTTCATGCGATGCATTGAAGTCCACCTTAATTTTTTTGAAAGCTTATAAGGTGAAGAGCGACTAGCCCTCTTAGTGTGGCGGATTTGGAAATCCCGCAACGATTGGTGTTTCAGAGGTAAACCGTTCAATTCTCAGCACATAATCATCTTAGCAATGGCCATGGAAGAAAACTTCAATAGGTGGGTGGGAAAACAGACCGAAAAAGAGAAGGTGCCGACCTCCCCATCTTAGATTTGGACGCCTTAGACGCAAGCCCCGCCTCAGCCTTCAAATACTCCGACGCACGGCTCATCGCTAACTGAGAATCCTTTGCCGCAACGCTTGCATCAGACCGGGAACTCCCCGACGCACACCTCGCCTTGGACCGGGACTTCTCCGACGCACGGCTCGCCTCAGATCTGGACTCCTCCAATGCCCGGTGTGCTCAAAATCAACGTTGATGGTTCTTTTCTTCAAGAAACAGGGGAAGCGGTTGTAGCTTGCGTCTGCCGAGACAACAGAGGCGTCCTCGTCGATAGACTAGCGCGCATGGTCAGATCTTCTTCAGCTATCCAGGTGGAAGCACAAGCTGTGTTACAAACCCTAAAGTACTTTAAAGGGAAAGAAGAACAACAGATGGAGTTTGAGTTAGATAACTTAGAACTGGTGTAAGCTTTGGGGGAAAGTACACCACAGGTCAACTGAGAAATAGATGTGTTGATATGTGAAGTGTAGGCACGTGTTAAAAATTTCCGAAACCTAAAAATAACTCATTGCGGACGAGAATGCAACAAAGTGATAGATTGGGAAAATGATCGCCAAAGTTTGTGCGAATGACTCACCACGCCATCATCAACCAACCTCTTGATTGGTTCGATTAGCTAAATATTTTGCACGTACGGTTCGGTTGGAACCCCATAATCATATTGGATCAAAAGACAATCCGGCCAAAAACCAATTCAATCGAATTGAATTGGAGTAAATTGTAGAAAAGTGTTTTTACTTTTAGTAAAAATTTTAGAAAAGCAAAGTATTTGAGGAAATAAAACTAATGAGTTTATTTAAATCTAGTCACATTTTTTTTTATTGGTTTATGGAACTACGGCGAGCTAAATCAAATCATCTCAACAATGGTTCATGTCAGGTTCTATATTTTTTTAAACGCCGCTCGGGATTGTTTCAAGTTTTTACTAATTTGAAGTTCTCTAGAACGTTTGTACAGTTCAGTTTGGACACATGTCTATTTCAGTTTTGGTTTGCTTTCGGTGGTTTCGAATTGGATGCATTGAATTTGAATCGGCCGTCAATACTTTTGAACTAATTTTGTGTATACCGATGCTATATCTTACTTACAATTTGGGATTGCATGGTTTGCACCATGTTGTGTTTAGGTTCATTTAGGATTCGAGTTTCTTCAATTTCTGATCGGCTTGGTTCAAATGGACGAAATACTTGTATTCTTGAGTTATTTCGGACACGAGTTGTGTCGATTATGAAATGGGTCGGGTCAATTTTCTATTGGGATTGGTCAGTTGTTGCCGCGTTTACAAATATTTCACGTTTGCAGATTTTGATGATGTCCAGCTCTGGTAGACTCTTAGAATATTACATGATTTGATGATATCCAAATACAAGCTTTGCAGTTATCCATATGGTTGAAATCTATGTTGTCCTTGTGACGATATCCAATACGTAATTATCTTCGGCCATGATATATGAACGACATAAACTTTATGGGCTTGATTAAAGTAACCATTCCCAATTAGTATATTCATGATCGCATTGTAAGATTGGGCACGCAACTGTGGAAATCCATCCTATCAAACACATTGACGGCTTCTCGATTCCTTCTCCCCAATTTAGATTTAGGTTCTGCATAACATCAAGATATAGACTCCTCTTCATGGTTGCGATATTCAAACAGCAATGGATATAATGGGAATAAACTTCTCTTCACGAGTTGTTCCCGTAAGAGGACACTTCTAAACAATTATCAGATTCAAGATAAATCAAGTCAAAATTTATTGGGAGGTTTTCCCAACAAAATATAGCTTGGCGATTTATTTTTGATTGATTGTCTTGCGTAGTTTTTTAAAGCTTCGACGGCATTGTTGACGTTGACCGCTCGCATGATCGGTATGCAATTCAGGATCGTGTCTATTGTCTTCTTCCACAGATAGATTATGATGCATGAGTGTCCCATAGGCATGAGGACAGTACTATGATTGACGGGCCAACATGTTGTATAAGCCCACGTAATCCCAGGAATGGTCAATTACTTCTGCGTTGTACTGGACAAAGAGTAGTTGCTTGTCCTAGACATCCACGTTTTGGTTTTCGGTTAAGAGATGAGTTCAGAAAATTCAAAGATCACGGTTGCCTGAATGACCCCATACCATATATAACATCGCCCATCGGGCTGTGGCTCACTAGGAAACGCCACGAGTTCATTATCTGCACATTGGCCCGGCAGATTTCTCTCAAACCCAAGAGCTATCAAGAGTGCTTGAGCTAGTCGGAGAAAAATGGAAACGTGGGCAACCATAATAATAGTTTGGGCTGTCTTAGCCGTCGTCATTACCATCCTAGCTCTTTTATTCCGAGGTCGTTACCGTCTAAGAGTTGGCGGAGGTGGCAGCGGCGGTGGCGGCATACATCACGCCCATCATCATACAACGTTTGGAGGAGGAGATGGAGGTTTAGCTGCCAGTTCTGCTTGTGGCGGAGGTGGCGGTACTGGAGGCACCGGGGGAGCGGGTGCAGTTTGATTACGTATACTTTGAGGAGAATGAAAGAAAGTGGTTGGATCTGTTGAATGTTCCACCTTCAATTTTTTTTTATCTGTTTCAGCTTCCTTCTAATACTTTTGCTCTTGTTTAGGATGATTGTAAAAGTAGAGTACCTTTACACCTCGATTCATTCATCGACATGATAACCTCATGTCACTGCTATCAATAAAAGAATACGCCGAGTTGCATACCTTCTCCATGGAGTTGTTTCATGTGATTAGTAAAACCCATTATGATCAGCTTATGTAAAGCATAAGGAAAATCGACAACTGGACTTGCCAGGTACAGAATCCTTCTGTTTCTGGTTGTGTTCCTCACCCTAAGTTTTGGGTTCTTACAGTTAGGACGCTCATTTTTCCCGATTTTCCGTTTCCTAGTGATTAATTTATTAGATCTGGTGACGACGTCCGATCAAAGCTTTCCTAGAGAAGAGAACTCAGAAGTATATATCCCCACTCGGAATGTGAACTTCGTAATGGTATCGCTGCAAACTATTAGAGAGGTAGCTCCTCCTCATTGCAACAGCTCTAGCCTGTTCTACCATTCTGATTATAAATTTTAACGAACAAACTGAAAAACCAAACAAGAATACTCAGAAACCAGCACTCTCGACTCCGAAAGAGGCCTCCATTCGTAGTATTCATTATTCAGGATTCTGGTCTGGGCCACTGCTATGGTGCTTCATGCGATCAATCACCCCGTTGTATGCCCAACTTTAAACATTACAGAGCATCACTCAAACTGGAAAGCTCCTCATAAATTTAATATAGCCTCGACATCCTCTAATAAGTAATTACAGGAGCATCACTCAAACTGGAAAGCTCCTCATAAATTTAATATAGCCTCGACATCCTCTAATAAGTAATTACAGGAGAAGATCACATGCGTCCTAAGGTTAGTCGCTGAATGAATTATCATATGGCGCTATACATGTTCCAAAAGGTTAAGAAAAAAGCAATAAATATCCCATCTAGCGATTTGGGTTTAATTGATTGCCTGAGTAGTTTTCCAACCTTGGACTGCATTTTTTTAATTTGACCGCTCACATGATCATCGTGCAATTCAGGACCGCGTTCGTCATATTCTTCCACAGATAAATCATGTTGCATGAACGTCGCACAAGCAATAGGACATGCCATGGTTGACAAGCCGACATGTTGAATGAGCCCTCGTTAGACCAGAAATGGTCGATTCTTCCTGTGTTATGTTGGACAGAGTACGGTTGCTTGTCGTAGACATCTTTAGTTTTTCCTTGAAAGATAAGGGTAGAAAATTCAAAGGTCAAAGTCGCCTCATTGACCACCATAATATATATAGTATCAGCCATCAGGCTGTGGTTAAATAGGAAACGCCACGCGTTTAGTTATCTGCACGTTGGCCTGGCAGATTTCTCTCAAACAGGCGAGCTATCGAGAGCGTTGGCACGAGTTAGAGAAAAATGAAACCGTGGGAAATCATCATAATAGTTTGGGCTGTCTTCGCCGTAATTGCTGTCATAAGTTATATCTTCCGAGGTCGTTACCGTTTAAGAGCTAGTGGAGGGGACAGCTGGGGCGGCAGGGGAGGCGGACATCATGCCCATCATCATCATACTATATTTGGAGCAGGAGATGGAGGTTTAGCTGCCAGTTCTGCTTGTGGTGGAGACGGCGGTGCAGCTGCCAGTTCTGCTTGTGGCGGAGGCGGCAATGCTGGAGGCGGCGGATCTAGTGCAGTTTGACGACATATATTATGAGAAGATTCATGGAACGTGGTTGGATCTGTTGAACGTTGTACCCTTAATTTCTTCTCTGTTTCGGCTTCTTTCTTATACTTGCCACCGTTTAGGATCATTGTTGAAGCAGAGTACCGTTAAACTTTCATTCATTCGTTGACATGACAATCTCATGTCACTGTTGTTAATAAAAGAACATGTTGAGTGCAAACCTTCTTCCTATGAATTGTTTCATGCGATTGGTTAATCCCAGCATAATTAGCTTCTGTAAAACATAAGAAAACTGCCAACGGGACTTGGCAGCAGAACTCCTCTGTTTCTGGTTATGTTCCTTGTGCTACGGTTGGGGATCTTACAATTAGGACAGTCATATTTGCCGACATTCTCTCTCTCTCTCTCTCTCTCTCTCTCTCTCTCTCTTTTGTGATTAATTTGCCTGATCTGGTGAAGAAAGATGCCAAAAAGCTTTCCTATAGAAAGAGCACGTCAAAATATCTCGTGAGAATGTGAGCTTCGTAAAAGTACTACTGCAAAATTTTGGAAAAATAGCTCCTTGGGGGCAACAGCTTCAACCGTTTCTACTTTTCTGATGATTAATTTTCATGACATGAACAGAAAAAGAACAGACAAACAAGAGTATTCAGAAACCAGCAATCTAAACTCCAAAAAAGGCCTCCATCGTACTATTCACTATTCAAGATTCGAATCTAGGCCCCAGCTATGGTCCCTCACCCAGCCAATCACCCATTGTTATCAAAGTAACCCACGTTCATTTTTGTCGTGATTCCTGTTTGAAGTGTTGTAACACATTTCTAAGATTTTATGCTGTACGAGACATTATGCAAGAGTCATCACAAAAATAAGCCTAGTTTGTGATGGTTATATGGGGTTTGGTCCTTCGTGAGGGATTGTTGCCAGGCCCTTCTAATCCATATATGCATCACATTTTAGAGTATTGAAAGGGAGTTAGAAAAATCTATACCATCAGTTAGCATTATCTCCTATTTAATCAAGAAGCAACACGTGATCAATCAAACTGTATATTAGGATTGACATATGCAACGGTAGATGGATCAGACAGATGGAAACAAGTCTGAGCAAATGTCAAAAGATTTTATGATTGGCAATTGATTCCCCAGGATCACTACCAGCAGAGCCAAATTGGAGGTAGCAAACCTAGACTGTTGTTTATCCTGTTTAGAAGTTCCAAAAGAAAAGAAAACAAGCTCTTTTCAAAATGCTAACAGTTGTCTGAAGGGCTGCATGCTTTTGAAAGAAGAAACAGAGCAATCATTTCCCTCTTCAGTGGCGCTGTACCAAGGGGAATCTAAATTCTCTCATATTTCGCCATCCCACAATTCATTCAGGCTTTTATAAGGACTACATGTTTCATGGACTGCAAAGTTCCCTTGGAGAAGCCTTTGCTGCATCACAAATGTGCAAGATCAAATGAAACATGCATCAAGAAACATTATGAAGATCCAACAAGAGTATGAAGAGGTGACATGTATGTACCTGGTGGAGTCCAGAGAATTTTGCGAAGAGCTCAGGCGGGATGCTCCAACTGAACAAATCAAAGTTCTCTCTAATCCTGGATGCGTTTACACTTTTAGGGAGGACGCTGTGACCCATCTGAATACCCCAGCGCAGAGCTACTTGGGCAGGCGATTTATCAAGCTCCGTCGCAATTTCAACCAAAACTGGCTCCTTCAGGATCTCCCCCTTGACCCATGACCCTGGAGATCCCAAAGGGGAATAAGCCTGCAAAGAATCGAAATCAACAGTTGAAATTGAAGCTTCCATGCTGCACAATCAACAGTCCAAGATTCTGCTGTGTGGTGTCGGATGCTAATAAAATGGTCAGGGTGCATGTTTTAGTTGCAGGAAAACATCTCCTTTTCCATACTCTACACTGAACTAAAGCAGAAGTGGCTCTTCTTTTGCAATGATGAACGATGCAGATCAAGTTTGGAAGATGGCTTCTATGATGAAAAGACGTCTTGTAGAGCTAGCTTGACTTTTATTTTGCTCCTCCCATGATCAACCAATGACCACACCATTGACCGTCGTCCACCAGCATCTGCGACCATCAGTGGCAATGGTCACAGCCACATCAGCCATCATGAAGGCCACTAGCCTCCTCTGGCTAGCACCATTAACATCAGGTTCAAAGCACCATAGGTGAGACAAACCATTTTCAATCGCAAGCCATCGCACATTGTCCAACTACTACTTGATAACTCACATCCTCCAATAGTCGAAACATAATTTTAATGAGAACTTGAAATAAAATGGGACAGTTTTGAGCATTGGAGATTACCGAGAGATGGACACCAGTGGATTTGCACAAGTTGTGGAGAGCCACTTGCTGCCAAACAGGGTGGCATTCGACCTGATTAACAGCCGGAGGCACTTTCGCATATTTGAGGAGATCCTGCAGCTTTTTAGTTGAGAAGTTGCTGACTCCAATTGCACGAGCCTGACCTGATGCATACAACCCTTCCATAGCCGTCCATGTCTCAGTAAGGCATAGGGGAACCATGTCTTCTGGGGCAAAGCCCCGAGTACCGGATTTTGTCCGCACAGGCCAATGAATCTATTATACAGCAAAGAAGACACAAAAATGAGTTTATGTAAGATGCATCACCATTACAATAGGAAGCATCTGCACCATGTCAGCTTCACTCTTGGCAGTTGGCCTGAATCTTAGCCTCAGTCTCTACTAGAATTTTAGTGTTCCTTTTTGTACTTCAGAATTTACAAATGAGAATATTCTACTCTCCGATCTCAATCCTGAACTGCACAGAAAAGGTTTGCAACATTCCACTTTGGCTATGATCAAGCTCCTCAGGAGCAGCCAAATTCCAGATCTATGATCAATCTAGACTAATTTAAAGTAAGTGCACAAACAAATATTGGAAATGCTTGTGCCAAAACAACATACAAGATATAGATCAACATAGTCGAGTTGCAGATCTTGTAAGCTCCTAGTTAGAGCCTTGGAAACATCTTCAGCCGCATGGTCACTGCACCTGCATTTGTAATCAAAGTGGAACTTAAATGTAGCAGCGGTACATGAATAAACAAAATAGCAGTCCAAACCAAAGTCATAAGACCCAAAAAACGATTCATTTTTAGAAAAAACTTGGATTCGAAACCCATGATTGCCGTGGTTTGAAAAACCAAATTTGAAAATATAGACATGAAAAATATAGGCAGTTCTGCATCAGAAGAGGCTTTTTTCCATTTTTTTTTAAAATCAATCTAAAGCTTAATCAATCAGAATCCACAAGAAATAATGATGGCTCTCCTGTAAAACAAATGATAAAGACAAATTTTGGAACTTAAAACTCGCAATGGCCGTAGTCCATTGAAACCAACTCCAAACCATAGACATGAAAAACAATGTCAAGACATAGGCTGAATGAAGGCATACCACAACTTGGATGTGATAAACATTTCATTTCGATCCACGACTCCTGTGGAAAATAGCTCCTTCAATGCCACGCCTATCTGCAATATAAATTATCTTCCAACTACATAAACATTTGCGTACTCGTGACTAATCAAAAGACAATGAGAAAGAAACCCAATCCACCTCTTTCTCGTTGTCGTAGACTTGGGCACAGTCGATATGCCTGTAACCAGCCTGCATAACGAGGAACGTTAAAGCGCCATCGTTGCTAGACGAATCGATTTGGACTGCGATGAAGGTAGAGAGAGGAGAGAAGAGGAGAGAGAACCTGGACGGCCTCGATGACGGCTTGGCCGACGACGCCAGGAGGGGCCTTCCAAGTCCCGAGGCCTACCGATGGGATCTTAGCTCCCGTGTTGAGATCAAAGCACGGATACCCGCATTCGCTTTCTCTCGCCATGCTGTTTAGTTGTTGCAAGTATGCAGCGGTCGTAGTTGCAGCTTCAATCAACACAATGATAAACTTGGAGGAGCAAATGTGCGGATCTGTTGCGCACGTTGCCCAGTAGAAGACAACGACGACCAAGACTAAAGAGAATAAGGTGGCGGCGAAAGCGACTCGATTAATGGTCGCTCCAAGTTTGGCATTCTGTGGCCGATGTCTGTCGGAGAGACGGTCAAAGTCAAAGAGGCCAAGGGTCTTGCCGGACTAGATGAATCACCCTCCGACTATTTCAGGCCAGAATTCCTCTATTATTTTTCTTTTATTAAGCAGGAACTTTTTCTATTTTGTTTCATGCACAAACCACTAACCACTAGGACATTTTTACACTTTCTAAAGACAAATTTTGAACATACTCTCCGTATAATTATCTTCAAAAAGATATTTTACAAATTAGTGATACTCTCCGCACATTATTCTTTCTTTTAGATTAACGTAGATGGTAGTGAATGGACCTTTGTGTTTGTCTTACATATTAACTATAAAACGCTATTTGTTCCCACTTCTATGATTTTTTTCCCTTAATATTAGAGTGGGTCAGATTAGACGTTGAATAGGATCGTCACCTATGTCAATGCAGAATGAATCTAGAAGCACAAGAAGAAATGAAGGAGAAGAAGAAATGAAGGAGAAGAAGCCGTCACCAAAAGGACATGTCGAACTATCAAAGGTAATAATGTAGATGATAAGAATTGAGAAATTTTAGTATATTTTGATGTGTTGATAAATAGTATATGAACCTATTTATAAATTTTATTGAATAATTAATTAAAGTAATAAGACAAACGTAATACCAAATATAATCAATCAAGATGATGCATATCTCTATGTATGTCAAAAAAGATATATGCATAATCTTGAGAGCTGTGCAGAATCAAATAAATATCTTAATATCGCTAACTATTCCCTCAAATATAAGGTGAGTCAAAACAAATCAACTTTTGTTTGAAAAATAATTCAAACAATGTCACAAAATCTTCGATTCTTATCAAATAAGTAAGCTGGAAAAATGAGCTCAATGGATTTGAGGAGGGGCAACACGTGGTGGCGAGTGTGATGACTCCAAGCTTTTGTCCACGACGAGATTTCAGTAAATTGCTCATTTGATGATGGCAAGTTTGGTGCTAATGTTAGCTTTTTGAAATGAGGAGTTAAAAGTTGAGAAACGGAGGCCAACAACATTCATTCTTTGCAGTCAACTTTGCTGTTGGAAACAATAACTAAACAAATGCAGCCGACAACAAGAGAATAAGCCAAGCTTTGCTGAGCAAAAGTTACTATACGAAGATGCGCATAGAAATATAACTCCGTGGTGACACTCGTCGATGTTGTAACACAATTACCATGGCGCTTAGTCAAATGCAAATTAGGCGCTTAGGTAAATACTGTCGAGTGGTGGGATGGATTAATTTTGCTCCAGGATGCATTGGTTTTTTCCCAGTACTAAGCGTGGACATATTAATGGGAAGGCAAATAAGATTTTGAAAGATTTCACTCAAGATCTCCTGTCCTAGTGCAACCTGAGATTTGTGGGATCACTACAAATTGCACTCTCTCACTCCCTCCATCCAAAAGTAATTGGTGATTTACAATTTGTTTTAAGCGCTGGAATCCACTTTTCTCATCCATCCAAAAGTAATTGGTGATTTACAATTTGTTTCAAGCGCTGGAATCCATAGATAGTGGACTGGAGGATATCATAACAATTTAGCATATTTGAGTAACAGAGGATGACAGATTGCAACAGAGCAAAACCGACTATTTTGGGAAGCTGTTACTACAAAGCTGCAGAGTGACATTTTGCAACTGCAAATGGCAAAACCAATGTTTTCTCGTGGGATTTGAATTTCAAATGTCCTTTGAGGTCGCTGGCTATAAATTTGACCCGAAAATGTAGTAGAGTTGGAGAGAAATAAATAAAAAATTAGTTTATGTTTGTTTATCTCCTTGTTGTTCTTGTCCATAGAAGTTGTATAAATATGTTGTGTTTCTCTGTAGAATCTAAGCATCTATAAAGAGAGAAGAAAGTGGAGTAGGTCATGATCCAAGTGCAACGTTTGAATTGGGAACTGGAGAAAACTTGGGCCATATTAAATAGCTAAGATGGGCAAAAATAAAATAATTTGACATTGTTGAGAGGTCTTGAGTCCTTTTATTTTCTAAGCTTGTAATACCCTTTTTAGTATTATTCTTAAGAGTTAGCAACAGTGACAAACCCATTTGGAAACACACAAGAGAAGTATTATACTTAGAGTGAAGGCGTTTGTCTATGTAAGAGACAAAATGTCCGAGGGACTCTTTTTAAACGTTTAGAGATGTGGTTAATAATTTGCAGAGAGGATTGACTGTACTGTAAGACAAGCATGTGAGGATGAATATGGAGGGTCCAATAATTACTTAACCCATAGCAGGGTTGCTGCAGAAAAAAGTCAGGCTATGACATAAGCAAGTTTTAGACTTGTAACAAGGTGTTATTTAGACTTTGGCACATTTAGTGGAATTCGGCCTGTTTGGACTGCTAGAGTTAGAAGAGAGTACTAGGCATACTCATATTGGAGTAAGGTTCTCAACCTGTTTTTGAAGGAATTTTGCCTAGACCTTTTTAAGAGAATTAGATGGACACAACCGCTAAATGATCCAATTGCAACATTGGAATTTAGGGCTTAAAATTGGAGGATGCTTGGCCAAAACTAATATAGCTGAGAACGGCAAAAATAAAAGAATTTGAGCAACATTGTGATGTTCTTGATTCCATGTCTTTTGTACAATTATACTACCCATTTGAGTGTCGTTCTTAATAGTTAGCTAGAGTGACAGATCCATTTGTAAACATATGAGAGAAATGGTTGTAGTTAGAGTGAATGCATTTGTATAAGTCAAAGACAAAGTTTGTGAGCAACTCTTTCTAAACACTTAAGAGGTGTAATTAGAATACTGTGCTGTGCATACAAGAAGGGTCTAATAATTACTTAGTCTACAGCGGGGTAGTTTAAAAAGGATGTTGGGTTTTGCGTAGCAGTAGGTTCTGCACTTGTAAGAAGACAATATTTGTACTTCTGGAATTATTAGTGGAATTTGGCCTATTTAGGCTACTAGAGGTGGAAGAGAGGAGTAGCACACTCAAGCCAAACCTTAATAAATCTTATATTGCTAGTCTCTTTTTTCCTTTTTTGGTCGAAATGTTGCTAGTTCACTGCGTGCATAGAAGCAGAATTTTTATAGGGTGGGTTCTACAAAATTAGTTTGTGTTATCTTGAAGAACCAATTTACTCCTCTATTGGTTGATTATTTGGGCTTGACATATGTAGCATTGGTCGAAAGAATTTGCCAAATAAAACATTAACTGCTCGATTCCAAATAAAACAAAAAAGGAGAAACCAGAGGGGCCACTCAGCCACTAAGGCCCTAAATCTAATCTTTCCTTAATCATCACAACCCATAATCTACGCAATCCCAACGCATATTCCTCTTATAACAGCTTCACATCTTGCATACTTAACACCAACGCATGGGCCCCTTTTGAATTCCGCACAGGCTTATTACGTACAAAATAAGTCCCAAAAAGCCAACAAAAAATTACCAAAAAAATAACAATAAGGCTACAAACCATACTAATTATACCATCACCAACCCCGTTTACTATTCAACACAAGTTCATGCATATGACGCTTTTGTTTCACGAACCCACGGGACGAGACTTGAGGCGGCGAACCGGAGAATGAACTCCGGACGAAACGATTATCTGTGCATTGTTGCTGGTCGAATTCGATGAAGATGAAGCCGTAGAGAAGTTGCCGTCGCAGTCCGGTCGGATCTCCTGGAGGTCAGCGATCTGGGCCCGGCCCGACTCGTGGGGGAGCCTGGTGTACGAAGCCGAAGGCGACTCATTGAACAACCCCCTGAGCGGTCCTTGCTTCCCGCTCTTGTGTTCCACCACCACCCTATACACGAACGGAATGAGGCCCTCCATTATAATCTTCCCAAGAATGTTTTCCCAAGTGTGGAGAGGAGATGAAGAAGAAGAAGAAGAAGAAGAAAGAGAAGTTGAAGTTACTTTACACGAGAGCGGTGGTTCGATTGGTTTATAAGAGAGAAAAAGGTCAATGACGTGGCACTGGAGACTGGAATTACGATAAAGAATTGTATTATTTTTCCTTTTGTTAGGATTAGAGCCGAGGTGACCGATGTTTATATATGATTGACTTGGTCTATCATAATTAGTTTAATTGTTTTCCCGATTATTCCATTTGACCTCTTCCGGCGAAAGCCAAACATGTGTCGAACGCAAAAACCACACGAAAGCCTTGAAAGCTACGTCTAATGAAAACTCGATCCAAACCACACCCTTCCCTTCATTGCACAGCTCACCACATCATACTTAATATTGCTTTTTTCATCTTTTTGGACTTGTTTAGTGGTTCTTTGTAGGTGTTGGTTCGATGACTTTGCACTTTTTCGTTTTGATTGGTCGGCCCTTGCTTCTTTAATGTTTTCCATGGCCCCTTTTTGATTCGTGCCGGTTTCATCTTGCTAATTTTTTATGCGAGTTTGATCGAATTTGGTTTTCATCAGAGGTTGCTTCATTATCTGGTGGATGGGGGAAGATCGATTAGCATCTATGCCGCTTGTGTGGCTCGTGTTCTCAAATTTTGGGGTATGTCTCGTTTATTGTATGGCTCACGCCAAAATAATTAGCACTATCCGATGCAGGTGGTGCGTGGGAATGGGGGTCTTACTTGGTTGATATCACGCGTTGCTTGTTATTTTTGGTTTTGTTCACCATTCTTGATACTAGCTAGCCTTCATGTTTGTGACCTTTCACAGGGGTTTTCTTGAATGACCCAACATACCTCTCTTGTTTGTATTGCTACGTCAAAATTAAAAGAAAGTATTTAATGTGATGGTCATAGCACGTGACGTGGCGTGTCCAGCTAATCAGTAAGCATTATGTGTGTTTTTGCTCTCATTTTTATTAACATGTTCCACAACCTCTCACTACCTGTGGGGTTTATTTATATTGTTCCCACAACTTTTGAGATATGATGAGTTATATCTATGAGCAATTCACTACAAAAAAAACTCGTTCTGTCACAACACAAAAAAAAATTGATCCAAAAAGCTAGAAATTGGTTGCAAGAATATTTCACGACTAAAAATTAGGTCACGCATCATAATTTTTCATCTACATGAATCTCCAATTGCCTCTAGATTTGCACACTAGTCTAGGGATGATTTGTAACTGCTTTTAATTCTTTATGTACGTGAATCCCTTAGTTTGATGGCCCCTTCTTGACTCAATGTTCAACTTCTTTTTATGTTTCAAATTAATTGTAACCATGTGTCAAGTACTCCACTAAAAATCTGTATATTGAAAGCTCATGATTGATAAATTTATCAAGCATTCTATCGTTGGACCTTATGGGTTGTGTTGTTATGGCTTTCATGAGCGATGAGATTATTTAGACATTTCATCCCTTCGCTCCGTGCATCTACTATTTATGACATTTATGACAAATAAGCTTATTCTGGCATTCAATTGATGGACTTTGGGGGTAGCGCTATTCATTTTAAACCATCTCACCAATCGGCTTTGTGGTTGGGGTATTTGTCATAATCTGGCTTGGGCCCTAAGCTGCATTATATTTGGGCCCAGATTTGGGCCTACTGCCAACAATAGCCAGGGTGACCGAGGCTGCTTACGGGCAATTAGTCAGAGAGGGGGAGGTAAAGAGAAGAGAGATGGGGGAACGATTACTATAGCAGATTTGATCAGAGATGTGGGTGAGCTTAAAATGGAATATTCACATATCATTGTTCAGCACACGGGATAGCATAATAGGTTTTATAGTATGTAGACGAAGACGTCTGTTTTCATATTAGTCATACCAAATAAAGATATGATTAAATAAGTTAAAGAGTCAATCATATACTACTAACCTTTTTCCGATATAAATACGATGATCCAATCAAACTCAACCCCAACAGCTCAATCACATGTAGGATAAATGGGCCGCGTAGAAGATTGTGAGCTCGCTAGTCGTTGATATACCCAGAGATCTCTCACCAGCAATTTCACATAGCAAAAAATGGAGTTTACGTGTTCTGACGAGAAAAGTGAAAACGATTATCATGCATACAAGCACATCCCTAACCTATGTCAATCATCTCTCATCATCTCTCTTGGCTGAGTGACATTAGAGGAACACAGAAAAGAAGATACAAAAAACTGGTGAACTGCACAAGGTCGTGCTTATTGGACATGTCACTTTCACCTTCACTTTCATATCCGACTCGATGCAAGGCACGATTTACTACAAGCTGGGAAAAGAAGATCAGTTGAATTCGCATATAGACCTGGTGGAGTTACCTTTGACATTTGAATATAAGTGTTTCCTTGCTTCATGCGCCAACCAATTCTGTTGTCTTACTCTTAATATTGGATGAAGCCGCCCTCAGAGACAGGTCATTATCATGTGTATAAAGAAAGTATTAGATGAAGATAGAAGCAGGTGGAGTGGATGGACTTTCTTCATTTCTGTGTGAAGAAACGGGCATTTGCCCCCTTGAGTATCCATATGTTGTTACAATTTCTCATCCATGGATAGCAAAAAGGGGGAAAAAAGAGACGAGAATAGAAGTACTCAAATAATTAAATAGTTAACTTCTCACCAAAGCAACCCTTTAGAAGCCATCCTATACAATCAAGTAAATGGGTCGACCCAGTAGAGAATTTATAATTAAAACCCTCCTAAGCTTAAAAAATATTTTTCCATACCGGTTAATTTTAATAAGCTTTGGTATTTGTAAATATTAAAAAAAAAAAAGTGTCGACTTTTCTTTAAGATGACTTGACGGTAACTTATTAAGGCTTTTGTGAAATTACGAACTTGTCTTTAATACTAACCATGGCCATTTGATACATTAGACACGTGTTAGTAATATTTTGAACTTTTTCGTTTTAATTGCTCGGTCCTTGCCTCTTTAATATTTTTCATGGCCCCCTTTAGCTTCGTGCCGGTTTCATGTTACTCATTTTTTTTTTTTTGGCGATTTTATCAAGGTAGGTTAGGGTAAATCTCTCATTGGGTGGATGTGGAAGATTAATGAGCATATGCCACATGTGTGATTCGTGTTCTCAATTAGGGGTGTGTCTACATATATGGTTCACGCCAAAATAATTAGAGGGATCCGATGCGATGGTGCTGGGGAATCATAGTTTTACATGGTTGATATCGCGCGTTGCTAATGATTCCTTTCGTTTTGTTCACCATTCTTGATGAACAAGATAATTAAAGCTACTAGCTAGCCTTCATCATTGTGGCTTATTACACGGGTTTTCTTCATCCGGATGAAGGAACCGAGATACCTCTCTTGCTAACATTGCTACGTCGTTAATAAAGAGAGTATCTAATATGATGCTTACACCATGTACAAAATAATGCGAGTCGCCAACTAATCACCAAGCGCCATATATGTTTTGCTATAGCTTTTGATTGGCTTGTTGTCTCACATGTTAGTGCCATCTAGGGTTGATTTATATTATGTCAAGTGTGACGTTATACAACTTTTGAGATATAATGAGCTCTTGAGCAATTTGCTTTCGAAAATATTCTGTCACGACCCAACTTTTTTATCGCAAAAATTAAAAAATTTGGTCAGGATAGATTGATTATCAAAGATTAGTTCGCACACTCTTTGGTGACCAAATGTTCAGTTTGGTCCCTGTTGGTTGCAAGAGACCTTCTTTAGGGGCCAAAGCATTGGTCGCCAGAAGTGTAGCCAGGACTAACACTTCTAGCTGTTTAAAAGGCTAATTAAGCTAGATTAGTATAAAAAGGACACTCTCTTGATTGGGGAATCAAGATCCACGAACACATCCAAGCAAAATACTCACTCTAGCTCCTTGTAAACATGTTGCAATATTCGAATAGAGTTCATTGTGGTAGAGGGTGATATACTTGTGAGGAAGCCGTGTTGTAATTTTGAGAATGCGCGGAGAGTTGGGCTCCAAAATTCTCCGGTCTTTATGATCAAGTTTTCGACCAGTGGATTGGGCGCAATTCCCGAAAGGATTTAGGGAGTGGAGTAGGCATTAATTTGGAGCTCGACCACTATAAATCTGGTGAGTGTTTCCCGATCCCTTTTCCTTGTCTTCTGTCCATGCCATGCGTTATACGTTTAATTGTTGAAACATTTGGTTTAATTATTCGGTCACATAGACAAACGCGACTAAGGCAAGATCCCTAGGAGTAATAGGTCGTAAAAGCTTTCCAGCTGCTCAATTTTGCCCACCTAAGCAAGCCTGGAGAGCCTACCAAATTCCTAGACTGAATTTGCTAATCAGGATATCTTATCCTATGTTTGGTACCTACTCAAGACAAGATAAAATCAGATATATGAGGAAAATAACCTGATGGGAAGTGAGATAAAAGCAAATAGGATTTTTAATATCCATAATTACATTTATTTTTCTCGAATAACAAATTTATTAAATTAATAAATTTAAATTTTATTTAAATAAAAATAGTATTTGAATTCTAATATAAGAAATTCAAAATTAAAAAATTAAAAAATTATTTTTTTATTTAATCTTATTATTATTTATATTCAAATTTAATTTTATCTTATGATATAAATTAATATATAAATATAAATATATATTTATGTCTATTACATATTTTAGGTATATTAGTACAATTTATTGTTTAATAAATATTATTTGAGAATGATAAAAGGGGAAAAAAGAAATAAAAACGAAATAATTAAAAAAATAGAGGAAAAAAGGCAAATAAAAATGAAGTATGCAAAAGTTTCTTAAGAGATCTTTACCATTTCTGTTTGTGTAACTTTTGTGTTTATTTACACTGATATACCATTATTACCAAACAATGTATATGATATAATATGAATATATTTAAATTTATTATTGTAATTTGCCAAACAATGGATATGATATAACAAAATTCCTAAATTTTATATCCTATCATATTCATTCTTATTCTGATTAGATATCCAAATGATCAAATGTAGCATTAATGCTTTGGGGGTTTAAAGTACTCAAAATTCTTTTTAAAAAAATATTGGGTACCAAGTCATGCCAATTCAACAAATTACTATTACACTTTTCGCGCGACATGTGTCCATCGTGGGCCTACTGTTAAATGTCCTTCTCCCTTTGTCTGTCTCCTCTTGCGACTTTTTTTCTCTTCTTCAACATTTCTTCATTTTTTCATTTTTTCATTTTTTGTTTCTTTATCTTTCTTTCCCTATGGCTCGCGATAGGAACATAGCCATGGCCAACAACTGGCCATGAGCTAAGAAGTATCGACACTTTCGGGAATTTTCGTATCATATCGGACTCCGATACTCTCAGACACTCTTCGACACTCGAGTCGGAATTCCAATGTGGGAGTTTCCAACACATGATTTCTACATGCAAGATCAATTTTAAATATTCTCAATAAATGAGATGTCAAAATCTATATATGTGAAAAAACAATAATAAAAATAATAAACGGAAAAATAAGAAAAACCTAATATTCTCTTCTCTTCTAATTCTTACTTCCCATGATATACAATTCACCCCCAAATTTTTTTTTTTTTCTCTTCGGACACATCGACACACAAGTCCAAAATATGAATTGCTTTTTTTTTGTTTTTTCCCTTCAAGTTTCATTTTAGGCTTTATTTATTTATTTATAAATTTGAATCAAATTAATTTGATTGAAATAATCATAAAAATGATAATTTATTATGTATATATAAAATATATATTTAATACACAACGTGTCCTCATATGTCGGAATTCTCTATTTTTTTTTAGAAACGATGTGACGGTGTGTTGTGTGTCATATGTCGGTGTTGGTGCTACTTAGGCCACAAGTGAGGGTCACTTTCATTGAATTCATCGAGGGTCCACCCTCACGGCCAAGGTGACGGTTGCCCTCGCCGGATTTGGTGATAGCTCAATCGTCGCTAGATCCAAAAGCTAAGTTGGGAGGCAATGACTTTGGAGCCACAAGGGACCTTAAGGATGCAAGGGCCGAGGGAGGACTTGGGGTTGCGAACGATGAGGGCTTGGACATTCTTAGACTAGGGAGGGCGGGGGGCTGTAGGGCAGCGGATGACTTGTGGAGGGAGACAGCGATATTGAAGCTACAAGGGACCCCGAGGATGCATGGGTTGAAGGAGGGCTTAGGGTCACAAGTGATGATGATAGGGGGCTTGGGCTTGTTCTTGGACCTAGGGGCAGTAAATGACCTCAAGTGTGGAGCCGTTGCCATAGGTGGATTGGCAGATGAGGCGATACACGAGGCGGAGGCAGACAAGAGAGAGCAAAGATAGGTTGTCAGGAGAAAGAAGGAGAAAGCAGTGCATGAGATTACGGGAGTGGGAGAGAGATAAAGGGAGAAAGATCTGACAGTAGGCCCGCGAGGGACACATCTTACGGTGAGTGAACTAGTAATTTGTTGAGTTGGCACAATTTGGATACCCAATATTTCCTCATTTATTTCCCATGTTGTGACTTTATAGAAGCTGGGAGATGCCTTAGGATGTCTTGGGGGTGGATCAGTATCGCTGAAGGGAGAGAATGCGTGAGAGAAGGTGAGAGAAGGGGCAACTTGGCAGGTGGTCCCTGGTGAAAGGATTAAAATGTAGTCCCATCTTGCGGTTCTTAGTGCTAAAATTTGTCAAAAATATCCGAAGGATCCAAACCTTATCGAGGAAAGGCAGAAGGTGGCCAGCTTGATCGATACGGACTTTGGACTTGGGACCTTACTGGAATTAGTCATATGGTGGAAGAGGAGGTGGATGTTTGTGCATAGCATCCCAATTGCAGCCAAAGGTGATTCAGATGGGCTGATATGGCTAGCCGAGGAGAGAGGGGCGGTGACATTCATGTATCAACATACCACTTTCTTAAGGAAGCTGAGGATAAAGGAGTTATAACTTATGAGGGGCCTTTCAACTTCGCACGAAATAATTTTTTTTTTTCTCTATAAAATGCTTTCTAGATTGGATTGTGTCCAAAGATTAAACACTTGAATTAATACCACAAAAAACCCATAGTCGGTACACTTGTAACAAATTTACTTTAAGCTAATTTTTTGTTTTCCATAAACCCAAAACTAGTATACTTATAATAAATTTACCCTCCGTTAGTTTCTACTAAATTTTACCGTTAAATTACTGAGTTTGATGATATATAACAATTGACAAGTGTAGCAGTTTCTGACTTTATTCTCCATTTGTCACATGTGTATTAGTTTATAATTTTTCATATTATTAATCCAATTTAACATAAACTAATGGATGGTAAACTCATTACAAATGTACCAGTTTAGGATTGTAAATTTGTTATATGGATCATAGTTTGGGGTTTCTTGTGGTGAAAAAAAAAAGTAGTTCATGGTAAATTTATAACGGGAGTATCAGTCTCGGGGTTTTCATGATATTAACTCTAGACACTTCATGAGCATAGTGATTACAAATGCATTGCTACGGTCACTAATGCGTGGAGATGATAGACTAGAGACAGCAAACTATGCCCCTTTCATCATGAAGAAGAAACCGTCGAACATGATCTTCTTTTGTGCGACTGGTGCAGGGGTTTGCGGCTTCAAAATATGACGATTATAATTCGTAAAGAAGCCATCTCCATTCTGGATGTCTCAATTACCAGAGTGTTAGAGTAGTTTCAAGTAGAAAGACTTGAAGTAGGAATTGCTAGCTAAACTTGCGTATACTTGTTGGTACATCTGGAAAGAAAGATGTGACGCCACTTTTGGGTATCAATAAACCTGATCTTGACGCTGCTGAGGAAGGCAGGTTGAGGAAGAGTTAGTAGGGAATACAAGCACTTGAAGGGTAGAGGCTGCAAAATGTGGGTGATAAGCAAAAGACAGTGGGGCAAGGCTGCAAAATTTGTGATGGTGGTTTATCTGCAAAAGGAGAGAACGGCCATGGCATCATCATTCAAGATTGCGAGGATCATGTCCTGGATGGTTTAAGACTCTCTGTGCAAGTTGATGGTGCGGAGGCAGCTGAAGCGTCAGCCATGAGAGGAGGGATCAGGTTAGGCCATAGGAAACAATGGAAGGTGTTACTTGAAATCGACCCTGAGCTGATCTTTAAAGGTCTTTCAAAGGACATGGCCAACTCCAGCTGGAAGATTTCAATGATTATTCCTCATAGCATGATACTAAGCATTTTTCTTACTGATTTTGAGAGCTAAAAGTTTACTTTAGCGCTGCAGGAATGTCATGAGTGTGCTAATTGGTAAGCATTGTAAGAAAAGAAGAAGATGTGCCTTGGTGACCGGCTGGCAATGCCTCCATTTTCTTTGCCTATATGGTATTTGTAGTAGCATTGTAAGGAAAGAAGAAAATGTGCCTTGGTGATGGGGTGGCAATGCCCCCATCTTCTTTAGCTATACGGTATTTGTAGTAGCGACCACTAAAAGGGGGATGGCCAACGTGTTGACCAAAGGGCGGAAAAAGTATTGGCATCCTGCTGTGCCCCCAACAAATATTTACCGAAATGGAAATAGCTAAAGTCTTGATCAAGGGACTTGATTTTTAAGGAATGTTTTTAAGACGGAATGATCACATACATGGGGCGAGAAATTTTTCACAAGGTTTCCACTGACACTTACCTGTCTCAAATTCGATGGCTAGGTAGGGAGATCCTCAAGGCATGCGAATATACTCAAAGCAGCGTGCCTTTAGAAACTACGCATCGCAAGAAATTAAAACCAAAGGAGAGCAAAACGGCCCATGATATCATTCATTTGACCAAGAAAAACAAAAAAGTTTGATCATTCAAACTTTGTGCAAGCCCACTAGCGTGCATTAGTGGGCTTTTGAATCGTTGGGTTCTATGAGAAAAAAAAAAAAAATCGTTGGGTTCTACCCCTTGTGAATTTTTTAAGGAAAATAATGATTGAGGTGAACAGTGAGAATATTTGCCTTGTTATTTTTCTCCCTTAACATGGGTCATTTAACCTTGCAACTTGACTAATTCCACCAATACACGCAATTGCTCTATCCACGTGCATCAGATAAAGCTCCACTGACATGATGGTCAGGCATAGCTCGCAAAGTTAATACAAGAAGGTTATATTGGGATTTAAATAAAGGATATGTTAGGTTCAAACCAAATGCTTAGTCACTCGGCTTTTTATAACTCAAGCATTTGTAGAAAAAAATGCACATGAATGATCGATAACATAGCATGAGCATTAATGAAAATATATGTTCTCCAATGTCACTCAATGCGCTTATCCAATGACAAATAGAACGATAGAGTTAACCAAAACTCCCGTTCAATGGTATCAAAGCCATCAGGTGATCTCCTTTAGATAGTGGTCTTCTGGACAAATTTTCAAGTGCCAAAGTAAATCCATCTTTCTGTCCACCCAAAAGTATGTCATTCACGAGGAGACAAGGACCCAAAAAGAATTACTCCTTTTGACCTTAATTTTAGAAAGGATTATATTTTCCTCTATTCCCGATTGGAGAATAACATTGACCCCTTTTGAAGGAAAACTGCACAGCCTCAAGTGTGCTAGGGTCTTTTGAAGAAAACAAATGTAGTTCGATCTGAACTTGAAGTGAAAATAGATTCTCCCTAAAAAGTAAAAAATAAATAAAATTATTTGAGTCTATTTCAAGATACAGATCTCATTAATCACAAACTATGCTATCAAATATTGGTAGAGCTTCTAAAGAGTTGGGCTCTTGATCGTTTCTTTCTACAGTAAATTTCCAAGTAATGCCGTTTGATTTCACATATTTCAGCCCAAATAAATTGATCTTGATAAAAACAACATTAGTTGAATGCTTAAGAGTTTGTGCATTTGATATACACAATGATTGTAATTAAGATTTATTTTTTTTAAACCCTCGTATTATGCAGTAACTCATTATCTTGCATGGTTTGAATTATCTAGCCAATTATGATTGTTTCGACTAAGTACTGAGCGATGCAATTGACCTGGGAAGTATCATATACGATACTACTTATACTCTTTCTCCTCCCTAGCTAGTAATTCATTGAACCATATAAGTCTTTTCGACATAAAGCACAATGACAAAGGCCTAATCGTGGGAAAATTAACAAAAAAGTTCAAAACCAATTGCACTTGTGCAAATTCAGTTTTAAACATATTTACATTTTGTCTATTAAGTTCATTTGGCCACTTTAAACCTAAAATTATTGATGTGGATGCCGGCTGTTTTACGTGATCCAACCGACGCTAACATGGATAATTTTTTCGTAATTTTTAAACAAAATTAAAATTTTTTATTATTTTTCTTTCTTTCTTTTTCCTTTTTTTTTTCCAAGCTCGAAGAGGGCTGCTAACCAAACCTTGTCCAATAGCCGGCAAGGTCGACTGTTGACCCTAGCCAAACTTGGTATAAAGAAAGAAAACAAAAAATAGAAAAGGAAAAAAAGAAAAAAAAAGTTATAAAAATAATCTACATCAGCGTCAGTCATTTTACGTGGCATTAAGGGTGTTGACATTAGCAATATCTGTTTAAAATTGACTATATAAATTCAGTTAGGAAAACGTAAAAATGTTTAAGAATCAATTGATATAATTGAAAGATTTATAATTGAATTGACATAAATGTAATAAATTTAAAAAAAAAATTGGTAATTTCCCCCTAATTGTAGATACGGTTGACATTATCAAATTTAATCAAATTTCTGTTCATTTTTTTATTTTTAATTTAGTGTAACTTTATCACGACTTTGCAAGGTTGTCCTTCAGAAGTAACTGATGAGAGCCATTGACAAAAGAAAAGAAAATCCGACAGAATGGAAGTAGTAATCATCCTAATCGACACTATCTCCATGATGTTGACAACCATTGAAATTCATTTTATTTGTAATAATGCATGTGTGCAATGTATCCATTCTTCTCCAGTCGCTTTCGATGTAAAAAATAATTATGTATATCGAACGATGTGTCTGTATTGACTTTCATATTTTATGTATATATCTTGACCAATAAGGGCCTAAGTGTTTTGGCATCCTATGTCATTAGCCTCAGATGGAACTCCCCAAATCAATTTACTAATAAATAAAAAAATCAAGCGCCTGCCAACGTGACCTACTCGTAAGAGTTTCGACATAACTTAGTCAAGCCATGATAGCCGGACAAGAAAGAATCGCAAAAGAAAAAGAAGAAGAAAGAACACCTTTATCAGGAATATTCTTCCATCAAACTTAAAGACAAAAGACACAAAGTTGATATTCTAGGGTTAACATGGCGCAAAACGCAATATCACATCATCGAAGAATAAGATTAGTCGGGTGTTTCAAGAGTTCTGGTTATGAATTTTCTCGTCTTTAAAAAAGAAAGAAAGAATAATGTAGAAAACAGCCACGTCCTCCATTTGTACGTGCGTGGAGTTACAAGAAACAATCAACATTAGCAGCAGGGATGAAGCCTGGAGTTTGGACCCAGTGGGGTCTATAAAATAAACCATACTCTCTAATATGTAATTAGACGACTGGATTTGCGGGAAAGAAAAAAAGTCTGACGACGAAATTACAAAAGCTCCTCAAGTTAGGGGACTAACTATTAGACTCGTTCTTATTATAGAATAGAAATAAAATAAATTAATCATGCGTGGTTTTGTAAACAGATCTTATACGTAAAATGGAAAACGACTATACAAAAGCTCCTACCCCAGGGGAAGGGCAGAAACATTAGATGGGTAGTCCTGGTTACAATATGATAACAACTATAATATTTTTATATGATATATTTATGAAGTGATTTAGCGAAAAAAAAAAACAAAAATAATAAATCATATAAGTAAAGAGGTGGTTGAGCGGGAAAGGTGCTAAACTTATTATATATTTTACGTAGTCATGAACCGATTCCTTGACAGGGAAGTATAACAACCGGTCTTCCGTGTGGTCCAAAGAGCTCGACAGCGTTATCAACCTTGACCACAAAACTGGATCAAAAACTAAGAACTGCTGATAGCAATCGACCAACAATTGCTGCTTTTCTCCGAAAATTTAACCTACTTATCATTTTTGTCCTACTGAATCTTTGCGCCGGCCGCTAATTTCCTTTCTAGGCAAGAAATACATTCGTGCTTGCTTACGCCGGCGTTTTTTGAAATTTTGGATCGCCCGAAGACCAAGTTGAGTTGAATTTCGCTTCCATCACTCTATAGATCATCACCGACAGTGACTTCGAACTGGCTAAGATTTAGTCAAGAAGATTTGTAAACCAATCCGGCTTTAATGGCGTGTCGATTCTCGATTCAAGTTTTCCGAAAGAGAAGGCCTAACTAAGGTTGGGGTTTGCATCATGAACGTAGTTAGTGAAAACATTGGGAAAAGTGTATAAAAATAAGTTATTAAGTTATAAACATTTCAGTTGTACGAATCGAGTGTTGTCCATCTAGCCAATTTTAACTTAAAATCATTAACATGAAAATTGGCTGTCTTATGTAGCACGATCAGCATTATCGTTGACAAATTTTATATTTTTTAAATATTTTTTCGGAATTTTTAAATATATATTTATACCATTTTAAGCCTCCACGTCTATGGCCCTAGCCTTGGCATGTGGCCGATGATGGTTGGCCAACTATCTCACTAGCCCACAATTGGAGAAAAAGAAGAAAGGAAAAGAGAAGAATAAAGGAAAAAAAAAATAGAGTAATAAAAAATTCAGAAAATTTAAAAAATTAGAAAAATTATTTACATTAGCTAGCAAGCCATATCACCTAAGATGACTGTCATTCATATTAGCAATTTTCAGTCAATATTGGTTGGATTCATGACATTAACAAATTGTCTAAATATTTAAGATTTAATTGGTACAATTGAAATGTTTATGATTGAAATGACACAAATGTAATAGGTTTATGATTTTTTTTGTACTTTTCCTTGAGCACATTTGATAACACAAATAAGTCAGAGGCAAAACACCCTTGTGATTAGGATTAGAGTGCACGAACGTGGTTGTTCCATATAAAAAGAACAGAAAATTAATTATGTTCACCATCAATCCACACCACAAGGAAAATGCTAAAAGCTCAGTTTACATATTTAATCGATTCTTGTTCGATCAGAATTACTCTAGTAGTGACGAAGATGAACATAGGAAGTTTCCGCGAAGCCAGCGTCGCAATCAAGACACCCTGAGAGTTTTATTTCTTCTCATTCAACTTCAAGATTGAAAATAACTTGCGACCCTGAAGTTACGATTACAGAAGAGGTTTATACGAACCAACATCTATTATTGGACCGTCCAAATGCCTTAAATTGATAAAATATATGTCCATGATGGAGGTTGAGTAGGTAACCGGTGGCGGGAGGAGACTATATAATAGCATCGCCAACAGATAAATCGGCGAAAAAGGCTGCTCTTGCCTCTCTTCATCGATAGCATTGAAGTTATAGCAGCAATCAATCTCTCCAAGAAGGAAAATTTCATGGCGGCTAATGAAATAGAAGGAATCGAGTGGGTTTAGGTAATATGCAATCTGTACCGTTGTTATAACTCTGTTAGATTTTCTGTCAGCTATCCGGCTTCTTTGAAACTGGAAAATGGAAAATGACTTCCTTTGTTTCTGCGATGTCCTTGACAGTTTTCAATGCCTTCCATACTTAAAGCTGATCATGTTCTGTACCTGTTTTAGGCCTAGCAGTGACAGACATCGAGTCGACGTTTGTCAACCGCTTTTGTTTTGCTCATACTAGAATTATAAAGCAACGACCATCCAGTTTGTCTCAGCCTTCATTTGAGCACAAGGCTGCTTCTCTTCACTAGATTGCCAATCTAGTCACTGCTTATTAAGGAGGATCATCAATTTGAGGAAGATTTTGCTGCTTCCTGATCTCAGCTCCAACAAAGTGAGTACTTGGATTTTTAGTTGAGTTGATTTAATCTCTTAAAATCATGGACAAGTTCAACTCTTTCCACCGAACTCAATACAACAAGCTCACCATTGCTTCGCCCAGCTTCTAATAGTCAAGTAAAAGATCAACTAAAGACACGAGCACTTGATTTCTGAATTGGCTGTTCGAAAGATGAATTGTTTCCTATTCGGATCGAAGGGGCCACCGGTGAAGCGGAGAGATGGTTTGAGGATACAACAGGCTGGACGAATTTCATATAGAGGTAGCTAGGGAGGTAATTTTGGTGATTCCATTCCTCTCAGTAATAACTTTTTTTGTCCATCAAGAACACTGGTTTCCGTGAAAATCGCTACTGCATGGGGAACATCGCTTTAAGAGAATTTCTCAAGAGTCTATGCGATAGTTCTTTCTGGAGATATGCAATCTTTTGGAAGCTTCAACAGGAAAATGAGATGTAAGTTTACTTCGACCTCTCTTCCATTTGCTGATGCTTTTTTTCGGCCTTGCAATAAAGGCATTTGGTGAAACCGAACTAGTTCTTGCTTTAATTAATGAATAAAGCATAGGCAATTCAGTTTTTGGACAAATCAATCAAATAATTTGTAGTAACCCTTTTTAGTCTCATGGAGAAAGGTCATGAATATGTATTTGATGCATTGTCCATTTATCCGTTGTATCAGTTAAGCAGACCTTTATAATTCTGTTAGCTATGAATGGAAATGGGCTCTGATCACACTAATTCCTCTCATCAAACATAGAATATTGAAGTATAAGAACAGCACCTGTAAAAATTTCCTCTTTTGTTCTTTTATATAGCTATGGCTTGAAACTATCACACAAATGCATTCCTTTCCCATCCCAGTGGACATATAGCAGATAGTCAAGGGGATTGCCTTTGGGGAATGAATACTGATATTGTGACTGGAGACTCTGTTGATGTTCATAGTATGCTATTTCCATCATCAGAAAGGAGATGCTGAAGTGGGCTACTAGTTTCATGAGAAATGAAAATTTTCTTTGAATTCTCTCAGGTTCCTATCATGGGAAGATTGGCACTACGATTATTCAAAAGTGAGAACATTGACGGGAAATTCTCCCGCTGAACTGTCCGCCAGTGATGCGAATCAATCTCTATCCTTTGATGATGATAGTAGCATTATAGACAAGACTGCAAATCAGATCGCCTTTGCTGTGGCAAAAACATCAGGTCTTAAGTACAAACTGGGAGAAGGGTATGCTCCTGTTCTTGACATTGCGAACTCATTTCATCAAACACCAATCCTCAGGTGTTGAGCTTCTATGACAGAGCTAGTTCAATGCACCTCTCTCTAAATAAGCTCAGAATATTTCTTGATATGTTCCAAAGATAAATCACTTGCTTTTATTATTTGACTGATATTTCATGTTTGCTAGGGTTATTGGTGAAGCGATCTGGACACAGAGCCATTGCTGGGTATCATTGGATGATGTGTTGGCCAGTAACTGCAAATCAGAGACACCTTTCAATGTGAGTATCCTTCCCAGACAACCAATGTTAAACTAGTAGAATGGCTGACTGGTCATGAGTTCAGTAATAAGAATTGACAATATCTACTTCCTACCAAGCAGATTCCAGATGAATGGTTGCCCCAGATTTCAGCTGGTGTCAAGGTACAGATTCTTAACATGATCCGTTCATAGTAACCAGCAGGTCGAACCATGTGATGACTAGAATTCAATGTCGTAATTGCACTATTACAGCATCTCTCTGTCAATATTAGGCCGGTTACCTTCAATCACACGTCAATATTGATATATTCAATGCTTATGCAGACTATTCTAGTATTACCTCTTCTTCCACATGGAGTTTTGCAGCTTGGTTCACATGAAAAGGTGCGCTTGTATGTGGTTTTGTATAACCAACCAAGTATGCCTCTTTGTTTTTTTTTTTTTTAATGTATCCAGCAATTTAACCTGCAGGTTCCGGAAATTAAGGAGGCAGTGAATCACATCAAAGCGATGTTTAGTTTGATTGGATACGAACAGGAAAGATGTGCACCTTGGACTCCAAACAAGAATCCGACTCACTCATTGTCTTCGTTAATGCCTTTTTTCTTGGATAACATGGATGGTTCCTTTCTTATGGATAGTATCTATATAAGTGGTATGCAGTCTGAAGGCCCAGAGAATGGTGCTGAAGCAAATCAAGACAGAGTGACTAATTGTCAAGTCATAGGTCAGCTAGAAAATCTCCAACAAGCTGATGATAGTGAGACTCTTGTTCTGCCAAAGGGAATTCCTGAAATATCGAACTTACCGAGTCAACCTGTTAATGCAAACCACACGGACATAGTGAATGATAACAATTTGTGGTTTTCTAGTATGGGTGAGGACTCAGTAGTCTTTAAATCTCACAACCTAGGAATGTCCGCAGAGTTTTCTCATGAATTATCGAATTCTTGCACCATTGATGATACTTCCGAATGGCCACTCAAAAGCAAGGATATTGAGCATGCAGATCATAAGCCCACGAACAATATGTTAAACTTTCCCACAGATTGTGAGCTGCACAAAGCACTCGGACCATCTTTCCAGGGATGGGCGAGTGAGACATCCGTCTTATTTGAAAATGCATTCAGCGACTTCAGGTTGAGTCATGAAATGGATTACTCTTATGATGTTGAGAGATCAGCCGAGTACCTCTCCAGAGATGATACTGAGTTTCTGTTGGAAGGTGTCATCCCAAATAGAAATGGTAGCTCACATTCTCCTTCACCTAGCGAGTCAAATGATACCAAATTAACAGTCTTGTCAAGGCAATCTGATACTTCCTCTAAGGCACTTAATATTCTCGAAGGAACAACTTCAGGCGAAAATGTCTTTGCTGTGGTTACTCATTGTAAAGACAGGGTTAGTGTTCCGTCTTCTCCAGTTTCCATGAACAGGGTAAGATCATTAATTAAAAAGGAGCGCTGGGATGAAGATCATGCTCCAGCACTGGCCAGGAAGGGCGAGAAGCAATTATCTGGCTGCAAAAGGAGGAGCAGAACAGGCGACAACAAAAAGCCTAGACCAAGAGATAGACAGTTGATCCAAGAGCGACTCCGAGAACTTCGCATACTTGTCCCCAGCAGCATGAAGGTAAGTGGTCTGTCATGTACAGTCTTTACTTTCCAACAATTC
The DNA here is from genome assembly GCA_014182715.1 of Eucalyptus cloeziana. Classification (NCBI taxonomy): domain Eukaryota; kingdom Viridiplantae; phylum Streptophyta; class Magnoliopsida; order Myrtales; family Myrtaceae; genus Eucalyptus; species Eucalyptus cloeziana. Next base: position 33,046,525 of record CM024644.1, read on the forward strand.
CCATAAGCAACTGCCCTATGTAACTTTTCTCTCTGCATTTGATGACGATTTCCAGTGTAGCATAGACAGCCTCCTAGAACGGACAATAAAGCACATGCTCTTCCTGAGAAGGGTGACTCATCAGGCCGAGAAGCTGACAAAATTGGAAACCTTTGAGGTACAACCATATACTATGTTTTTCATCAAATAACGCCAAAATAAACCAATAGAATTGCAGTCTTATGATAACCTCTTGATGCATAAGGTGGTTTTTGGTCAAAACTCAAAGCTCAAATATTCATCTTTAAATTTCGAAACTTGTACTGCTTCTGAAACTGGAACATTATTTGATCAGAATCAAATTCCTGGAACTTAACGTTTCCATGATAAACATCTCCTGGGGTTGTGATTAAGACCTTACAACATCCACTGCCACCATCATATGACTAACAGAGACATATGCTGCTGTTATTTTACAGCTTTGCCTGATTTATCATGTTGACATGTAATGCAAGTCAAACATGTGAGGGAAGACAACTAGCTTGCAAGAATTCAAAAGAGTCCGACTGTTGCAGTATTATTTGTCTAGACATCATTACTCTAGTCAAGCCAGACTATAAAAATGAAGATCTGGACTAACCTAGTTGTTTTGGTTTATTTCTACATCCCTAAGTTTGTGGGTCACATCCTCATCAACCCTTTCCAGGCTGTAGTACTTTCCCGTGAGCCACATGAGAAGATCAAGCACAGATCTATACTATATTGTCATCATCAGGAATATCTCATTTCATATTTGCTTAGCCTTAGGTGAAACTGCTTACTCACCAAATGAGATTCACTTTATCATGACATCTGCATAACCCACTGTCTGATAGTCTCTTGAATCTTTGTTAACCCAAACAGCAAAAGGTCGGTCTACAAGACAACAAGAATAAGTGGGAATATATACCTTTTAGTGGCGGTTTCCATGGAAGAACTAACTTGACTGTTGAAAGTGGATGCGAGTTCCAAGCCTGCCCTGCACCTATAGCTGTTGAAGATCTTAATCAACCAGGGCACATGCTCATAAAGGTTTGATCTATCTCTCCAACTTTATGCTTCAACTTTTCTTCATGCAACCTTCTCATTATTAAAATTTCCAATCACTTCTCATGTGAACCACTTGTGTTGTCCTATTTGTGTGCCTTCAATGGAGATCAAATTCTTGTTAGTGTCTAAGTTCACTGTCCAAAATGGTGATCGACAATCAAATTTCTTGTCTCACTTTGTTCATAAACATTAGAAGGTTTTCCCCTCTTAGATTATTTCCAACGTATTTGTTGAGATTTTGTCTGAACACCATTATATTGAGCCTCTAGCTCTCACAAGCAAAGGATTTGTCAAGAGGAACAAAAATCTCCCCATGCTCACAATCTAATGTTTGGTGTCACTTGAGAATAGATTAACATGGTCTCAATTACTCAAGTACATATATGAGTATCTCCTTTTTTACTTCTAGGAGCATTGACTTGACTATTGCTGGTTTCTGAATCTGCAGGTGATATGCAATGAACAAGGGCTATTCTTGGAGATTGCTCAGGTGATTACACGTCTAGAGTTAACCATTCTTAAAGGACTACTAGAGAATTACTCCAAAGATACATGGGCCTGTTTTATCGTTGAGGTATCCGATCGTTCATTATTAGCAAAAGTGTCTATTAAATCAAGATGAAATGCCATCCATACTACAAGCCCACTAAACCCTTATGTTTTATCTTGCCAATAGGCTTCCAAGGACTTTCAAAAGATGGATATCTTCTGGCCACTCATGCAACTTCTGCACTGCACAAGAGCTAAAGTTTCAAGCAAGAAATGATGCACTGCCGAAATGGATGATAACGCACGGGACTTTTCTGCTCGTTGTCTATAACTAGAGGATCATAACATCCTCAATGCAAATGTATGTAACTTAAATGGATGAAATTGTTGAGAGACAAAAACTGAACTGAATGTTTTATTAGGTCAATATGACCCCAAGCTATTTATTTATAACAAAGCCAAAATGTCAAAATTACAATATCACCCTTATTGCCACCGTACATAAAATAATAAAGGAAATAGACAAATATAACCCCATCAACCAAATGCTCTTAACACTCCCCTCAAGTTGGAGCATTGATATCACATAAGCCACTCTCCAACTTTCCTTGATAAAGTGCCTATGAAATTCCAAATGTTTCATACAATCATGTTGTACTAACTGTGAGCAACACTCCTACTAGCCTTATTATCACAATATAGCATCATACAAATATGTACAAATACATCAAGATCTTCAAGTAATCTTTTAAGCCATAACGACTCACAAACTCCCCGGGCTATCGCACAAAACTCTACTCCAACACTAGACTGAGAAATCACATTTTGCATTTTACTACGCCAAGTCACAAAATTTCCCCCAAAGAAAGTACAATACCCAAAAATAGACCTTCGATCAAGGGATCTAGCCTAATCAATATGTATATAAGTTTCAACTTTCAAGCTATCATGAGGAGACAAGAGTTCTTTTCTTAAGAGTAGACTTCAACCACTAAAGGAACCAAAGAACAACAATAGTATATGAGTAGAGTATGGATCATGCATAATTGACTCACCAGGCTTAGTCAAAAGCAATATCAAGTTAGGTATGGGACAAATAAATCAACTTGTTCACTAACCATTAATAATGACCATTATCCACTGGATCACCATCCTTTTCTCAAAGATGAATATTGGCCTCAATAAAGACGAAATCCCAATAACCAACTTTTGTCAAAAGATCAAGACATACTTCCCTTGGGATACAAAGATGTCTTTTGAAGATTTGGTAACTTCAATCCCAACAAAGTATCGGAGCTTTCCAAAATCCTTTATCTCGAACTCTTGTCCAAGAAACATTTTCAACCGGTTGATCTCATCATTATCATTCCCTATGACAACAATTAGTTTACATAGACAACGAGAATAGTGATTGTAGCAGCTAATCTCTTCATAAATAAAGTATTATCAGCATTATTTTGTTTATGCCCAATGAAAACCATAGCTTTTTGAAACCTACCAAACCAAGCTTGAGGTGACTATTTTGAACCATAAAGTGCACATTTCAACTTACACACTTTACCTTGAGTTTTGTCACAAGAAAAATCTAGAGGAATCTATATATACACCTCTTATTCTAACTCTCCATGAAAAAATGCATTCTTCACATCGAACTGTTGAAGATTTCATCCCTAGATAACAACACATGAAAGTAGAATTCAAATAGTATTCAACTTGGTAATAGGAGCAAAATTTTTTTAATAGTCAATCCCATAAATCCTAGCAAATTCCTTTGCCACCAACCGTGCTTTATATCGATCCACAGTACCATCCATTTTTTATTTGACTACAAACAACCACTTACATCCTATCGATCATTTCCTAGGAAGAAGAAAATTAAGATCCCAAGTGTCATTTTTCTTCAAAGGATGCATCTCCTCCACCATTGCTACCTTCCACTTCTCATATGCAAAAACTTCCTGCCAATTCTATGGAATAGAGATAAAAGATAAAGAAGACACAAACATACGATAAAAGCTCGACAAAGAGTCATATGAGATAACATAGGATACATGGTATTGAGTACAAGTTCTAGTATCCTTTTAAAGTGCAATAGGAAGATTAGGAAAAAGAAACCTCATGAAAAGGAGTAGTAAAATTTGATTTCGCATATGATGACTAAATAGACAATGTAGAAGTGGTTTTAGCTTGAGTGTTGGTAGTGGAATCCTTACAATGATACATCTTCAATGTCTCCTCTTGAAGTAGTTGTTCGGTTATCTACACCTGAGGTATTATACTATGCTCTTCTTGTGTTGTATTATTCTTCTCTTTAGGAGGAGGAAAATCATCAGAAACTATTAAAGGACAGTAAGTAATATCCTCAAGAACATTTAGAATATGCAATACCTCTACACTAAAACACTCCCCTTGAAGAAGTGGAGTAGAATAATATAAATTAGACTCGTAAAAAGTCACATTCATAGATAAAATGGTGTGCCTAGATTGAGGATAATAACACTTATAACCTTTTTAAGCAGCTGAATACCCAAGAAAAATGCAACGGAGATGACATGGTTCCAACTTACTGTTAGAGATGGTGTTATGAGCATAACAAATGCAACCAATAGTTTTAGGTGGAAGAATAAAAGTTGACGATGCTTGTAAAACATTAATAGGTGTACGGGAATTAAGAATTCTAGTAGGCATTCATCATTACTTCAAAACTGAGCTGGGACATGATGGGCAAACACAAGAGACCTAGCGATCTGTAAACAGTGTTGGTTCTTTCTTTTAGGAACACCATTTTATGCTTGGGTATCAACACAACCGGTTTGATGAATAATGCCATAATCAAAGATATACCGCTAAAACTAACTCTCATTGTACTCGATGCCATTGTCACTATGAAGAATTTTCACAGTAGCGTTGAACTAAGTTTGAACCATTTTACGAAAGATTTGAAAAGAGCAAAAAAACGTCATTTTTATGTTTCAACAATAAACCCAAGTTATACTAAAATGACAATCGATAAAAGTGACAGACCATCGATGACTGGAAATAGAAGTACCATGGGAAGGACCTCACACATCAGTTGAATCACATTAAAAGGGAAGTCACTTTTATAATTTGAAGATGAATATGTTAAACGAGTTAGTTTAGCCAAAATACAAGCTTCATAATAAAACACTTCCTTATTACAAGCTGAAACGATACTAGGAAAACTTTTTCTAAAGTTCCTAAAGGAGGATGACCTAAGATGCAGTGCCGTAAATGGAAACCCATCAATGTTGAATTTACTTGATGAGGCATATAAGACAAGGTCAAAATAGAAACCCCACTACCCTTGAGGAGAGAAAGACCGCCATCTAATCTATCATATTAAATCTTCTTCTTCATTACTAGATCTCAGATAACACAATAAGAAAGGAAAAAAAAAATGTAATTTACAGTTTAATTCTCGAGTTAGACTAGGGGTGAGCGCGGTTCCCAAGTAGAATCAGGAACCGGAGAACTTAACCGAAGGGTCTGGTTCTGTTCCCGGTTCTAAAGGGATCGGTTCCGATTCCAGGTTCCTTTTTTCTGGGAACTGGCATTTTCGGTTTCGGTTCTGGTTCCAACGGGAACCGAAACCATTTACGAAACCGGTTAGACTTAGGGCTCCAAAGTCCAAAAGCCCAAAAATCTCTTGACGCTTTCACAGTTTCACTCACAATTTCCCTCACAATTTCACACTTTCATTGACGCCGCTCGCCCTCGCCGCTCGCCCTATGTCACCCCCCGATCCTCCGAACGCATGCCCATCTCTCCTCGGTTGATTAAATGCAACATCCCGGGACGTGTCAGCAACCCATTTTTATTTTTATCTTTATGCGCATGCGGAAACGACAATAAAAATCCCCAAACAATAATTCAATGGGATAGAAAAGCAGGACCGCAACTCATAGAAACTAGAACACACCTTTATACATATCAGACTAATTCATCTACATCACTAGCCGATATTTACAAGGCCTATCAAAAGGTTAGTTCTCAAAATTTGTTGACTTGTGACCAACTATTCAAACTCAGCTACTGAACCTTCGAGGTCTACTGGGTCTGGGCAAGACAATGGATCCTCCACTTCACCCTCGAGTAGATCTGCTTGATCCTCTTCCTGGGCAGCCTTAATCACCTCGGCCGGGATATCAAAGCCTCTAAGAGGACCTATCCTCAAACCATAGGGAGTAGTATGGAACCAGGCTCTAAATTGGTCAGGTACTTCCTAGTTTGGGGCCTCTTCTGCCCAGACTATAGTCACCACAAACTCATATGTCCAATCGCTTTTGGGATCAGGGAAAGCATGGACCTGCTTGGTCGTTCTCATAGGACGACCATATCACCCAGGGGGACTTGCCATCTCCAAACTTGAAAATGTTGTCCCACATCGGGGTGAAACTATGTCTCAATAAGTTCTATCCCACTAAGACCCGATTAGTAAACCAATACAATATGGGCTGCCTAAGCACACACCAGTCAGAGGACTTACCTTGGCCTCAGATCCCACCTGCAAGTCAATATAATTCATAATAGACACCCAATTATACCACACAGATCGAACTGTCGATCAATCGACTTAGTCGATTACATGTCAATCAAACCATTCTCCGGTCATTTCAATTAGTACCATACATTCCCCACGATGGAATATCTAGTCATTGAGCTCACATGCATTCTCCAAGGTGATGCATCAAGTCACCGAGCCCACGTGTCTTTTCCAAAATGCCATTCTTTACTCATTGAGCCCACGTGCATTCTCCAAGGTGATACATCAAGTCACCGAGCCCACATGTCCCTTCCAAAATGCCATACTTTAATCATTGAGCCCACGTGCATTCTCCAAGGTGATGCATCAAGTCACCAAGCCCACGTGTCCCTTTCGAGATGCCATACTTAATCATTTGGCCCATGTGCATTCTCTAAGGTGATGCATCAAGTCACCGAGCCCACGTGTCCCTTTCGAGATGCCATACTCAATCACCGAGCCCACGTGCATTCTCCCAGGTGATGATATATATCCTATCATTAATACAATATACATAATGCCTATTCTCCTAGATGACATACTTATTCATCGAGTCGCCGTAATACAATACATAATCAATCCCCATTTCCACAAATTCCACTATTCTCCGTGGTTCACCAATATATTTTTGATACTGACAACCGATACCCGGTTGTTCCTCAATCAAATGCCCAAAATCAATTCATTTAGGAATATATCCTAAAATCTATAATTAAATTAATTCGGTACAAATCAAGGCCCAAATAAATAAACGGACTGCACCATGACAATCAACATAAAATTCTAGTCACCGGCCATCCCGGTTGAATTTCCGAAAATTAATTAATTAATTTCGAAAATTAATTAATTAATTTCGAAAATTAATTATTAAATAGCAATAAATCCAATTTAGGCCCGTAATGCCTAATTAGAAGTTGAGACGGACCAAAAAATTCCCGAGGTTCGTTCAATAATTACTCAAGCCTATTTACTCTCTAACGACTATGTCTAACCACCTGACATGCATTGGTAAGTCACTAATTTAATTATTCTAAACTAATCTAGCCCCTAATTATGCTTTATTAACACTAATCAATCCCTAAGCATCATTAGAAAAACTAAGCAGGGATTAGTGAGTTAAACTCACCTGAATTAAGATCCACTCGGATTAAATTGACGAGCACGCGACGAAGCTCGATCCTTTCCAAAGCGGGTCTGCCAACCGAGGTCAGGACGGTTCTGAAAGTTGCCATGCAAGGCCTACAACCCTTGTTGCAAAATATTGAAACGGGTTGCCGCGGGGCTGATTTGAACACGGCTTGGGCTAAGCTCAGCGGTCGCAAGTGGTGGTGTGAGCCGTGGCTCGGTCCGATTTTAGAACCCACGGATGGAGACACAGTTGGTCTAATGGGCTGACTAGGAAGAACACGAACGGGAGAGGGATGAGTTGAAGACGTCACCGGGCTTGGGTGGTTGCTGGGCCACTTGATGAGCCGATTTCATGGCTACTGGAGTCAACACATGAGCAGGGGACATCGCTGGGTTGACTCGTGTAGATCAAAGGGCTGAAAACGTGGAGATTCGGTGGGGCAAGAAACGCGAAAGGGATGGACAGAAACAAAACAGAAAGAAGCAACGATCGTCCGTCTTGGTGGAGCAGTCAAACCGGTCAATTACACATGCAGGGAAAGACAAATAGAGAGATTAGAACCCACGGATGGAGACACGGGCTGGTCTAATGGGCTGACTAAGAAGAACACGAACGGGAGAGGGATGAGTTGAAGACGACACCGGGCTTGGGTGGTTGCTGGGCCACTTGATAAGCCGATTTCATGTCTACTAGAGTCAACACATGAGCAGGGGACATCGCTAGGTTGACTCGTGTAGATCAAAGGGCTGAAAACATGGAGATTCGGTGGGGCAAGAAACGCGAAAGGGATGGACAGCAACAAAACAGAAAGAAGCAACGATCGTCCGTCTTGGTGGAGCAGCCAAACTAGTCAATTACACGTGCAGGGGAGAGAGAGAGAGAGAGAGAGAGAGAGAGAGAGAGAGAGAGAGAGAGAGAGAGAGAGAGAGAGAGAGAGACGAATCATGGACGTCAGCCAAGACAAATAAATGAAAGCCAACGTTGAAGATTAAGGGAGAATTGCGAGCAGCTGGTCGCACGAACAGACGAGGAGGAGAGAGATTGAGGCGGCTGATTGTTTGATCTAGTAAAAAAAAAACAACAACAAACATAAAAGGAACAAAACAACCAAGAAGAAGGGATAAGGGAAGAGATTAAAATAGCAAATACGGTCGGCTGATGAAGAACACATGTGCAAAAATCAACATAAGAGGAATAGAGAGAGAGATTCATGTATGTGGATAAGGAAAAGAATGGGCCCACCAGTCAACATTTATCCCAAATGGAAGACCACAATGGTGGGGTTGTCGACTGAGGGTGATACGCCCAAAAGTAAGAGAATAAAATGTGTGCAAGATGGGAGGGGTGTGTGTGTGTGCGCAGGGGTCACGAGACTGAAAGAAAAAAGGAAATAACATAAACTAAATTCTTAATTTATTCAATTCAAAACAACTTGTCAATTGGTCATTTCAGGACCAATTTCTTTGCCACTTGCACACTTGAAGTCCAAAATAAGGCGGTCCTTTAATCCCATGAATTTTCTTCGAAACCGACTTTTATTTCCTTTTTCTCGGAATCCGATTTTCTAAACAACCAAATCCGGTTGAGGTCTAATTGAATTTAGAAAAAGCCTAAACAACTTTCATTCACCGATTCACTTACACCAGATGCCAAAAGTCTATTCAAATTGGCCAATCCGAATTTCCATTCGTTTTCCGAATCGTCCACAACGATTTTTCGTAAAAATCCCAAACTCTCTAGAATTTCCCCAAAATGTGAGATAACATTCCTAAAATGACTCCTGACACGACAAGACTTTCAATTTCCGAAATCGAATTCAAATTCACGGTTATTTTCAATCAAATACACTTTTAGCGTCACCTAACCTATCAGGTAGCTTTTATGAATTTTTTGTGCAATTGACCCGTGGTCGATTTTCTTCGAGCCACACGTACCTCTTCAACACATTAGCGACTCTCGGTGATCATTAAAATCTCAAGATTTCAAATATGGACACAAGGTATTCAAAACGACAGAAAATTGATTTAATACTGATCGATGAGAATTTTGCAATCAGGCGGCATCACCCACACTTCGATCGCATTCTTAGTTGAATCAACCTATCTCCAGTTTATGATCGATTTTTAATTATGCCGCAATGACTCTTGCAAACTAGCATAGTCAAGCAGTCGATTTTTGGTCAAATTCTCAAGTCTATTACATGTAAAATCCTTTAATGACTTCACCTGATAGGTTGGTTATCTCATGAGTGGCCAACTCAGAGAAAAACATTATAGTCGCGTTGATGAAAGACCCATCTTATCCAATCGAAATCAGAACCTGAAAATCAGGATGTCACACCTTAACCCTTGCCACTCAACGCCAGTCGCTGCTGATGTACCTCTGAGTCTCTCTTGTTCTTTGCCTTTGCCCATCGCCGACGCCGCTTGCCCTCGACACCGCCGTCGGACACCGCTCACCCCTGTGGCGAGAACCTGGTCTTCGAGGTCGGCGGCATCAGCACTAAGTACCCCTCCAAGAACTTTGACGAGGCCTTGGCTTGCGGAGGAGGGAAGCGAGGTTCTTCTTAAGGTTAGGATTTCAATTCTTGCTTTTAATCTGGTAATTTTTTGGTGGGATTGATGATGTGCCGCTTCATTTGTTGGTTTGTTCACTGCAATCTGATTGCTCTGATTGTTCGCCACTTGGTATTAGCCCTTCTGTATTGACCCCAGTTTACTCATCAGTAATAGAGAGAAGACAGCAGAAGTACAACCCAAGTGTCAAAACTTGGCACGATGGGACACTTAAGTGCTAAAACTTTGAAAATGTACACTTAAGTGCCACTTTCTTTGAAAAATGGGACACTTAAGTGCCACCTCCGGTAAACCTTGCCGGAAATCCTACGTGGCAATATTTTTATTATTTTCGCTTGCCTACGTGGCTCGCTGAAGAGCTGACTCAACTCTAACTCACTCGAAACGTCGTCGTCCGTAAAATAAAAGCCCCGAATCTGCAAAAAGGATGTCATCTCCCAAATTAATTAAATTAAATTTAAACTTAAATTTATTTAAAATATTCTTTAAAAAAACTTAAAATTAAAAAAAAAAAAAAAAAAAAAAAAAAAAAAAAAAAAAAGGCCGAAGGGAGGTGGTTGAGGGCCGAGCCCTCGCCACCACCGCCTCCCGCCGCCGCCGAGAAGGGCCGGCGATAGAAGGGGGAGGGTCGACCGGGGTGATCGGCCCCTAGCCGACCGACACAAGGGTTGTGAGCCCTCGTCGGATGCGACCCTCACCTAAATCCGGTGAGGGCTCGCGGGCCCTCACCGCCCGTCGACCGGGCGTCGCCGGCCTTTGGCTAGGGCCCGGCGACCCTAGCCAATGCTCCCCCACCGTCACCGCCCGGTTGGCCGGGGGCCGGCCACCCCGGCCGACCACCCCCTCCGTCACCGGCCCTTCCCGGCAATAGCGCGAGGCGGCGGCAATGAGGGCTCAACCCTCGTCACCTCCCTTCGGCCCACCCCCCTTTTTTTTAATTTTAAGTTTTTTATTTTTTAGAATATTTTAAATAAATTTAATTTTACATTTAATTTAATTAATTTGTATATTAATTATTTACACATCATAGACAAAATGATGTTGTTTTTGCATTTTCTCGCCACGTCTGTGTGCAAAACGACGCCGTTTTGCACTCACCTCGCTAGAAAATTACCACATCAGCAATTTGGCCTGATTTTGGCTGGAGTGGCACTTAAGTGATCCATTTTACTTCGATTTTGGCACTTAAGTGTACCTTTCCGAAGTTTTGGCACTTAAGTGTCCCTCCGTGCCAAGTTTTGACACTCTAGGTATCCGCACCTCGAGAGAAGACGAAGACGCTCAAAAATGAAATTTTGCAAGTAAATTATACATCATCATATGACAATTGTAATGGGTTTCAAATTCTTATCATTGTACTGTCAGTAACTTCAAGTGTCCGTGAAGGATTTATTTGTGTTGGTTCGATGAGAAGTAAGTCTCTTTGATTTGATCTGCATAGGCTTCTTATGGAAGAGCTCATTATTGTTTTGAATCATCAGGCTGCGTATACATCTCGTAAAGACAATTGTCCTTCATTCCCAATTGATGATTTCCCTAGTTTTCTGTTCTTATTCATGTTCCTTTGTAATTTTTGATTAGATGGTGAGGGTTAGTATAGTATTGCAATATGTTAGCACAGATGAGGGACTGCACCTAGCCTGCTAACTTGCAGGAGGTTACGTAATGCACCATCTGCCTGGTTAATGAGCATGCTGCTTCCAGGTCTCCGAGCTCTCTGTTGCACGCTAGACAGGATCTAAAGACCATGCTCTTCTAAACTCAAGATATTAATTGAGTTCAAATTGCCATGTTAATGAAGTAATGACTGTTAATTCTCGTGAATGTATAGATTAGGCATGGTCTTTTGCAATATTCCTAAGACTAGTACATGGAGTTGCTTGACATCATTATTGCGATTTGCTTGGTCAAATGTACAACTTTTTCTTGTGATACATACTTGGTCGTCCTTCTGATGAACTTAATTGGTTTGCAGACCAAGCTTGAGTTCCATCGTGACTGAATATCTGCCAAGTGTCATCCTTAATGGATTTATATACGTCATTCCCTTTGCAATGCTTGGAATGGCTAAACTAGCAGGTTATGTATCAAGGAGCATAGAATACGATACCTCCTTTAGCGAAGATGAGAAGAAACAAGCAAAGCACTGAAAGTTGCTTGCAATCTGAATGATGCAGAATGCAAGTTGAAACTCAAAGATTACAAGCAGGCTGAGAAACTATGCACCAAGGTTCGCAGCATTTCCTTGCCATTGCAAAAGATCTAGGTGTGATGCATAAATGTTTTCTCATGTTTGAATTTGTCTAAGGTTTTGGAGCTGGATAGCAGGAATGTGAAGGCTCTTTATCGGAGGGCGTATGCTTACATTCAACTGGCTGATCTTGATTTGGCTGAATTTGACATCAAGAAGGCGCTAGAGATTGATCCTGACAATAGGTACCTTTTTTTGTTCCTTTTTCATTCTTTGAGATGTTTCTTTTGTGGTCCAGGATATCTTGAACACTGCGGAAATATGGTGTATGTGGAAATGTGGTGCTTACGCATTTAATTTGCCTTGTCAAAACAGGGATGTGAAACTGGAGTATAAAGTATTGAAGGAGAAGGTCAAGGAGTACAACAAAAAGGATGCCGAGTTCTATGGCAATATATTTGCCAAAATGAGCAAACTAGAACCTGTTGAGGTAAGAATCAGAAAGATTCCCAGTCAGGAAATCCTTGTATCACTTCTGTCCACTTCACCTACCATCTAAAGGACAATTTATGGACATAGAAGCTTTGGTTTGTCTCTTTCCTTCTTCATTATAATTCAAATCTGAAAAAAAAAAAAATTAAAAATAAATAAATAAATAAATAACCTGTTGAAATCTGAAACCGACCATGGAACCTATGACAAGGTAGGTTCCAAGTTATTGGTTCTGATGGGTAAGTTCCACGTTCCAAAAAATGAGGAACCCTGTACCTAAGGGTAGGTTTTAGGTTCTAGGTTCCAGACGGAATCAAACCGAAACCGGGAACCGCTCACCCCTAAGTTAGACTACTAACACAAAGGAGATTAATAGACAATGATAGGATAAGTAAAATGGAAGACAAGCGAAAAGTAGGGAAATAATTGATAGATCCTTTTCCAATAATGGAAGAGAGGGTTCCATTAGCTTCACGAACTTTGTCTATGCCGGAAGTAGGGGCGTATATATGAAAAAGATTGGAAGAATCTGTCATGTGATCTGTAACCCTTGTATTGATGATCCATGGGCCGGAAACAAATGATGCAGTATACCCCTCCCCCCCACAAAAAGAAGATACCGAAGTGGTTAGGTTTGAAGTAGAAAGAAAAATGAGAATTTGCAACCATTAAAGGAGGTGGCAGCAGTAGAAGCTTTCAATAGATGTCGAAATGCTTAAGGTTCCTCTTGGGATAAATTGATATCGGTATTAGGTGCAGCAATAACAATTTCAGTATGGCTTGTGTTATTTTTTGCCTTTCTTTGTGCCATTTTTGTCTCAAAATTTGCAAGATTTCCTTGTAACTTCCAGTAGGTAACCTTAGTATGTTACGGCCTATGACAATGCTCACACTTCAAAACCTCTTTAAAGGTATCGTCAGATCAAGCGCATGAATTAGATTTGACAATAGTGCCAATACTTGTTTGTAGAGTAGTTGGATCTACAATAGACAAATGGAGCATTGCTGTCCTACTGCTTTCAGAGTGAACTAGTGCATAGGATTGTTCCATAGTAAGAAATGGAGACCGACTAAGGACTTGAACACATATATAATCATATTCAACATTCCATCCTGCCAAGAAATCATAAATTCTAATTTTGTGCACATGCCTCTTGGATGCAGTAATATCCACAGCATTAGTTGGGTGATAATCAGCATAAAGATCTAGCTCTTGCCGCCTAGGAAGCACCAACACTCTTCGGGAGCTTTCATGTCGTATCGGACACTCCGACACATGTTCGACACTTTCCAACACTTAATCAACACATGTTGGAAAATCCGACATCTAGTCAACTTTAGTGCACTTTCCAACTTGTAACTCCAACATATGAGTTTCCGACACATAATTCCGACACACGAAGTCAATTTTAAAAATTTTCAATAAATGAATGGTCAACTATATATATGTGACCCACCCCACTGTGGGCGAGTTGGTTTGAGCCTTTCCCCCTCTAATTGCGGAAGGGGGGGGGGAGGTTTGAGTCACCTCGTGCTCATTAGCACGACTTAAGCGAAGCACCGTGGGAGGTGAGTCCCCGCGCCAGTGCTCCCTAGGGGTTTTATGCCGAGCGCTCGCTGTGAGGCGGTTTCTCCAATCTCTAAAAAAAAAAAAACTATATATATATGTGTGTGTGTGTGTGTGTGAAAAATAAAAACCAATAATAAATATAATAAATAAGGAAATTAAAAAAAAAAAAAATCCAATCTTCTCTTCTTTTCTGACTCTCACTCCCATGATAAATAATTAACCCCCAAGTTTTTTCTATTCTCTTTCAACACATCTAACACGTGAGTTTAGAATGTGAATCGCTTGTTTTTTTCTCTGAAAATTATTGGAGTGAAGTTGAATTTGTCAAATTGAAATAATGAATAATATTAATAAATGGTGAATCAATGTTTTTAGTATAAATTCATTCTACGCTTTTTTTATTATTTATTTATTTGTGAATTTCAATCAAATTAAAATGATAATTTATAATTTATATATATATATATATATATAAAATTATACAATCAATATAATAAAATTATACAATCAATATACAATATGTCTCAACGTGTCGAAATTTTCTATTTTTTGATAAACGACGTGTCGGCATGTTGTGTCGTGTATTGATTCGGTGTTACTTAGCTTGCCATAAGCTTTGAAGCTTAGCATGACATTGAGATACGGTTATCTCATTCTAAGTGGTGTCATGAACCCTTTTTTCGAAGTTTATACACCTGTGCATTATTACCAAGTTGACCATAAGTATCTCTTACAACCGATCAAATTTGTGCCACAATATCAAAAGGCAAATATCCTTTTGCAATCTACAGCTGCATCAAATTATGCAAAAAAGACATTATCAAAGAATAATTCGAGATCCATTTGCCTCGAGCATTACCTAATGTATCTGGCTTCACAAAATTGCTACTGATATGTTTAGTAAGCACACAGCTTGCAAGAATGCAAATAGACACCATATCATAAAATTTGTGCTATCAAGCTTCATAGAGATCGTAGCAAGCCGGATAGAATCGTTACAACCATCTCCTGTAGGTGTAGAGAGCATAGTTAAATCCTCAGACATTATGTCTCAAAAATTAACTCGAAAAGCATGAAATGAGCAACCGATCCACCAAAACTTGCTAGATAAGGCCAAAAAATTGGATCGAAGTCCTCTTAGTAGGCTAAAGTCGTACTCCAAAAATTAGTTAAAGAGAAAGCGAAAAATCGATTTTTTCAGGGTTTTGAAAACCTTAAAAAAACAATAATTCCAATTTTTCCCAAAGAATCTAAAAAAAAAAAAAAGGAAAAAAGGAATATTGTCATCCACAAATTGCAGTACTATGGTCTTCACACACGAGATAATTCTAGACCGATGGCAAGGCCAAAAACAATCTCACACAAAAAGATCCAAAGAATTGCAACAAAGTTTGAATCACCTATTATAAACCGCAATAAAACTCTAATTTATCTTATAAAGGTGAGATTTATGGCATATACCTGATTTAGAGAATCACCTCAAATCACCTCATTAATACTGTCCTATATTGTTAAAGATAGCAAAACGGGGGGGTGGGCGGCGGCGGACTGCAAGAGATTGGGGTTATGGTATGGTTTCAGTTCAGATTTGGCTATGATATTATGTTGAGAGACAAAAATTGAATTGGATACTTGGTAGGTCGACGTGACCCCAAAACCAAATTACAATATCACCCTCGTTCCTGTCATAGATAAAATAATAATACAAAAAAAAGACAAAAGTACTCCAATCAGCCAAATACTCTCAGTAGAAGTATTGAAATGTACATGGATGAAACTAGAAATCAATGAGAATTTGCATGTTATGTACAAAGAACTGCAATTTCTTCCTAATCCTTGTCAAAGTAGCTCCTGATATATGCTCTTTGTTATGTAGATTTACCTAAGAAAACATAATATACATCCACATGCCACATGGACCAATTCAATGGAAACCCCTATCCTAACAAAACTGTTATGCCTGGCCCTTACAAGTGACATGTCAGAGATCTACACGGAAACTTCAGCCAGCAACAATGTGTGCCACCACCCACACGCAACATTTCTTGGGAGACAGCCATCGACTGGTACGTGGGAAGGGATATTGCGATCAATTGAATCTCCAAGACCTAGCTGCACGATATATTAACAAAAGCATGAATAGACAGATCAATACTGGTCAGTCGTCAATCATTGGATCTTAGTAAAGTATTCATTTCACCCCACCTGTCCGTACTTGTTCCATCCCCAGCTAAAAACTTGTCCATCCTCTTGAAGAGAACCGTAAGAGACAGCAGCAATAACACATGAATGAAAAACTTATCCTCAAATAAAAATTAAAAAGAAGATCATTTGCAAGAGGTGCAGAGTTATGTTGACAATCTACAAGTAAAAATTGTATTAGAAAGAAAGGATACAAAGCTTTGCATACCAAGTGACAAATAACAGGATCAAAACACGAACTAAGTTCAAATGAAGCAATAAGCTTGTTACTAACTCGCAATAGAAGGTTAAAGCAACCATTAAAAACCCACATGACAACCTTTGCTAGAAGCAACAACGTCTCTTGACCCCCAAGCCTGCTCCTTTTTTGTCCTTTTCATTCTAGCACAAAAAAGGACACTTCTTTTTTTAAAGATAAGTAGCTTCAATGGTCGATTCCGTCTACTGAACCAACTTGATCAGCTGTTGAGGTGGCTTTTGGGGATACAGGCTTTCTAATTTCCTAAATGAACAGAAAGGTTCATGAGATGGAGGAAAGCGATAAGAAGGAAAAAGATGGGGTCAAAGAACAGAAATGGTAACATGCACCATCCACATGCTGCTTCTTTGGTTTACATAACAAGTGATAAATTGGCTGGCTGAACAACAGTTATATCAGCCTCCATACTTAACATGCTGTGTTATAATTGTCTCAAGGGAAAAATATACTGGGTACACCTCCTGCTTGTTAGGAGAGTTAAAGGCCAAGCATCTCTATATGAATTAGCATGCCACTCATTCAAGGCACTTCCTTTGGTGACATAATTTGATAGGGCTCGGCATTACTGATTGTAACTACAGAAAGCAGCACTTCTCTAGGGCAAGACTTAAAGACAAGATAAACCCCTCATTCACATATATTAATCGACACAAGCAAAGAAAGGCAGTGAACTGCCAAAGGTGGAAAAGTGCCCACAAGAGAATACGAGTGATAATAACATCCCTCAAAATAACCCCATTTGCATGGAAGTGTTGTTATCTTACAGGAAAAACTCTCTTTTGAGAGATCAATCAACCAATTACTTCCCAAACATTGAAGGGAAGAGACACATGTAAACAAATTAAAAAAAGCTAATGGCTCAAGTCAGGATAAATCGGGCGTGGATGGCAAAAACATATCAAATTAGAAAATCCAGTATACAGAAAGAATCAATCATTTGACGCATCAAGAAATAACGTGAAAATGCAGAATCCATTATTTGTTTGTGCATACCTGTCAGTACTGCATTATGACGGGCTCCAGATGATACCATCTTGACTTGCTTACCCTTCCAATCCGGACATTCCAAAAGTTGGGGCAGAGTCTGAATTATGTGTCAAAGAAAGTATTCAAGTCAATAGCATCACAAGACAATAAGGAACCCATGGAAGGCAGATCAAAAAAGACTACAGCAGAAATCTACTGGTATCTCATAAGTGGACACACCATCCTCATTGAGGAGCATTAAAGAGATTATGCAGAAGAAATAAAGGTCATCTAGTGAAGCAAATTGATGTACAAATGGTGTAGATGACACTGAACAATTCATTACTCCATCATAGATGCAATCTTGCACAAGATAAGTTAGGCCTAGTACATGCATCATAATTCTCAATTCTTGCATACACAAGCCCAAATATCCTAAGTACCTCAAACTTTCTAATTTATATAAAAAAAATATCACAAAATAAACCCAAACAATTTTTTAAAATAAATGCGCCCTCTAATTGTTTAGTCAAGAACATCGTCAAACTGCTGATGCAATGGCCAAAGGGCCAATTAGCATTATAAAGAAAATAATAAGATCATAATAATTGCTGTGGTGGCTAATTGCTAAAAGTTGCTATGTCAGCTACCACGTCATGCATTTAGCAGTGCTCTTGACAGCCAACCTAGCAAAAGCTATAATCAATTCAAAAGTTAAATCTGGGCGTCCACTGAATAATTTTCAAAGTTGACAGTATTTTTAGACAAAAGGTACAAAACTCAGGTTTTCTAAAATATATTTGGCCAATATAAAATATGTTTCCTGGCAGATGGATTTGAAAGAGTTGGGAAAGCAGTGGATAGCAAGGATATACCTCTGCACTTTCTCCATCAGTTCCTAATTGTCCAAACTGGTTCCCACCAAAGGAATATACTCGACCTTCCATAGAAACACAGATTGTATGCCAGAGACCAGCAGCAATTCCCCCAATAGCAGTTCCCAGTAAAGAAGATACGCATGTTGGTCTGAGTTGATCATTTGTACTCCCTAGTCCACACTGAATCACAAAAGCAGAACTTAATCAATCAAAGAAGATACAAGACATCCTGCGGTCCTATAGAGAGAGAGAGAGAGAGAGGAGCAAAAGGAAGAATTCAATAACAGTGTGCCTATCTCCTCCCATAAGCTATTTAACTCACTTTGTTTTGTTAAACCTTGGTAAATCTTCATCTCAAGAATATCTTCTGCCTATATAGCATTAGGAACCATATAAGGAAAGGCCAGCATGATTTCGTGTAACATTACAAGAAGCCATGGTAGCTCACCTGCCCATAGAGCCCCCATCCAAAAGTTAGCAATGCTCCAGCATCTACAAACAAACAAAAATGAAGACAGAAGCATATCTTAAAATAATTTCCTAATGCAAATAAAGCCAGTAATTTAAAGCACAATTAAATTACTATCAAACACACCCATGCCAACATTGGTAATTATATATAGTAGACAACAAAAATGTCGATGAGGTACATCAATTCAAAGAATTGCGGATGCATGTAATCATTTAAGTCAATTAATATGTTATTCTTGGTTGCTAGATGTCCCTCAATTCCTACCATCTTGTCACTGCTCCATAAGATAATCATTAAAACAAGCACTCAGGGGGGCTTAGATGAGCACATCATGTCGGTCCCTATAAAGGTGTATCTATTATATTACACTCTTCAGTTCTAAACAACCGAATGGATATAGAGACCACTGTCAACAACTACAAGCGAGCAGACCTGTAATTACCGCACTATGTCGACCTCCACAAGCAATTCCTTTCACATAATTTCCAGGTGCTTTTGAAGTCTGTAATCCTGAACTGATGCTTCCTTGGCTACTGGTCAGAGCGCCATCTTTACCCGGATTGGGTGTCTGAATGCAAGGTATTAGATGAGGAGAAGACACCATTTTTATCTTGGAACCCAAACCTAGCTGTCCTTCACCTCCATAGCCCCAACCCCAGACCTGTCCCACATCTGAAACTCCGGTAAAAATATGATGAATCAGGTGTCTTGCTTTACATAAAAAATCTTCCATAGCTTCATACTTCAAATAACCTACAAAACTAGATGGGTTAACTACGAAGAAAGAATGACAGAGGAAAAAAAAAGCTGGCACATTTGAAGAGGGTTTACCTGACAAGGCTAAAGAGTGGCGCCCACCAGCAGCAACGGTGCTAATTCTCACTCCAGGTCCCAAGGTGACAAGACAAGGTGATGGTGTGAATGTTTCCTCCCCTGGTGTTACACTCTCATTTTCTTGTTTAGCAGATAATACTTTTCTTCGCTTCCCAGTTTCTTCAACAACCTTTCTGTCATTAAGTTGACTGACCGTCCCACTATTTGGGCTTGAGGCTTGAGATCTAGGGCTCACTATGGAAAAAAGTAAAATTCTAATTAAAATAGAAGCCCATAATTCCAACGGATCAATGATTATCTACTATTCCATAAAACCACCTTGCTTACTCAATAAAGCACTTTGTCTTGTGAGAACTTCCTTTTGGAAGCTTCCTACAAAAGCCAGATCTGAGATGAGTTTGCTAGAAGGAACACACTCTTTCCAACCCCAAGTGTATGTTTCACCTGGCTCTGCAATATAAAACGTCAATATGTGAAGAGGGAATAGTAGTCAGTCAATAGATAACCAAAAGAGCTCAAGTAATTCTCATGTGATTTCATTCAGATCATGTCTTTCTCTATTGTGTGCACTGCAAACTGTGGCAGATAACTGAAGGGGCTAAAGGACATTAATATTTAGATCACTGTTCATTGTTGTCTCAATGACTAATGAAATTTTAACACATCATTTCAAAACCGCAGTTACTAGCATACACAGCGTTTCCACATAAAGAGAATTTACTAACAGGCAATCCGCATACCCTATGAATAATGGAGGGAAGATTGATATAAGCTCAAACAACATAACATAACCACAGAATTGCTCAACGTGCATACAAGAGAGGAGCAGCAGGAAGGGTGGTACCTGTTACTGTAACACAATGAGCCCAACCAGCAGCAGCCTTCAAAACCGACGCTTGAGTTGGGAGAGGAAAAGGCTCTGGAATATCCTTAATAATTGCAATCAAGAAGTTGCGAATCAATACCAAATCAAGGCAGAAATAGAAATCTTGTGAGCTAGAGAATAGATATTATTTACCCCATGCTTTCCTGATGTCATGTAGCTTTGACCTTCATCATCTGCTGAACCCCAAGTAATTAGCTTTCCAGAATCTGATCCCTCATTTTTTTTCAAATAAAATAGATTAGCAATATCAACATGTATGAGAGAGAGAGAGAGAGAGAGAGAGGACATGAGAAGGGGTTTACAACAGCCAGTTCCAATCCAATATTAGTTAAAGTAAATGTATGATAGACTCAAAAGTCCAACTTGACTGTGACCATTAAGGGTGATCGGTTCTAAGTGCCTAGAACCTATCCTATTAGGACTAGTTCCCAGTTTTTGGAAACTGAAACCTACCTCTTTGCCCTTGTACCAACCTTAGAACCTACCCTATTTTTCTAGTCCGGTTCCATGGTCTACCCGACAACCTATTTTTCTTTTGTTCATATTTCTTGTTTCATTTTTTATAGCAAAATAATATGGGCAACAAAACGGTTCAAAGTAAGAGATGGACAAGGGCGAGCAAGCGAAGGCAAGTCAGGAACAAGCGAGGGTTACAAGGCTTAAATGAGAGAGAGAGAGAGAGAGAGAGAGAGAGAGAGAGAGAGAGAGAGAGAGTCGAAAAGTGCCTAAGTGAGGTTGCAGAGTACAAAGAAAAAGAAAGAGAGAAAAAGATACCGAGAGAAAAGCTGGGGTTTTAAGCCTTTATGAAACCGGTTCCAAATTCAATCCTATTGGCCCAGTTCTCGAGTGGTTTCTCACTCGGAACCAGTCCAGTTCTCAATGAGAACCTAGAACTGGACCAGTTTTCAAGGCGGTCCAGTCCGATTCCCAGGTAGAACAGCCCGATTGCTCAACCCTTGACCATGTTGGTCCAGTGAATCTTAAACTCATGATATCAAATGATTCTTGTTAATTTTTCTTCCATTCCGGTAATGCTGCTTATCCAAATTGGTCCACTTCTGTTTTTTTTTTTTTTTTTTTTTGGGAAAACGAATTCATAAACCCAATGACAGTTTTGGATATTTGCTGCTACAGCTAGTGGTTGCTCTCATTATTTCTTTTCCGCTTCAACACAACACAAGAGAGTATCAATTGCTAATTCAAACTCCGCCCTAGACTTTGATGCTAGAAATATCAATTCTACTAATATAAGCTATGAGCCCTAGCTTTAAACAAGAGCTCTACTTATTCAATCAAATAGTGTTGCGCCAACAAATCACAGATCGAGTAAAAAAGTGGAACGAAAAAATTCTCAGCAATCAACACTCACTACAAACGGACGAGAATCAATATTTTCGAAAGCACAAATTGATCAGCAACGGTCACACAAGATGACTCGAAGAGCATGGATCAAGCCCTTTTGAGGAAGCGATGAACGAGCTCTCCTCACCTGAGACTGCCATGGCGAACCCGCAGCCGCCGCCGTAGACGTCCTTCCACGAGTCTCCGCCGGGGTCCCGCGCCGGCGTCGGGGAGAGCATCGGCGACTTCTCCGGCGAGGCTCCGGGGAGATAACCGCACATGTACACCACATTCCGCCTCCTCTCCTCCTCCATCTTCACCCGGTCCTCCCTCTCTCCCTCCGCGCCGTTCACTGCCATCGAAACGCCGGCGACCCGAGGCAACAGGAAGCAACCGGAAATCGGCCGGCCAACCTCTCCGATCTCCAATCTGAGTGGACTCCGATAGAGAGAGAGAGAGAGACAGAGAGAGAGATGGCAGAAGGGAGAGTTCTTGCTGAGGGAAAGAGGGGAAGTGGGGAGAGGGGAGACGTATCATTTCCAGGGATGTAGAGGTCGCCACGTCGGACGCCACGTCGTCGGGAGTACACGTGGCGCGATCTGGGCCGCGAGTGGGGATTGTTCCCCGTCCTCGTGGGCCCCACGGATCTCCCTGGGCGGATGTTTCTGGAACGGGAAGGGGAAAACTCGTTTTGTTTTTTTCCTTTTTCCTCGGTTTGGAAGCTGCCACGTGGTGGGGCCTCAATGGGCTGTTGTCGCTGGTTCAGCCCCGAGTGCGTTTAGTTTAATCCGCTCGAGGTGGGTCTATCAATTGCACGCCGCGAGTCCGTTCGACCGGCAAAGATTCGTCGTATCTGGTCGTGGCACGCCTCCGGCCGTCGATCCTTGATCGAGCGTGCGATCTGACGAGATGGACAGACAGGAAATTGACGCGACTGCCCCCAAGCCGTTCATCAATGCGGTTGTTAAGTCAGAATTTGCACCCTTGACTATGATGTGTGTCCTGCCCTCCTCCGGTCGAATTCTTTCTTTATGCACTTATAAAGTTGAGAGGTTGCTTGTGATTTTGCCGGTCATTGATGTGTTTGGCATGGGCACCATAAAAAGTGTCGATTTTTAAAGTCTAAAAGAAAAAAAAAAGGAAAGAACATCAAGAACTAAATTATGTTAATTATGCATATTTAGTGTAATTTTTTTTTCGTAACATAAAAATTCAAATTTTTATCTTTGATGCACATCTATCATATGTCACTACTCCATCCAAAATCAAGATTAGAAGTCTAATGTGGTGACTCAATAAATAGATATTTCTATATTTTCCTTCCTCCCTCTTCTTCTTTGATTTGCAACTGGATGGCACGATCCACCGTCGCCCTCGTCATTGTCATCGACATTGTCGATTTCTCTTCAGCCACGCTCGACTCCATCATTCTGTCTATTTCTCTATCGCTTGTCATTACGTGCTCCAAGACTACCGTACAGTGATGGACACCGTCCCCACCTCCGTCCTTCCCTCGAAGCTAGGCCTAAACTTGGCTTCCCACCTCTGCATCTTGGCTGCTTGGCATTCCAACACACCAAGGCCAACTCCATATTTGTCATCCCCTTTGCTCTTACATTTGAGTATCTTGAATTGGTATCATAGGTTTCTGATGAAATTACTTTGATGATGGAACTGTGTTTTTGTTATTTCTTTGGTGTACTTTATGATTTGAAGAAATGAAATGAAGCAATTCAATGTAATTACTTCTTCTTCTTTTTTCGTCTACTATTACTTGCCATCTCAAATCTCAGTCAATCTCAGCTACTTGATGATGTGAGGAGTAAACTCCAAATCTCTAGGTCTCATGGAGACTGGCCTTCATCTCAAATGGAGATTGATTTGTCAAATCCAAAGTCTTGACCTCTTTGATGGCCTGCAAGGGTCGATGGCCTTCTTCAATGAAGCTTGAACAGCAATGGCACCACCAACAAAAATCTCTCTCTCCTCTTGTTCAATTTTTTTTGTATATAGTTTTTTTCTAATCTTTTTCTGATATGGAAGAACTTGTGTGGCACTACATTAGGGCAACTTGTCCTAAAAAAATATTAGTAATGCAATGACAAAAATTTTAGCGGCAATTTGTAAGAAAATCATGACAGAGATTTTGTGTCTCACACAAATATAAATTTGGAGTTCTTTGTGTTACAAAAAATTTGGATTACATATGCTATAGAAGGTATAGGTTTGGTTTTTTTTTTTAAATATTTTTTTCCAAAAGAAAATGGATTATAACCGACGAACAAAGATCGTCTGTTTTGAAAAGTGTTTTCTTTGGTATCTCAATGAATTTCAACCATTAACATATTAAAAAATTTCCAAAATTAATAAATTTTACAGAAGTCGATGTTAAGATTATTGAGGCACCTAACGTAAGCATAAATTGGAGAGGGGATCTCTTTCCAATATGTGAATAGGTAGAGCCAACTTGAGATTCAATAAGAATGCTTCATACTAGCCTCCCGAAACTTCGGCTATATCAAGAAAACAATTGAAAAATATTATCTTTGGCTTGCAGGATCTTATGGCAAGATGAAGGGTCAGGGTGCTGTAATCACTTAAAATATATATCGAAGTCATTGTTGTGCACGCCTTAGATGGATAGAAACCAACTTCTATTTTGGTCACGCCATTGATTTGTGCCTAAGGTAGTTACCCAACCAAAAAATCATGATTACTCAGGAAACCCAGGAATCGCAAAATTACCAAACTTTATTGGAAAGATTCATTAGGCGAAGTCATGTTCGCCTGAGACCAACATGGTATTTGAACTTCTTCCATCGTGAACGTGTGAAATTCCAGATAACTTAAGCAATCAATAAGACGGAAGTCCCGACTTAGACCTAAAAGAAAGTTAGGACGATGGTCTGTTCAACTGCATCTTCGCCGTCCATAGTGATCAGCTACAAAATAGAGTTCACTGACTTGAAAGGCAGTTGACTTAGGGACGGAGAAGTTTGTGTGGCTTGGCTTAGAAGCCCACCGTGTAGCCACCATCCACACTAATGACCTGCCCTGTGACATATGAAGCCGCGGGAAGGCAAAGAAAGGCGACCACGGATGAGATCTCGTTGGGCTCTCCCAACCGATGGAGAGGCATTCGCTCAAGCAGCTTGATAAACTTCTCTTTGATTTCCGGTTCCTGAACGACAAAGTTCAATGTGAGTTATGTTGCAGCACTACATAGACTTTTCTCCTGGAGAATTTTGTGATGAAACTTTTACTAAGTAGCATCGGTCCCTATTCCTATGATCCTCACTTTGGATTATTGAGCATCTAAAAACGAGTTATATTGTATATGTTGCTTCTCATTCCAGTGCCCCTAGTTCAGTATTGATCAGTTTGCCATGTTTTGTCTTGCTAGGCCAATGTGTCAAGAGGAATGGGATTAGTTATTTCTCAGCAGCTTAAGATAAACAGAAATTTTTGCAGGCTCAGTGTAAGGAAGACGTGAAATCCAGATAGAGATATCGGTAAGACTAATACAGGTTTCGTGATGGTGGTTTTCACGGGCCCGGGAGACACCGTGTTGATCCGAATGTTGTCTTTCGCCCATTCACATGCCAAGTTCTTGGTAAGCTGATTGATAGCTCCTGGAAGAGCGACATGAGTTCATGAGCCGTGTACAGTGTGCTGGAAATGACCCTTCAAGGAAGAGCCTGGACAAAACATCATCGTACCTTTGGAAGCAGAGTAAATCGAGAGCGCAGGTAGAGCTACAACACCCGCAATTGAGGAAAGAAACACAATGTTGCCGTCTCCTGAAGCTTTCAGGAGTGGATGCGCAAGTTGGCACAAATGGTAAGGGGACTCGAGGTTGGCTTTCAACAGGTAAGAGCAGTCCTCTGGTGTGTGATCTAGTGCGCCCTTAAGAACAACTGTCGCCGCATTGTTTACCTGCGTTAGCCGTACTAGCATCAAAACCGAGCTTGGTAACAAGACTACAAGAGAATTGAATGAGGGCAGTAGTAGCGGAATAACGAATTAAATGCTATTGTGTCTGATCATAACAAGTGCAGCCAACTTGTCCATTGTCTATTGATTCAGCACACCTAAAACAATGTCAATCTGGAGATTGGATTTTCGACAGCCAACACATCCATTATCTACGGCCGGAACGCTTTTCTATTCGGTGGGTTCAGTGATCAAAATATTACAAATGAGACTGACCTTTCAAACTGAAACAGGGTTCTTAAATCAAATGTAAAATTAATTAATAAGTAGCGTCTGACTAGTTATGTAATTTTTTTTATCTTTACGAATGATTTTCATGAGGTCACTGACGTTTGTTGAACAGGAACTCAGTTGCCAAGTACAGTACACTACCAAAGCAGCAGCAATTAAACCAGAAGTTGCCAAGTACAGAACGCTATCAAAGCAGCAGATATTGAACAAGAATTTGCAGAATTGTCCTTCTATGTGTAGCCAAAACCACAAACCAATTGAACTAGAGATTTCTACTTCTTGCTAGACTTAAACAAGAGATCGATAAAAACAAAAATTGCGACAATAGCAACTGCTAGACGATGATTATTGAGTGTTACTAACCAGAATGTTCAGCTTGCCATCAAAAACAGAGGAGACGGTCTTAATCAGCTCTTCCTTTTGGGTATCGCAAGTGAGGTCACAGACCGAACCACTCACTTGAAACCCTTTGCCCCGCCACTCTTCCACTCGCTCGTTGAGCTCTTTCTCGTTGCGAGAACAAGTGTGTACACTCGCACCAAACCCCGCCAGCTCTGCTACGATCGCATACCTTATCCATAGACAGATTGATCAAGAATTGAATTGAAATCGCCACACAAGAGCGAGAGAGTAAAAGAAAGTGCTGGAATTATGTGTAAATGGTCACAAAGAAAGTGAACTGAGACAGACCCAATCCCTCTGGTTCCACCAGTGACCAAAGCGGTCTTGCCTTTCAGCGACCACCTTCGGTCGTTGAAGCTCGTACCAGTACTTTCCATGACTTCTTCCTCCAAGTTTTCTTTTCCTCTCGCGATCTTATATAAAGGGCCAAATGATTCTCGGGTTAAGAAATGGGAAGGGAAAGCAACTTATTGTCCATTGGCAAAGCTAGGCAGAAACCAATAAATGAGTCCGGACACGAAATGACGGAATTGTGGGTCAAGGCATCAGTTTAGGTGAGTGTAAAATAATGTTTCGCCGCTTTCGCGGATAGCAGGTCATAATTGCTGAAAGACAACCGGCTTCAAAAGACGGATGCAAATACTAGTGACAAAGAAAGCACAAATTCAACCGCCTAAAATGAGACTTTGAGAGATTCCGACGAACTATAACGACAGGCGATGTTCCCTCTGTTTTTGGTGAAAATACCCAGGTGTGATTAGTGATTTGGGTTGGGATTAATTGGGATCGCCATCCGTCCCATATGAATCCGAATGGACGTATGGGAGGTTTTACCTATCGTGACCTTCCCTCAAATGATTTACCTAAAGAATGGCCGATAGATTATCAAACCCAAAATCTTGACTTGGGTGGGCTCTCCAAACTCATATCAATTCACAACTTTCAGATTAATTATGATACAATCAATTTATTCAAGAGCCTCCACTAATTGATAATCTAAGTAAAGCGTGGTAGAATGCTTCCATGAAGTAAAGATTATGGATTCGAGAATGTGATTACGTTAGATTACTCCAATCCCATTTCAATAATATTTTCTCTTTTATTCATAAATATTGTAGGCAACTTAGATTGATTTTCTAGAATTTTAAACGACAACGTGTATGGAAATATGGAAAGGAAAAAGGGGCATGTTTTCTTTGGTTTGTACTTAACAAATTATGGTTTCAAAACTGTAAAGTAGGTACGCAATGGCTTTGGAAGCTTGCGCAAGTGTGATAAGTCTTGTCCTGTAAAATCATCGCTTTTTTTTTTATAGCCACTCCTTGCGTTGACTAAACTTTTCCACGGTACATAATTCTTTACCTTATGGTACAAAGTCAAATGAAACTTAATTGGTTGAATGAGTTGTGCTGTGAAATAATGCTGAAATAAACGGATTTTGCAACTCAAGTCTAATGCAAGATGAAAAAAATTATCAAAGTAATCAACACGAAATAATACGTATATAATAAATTTACACGATTTGATCCAAATGTTGGACCTAGCCAACCACCTAGTAATCAATCATGAATCAGAATGTACATGTTGATTTCGGTTGACACCTTTGGTCTAGATAGAAAGTTAGTAAGCACATTCTTCTTTCTTGCAATATGGTTAGTTTCGAAAGAGTATTTCAAAAACCATTCAGCCTATGGTAGCAGCTAGGGATGAGGAATTTGTTTATGCTTGAATTTGGTCATCTAGGGAAAAAATACCATATCTAATTCTACTGAGAAATGATGACTAATAAGATGGAATTTAAACTTTTTTATTCCATTATTTACTATAAAAATTTCTTTGAAAGTAAAATGATAATGCAATTGACCAATATACCAATTTGGGACTTTACTCTCCATTTGTTATAATTGTACTAATTTTGTGATTTTTTATAGTACTAATCCTATTTAATATAGGTTATATTTGTTACAAATATACTAGTTTGGAGATTTTTACTATAAAAAATATTAGTTTGTGATAAATTTTTATAAATGTACAAGTTTGAGATTTTATGTGGTCATTTGGGATAAATTTGTTATGTACAAGTTTAAAGTTTTTCATAATATTAACCCTAATCGTATCTAGGAAAGTTTGCAAATTTGAATATGCCTAAAATCTCAAAGTAATTAAAATTAGATCACGATATATTCAGATTAAGAAACCAAATATTGAATTCAAAGTTAGTTCCGAAAAGTTAACTAATTAAAAGGACTAGTTTCCAAATCAAACTAGCGATAGCTAGGTACAACAAGCTTCATGGCCGACAATCAAGCAGCTTTGTCAAAGTAGTGGCATCATCCTCAGGATAAGGATTAGAGGTGTGTATGGTCTGGGTGGGCGGTTCCTGACTTAGAACTGGGAATCGCCCACTTAGAACCGATTCTGAAAAATTGGAACTGGGAACTGCCCGCTAGTTGCATGGATCCACTCGTGAATTGGACCGTCGGTCCAGTCCGATTCTTGGGTGGATCCATAAAACCGGTCCAACCTCCGCTCCTTCCCCTTGTCGCCCTCCCCTCATCTATTTATTTTGGCTCTCTCGACCATGGTAACTTTATTCTCCTCAAGTACTAGCGTTGCTGTGGCAACGGTTGCAACCCTCACGTTGTTTCCGTCCCAACCACCACCACCATCTTCGCCACCGCCTCTACCGTCTCCCACTCCTCCCTCCAGACTGACAATGAGGAGGACAATGGGGACGATGAGCCATTCTTAGACTTGGAGTTCGCCCTTGTCCTCGAAAATGAGGACAATGGGGGGAGGCCTAAGGAGGGGGAGGAGGAAGAGGGGAGGTAGAAGTGGGACGAGCCCAACAACGAAGAGGACGATAGTGACAGTGAATGCGGAGGTGGCGACGAGGATGGCGATGATATGGAGAGAGTTCAAGTTCAAGGGAGAAAAAGAGAATCAACTCACTGTTTCGCTAAGTTCAAACTAGGACTTGAAGGGAGATGAATAGATCCTAAGGTGAATTGGAGAAGAAGAGGGAGCTCGGGGAGATTTTGAACGAAAGAGAAACGAGATGAAGTAAGAGAGTAGTGAATTGAGACAATATAGTGATTGGAGCCCTAAATTTTAGATTGGCTAATTTTGAATTTTTTTAATATTAAAAATTAATATATTGTTATAATATGACCGGTCCGATTCAAGTGGGCAGGTGGGTGGATCTGCCCATGGAATCGGGAATCGAACTGGTACCCATCGGTTCCCATAAATTGGAATTGAGAACCGGACCCGTTCCCTTAAGAACCACCAGGTCCGAGCGGTTTCGGTCTGGATCTAGGCGATTCGGGTGAGTCCCGGTTTTTTTGCACACCCCTATAATAGGAATATGAGTAGTGGTGTCATCATCCAAGATAGGCAGCAATGGAGTAGAGATGGTGTCGGTGATGTTTGGCCCACATAGGTCTCTCAGCTGTGGCTCTCTCTCTCTCTCTCTCTCTCTCTCTCTAATTGTGAGGATTAAGAATCTTTATATAGTGTCAATTAGATTATCATGTTTATTAATCCTGATTATGGTTTAGAATCTTTAATCCTTGTGGGCTTATTTTCAACCATATTGAAGTAATGGGCTCTATTAATATTAAGTTCAACGCCTTTCATTAGTTATGTCTCTCGTGGGCTTAAACCAACTCAATTAAAGCTCAAAAGCCCTCTTATTAGCCATGTGATTTTCTGACAGTAAATTTTCGTAGTCCTAGCCGAATCTTGCTTCCTTTGTCCATACGATTGAATTAAGAACATCCACTATCAATCAAATTAAGTGCAAAACCACTGGGGGTTCACCCCAGTGGCCACCTTTCCATCTTGGAAAGTGAAGGTTGGGGGTTGAAATCTCCACCTTCTCAGGAGGGATTGGGGTGGGGACGATTTCATTTTAGCAGTGGGTTTCAACTCCCACACCCTGCAAGGAGTAAAGACAAAAGTCTGAGAGTGAGTGTTAGAGTACGATTAGCGTAGGACCGACCAAAAAAAAAAAAAATTAAGTGCAATTTTATGAATTTATCTGTATGCTATAAAATGCAGAATACTCCAAACTTATATGCAGTTTAGCTAATATTTTTGTTCAGCGATTGAAGTCGATCCCTAATTTTATCATACAATGAATGTTTAAATGAATTGCCAAAATTCACGTGTCAACAATTTCATTTATATGATAAAATTGTTGAGATATAAAATATATTTCATGACCAAATTTTAAAGTTTACAATTGTGGGATAAATGATTACACATATGCTTCAAGCTAGCATGGTCTAGAATACAAATGGAAAAACTTCATTTTCACTCGTTTATGGATTCTCCACTTTGGCGTCATTGTTTTGCGGAAAGTATGGTATTTCTAAAAAATATGGAAAATGATCATATTTTCTAGTGTTTGGCTAATATCTGAAAATTAACTAGAAAATATTTACCTTCGTTTGGTATAAAAAATTTGATTTCATTTTCCTCCGGCCAAGTTGAGCTTGCCTAAGGATGGTGTGTTTGAGCCTAGTCAGCCTTGGGCGAGCTTGTCCTTGCCTATGGCCAAAGATCAGTAGAAGAAGAAGGCGAAAAATTGAAAATTTAAAAATCAATTTTTTGAAAAATAAATAAAGAAATAAAAAATTAATTAAAAGGAGTGCAGGTTCTTGTCTAACGGGTATCATTCGCAGTGTTTATTTTAAAATAATTGCAGAAAGTCATCCGCGTTAGCACATCTTTCGCTTGCTTGTGAATATCATTCACGATCATCCTAGTCTTGTTTCCTTGTGAAGCAATTGCTTCCCATTTTTACCACTCTTCTTATAATTTTTCCACCTGCTCTTCATTTAAATTCTTAAAAAGATGAAATTGAAAGTTTAACGTCGATGTGTTTTCATGGTTAGCAAGCATGGCATTCTCGCTTCACTTCTTATGCTATTAAATGCCTTTCATTTTCAAAGAAGGAAATCAGATAATCATAAGGATAGTTGTTCCATTATGCAGATAGTTGTTCGTAATATTCATACCAGAGAATGATCTTCTCCAACTTCTTGTCGCAGCAAGCAACATCAATGCTGTGTTTATAAGCAAATAAACTAGAAGGTAAACGATATCCTTAATTTTTCTGCTAACTTTTGAACTCATGTCAGGTTTATTTTCTTTAAAATATACGAGGAGTACAACATTGAAAACTAAAATTTCAGAGGGGGTCAACCGACCCCACCGAGTCAACCGGAGGCTCCCTCCATCTCTAGAAAGATGGAGTTCCTTCCTCTTCTTGATCCTACTAATGCTCATGTCCCCTTCAATGGGGGTGAAAGTGGGAGAAACGAAGAAACTGTATTTGATGATTCTGGTGGAGATGGGGAAAGCTTAAGCCCTGACCTCACACCAGTTGAGTTCCCAGAAGCCTCCATTTTGTTTTCGCTCTCCTTATCATGAATTTGTGCAGAAAAATCCGCAGCATCCGAAACTAACGTCCCTGTCATCCACTGCCACGTAAAATACAGGCCAAAAATCCCAACGTGTGGCCCCTAGGAACTTAGCATGCTCGTCCACAGGATTTCTCCTCTCACTTTCCCTATAAAACTCCTCTCGTTCCTCTGTCTCCGTCGTCAAACGACAACGCTCCAAAAACAGTGCCCTCAACTTCCACGTCCTTTCGTCTTCTACTTCCTAATTTTTGTGAACTTTTTCCTTTCGATCGTAGCCGTTGCGTTCGGCACAGATCTATAGCTGCTTCGGTGCCAGCTGCCGCAGCTGTTCACACCGCATCGGTACTCTGTTTTTCCCGCCAACTCCTGTTTTCGTGCGTAGTTTTAGGCTCGAGTTCATGAAAAGCGTCAAGCCCACTTCGTCCTTTCTTCTCTTTTTCATCGTCTCCGCTTGATCATAGCGGTCATTCAACTGTTTAGCATACAACTAGAAAGCACGCTCTGTTCTCACGAAAGAAGTCTGCTTCTTTTGTTCTTCTTGAGGGAAGTTACGAGATCACACGTGACTGGTTAGGCTTACATATCTAGCGAATTCATACTGTGTTCACAATATCTACGATGTCTGTGTTGGAGTGTCCTCCTATAGTGGGACTTAGTGTTAACAAGGGCCTGACCTTGATCCAGCTAAATGCGAGCCGTGCCAGCCCGAGAAATTAGGGTCTCAGCTCTCCGTTCTTGGGGAGGAGCTTGAAGAAACCGAGTTCTAAGATCAGCCACCAGAAAGTGTTGTCCAAGAGCCCGAAGGTGGTCGCGGAATACGATGAGGAGAAACAAACATCTAAGGACAGATGGACAGGGCTTGTGACCGACACCTCGGATGACCAGCAAGACATAACCAGAGGAAAGGGGATGGTTGACACTCTCTTTCAAGCGCCGATGGGGACCGGTACTCACTATGCCGTCATGAGTTCATACGACTACATCAGCGCTGGTCTTCGACAGTGAGTAACACGCTTTGTCACATCGCCATGTCTTTTAATTAAGTTTTGGAAGTGAAGAAAAACACTTGATTCGAGTACTAAACTCGTTGTGGTAGGTTGGCGTTTGATAACACCATGGATGGCTTCTACATTGCTCCCGCATTTATGGACAAAGTTGTGGTCCACATAACCAAGAACTTCTTGAATCTTCCAAACATCAAAGTAAGTTTAACATATCGAAATTATGCGACTTTATTTTGAAACTTGAATTTGAAGAGGAAAGAAATTTTATCGATGATTAACTCTATTGATGACAGGTTCCTCTCATTTTGGGTATATGGGGTGGGAAAGGCCAGGGAAAATCATTCCAATGCGAGCTCGTGTTCGCCAAAATGGGAATCAAGTGAGTATCATCAATTTCTACTCCTTGGATAAAGTTGAGAATCTTCACATAAAGAGGTACCTAAACATGTTTGACTATATGGAAATGGATTTTCAGCCCCATAATGATGAGTGCGGGAGAACTAGAAAGCGGGAATGCTGGTGAGCCCGCGAAGCTGATCAGACAGAGGTATCAGGAGGCGGCGGACATCATCAGGAAAGGGAAGATGTGCTGCCTCTTTATCAACGATCTTGACGCGGGAGCGGGAAGGCTCGGTGGGACCACACAGTACACAGTGAACAACCAGATGGTGAATGCGACCCTCATGAACATTGCCGACAATCCCACCAACGTGCAACTTCCTGGCATGTACAACAAGGAGGAGAACCCCCGAGTTCCCATCATAGTCACCGGGAATGACTTCTCCACGCTGTATGCCCCTCTCATTCGCGATGGCCGGATGGAGAAGTTTTACTGGTCGCCCACACGGGAAGACAGGATCGGCGTTTGCACCTGGATTTTCAGGACCGACAATGTCCCGAAGGAAGATATAGTGAAGCTTGTCGACACATTCCCTGGTCAATCGATTGGTAGGCTTCTTTCTTAACAGGACATTCCTTAACCTTACTCTTTTTATCATTGTGCAACATAGCAAGCGAACTAACATTCCTAGCTGATTAACCGTATTCGGTTTGGCAATTTTTGTGATTGTTGGAAGAGAATTCATACTTTTGACAGTACATATGTGAAGAACGTAAATTAGAAAGATGGAAGTAATATCAGTGTCCACTGTGCAGATTTCTTCGGAGCGATCAGGGCAAGAGTGTATGACGATGAAGTAAGGAAATGGGTTGCCGAAACTGGAGTTGAAAACGTAGGGAAAAGACTCGTGAACTCCAAAGAGGGACCCCCAACCTTTGAGCAGCCGCGGATGACTCTGGACAAGCTACTTGAGTACGGGAACATGCTCGTCCAGGAGCAAGAAAATGTGAAGAGAGTCCAGTTGTCCGATAAGTACTTGAAAGAGGCCGCTCTTGGGGATGCGAACGAGGATGTCATCAAGAACGGGAGTTTCTATGGTTAGATCCTTTTTATCCTAAAAGGACATGGTCGAAGATTTGGCTCTGGATTTAGGATGACAGTACAAATGAAGATTTGGGAAGAACAATAACTTAAGCATTTCAACTATTGTTGATTTCGATGCAGGCAAAGCGGCACAACAGGTTAATCTTCCGGTTCCCGAAGGATGCACCGACCCATCTGCTACGAATTATGATCCAACTGCTCGAAGCGACGATGGAAGCTGCGTGTACCGCTTTTAGATCCATTACAAGCCATTAAGGATAGTAAAATAGGGCTTAAACCCCAAAAGTATAATGTATACGAGTTAAGAAACTTGCCTGTTTAGATCAAATCAGTAGTAGCATTTGCTTTATTTTCCCTTTCTTTTGGCTAATCACACGGAAATATGTCAATATGTGGGCTGCTTGCTCATTTTCTAGCAACCTCTCACAAATGTCCTTCGTCATGACATATTGTTCACTCAAAAGTTGCTGATAAAATAGCCAACAACGTGCAATAGCTTGAAATCACCACTATAAAATTTCTCCTTTGTCATTGAAATAGAGATCAGACAATTTCAGCCAAGAAAGGAATGATTACCCAGCTTATGGGGTTCCATGGCAGCTTGAAAATGGTTGGACCTCGTTAGCACAATACCACCGAACAAGAGAACAAGATTTTTTGTCACATGAACATGTAAATAATCACAAAAGAATAGAAGTCTCAGATGGAAAAGACTAAAGAGTAAATGAAGTGAAGTCATGTTCTCAGATGTTTGTGCGCGCCTTCCTCTCTTTCAAAGGTCCATTTGTACCTGTTGGCTTCTCAGAACTCCCCTGATCCATGTTCTGGTAGATGATCCCACTCCCCTGGTTAACTGTCTCAGCTTTTAAGTTGCCTTTTTCCCGCGATCTTAACAGTCCGTTTTCTTTTTAGTTGACGGTATTTACTGTAGGATTTACCACTCTCAACTTCTTCTCCTTCTTCATTGGCTTTACATTAACTGCCTTTCAGAATCTTGACATTTGCAACTTCAGCTTTGCGACCTTATACTGGATTTTATCTACATTAGTGATTGCTTGGCTGCATAAGATTCTCAAGGTCGATCGCCACATCATCCAGCAACATTCCCTTTGGACATTTTGGGTGCCACAGCAAACATATCATCATGTGTCTCTTGGTCTTGGAACTATTCTTAGGTCTGCCACTCTTGCTACTTGACTATTTCAAATCAATCTTGCCCTGAGTAATCATTTTCTCGGCTTGCCCATCTTCGCTTTTCACACAGGTGAGTCAATTGCAGCCTTTACGGTAGCATCTTCCACTGAAATTCTCTCTACTCTCTATACCATCTACCAATTATCGACCAAATATTCATACAAGAAAAGCAGCGAACAGAACAGTGTGAGGGCTTGATCCTCATGATCAATCTTAATAATAGTAATAGTTAGATAAAATCAATTCCAAAATGCACTTGGAAAATAGTATTATGGTGCTGCAACGCACAATTCATCCCAAAATGCATTCAAATATATCAATCAAAGTACCAACAGTCGTACAAAAATTCCAAACCTAGACTAAACTATCTATGAACTCAGAGGTGACGTTTTCTTGTAGATACACAGAGTGTCTCAAGAGGAGGTTAAGTTCCACAGCCAAATTGCTTAGACCAAAGTCCCTTACATTATCAATTGGAGGCGAACATAGAAATTCTTAGAGTTGGAATACAATAATCTTTCACAATAACTGAAGGAGAACACAGAAACCCCATGAAGAAACATGTGCTTGCAAGTCCAAGGAGTGACCTCACAACTGACTCATTAAAATCGTAGACTTAAGTGCGTCCACCTATTTTCTTACAGCAGAGGGCTCCGAATCTTTCTTCGATTTCAATGTGAAGATCGATGTATCATGCTAAGATTGTAGTGTGGCTATTGCTGCTTGATGTTGCTCTGCTCCTTCTTCTCCTTGAGTCGATGCGCTTCATTGTAGTTTCTACTTCGCTTGTAAATGTGGGGTATGGAAAATTGAGTTGGATAGACTAGCCTCTAACCTGCTATGCTTCCATTACTGTCATCTCCAAATATCTGATTCACTACTACTCTTCTTTCGATTGAAGTAGAATCTGAAGACTCCTTGCATTGAAGACGTTCCTGCACTAATACCTTTGCTACGTTCCCACACTTACGCTGTTGCTCTATCCTGAATTTGAGAAAACATTGAAGACTGCACCCAAAAAAAAAAGGAAAGAAAGAAACTAGGAAGAAAGATTATAATTCGGCAGGTACAAAACAGCAAGTATGTAAGGAAGACTTATAAAATGGACCAATCTGCATATCAGCAGCTTAGCAATCATAGATCACTCCGCAGATGGTGAATGGATCTGCAGATCAGTCTTGGACTATCCTCGCATGCCTACAGCAGACAAAAAAAATGCTCCTAGACTAAACTTCACATGGCAAGCAACAAATCCCCTCCAAATGGACAATCTATACCAAGTCCATATATTTCGCAATCAGCACATCTCTGAAAGTTAACCATGCTCACGTCCAGTATATGTTTCATTGACATATTTATCTCGAGGTTGTGTAGCTGTTGTTTGAGATACAAATGATCTGTTCCCGACTTGGTCACGTATGGGGATTCTAGTTTCTTCCATATGCCTCAAAAGCCGACTTCTCCTATTCAGCATTCATCAAAGTCTCAATCTGGCGACGTCAACTCATAAGATCGTCCTTTTCATCCTTTTTCCAGAGTAGTAGGAAGGTGTCCATATCATTGCAGTGCCTTTTACAAAACTGCGAGTCTACCAGTAAAGCACGCACATTGATTATAACCCCAACTTCAACAATACGTTGTTAGAAAATTCCAATGATCATACAGAGTGATATACTAGCAAACACTAGACAACGTTGAACAGATTCAAATTACGTGGTTCAGTCACCCAGATCAATTTCACTCTTCAAGAATTCGATGGTCTCTCGCGTCTCTCAGCTCAAAGAGGATCTTTCTGACAACTGACATGCATCACAACCCCTACACAATCCAGAAAACCAGCAAGAGTGGGAAACTATCAACAAGATACCCGCAGAGTTGATAAACTTGCTCTTTCCTAACCCTTCTTCAATAGAGTAAGATTCCACGAAGTCGCAAATTGAGCTAAAAACTCTGGACAGAATCAACATGTCTACTCTCATCTTTCGTCTCAACACATCAACTAATTTGGAGGATTACCGGCATTTGCATGAGGTAGAGACAAGTATACATACTAGTGATGAGTGATGACCAATTGTGACATTGTTTCATTAGGACATTCCGCCTCTTCACATTTTATCCCAATAAAGAAATACAAATTGAAATGGAAAAGCAAAATTTTGCATGTTAGTTATTCGCTTCGTTCATTAGGAAAAAAAGAAGAAGATGTACCCTTCCTGACACTAGAGATATTGCAATTTTTAATAATATTCATCAACTTTTTAAGTATAATATACAGTCTCCCAAATTATTGAGAAAAGATATTCTCTTCCATCTTGATTAATGAAGAAAGTAACAATAACCAGGGAAAAGTGACATTATCCCAATCGTAGATTGATTAATATAGAAAAATACAACTAGATAGCTAATATCTTAAATTAAATTAAATTGTCAACTTACCTTTCATAAGTGTATGTAATTCTGTAAGTTGAATTAATTTCATACTTCAGATTAAAAAATCATGAAGCTACCATTGAAATAAAATCTAATTATATTTCATAAAGTATTCTCTTTGCTAACATAGGTACTTATTTTTCTTTCGAAAATACTTGGCTTTTTAGCGACTTTCCGACCGAAAGAAGTGTACTTATTAAGCGACATTATCTTCGACCAAAAAAAAAAAAAAATAGTGACATTATCGCAATAAAATAACTTCGTATAAGGACACTTGCATTAAAATTTTAATTTGTATTATCACCATTCACGAAAATCTATGATTGCAGAACAATTGAGCCGATCGGAGCACCGGGTTGCCAGCTATTTTTGCAAGAAAATCCAAGCAAGAGTTAAGTAACACGTGGTGGGGAATCCTCCTCAGCAAGGACCGACGTATAAAATCACAAATTTGCAACTTGATCAATAGAAATATCTAGATAGCATTCAAAATACGTGAGCTAAGACAAAGTTGGCCACAATCCCAAGAAAGAGAAGGGCCCAGCGACTAGACTTAATTAAATTAGTAATATCAGTACGAGAATATTTTAATATTAAATTACACATTTTTCTATCAATTTAAAATTTTAAAATAATTCAAAATGAATAGTTAATAGTAATCCATAAAATGTCACAATCAGCATGAATCCGCTCTTGGACATTTTCTTTTGGAATTATCGCTAAAGGTGGCTGCTTTCAAAACTTCAGTATATTCGAAAGATTGAGATGGTAGTGGGAGAATGTGATGTCACTGAGCACTTAGGAAACCAGCCGAGTTTGACCAATGTACCGAATTATGGGTTTGTGCTAGGAGAGTTTATAATTGATTTTCTCGCTGCCAAGTTTGAAATTTCTCTTCATATAAGAAAAGATTATGTTCATGCACCGTCGATGGTCAGTTTCTAGCGACTTTGTCGAGCTAACGGAGACCGAACACAGGATGGTTCCTGCTATGTCTTACTTCAACTTGGATACTGGGGCCTAGACACTCCCTCGGGCTGTATTGGACACACTATATTATCATGAATTCGATTTGTAGAAAAATTGGATCATGTCAACCTTCTCTATAAGAGATAAAGTATTTCGTGTGATAAATACATCACGTAACAGTGATAATATGATGTAAACAATAAATTAGATTGCATTGTACTTAGCGCTATACATGTATCTGTCAATGGACCTAGGGGTTGCGCCATCATTCCAAAAATTTCCTATTATTTAGAGGAAACAATTATAAAAAAGGAAACTTATATATATTATTTTTATGAAAATTTTGTGTCTCATTCAACTATATCGAATTGTCAATCTATTATTGTCTATATGCATCTTACTTTCGATTGATTGATTACACCACGTGAGAGCCCGTCACATGAAATACATTTTCTTTATATGGGAGCCACTAAAGGAACCACCGCCTCTCTCCCTCCCTCCACTTATCTAGATTTATCTAGAACCAAATA
This sequence comes from Eucalyptus cloeziana, assembly GCA_014182715.1. Classification (NCBI taxonomy): domain Eukaryota; kingdom Viridiplantae; phylum Streptophyta; class Magnoliopsida; order Myrtales; family Myrtaceae; genus Eucalyptus; species Eucalyptus cloeziana. Next base: position 33,086,050 of record CM024644.1, read on the forward strand.
TCTACAATAGGTAGTTAGTATTTGTGGTGCTAAAGTTCCTTAAGTTTTATTTGAGAGGAGTGATTAAAAATCATTTGAGTAGGTAAATCTTGTAATTGTGGATAGTCCACGTTGAGCTCTTGTAAAGCATTACCTCTGTAATATGTCGGTGGGAGTCTCTTTATAAATAGGAAGGCTCCCTTTACCAACTGAAGTAGAGTGGAGGGTTTTGTGTAGTGAGGGGAAGAGGAATGGGTAGTGTGAGTATGTGAGTGCGGTCTTCATAGAGTGCTGAAATGTGTGGCTTGAGTGTAGTGAGTGACAAAGAGTGATGCGTGTGTAGTGTGTGAGTGGTGTTGAGTATATGTTCTTGTAATAACATTAAGGGTATTTATTATAGTCACACTTTCGCAACCCCATAATCACACCATGCAATGCACATACACTCCGCAACAACTTGTACACTTGTACAAATATAAAAATGAGTGCTTTGCAACTTTCAACTGGTTATTGAAACATGAGTTCTTACTATCCATCATCACTTCTTTAATTTTATTGGTTTAATATTATGAAAAATTTTAAACTAGCATAATCACGATAAATTTATCCCAAATTAATTTTGTGATCATAAAAAAACTCTAAATTAGTACACATATGACAAATTTTCCCTATACTAATTTTTTATCAAAAAAAAAAAAAACCTAAACTATTACATTTATAACAATTTACCTTTTATTAGTTTTTGTTAAATTGGATTATTATAATGAAAACCCAAAATAGGTACTCTCGTGACAAATGAATAGTAAAACCTAAAGTTGGTACTCCTATTAATTTGTACATGTTACCCAATTCAGCAATTTGACTATAAAATTTAACAAGAGCTAACAAATAGTAAACTTGTTACAAGTAGTACCGGTTTGGGATTTTTGTTGGTTAAAAAATTAGTTTGGGGGTAAATTTGTTATAAGTGTACGAATTTAAGATTTTCGTGGTATTAACCCTTAATTATTTCTAGAGTTAACATGACAATTTGATTGTGCTAGATAATGAAATACTGTTTTATAGACGAAAGGTTTTCTTATGGAGAAATTATCACAAACCTCCATTCAAGAAGCGCTCACTAATTTTTCTAAGTGATATAACCAATCATTCTTTTGAAAAATGTTTTCCAAATCTCGATTTTTTCATAAAACAAACACACCCTCAATAACCTTTAAAATATATACATATTTCTTTGCGGAAAGTAGGATTGTCAATATTCTTATTTATCTAGCTCATTAGGTTTTAATCCATTAATTTTTCCATCAAACCCAATCAACTATTCCTATTATATACATAAGCAATGTACAAAATTAATTAATTCCTACTAATGTTGATTCCATTATGGTCCTTCATATACTTATTCATGTGCGTATACATATTTCTTTGCAGAAAGTAGTGTAGAGTGGTTCTTAAGAGCCCTTCTGCAGGTATACATTCTTATCTTTTCTAGATCATTAGGCTTGAATCCGTTCATTTTTCCACCAAACCTAAATAGCTATTCCTATTATATTCATAAGCAGTGTTGACAGTACTAATTACCTCCCGTTAAAGTATATTCCGTTGTTGTTCTAGATAGATACCCATCCCCCACCAGGTAACAACACTTGTCGCTTTTGCTACTTAAACAAATGATAGGGCTTTCTTAGCAACTTCCTTTCCTGATCGGTTTCTTCTTCCTTTGTTTCTCTGCATAGAAAAGACAAGTTGACGAGGAAAGAAGTGAATTTCTAGGGGTAGACCCCTCTAATCTTTTCTTGTTTTTGTGGGCAGAGTTGTGGACTCCCCAGTTAGTTTCGTTTTGCTGGTTCAATTTTACATTAGTTAACAAGCCAAAGACGAATTTGTTCCACAAGCTACTTAATGTTCGATTCACGAAAGATATACTTTTTCATAATTAACATTTGCAAAAAGTCTTTTAACTTCATTTCTGTTCATGCTGCACATAAATCATCATATTTACTCATATTGGGTACAACAAATATCATTTAGAGCCATCATCTTGTTTTGTCATATCATGTAAATTAAATATAAATTGCATCACAAAATCAAGGAGACCAAAAGTAAGCACTTCATACGACATCATTATTTCATGTTCAAAACAAGCAAGTATTGTTGTTCAGGGATTATATGCATCATCTATATTAGATTATTAAATAAAGTTAGACCAACATAAAGTCGATAGCTGACAGCGCAAGAGAGTCAATAAGTTTGATGGCGGCTGTTTTGTATAGAATGAATTATAGTGTTCTCATTTTCTTTTTCTTTTCTTGGGATAATGGTGCCGCTAACCCTCGTTTTCTTTAGCTTATTCAATTTCTTTCATTTTTTTTTTTTTTGTCAACGTGGTCCTCACCTACTTTTATTATGTTTAAATTAGTCTTTGCCATAGTAGCACCGTAAGCGCAGACATTATAAAATAAAATAAAAGTCCTTAAAACCTCAGAGAGAGAGAGAGAGAGAGAGAGAGAGGGAGGGATAATGGCATGGCCAGTGCTGCCTCCAATCGAAGCGCACATGCACACAAAGATAAATGGGAGATTGCGAAAGAGAGTTAAAGGGAGATGGTGGCCCATGCCTCCCACCTAGGCCGGCTGAAGTGGGGTTGAGCAACCTCAAGCCAATCGTGGCTGGGGTGGTGCGACACTAACCCAACCACCCATCACCCAGGTCATCGTTCACCCTAGTCATCATCTGGAAGATCAACAACGATGTTACAAAAGAGAATATATATGAACAAAGATAATCATCAGTGCTTGAGATTTTGGAACCTAACGTCAGCTTTCAGTCATCTAAAGTTAGCGGACCCAAGTAACGCATTTCCCGCAAAGTCAACTGAAGAGTAATGTTCAGACCCAAAAAAAAAAAAAATGACGAATAATGCTAAGCAACTTCCAGTTCACATTCTAGAGAGCTGAGATGTATGCTCCCATCTCGAAAAAATTATGATTTAAAACTCGTCTAGTTAAACTAACACAGATTTATATCTATATCTATCTAGGATTACTATCAACTGCAAAATCTATGTAATTTTTTTTTTCTACACGCCGTGTATCAATTACTATTACTAAAACAACCCACATCAACGTTGATTGACAGATGATGTGTAAATAGCATGTGGCATGCATAGTGTCAAAATGAACCGTCGGATCTATTCCGACACCATGCTTTTTAGAAGAGATTCGGAGCGAAGAAAAAGGGTTCTAAAAACATAACCTGTTTGGATGGAGAAGAAAAGATGGAAGGTAATGATTAGGAGGAGGGATCATGAGATATTATAAGGGATTGATCTGGTGATTTCATGTATATTCTAAAACCATGTGAAAGGATTCGTAGGTATTTGAACGGATCTGTGCATTACTCAATAAATTCATTCTTTTTCTCACTTGCAAGACTATTCTATTTCTATTGATGAATATATAAAAGGCTATTCACATCACAATGCACCTTTTTTTTCCTACCTTTTTAATCGCTTGCATCTTAACAACCATATAACTCAATCCCTTCAAATCCTTTCTTTCTTTTTTTCTTATAATTATCTAAATCCCATTTTTTCTTTCTTTCTAATCATCTCATCCCAACAAATGTGAATTTAAAAAATAAAGAGAACTTCTCTCTTCATACACCGGCACAAAAAATTTTGTGGGGGGCGTATCAAGAAGACCAGGAACGAGGCAGCGATTCATGTTGGACCACTAAAGCACCAGAGACGTTTGAACAGAACTTCGTCTTCCTGAACTTTCATGGACCATGCGGTAGACCAGTCTAGAAATGGCGACCGACACTGTGGACTTTGGTCGTTCTTTCATCCTTCCACCATCGGTTGGTCCTCCCTCAAATATTCCCACGGAGCCCACGTCTTACAAGTGGTACTATCACATGTTTGTTTTATTATGGGAAGAAAATTACGGGGATTTCGATTCCATCACACCCACCTTCTTTCAATCTCTCTCCCCCAGATCTAATCTTGACAAAAGTCGCCATCTATTTTGGAGGCTGCGACTTCTTGCAACGTCCATAGCAGTCAGATTGCGCAGTGGCATCCGTCGGATTTGTTTATTTAGAGTCATCGTGACCGCAAATGCAGGATGAAGTCGCAATTCTCTCTTTCTCACCTTGAAATCCTCTTTGCCTTATGAACAGGAGGATCCTATTGGATTCGTCCATTGAAAATCCAAGACATTCATCAATCATAGGACTCACGCGGAGCAGAAATTTTTGAAATCTGCACCATTCGTTTGACGTTGTAAGATAAAGATTCTTCTGGATTTTTATAGCCCTTGTAGCTGCATCCTTCTTCAGCTAATTGCTAAGCAGACTTTGAGTTTGAGCCATGTTGTTCAAGATTCTTTGTGTGCTCTCTCTGCTACCAGTTTTGGCTTACGCTCAAGAGACCAATTTTGTGTACAACGGCTTTCGATCGGCCAATCTGAGCCTTGATGGGATCACCGGGGTCACCTCTAATGGCCTCCTGAAGCTGACCAACGACACCAAACAGCAGAAGGGCCACGCCTTCCATCCCGACCCTGTCCAGTTCAAGAACTCGCCAAACGGCTCTGTCTACTCCTTCTCCACCACTTTTGTCTTCGCGATTCAACCTCAGTATGCCACTCTGAGCGGCCATGGGATCGTCTTTGTGGTTGCGCCCCAAAGAGGCCTCCCTGGGTCCCTGCCGAGCCAATACCTTGGCATGTTCAACGAAACTGACAACGGCAACTCCACCAATCATGTGTTTGGGGTGGAACTCGACACGATCCTGAGCAGCGAGTTTAATGACATCAACGATAATCATGTTGGAATCGACTTGAACGGGTTGACATCAGCAAACTCAACTCCGGCGGGGTATTATGCAGATGGTGGGGAGTTCAAGAACTTGACTCTAATCAGTGGTAAGGAAATGGAAGTTTGGGTGGAGTACAATGGAACTGAAAAGCAGATCGATGTCACATTGGCTCCAATCAATGTGCAAAAACCGCAGACCCCCCTTTTGTCTCTTAGGCAGGATCTCTCGTCAATCATCAACCAGAGCATGTATGTCGGGTTCTCATCATCAACTGGTTCGGTCCTAACTTCTCACTATGTTCTGGGTTGGAGCTTCAAGGTAAATGGAGAGCCTCAGGCACTTGCCCTGTCCCAACTTCCTAAGCTTCCTCGGATCGGTAAGAAGGAGACGTCGAAAGTACTGACTATAGGGCTCCCGCTGATGGTTCTTTTCGTTGTATCGATGCTGATCTTGAGCGTGGTTTATGTGATAAGAAGGAAAAGGAAATTCGCTGAGGTCCTCGAAGATTGGGAGAGGGACTACGGCCCGCACCGGTTTAAGTTCAAAGACCTTTACATTGCGACAAAGGGATTCCGGGAGCAAGAGCTATTGGGGACGGGAGGGTTTGGTCGGGTCTATAGAGGAATCTTACCCAAATCGAAGATAGAGATTGCGGTGAAGAGGGTCTCACACGAATCGAGACAAGGCATGAGAGAGTTCGTAGCGGAGATCATCAGCATCGGTCGGCTTCGTCATCGCAACATAGTGTCGCTTCTCGGTTACTGCCGCCGGAAAGGGGAGTTGCTCTTGGTTTACGACTACATGCCCAATGGGAGCCTCGACAAATACCTCCATAACCAGCCAAAGGTGAACCTCAATTGGAGGCAAAGATTCAGGGTGATCAAAGGAGTGGCATCTGGGCTGCTTTATCTGCACGAAGGGTGGGAGCAAGTGGTGATCCACAGGGATATTAAGGCGAGTAACATCTTGCTAGATGCTGACTTAAATGGAAGACTTGGAGATTTTGGGCTTGCGAGACTATATGACCATGGAACCGACCCTCAAACGACTCACGTGGTAGGAACGCTCGGTTATCTCGCCCCTGAGCACACGCGAACCGGCAAAGCAACTAGGAACACCGACGTGTATGCCTTCGGAGCATTTTTGCTTGAGGTTGCCTGCGGGAGAAGGCCGATAGAGCTTCGGGACGCGGAGGACGTGATATTAGTGGACTGGGTATTTTCTTGCTGGGATAGAGGTGCAATTCTCGTGGCAAGAGATCCGAGGTTGGGGGCGGAATTTGTGGAAGAAGAGATGGAGTTGGTGCTGAAACTCGGGTTGATCTGTTCCCACTCCGACCCGTTGATGAGGCCGAGCATGCGTCAAGTTTTGCAGTACTTGGAGGGCGATCTTCCGATGCCGGAACTGTCGTCCATCGGCCTTTCCTCAGGCGGGTTAACGTTCACTCATCAAGAAGGTTTTGACGATTTGGCCATGTCTTATCCGTCCTCCATATACAAGGCATTTACGCACTCGTCTTCTGTCGCAGAATCGCAACTCTCGGGTGGACGATGAGCCTCATGGTTTAGTTTCTAATTTAGTTCCATCCTCTGTATTTGGGAAAACATCCATATGTCCAGTGGCATCTTTCTTCTCTTGTAGAAATCGATTGGTTGTAAGATAAGATCATGTTCAGATCTAGAATACGTAGGCTCTATGAGTCATCCTGGTCCTAGTCCGTGTAAGTATCCATACAATACACGCTCTTATTTTTTCTAAGGCTCAAATTAGCTACCGGCGCGGCAGCCGCCATTGGCTGCTGCTGACCGAGAAGAGAGAGAGAGAGAAAGAGAGAGAGAGAGTGAGGTGGTGGCCATGTTCTCAAGTTGCAGACCAAGAAGAGAGAGGGAGAGGTAGAGGACAAAAGCGACCGAACATAGGGTTTTTTTAAGTGCACGCGGTACCCATGCATTGAGTAAATTACTTCTGTCTTCCTCTAACCAGCGATGTCGTAAGCTTTAGCTCAGCGATCGCACGATGTCTTTTCTTTCACGTATCCTCTTGGCGAGCCGTTGAGGCAACGGACTTCGTGGCCCTCCGGCTTTGACTGGCTTTTAAGCAAGTGAACATTATTAACCTTCTCATGGCACATTCTTGTCCTTTCCTGAAAGCTGAATAAGATAGATTAACGTAGCCTCGGAGTCTAAGAGAATGTCTTGTAGCAGAAGTTTGCGCAAGTTCAAAAACTGAAAACTGAACTCGTGGTATAAACTACTAGGTTTTTTATTAGATGAACGAACGTCTCGATTTGATGATAAATAGTAGATGAGTAAGTGAATTTTATCTTGATAAAATCTAGTCACGGGCACCACGCGAGGTGTTTTGCCTTTGTAGGGCAACATGATTGGCATTGTAACATCCCTGAATTAATGTATATTTTTTTTGGAAAAATAATTAATACCACAATTGTTGACAATGTTTATTGTTTTTCTTAAATATAGAGTAGCCTTATGGGTTAATTTTATGGAGCCAAACAAGCTCCAACCTTCACAAATTAGTCGATGGGGAACAATATGGAGATGAAAAATGTGGAAAACAATTGTCCCACGTTGCTTGCCTAGAAGTGGAAATCTCTCAAAGCTTGCATCTTCTATAAAAAGCAAAACTTGTGGGGAGAAGGGTTGGGGGTTTTATAATTATGCAATATATATAATGGAAGTCTTAAAATTTGTTCAACAAAGTGTAATTTGTTATGAAATACATGAATGGATGAAATACATGAATGAATATTCATCATATTCATCTTATCTAATGTACTTATTATGATACATTTGTATCATACATTCTAAGTACATCTCCCTATACAATGAACGTTCGTCTCCTCTATCTAGTACATGTATCATTCGATATATTAATATTAATGATAAGTACATTCTTGTTCTCCTATAAATATGAGTTTAGTTTTGATGTACAATTACAACTGTGAACAACCATCAGAATAAACAGTCACACCATTTTTTCTGGCTTTCTCTACTATCTCTGGTGTCCCATTTTCTCTACTCAATCTCTCTATTCTCTTTATTATATATTCACAACACAATATTTTACAACACGTTATCAGCACGAAGATCTACCGTGAGTAAATAATTTTTGCAAGGTGGGTATTCATTTTATTAAAACAAATGCGTTGATATTTATCCGCCGTTATTTGCATGAGAGCCTGCAGACTCAATATTTATCCATGCGAGACCCTCATATCTTGTGGAGGAGGTTGAAGGATAGGTATGATCATACCAAAACTGTTATCCTCCCTCAAGCACAATAAGATTGGCAAAATCTCGACTGGAAGATTTTAAATCGGTGTCGACTATAATTTCTGCTTTATTTGATATCGTTTCTCGGCTTGAGTTATGCAAAGTATCAAACTCGGCGATGCAGAATTGTTAGAGAAAACTTTATCCACCTTCCATGCTTCAAATATTGTATTGCAACAGCAATACCGGCAGCGTCGGTTGCCACATACTCCGAATTAATTTCTGTGCTTCTTCTTTGCCGAGCAAACTAATGAATTGCTGCTAAAAAATCATGATCTTAGACTCTTGGCTCAAAAGCATTGCTGAAGCACATGCTATCTTTGAGAAAAATACTGGTCATTCTAAGGGCTATAAGCGCAAGCAATGATATAATCCTAGAAGGGATGGCAAGAAATCTAACCGCCCTAGGAAATCAAACTTTGGCCTGAATCATGGCAAAGAAAAGAAGCTAAAGAAGGTGATTAATGAAAGTCTTTGTCATCGCTGTGGCATGGCCTGGCCCAGTCACGTACTGTCGTACGCCAAAACATTTTGTTGACCTATACCAGGCATCTTTAAAGAATACGGGCAAGCGTGGTGAATCTCATGCCATTGAAATCAATCCTCTTTGCCATAACCACTTTGTTGATGCCAACAATATCTCCATTGGTGGGACTCCTCTTGCTCTGAAGCAGCAAATGCATCATTGGATGTCTCGATTTGTTTGAGGACCTCGATTACTTTGATAATCAGATTGGTGGTTTATGTTGTTTCGCTTTAAATGTATTACTTTTTATTGTTCTTTATGAAATGCTTATAAGCCTTATATAATATTTCCTTTTTGAAATTTTATTCGACTATATAACTAATATGCAACTTTTATGATACTTGACACCTGAAGTTGTCAATATAAATGCAAATGGAAAATATCGAGAAAAAGGAAGATGTTTGTTTGCTTGATAGTGCAACAACACATACTATATTTCGTAGTAGACACTTTTTCTCGAGTATGACATTGCGGAAGGCACAAATCCATACAATATCAGGTCCTGTTCAGATTATTGATGGTTTTGGAAATGCCACAATTATTTTGTCAAATGGCACCATCCTGCATATTGAAAATGCGTTTCTAAGCATTAGATCCAAATGGAATCTGCTTAGTTTCAAAGATGTACGCCGTAATGGGTACCATATTGAGACTATTTATGAGCAAGATAAGGAATATATTGGCATTTCCTCTTATAAGATGGGCTTGAAGACCATCCATGAGAAGCTAGAAGCTTCTTCTATGGGTTTGTATTGTGTCATGATTAAGGCTGTTGAAACCTACGCTACCATATCTTGGAGATTGGTAAGCCCTGATCAGTTTGGACTGTGGCATGATCGCCTTGGTCATCTTAGCGCTTCAATGATGCGTAGAATAATTCAAAATATAAAAGGGCACCCTTTAAAAGATATAAATGTATTGTTGTCCAAAGATTATAATTGTGAGGCTTGCTCATAAGGAAAGCTCATTATCAAACCTTCTATAACAAAGGTTAATCTTGAATCTCCTTTATTCTTACAAAGAATTTAGGGTGATATTTGTGGACCAATACAACCGCCAAGTGGACCATCGATATTTTATGGTATTAGTGGACGCATCCTGTAGATGGTCCCATGTTTGCCTATTATCTACGTGCAATGACACATTTGCACGTTTATTTGCACTATTATTATATTCTAGCTATAAATGCTTCAGTTAGGATAGCTGTTCCCGAAGGACATGCTAAAATGGATCAAAATCCCCCGCACTTGAAGTGTGGTAGACCGATAGGATCAAAAGATAATGCTCTTCGAAAATGAAGGGGAAAGAATTTGGAATTCGCTCCAGAAGAGCCTAGCGTTGTGCTTGCTCCTGAAGAGCTTATTGCCCTTGAAGAGGCGCAAACCCATGAAAGGAACACCAATCCCGGGAATATTGAGAATTCCATTACATATTATAATGAAATTTGGGATCGAAATGAAATCATCATTAATGATGCTTTTGCATTCTCAGTTGCCCATAAAATTATGGATGATGATTGTGAGCCGTAATCTATTATTGAATGTCGTCAAAGGCAAGATTGGCCTAAGTGGGAGGAAGCAATTAAGGCTGAATTAGCTTCCCTAACTAAACGAGAGGTTTTTGGACTTGTAACTCGTATCCCCGATAATGTAAAGCCCGTTGGATATAAATGGGTATTTATCAGAAAACGAAATGAGAAAAACGAGTTTGTCAGGTATAAAGCCCGACTCATTGCCCAAGGATTCTCCCAGAGACTTGTGATTGATTATAATGAGACATATTCACCTGTGATGGATATGATTACATTTCGTTTTCTCATTAGCCTAGCAATCTTTGAAATATTGGAAATGCGTCTTATGGACGTTGTGACGGCATATTTATATGGCTCATTAGATTCTGATATTTATATAAAAATTCCCGAGGGATTCAAAATGCCGAAGCATGCACTCCCGCAATTTATTCTCAATAAAATTGCAAAGATTCTTGTACGGGTTAAAGCAATCCGGTCGCATGTGGTATCAACGCCTAAGTGAGTACCTAATTAAGGAAAGGTACAAGAATGATCCTATCTGCCCATGCATGTTTATTAAGAAATCAGAAACTGGATTTGCTATTGTAGCAGTTTATGTCGACGATATAAATTTAATTGAAACTCCAGAAAAGTTAGCTGAAACTGCTGAATATTTGAAAAGGGAGTTTGAAGTTAAAGATTTGGGTAAAACCAAACTTTGTCTTGGTCTAGAGCTTGAGCATAAAGCAAATGGAATAATCGTCCATCAATCGGCATACGTTGAAAGATTGCTTAAACGCTTCAACGTGGACAAAGCTCACCCATTGAGCACCCCTATGGTTGTAAGGTCTCTAGATCCCCAAAAGGACCCATTTCGTCCTAGAGAATCAAATGAAGAGATACTTGGTCCTGAAGTACCATATTTCAATGCAATTGGGGCTTTGATGTACTTGGCACAATGTACGAGACCAGATATCGCTTTTGCGGTAAATTTATTGGCACGATTTAGTTCTGAGCCAACTCGGAGACATTGGAATGGAATTAAACATATTTTCCGTTATCTCCGAGGAACCATAGATTTGGGATTATATTATTCCAAAGATTCCACTAACTCTGGTTTAGTTGGATATGCTGATGTTGGATATAGATCCGATCCACATAAGGCTCGCTCTCAAACCGGGTATTTATTTTGTTATAACGGCACCGCTATTTCTTGGCGTTCTACTAAGCAATCGTTAGTAGCTACATCTTCTAACCACTCTGAGATTATTGCTTTATGTGAAGCTGGAAGAGAGTGTGTTTGGTTAAGATCCGTTATAACGCATATTCATAATTCTTGTTGTTTAATACCGGTTACAAATTCTCCCACTATAATTTATGAAGATAATGCTGCTTGTGTTGCACAAGTCGGGGAGGATATATCAAAGGTGATAGGACCAAGCATATCTCGCCGAAGTTTTTCTATACTCATGAACTCCAAGAAAGTCGACAAATTGATGTTAAACAGATTCGATCCATAAATAATCTTGCAGATCTTTTTACCAAATCATTGCTAACATCAACTTTTGAGAAATTAGTATATGGCATTGGTATGCGGCGAGTTCATAAGATGCAAGATTGATTAGCCCTAGAAGTGGCTATATGGCTCAATTGAGGGGGAGATATTATGAACTATGCATTACAACATTGATATGCGGCGAGTTCACAAGATGCAAAATTGATCAGCCCCAGCAGTGGCTATATATACATTGCACTCTTTTTTTTTTCTTTTTGTCCGGTTTTTTCCCACAGGGTTTTTCCGGCTTAAAGTTTTTAACGAGGCAATTAATGCATCTATAAATGGGAGAGATCATAATATTTGTGCTCTGCACTCTTTTTCCCTTTTGTCCGGTTTTTGTCCCCCGGGTTTTTCCAGCTTAAGGTTTTTAATGAGGCAAGTATCATTTGATGCACAATCATAATGAATACAATGAATATTCAAGGGGAGTGTTATGAAATACATGAATGGATGAAATACATGAATGAATATTCATCATATTCATCTTATCTAATGTACTTATTATGGTACATTTGTATCATACATTCTAAGTACATCTCCCTATACAATGAACGTTCGTTTCCTCTATCTAGTACATGTATCATTCGATACATTAATATTAATGATAAGTACATTCTTGTTCTCCTATAAATAGGAGTTTAGTTTTGATGTACAATTACAACAGTGAACAACCATCAGAATAAATAGTCACACCCTCTTTTCTGGCTTTCTCTACTATCTCTGGTGTCCCATTTTCTCTACTCAATCTCTTTATTCTCTTTATTATATATTCATAACACAATATTTTACAACATAATTGAGTCCAGGTTTTCAAAAAGTAAAATTAAGTTCTAAAACTTATCAAAAAGTATAAACAGATTCTAAAACTTATCAAATTGATTCAATTAAATTCTTCCATTGATTGCAACTTTTGAAAGTTTTAGGACTCAATTGCACTTTCATGACAAGTTTTAAGATTTCTGATACACTTAATTATATAATTATTGTTGCTACTACTATTATTGTTACATTATCGATACCAAAAGTTACACAAATAAAATAGACTAAACCAAATAAAAATATATTTCTTTCTAAAAGGGGCACATGGTTAATCAGTAGGGCGAGCGGGGCTGACCCCCTCTGCTTATTTCATGTGGAACCGGTAAGGTGGATGATTAATGCCTCACTTATGTTTCTTTAGGAATGAGAATCTATCGTTAGAATTTCCATGTTTGCAAGATCCAGTTCAAGATAAATCTTCTATTCTAATACGAGAGGTCCAGCATTGACCTCGAGTAATCCAATTTCGAGCTTCACGAAACAAAGTGTTAATGCACTACTTTTAAGGTGTCATCTTACGTTGCTTTGTTACGGACTTCTTGAGATACATAAAACATTAATAGTATAATCGCATAAATTGACAAACTTTGAGTGTCACATTCAATGATACAAGTTTCCATAGATACCATGTGGATAAAAATTGATTGGGCCTCATATTTTATTCGAGGCCCGAAACTTCACATATAAGCCCGATTCATGCATTATTATGTTTTGTTTTATCTTTCATCTCGTTTATGTCTAACTCAATAATCGGATGGTCCTCCTGAGGGAAAACGCACGAGGGCATTCTCTCTTTGTGGTACGTAGATCCGACCATCGGAGGCTTTCTTCATCATCGAACATTGGCCGAAAACAATTAGAGCCATCCATTGGAAACTAATATGGCTAAACTCATTGGGATTGATGAGGTATTGTTCCACATAACTTGACAACGAGTCATATATATCTTATATATTTTTGTGATATTTCTCCACTTATCAGTTTAAGCTTTTAAATTAGACATTCTAACATGGTATTAGAGTTAGTACTATCACTTTCAAACATGTGTCTATCCTGGACTGAATTCTCCCATGTCCTTGTGATCTGAAGAGGGGAGCTTTGTGGTATTGAGGGGAAGAGTGAGTGACACAAAGATATTATTCAACTAGTTTGTAGGAGTTGCATTGAGTTATTTGTATTATAAGTCCTGGAGTGGAATAAATACCTTATTAGAGGATCTCTAAAGGTAGGGTTAGTCTTTCGTGTATAAATTGGTCGGTAACTAATACCACTCTTTTGATGAAGTCATGTCGAGCAAAAATTAATTATTGTACTAAAGTGATCAATATGATTAAAAAAAATGACAGATGTTATGGAAGTTTTGAAATACATGTCCTAAAAGCACATGAAAGTGGCTAGTATGATTTGGGAATGAAGTGCCAGGAGTTTTAGGTCTATCACTGATATTATCCAATAATTTTTGGTGTTACTAGAGTCTTTGACCCTAATTTGCATTGGATTCGAGGCACCACGCATGCAAGTGAGCTACATTTGGCCACTCTATATCACTAATACTTCGTCAGTTTGTTTCAATTTTTTTCCTCAGAGAACGTCAGTTTGTTTAATTCAAGTGCAACAATTTTGGCTTTGATTATTGTGCAATTCTTATTTTACTTTGATTTGCATATTGCATATGTGACAACAATTACATATATGACTTGTGAAAATTTTCGAGTTCATTTACACGGACAGATAAATATATTTGAAAGCTCAATCAACAGCAATCAGCTTTTTTTTTTTTTAATCTATGTACGATGCAAGTGAGGATTAAGGACCAAAGTCATATTTAAGTTTATAGACTACAATATCTTCACTTAGAATTTCTAAAAAGGTGGCACTTATTCTGTCACACCCCGAACCCCGAGCACGCAACAACCCCTTCCCTTGGTCGAAAGAAAGCGACGTCCCTGGACTCGTCGATGACCATTCATTTTAATCTTTCATTATGCGCAAGCAGAAAATGAACCATCTCCCAATCAACAGACAATCAAGCAATTAAACAGGGATAGAGAGATGAACAATAGGAACAACAACAACTACTCACATATATATATCATTATCAATACAAGCTCACCAGAGGGGCCGATCCATCTTCTAAGCTAGACCAAAAAGAAACTAGGCTAGGCTGATCCAACTAGACAAAAAGAACCCTCGAGTTTAGTACCACTATCACCCGGATCCATCAGACTTAGACTCCATCTGATCGTAGTCGGAGGCATTCGAGTCGATTGCTGGTGGAGCGAGGGCAAGATGCTCCACTGCATCGTCAGGAGGGTCCAGCTCCATGGGATCCTAGTTGATGTCCTCGGGGACCCTACCGGGCAGCTTGTCAAAACCTCACAGAGGTCCGATTAGCATATTGTCCTCTTGGATGAACCACGCCAGGAACTAATGGGGTATCCATTGTGTCGCGCCCCGAACCTCAAGCGTGCACACATCCCTCGGTGATCGACTAAATTTGCGATGTTCTCAGGACATGTCGCCGACCCAATCGATTCATGCACAAGCGGAAGTGAAATAAACAATCCCTAGACAATAATGAACATGGGATAGAAAAGTAGGACAACCATTTTCAACAAACCACTTTATAAACAAATAGGTTTATATATAGACAAGCCAACCCTAAGGTTTATGTACAAAAGTTTGGATAAAAAAGGACTACGGATCCACCTAAACTCTAGATTCTCCATACCCCGGCTCCGAGTCTTCCACGACACCATCTGGAGTGTCGATATCCAAAGGATGCCCTATCTTCCACTCCTCGGTCCTGACGAGAGGCCAGTCAAAACCACCCAAAGGACCCTCCCGACTCCCATTGGGCTTATGAAGATATCATGTTTTGAACCGATGAGGTATCAAGTGAGGTAGGCCCTTATCGACCCAAATGGTGGATTCAACAAGCTCACGGGTTAGGCTAGTCCCGGGAACTGGGAAATAGGAA
This sequence comes from Eucalyptus cloeziana, assembly GCA_014182715.1. Classification (NCBI taxonomy): domain Eukaryota; kingdom Viridiplantae; phylum Streptophyta; class Magnoliopsida; order Myrtales; family Myrtaceae; genus Eucalyptus; species Eucalyptus cloeziana. The sequence goes on from CM024644.1 coordinate 33,101,537, forward strand.
CGTTGGAAGTCTACCTCCCTTGAGACCCCATAACGCACATTGCACCTAATGGAATAGGTAATAAAGCAACCTTGCCACCTACTGCCACTAAATCACCACCTCCCCAAGTCATGCCTCCATCTAAGGACTTGAAAAGTTAAACCCAAGACGGGGTGAGACAATGTCTTAGTGAGTTCACGCCTTAAACCTAGATTAGGAAGGAAATAAGTCATCACACATCACAGAAGACTCATCTCGCCTCAGCACCTCCCTGCATGTTAGTACAGTTCATATAACATATGTATATAATAAATACACTAATCAATTGGAACATCACACTTTCAAACCAATCAATCACAGATTATAAGGCCAAATCGTTATGACACGTCCTATTCCATATCACACAATTTTGTTCCATAATTAGGCGCGGTTAAAACACTCATTTATGCATTCCAATTGATTAATGCCCTACGGGCATGGCCTACTCAACATTTAGAGATATTTCGGCGTAACCAAGTATCGTCTCATCCCTTGAGTACGGCAACGTCTACCTCTAGACAGCATTCCCGAATGAGCTTCGGTCCGGTCTTTACCACGATTTGGCATCTGTTGATGTGGGGCATTCCATATAGGAGCATCGTCCACCCGACGTACATCGGGGATAGGTTCTCATAACCATCACACGACCATCCAATCCCGGCCAAGGACATTGTGCTTTGCACTCAAATATTTCAATTAAGATAATGTACTTGGCTTATTTTCTTTGTATTAAAAATACCCGGTAAAATAATTGTGTGTTGGTATACGGTCAGATCGAACCAGAAAAAGTAATATTCTCCCTTTAAAATCTCACTATTTGATATAGTACCTCCCTTTGGACATTTTGGGTGCCAAAACAAACATATCATCATATGTCTCTTGGTCTTGGAACTATTCTTAAGTGTGCCACTCGGCTTGCCCGTCTTCGCTTTTCGCACGGGTGAGTCCATTGCAGCCTTTACGGTAGCATCTTCCACTGAAATTCTCTCTACACTCTATACCCTCTACCAGTTATTGACCAAATATTGATACGTAAAGGCAGCGAACAGAACAGTGTGAGGACTTGATCCTCATGATCAATCTTAATAAGAGTAATAGTTAGATAAAATTGATTCCAAAATGCACTCGGAAAAAAGTATTATGGTGCTGCAACGTACAATTCCATCCCAAAATGCATTCAAATATATCAATCAAAGTACTAGAGTCATACAACAATTCCAAACCTAGGCTAAACTATCTATGAACTCATAGGTGACGTTTGCTCATAGATACAGAGGGTGTCGATGGGAGGTTAAGTTCCAGAAGCAAATTGCTTAGACCAAAGTCCCATACATTCAGTTATAGGGAAAACATAGAAACTCTCGAGTTGGAATACAAAAATCTTTCACAATAACTGAAGGAGTACAAGAAATTCCATAAAGAAACATGTACTTGCAAATCCAAGGAGTGACCTCTCAACTGACTCATTAAAGTCATGGAGCTAACTGCGTCCACCTATTTTCTTACAGCAGAGGTCTCCGAATCTTTCTTCGATTTCAATGCAAAGATCGATCCATCATGCTGAGATTGTAGTGTGGCTATTGCTGCTTGATGTTGCTCCTTCTTCTCCTTGGGTTGACACACGTACGTCGGAGTTTCTACTTGGCTTATAAATGTGGGATATGGAAAGTTGAGTTGGATAGACACCAAGCTTACCCCCCGCCATGCTTCCGTCACTTTCATCTTCAAATATTTGATTCACTACTACACTTCTTTCGATTGAAGTAGAATCTGAAGACTCCTTGCATTGAAGACGTTCCTGCACTAATACCGTTGCCAAGTTCCCACACTAAAGCCGTTGCTCTATCCTGTAGTTTGAGAAAACATTGAAGACCACACAAAAATGAATAAGAAACTTGGGGAAAAGGTTATAATCGGCAGGTACATAATAGCTAATATGCAATACATATTGTGCAAAGTATGTAACAGCAAAAACTAAGCCTAATAACAGCTATAGCTCTGAACTCAAACCTTCACTTCAGAATCTGACAAAATGGGCACACCTCAAATGATGAAACACTATTTATAAAGATTCTAGTAAAGCCATCAACTAGTTTGAAACTTCATCAAAGGAAGACTTAGAAAAAAAATGGACAAGAGTAAAGATCTAGTTTGCAAAGGAAGATCTGCAGCTTAGGATTCATAGATCAGTCTGTAGATGATGAACGGATCTGCAGATCAGTCTTGGACTATCCTCGCATACCAACAGCAAACAACAAAAATGCTCTTAGACTAAACTTCCAACAGCAAGCAGCAAAACCCCTCCAAATGGACGATCTATACTAAGTCCATATATTTTGCATTTGGCACATCTCTGAAAGTTGACCATGCTCACGTCCAGTAGATGTTTCATTGGTAAATTTATCTCAAGGTTCTGCAGGTGTCGTTTGAGATGCAAACAATCCGTTTCCCACTTGGTCACGTATAGGGATTCTAGTTTCGTCCAAATGCCACAGCAGCCAACTTCTTCTCTTCAACCTTCATCATAGTCTGAATCTGTCGATGGCAACTCATAAGATCTGCCTTTTCATCCTTTTTCTAGAGTAGAAGGAAAGTCTCCATCTCATTGCAGTGCCTTTTAAAAACTGCGAATCTACCAGTAAACACGCACATTGATTATAACCCCAACTCCACTACTACGTTGTCAGAAAATTCCAATGATTATACTGAGTGATATATTAGCAAACACTAAACAACGTTGAACAGATTCAAATTACGTGGTTCAGTCACCCAGATCAATTTCACTCTTCAAGAATTCGATGGTCTCTCGTGTCTCTCAGCTCACAGAGGATCTTTCTGACAACTGACATGCATCACAATCCCTACACAATCCGAAAAAACCAGAAAGAGTGCGAAACTATCAACAAGATACCCACAGAATTGATAAACTTGCTCTTTCCTAACCCTTCTTCAATAGAGAGAGACTCCACGAAGTCGCAAATTGAGCTAAAAACTCAAGACAGAACCAACATGTCTATTCTCATCTTCCGTCTCAAAACATCCTCTAATTTGGAGGATTACCGGCATTTGCATGAGGTAGAGACAAGTATCCATACTAGTGATGAGTGATGACCAAGTGTGACATTGTTTCATTAGGACATTCCACCTCTTCACCTTTTATACCAATAAAGAAATACAAATTGAAATGGAAAAATAATATTTTGCATGTTATTTATTCGCTTCGTGCATTAAAGAAAAAACAGAGGTACTCTCCATGACTATAGAGATATTGCAATTTTCAATAATATTAATCAATTTTTTAAAGTATAATATATAGTCTCCCAAATTATTGAGACAAGATATACTCTTCCATCTTGATTAATGAAGAAAGTAAAAATAACCAGGGAAAAGTGACATTATCCCAATCGTAGATTGAATAATATAGAATAATAAAAGAAGATAGCTAATATCTTAAATTAAATTAAATTGTCGACTTACTTTTCATAAGTGTACATAATTCTGTAAGATGAATTAATTTCATACTTCAGATTAAAAAATCATGAAGCTACCGTTGAAATAAAGTTTAATCATATTTCAAAAAGTGTTCTCTTTGCTAACTTAGGTAATTAATTTTCTTTTGAAAATACTTGGCTTTTTAGAGACTTTCCGACCGAAAGAAGTGTACTTATCAAGTGACATTATCGCAATAAAATAATTTCGTATAAGGACACTCGCATTAAAATTTTAATTTGTATCATCACCATTCACGAAAATCTATGATTGCAGAACAATTGAGCCGATCGGAGGACCGCGTTGCCAGCTATTTTTGCAAGAAAATCCAAGCAAAAGGTAAGTAACACGTGGTGGGGAATCCTCCTCAGCAAAGACCAACGTATAAATAATTCACAAATTTGCAACTTGATCAATAGAAATATCTAGATAGCATTCAAAATATGTGAGCTAAGACAAAATTGGCCACAATCCTAAGAAAGAGAAGTAGGTTCCCAGCAACTAGGCTTAATTAAATTAGTAATATTAATATAAGAATATTTAAATATTAAATTACGCATTCATATATCAATTTAAAATTTTAAAATAATTTAAAGTGAATAGTTAATAGGAATACCGTAAAATCTCATAATCAGCATGAAGCTGCCACTTTTGGACATTTTCTTTTGAAATTATCGTTAATAGTGGCTGCTTTGAAAACTTCAGTATATTCCAAAGATTGAGATGGAAGTGGGAGAATGTGATGTCACTGAGCATTTAGGAAACCAGCCAAGTTTGACCAATTCACCGCATTATGGGTTTGTACTGGAAGAGTGTAATAATTGATACCCTGGCTGTCGAGTTTGAAATTTCTCTTCGCATAAGAAAAGATTCCGTCCGTGTAACGTCGATGGTCAGTTCCTGGCGACTTTGTCGAGCTAACGGAGACCGAACACAGGATGTTCCTGCTATGTCTTACTTCAACTTGGAGACTGGGGCCTAGGATACTCCCTTGGGCTGTATTGGATACACATCAACTTTCTTATGAAGAGAAAAAGTATTTCATGTGACAAATACATCACATAACAGTGATGATATTATATAAACAGTTAATTAAAATACATCATACTTAGCGCTATATATGTATCCATCAATGGACCAAGGGATGCCTCACAAGCAAACAAATAAGGACTAAGCTCATGGGTCCCTCGTTCCAAAAATTTCCTATTATTTAGAGGAATCAATTATCAAATTGTCTCCTTCAACTTACATGTATTATTTTTATGAAAATTTTGTGTCTCATTCAACTTATATCGAATTGTCAATTTGTTATTGTCTATATGAATTTGACTTTCGATTAATCGATTACACCATGTGACAGCCCGTCACATGAAATAAGTTTTTCTTTATATGGGGGCCACTAAAGGATCACTACCTCTCTCCCTCCCTCCACTTATCTAGATTTATCTAGAAGTAAATATCTACAATAGGTAGTTGGTATTTGTGGTGTTGAAATTCCTTAAGTGTTAGTTGAGATAAGTGATTAAAATCATTTGAAGAGTAGGTAAATCTTGTAATTGTGGATAGTCCATGTTGAGCTCTTGTAAAGCACTCCCTCTATACTATGTCGGTGGAAGTCTCTCTATAAATAGGAAAGCTCCCTTTACCGGCTAAAGTAGAGTGGAGAGTCTTGTGTATCTAGGGGAAGAGCAATGGTAGTGTGAGTGTGTGAATTTGGTTTTCATAGAGTGTTGAAATGTGTGGCTTGAGTGTAGTGAGTCACAGAGAGCAACGTGTGTGTAGTGTTTGAGTGGTGTTGAGTATATGCTCTTGTAATTATATTAAGGGTATTTATTATAGTCACGCTTTTGCGACTCCACAGCCACACCATGCAATGGTTGTGATCAACCAATTGCACATACACCCCGCAACAACTTGTAGACTTGTACAGTTATAAAAATAAGTGCTTTGCAACTTTCAATTGGTTATCGAAACACGAGTTCTTAGTATTTGTCATCACTTCTTTAATAATTGCTTTAATACAAAGAAAAACTCTAAATTGTTATAATCATGACAAATTTATACAAAATTATTTTTTTATCACAAAAAATTATAAATTGATATACATGTGACAAGTTTTCATCACACTATTTTTTTTACCACAAAAAAATCTAAACTAGTACATTTGTAGTAAATTTACCTTCCATTAGTTTTTGTTAAATTAGATTAATATCACAAAAACCCAAAACTAGTACTCCTGTAACAAACGAATGGTAAAACCCAAAATTGGCACTCCTGTCAACTTCAACATGTCACCCAACTTATTAATTTAATGGTAAAATTTAATGAAAACTAACATATGGTAAATTTGTCACAAGTATTACCAACTTGGGATTTTTGTTGGTCAAAAAATTAATTTTGAATAAATTTATTATAGGTATACAAGACCTAATGTTTCTCGTGGTATTAAACCTTAATTATTTCCATAATTAACATCACAATTTGATTGTGCTAGATAATGAAATACTATTTTACAAACGAAAGATTTTCTTGTGGAGAAATTATCACAAACCTCCATTCAAGAAGCACAAACTAATTTTTTTAAGTGATATAACCAATCAATCTTTTGAGAAATGTTTTCCAAATCTCGATTTTTTTGTAAAACAAATGAACCCTCAATAACCTTTAAAATATATACATATTTCTTTGTGGAAAGTAGGATTGTGAATATTCTTATTTATCTAGATCATTAGGTTCGAAACCATTAATTTTTCCATAAAACTTACTCATCTGTTCCTATTATATTCACAAGCAATGTACACAATTAATTAATTCCTACTAATGTTGATTCCATTATGGTCCTTCGTATACTTATTTATGTGCGTATACATATTTCTTTGCAGAAAGTAGTGTAGAGTGGTTCTTAAGTGCCCTTATGCAGGTATACATTCTTATCTTTTCTAGATCATTAGGTTTGAATCCATTCATTTTTCCACCTAACCTAAATAGCTATTTCTATTATATTCATAAGCAATGTGGACAGAACTAATTACCTCCTGTTAAAGTATGTTAAGTTGTTGTTCTTAATAAATACCCACCCCCCATCAAATAACATCACTTGTCGCTTTTGCTATTTAAATAGATGATAAGGCTTTCTTAGCAACTTAGGGTGCGCATGACAAAATTTCTGTAACAAAAATTGATTTCTGGTCAGAAATTGATTTCTCAATTTCTATTTCAAAAATTGAGAAGTTAAAAATTTTAGTTTATGATTTCTTTTTCAAATCTATTTTTGGAATAGAAATCTATTCCAAAAATAGAAAAATCAAATTGTGTTACCAAACGTATTTCTGTTCCAAACAGGTTCGGAGAACATAGAAACAGAGAAATAGAGAAATAGAAATTTTATCATGCGCGCCCTTACCTTCTTGATCAATTCTTCTTCCTATGTTTTTCTCCATTGAAAAGACAAGTCAACGAGGAAAGAAGTCAATTTCTTGGGGTAGACCTCTCTAATCTTTTCTTGTTTTTGTGGGCAGAGTTGTGGACTCCCCAGTTTAATTAGTTTTGTTTTGCTGGTTCAATTTTAGATTATTTAACAAGCCAAAGACGAATTTGTTCCACAAGCTGCTCAATGTTTGATTCGCGAAAGGTATACCTTTTCATAATTAACATATGCAAAAATTCTTTTAACTTCATCACTATTCATGATGCATATAAATCATCATATTTACTCTTATAGGGTACGGTTCTATCTTGTTTCGTCGTAACATGTAAATTAAATATAGATTTCATTATGACATCAAGGGGACCAAAAGTAAGCACTTCATACGACATCAATATTTTATGTTTAAAACAAGCAAGTATTGTTGTTAAGAGATTATATGCATCATGTCTATTAGATTATTAAATAAAGTTAGACCAACGTAAAGTCGATAGCTAAAAGCGCAAGAGAGTCAATAAGTTTGGTGGCGGCTGTTTTGTATAGAATGAATTATAGCGTTCTCATTTTCTTTTTCTTTTCTTGGGATAATGGTACCGCCAACCCTCGTTTTCTTTAGCTTATTCAATTTCTTTCATGTACTTTTTTTTTTTTTGTCAATGTGGTCCTCACCTACCTTTATTATGTTTAAATTAGTCTTTATTCTAGAAATGCACCTGAATTGTTGACATGGACTGCCATAGTAGCACCGTAAGCACAGACATTTGAAAATAAAATAAAAGTCCTCAAACCCTCAGAGAGAGAGAGAGAGAGAGAGAGAGAGAGAGGAGAGAGAGAGAGAGAGAGAGAGAGGAATAAGGGGAAATGGCAGGCAGCTCCGCTCAGGCACCGTTGAGGGTTATTGAGTGCCTGCAGGCCTCTGGCTGCCTCCGATCGAAGCACGCGTGCACACAATGATAAAAGGAGAGATTGCGAAAGAGAGTTAAAGAGAGACAGTGGCCCATGGCCACCACCTAGGCGGGCTGAAGTGGGGTTCAGCAACCTCAAGCCAATCGTGCCGGGGTGGTGCGACACTGGAGATATCTGGGTACTACTTGCCCAACCGTCACCGAGATTGTCGTGGCCATAGCCACCATCAGACTCTGGAAGATCAACAACGATGTTACAAAAGAGAACATATATGAACAAAGAAAATCAACAGTGCTTGAGATTTTGGTTCCTAACGTCAACTTTCAGTCATCTAAAGTTAGCAGACCCAGGTAACGCATTTACCACGAAGTCAAACTAAAGAATAATGCTAAGCAACTTCCTGTTCACATTCTAGAGAGCCGAGACGCATGCTCCCATCTCGAAGAAATTATGATTTAAGACTCGTCTAGTTAAACTAACACAGATTTTTATCTATATCTCTCTAGGATTATTATCAACTGCAAAATCTATGTAAATTTTTATTTTCTACATGCTGCGTATCCATTACTATTACTAAAACAACCCACATCAACGTTGATTGACGTACGATGTGTAAACAGCGTATGGCATGCGCTAGAGCGTCAAAATGAACCGTCAGATCTATACCAACATCATGCTTGTTAGAAAAGATTCGGAGGGAAGAAAAAGGTTCTATAAACATAATCGTGATTGGACGGAGGAGAAAAGATGTAAGGTAATGATTAGGAGGGATCATGAGATATTATGAGGGATAGATCTGGTGATTTCATGTATATTCTTAAACCAAGTGAAAGGATTCGTAGGTATTTGAACAGATTTGTGCATTACTCGATTTATTCATTCTTCTTTCTCACTTGTAAGACTATTCTATTTCTATTTATGAATACATAAAAGGCTATTCACATCACGACACACCTTTTTTTCCTCCGTTTTCCTCGCTCGCATCTTAACAACCATATATAAAAGGCTATTCACATCACGACACACCTTTTTTTCCTCCGTTTTCCTCGCTCGCATCTTAACAACCATATAACTCAATCCCTTCAAATCCTTTTTTTTTTCTTTCCAATCACCTCATCCCAACAAATATGAATTTAAAAAATAAATAGAACTTCTCTCTTGATACACTTGCGCAATATTTTTTTGGTTTTTTTTTGGGTTGTTGGTTGGGGTGGGGGGTGCGTATCTAGAAGACCAGGAACGAGGCAGCGATTCATGCTGGACCACTAAAGCACCAAAGACGTTTGGACAGAACTTCGTGTTCCTCACGGACCATATGGTAGACCATTCTAGAAATCGACAATGTGGACTTTCGTCATTCTTTCATCCTTCCGCCATGGGTTGGTCCTACCTCAAATATTCCGACGGACCCACCATGTCTTACAAGTAGTACTGTCACATGTTTGTTTTATTATGGGAAGAAAATTACCGGGCTTTCGATTCCACCATACCCACCTTCCAATCTCTCTCTCCCCCAGATCTAATCTTGACAAAAAGTCGTCATCTGTTTCGGAGGCCACGACTTCTTGCAACGTCCATAGCAGTCAGATTGCAAACTACTCAGTAGCATCCGTCCGATTTGTTTATTCAGAGTCATCGCGACCGCAAATGCAATATGAAATCGAAGTTCTCTCTCTCACCTTGAAGTCCTCTTTGCCTTATGAGCACGGCTCTATTGGAGTCGTCCTTAAGTCCAAGACAATCATCAATCGTAGGACTCACGTGGAGCAGAAATTTTTGAAATCTGCACCATTCGTGAGACGTTGTTAGTTAAAGATTCTTCTGGATTTTTATAGCCCTTGTAGCTGCATCCTTCTTCAGCTAATTGCTAAGCAGACTTTGAGTTTGAGCAATGTTCTTCAAGATTCTGGCTGTGCTCTCTCTGCTACCAGTTTTGGCTTACGCTCAAGAGACCAATTTTGTGTACAACGGTTTCCGATCGGCCAATCTGCGCCTTGATGGGATCGCCGGGGTCACCTTCAATGGTCTCCTGAAGCTGACCAACGACACCAAACAGCGGACGGGCCACGCCTTCTATCCTGACCCTGTCCAGTTCAAGAACTCACCAAACGGTTCCGTCTACTCCTTCTCCACCGCTTTCGTCTTCGCAATTCAACCTCAGTATGCCACTCTGAGCGGCCATGGGATCGTCTTCGTGATCGCGCCCCAGAGAGGCCTCCCTAGGTCCCTGGCGAGCCAATACCTTGGCATGTTCAACAAAACCGATAACGGCAACTCCACCAATCATGTGTTTGGGGTGGAACTCGACACGATCCAGAGCAATGAGTTTAATGACATCAACGATAATCATGTCGGAATCGACTTGAATGGGTTGACGTCAGCATACTCAACTCAGGCGGGGTATTACACAGATGGTGGTGAGTTCAAGAACTTGACTCTAATCAGTCATAAAGAAATGCAAGTTTGGGTGGACTACAATGGAACTGAACAGCGGATCGATGTCACATTGGCTCCAATCAATGTGCAAAAACCGCAGATCCCCCTTTTGTCTCATAGGCAGGATCTCTCGTCAATCATCAACCAGAGCATGTATGTCGGCTTCTCATCATCGACCGGTTCGGTCCTAACTTCTCACTATGTTCTGGGTTGGAGCTTCAGGGTAAATGGAGAGGCTCAGGCACTTGCCCCGTCCCAACTTCCTAAGCTTCCTCGGATTGGTAAGAAGGAGACGTCGAAAGTACTGACTATCGGGCTCCCGCTGATGGTTCTTTTCGTTGTATCGATGCTGATCTTGAGCGTGGTTTACGTGATAAGAAGGAAAAGGAGATTCGCTGAGGTCCTCGAAGAGTGGGAGAGGGACTACGGCCCGCACCGGTTCAAGTTCAAAGACCTTTATATTGCGACAAAAGGATTCCGGGACCAAGAGCTATTAGGGACGGGAGGGTTTGGTCGGGTCTATAGAGGAATCTTAGCCACATCGAGGATAGAGATCGCGGTGAAGAGGGTCTCACACGAATCAAGACAAGGCATGAAAGAGTTCGTAGCGGAGATCGTCAGCATTGGCCGGCTCCGTCACCGCAACATAGTTTCACTCCTCGGTTATTGCCGTCGGAAAGGGGAGTTGCTCTTGGTTTACGACTACATGCCCAACGGGAGCCTCGACAAATACCTCCATAACCAACCAAAGGAGACCCTCAATTGGAAGCAAAGATTCAGGGTGATCAAAGGAGTGGCATCTGGGCTGCTTTATCTGCACGAAGGGTGGGAGCAAGTGGTGATCCACAGGGATATAAAGGCGAGTAACATCTTGCTAGATGCTGAATTAAATGGAAGACTTGGAGATTTTGGGCTTGCGAGACTATACGACCATGGAACCGACCCTCAAACGACTCACGTGGTAGGAACGCTCGGTTATCTCGCCCCTGAGCACACGCGAACCGGCAAGGCCACTAGGAACACCGACGTGTATGCGTTTGGAGCGTTTTTGCTCGAGGTAGCCTGCGGGAGAAGGCCAATAGAGCTTCGGGACCCGGAGGACGTGATATTAGTGGACTGGGTATTTTCTTGCTGGGACAGAGGTGCAATTCTCGAGGCTAGAGATCCGAGGTTGGGGCGGAATTTGTGGAAGAAGAGATGGAGTTGGTCCTGAAACTCGGGTTGATCTGTTCCCACTCCGACCCGTTGATGAGGCCGAGCATGCGTCAAGTTTTGCAGTACTTGGAGGGTGATCTTCCGATGCCGGAACTGTTGTCCATGGGCCTTACCTCATGCGGCTTAACATTCGCTCATCGCGAAGGTTTTGACGATTTGGCCATGTCTTATCCGTCCTCCATGTCCAAGGCATTTACGCACTCGTCTTCTGTCGCAGAATCCCATCTCTCGGGTGGACGATGAGCCTCATGGTTTGGTTTCTAATTTAGTTCCATCCCCTGTATTTGGGGAAACATCCGTATGTCCAGTAGCATCTTTCTTCTCTTGTAGAAATAGATTAGTTGTAAGATAAGATCATGTTCAGATCTAAAATACGTAGGCTCCATGGGTCATTCTGGCCCTAGTGCGTGTAAGTATCAATAAAATACACGCTCTTATTTTTTCCATGGCTCAAATTAGCTACCGGCGCAGCAGCTGCCATTGGCTGCTGCTAACCTTGGAGAGAGAGGGAGAGAGAGGGGTGGTGGCCATGTTCTCAAGTTGCAGATCAACAAAAGCGACCAAACATAGGGTTTTATAAGTGCACGTGGTGCCTATGCATTGAGTAAAATGCTTCTGTCTTCCTCTTACCAGCGATGTGGTAAGCTTCAGCTCGGCGATCGCATGATGTCTGTTCCTTCACGTATCCTCTTGGCGAGTCGTTGATGCAACGTACTTGGTGGCCCTCCGGCTTTGACTGGCTTTCAAGCAAGTGACAATTATTAACCTTCTCATGGCACATTCTTGTCCCTTCCTGAAAGCTGAATAAGATAGACTAACATAGCCTCGGGGTCTAAGAGAATGTCTTGTAGCAAAGTTTGCGCAAGTTCAAAAACTGAAAACTGAACTCGTGGTATAAACTTGTTGCGACCTAACTTTGGGTGAACCACCAAAAGTTTGGCTAATGGATTAATAAACATAAACTTAGCTCGAGCTCTCCCAAGCCCATATCAATTCGCGAGTTTAGGTTCAAATTTTTAACATGTGATTGATTTTTCAATTAGGAGTCACCACTAATCTATTTTTGGTGGGTCGATTAAAAAGCTGTTGGGACCTACCCTCGAGGGAGGGAACGAGTTTAGGGGTATTGCCTAAAGGATGGGCCTAAGGCCCATGATTAGGTGCGGGTTCTCCTAAGCCCATACCCCATGTGACATTGTGATATTTTAAAGAATTTTGCACAAAAGGAGTCGCCACTAGCCTATTGGGGTCGACTAGAAACCAAGTGAGGCATAAGCAACCAGAGAATCTAGGGTTGGGGACTTGATTACACTAATTAACTAATTAGTGCCCTTTCGGTACCTAATCTTGTTCATTTTCAAAAAGGATTTTTTTGGCAGGCAGTTTAGATTGATTTTACATTCATCGACTAACATATGAGGTGATCATGCGGGTGCGCAATCATTAAAGTAACAATCACAGCTACCAAGATCTCAATTGCAGTAAAATTAAATACGTGCAATTAAACACAATTAGATATGCGGATTAAACATGCTATATAGTCAATATATAAGCGAATAGAGGCATAATTACACTAAAATGGCAATACATAGCAATTCCTAACCCAAACTCTACAATTTTGGATTTTCGAATTTTTTTTTTTTTTTAAATTTTTTTAAAAAAAGAAATTAATTTTAAAATTTTTGATTTTTTCAAAATAATTATTTATTTATTTTTTTAAAGGGGCGAACCAGGTTGGGTCCGGTTTGACCCGACTTGGCTGGTCGGGCCTTTGTGCAGTTGGATTGGGCCCAACTGATTGACCCAATCTCTAATTCTTCCCCACCAGAAAATAAACCCACACAAGCCCGCAACCTAAACTGGCCCGCAAGCCCACAAGTCTAAACTAACCCAAACCCAGCCCTGATATGCCCGGCCCAAATTGATCAAAACCCTACCTGGTTTGCGACCCGCACCCGATCCATCTTCTAACCTTCTCCTCTAGGGTTTCTTGACGGCGCCGACACCGGGTGGACAGGCGGTGACAAGCTTGACGATGGCGGCGATGCGACGGATGGCAGCAACAATGCGGTAGGCGACAGCGGCACGGGCAGCAACGGTGAGGTGCTGGACTTGATGAAGGCGGTGATGCGGCGGATGGTAGAGGCGAAGTGGTAGGTGGCGATGACACGAGCGACGACGGTGTGACGTTGGTGCTACGAAGGGGCCAGACTAGTGGCACTAGTGGTGGAGGGCTACAACGGCGACAGCGTCAAGGTGCGGTGTCATGGGTCATGTCGGCTAGTCGAACGACAGCAACGGCCGGCTTGGGGGCCGCGGCAGAGATCGATGCGGAGACGGTCGGCGTCGGTCGGCGTCGGTTGGCGTCAATCGGGCGGCAGTGGCGGCGGCAAGCCTTCTCCGGCTTCCTTTTCTCGAGCTCTCTCCCTCGAGCTCTTCTCCTCTCTTGGTTTTTTCTCTCTGTCCAGCTGCCCCTTTCGTTCACTCTCCTTAGCTCTCTCTACTCTTCCTGCTTTCTTTGTTCTTCTCTGCTTTGTTTTTCCTCTTTCTTTTGGCTTTTGTTGCTCTTCTTTTTTTGGTGGTCCCCCCCGGTGTCCTCTTCTCCAGGGGTTTCTTTTTGCACGAAGATTGGTCCAAGAGGAAGAAGCTCACGTGGGTCGGGCCTCTAGGATTTTTTATTTTTATTTTTTTGTTATTTTGTTGTTTTTGTTTCTGTTTGTTTTCTGTTTGTTTTTTTTTTTTTTTTTAGCGATTAATTCCTAATTTTGTACATGATTAAGTCCTAAATAAAATTGTAAAATTTAGGTATCAACAGTGCCATTCTTTGAATGGGAGCTCGAAGAGGTTTCATTCAAAGACAAAAGACACCTGAATTATTTTGGCGATAGAGAGACCTTAGGTGCATGGGCACGTATCAGGTCGACGGAAATGACTTATAACTATGGAAGTGCATCTTGTCAATAAGAGGAAGAAAGACCCGGGCTACAGAAGTACGCTGTGTCATAAGAAGAGAGGAAGACTCCGGGATACAAAGCTCTTCGGGTCATAAGAAGGGAGGAAGACTCCAGGATATAAAGCTCTCCGGGTCATAAGAAGGGTGGAAGACTCTCAGATACAAAGCTCTCCGAGTCATAAGAAGGAAGGAAGACTCCAAGATACAAAGCTCTCTGGGTCATAAGAATGGAGGAACACTTCGGGATACAAAACTCTCTGGGTCATAAAAGGGAGGAAGACTCCGGGATACAAAGCTCTCCGGGTCATAAGAAGAGTAGAAGACTCTAGGATACAAAGCTCTCCGGGTCATAAGAATAGAGGAAGACTCTGGGATACAAAGCTCTTCGGGTCATAAGAAGAGATGAATGAGGTCTCATCATATAACAACGGGTTTCGATCGGGAGATAGGTCTCACCGTGTACAAACGGGTTTCAACTAGGAGGAAGGTCTCACCGTATAAAACGGGTTTTGATCGGATGATAGTCTCACTATGTACAAATGAGTTTCGACTGGGAGGAAAGTTTCACCGTATATAAATGGGTTTCGACCAAATGATAGTCTCACTATCTACAAACGGGTTTCGACTTGGAGGAAAGTCTCACCGTATACAAATGGGTTTCGACCGGATGATAGTCTCACCGTGTACAAATGGGTTTCGATTAGGAGGAAGGTCTCACCGTATACAAACGGATTTCGACTGGATGATAGTCTCACCGTGTACAAACGGGTTTCGATCAAGTTGGAAATACATGATTTAAGGGAAACCAATGAACCTTTGTAGATAATATGGTTTAGGGTTGACCATGAACCTTTGGAGATAACATAGTTTAAGGCTGACCATAAACCTTTGGTTTTTAAGGAAGCATCTGCTAACCCCTTGAAAAATGCATGGCTTCACTGAGGAATCCTATTAAACTTAATTTGAGCAAATGTCATTAGAGACATCATCAAGAGATGTATTGGCAATATTGCAACATTAATTGAACAAGCTAATCAAGCTAAGTTCGACTACTTTAGAAGAACATTCGATGTCAATCAGCATCATGTGGCGCAAAACTGTCATCATGCTCGGGGTTATATCATTAATCAACAAATTCTTTGGGAGTTAAGTTCTTATCATTTTATCAGAACGGTTACGACTCGTGCAAAATGCTCATTAAGCATGCCAAACTGGAGCTTCTTAGTTAGAAAGGATTTCTCACACACTCTCGATAAAATGGCTACTTGATCCCATCCATTCGTGTGGGAAGTAACTGATTGCTGACGGTATCTCACATAATCCATGTCGAAGGTTTTCAGAAACATTCGCAATGAGCACAATCTAATCGATCAAAAGGGTCTTTTGATAGAACCGCAACATAGATTTAATCATGGGCTTACACCAAAGGGATCATAGCTTTGAGGCCAATAAAGGAACATTTGTCGCTATCTTGATCGGGTTTACAAGTCAAGAACTGGGAACATAAGACAAGATAGAATTACCTCCACTCCTTCAAGCAGTAGCTTCTTTGTGGCATTCTCATTTTCACTCAAACCATCCCAATCAGAAGAGACTTTGGAAGAGGGTTGTAATGTTGGCTTAGGAGAGGCTCGAAAGGCTTAAAATTTTCAAGAGGGTTTTTAAGAGTCGGTGATCATCATGGCATCGTGACCAGATCACTCAACCTTTCGAAAGCATTTGGCTTTTGAAACACAGTACATTTCGAAAGTCCCTTGACTAATCATTTCTGCATGGGAGCTTTGTTCCTTTTTCTAATTTCCTTTGCACTTGCGATGATTTTTACGCAGGCACTTGGACTTTGATAATTTTTCTTTACATAAGATGTAGCATTTTGGTTCTTTTTCTTGACGGGCATTGGCCTTACTTTTACCAGGCACACTGCTTTTTCATGCCCCCTAGTTTGTTGAACTTTTTGCTCTTTGAACTTTTGTAGCTCTTATGACTTTCAAGATGCTTTTTACATTTTCTCGTGACTATCAATTGTATTTGGTTAATTCTTATGCATTGCCCCAGTGAAGGGAGATGATCACCGCTCGAGGTTCAAAAATGAATAATCAAGCCCAAGTTGGTTAAAGCAATGGATATCAGTGTTTGGGGGTAGAGAAGGAAATGCTTTTCTTCACCTTGGGACGAGTCAAGCTCTACTTAGAATTCCTCTGAAGCTATCACCAGAAGATTGATGCAAGTGAAAGTAACATAATTTTTTTCAATCTTTTGCTCTATAACACGACCATAACCTCCTACACTGCCCCAATGTAGGGTCGTTCTTGACAGGGGTACTTCGGAGGATCATCTTTATTCGAACCAAACGGGTAACAAGAGATTAGTGCAATGCTTGGGATTGATGAAGGAAACGCCTTTATCATTTCAACCTTTGTGCTCAATGCGAATGAATCATTCGTTCTAAGAGAATGTCGCTTTTCACTCAACTCTCAAAAGTGTTTGAAGGAAGTGTTTGGAAATGGTTTACATTTCTTCATGCTAGGCACTTCTTGTTTGGCATGGTTAACGTCTCAATTTCACTCTGCCGAGATAGTTGAGTGGATCAATCTCCATAGATAAATTTGATTCAAAATGAATAATCCACACAACGAGAAAACAATTTTGAGATAAAAATAATGCTCAAAAAGTTTGTAGAAATTTTTTTCTTTTCTCAATTATTCATTTTTTTTTGCCAATCTCTAGGAAAGCACCAAAGGTTCTCTTTTGTAATGGATTTTTTTTACTTTAAAAAAAAATTGAGAATAAGTACTTACCTGCGGCATGGCAACCCGATAACCCTTTAAAGAATGTAAAATAATATGTTAGTGCAAAAATCATTAGGGATTGAAATGTTGGAAACGATACACTATTACCCTTCATTCGTTTTTGTCTTTTGGGCACTAACATCTCTTAGATTCACCTTCATGGATATTCGGTAACTCGACAATACCCTTCCCTTGCCTTTGCCTTTAAGTATTTGATGTTTTCCTAATTCCTTGGTAAAAGGCGCCGCTTCTACGGTCAAGGTACAACTTCTTCTTTTTTTCATTTATCACCCTGTAAGAAGGGGAGATGGAACGAGTTACCTCCATTCTTAGTTAGGTTCAACTAAGGAACGATACATCCTTCTTGATGAATTTGATAATGTTGTTCCAGCACACTTCATTGGTGGGTGAAAGAGAGATTTTTCTCTAAATCAAATGTTGCTCTCCCACTATTCATTTGACAAACCTTTGCTTTGTCAGAGTTTGTCCTGTACCAAGGAAAAGGACATGTCATTTTTTATGCTAAAGAGAATCAAGTTTAGGAATGAGATACATCCTTTTCAAAATTGAGCGATCAACATCCCAAGTATCTCTCATGGAGGAGGGATAATATTGCCCCTCTATTTCATCATTTGAATCTTTCTTTGTTTAAGATGAACATGACTCAATAATGCTCCATCGTGTTTGTTGGAATGTTACAAAACTTGGTACTCTTGATGTCTTCTTGACAATGAAAAGAAAATCATGTCAGAAACGGTATCAGAAATGGATAATTGGAATCGATACAGTTTACTCTTCCTTTGAATTCCCCCTTTTGGATGCTTGGCAACTCCCTTCATTTGTCCCATCATACAAAATGAATGAGACCGATGGGCTATTTTGGCACCTAAGGCATTTGCGAATAACTGAATTTCCTAGAACAGAATTCAACTTCGTTCCGCCTTTATGGAAAATTGGCACCGACTACCCCTCAACGCATGCTTACTCCTCAAGTTCCATGAGCCTACACTTTTATCTTTTAAAAGGGGCAGATGTCGATCTCAGATAAACTCCTCGTCCTACCGGAGAAAGCGATTTCGTGAAGAGAGGGCCTTAAGCAAAGCTTTCTTGAAATTCATTTTGGACGGTAGACGTAAAGATTCACTTGAAACACTTTTGAATCCGTTTTTTTTTTTTTTTTTTTTTTTAGGGATGATTTTCATGAAATTGAATTCCATCATAAAAAAAAAAAAAGAAACAAAATGAGTCACGTGATTTAAAAAAGCATCAATTGGATTTGCAACCAAAACCCAAAACGGAAAACATGGCTCTTAACAAGAATAAAGACAATGATAAAATACAAGAAACTCTTGTACAGATGAAAGTAAAAATCAACTCTTGTCCTAACTCTAGAATTCACTTCTTTATGTGGTCACCACAAGAATATCAAGAAGCATCGCGCATAACCTGCAAAAAGACAACACTGTCAGTACGTGAATGCTCAATGAGGTCGCTTCTTACAATAAAATCGAGGCGACGATACATACCCCCACAGTCTTTATTACGGGGTTTTAGTATTTCGCCAAGATTTTATCATAAGAGAATGCATCATTAAAATAATCAATCCACGGCCATCAATCGAATGTCCACTTTTATTACAAAAGTTTCGTATGCAAAAGTGGCATTGATTTTTTTTTTTTTTGAAGAGATTGATTTCATGATTTTACTCTTGCAAAAAATGAAGTGACTTCTATTTTGAAAAATCTATACAAAATGTGATTTGCATTTCAATCCCAAAATGTGAGAAGGAAAGAGTTTGATCAAAGATGCAATCTAAATTTTTGTGCCCCAATATATAATCGCAACTTGCGAGTCCTTTTTTTTTTGGCATTTTTTTTTTAAATGTGATTTTGAGCCCATAACTAGGAATTTAAATAAAATCATGTGTTCAACAGGGCCAAATCAAAATGTTTAGAACTTGCATTCAATGTTCACTTATCAAAAGTGATTGCCGATTTTTTCAATTATAAACTTATAGCACCGAGGGCAATCGATTGATGTTTACGAATTTTAAGATGTAAGTTCAATACAAAATGAGCAAACAAAAAAGAAAATGATACTCACAATAGGTGCCGACCTTTGTCTCTTTCTTTTTTTCTTTTTTCTTTTTTTAACTACATAGACATGCACATGGGATGTGGTTCGATTTCTACTCTATACGGCTCAAAATGAAGCCATGGGATCACAGGATTGAACCAACAAGCTCGCGGCTAGGTCGTGTTACCTATGACTCTGGCTTTGTCAAAGAACCGACCCGTGTTGCGTGCTTGCAGACTGAGGTGGGTACCTTCAACATGAAGAAAGAAATTTCGGGATTGAGATGGGTGACTTGTATGACATGGTTGTAGTCGGAGTGGTATCCACCTTAACACCATCCT
This sequence comes from Eucalyptus cloeziana, assembly GCA_014182715.1. Taxonomy (NCBI): domain Eukaryota; kingdom Viridiplantae; phylum Streptophyta; class Magnoliopsida; order Myrtales; family Myrtaceae; genus Eucalyptus; species Eucalyptus cloeziana. The sequence continues at coordinate 33,121,184 of CM024644.1, forward strand.
AGGTGGTCCTATGCGGCCCAGATCCGACGGCAGGTTGTGTGTGCTAGGGTGTAATGCAATGCAAATGATACATGCACAATAATTTATAGGCAAACAACACTCCGTACATAAAAATAAACCATACATTCCTACATCTCCCTACAAGACAAATGTGAGCAAACACTTTCTCTTATACCTCCTATTCTGCAAAAACATTTAATACCTTTAATGTTAGGGGCATACATGAAATCCTCGTTGCCAAACAAAAAAATATTTTTGAACAAGATTAATTTTGGCCTAAGTCTTCTAAGGTCTAAAACCAAGTCCCTAGTGGAGTTGCCAAGCTGTCATTATCTACTCTCGGGGGAGGGAACAGGTTTAGGGGTATTGCCTAAAGGACAGGCCTAAGGCCCATGATTAGGCGCGGGTTCTCCCAAGCCCATACTCCGCATGACATTGGGATATTTTTAAGAATTTTGCACAAAAGGAGTCGCCACTAACCTATTGGGGTCAGCTAGAAACCAAGTGAGGCATGGGAGTGTACCTCACTTCCTACGCAACCAGAGAATCTAGGGTCGGGGACTTGATTACACTAATTGACCAATTAGTGCCTTTTCGGTACCTAATCTTGTTCATTTTCAAAAAGGATTTTTTTGGCAGGCAGTTTGGATTGATTTTACACTCATCGACTAACATATGAGGTGATCATGTGGGTGCGCAATTGTTGACACCTAAAATTTTGACGTTAATTTTTGATAGATAAAAAGATAAAAAAAATAATAAAAATAATAAAAATAATAAAATAATCACATGGCATATAGTTTAGGAAAATTTTATTTTTGTTATATTCCGTTAAGATTTCTCACATATTTAGGTAATATACACTACGAGATGTGCTTTTGCATAAAAAGGAAAAAATATTTCAGCAATATATTTAGGGGTATCGTGTTCAAGCAAAATTAGAAATGAATTATACCTCGAAGATACAATTTTTTGGGCTTATAAAAGGGGTCACGTACGATCGCATGAGGGGGGTGGATTTTTTCGGTTCTTTAGGAGGCTTTTTGGTTTTTGGTTCTCGAAGGGTTTTCTTTTGAATCAAAAAGAGAAAAGAACAAAAAGTCAAAGAAGGAAGAGAGGAGAGGGAATTCATCCGTGTGTGGAGAAGAAGCAAAAAGCAAAAGTAAAAAGGTGAAAGTGAAGCAGAGAAAGGGGGAAGTGACGTGAGGGTGCAGCAAAAAGAAAAAGGAAAAAGCAAAACAAAAGCTACTGTTTTTCTTCCTCCTTGGCATCAGCCGGACGTGCCCCCCCATCTGTTGCCCACGGTCACCGATTCCACGCCGGCCTCCGCACCGGCGTCTCCGCCACCAGCCCATCGCCGTTCGTCTGTGACTACCCAGCACCCGAGTTTTGCCTGTCCGCGCTCTGCCCTTGCACGCGCCACCACCGATCACCCGAGCCGCTCCGCCTCTGCACTCCTCTCGCACCCAGGAGTTTTGCCCGAGCCTGCGCATCACGATCCGAAGACCTGAGACCTGCTGAACTGGCTCGCTCCGCCGTGCCGCCCAGAGACAAGCCGCCGTGCCTCCGCCTGTCCGCCGCGATCCCTTTCGCCCCGCGCCGGACACCATCGTGCCGCCCCGAGCGTCGCCTAGCTCCGCCGCGCGAGCCCTTCTGTCCAGCATTGCCACCGGCTCACCTTCGCCGGACATAACCCAGCTATCCTTGGAGACCCACGATCACATGTGAAAAGGGGAAACAAGGAAAAAAAAAACAACAAAAAAAAAAAAGAAAAAGTTAAATTAGGTATTTTCCCTTTTCTTTATTAGGCAAGTTTAGGTTTTTCTTTATTTTTTCATTATCTCTTTATGTTTTTTTCTTGGTTGAGATATTTATTTTTGCATAATTGAAAATCTCAATGCATTACCTAATTCGCAACCGCATTAAGGTTTTTTATTTCATCTATAAGGCTTTAGATGAAATAATTAATCAAGTGGGAATAAAATTGATATTTTGATCTTTAAGGCTTAAGATCAATTTATCGATTTTACTAAGCGAAATATTATCCCTTAATTTGAATGATATGTGATATCCTTTTTGGGGTAATTTTGAATGAACTTGATTGTTTTTTTTATTTATCTAGAGATATGCCTGAATTGGGATATTGCATGTTTTAGGATTATTTGCATATTTAGGTTGAACATTCTATCTTTATCATGAATTTTTGAAAATAAAAAAAAAAAATCAAATCAATAACTTAGGTTGCTAGTTTTTTTTTTTTTTTTTTAAAAAAAAAAAAAAACTTGAATTGCATGTTTAATTATTTGGCAATTGTTAATTTCGAAATTAAAAGAAAAAATCAAAAAATGTTCAAATTAGGATTAGTTTTTTTATTATTATCATGCATATTTAGAATAGGAATTTTATTTTGAATAAAAAAAAAAAACAAAAAGAAAGCATATAGAATGTTAGTTTTATTATTGTTTGATTTGCATTTTGAAATTAATAAAAAAAAAACAAAAATCATCATGCATATGTCACGTAGAATTAAGAGGCATATTTTGCACGTCATTGCATATTAGGGTAAGAGTGCATGTTAAATTTTACTTCCTAGTTAATGTTTAAGTTTAGATAGTTTTTTTTTTAGATTGCATTCTAGGATTATTTGGGTTAAGATAAGATTTTAGTTTAAATTAGGATTCAGTTTAACCTAATTCCTAATATAAATTGAATAGGATCTTAACCTAGCTAAATAATTCTCACATTTTTTAATTTCGAATTTCATAAAAAAAATCCAAAAAATGTCTTAGGATAAATTACTTCCCTTTTAGGGTAAATTGCATTTTTTTTAGGAAATAAAAATGTCATGAACATGTCAGTTAGGGTTAGATTAATTGAAATGCACGACATTTAGTTCCTTTTTTTAGGCCCATTTAATTAGAGATTGCATGTCAATAAAATTAGGTCATTTAGATTGTATCTAATTATTGCATTTCTTTAGGATTGACTCTATTCATGTCATATAATTTAGATCATATTGCTATGTTATGTAATTTAGGTCACGTTGCCATGCCATATTAGATTATTAGCATGCATTGAATATAGATTAAGTTCCCATTAAGTAAAGTGAAAACAAAAAAAAATTGCGTGTTAATTAGAAACCATATCCAGGGTTGTTGATGTGGGTTTTAATTTAACATTGCAGATGCTTTCGTTGTTTTGAGGTAAGTTTTCTTTGCAATTTATTTATTGTTTATCTTGGTGTTTAATTGGTGGTTTGTGCACTCGCATGATGACATCACATGTTAGGGAGATAAATTAAAATCAATTCAAGTTGCTTGCCAAACATTTTTTTTAAAAAGAAAAATAAAAAGAAAGGTACCGAAAGGGCATTAGAGAAATCTAGTGTAACCAAGTCCCCATACCCATAGTCTCTGGTTCATAGGAGTAAAGTAAAACTCCCGTTACTTTACTTGGGTTTCTAATCGACCCACCAAAAATAGATTAGTGGCGACTCCTAGTTAAAAATCAATTGCACGTTAAAAATTTGAACCTAAGTCGCGAATTGGTATGGGCTTGGGAGAGCCCGAGTTAAGTCTAGGCTTAACAATCCATTAGCCAAACCTTAGGTGGTTCACACCCGAAAAATTGGTCGCGACAGCTTGGCGACTCCACTAGGGAACTTGAGTTGAAACTCTTAGTGGACTTAGGCCAATTTTCTTTTTTGAAAAATATTTTTGTTTGGCAGCAAGGATTCCAGGTACGTCCCTAACATTTAAGGTGTTAAATGTTTTTGCAGATTGGGAGGTATAAGGGGAAGTGTTTGTTAACCCTTGTTTTGTAGGGAGGTAAAGGAATGTATGGTTTAATTTCATGTTGAAGTGTTGCTTGATATTAAATTGTCATGCATGCCTTGCATTTGCACTACACTTTTGCACACACAACCTGCCGCCGGACTTGGGCCGCACTACGATATTTAGGATGGTATTGAGTTGGATACGACTTCGACTGTGAGGCCGCATAGTAGAGGTTGCCCAACTCAATCCCGAAAGTTTCTTTCTTGGTGTCAAGAATGTTTACCTCTGCCCGCGAGGCTGCGTTGCATTGGGGTATCATTCTTGACTGAGCCGGAGTTAGGAGGACTTGACTTAGTATGCGAGGCTGCAACTAAGTCATCCCACCCTTTTAACTCCATTTTGCTTAGCCTTCCTAGTTAGAAATTGAACCCCACATTTCATGCGCTTGTCTATGTGTTTGCTTGAATCGTATGGTAAAGTAAGCTCCCTACTCTTTATTCTTGCAATTTACTTACTTTATTATGTCTTTGGTCGGTCCATGACATTAGGTTGGTCGAGTCTTGGTCTATAAACAATGGGAAGATTCGACATTCGATTCGTGCCTGCACCAAAGGTCGAACTCAAATCATGGTGGGATCGTCTGGGCCACGATGGTCAAAGCTATGTGAAAGATAGACTTGGTCGCCTTGTTCCCCTCCTCGACATCGATGTCTAGAGTGGCGTCATGCAAGCACTTCCTCATTTCTGGAGCCCCCAAACATCAACGTTCATCTTCGGTAAGCACAAGCTGACTCCGACATTGGAAGAATACAGCATTGCCATAGGAAAACCCTTGGAATTGGAATTAATAAATCCACCCCTTCGATTAGAACCGAAATCAATTTTGTCTGATTTTCTTAGAATGGATAAAAATCTGATAAAAAGAGTGCTGAAAGATAATTGTCTTGCATGCCCTTTTTCCTTCCTAGATCAGAGTTTTGCTAGTGCTAACACTCTCTTAAAAAGTAGGATCTTCCTCCTAGCTTTCTTCGGGTTTATTGTTTTTCCTCTTCGTAAAGGCGCTATTGATCCTTCTATTGCATGGGTGGTCAAACAAGTGTGTGCTAGGGTTAGTTTTGTCAACACTATTCTAGCTGAAACATTCTTGTCACTCACCCGATTTAAGGAAGATGAGGATAAAACCTTTCGTGCACCAATTGAACTTTTACAAATTTGGTTCTTTTCTCATATGAGTAAAGTCGATATTCGCATGAATATTATAAATGTCACTGATTCTCATCACCCTATTGAAGTATTTAAAAATCATCAAGACCGAACTCCAAATCTTTCTTACTCAAAATGGATCAAATTGTTGAAAAATCCAAATATCAAGATTTTCCTATGGCATGCTAAATGGTTCCAAGTCTCCGAGGCACGTCTCTCTCATGGCGATAATGAACTGATCTCGCTATTGGGGATCACCGGTGCCACCTCATACTACCCACTCTGTGTGGCCCGTCAATATCAAGTTGTTCAAGACCTGCCACCCCCTCTCAAGTTGGGTTTGTTCCAAGCTCGATTCACTACCAAAGATGGTGATCACAAAAGGGAGCTTTGTTGTATCGAACAAGCTTGGCTCGCATGTCGCAATCAAAAGTTGAGCTTGCCTGAAGATGAGCTTGGAGGGAAAGAAAAGACTTACTATGCCACGGCTCGATACATCCGCCAGCACAAGATCCCAACCGATTATCTCCCAAAGGTGCCAAATGTGATTGAAAAGCCCACTTGACAAGCGGAGCTTAATCGTCACAAGAGGAAGATTGAAGAGCTTGAGAAGCAAGCCAAGAAGGATGCTAAGGAGAAGAGGCAATTGCGTCGAGCGTTGGCTTCCCATGTGTTTATAGATCGAGCCAAATAAAATGGCTTGAACCTATTTGATTTTTAGCTTAATGTTTAGCAAGTTGAGTCATTTACTTCATTAGTTTATTTGTCTAGGGCTTTGCAAATTTCTTTACATCGTTAATGTCAAACAATTTCATTAATGAATAAAAGCAGTTAGACTCCCGTCATGGACTGCATTATTTTTTATAAAGTGCTTATGTGTATTCATATTTTAGGTGATAACGGATCCTCCACGTTCACCCATTATCACGCGATTAAGAGCTAGAATGGCCGACCAATCAGAAATGCGTGATCGTATGTCCGCTGTGGAAACTCAACTCCAACAAGTGCTCGCCTCTCTACAGCTTGTGATGGATCAACTCCAATTCCTCCTAGTAAATCCAACAACTGCACCTGCTCTTCCTGAAATAATTATCCCGAAGCAAACAAACCAGGTTGACGATGACATGCCCGGTTTAGACGATGACTCGGTCATTGTTAGAAAGACTAAGCTTGCTAGCATTCCAAAGACCAATCATGAGGAACGCTTCACAAAGCTAGAGGGAAAATTGAAACAACTGCAAGAGTCGCAGAATTCGCTCCCGTTCGACTTGTCTGTGTATGAGAAGGTCAACATGCCAAAGAAGTTCAAAATGCTGGATTTTGAGAAGTACGATGGTACTTCCTGCCCAAAAGCTCACTTGCAGATGTACCACGTGCGTATGGCCCAATATGTCAAGAACGAACCACTCATGATCCAATCGTTCCATGCAAGTTTGATTTGGACGCACTAAGCGGTATGTCATGAAGAATGTGAACCTTCTCGACACCTGGAATGAAGTGACTGGCGCATTTCTCAAGCAATACAAGTTCAACATGGATATTGCACCTTCCCGAGAGGATCTTGAGAGAATGGAGAAAAAGAGGAACGAGTCATTCAAAGAATATGCCATGAGATGGCGAAATTTGGCAGCTCAAATCACTCCCGAGCCTACTGACAAGGAGTTGATGAAGTTGTTTGTCAAAACTCTCCCGTCTGAGTTTCGTAATCGGATGGCCGGCACGTATGTTGAAAACTTCAATCAGCTTATTCTCGTGGGAGAACAACTCGAAGTGGGGATAAGGGAAGGATGGTTTACTGAGCCATCTAATAAAAGATTCACGCCAAAAAGGAGAAGGAAGCATTTGTGGACGTGAATGTGGCTTATAGCCAAGAGAATGTCAAACGTGCCCCGGCTATCCAAATGAATCCGAGACAGCCCCAAACCGCGGGCCGTCAACCATTTAATAGGAGGCAATTCTCTCCTCTCCCTGGGTCTCCATCCCAAGTGCTGACAATACTCCGAAAGAAAGGTTTGCTTACTAGTAAACCAAAGTGTCCTAACCGTGAAAGCAATCGCAGTTACAACCCGGCAAAGAAATGTGACTACCATAGCGGTGAACTGGGGCATTCAACTGATGAGTGTTTCACCCTCAAGCACAAAATCCAAAACCTCTTAGACACGAAAATCTTTTCGTTTCAAACTGCTCACCGAATGTCCGGAAGAATCCACTACCCGAGCATGAGGGTACGGTGCATGCTATCCTGGAACCTGAAGTCGGTCGAATCAAGGACTCGAAGGTGCACGTGGCAGATGCGGCGGACTAGTGAGAGCTGGATATTATCCAGCTCAAGAAAATGTTCCCCTATCGCTGATGAAGGAAAGAATTGCCCAAATGGTGGATGACGGCATTATCGTATATGCTGACCGTAACTGCGTAGTTTCCACTATTTCACACATCATCATCGATTAGGAGGAGGAGCAGGCTACGCTCAATACTGATAAGGAAGAAGTTGACCCTTCGCTTGCGGATATGCCTCCGCTAGAAGATGCATCTGATGAGGAGATTGTGATTGAGATACCTCAACCGTATGAGTATGTCAACAACAAAGCAGTGCCTTGGTCTTATGACTTAGATATCGACCTTGTTAGAAGGTCTGGTCGAACCTATGGTCAAGCCAGTGCTCAAACTGCGAAGCCAGTCACCGATGAAGAGGCTAAGGAATTTCTGGCTGTGATTAAAGCAAGTGAGTATAACGTGGTCGATCAATTGCGAAAGATGCCTGCTCAGATATCTTTGCTCGAGCTTCTCCAAACATCCTCTGTCCATCAAAAGTCACTAATGAAGGTGTTGAGTGAAATTCATGTGCCAGAGACAGTTGAGGCGGACAAGTTGGAAGAATTTGTGGGATCAGTCCTTCTTAAGGATTTGATTACCTTTTCTGATGAAGAATTCCCTCTCAAAGGCTGGGGACATAACAAAGCACTCTACATATCCGTTAAACACAAGTCATCTCATGTGTCTCGAGTGCTCCTTGATAATGGGTCCGCTCTGAACATATGTCCATTAGCCACTCTGCACCGCCTCAAGGTAGATCCGTCAAGGATACATTCTGCAATGACCTCTGTACGAGCTTTTGATGGCACAAAGAAGGAGGTACTCGGAGAAATCCATCTTGATGTACAGATAGGGCCAGTCGTCTTCAACATTCCCTTTCAAGTGTTGGACATCCCTACCGCATTCAATTTCTTGCTGGGTCGTCCATGGATACACACTGCTGGAGTAGTACCCTCAAGTCTACATCAAGCTGTGAAATTTGTGATCAAAATGAAGCTGGTTACCGTATATGGTGAGGAAGACCATCGGATCTATCATGAGACGACTATCCCCTATGTAGAGCCGGATTCTGAGCTCGAATCAAGTTACCACTCATTTGAGTTGGTATCCACCATACATGCTTCTCAAGGTTCATCACCGCTCATTCCTGAAGTTTCAGATGCTGCCCTCATGGTAGGAAGAGTAATGGTTGGAAATGGTTTCTTTCCTGGCAATGGTCTCGGAAGGAATGGTGAAGGCATTCGAAGCCCCATTGAAGCCCCTCAGAGGTCCCGTCTTTGCTGGTTTAGGGTACCATGGAAGAGGTAGAGGAAGTTCAAGAGGACAAAGACAGGAAAGGCAGAACCGGCCACTTGGTCAAGGACGTGGGAGGCAAAACCCGCTACCCCCAAGCATTCATGAGACATTCCCCGGTCCTCCCATAATGATGCAGGATGAAGCAGATACCCTAGGGCAGCCTAGTGGCAAATTTGATTACCTGGTGAAATATTTGGCCCCTCCCAGCTACTGCGTTGATCCTCGTGAGATAGTCCCAGATGGATGGAATGGCATGGATAATCTTCCACCCTCGGAGACAGAAAAGTCTGGAGATGCATTGGAAGGAATCACTAGTCTCTTCGATGACGTCTTCATAGGGACAATTGATGAAGGACCTCCGGAGGAGATGGGCTCTGGCCTGCGAGAGTAACTCATTTACTGCTTTCTCACATTCCCCTGCGCGGGAATTTTTATCGCTTTATAGGGTTTGGTTTTGATTTCTTCTTTTTCGCTTTATTTTTAGGGCTTGAAAATTGCATTTCCATTCAATAAATGTAATTGATTGATGAATCTCAATAAAATTACAAGTTTTATTTTGAGGGCATGATGAGGTACACCAAACCAGCCCGATGATGATATCCAGCCGATAAAAGAAAAAGAAAATCCAAGGAGAATTCTGAGGCCTGGGCTTCATCATGCTTTCTCGTGTCAAAATATTTCAAAAAATGTTTTTGCCAAAATTCTTTTCAAAAGAAATAATAATTTAGATTACTCTGTTTGTTTTTCTAATTTATTCACTTCATGTTTCAGGAACAGTTTTGTGGCATACAAAGGCATGGAAACGGTCCGATCCAATGCAAGAAATGATGATATGGATAATCTCAGCGACTTGATTGAAGATTCCATTGAGGTGTAGCGAAGCTGGGAACAACATGAAAGAGCCAAGGCTCTCACATTCGAGCAGACTGTCACTATTAATTTAAGTGATGCCGAAGAAGCTAAAGAAGTTAAAATTGGGGCAAATCTCCCTAAAGATGAAGCCGAGCACCTAATTCAACTATTGAAGGAATGTTAGGATATCTTTGCATGGACTTATGCTGACATGTCTGGTTTAGACCCATCGATTGTTGAGCATTGCTTGCCTACTAATCCGGATGTGCCACCTAGGAAGCAAAGACTTCGGAGAACTAAGCCCGAGCTCTCGAAGAAGATAGAGGAGGAGGTGATGAAGCTTCTAAAGGTGGGATTCATTGAAGTCTCACAATACCCTGAATGGGTGGCTAACATTGTGCCGGTAATGAAGAAGGATGGTCGAGTTCGAGTTTGTGTCGACTATCGAGATTTGAACAAGGCAAGCCTAAAAGACGATTTTCCACTCCCTCACATTGATGTTCTCGTGGATAGTACCGCCGGATTCGAACTATTTTCCTTTATGGATGGGTTTTCCGGGTACAATCAGATAAGGATGAAAGAGGAAGACAAGGAGAAAACTGCGTTTATCACCCCATGGCGGACCTTTCATTACAAGGTCATGCCCTTCGGACTCAAGAACGCAGGGGCAACTTACCAGCGAGCCATGGTAACATGATTCCATGATATAATGTATCAGGAGATTGAAGTCTATGTTGATGATATGATTGCAAAGACCCGGCCTGGAGGAAGTCATATGGAAACCTTGAAGAAGTTGTTTGACCGACTTCGCGAATTCAAGCTTCGGCTAAATCCCGCTAAATGCGTGTTTGAGGCAACATCCGGTAAATAACTTGGATTCATTGTAAGTAGTAAGGGGATTGAGATAGACCCATCTAAGGCTAAGGCCATATGTGAGCTGCAGCCTCCATCAACGGTGAAAGAAGTCCGGAGTCTTTTGGGAAGACTGAATTACATAGCTCGGTTCATTTCTCAATTATCTGAAACGGCCAAGCCATTCTTCAAACTCCTAAAGAAGAATGCACGAATCAACTGGGATGACGAGTGTCGAGAGGCGTTCGACAAGTTGAAGCAGTACTTGATGAATCCACCGGTTCTTGTCCCACCATCACCAGGGCATCCCTTGATTCTCTACCTCACCATCCATAGTGAATCATTGGGTGCGATGTTGGCTCAAGAAAGTCCTGTTGATAAAAAGAACGAGCCATCTACTATCTGAGTAAGAAGTTCACTATATCAGAGTTGAAGTATTCTGATGTTGAGAAGACTTGTGCCGCATTGGTATGGGTATTGCATAGATTGCGACAATACACATTGCATTACCAGACACTTCTCATGACGTAAAACGACCCCGTTAAGTACTTACTTAATCAGCCAGCTCTGGTGGGTAAGTTGGCCAAATGGCAAATCTTGATTTTCGAATTTGATGTGCAATTCATGCCACAAAAGTCGGTTAAGGGTCAAGCAATCGCTGATTTATTGGCCGAGAATTCAGGCATCTCTAACAACAATGACAATTTCCTTGATGACCATGTCTTGAGTGTAAATGAAGACTCATGGAGGATGTTCTTTGATGGAGCTATAAACTTGTCTGGTTCTGGTATTGGGGCAGTTCTGATATCCCCAGATGGTCAGCATTATCCGGTAGCTGCGAAATTGACATTCCCATGCACCAACAATGTGGCCGAGTATGAAGCTTGCATCCTCGGACTTCAAGCCGCAATCGAGATGGGTGTGACCCAGTTAATGGTATTCGGAGATTCAGCACTAATCATACTACAGACTGTAGGTGAGTGGAAGACCAAGGATGCCAAATTGCTCCCATACCACCGGTATCTAGAAGGTCTCATCAAGCAATTCAAGGAAATTTCATTTGAATACTTACCAAGGTCTCACAATCAGTTTGCTGATGCACTTGCAACTTTATCATCTATGTTGCAAGTTGCTGATGGATTAGTAGTCGAGCCATTGAAAATAGAAGTTTTGCCAAAGCCGGCTTACTGTATGATCATAACTGAAGAACCTAATGGAAAACCATGGTATTACGATATCATGAACTACATTAAAAGACAAGAATTTCCAGAAAGAAGCACTCCCGCTGATAGGAGGTACATCACAAAGATGGCCTCAAAATTCTTCGTTAGTGGCGAGAATCTCTACAAGAGATCCTATGATTCAGTCTTGTTGCGATGTGTAGGGGCAACGGAAGCTACTCAAATCATGTAAGAAATGCACGAAGGGATATGTGGCCCTCACATGAATGAGCATATGATGGCGAAGAAGATTATGAGATTAGGCTACTATTGGCTCACATTAGAAAGTGACTGCATCAAGCATGTACGAAGTTGTCACCGCTGCCAGATTCATGGTGATAAGATAAATGTTCCTCCAACTAAGTTGCACCAGTTTTCTGAGCCATGGCCTTTCTCGATGTGGGGGATTGATGTGATTGATCCAATCAATCCTAAGGCTTCAAATGGGCATCGATTCATTTTGGTGGCGATAGACTATTTTTCCAAATGGATCGAAGCCACATCCTTTGTGAATGTCACCGCCCGCAATGTCGTGAAGTTCATCAAGCGTGACATAATTGCTCGCTATGGTGTCCCTAAAGCAATTGTCACTGACAATGGGACGAACTTGAACAATAAACTTGTTGACGAGTTGTTCAGCGAGTTCAAGATCAAGCATTTGAATTCGTCACCTTACCGCCCTCAAATGAATGGGGCCATTGAAGCTAATAAAAACATTAAGAAGATCTTGGCTAAGACAGCCGAGAATTATCGAGATTGGCATGACCGGTTACCTTTTGCACTAATGGCATATCGGACATCGATCCGCACTTCTACCGGGGCAACCCCTTTTGCTTTGGTTTACGGCATGGAAGCAGTTCTACCCGTGGAGGTGGAGATTCCTTCCCTAAGAATTTTATCCCAAGTGGACTTGTCTGAGGCTGAATGGATGCAGCAAAGACTTGAGAAGTTAAACTTGATAGAGGAGAAGAGACTAAAGGCTCTTTGTCATGGCCAAACTTATCAACAAAGAGTTGCCAAATCCTTCAACCGAAAGGTACGACCAAGACATTTTGAAATAAATGATCTTGTTCTGAGAAAGCTGTTGCCGATTTTTCCAGATCCCGGGGGCAAGTTTGCTCCGAATTATGGCGGCCCATATGTGGTGAAGAAGGTACTTCCTGGAGGTGCCCTGATTTTGGCAGAAATGGATGGTCGTGAGTTTTCCACTCCAGTTAATTTTGATGCTGTCAAAAAGTACTACCCATAATAGAATTTCCCATATCATGTCTTGAACTGCAAGTACTTCTATGATGAATAAAATGCCTCAATGAGTTGAATTATTCAAATTTGTCATAAATCTTGCATTTTTCTTCCTTGACGAATTGTGTGAGATAAATTAAATGTGTCAAATGGAATACCTTGGAATGATGAAAGGCAAGCCTTGTTCCATACACTTTTCATACACAAATCCCCAGTGAGTTGTGTGAAAAATTCCATGTCTGCAAGGAAAAGGGTGATTTCGCAAAGGGTACGCCATCCAAGGTGATGAGAGGCAATTTTTTCCTCTACTTGAAACACTACAGGTATATCCATTGTTTAGCCCTTTGAGCCCATACACATGAAGAGTTCTTTAATTTATCCCTGTCAAGGATCATCCCACATTGGGACAGAGTTGGAACGAATGATAGGAATTTTCTTACTCACACTTGCATCAATCTTTGAGTATTGCTTTCGCAGTGTAACTTATGTGTTAATTTAAGTGCCTTAGGACGACGAAGAACAGTTCTTTCTCTATCCTATACACTTTATCCATTGTATAGCCCACTTGAGCCTATGAATTCATTTCACATTAAACCCAGTTGGTGATCATCCCCCACACTGGGGTAAAGCAAGAAAAGCAAACCACTCAAGTTGCATGGTTTACAATGCTGATAAAAGATGGAGGTTGTACAAGTCTAAAGAAAGTAAGCGCAAAAATGGGGCATGAAAAAACAGTGTGCCTGGTAAAAGCAAGGCCAATGCCCAAAAAAAAATATATATATCAAGCTCTAATGAGTCGTATCCCCTACAGAGCAGTACTAAAAAAACTCAAATGCTGAGATGTTGCAATCAATGGAGTTATGATATAAAAAAAATCCTCAATGGTGGAGGAGAAAATCGGTGGAGATGTTAAGATGATCGCCAACTTTGACCCCCTAAACACTTTTTGAGCCTAATGATCCTTTTGTTTCTCAACCCAGGAACCCAGCCTACGTTATGTCCCTTACAAAGTCTCTTCAGATTAGGGCACTTGAATTAACGTAAAAGTTCATATGTTTGAAAGTATTGCTCGAGGAAGTATGAATAAGACGATTTCTGCCTCATTTCGCATGTTTCTTGACTTGTAAACCCAAAGATGATTGTAGAATATCATTCATTTTTTCAATAGCCTCAACTCAAAGAGTCTCCCTTGCTAAGCCGTTGACCAAGCTCACATTACGGTCCCTGTTAAAGACCTCTCAGATTGGTAAGGTCGTACCACTTGCGAGATTGCTCAAACCCTTGTTTGATATGATGATGGTGAGATAGAGTGACTGTCAAGATCCTGCATCAAAGGCCAGGATAAAACAGCCCCTTTAAAAGAGGATGAGTGAAAAGTCCTTTCAGACTGGAGGATCCCTTCTGACACATCCATGATGCTCATGCGTTCAGATTGGAATCATCATTCTAAATCGTTCCAATTGAAATTAAGATGATGCGTGGTTGATAGAAATTATTACGCATGAACCTTGCTTGAATTAATGCATGTTTGTGATTACAAATGCATGTTGTTTCTCCTATGATCACGTTTTGCAGAAGACATGTCCCCAAGAAGCAGAGATGTCACCAGGTAAGTATGTCTCTATACCTCAAATACTTGTCGTTGCACAGGTATTCCCCTTTTGAATACATCGACACTCGATTGAGTTGTCCCCAAAGATTTTTCTCCAAGTTGCAACACCGGGCGACTGAAGAATGGTTCGGGTCCTAGCCAAGCAAAAAACATCCGTTCAAGCGACCGTAGAATGATACGGGTCCTGGAAAAGCAATTTCCCCATTCAATCGACCGAAGAATGGTTCGGGTCCTGAAAAAAACAATTTTCTTCATCAAGGCGACCGTAGAATGGTACGAGTCCTCGACAACACCTATTCCTTATTCAGGCGACCGTAGAATGGTACGGGTCTTGGAAAATGAATCCCCGTTTAGGCGACTGTAGAATGGTACGGGTCCTAGACAAAACCTTTCTGCCGTATTGGGCGACCGTAGAATGGTACGGGTCCTGAGAAAGCAGCACTTTTCTGCCATACTGGGCGACCGTAGAATGGTACGGGTCCTAGGAAAGCAGTTCCTTATAAAACTTTCCCGCCGTATTGGGCGATCGTAGAATGGTACGGGTCCTGAGAAAGCATCTCCTTCCTGCCGTATTGGGCGACCGTAGAATGGTAAGAGTCCTGAGAAAGCAGCTCCTTCCTGCCATACTGGGCGATCGTAGAATGGTACGGGTCCTGGGAAAGCAGTATTGTCACAAAATCGTATTACTATTCTAGGCGACCGTAGAATGGTACGGGTCCTGGACAGGTAATACCCATTACCTCAAATTACTCTATCCTCCTCGAAGGTAAGTTATTCCAGGTAGGTTCATCTATCATTTGCATTAGTATTTACATGCATCATATAAATTGCATTAAAAAGATGGAATTCATGTTCCAACAAAAAATCATTCATTGCATGAGCATGACCAAAATTTAGGTCTCAATTTGTCTTTAAAGGCAACCTCTGCGAGCTCACCTTCAAAGAGGGGCAGCTGTTGACACCTAAAATTTTGACGTTAATTTTTGATAAATAAAAAGATAAAAAAATAAAAAAAAATAAAAAAAATAATCACATGGCATATAGTTTAGGAAAATTTTATTTTTGTTATATTCCATTAAGATTTCTCACATATTTAGGTAATATACACTACGAAATGCGCTTTTGCATAAAAAGGAAAAAATATTTCAGCGATATATTTAGGGGTATCGTGTTCAAGCAAAATTAGAAATGAATTATACCCCGAAGATACAATTTTTTGGGCTTATAAAAGGGGTCACGTACGATCGCATGAGGGGGGTGGCTTTTTTCGGTTCTTTGGGAGGCTTTTTGGTTTTTGGTTCTCGAAGGGTTTTCTTTTGAATCAAAAAGAGAAAAGAACAAAAAGTCAAAGAAGGAAGAGAGGAGAGGGAATTCGTCCGTGCGTGGAGAAGAAGCAAAAAGCAAAAGTAAAAAGGTGAAAGTGTAGCAGAGAAAGGGGGAAGTGATGTGAGGGTGCAGCAAAAAGAAAAAGGAAAAAGCAAAACAAAAGCTACTGTTTTTCTTCCTCCTTGGCATCAGCCGGATGTGCCCCCCCATCCGTTGCCCACGGTCACCGATTCCATGCCGGCCTCCGCATCGGCGTCTCCGCCGCCAGCCCATCGCCGTTCGTTTGTGACTACCCAGCACCCGAGTTCTACCTGTCCGCGCTCCGCCCCTGCACGCGCCACCGCCGATCACCCGAGCCGCTCCGCCTCTGCACTCCTCTCACACCCAGGATTTTCGCTCGAGCCTGCGCATCACGATCCGAAGACCCGAGACCTGCTGAACTGGCTCGCTCCTCCGTGCCGCCCAGAGACGAGCTGCCGTGCCTCCGCCCGTCCGCCGCGATCCCTTCCGCCCCTCGCCGGACACCACCGTGCCGCCCCGAGCGCCGCCTAGCTCCGCCGCGCGAGCCCTTCCGTCCAGCACCGCCGCCGGCTCACCTTCGCCGGACATAACCCAGCTATCCTTGGAGACCCACGGTCACACGTGAAAAGGGGAAACAAAAAAAAAAAAACAACAACAAAAAAAAAAGAAAAAGTTAAATTAGGTATTTTCCCTTTTCTTTATTAGGCAAGTTTAGGTTTTTCTTTATTTTTTCATTATCTCTTTATGTTTTTTTTTTCTTGGTTGAGATATTTATTTATGCATAATTGAAAATCTCAATGCATTACCTAATTCGCAACCGCATTAAGGTTTTTTATTTCATCTATAAGGCTTTAGATGAAATAATTAATCAAGTGGGAATAAAATTGATATTTTGATCTTAAAGGCTTAAGATCAATTTATCAATTTTACTAAGCGAAATATTATCCCTTAATTTGAATGATATGTGATATCCTTTTTGGGGTAATTTTGAATGAACTTGATTGTTTTTTTATTTATCTAGAGATATGTCTGAATTGGGATATTGCATGTTTTAGGATTATTTGCATATTTAGGTTGAACATTCTATCTTTATCATGAATTTTTGAAAATAAAAAAAAATCAAATCAATAACTTAGGTTGCTATTTTTTTTTTTTTAAAAAAAAAACTTGAATTGCATGTTTAATTATTTGGCAATTGTTAATTTCGAAATTAAAAGAAAAAATCAAAAAATGTTCAAATTAGGATTAGTTTTTTTTATTATTATCATGCATATTTAGAATAGGAATTTTATTTTGAATAAAAAAAAAACAAAAAGAAAGCATATAGAATGTTAGTTTTATTATTGTTTGATTTGCATTTTGAAATTAATAAAAAAAAAAAAACAAAAATCATCATGCATATGTCACGTAGAATTAAGAGGCATATTTTGCACGTCATTGCATATTAGGGTAAGAGTGCATGTTAAATTTTACTTCCTAGTTGATGTTTAAGTTTAGATAGTTTTTTTTTAGATTGCATTCTAGGATTATTTGGGTTAAGATAAGATTTTAGTTTAAATTAGGATTCAGTTTAACCTAATTCCTAATATAAATTGAATAGGATCTTAACCTAGCTAAATAATTCTCACATTTTTTAATTTCGAATTTCATAAAAAAATCCAAAAAATGTCTTAGGATAAATTACTTCCTTTTTAGGGTAAATTGCATTTTTTTTTTTAGGAAATAAAAATGTCATGAACATGTCATTTAGGGTTAGATTAATTGAAATGCACGACATTTAGTTCTTTTTTTTAGGCCCATTTAATTAGAGATTGCATGTCAATAAAATTAGGTCATTTAGATTGTATCTAATTATTGCATTTCTTTAGGATTGACTCTATTCATGTCATATAATTTAAATCATATTGCTATGTTATGTAATTTAGGTCATGTTGCCATGCCATATTAGATTATTAGCATGCATTGAATATAGATTAAGTTCCCATTAAGTAAAGTGAAAAAAAAAAAAAAAAAAAATTGCGTGTTAATTAGAAACCATATCCAGGGTTGTTGATGTGGGTTTTAATTTAACATTGCAGATGCTTTCGTTGTTTTGAGGTAAGTTTTCTTTGCAATTTATTTATTGTTTATTTGGGTGTTTAATTGGTGGTTTATGCACTCGCATGATGACATCACATGTTAGGGAGATAAATTAAAATCAATTCAAGTTGCTTGCCAAACATTTTTTTTTAAAATAAAAATAAAAAGAAAGGTACCGAAAGGGCATTAGAAAAATCTAGTGTAACCAAGTCCCCGTACCCATAGTCTCTGGTTCGTAGGAGTAAAGTAAAACTCCCGTTACTTTACTTGGGTTTCTAATCGACCCACCAAAAATAGATTAGTGGCGACTCCTAGTTAAAAATCAATTGCACGTTAAAAATTTGAACCTAAGTCGCGAATTGGTATGGGCTTGGGAGAGCCCGAGTTAAGTCTAGGCTTAACAATCCATTAGCCAAACCCTAGGTGGTTCACATCCGAAAAATTGGTCGCGACAGCAATCATTAAAGTAACAATCACAGCTACCAAGATCTCAATTGCAGTAAAATTAAATACGTGCAATTAAACATAATTAGATATGCGGATTAAACATGCAATATAGTCAACATATAAGCGAATAGAGCCATAATTACACTAAAATGGCAATACATAGCAATTCCTAACCCAAACTCTACAATTTTGGATTTTCAATTTTTTTTTTTAATTTTTTTTTTAAAGAAATTAATTTTTAATTTTTTTAATTGATTTTTTTAAAATAATTTTTAAATAATTTTTTTTTTAAGGGGGCAAATTGGGTTGGGTCCATTATGACTCAACCTGGTCGGCACGGATCGGGTCCCGTCTTCGATCGGACTCGGGTTGGGTCCGGTTGCGGGCCCGGCCGATCGGCCCGCCCAAAATACAAGGCCCGACCAGCCTTGGTCGGGCCTTTGTGCAGTTGGATTGGGCCCAACTGATGGGCCTAATCTCTAATTCCCCCCACATAGAAAATAAACCCACGCAGGCCCGCAACCTAAACTGGCCCGCAAGTCCACAAGTTTAAACTAACCCAAACCCGGCCCTGATATGCTCGGCCCAAATTGATCAAAACCCTACCCGGTTCGCGACTCGCACCCGACCCATCTTCTAACCTTCTCTTCTAGGGTTTCTTGACGGCGTCGACACTGGGTGGACGAGCGGTGACGAGCTTGACGATGGCGGCGATGCGGCGGATGGCAGTGGCGACGCAGTAGGTGGCGGCGACATGAGCAGCAACGGTGAGGTGCTGGACTTGACGAAGGCGGCGATGTGGCGGATGGCAAAGGCGAAGCGGCAGGTGGCGGCGGCACGAGTGGCGATGGTGCGACGTTGGTGTTGTGAAGGGGCTAGACTGGTGGCGCTAGCGATGAAGGGCTGGCAATGGCGACGGCGTCAAGGTGTGGCATCACGGGTCGCAGTGGCTGGTCGAACGACAGCAACGGCTAGCCTGGGGGCCGTGGCAGAGATTTGATGCAGAGATAGTCGGTGTCAGTCGAGGTCGGTTGGGCGGCAGCAGTGGCGGTGAGCCTTCTTCAGTTTCCTTTTCTCGAGCTCCTCTCCTCTCTTGGTTTTTTCTCTCTATCCAGCTGCCCCCTCCGTTAACTCTCCCTAGCTCTACTCTTCCTGCTCTCTTTGTTCTTCTCTGTCCTGTTTTTCCTCTTTCTTTTGGCTTCTGTTGCTCTTCTTTTTTTGGTGGTCCTCCCCCCGTGTCCTCTTCTCCAGGGGTTTCTTTTTGCATGAAGATTGGTCCAGGAGGAAGAAGCTCATGTGGGTTGGGCGTCTAGGATTTTTATTTTTTTATTTTTTTTTGTTTTGTTGTTTTTGCTTTTGTTTGTTTTTTGGTTGTTTTTTTTTTTTTTTTTTAGCAATTAATTCCTAATTTTGTACACGATTAAGTCCTAAATAAAATTGTAAAATTTAGGTGTCAACAAAACCCATGTAAAGTAATGGGAGATTTACTTTACTTCTACGAACTAGAGATTGTGAGTTCGGGAATTTGATTATGCTAGATTTCTCTAACGCCATTTCGGTACCTTTCTTTCTTATTTCGAAAAAATGTTTTGCAGGTAGTTTGAATTGATTTTAATTTACTTCCCTAACATGTAAGGTGATGATGTGGGTGCGCAAACCACCAATTTAACACACAAGAAAGCAATAAACAAATTACAAAACTTACCTCGTAGCAATAAAAGCATATGTAGTGTCAAGCTCAAAATTCACATAAAAGACCCTAGATATGATTTGCAATCACTCAATCTTTTTAGGATTTTCTCTTGTTTAATAAAAAATCTAATCTATATGCAATGCAATCTAACCAAATGACCTAATTCTAATGACGGTCAATTTCTAATTAAATGGACCTAACAACAAATGACTAAATGACTAATTAAATGGACCTAACATTTCATTTGAACCTAATTCTATATTCATGCGTATGATATTTTTTTATTTTTTATAAAAATTCGTAACTAAAAATTACTAATAATAAAAATCTAACTAAAGTGAGATATTATCTATTTTAAGTTAGGAAATAGACCAATCTGAATCCTATCTTAACTTAGAAATTTATCTCGACATGCAATTTAATTCAAAGATATTATATAACCTAGATACCATCTAAACATGCATTCTAATATGATTAGAAATGAATCTAACTATTATATCATGCAATTCTATTTAGGAAATCAATTATAATCTACATGATATGCAAATGTAATGTTTTTTGTATTTTTGGGATAAATAAAGCAATTAAAAGATAAGCACCAAATCATTTATGGTCATCAAAGATATTATCCATTGTTCGAATTTGAAAACGACATCTAATCAACTTGATTATTTCGCTACTAAAATCGATAAATTGATCTTAAACCTTAAAGATTAAGATATGAATTTTATTCCCGCGTGATTAATTATTTCATCTAAAGCCTTATATTATAGATGGAATAAAAAATCAGTGTGCGGTTGCGAATTAGGCAATAAACCCTAACTGTAAATACGCCTATCATTTAAATATGCACGTAAGATATTGAAAAGTATGTATTAGGAAATAAAATATCCAAATCAAATATTAGATAAGATAATTACATAATTCCGTAAATAATATTACCAAATTTGAACTCAATGGAATTGGCTCGGCGGATGACCGGCGGCTCACGGGTGAGGCTTGGCACAATGAAGAGATGCTATGACACCAAGGGTTGCTAGACAGGTGGTGCAGATGTGGGAGGAGTGTCCAAGGGCTGCCACCTGCAAGTTCTCTACATTGGACTTTGATCCAAACAAGAACCAATGACGTGATTCACGGTGACCAGCAAGGCTACGGCGATGCATAGAACAGCAATGGAAAGAGGAAGACGGCGACACCCAAGGAGAGGTAACTTCGGTAGGCTTTGATAAACGGCTCTCCAAAACTGTGAGGGCTTCGTCACAGCTGCTGCGCAAACGGACTCACTGATGCTTGCTAAGTTCCTGCAAATGTCGACTTGAACAGCTGTGCGATGTTGGAAAGAGCTGCAAGGAAAAGTTCAGGTGCGGTAGATTTGCTGGCTGATCACGGATGCTGAGCTGCTACGCTGGTAAGGCGTCCAGGAAGAGATGGGCAGTCTAGGAAGCTATTGGGACGGTCGGAGACACTGCTGCAGGGACAAATTTGGCGCTGTGTTGTCTCCAGGACTGTAGAAGCGTTTGTGCGAAGTGACTGCAGTGACTAGTGGCTCACAGCCGGTGGCTTAGCTGTGCCAAGAAGCTGTTGGAATGTCACTCAAAGGTTACTGGCACTGTTGGGACTCGATGATGATGGCGGAGGTGGAATGCTGTAGCAAGGAAGTCAAGGTGGCAGCTGGTTCTGTCCCTGTCGGAACAGCAGCGATCGGCAACAGCGAACAGCAACAGCTCGTCGTTTGGAGGCTGGGATGCGGTGGCTCGTCAACACGCAAGCGGCTCGTCGTCGAAGAGCCAGCAAACACCACGGCAAGGGAGTGTAGCGATGGGCAGGAGCGACGCGAGCAGCAAAGACGTTGGGGTGGCGAGCAGTGTTGGGGCGTCGTCGAGCAGTGCGTCGAGAAGAAGGCAACAGCTCGTCGAGGCGGTGGGAAGGGACGTCGTCGGGTTGGTTGAGCAGCGATAGCGATGGCAAAGCTCGGGCTTGATTGAGCAACAGCGGCAGTAGACGGAGGAACGGTAGCCGCGGGTGAGACCCGCGGTGGCTGGCAGCCGAATGCGGGCAACGCAGGGGAGCAGGAGCAGCGGCGAACAGAGGGCGGCAGGAGGAGGCGTGGTGGACGCAGACCAGTTGAGAGCGAGTGTCCGCGCGAAGAAGACGAACAGTAACCTTTTTTTTTTTTTCTCTCTCTCACCCGTCCACTCACGTCACTTCTCGCTCTCTCTGTTCTTTGTTTTGCTCCCCTATTTCTTCAACAAAGGACACCAGCCCTTTTTGACTTTTTCCCTTCCCACAGAAGAATTTTTTTTTTCCTCTTGAATTTTTTTTTTTGATAAAGGGTTAGAATATTTTCCTCTTGATTTTTTTTTTTTTTTAGTACCCAGAGAACCTCCGTGCGCCGCTTCGCGGTGGAGTAAACCCTAGAGGAACAGTAGAGTCACCACCACCCTTACTGCCCCAGGTAAGTCGTGGGTTCCTTTCTCGCAAGGCAGACGACGCAGCAAATCGAACTCTGGACCTCTCCCGAAAGGAACCAGCGCTCAACCACTACATCGCCACCAAGGGTGGTTTTCCTCTTGAATTCTGATCTCAAAGAAACCGAAGGAAAAAGCATCTCTCTTTCTGTTTGTAACATCCTTTTTATAGGTGACTGGACTAGGATTTTTTCAAATCAACATCCACCAAGATCACCTCCCAAATGCAATATTTTCTATCAATTTTATCACATATTACTAAAGATTCAAGATTGCAATGATATTTTTCTCAAATTCCAAATCTTGCAAAGATGAGCTCGCAATATTTCTTCAAAATCATTCGTCATATCATTGAAAATATCAAATCTCTATCATAAGATAATTTTCAGTCATCAAAATAACGGGCTCGGGCTAATTTTCTCTCTTCGTGGGCCTAGTCCAACTTGTCAAATTAAAGCTCTGAACCATCAAGTCGAACTCATCCATTGCCGGTCCAATGCAATTAAAAAAAAATGCTCCTAAAACTATATGCTATGCAACTTAATTCTAATACTTTTGCTTAGGGGTTAAAAATTCGTCTCTAATTTTTTATTGCAATAAATAACTAAATGGGTTGCCAAAATTTAAGTTTCATAATATGAACGAACCTCTCAATTTGGTGATAAATAGAAAAAGTGTAAGGGAATTTTATCTTGATAAAATCTAGTTATGGGCACCGCACGAGGTGTTTTGTCTTTGCAAGGCAACATAATTGGCACGGGAACATCCTTGAATTAACATTATTATTTTTTGGAAAAATAATTAATACCAAGATTATTGATAATGTTTAATGTTTTTCTTAAATATAGAGTAGCCTTATGGGTTAATTTTATGGAGCCAAACAAGTTCAAATCTTCACAAATTAGTCCGTGGATCAATATGGAGATGAAAAATGTGGAAAACAATTGTCCCACGTTGCCCGCCTAGAAGTGGAAATCTCTCAAAGCTTGTATCTTCTATAAAAAGCAAAACTTGTGGGGAGAAGGGTCGGGGGTTTTATAATTATGCAATAAATATAATGGAAGTCTTAAAATTTGTCAAAAAAGTGTAATTAAGTCAAAATTTTCAAAAAGTATAATTAAGTCCTAAAACTTATCAAAAAGTACAAATAAGTCCCGGAACTTATCAAATTGATTCAATGAAGTTCTTCCATCGATTGCAACTTTTAAAAGTTTTAGGATTCAATTATAGTATCATGACAAGTTTTAAGATTTCTTATGTACTTATCCATATAATTATTGTTGCTACTATTATTATCATTACATATATTGCTACCAAAAATTACAAAAATAAAATAGACTAAACCAAATAAAAATATATTTCTTTCTAAAAGTGGCACACGGGTTAATCAGTAGGGCGAGCGGGGCTGACCCCCTTTGTTCATTTCATGTGGAGCTGGTAAGGTCGATGATTAATGCCTCACTTATGTTACTTTAGGAATGAGAATCTATCGTTAGAATTTCCATGTTTGCAAGATCCAGTTTCAAGATAAATCTTCTATTCTAATACGAGAGGTGCAGCATCGACCTCGAGTAATCCAATTTCAAGCTTCACGAAACGAAGTGTTAATGCACTACTTTTAAGGTGTTATCTTACGTTGATTTGTTACGCACTTCTTGAGATGCATAAAACATTAATAGTTTAATCCCATAAATTGACAAACTTTGAGTGTCACATTCAATGATACAAGTTTCCATGAATAACATGTGGATAAAAATTGATTGGGCCTCATATTTTATTCGAGGCCCGAAACTTCACATATAAGCCCAATTCATGCATTATTATATTTTGTTTTTTTCTTTCATCTCGGTTATGTCTAACTCAATAATCGGATGGTCCTCCTGAGGGAAAACGCACGAGGGCATTCTCTCTTTGTGGGGGCGTAGATCCGACCATCGGAGGCTTTCGTCATCATCGAACATTGGCCGAAAACAATTAGAGCCATCCATCGAAAACTAATATGGCTAAATTCGTTGGGCTTGACGAGATATTGTTCCACATAACTTGATAACGAGTCATATATATCCTTTATGTTTTTGTGGTATTTCTCCACTTATCGATTTAAGCTTTTAAATTAGACATTCTAACATGGTATTAGAGTTAGTACTATCACTTTCAAACATGCGTCTATCTTGGACTGAATTCTCCCATGTCCTTTTGAGTTGAAGAGCGGAGCTTCGTGGTATCAAGGGGAAGAGTGGGTGACGCAAAGATATTATACAACTAGTTTGTAGGAGTTGCGTTGGGTTACTTGTGTTATAAGTCTTGGAGTGAAATAAATACCTTAATAGAGGATCTCTAAAGGCAGGGTTGATCTTTTGCATATAAATTGGTCGGTAACTAGTACCACTCTTTCGATGAAATCATGTCGAGTAAAAACTAATTATTGTACTGAAGTGTTCAATATGATTAAAAAAAAATGACAGATGTAAAGGAAGTTTTGAGATACATGTCCTAAAAGCCCATGAAAGTGGCTAGTATGATTTGGGAATGAAGTGCCGGGAGTTTTAGGTCTATCACTGATATTGTCCAATTATTTTTGGTGTTGCTAGAGTCTTTGACCCTAATTTGCGTTGGATTCGAGGCAGCACGCATGCAAGTGAGCTACATTTGGCCAGTCTATATCACTAATATCTCGTCAATTTGTTTAAACATTTTTTTTCCCCAAAGAACGTCAGTTTGTTTAATTCAAGTGCAACAATTGTGGCTTGGATTATTGTGCAATTCTTATTTTACTTTGATTTGCATATTGCATATGCGGCAACAATTACATGTTCGACTTGTGAAATTTTTCGAATTTATTTACACGGACGTATAAATATATTTGAAAGCTCAATCAAGAGCAATCAACTTTTTTTTTTTTTTTTTTTTTTATCTATGTACAATGCAAACGAGGATTAAGGACCAAAATCATATTTAAGTTTATAGACTACAATATCTTCACTTAGAATTTCAAAAAAGGTGGCATTAATTCCACACCTCAAATAACTAAGGATCCGTTCGTTTTGCGGAAAATGAGCCATTTCCGGAAAATATTTTCTCAGAAGTCATTTTCCAGAAAAATAACAATATTTTCTAGTATTCGGCTAAAACCTGAAAATGTTTCAGAAAATATTTTCATGTGTTTGGTAAGGAAAATATTTTCCGCTCACCAGATTGGTGAGTGCGAGCGTCAAACTCGAGGTTCACCAAATCGATAAGCGCGAATTTGAGATCGACGAGCTTGAGGTTCACTTGGTCTCGATGACTAATCAAGAAAGAAGAAGATGTGAAACAAAAAAAAAAAAAAAAAAGGAAAGAAAAAGGAAATTAAAATAATTCGAATTAAAAAAAAGAAAAAGAAAATTAAAAAATAATTTGAATGAAAAGAAAAGAGAGGAGGAAGTCGGGATTTGTAGAGGTGTGAGATAAAAGGGATCAAATGAACAAAATGTTTTCCACTTTTCAAAAGTGGAAAATATTTTCCCTTACTTTAGATGACTTTTTTTCCTTTAATGGAAAACATTTTCCTCAAAGAATTCATTTTCCGTGAAACGAACACCGGAAAATCCGGAAATTATTTTCCGCGAAACGAATGGACTTGAATCTTTATTTAGTTTAATTGCCTAAAACTCCCATTAAAGAAATCAATCTTTGCGAACCTAATTCAACCCACGAGATGCAAGATCTCAAAAGGAAAAAAGAAAATTCACGTCACTACAAATACTTTCAAGTTGAGCTAGGAACAGAAATGACCAGGTATTCCAAAGCATTGGTTCAACAACATAATGTTTAACATCCGTCAGGTTTCAAGTTTAGAGGTGGCAGACTTCAATCAAGAAGCGAGTGGTACATTGTTTTGCACTCTATCGAAAGAGTGCAAAATTAAAGAGAAGAGTACGATGCTTTATTAGAAATCTTATCACATGGCTTTGAAGTCCACGGCAAGTGTATACTGATGTAGCTGTAGCGTTTCCCTTTCTCCAAGCTCAAACCAGGGGGAAGCCTTTCTCCATGAGGCTTTCGATGTTGTCTCGTACACTGACTTCCAAAGGAGTAAACGTCGCGCCCAAGCCTTCCACTTTTTCCCTTGATACCCTATAAGCCGACACAAGAGGTCCGTTGTCTTCACACCTGCATACATTCCAAATGATTCGGGCAAGTCGGTTAAGTCAATAAGGATGAAATATGACCTATTGGAGTGTTGCTCATAGGATAGAATGGACTTTTCTTGTGAAGTTGAAGAAAAAATTAGGGACTAACCTTTCGGGGAGGTGCAGTGTAGGATAAAGCTTGCGCAAAAGCTTCAAGACATCGTGATGGTGAATGGTTTCTCCTACTAGACAGTATCTGCCACTAGCTGACGGGTTTTCAAGAGCTAGGATATGCACGAATGCAACGTCCCTGACATCAACAAAAGCGAAATACTTGAAGGGAAGTTGAACTCCTGCATTATATAAGCTTCAATTACTCTGTGAAATTAGAATAAGTGATGCGCTCTTCATTAGGAGAATCGGTAATCACATGCGGATTGTCTTTCTATCACATACATAAAATGGGATTATGATTAATTGGTTGTTGATTATTCATCATCTGATTGACATGTGCTGCAAGAAATATTTCACTTCATGGCAAAAGACACAATCGATATACTCTCATCAACATCAAAATAAATACCATTGATGAGGTTCGGAATAATCTCTGCTGAGAGATTGACAGTAGGCTGCAAGAGAGGGCCAATGACATGTCCTGGATTTATCACGACCAGGTCGATCCCATTCTCATTAGTGAAATCCCAAGCTGCCTTCTCCGCCAGGGTTTTGGAAAGCTGATACCAGAGCTGAAAAATAGCAAAACCACATCACTGCTATGAAAGAACTCTTGAGCCACTCATGGACTTAATTGACTCCAACCTGACACCAATTTGTTCTGCCTCATCTGCCATTCCACAAAACCGACTTCTAAGGACTAGAGAATGGACTTATTCATGACAGATTACTTAAAATCTCATCCATGGGAAGCTTTCGAGTGATGCTCCTATGTTGGAAACATTGGGTGCAAACATGTGCGAGAAAGGTCAAGGACTTAATCAAATAGGCAAAGAATAATCCAGTAAGGCGAGGGAGACAGACAGCTCACTTACAGACCTTTGATTGCTCACAGATTGCCGGATTAGAGAACCATGTCTCATCGAGTACCACACCAGAGGTCAGGGGTCGTCCGGTATACACAACTGCAGCCATGGAGGATGTTATAACCACTCTCTTAATAGAAGGGAACTTTGCACATGCTCTGAGGACATTTAGCGTCCCTCTGACTGCGGGATCAACTAATTCGCTCTACAATATGTAAGGAACGGAGTCCCATAAGAACGATCTTTTGTCAAGTCGCCCAAGAATTACTAGATCAATCTAATCTTTTGATTATTACCTGAAAGGGACAAAGGGAAAGAAACTACAATTTCGAAAAATATAGTAACATTCCATCAACTGGAATGCATAGAAGAACGACAGACGACCGCAGTACACAAGAACCTGGGGATCAGAAGCTGAGACTAGGACAGGTGATGCTGTATGAAAAACAGCTTCGCACCCATTGACAGCTGAGGCAAAGGACCCTTCTTCCAGCAAATCCGCTTTGAATAAATGTAGTCTCTCCTTAGCACCTTCAAGGGCTCGCAAGTGTCGCGTCTTCTTCAGATTATCTGTTTATGCACGTCAGCAAAAGGAAGTAGATTTGGTGCACAAAAAATGGTGAGAATTCTCAATCAATTTTAAAATACAATGACCTCCGTGGATGAGAAGAGTGTGATTATCAAGTTATGATGCCGGCGTTGCACTTAATCGAGGTTGAGAGGCAAAGCATGACCAAAACTTAACCTTAAGCCAGTTGGTTCAGGTTCTGCGAGAGATTTAGACATTTGTAGGGAATGGACTATGGATGTGATGGATTTAGTCATGGGCCTAAGTTGGCCCGGCCACGATGGGCCTAAAAGTCCGGCCCACGGGAATAAAGCCCGTGGAAGGGAAAGGTATAAAAGGGATGAGAGAAAGGGAGAACGAACCTCTTGGCATTTTTACAACGTACGTTCTCTTTCTCTTCAAGAATCCTCTCTTTCTCTCCAAGACGAAGAAGCGACTCCGTCATCCCTAAAACGGCGAATCTTCGACATCGGATCGATCGGGATCAAAATTCTCTTCCTCTTTGCGGCGTCGGTGTCTAATCTGTGGCCAACAAGGTACGCTCGAATCCGTGGTGTGCTTTTGATCGGTGATACGTGACATTCCCGGGCTTATCTTCCGCATATGATTTAGGGGTTCGGTTTAGGTGCCGAATCCGGTTTTTCGGGATCCAATCGATCCCAACATTGGTATCAGAGCCCGTGTTAGCTTTTTCCCGACTTGTATGATGTTGTATGATGTTTTATGATTGATTTTTTCGCAAATGAACTTCGGCCGTACGGATCGAGGCCACGAATCCCGACACCCGAGCATGTTCGCCCATTTTTCCGATTTTTCGTAAGTCGAAATAAAAAATATGAAGGCATAGGGAGGAAGGCAACATCGAGACGAGTCCGGCGACATGTCGCACGTCGTCGGACGACGCCGCACGCGCCCCCACGCGCGGCCAGAAGGCTCTGCGCGTGGGCGCGACGCGCCCAGATGCGTTGGTTTGTCCAGCGCGTGCGGCACACGCGCCGGTGGCGAACCGGCGCCTGCGAACCGCCGGCCGGCGAATCGGCACGCGCCGGTCCACGGACCGACGCGTGGTGACGTCGGCATGACGTCACCCAACTTGATCGGTAACCGCCGGGGTGACGTCATCGGCGACGTCGGCACGGTTCATTTGGCCGGACGGTCACCGGCCGGCGAACCGACCCGACCCGACTCGCAGACGCCTGCATGAGCGCGGCACGTGCCGGGCCGACGTCTGCGCCGGCGTCGGCCGCGCCGCGCGCGGCGTGCGGCGGTCGGTCGGTCCGGTCCGGCCCGTGCGGCCGTCGCGACCGGTCCGACCGTGCGACCGTCGCGACCGGTCCAACCGGTCCGACCGTCGCGACCGGTCCGACGACCTGACCGTTGACCGCGACCGTTGACTTGACTGTTGACCGGCCGTTGACCGTTGACCCGAAAAAAAAAAAAAAAAAAAAAAAAAAAAAAAAAAAAAAAAAAAAGAGGAATTTGTTTCATTTTTCAATTATGTCTATGTGGATTATATGTAATCCATTTTTTGTTCTGCATTTGTTGCAGGAACAATGCCTCCCCGAAAGCCACGCGCATCTGTGCGCACAATGTCAAATGAACAAAAGGAAAGGCTTTCAAGGTTGATAACCGATTTGAGTGGTTATCGATGGGAGAGTGACGACATAATTGATCATGTCATAGAGGTCAACAACAAAATTCAGGAAGTCATTTGGAACGGTTATCCCATGCAAGATATTCGGATGATGCGATTCTTTATGAACACTCTTCCACCGGGATGGCAAGGAGTGTTGAATCGCCTACGGGAGGTCAAAGGATTTACTAGCTATAAGGCGCTAGTAATGGAATTCGTAGATGAATACCATCGGGTTGGAGCCACAAAGGCTGCGACCCAAGGAATGACTTCGATTGGGCCAGGACTGAATGTGCGTAGGAGAAATCCTAAGGGATATCCGTATGTTTTTCCGTGGCTGTCAAGAATGCCAGAAAATTTTACAAAGAAAAAGAAAAATAAATTGGAACATGTAGCAGCTTTCCCTATTAGTTGTAATATGCCTTGTTTTTAAATATTATAGCTTTTTTTTTTATTTAGTGTTCTTTGTGAACATCTTATGTAATGTTAGCTACCTGATTGTTGTTGATATAGCAACCTATTTGTTAGCAATATTGAGTGAAAGCATTATTATTATATTGTATGTCAATTATCTGCTGTTTTTCGTGATTTCTTTGGTTCTTTGTGGGTAGTTATTTGTGGGTAGTAATAGAAGTTTTTGTAGCTTCATAGAATTGATTTTGCATATGACAATCATATTAATGATAGTTTTAAGTTAGGATTTTTTGAGGATGATTGGAAACATAGTGACCTTTTGATTCTGAAACCTTACTTAAAATTATTAATTAATATGATGGGTTTGTGCAAAATAGATGCATAAGTGATAGGCATTAATAACTCGTGCATATATGTCTGATGTGTTCAGATCAATGGCTTCAGCCACAAAGAGCATAGTTGCCGAGCTGAACAAAGGTGAAAAGCTCAATGGTGACAACTATGAATTTTGGCAAATGAAAATTCAATATGTGCTGGAAAAGCAAAAAGCACTAATAGCTCTTGACCATGTTATGGAAGATCTAGAGGATGCTATGCGCCACCTTGAGCTAGCTGATTATCGCCTCAAGGCATTAGAGCAGGAAACAGATATTTTCTATGTTGCTGTTAGCTCAGAAGGGGCTTCATGCTCTAAGCGCAAGCGCATTGATTCGTTCAATATGTGGAAATGCAAGGGATCAAGTCCTTCTTGCAAGAAACCAAGAATTAACCAACAAAAGAGAGGAAAACGTCCCCATGTGAAGAATATCTCAAGGGTGAAGTGTTACAACTGTGACCAGAAGGGTCACTATGCTCGCGACTGTCGTGAGCCAAAGAAGGTAAGCACCCCTTGTATTTTTCAGAACTTTGCATATGTGTCAAGTTCTGTATTCTTGACTGAATCTAATCCTCTGTGGACTGTGGATTCAGGAGCGACAGACCATGTAGCGAAGGATAGAGGATCCTTCGTGGAATTCGACAGTACCAACCGGAACTAAGTGGATCTATGTGGGAAACAACTCCGAGCTGAAGTGAAAGGAATTGGCACATGCCAACTGAATATGCATGGTGGACGCACCTTGTTCCTTCATGATGTGTTGTATGCTCCGGAGATTCGTCGGAATTTAGTGTCTGTTTTAGTGTTGGTTAAATTAGGTTTTAAGTTGAACTTCCATAATAGAGGTGTAGATTTGTATTTGGATACAAACTACTATGGTCATGGTTATTTTCTGGATGGTTTCATTGTATTAGATATTGATTATGTTAATGCAAATGTTTGTTATTCCCTTCTCACGTCTCACAATACATATGATAATGATGTGAATGTATGGCATGCTAGACTTGGTCACATTGGCCAACAGCGTATGAATAGACTAGCTAAAGAGGGCTTGTTGGGCAATATTGAAAAAGTCGATTTGCCCATCTGTAAGCATTGCCTAGAAGGGAAAACGATAAGGAAACCATTTGGAAAAGGTAAAAGAGCTGAATTTCCTCTGCACTTAATCCATTCTGATGTCTGTGGTCCAATGAATGTGAGAGGAAGGCATGGGGCTGTTTATTTCATCACTTTTATAGATGATTATACTCGTTTCGGATATGTCTATTTGATTTCTCACAAATATGAAGCAATAAGTTGTTTCAAAAGATTTATGAATCTGGTAGAGAATCAATTAGACAAGAAAATAAAAGTATTGAGATCCGATCGAGGTCGAGAATATTTATCTGATGAGTTCAGAAAATTATGTGATGAAAAAGGAATAGAAAGACAGTTATCTATTCCATATACTCCTCAACAAAATGGTGTTGCAGAGAGAAGAAACAGAACCCTACTAGAAATGGTTAGGTCCATGATGGCGCATGCTAACTTGCCTATCACCTTTTGGAGTGATGCGTTGTTATCTGCTACCTATATACTTAACCGTGTGCCTTCCAAATCAGTTGCTTCCACTCCATATGAGTTATGGACAGGTAGAAAACCAGACTTAAGTTTTCTTAAGCCATGGGGTTGTGCTGCCTATACACTTGAATCCTCTCACAAGTTTGGGAAATTGGGTCCCAGAGGCAAAAAGAGTATTTTCATAAGATACTCGAACACTCAAAAGGGTATGTGTTCATAGGTGAGCAGGAAAGTGGGAGTATAACTGAATTTGAATCACGAGATGTCACATTCTTAGAGGATGAATTTCCTAAGAAGGGCGAAATAGGGAAGACAACACCCTATTTGAAACCTCGGATCAAGATAATGATCTTAGTGGAGTTCGTCTAAATGGGAGTAATATGAGAAGTGATGAATTGAATTCGACTCATTCTCAATTGCAACCACATGATGAGACGACATCATTATCTAATCCCAGTGGGAGCATAATGGGGAATGATGTGCAAAGAGCACAAACTCCCATACGGCGAACAAGTCGCCAAAGTATTCCCCGTCGACATTTTGACATTGAAGGGAAACTTTTATGGTTGCTCCACAAGATGAGGATGAGCCTAGAAATATTAATGAGGCTCTAAATTGCCCCAAGTAAGGAAAAATGGATTCATGCAATGGAAGAGGAAATGAAGTCAATGAAATCAAACCAAGTCGGGAACCTGGTTGATCTTCCAAAAGGACGTAGAGCTATTGGGAACAAATGGGTTCTCAAAGTAAGCGAAAGGCTGATGGCTCGATAGAAAGGCATAAGGCTCGCCTTGTAGCGAAGGGGTATAATCAACAGGAAGGGATTGATTATGAAGATACGTTTTCTCTTGTAGTAAGATTTACCTCAATTCGCATTATTCTGGCAATAGTATCCAGTTTGGATCTTGAGTTACATCAGATGGATGTAAAGACTGCTTTCCTCAATGGAAAATTAGAGGAAGAAATATACATGGAACAACCTACTGGTTTCATAGTGAAAGGCCAAGAAGAAAAGGTATGTCGACTTTTGAGATCGATATACGGCCTTAAGCAGTCATCGAGACAATGGTATATACGTTTTCATAATGCCATAATGGCATATGATTTTACAATGATTGATGAGGATCATTGTGTATATAACAAAAGATCCAAGGATCATTTTGTGATCATATCATTATATGTTGATGATATACTGATTGCCGGAAGCAATATGGAGTTTGTTCATATTGTCAATAGTTGGTTGTCTTCCAACTTTGAGATGAAGGATATGGGTGAGGCTGCATACATTCTTGGAGTTAAGATTTCAAGAGATCGTTTGAAGAGATCGTTGTCTCTTTCGCAAGAAACATATATAAATAAAGTTCTTGAATGATTTCCTATGCAAGATTGTAAACCCATAGATACTCCTATTGCAAAAGGTGAAGGATTGAGCCATAGACTATGTCCGAGGACTCCACAAGAGAAGGAACAAATAAAACATGTTCCTTATGCTAGTGCAGTTGGGAGCTTGATGTACGCTATGATGTGTACAAGACCCGACATATGTTTTGCAGTTGGAATGGTGAGTAAATACCAATCCAATCCAGTCCAAGCACATTGGAAAGCCGTGAAGAGAATGCGAGGTATACGAAGGGAACTGCTGATTTCAAGTTGAATTATCAAGGAAAGGATCTGCGACTTGAAGGCTATTCGATGCTGATTGGGGAGGAGATTTAGATGAAAGGAAATCTACCTCTGGTTTTGCTTTTCTTCTTGAACAATGGCGCCATATCATGGAGCGGTAAGAAGCAAACGTGTATAGCCTTATCCACGATGGAAGCTGAGTTTGTGGCATTATCGGCGACGGTACAAGAAGGAGTTTGGCTTAAGAGATTTTTGGATCATTTAGGTGTTATTAATAAAGCTACACATCCATTATTGATTAACTGTGATAGCCAAGCAGCTATAGCGTACACTAAAGATCCAAAATATCATGGCAAGACCAAACATATAGATACAAAGTATAACTTTGTAAAAGATATGGTTGCACGAAAGGATGTGAACTTGCAGTACATATCTACGCATAGAATGGTAGCAGATCCTATGACAAAGCCAATACCTAGAGATGTGTTTTGTGGTCATGTGAAATCTCTAGGATTGCGTAGAGTTTGATGTACTTTGGATTGTAATTTCCTGAGTTGTTCACATGTATGAACTAGTGTTGTTTCATTATTAATGCCTATGTATCTTTGTTTGATCTTTATGCATCTTAATGCTTAGTGCATTATATTATGTTGAGAAAGTATGTCGGACAGATAAGAGATTAGCCCACTCACACGGGTAATCGCCTCTATTTACTATGTGATAGATAGAGATGATACTGTTTTTAAGCTTATTATCTAAGTGATAATCGAGAACTCAAGCTTAAAATACGTATGTCGCCTTAAGCGAGTGTTAAGATGAGGACATAGTACACACGATGTCCGAAAGTAAAATAACCCACACATTTTACTTTATCGTCTAAGATGCCGGATGCGAGTTCGATGAATTTTATGAATGAGTCAATACGTGAACTCAGGTTAGACATTGGGTATGTCTGAACTATCATCTGTACGGTATTGATGGTGAAGACATACGCTCCATGGGAAAGGAGTTAATACTGTAATACGTATTTCATACTACGTATGCATTAGACAACCTATAAGAGTGGCAAAAGTTTGATCTCAACTTTTATGACGTGTGAGACTCTTGAGGAATAGAGTTCCTCAATTTTAGTGCCCTCATGACTCTTACTTATTCTCAAGATTTCTATTTAGTGTTTGCTATCTTAGAATGTTGCCAATGGTCATGAGTTGATTCGATCTAATGGGACATTTCTAGAAAAGCAAGTTGAACTGAAATTGAGAGTTTGAAGGAAAGAGGAAGATCGGATTTGTAGAATCACATTGTGGTTTTGTATTCAGGTCGACCAATTATGACTGTTTTGGGATAATCATAATTGTGAATACAATAAATATATCATTGTTCAAATGAGATTAAAGAGAGATATAAATGTGATCGATCGATCTAGGATACTGCATACTAAATTTACTCGGAAAATGATGCCCAATATGAGCTGCTATATATTCCTAATAGATGTATAGCAACGAGCTCTCAAAGTATCTTTGGTCGCACGGATTATTCACCGGTATGAATGTTGAAAGAGGAAAAGAAGATTTTCAATTGATGGGCCTAAGTTGGGCCTATCCGCCCATGTTGGTTTTGATCCACCATGTGCGAGTGGGAGATGATGGATTTAGTCATGGGCCTAAGTTGGCCCGGCCACGATGGGCCTAAAAGTCCGGCCCACGGGAATAAAGCCCGTGGAAGGGAAAGGTATAAAAGGGATGAGAGAAAGGGAGAACGAACCTCTTGGCATTTTTACAACGTACGTTCTCTTTCTCTTCAAGAATCCTCTCTTTCTCTCCAAGACAAAGAAGCGACTCCGTCATCCCTAAAACGGCGAATCTTCGACATCGGATCGATCGGGACCAAAATTCTCTTCCTCTTTGCGGCGTTGGTGTCTAATCTGTGGCCAACAAGGTACGCTCGAATCTGTGGTGTGCTTTTGATCGGTGATACGTGACATTCCCGGGCTTATCTTCCGCATATGATTTAGGGGTTCGGTTTAGGTGCCGAATCCGGTTTTTGGGATCCAATCGATCCCAACAGGATGATATCAAGTCAGAGGCTCCTGAAGCATCACTAGCCACAAGGTACTCGATTGTGCATGCACACGAGCCCTTACACATACCCAGACGCGTAGATGCATGAGTGAGTGAATCCAAACGGTGAGAGATGATTACAAAAAGGCATATCTTGAGTGGTTCAACTAAGAAATCGATGTTTCATTCCATTTCACTCCTAAAATGAGCAGAGCAATATGGAATTCAAAAGTCCAAGGGCGTCAGCAGAGTAAAGCATGAAAACGAAGTTCTAAAAACTTACCGGGATTGCGTACAGTCGCTTTGACTATGTAGCCACGCTGAAGCAACAACTTCACAAGCCAGGAAGCGATGAAACCGGACCCTCCGGTCACGCACACCACCTTGTCCCCAGTACTCATCTCTCCTCTCCTCTGCTCTCCTGGGAATTGAAATCTTGAATTGGGTCTTTGGATGGACGATAACGAGTGCAACACATACATAAGGAAAAAGAACTCTCTTTCATGGCAGGCAGAATACATTTAACTATTTTAAAGTTTATTTAACTGACCGACGTGTTTGATGAGGCATTGACTTTTTGCTTGCATTAACTCTACTATTAGAAGAATAGGACCCCCCCAAATTAAAAAAAAACTAATATTAGAACACACGGGTGGGGAAACTTTCAATGACCACCTAATCTTTTAGTCTGAACTTAAATGGGTTATATTTTGGTCTATTGCTATGTTTATTCAATATATTCTAATTAAGTATTAAAAGCTAGGATCTTCCCAGGGTGTACTAGACAATGTCATGCTACATTGGCCTTTTTTCGTTTTGTTTAGTCATTACAGATGGGGGTTTTGCTTATATCCATGTGTTAGCAGTAAGAAAGGTATACTGAACTAAAGAGTGGTGTTCATCGAATAGAGAAAAACTCAACCGAGAATGGGAGATAACATAGACTCATAAAACAATTCTCTCCTTTTGCAAGACTCGACGCATCTAAAGAAATGGATTGGGTGGTTTCTTTCTGTAACGTTAGATCTATGCTCGGCAAACTCAGTTGTTGAAACTGCGTAGAAATTCCAAAATAGGGTCTTCATGGGCAATTGGACATCATGAGGTATGCAATTGCTATGCCTGCGAGAAATCGTTAAGGATATATGTTACATAGAAATGTCTCTGTGTTAAAAAAAAAAAAAATGACTCCTGATAAATCGCAACACTAGTTGATGTGTTACATAGAAATTATAGCATCCCCTCACAGAGGCATGACCTAATAATCCTAACCACTTTCTTTTCTCCATCATTCACATATATTTAACTTAATAATCCACTACAGAGGTAAAACCTAGGAAGATTTTCTCTCTTGTGGTGCGCATATACAACCACCGGAGGAGGTCGTTATCATCGAAGCCTGACCCCACAAATCATGTATAAACAATGGAGCTGTCTATCGGAACTAATATGGCTAACAAAAATAGACTATAAATTGATGTCAGGGCATGGCAGGAAGCGTGTAGGGTTCCTGTAAGTAAATTATAGAGGTCTAACAAACTTTGTGAAGTTTTAGATTTTTAGGTTGTGCATGACAACGTTTCTTGGCTGGGGAAGAGTTTTTTTTTTCAAAAATAATTTTTTCTATTTCTATTCCAATGAACAATTTCTGAGTAAAGTAAGGTATTTGGCAACTACATAAATTTTATACTCTTGAAATAGAAAAAGAATAGAAATGCGTTTGTTACGAAACGGTTTCTTTTTTATATTTATTTGTTTTTTATTATTGCTCACTGATCGCCAACTGCCGACCGCTTGGTGCCGCCCGCTGCAGCCGCTGCACGACCATTCGCCTTCGACCATCACCGTTGACCACCGCCGCACAGCCCATTGGCCGCCTGGCCGCCCCCTCCTGCAGCCGAGGGAGGCGAGCGGCAGGCGGTGGGTGGCGGTGGCGGCGACAAGCGGCGGCGATGAGCGGCGGCCAGCGGGCGGCGGTCGGTGGTGGCTCCGGGTGGTTGGAGGTGGCCACGGCAAGAGAGAGGAACGAAAGAAAAAAAAAATTGGTTTATTTCTAGAAATTGTTCCCGGGAACAGGAAACAACTTTTTTTTTGCTTTTCGTTTCTGCTCCAAATCTATTTTCGTGCTAATTTTCTGTTTCAAGGAACAGAAAAATAACTTGGCGTTACCAAATCGATTTCTATTCTATTTTTTTTTCTAGGGAACAAAAAATTGACTTATCTCGTATGATGACCTCGATTATCTTGTACGATGATCTGAAGTGAGGAACATAAATGTTACCATGTAGGCCCTTAGAAGTGAACAAAATGTTTCACACCCATGGATTTTTCTATTCTATTAGTAACTCACTTCAGGTCATCGTACAAGATAATCGAGGTTCTATAAACCTAGAATCTTGCAAAAAGATTTCTTTTCCATTACCAAGTCAAAAGTGGCAAGGACTTCTCTTAAGCGAGAAAAGTAAGAAAATATTAGGTGATATAGCCTATCCAAAAGGATTAGGGGTGTTGCACATGGCCTATATTGTAACATCCTCGATTCTAACCCTGTAAGGATTGGCCATAAGGTCCTAAAAGGATCGATCATGGGCCATTGGCCATGGATCGATTAGTTTGATCGGTAATGAATCTCAGATCGGTCACGGTCTGACTGACTAACTGATCGATTGGCCGGTCACGAATTGGTCGAGATGCTGGCCTCGAATTTTCTACCAACCATACTGAAGGAATAGGATCACCAGCTCATAAGATGACTTTTTGATCACGAGAATTGATCACGGGATGATTTTGGATCGGCGAATGGTCATGGGTTGATTCGATCGGTCGCAGTTTCTGGTCGCAGGTGATTCTGCCCGGTTATGCACCAATACACAAACGATTCGAATTGATCAAATGCGATCATCTTCCAACCAAAAATGTATTATACCCTATTTAATTGTTAGTGATCAGAACAAAATCTCGAATTGGTGATGTCCGATCATGGATCGGTAAAGCACCGACCATGAACCCTATTGGTGGATTGGGTGCCGACCGGAATGAGCTCAGGGATAGACTTGACTATTCGATCACTAATTCTAAGGTCCATGAGTGCCTTGGCTTAGTGCTAGGCCATGGATAGTTTTAGGATTGGTCTCGAACCAATCGAATGACAACTAACCCTATTGGCCAATCGATCGTCCAAAGGAACGGTTTGGGCGAATATGGGACGTGATGGCTGAACCTCGAGTGTACATGATTTGATTTTTTGAGATATACTTAATGATCTCTTCTCCGGCCCTGAAACCAACTTAGATGATAGAATTCTCTAGAAACCCCTCCTTGAATGAAGGGGTGAGTTGTCCTTTGAATAGTCAAAAAAGTCATGATGGCAGCCAAAATACCTTTGAAGATTCTAGAGAAATGTGGCACATAAGTGGACTAATTAGAGAGTGATACACAAGCTCTCATTAGTGATCAAAAGATCTAGAATTGCCAAGTTGGCAAAAACTATGGTATAATTGTTCATTAAATGTCCATTAAATTTGGCATATAAGTGGACCAATGGAAGAGCAAAAAGCGGATCATCGTCGATGATGCCTAGGAGCTTAGCTTGCCAAGCAAGGCCTTTAGCCATGCCAACTCACTTTCTAGGTGTAATGATGAGGCAAAGTAGACTTGCCACCCAAGGAATTTAGGCAGGACACTTGGAAACTTAAGATTGGACCGCTTGGCTTAGTAATCATGGCACCAATGGACTATAAATAGGAGGAGCCCTCTTCATTTCTTCACCTTGCCTCTCATTTCCTCTTTCTTCCTTCTCCTTGGATGCCCCTTCCTCCTTCTCCTCATGATTAAAAATTAAGGCATGAAGTTGGTCCTTTGTCAAAGACTAGGTTTGAGTTAAAACGGAAATTGCAGTGTCGAGACCTTGAAATTCAGCACCTAAATCATGAAACACTCGAGTATGATATTCATTAATAGAAGGGCTTACCAATAGTTGCTAACTGGTCCGTGAGGCTAGTGGCTTGTTGTAAGAATTTTGTGACGGATTGGTGACCTTTTGAGAGTGATTGAAGCTGGAGTCGTAAAGCGGATGTGCGAGTAGTTGACTGAGCTGCATATGAGTTGTAAGACACTTCCAAACACTAGTCACGGATGTGTGACTTGTCAATTGGGCAACTTTTGGAGCGGTTGACGAATTGAGGATCCAAGCCAAGGTAATGGACTCTTGAAATTTCCAATTTTCAAACATTGGATTGGTCATCTGCGTAACAGCCTTTCCCGTTGCAATCTCCTCGATAGCCTCCTCCAGCTGAGGTTCGATGCCGTCTGGAATGGACAGCAAGCAAGCAGCTAAAAAATACAGCGAGATTTGTGCCTTCCGGATCGGAAAGTTCGTCTCGGTTGACTTCTCCTTAACACTTGGTGGTGACATGAGAGTGGGGTTACCCAAGAGTGTCGATGATGAAATTAATGGTGGTGTCGGTGTAGATGAAGAAGATGATGTTTCTTCAAAGATGGATCGGAGAGGCTTTCGCCAAAGATGCTGTGATACCAAACTAAAAAAGTTTATTCCTTTTTTCTCTATACATAATTGTGTTGCAAATACAATATGAGAGGACTAGTAACACCTAGAGGGGGGTGAATAGGTGTTTAAACAAAACCTTGGCAAATATATGCGGAATAAAATAAGTTGTGAGCAAAGTCTGAAGAACAGCAGACTTTGAGCGAGATTAGACTTCAACACAATAAAGAGTTTAGAGAAGAGAATAAGAACACAATGTTTATAGTGGTTCGGCTTAATCCAAGCCTACGTCCACTCTCTCACGCTAACAGCCTTCTTGGCTAGATTCCACTATGCAATCAACAAGAGATTACAACTTTGAGTGCAAACACTTAGTAGTAGATTACACTATCTCACTAAGTCACTCTTTTGGTATTTCTCTCAAGATCACAAACGTTTAAGCTCACGAGAGACAAGTGTATGATAGAAGATCGCTCGAGACTTTGGAATTATAAATTCTACACTCTATCTCTTACTTGCTCATCGGTCCTTCATCTCCTTAAATACTCCTCCACTTCCAAACTAGCCGTTGGACAGCATCTTGAGGATCGTCTTCCAATATACCCATTGGACAGCTCTGTATCAAGAAGATTTGGTAGCCGTTGAGTGACAAAAGGTAGAATCCCAAATTGATTCCAATCACCCATACAAACGAAATCTTGGTTTCCATAAGTAAAGCTTCTTCGTATAGAAAGTTCTTGTCTTCAAGATCTAATTGTCAATCAATTAGATTGAGTCAATCAAATCAATCTTGATGTGGAATCCAAACCAGATCACTAGCCATTATATCTTCGGGCTTGAGTTACGTTCTGTCATATCTGGATGTAAAGTCTGAGAGCAATAGACTTTACAATCTGAGTTTGACTGCGATAAACTTTGCAATATGGGTCTGAACAGATTTAGCTTTAAGGTCTGAACACAGCCTGTTATGTTCAGCTTCAGCATAGAGTCTGTCTTCTGGTTCAGCTTCAGCATAGAGTCAGTCTTCTGATTCAGCTTCAGCATAGAGTCTGTCTACTGGTTCTTCATTCACGTTCAGTCTGGAATTTATCAGAGTGTGCAGACTTCTGATGTAGAACAGACTTTGACTTTGACACTAAAGTCTGGCAGTCTTCAAACTTTGACACAGAAAACTGGAAATCTTCAAAATATACTTTGGACATGTGTTATGTTCTGTCTTCTGGCCGTCTTCAGACTTTGACAATATCCTTTACATGTTCAATAATCTGCATGGTCTATTACTTAACCATTAAACATGTTAGCAGCTTTTGATTTATTTTGTCATCTTCAAAACATCATAAGGGATTTCCCTAACAATCTCCCCCTTTTTGATGATGACAAAACAATCTCTTGAATATGCAGATTTGTAAACATACTTTTAAAATATTAATTTAAATCAAAGGATATCAAAAGATAGCAAATAGATTGAGCATAACAATATATAGAAATATAATCGCAGCTCAATATTATGCAATGAATAATATTAACGAATCAACACATATGCATATTCATATCTTCTCCCCCTTTTTGTCATAATCAAAAAGCGATAACAAAAAGTCACGTGGAGAATATAAAGCGATAGCAAATGATTTCCAAAAATCAGCTTTTATAAAACGAATATTAAAAATATGCAATATAGCTCACTTTGATCATATATATCGGCAAATAAAAATCACGGATGCATTATAAAATTCACTTATCCTTTCTGTCATAATAAAAAGATAATACCAATAAAAGTTTTGTTATGACAAAAGGTAAAAAAAATAAAAAAAAAATGCACTAACTGGATTTTGTAGAACTTGGTAAGTTCCAACACATTTACCTATTCCGATATTCCATAATAAACAAGATCACGATCAATTCAAAAAGATTTTTCCATAATTGATCAAAGCTCCCCCTCAATTTGTTGCCTTTTTGAGATGATCACGATTCTTTCCTTTCTTTTGGATTCGCTTTCTCCCCCTATCATCATGACAATATTTGCGAATAGCACTAATTGTGGCTTGTGCATGTTGAGCAAAATATTTTTTTTTTTCCAATTATTTCCTTTGCAGCGACAACATCTGCAACGATCATTTGCATTTTGAAATTCGAGGCAAAAATCTTCAATCAAGCTCGTCTCGAATTTAACCTGCATCAACTTAATGAACTTTTTGCACAAATAAACTTTCATATGACACATAAGGGATTTCCTCAATAAGCAAGAGTTTTGCACAAGGAATAGAATGTTTTAGCCTCAAGGAGATAGTATAGAATCTTCATAATTTTCTGATCAAGCTTTCCAAATTCCATATGGAAGATTCTATTGCCACCTGCAAAATCTTGTATAATGGATAACAATCCTTGCAAAAATATCATGTAATACCTTCCTCCGATTTGCGGATCAAAACTTGCTAGATATAAGATATCTTCTAAGAATATAGCAAGTATATCCATGAATATGCAATAATATATTTCGAGATCAAATGGATTTTCTTAAGCATAAATCTCAAAAATATGCATTTTGCAAAAGGAAAATAGATATTTCTATCACGTGCCAAAATTGCAATACCTTATGTTTATGACAAAAGATATTCGCAATATAATAAACAATCATCCAAAATCATGATAAATGCACGTAGAAATTTGCAAGGCAAGATGATAAAAAATTTCTCTTACCCAAGGTATATGTTTCAAATATACCATTGATTAAAAAAACATTACCAATCTTCGTAGGAGATATTTTTCTGATTGCACCAAAATTTGCGTAGATTCGCAATCATTCTTGCCTTATTGAATTTCCTGCAATCAACTCATTTCCTTTTTGGTATCCATCAATTTGGATCCTTCCATAACGTTAGAGCAAAATATAAAACCTCCATAATCAAATATTCTTTCCAAACTCATCATAACATATTATTTAAGGAAAGAACATCTCAATAATATCTTAAAAAAGAAATTCTCACTTGGTCATAGCACGATAAAATCAGAGAGAATAAAATTCTT
The DNA here is from genome assembly GCA_014182715.1 of Eucalyptus cloeziana. Lineage (NCBI taxonomy): Eukaryota > Viridiplantae > Streptophyta > Magnoliopsida > Myrtales > Myrtaceae > Eucalyptus > Eucalyptus cloeziana. The sequence goes on from CM024644.1 coordinate 33,164,504, forward strand.
GAATATCTAGGAAAATCTCGCGTAATAATTTAATATTACATAAAACAGATTTTTATTTGGCAAAATATGATAAAATCTGAGAGTATAAAATCAAACCAAATAAATTCATCTGTCTCTTAAGCAAAAATGATCACATGTATTAAAACAAATCTCAACGCACGAATCACAAAAATAAATCACATGATTCTTTCTTCAATAAAACAAATCATAGGATATGATCTTTATAAAATCCGAATCAATTAAAGCACAAAGAGAATATAAGTATAATAAGAATTTTTAAATTTTGTATCCAAACCAAATTGAAAAATATATACCTTCCTTACCAATTTCTCTTTCTTCTTTTCTTTTATATCCTGCAAAAATAACTCATCTTTTCTTTGGTACCCATTTTTTCTTGGGTCCATGAGAGTTAGTAGAGTATGCTGTATTTACCCAATCTCTCTTAATAGGTCTCCAGACTTTAGGACATTCTTTCTCAAAGTGTTCCAAATCTCCACAATTTGAACACTTGAGGGCATTTCCACCAACAGGTTTTACAAACACTTTTTGAAAATGATTTTTATAAAATACCTTTGAAGGTCTTTGTCTAAGTCTCTCCTTGACTTTAGGAAAATCAATTAGAGAATCACTTTCCTTATTAAAACCAAGTCCCGACTTATTATAGTAAGGAACTTGTATGGAAAGAATATGCTCTAAAGTTTTTGAACCATTTGAAAATTTTGTCGAAATATTTGAAAGTTCTTTCTTTAAAGAATCATTTTCCTTGACAAGTAAATCTCGACTTTCTTTTGTTTGTAGAAAATCTTTTGCAAAATTTCAAACTTTTCTTTTGAGAAAGATCCTATTGCCTAAGCCGAGAATTCTCCTTTTTAAGTTCGGAGATCCTTTTAAGATAAGATTTGAGATTTAAGCAAAGCTCATTTATATATTTTGAAACTTTGATAGGAATTTTTGAATTGCTTACCTTGATTTCCTCATCGGATTCTGAGTCTGTGTCTAAGTCAGACTCTGATTCTGAATGTGCCATTAAGCATATATATCCTTGCTCGTCATCTTCTTTCATGGTTCTTTTCTGCCCATTTTGCTTGTATTGTTTTCTTTCACTGAATTTCCTTCCTTTTCTACTTTGCTTTTTGAATCTCTTGATCATAAAAGCAAGTTCATCGTCGTCCATATCATTTTGTGAATCTGTATCATCAGAATCATCGTTAGATATTAAAACGATGGACTTCTTACCTTCGGGATCTTCATCATTGATTTGTTCCACTTCATAGGATTGAAGAGTGCCAATCAATTCATCAACGGAGAGTGGCATAATCCTTTGAGTTTCCCGGATTGAGGTCTTGATATGGTTCCAATCTTTTGAGAGACCTCGCAAGAGTTTGTTGACCTTCATTGGGGAAGAAATTGGCTGACCTTGATATGCTAAACCATTTACAATTTCTGTAAAACAGCTGAACATATCTCCAATCGACTCTCCTTGCTTCATCTCGAAGGATTCATATTTGCCGAGCAGGAAGTTTACTTTTGTCTCTTTTACACGATCAGTCCCTTCATATGTAACATGAAGTCTATCCCAAACTTCTTTTGCTGTTTCACATGAAGAGATTCTATTATATTCAGCAGGAGACAATGCGCAATATAAAGAATAAATAGCTTTTGCATCAAGCACTTCTCTTTTGGACATCTCCGTCCGAGACATAGGAGCGGGGGGTTTGCTTTCTTTGTCTTTGCCATTCTTATTTGATGTAGATGCAGCAGTGGGATTGATTCCTTTTTCCACAACATCCCATTGCAAGGGATCTCTGGATCTTAGGAATGCTTTCATTTTGTTCTTCCACATGTTGTATTCCTTTCCATCAAAATACGGTGGCCTTGTGTTGCTTTGTCCCTCCATAAGTCCTGGTGCCAAGATACTAGCCATAAAAGATCTTTAGCTCAAAAGTAAAAAAACTTTTATAAACCGAGCACTTGGCTCTGATACCAATTGAGAGGACTAGTAACAACACCTAGAGGGGGGTGAATAGGTGTTTAAACAAAACCTTGGCAAATATATGCGGAATAAAATAAGTTGTGAGCAAAGTCTGAAGAACAGCAGACTTTGAGCGAGATCAGACTTCAACACAATAAAGAGTTTAGAGAAGAGAATAAGAACACAATGTTTATAGTGGTTCGGCTTAATCCAAGCCTACGTCTACTCTCCCACGCTAACAGCCTTCTTGGCTGGATTCCACTATGCAATCAACAAGATATTACAACTTTGAGTGCAAACACTTAGTAATAGATCACACTATCTCACTAAGTCACTCTTTTGGTATTTCTCTCAAGATCACAAACGTTTAAGCTCACGAGAGACAAGTGTATGATAGAAGATCGCTCAGACTTTGGAATTATAAATTCTACACTCTATCTCTTACTTGCTCATCGGTCCTTCATCTCCTTAAATACACCTCCACTTCCAAACTAGCCGTTGGACAGCATCTTGAGGATTGTCTTCCAATATACCCATTGGACAGCTCTGTATCAAGAAGATTTGGTAGCCGTTGAGTGACAAAAGGTAGAATCCCAAATTGATTCCGATCGCCCATACAAACGAAATCTTGGTTTCCATAAGTAAAGCTTCTTCGTATAGAAAGTTCTTGTCTTCAAGATCTAATTGTCAATCAATTAGTTGAGTCAATCAAATCAATCTTGATGTGGAATCCAAACCAGATCACTAGCCATTATATCTTCGGGCTTGAGTTACGTTCTGTCATATCTGGATGTAAAGTCTGAGAGCAATAGACTTTACAATCTGAGTCTGACTGCGATAGACTTTGCAATCTGGGTCTGAACAGATTTAGCTTTAAGGTCTGAACACAGTCTGTTATGTTCAGCTTCAGCATAAGATAGAGTCTCGTCTACGGTTCTTCATTCACGTTCGATCTGGAATTTATCGAGTGTGCAGACTTCGATGTAAAAGACTTTGACACTAAAGTCTGGCAGTCTTCAGACTTTGACACAGAAAACTGGAAATCTTCAAAATATACTTTGGACATGTGTTACGTTTTGTCTTCTGGCCGTCTTCAGACTTTGACAATATCCTTTACATGTTCAATAATCTGCATGGTATATTACTTAACCATTAAACATGTTAGCAGCCTTTGATTTATTTTGTCATCTTCAAAACATCATAAGGGATTTCCCTAACACAATATATATAAAGGACCCTAATAGATAAGATACATAACTTTAAGATCCTAAATATTTGCTGACTTTAGAAGATAAGATACAAAAGGTAATAGAATAACAAATATTCCCTAAATATTTGTTGAATATTTTCTTCTCTTAACAGGGTGTAGTTGGGGCTTGGATAACACTGATGAGTATTTGAGTGACTCGAATATATAATCTCTGTCGTATCGTCTGATTTATAGTGAAATTCGTTGCTACTCATTCTGTAGATGTAAGTCACTACAACTGAACCATGTAAATCTAGAGTTCATTTTTTTTTTTTTTTGTTCAATCTAATTTATTGATCGATCGCTTGCTTTCCGCGACACAACTCACATTGGGGAGTCTAGGAAACTGAGACAAAACAAGACTTTGAGCTTGTCCGTTTATAGTGAAGCTCCTTCCAAGGATGTAATGATAAGTCACTAACGAGCTGGTTGAGGACGAGAACCCACGTACATCGTCTCCTTGATGATCGGCGAGAGATCAACGGACAGAGATAAAAGGGGAATCTTCAGTTTCTCAACATTGCTAGGAGCTATTTTGATCTTGATTTGCTTTTGCGCCTCCGAAATCAACCAGAACTTTCGTCGTTGCACCAATCATCAGGCTCTAGTTTGTGAAGACCCCACCGGGACATCTAGTATATCCTGCAGGGGCAGATTTTACGGAGGTTGGCCGGCCCATGGTTTCGGATTATGTCAAATAATACTGTGACAATGTGGTTCGTGGCGTTACCAATGTTGGTTTCGTTGAAGAGGCCAAAATAATTACTAGGAAGAGCTCCAGGAAATACTCTATCAGGAGCTAATATATAAAGCGAACCTATAACACACAGAGGTGGACAGTCGTAAATCACATTGAAGATGAAAGTTGCGGAAAAAGAATAGACAGATCCACTGGATGTGTTCTTGACCTTAAATTGGGTCAGCGTAGAAGGCATGACTGTGCTTCTTTTGGTTGCATCGGTTACTTTTAGGAGGCCATTGCCAATGAATGCGGCTAAACAGAGAGGCTAAGATTGGTCGACTGGAAACGTGAAACTGCTGGTATCGTGAGCTAGTATAAAGTTTGCTGGGGGAGAAAATGCCGGATCAATCACGGAGAACAGGTCCAGAAGCTGGATAAATTCGCTGAATACACTACTCAGAAGATATTGTTTGACTCTCCCATTATCAAATTGAATCTAATGCAATTTCAGCTATCAGTACCTTGACTTGTGTCGCTATATTTCCTATGAATAAAAAATTCACGTGTCAATGGTGCATGTATATTAGGGACTCGACTGTTAAATCATGCAAGGATTGAAATAAACTAGTAATAATTCTTATAAAAGGTGGACTTGCTCTTATACTCTGGAGGCTGACCAAAAGGTTAAACCAAAGAAGGAGGCAATTTAAGATAATGCATCCATTCCCAAGAACATGTAAGAATATACTGCAGAAATTGGTTCGATCCATAGAATCTTAAATTACAGTTTACATATACTTACAGAGTCACAAACTACGAATACTTGATGCACAAGAACATTAGTTTAACTTTTACTTCGATTTATGAAATGTGCTTTCACTTTGATATACCTAGCTTAAGACTCATCTTCCACCAGAGAGGACAGAGTTTGCAACAGAAGATGTCTTAGAAAACACCTTGTCTGTGGAAGACGGACAAGACGACCTAGACGTACTAAAACCTTCATGATATGCAAATTGCAATATACTTTTTGAAATACCAAGAGATGATGACTCCTCTAATGTGAGGTCCCCGTCCAAGTACTGCACCACTTGACGCATGCTTGGTCTCGCGGTTGGCTGAGACTTGGAGCACAACAATCCTAGTTGCAGCACTAGCTCCACCTCCTTCGCCACAAAGTCCGTCCCTAAGTTCGGGTCTCTTGCCTCCAGAATGTCACCTTTATCCCAGCAAGAAAACACCCAGTCCACCAATATCAGGGGCTCCTCCTCCCGAGTCTCAATCGGCCTTCTTCCACAGGCAACTTCAAGCAAAAATGCCCCGAACGCGAAAACATCTGTGCTTGTAGTGGCCCTGGCAGTTCGAGCATTCTCCGGGGCTAGATATCCAAAAGTTCCCACCAAATGTGTGGTTCGAGGATCTGTACCGTGATCATATAGTCTTGCAAGCCCAAAATCTCCTAACCTTCCATTTAGTTCTGAATCAAGCAAGATGTTGCTAGCTTTGATATCCCTGTGAATCACTACTTGTTCCCATCCTTCATGGAGATAAGAGAGGCCATATGCAACACCTTTGATCACTCCAAATCTTTGACTCCAACTGAGGGTCACCCTTGGTTGGTTATAGAGGTATTTGTCTAGGCTTCCATTTGGCATGTAGTCATAAACCAACAGCAGTTCACCCTTTCGACGGCAATATCCGAGAAGCGTCACAATGTTCCGATGACGAAGCCGGCCAAGAGTAATAATCTCGGCAATGAACTGTCTCATCCCTTGCCTCGATTCATGAGAAACCCTCTTCACTGCAATCTCAGTTTTTGAGGTGGATAATACCCCTTTATAAACCCTACCAAAACCACCAGCTCCTAGTAGCTCCTGATCTCTGAACCCCTTTGTGGCAACATAGAGATCTTTGTACTTGAACCGATGCGGACTATAGTCACGCTCCCAATCTTCGAGAACCTCTGTGAATTTTCTTCTTTTTCTAATTGCATAAGCCATCGCAAAGACTACCATTGACAGAAAGAACAAGCATATGAAAGGCAGTCCAGTAGTGAGAAGAATGGATTTCTGCTTCTTTTTCATATCGGGTAATCTAGGAAGTTGAGACAAATCAAGCCTATGAGCTTGTCCATTTACCTTAAAGCTCCATCCGAGGATATAATGAGTAGTTAAGAACAAACCGGCTGAGGAAGAGAACCCAACGTACATGTTCTCCTTGAAGATCGGCGAGAGATTGAAGGACAGAGACAAAAGGGGAGTGTTTGGTTTGTCGACATTGACTGGAGCTAATGTGACCCTGATTTGTTTCTGCACACCATCATAATCCACCCAAACTTGCATTGCTTTACCACTAATCAGACTCAAGTTTCTGAAGCCTGGAATGTTGTTTTCAGTGTATCCAGCAGGGGAAGAATTTAGAGAAAGCAGCCCATTGACATCGATTCCGACATGGTTGTCATTGATATCGTGGACTTCGGGGTTTTGAACAGTGTCAAATTCCACCGCGAAAATGTGGTTCATGGCATTGCCATCGTTTGTTTCGTTGAAGAGACCAAAGAAATGATCAGGCCGATTTCCAATAAATTCTCTACGAGGAGCTACAACAAAGGTGAAACCGGGACTGCCCACAGTCGGATATTCAGGAATTATAGCGAAGACGAATGTGGTGGAGAATGAGGGGACAGCGCCATCGGGTGAGTTCTTGAACGTGATAGGGTCAGGGTAGAAGGCATGACTGACCTTCTGTTTGGTCAAGTTGGTTAACCTCAGGAGGCCATTGCCAGTGAGTGCAGCTAAACCATCGAGGCTCAGTGTCGCAGACCGGAAACCATTGTACGTGAAATCGCCAGTTTCTTGAGTCGGTGCTGTGTTTGCCAGGAGAGAAACCGCCAGAACAATCACAAATAACATGGCTAGAGGCTGAAGAAATTAGCTGAATACTCTGATGAGATAATTCGAAGTCATAATAATGATCCAACTGATTTACACAGCATTGACTCGAATGTCGTGCAATTTCAATTGTTAGTGTCCCATCCTGCGCATCCCCAACAAACCTTCAACTGATTGGTCCAAGCCTTATGATTCCACTATCGTGTGATTAACTGATTGCTCCGAGTCTTATCACCAACTTAAGGTTCTGTAATTTGCCCGTCTTTGTACGCCATTTACGACATTTGATTCAATGGCCGAAGTAGACCGATATGTCCGTCAACGTGAGTTGATGATGTTTTGTCGTCTTCGGCATCCGATGCGAAACTATGGCCGAGGAAGCGTCACAACTAGGCAAGGATGGAGGGAAGGACAATGCCCCCACAAATTGCAGCAGTGTGTTTAATATCACTTATAACTCTTCCATGGTACTGAGAATGTTAGTACAAGTAGGAAAGCTTAATAATTCTATCTCAGAGAACCAAATTCGGTGTTTTAAGTTACACATGTGAAAGATCTCATATCGGGGATTCAGTGTGCTCTAAAAGAAATTATGTAACCTAATTGATGCATAACTCATTATAGCTTTTGAGTAAATGTAAATCCAACTTGATAGCTTTGCCAGGACGGAAACCGCCAGAGAAATCACGAATAACATGGCTAGAGGCTGAAGAAATTAGCTGCATACACTACTCTGATGAGATCATTCGAAGTTCTAATAATGATGCAACCGATTTGCACAGCATTGAATTGAATACTGTTGCAATTTCAATTGTCAGTGTCCCAACTTGTGCACCCCCAACAAACCAACAAACCCTCAACTGATTGGTCCGAGTCTTATCATTCCCCTGTCGTGTGATTAACTAATTGCTTCAAGTCTTACCAGCAACGTATGGTTCTGTAATTTGCCCGTTTCTGTACGCCATTTGCGCCATTTCAGCGAATGGCTGAAGTAGACCAAGACGTCCGTTGACGTGAATTGATGATGTTTCGCCGTCTTCGGTAGGTCATGGACGAGACAATTACCGATGGCATCCGATGCGAAACTGTGGCCAAGGAAGCATCACAACAGACGAGGATGGAGGGAAGGACAATGCCCCCACAAATTTCAGCCGAGTGTTCAACATCATGTATGACTCTCCCATGGTACCAAGAATATTAGGATTTGCATGGCAACATTCCAGTGTTTCTATTCTTTTGTTCTTTTCTTCCTCTAAACAGAAAAAGAATATTCAGTTAACTTTTTATTCTCTGAAATAAAAAAGTGGCCAGGGAATAGATCTTGAACAGAAATAAGAAGTAGAAAAAAATAACTTCTTGTTCTCAAGAATAATTTATAGAAATAAATTATTTCTTTTTTTCTTTTCTTTTCTTTTTTTTTTTTTTCTTTTCTTCTTCTTCCTCTTTTAATCACTCAATGGAGACTCGTTGCCCACTACCATTGCTGCCAATTGCTGCCACCGATTGTCACCGCTAGTCACTGCCACCTATCACCACAACCGGTCGCCATCCACCAATCACCGCCCAGTGACCAACTAGAGGAGAAAGAAGAAGAAAGGAAAAAAAAAAAGGAAAAATCTCAAAAAATTACTAAAAAATTTAAAGAAATTCTACATCACAGAAAAATTTGTAGGTCGTACTAAACTCATTCTTGTTCTTTTTCTATTATGGAAATAAAAAAAATTGGGTAGTTATTAAACATGTCGTTTTACTCATAAATGGTTCTAGAGAATAGAAATAGAAAATAACTATTTCTAAAATGAAATTATTCCTGAGAAGAGAAATGTTATCAAACGCACCCTTAGTACATGGAGGAGGAAAGCCTAATAATTCTATCTTAGAGAACGAATTCAATGTGTCAAGTTGCACGTGTGAAAGATCCCATATTAGAGATTTGGTGTGCTATAAAATTGACTCATAATTCATTGTAATGAAATCCAAATTGATATATTAATATAGAATGAGGGAAAATTCCAAAATGGGACTCGAAAAGCCATATTTTTCTCAAATAAAGGCCCGAAGTGAACATTGTTTCAAATAGGGACCCGAAGTGCCATCACTTTCTCAAATAAAGGTCTGAAATGGATGGTGTTTCAAATGAGGACCTAAAGTGGTTATGTTTGTTTCAAATAAGGACCTGACTTTTCGGCAATCAAGGGTATTTTTGTCTTTTGCTATTTTCTACCTTTTTTCTTTCCTCTCTTTTTTTGTTTTTTTGGTTCTTCTTCTTCCTCTTCGCCAATGGCTAGCCAACCACTGGCGATGCCCACATAGGGTTGGGCAAGGGTCGCCCTCGCCGGCGAGGGTTGCCCACATCGGTCCTTACTAGTAGCTATCGAGGGTCGACCTCGTAGATGGCCCTGGGTGAGGGTCGCCACGCCCAAGTGATGCCATCCCTCGCTTGTGGCTAAAGTGGATGGCCCTCACCGACGAAGGCGACCCTTGCCTAGCCCTTTGTGGGCATCGCCGATGGCCGGCAGCCATCAACAAAGAGGAAGAAGAAGAACCGGAAAAAGAAACAGGAAAAAAATGGGAAAATGCCAAATGACGAAAATGCCCTTGATCTGTCGAAAAATTTAGCTGGTCGGCAACCGGCGAGGTTTGGTCCTTATTTTGAAACAACCAATTCCACTTCAGGCCCTTCTTTGAAGCAACCAAAGCCACTTTAGGTCCTTATTTGAAACAAAGTCCACTTTGGGCCCTTATTTGAGAAAATAAGGGTACTTTGGGTCCTTTTTTGAAATTTTCCCATAGAATGATACTTAGATTGAGGAAGAATGCATCTAACAAGTTCATGCATGTATACATATCGGTTGCATTAGAGATCTTTCATATTGGAAATTTGAGTGTGATGTGAGCAATTAATATTATTCATGTTGACCTATAATTCATTGATTTAGTCATTAAAGTAAAGTTAGATCTAGTTGCCTCCGAACACAGAGATAAGTTGAAATTTGCCTTGGTCTTTTCTAATTTTTAACACCAATTGAATATGCGCAATTACTAAGCAAAACCTCTATGGAATGTATTATCCTCATGTTTGTGTACTTAAAGGTGACAAGCGGGGAAACGACTTTTTATTTGCCGTGCGCCAGGAATTGATGATATGTTTATGTCGAAACATATTATGTTGCTTCGATGGTCTCGTATGCCTAGGGTGGCATGAATAGTTTGTATTAATCCCAAGTCCTAAATTTGAGCCCAAACGTCGAGGAGCTTATGGCCGAAACCAAGCTATGATAATATAACTGACCCACAAGGGCCATTGATGGAATGACTAATTACTAGGAGTTCACCGATCATGAGTTTCCAAGTGAGCAGAATTCAAGTAAAGTACGAGACATTTAACGAAGATCAATTAACTTGAAGTATGTGCCAAAGTTAAATATTGAGTTAAGGTAGATCCTCAACCAAGGATAACCGTCACTAGGGAATCTAGAGCAGGTCTAAATCACATCTTGAGTAGTGTGCTGGTCAAGACAGTTAGAGATCCACGTGGATGAAGATCAGAAGTATAAAGGAACGGTCCATTTAATAACATAAGAAGATCAATGATAGATGATGATGAAATCATAGCAACATATCAGAAAATATAACAATAAACAACAGAGTAGTCATCTTTGAAGATGGAACCTTTTCACGCTGAAGATTTGAAGATGGATGGAACCTTTTCACGCTGAAGATTTGAAGATGAAAAAGTCATACATAGCAGATCGAATTAAACTGATTCTACCTAAGTATGAATTTGAATTTTGAATTAAACTAGATTTTTCATTCCAATATGCATCTTTTTCCTTTTATAAAAGTATCCTATTTTTATTTTTATTTTAATCTTCTCATGCACTCTAGTCATCTCCATTAAAACCCGATGTTTAGTTCCAGTTAGCGAGGTGTGTCAAATTATACTGTGACAATGTGGTTCGTGGCGAAGCTATTGTTGGTTTTGTTGGAGAGGCCAACGTAATAACGAGGCAGAGCTCTAGGAAATTCTCTACAAGGAGCTAACCCGAAAGTGAACCCGTAGCCAGCCAGAGGTGGACACTCGTAAATCATAATGAAGACGAACTCCTTGGAGAAAGAGTAGACAGATCCACTGAATGAGTTCTTGAACTCGATGGGGTCAGGGTAGAAGACATGACTCTGCTTCTGGTTGGTTGTGCGGTTAACTCTAGGAGGCCATTGCCTGTGATGCAGCTAAATCATCTAGGCTAGGATTCACCGATTGGAAACCGTTGTACGTGAAACTGCTGGTATCGCAAGCGAGTGCAAAGTTTGCCAGGGATGAAACTGCCAGGACAATCACGAAGAATATGTCCAGAAACTGGAGAATTTCGCTGAATACAGTACTCAGAAGATATCCTTTGAATCTCCTAGGATCAACCTGAATCTAATGCAATTTCAATTATCAGCGCCCTGACTTGGGTCACTATATATGCACCATTGACTCGATGAATTTTTTTATCATATGGACCTGCCGTTAAATCGTGCAAGGATTCAAACAAACAAATAATAATTCCTTGTAAAAAGGTGGATTTGCTCTTTATAATGGAAACCAAAAGAGAAGGCAATTATGCTAATGCAGACATTCCCAAGAACAAGTTAATATACTGCAGAAATTGGTCAGATCCATAGAATCTCAAAATTACAGTTCACATATACTCGCAGAGTCGCAAACTATGAATACTTGATGTATAAGAACACTAGCTTGATAATTACTTTGGATCTATGAAATGTGCTTTCAATTTAATATACCAGACTCATCTTCCACCGAAGAGGAGAGAATCTGCGACAGAAGATGTCTGTGAAAATGCCTTTTCTGCAGAAGATGACATGCCAGACATACTAAAACCTTCAATGTCAATCCACTTTTTAAATTACCAAGAGATGATAACTCATGCATTGCAACATCCCCTTCTTGGTACTACATTACTTGACGCATTCTGTTAGAGAAAACTCATTTACTGTTTTGAAGTTGACAAAATATTTCCAAAATATTTCCAAAAATCTAGTCTGAAGACTTGCAAACTCAAATGTTATAATTCAAAAAACTCTAGACTCTTTTGTCAAAGTTGAAGACCACCAGGCTTTAAACTTAAAAGTCTGATCTCACTGACAGTTTCCAGACCGAAGAATGAAGACTTATCCAGATGCGAGATTATCTTCAAGGATTTGATTTGTACGGCTTTTGGAAGACCTTATGGTTGGATATAGCATCTAGTTGATTGATAATTCTTATTGGAATTTACTCCGATATGAAGATCTTTTGAAAGGCGAGCAAACTTGGAAGGTTTCACTTATGGAAACCAAAGATCCTAATTGTATGGGTGAACATGATTGACGGGCTTTCATCACAATCATCTAATGACTCGAGATCTCCTTGATTGATTTTGTCCAACAGGTAGATTGGAAGAATTCCTTTGGTAAGTGCCAACGGTTGTGAAGGCATGAAAGAGTATTTAAGGCGGACTCTCCAGTTGTTTGAATATAGTGTGTGAAAGAAGAATTCCAAAGTCTGAAATTTTCCAGTTACTTTCTATTTCATTCATTAAGCTCAAAGTTGTATACAAAAGAGAGAAATTCTTAGTGAGACTTTGTGAGAGACTGGTAGAGACTCTTCACTGTGAAGGTTGAAGATCACAAGCTGTAAAATCTCTTTTGATTCATAGTAGAATCCAGCCAGTGGGCTGTCAGCGTGGGAGAGTGGATGTAGGCTTGATCTAAGCCGAACCACTATAAACCCTGTGTTCTAATTTTCTTCTCTTAAACTTCTTACTTTTATTCGTAGATTCATATAATTTTTTAAAGCTGATTACATTCTTAGTCTATCATTTTCTAAAGGCAAATTACTTTTGCTAAGTCTTGTGAAATTTTTATTTACACCTATTCACCCTCCTCTAGGTAGTTGCACTAGCCCTTTCAATTGGTATCAGAGGTTGTGTGCTTATTTATTGAAGTGTTTTTACTTCTTAAGCTAAAGATTTATGGCTAGTATTTTGGCTTCAAGTTTGGTTGAAGGCCAAAGCAACACCAGACCTCCTTACTTTTATGGGAATGAATATAATGTTTGGAAAAACAAGATGAAGGCATTCCTGAGATCGAAAGATCCCCTGGAATGGGATGTGATAGAAAAATGGATTATTTCCAAAGCTACATCAACCTCAGAAAGAGGAAAGGATGTTGCAGATGCTGGCGAAATGACACAAGCAGAAATAACCAAGAGACAAGCTCTTGATGCTAAAGCCATCTACTCTTTATACTGTGCTTTATCTCCTACTAAATATAACAGAATTTCATCTTGTGAAACAGCAAAAGAAGTTTGGGATAGGTTGCATGTTACCTATGAAGGAACTGATCGAGTTAAAGAAACAAAAATCAATAAACTACTCAGACAGTATGAAGCCTTCAAGATGAAGCCAGGAGAATCCATCACTAACATGTTCAGTCATTTCACGGAGATTGTAAATGGTTTAGCATATCAAGAACCACCAATCTCAGGAGCAATGAAGGTCAATAAATTGTTGCGTGGACTCTCCAAAGACTGGAATCATAGAAAGACGTCAATAAGAGAAACCCAGAGGATCATGCCTCTTACAGTAGACGAATTAGTTGGCACACTTCAATCATATGAAGTTGAGCAAATTAATGAGGAAGAAGATCCCAAAGGTAAGAAGTCAATTGCCTTAAAATCTAACAATGATTATGATATTATAGATTCAGAAGCTGACTTGGACGATGAAGAGCTAGCACTTATGATAAAGAAGTTCAGGAAGTTGAACAGGAAAGGAAGAAGGTTTAACTGGAAGAAGCAGAGCACTTAAAGATTTTAGAAGAAATCAAATGAGGACAATGAAACCAACAAAGATGTGATTTTTTTTTTTAATGCAAGAAAAATGGGCACATCAAACCCAACTGCCTTCTGTTGAATAAAAAGAAAGGAAAAACAAAGAAATTCAAAAAGGCTCTCAAAGCAGAGACATGGAGTGATACAGAATGCAAAGAAAGTGATAAAGAATATGCCAACATATGTTTAATGGCAAATTCAGAATCATACTCAGACTTTGAAACAGATTCAAACTCAGACTTAGATAAAGAAATCGAGGTTAGTAATTTAAAGATTCTTGCTAAAGTCTCAAAGTATATAGATGAACTCTGTCTCAATCTCAAAACATCTCTTAAAAGGATTTCCGAGCTAAAAAGAGAGAATTTTAAATTGAAGCAACGTGAAATTTCTTGGAAAGAAAAGTTTGAAAATCTAGACAAAAATTTTGTTGATTTGAAAGAAAATGCAGATTCTTTTTCAAAGGAAAATATTTTTTTGAAAGAGGACATTTCAAATATCACAAAAAGGTTTTTAAAAGGATCTGAAAAGTTGGAAAAGACTCTTTCAATACAAAGACCATATTTCAACAAATATGGTTTGGGAATGACACCAAAAACCATTCCTTTAATTGATTTTCCAAAAGTGAAGGAAAGAATCAAACAAAGACCTACAAAAACATTTTACAAAATTCATTTTCAAAAAGCTTTTGTAAAACCTGTTGGCCGAAGTGCTGTTACGCCTTGATCCTCGAACGCGCACCCACCCCTCACCTAGTCGATTAATAGCGACATCCCAGGACGCATCGCCGACCTTTTCTTGTTGAAATGCATGCGGAAGTAGATATAAAATCCCTAGACAATAAAATAATGGGATAGAAAAATATGGCAATATTTTTCACAACTGAAAAACCACAACCACACTTTTATACAAAGCAAACCTCATAGTATATAATATAATACTACTAACAAAAGTCGGATCTATCACATATAGTTTCACAACTTAGGTTTGCAAAACAGGATGGGGGTCTCAGTCCTCATCTAGGTCATACTCTAGATCTTCCTCGGAGTTCTCCTCCGGTTCCTCTTCAGGCTCTTCTTCAGGGTCCTCTTTGGGGTCCTCCTCTTCAGGTTCCTCCTCAAGTTGTGACAGCCCAAGCGATGGTGTGCGGGGAGGAGGGATGGCGGTGCGTTCGTGCCTCCATCCCCGGATGTGTGCAAGGAAAGGGAAGGGGTCCCTCCCTAGTCCCACATCACCTAGGGAGGGAGTCCTAGGCTTGTTTATAAAGGCTTGGGTCCCTCTAATCTGTGTAACGCGTTTCACGTACGCTTCCGTTGCGTTGAAAACAAAGCCGTGAGGGAGGATGAGCTGGTGGGCCGTGCCTCCAAAGCGGACAATATTATGGCTTGGGAGAGATGAGCCACTACCCCTACATAATGCGTTTTAGAACTCAATGTTCAAAGCGGACAATATTACATAGTGGGGCCCGAGTTGTTACAAATGGTATTAGAGCCGACTCTTGACCGCGTGTGAGGCCACAACAAGGACGTTGTGCTTCTAAGGGGTGGAGAGTGTGACAGCCCAAGCGACGGTGCGCGGGGAGGAGGGATGGCGATGCGTTTGCGCCTCGATCCCCAGACGTGCGCAAAGAAGAAGGGGAAGGGGTCCCTCTCTAGTCCCACATCACTTAGGGGGGAATCCTGAGCTTGTTTATAAAGGCTTGGGTCCATCTAATATGTGTAACGCGTTTCACGTACGCTTCCGCTACGCTGAAAACAAAGCCGTGAGCTAGGACAGGCCGATGGGCCGTGCCTCAAAAGTGGACAATATTATGGCTTGGGAGAGATGAGCCTCTGCCCCTATATAACGCATTTTAAAACCATGAGGACTCGGTGTCCAAAGCGGACAATATTACATAGTGGGGCCTGGGTCGTTACACAGGTTCCTTCTCCTCTTCCTTGACTACTCCTTCTTCGATACTCCAGCTAGAATTCACGTTAGAGCATACCGGAGATTCAGGAATGTCGAGCTTGGGATCCTTTACATCCACTACCGATCCATCCTTAGGATCTGCTGTCCCCTTCCCGAACGTTTTTTCTAAAACAAACAGAGGTATATCACCTTCCGGTATGGGACCCTCTCTTCACCCATCATGGTACTCACGATACCATGCCTGCTACTTATGGGGCACCTTATCGGCTTCGTTCACATCAACCTAGATGGTAGATTCCACAAGTACATATTCCAAACCTTTCGGGTGAGGGTGAATCGGAAAGTGATATCCTATCTCGGTGATCTCTTCGGGTATACCAAAATGCATGGGAGGATGAGGAGGTCGAGGTGCTGCCATCTAAGGGCCTGAAAAGTTATCCCACAACAGGGTGAGACAACGTTTCAGTGAGTTCTACCCCCTAAGACTCGATTAGAAGGCCAATACGCCATAAGAGCTGCCTATGTACAACATGGGTTAGAGGACTTACCTTGGCCTCAGATTCCCCCTACAATTCAACACAGTTCGAATAGGCACCCAATCAATCAATTCACCACCATAGATCAAATCATTGATCAATCGACCTAGTCGATTACATGTCATCACGACCCCTTTCTTGGTCGACTCATCTTATACTATCTATTAAGTCCACTCATATCTGGATTGCTCTCTGCTAAGCTAAAAAATAGATAGTATAGCTCGTTTTTGAGATGCTTAGGTATACTGCTCTCTATCTAAGCTGCCATATCGCCCTTAGGCAGATATAATATACCGACATTGCTCAATCTAAGATGATAAGGTATATTGCTCTTTGCTAAGCTGCCATATCGCTCGTTGACTGATATAGTATACCGGTATACTACTCTCTACTAAGCTGACATATTGCCCGTAGATTGATATAGTATACCATCTCAATCATCCAACATTTCCATCAGTTTTATCAAACCTGATAAAATATCGTGTGTGGGTACACGGTCAGCCTTAACCAAAATATTATAATTTCATTTCCACAAATCCCATCATTTTCTATAGTCCACCAAAATATTTTTGACACTGTCAACTGATGCCCGGTTATTTTTCAATTAATTACCAAAATTAATTAATGTAGGAAATAAATCCTAAAATCACAAATAAATTGATTCAGCATAAATTAGCACTCAAATTAATAAACAGACTGCACCACGATAATCAGCATAAAATTCCGATCACCGGCTATCCCGATCTAATTTTCGAAAAATAAATAAATATGAAAATTATTAAATAAATGCCAATAAATCCAACTTAGGCCCATTATGTCTAATTTGACGCCGAAACGGACACAAAAAATTTGAGGTTCGTTCGATAAATACTAGAGCCTATTTACTTATTAATTGCACTAACCATTTGCCTAACATGCATCGATAATTCCTTAAATTAACTAATCTACTCTAAGCTATCCACCTAAACATGCTTAATTAAATCTAATCAATCCCTAATCATCATTAACCTACTTAGCAAGGATTAGTGAGTTAAACTCACTTATTTGACGAATGGTTCGATTCAAACCGACGAGAACGTCGCGAGGCTCGACTTTCCTCAAGGCGGGCCTAGCAATCGAGGCTCAAGACCACCTCAAAATGGGCTAAACCTAACATGGAATAGAAAGAAACAAGGTTGGTTAAGGCGAAGCAAGACCGGTGGAGACGGCTAGGGTGTTCGGTGGCTAACGGCAAGGACTCCGGCAACCTTGGTTGGCTCCGACGGTGGCTGGCACGGTTGGACAACGACCCCGGACGCACAGATAAAGGCGAATGACGGGCTGGGACGGCATGAGGGAGGCGGAGTCGAGCGGTGAGGCGGCGAGCACGTGTGGCGGTTGCGGCGGTCACGGCGGCGTGGAGGGGCAGCTGTCCGGCACGGCTGAGGGACTTCGGCTGCTTCTCTTGGCCTGCTTGTGACGTCCCAGGGCGTCATGTACTAAGTGCAAGCGGAAAATTTAATTATAATTATTATTATCTTTCTTAAACTTAAAAACCTCCTTCAGTGGTATCTATAGTATTTACCATTGAAGGTTAGCATGTATAACATGGATTATTTGAAATCTATAGTTTGTACTATGGGGTTATCCTACAATTACTCTACCGATGATTAACATAATCCATAGAGATAAGATCACAAGAAGCTTCATTTCTTTAACATCATAGGGCCTACAAAATTTTATTGACCTGGACTCCTTTCATGTTCCTCACCTTTATATACAACATATTTATAGCAAAGGTAAGGCGCAACATAAACCAGGGATAAGAGGGTATGGGTATCTACTTCATAAGTTCCCACACAAGCCCACGTGCAAAAAGAAAAGAAAGTTAGACAGCTTCTTCGTGATCAAAGGTGTCTAGGCGCCATCCGTCCCAGCTCCTGCACCATCGTTTCCAAAAGGTATAGGGCCAAACATCGCCCCATCATGCTTGATAAACCAAGCAACGAACCTCATGGGAATCATCTCAGCTCTACCATCATCCATCCATAACGTGGCCTCATACTTGGAGAAGGTCAGCTCGACATCATCATCATACACATCGGTAAAAGTAACCTCAATGCTTGTTATCACACCATAACGAGCTGCAAGCGGCACACCCATACTATCAATCTGAAAAATGTAAGGTATGAGCAAAACTATGCCCAGTAAAGAATAATAAAACTCTAACTTAAATAATCCACAACCATCAATATTACCAGGGAATCATAATCCAAACAATTCAGAACATAATAATATAATTGCCACAAGCATAGTCAATTAGATATTAATACAGCACCTAAATAATCACCTTGTATGCATCTATCACCATACTTACCATTTCAAAAATTAATTTCATATCATGATGCAATGCAACAATAATGCATGAATTCACTCGCCAAATAGAATTATATTTAGTGTGCATATGATCCACCCTCGAATCAGTCATAACCGGAACTCTGCCGGCCTGATTGAGTCACTTCCAGAAAGTACGTTATCCGGACTTCCACAATATTTCTATTATGGGCATCTCACTCCGAGGCATCCTGGTATCTCACAACCGAGGTCCTCCCAAGACCACTCAGCAAGGGACATCTCACTCCGAGGCATCTCAGTATCACACACTGCTGAGGCATCCTTGATCACACACAAGGGCATCTCACTCCGAGGCATCCCGGTATCTCATAACCGAGGCATCCAAGACCACTCAGCAAGGGCATCCCAAACTTCCGGGGGCATCACCGGTATCTCTGTACCGATGGGTCCTTTCACTCTTTTAAGCACACATTTCACACTATCACACCTTTGATTAATGCCTTTATCGTATGCAAAAGAAAAGACTCCAAAGTATCTATCTAGGTATCTAATTCTCATGATCCTAGCACACGTGCGTGTCCAAATTATAAGATAAAATCCATTACGACATGTCCCATACCATGCCGAACAAATATTCATCCCATAATCAAGCACTATGCACCGCACACATTGCACTCGCATGGTACTATATGCACTTATTTTTCTAATGATGTAAGTGGCCTAAGACTATGTCTACCGTGAGCTTATTAGACTTTTTATATACATGTAAATACCTCATGAGTCGATTATATACCACAGTATATATATATATATATATATATATATATATATATATATATAAGTTCTCGGATTAGGACACATTATTAGTTCAATGCACAGTTTCTGTTTCGGTAATAGAAAATATATCAATTCTTGTCAAAATATTACCAAATTTTAGTATGTTATACTAGAGACATAGATTGACAACTTCCGTGAAGAAACTTAATTTCGAATCTTGCTGTATTAAGAAAAACAATTACTGTAATCTTTATTATTACCCTATACTGACGTCCAGCTTTTACATTCACTAAGAAAATTGTTTTACTAATCAATTCTTGTTCATTTAATCTCAAATTTTGACACGTTATTCCTTAAGATATGTTCTACAATTTTCATTAAGAACTCAAAGTCCAATTCTAACTAGGTAAATACAGAAAATTCACATAATCAGTGAAGGTCATACCATTTATCACAAAAACAGTTTACTGACTTTGCTATGTTCACTTCCATTTCTATGTTTTTATATATTTATATGATCATAACTACGTATATAACTCAATCCTATATATGTTCCATCGTACAGAATAATTACTTTCCTATTTCCAATAATCATACGTAAGAAAATAAATACAAACGTAAAGATCTCATACCCGTTTTTATGTAGAACCGATCGTATACACGATTTCCTTTTTACTTTCATTCGACAAATCTATTTAACTTTTCACAAACTCCTTTGACAATACTCTAACACCTAATCACAGCATCTTAAAATCACTTCGGCATGTCTATCTTCACAATCAATCGATTCATAACTTGGCTCGAGGTATTGCCACATCCGCGAGATCACTTATCTCAATTTTCACCAACTCTATTTACTCAAAAACCACCACATCACTTCACCTCATCAAACAGCCAACTTTCATCAAATTTTCGAGACATGCAAAGGTTAAAAACAACATGCAATGACTTCCAACTTCACTCTTAGGTCCATCAAGCTCAAAACAACACAAATCCATCACTTCTCATCAATTTTCTTCACAAGACAGCACACCTACTTTTGGATTTCGCAACATGCAAGGTTCGAATATAACATGCAATGACTTCTACAACTAATCCATCACTTACATAGCTCAAATAATCAATAAGACAACAACTACATCTCATATTCCTCATAGCTTGGTTAGATCCACAAGCTTTCTTGATGAAGTAGTGGATAAACTTCAATTTAGAGTTCTATTCTTCCTTACCTTGTTCGGCTAACAATCTAACACAAAATCACTTCAAAAGCAACACCAAAACTTCACATGCAAGAGGAAAATGGCTGGTTTTTGTTGCTGGTTCTTCCCTGCCCGTCCGAGAGAGAAGAGAGGAAGATGAAGGTGAGTTGGTTCGGTTTTGAGGAGAGAGAGAGAATTTCGAATTTATGAGGGGAAAATAAGCTATAAGCTAGTCCTAGGTTAGTGAAATGATTGGATTTAGTTAATGATTATAATTTCTTGAAGTTGTCATTTCGGTTCTATGGATTTGAGAAGAAAACTGTGGGTGGTGGAGAGAGAGAAAACGGATGGAGAGGAGGGGTGTGTCGCAGCTTCAATTGAGGAGTTTCCTTGCCATTTGCCATTTAATTTATTTGTTAGGTCTTTAATCATGTCATTAGTTATAACATTAGTTGATAATGTTCTGCAATTAATCCCTTTTATTCCCACTTGGTTCAATTACACGAAATTATAACATATACCACATGTCAATTAGTTAATGTTAGTCAAAAAAAGAATCCATCACAAAATACTAAAGTCAGAAATCTATATTAGTATCACAATCACTAATTTAAATTATCTTAATTGTGATCTATAAATCTTAACCAAAAATAAAATCACTTGGGCCTAATTTATCTTTCTCTGGCCCAACGGGCCTAATCTATAACAATCCCGGCCCACTAAACTAAATCTACGATCCTAAGAATCCCGAACCTTGGCCCACTTAAACCAAGTCCAAGCCCACTATCTCTCACTCAAATTCACAAGTCCAATTCGTGTGGCCCACTTATTTTTCAAGCCCATTCGATCCTCACGGTCCATCGGGTTCACTTCTTGGCCCGATTTAAAATAATCCGATCTCTTAATGATTCAATTACATTAATGAAGGTCAATGAAATTTGGGATGTCACACTGCTGGTGTGCAAAATGGAGGGGAATGGAGAAGCAAAGCTGGCCGGTTGCCTTGGTGAGGAAGAGAAGTGGACTAGAGCTCCACCAAGGACCATTTCTTCTCCTCCATGGTCTCCTTGACCATCCACCACCACCAGCTGCTCCTTGGCTCTCCTTCAACCATCAGGGCTCATCCTTGGTCTCTTGAAATGATCCATTTTGGCTAGGCAAGGGTGGAGCTACGAATTTGCAACATTTCTTCATTAATTGGACACTTGATCTTGCTTAAATCAAGCCAATTTGGCCCTAATAAATTCAATTAACGTCTCAATTATCAAATTGATATTTTTCCTCACCAATTGATCCATCTTGCATCCCCATTGCACGATCAAAAAGGGTCCCGACCTTTTTTTGGACAAAAACGACCCTAGGACAACTTTTTCCCAAAAAGTCTCGGGTTGTAGAAAAATCTTCTGAAACTGAGTCGACGTTCTTAGAATTTATTACGACATGAAAAATCTTCAATTTCTGAAATCGGACTCAAATTAGCGGTTAATTTCCATTTGGCGCATTTTTAGTGTGATCTAGGTTACCGGGTAACTTTCAGAAATCTTTTAGTGCAAATGACCCGTAGTCGATTTTCTTCGAGCCACAATGAAGCTACTCGACTCTTTGGTGACTCTCGGTTGTCGTGAAAATCTCGAGGATTCAAATACGGACACAGGATACCAAAATAATAAGAAAATCAGTCTAGTGTCAGCCAACGAGAATTTTCCAATTTAGTGGTGTCACCCACGATTAGCCACACATCTCAGTCAAACCAACTTATCTCTGATTTCAAATCGGTTTTTAACTGTGCCGTAATGGCCTCTAAAGATAAACACGATCGAGAAGCCGATTCCTAGTCGAATTCTTAAGTCTATTGCCTTAAAATTCCTTAATTGTTTCCTCAGATAGTCTAGTTATCTCGAGAGTGATCACCTCTGAGAATAGCCCTATAGGTGTGTCAATGAAATGTCCGATTTATTCAGTAGAAAACATGACTGAAAATCTGAGATGTCACAAGTGCACTCAAATGTTCAAAGTTTAACAGCTCAGAACATTTTGAGAATGAATATCCCAAGGTTTGGAGACCCATTAAGAGGGATTGGGCAAAGACTGTATTTGAAACTAACTCCCTTGGACCTAAGAAAATGTGGGTACCAAAGAAAGCTTGAGCTCTTTTTATGATTGTAGGTCACTATCAAGAAAAAGATCAAATGGTATTTTGATAGTGTCTGTTCAGACACATGACTGGTGATTCAAGTTGTTTTATAAAGCTCGTGTAAATAAATGGTGGAAAAGTTTTTTTTTTTTTTTTTTTTTGTGGAAACAGCAAAAGAAGAATTGTTGGATGTGGAACTGTAAAGATTGGAAGTCTCACAATCAACAATGTCTCTTTGGTGGAAGGATTGAATTATAATCTACTCAGCATAAGTTAACTGTGCGACACTGGATTCAAAATTAAATTCCAAGAAGGCGTTTGCTCGGGAACTAGTAAAGATTTATCTCAATCTTTCACTAGACAAAAACATGGAAATATTTACCTTCTGGATATAAAACCAGAAAGCTCCTAATGTCTAATTTCCATTCAAGATGAAGTAAACATTTGGCATCAAAAGCTTGGTCATGTTAACATGAAGCAGATTGCCAAAATTTCCTGGAAAATGCTTGTTCGTGAACAGCCCAACTTGGCTTATCAAAAGTCTGAATTATGCACGCCATGTGTTTTGAGAAAACAGGTTAGAGGTTTATTTAAACCTATAAATCAAGTTTCTACTAATCGAGTTTTGCAACTTCTGCATATGGACATCTTTGGACCAACTAGAACCAAAAGCATTAGTGAAAAGAGATACTGCCTAGTAATCGTGGATGATTACTCTCGCTTTACTTGTGTATTCTTCTTGCAAGTAAGTCTAAAGCATTCTCTTATTTTTCAAAATTTGCCAAGAAGGTTTAGAATGAAAAATGATATGTTATTTCAAGCATACGAGCAAATTATAAAGGTGAATTTGAAAATCAAAACTTTGCAAATTTTTATTTTCAAATTTTTGTGATGAATCTGGTTTCCAGCATGTTTTTATTTTTTTATTTTTTGATAACCCAGGAAACCCCGTAAGCCGACAGCCGGCGGGAAGAACTTGGGGCTAACGCAAGCTGGCCACCACACTCACGCCAGCAGTTAAGTCACCAAGTAACGCCGCTGGGATTCGAACTCGCTCCCTTTCGTGAGAGGGATTGAGCGCAAGCCAACTACGCCACCGCAGTGGGTGGTTTTTCCAGTATGTTTTCTCTTCTCCATATAGTCCAAAACAAAATGGGGTTGTGAAAAGAAAGAATAGATTTTTGCAGGATATGACAAAAACCCTCTTAATTGAGAGTAATATTTCCTCTCGATTTTGGGCTGAAGCAATTTCTACAGCTTGCTATATCATTAATAGAGTATTCTTGAGGCTTATTCTAAAGAAAACTCCTTATGAAGTATTTAAAGGGAAGAAGTCAAATGTTTCTCATTTTCATGTGTTTGGTTGTAAGTGTTTTGTTTTGAAAAATGCAAATGATCGAATTGGTAAATTTGAAGAAAAATCAAACGAATGAATTTTTCTTGGTTACTCCACCTCAAGCAAAGCCTACAGAGTTTTCAATAGAAAGACTCAGTCTATGGAAGAATTTATGAACGTCAAATTTCAAGACTCTATGCAGAATCAAGTGGACCAGACTCAACTTGAAGAATCTGAACTTGCGCTAGACGTTACAAAGTCTACTTCCCCCGAAGTGGTTCAGACTTTTGAAGAGAAGAGTCTAGTACTTTAGCACTCGTTTCTGAGATTGAACCCAAAAGTATAGAAAAAGCCTTGGATGATGAAAGCTGGATTGAAGTTATGCAACAAGAACTCAGATAGTTCAGCATCAACAATGTTTGGGAACAAATTCCTAAACCTAAAGGTAAATCTATTATTGGAACTAAATGGGTTTTCAGGAATAAGGTGGACGAAAAAGGAAAAGTGGTTAGGAACAAAGCAAGACTCGTGGCCAAAGGATATACGCAAGAAGAAGGTGTCACGACCTCTCTTTTTCCGTCCGGGGAAAAAGAAGAAGGTTTAGGGGTATTTGCCTAAAGAGGCAGACCAACGACCCTAGACTAGGTGCGGGCTCTCCCAAGCTCATACCTCGCGCGACGTTTGATTTTGTTTTTTAGTTCTTAACAACCTATGTATTTCTAGGAGTTGCCACTAGCCTATTGGGGTCGGCTAGAAACCAATCAAGACACGAGAATGTTGTATCAATTCCTATGCAACCAGAGATTTCTAGGAACGGGGACTTGTTTACGTCAATGTTTCTATTAGCACCCTTGCGGTACCACTAACTATGGAAGGTTTTAATCTAAATAGCCACACAATCTTGATTACCAATTATAATCTTTATGAAACCGCTAAGTGTCTATGCAAATTGTTTTGTAGTTTTTTTTTTAATGTCTAACATAATTTAGAAAAGAAATTTACACTCAAATTATTGAAAAGCGGTACGGTAAATAAACATCCAAGAAATTGAAAAGACTTGAAAGTAATGCGGAAAAGAAAGACCCGATACAAGTCGGGCAAATAATAGTACATGGTTATCATGCCTCGGGACAAGACCCCCGTGAGCGAAAATGATAATTTAAATGTGCTTGCGATTACTCTAAATGCATGAAACTACTCTAGATAATTTAAATCTACGCAACATGGAATAATTACAAAACAAAAGGATTATAAAATACCAAAATAGCATTAAATTAGGAAAAATGACTTTATAAAATTAGGAAAATCTCCTAGATGTCATTTTTTGGCTTAATTTGATAACATCTAGCATTTTTTGATAATTTTGAAATTTTTAGATTTTTTTTAAAATATTAATAATAATTCCTTAAACCGATCTATGCTAACATGGAGTAACACAACACATGAATATCACAATAATCAAGCTCAAATCGACCGTTTCAAGATCGAAGTTTGGTTTGAACATTTCATCGAACAAGTGGTGTACATCAACCCACCTTAAGCAACTTCCCCAAGCCATATTCATGACCTTCAATCTTGACCCATGAGCAATCTTATGTAGAACTAAAACATCAAGATTATACTACCACATGCAAGGAGAAAGATTAGACAAAAATCATAGTTTAAAACACAAAAGAACTAAGTTGAAATCGATCTCAAATATGCGGGTTTGAGCTGATTTTGCAAATCTAGGTTTGAACCCAAGTCAAGCAAACATGTTGCATGTTCTTATTCAAGCCTTGACACCCATCACATATGAGATCTAAGAGAAACATCACTTACTCTGAGTGAAAGTAGGTAACATGAGCTTTCAAATGTAGCAAACATCATAGATAATGACCCACTGAACAACATCAAAACAATCTCTTCAAGAAGCACACATGCAAAAATCTTGAAGAGATTTCAACACTTAAAAAAATTTTAGCCTCAGAAATCAGTTTTCCAGGCTGGTTTTCCTCTTGATTTTTCACTATTAAAACATGTTCAAAATAGAACAAAAATACATCTAGGATACTTACCTTGCTTCCTATTTTCTTTTGCAAGTGGTTATTGGTCGAGAAAAGCAAGAAATTATCTTCGGGGAGCACGTGGAAGTTGGCTTCTTCAAACTGGAAATGAGATTTGCAAAAACAGGAACTGACAACGAAGGTTTTCGTTGATCTCTAACATTAGACTTCAAAACCTCTTTTATTGGAAAACTTAACACTAAACCAAACTATATATATTCTAGTTTGGGGTAAAATTCAAGTTTTTCCTCATTTGTTTCTCAATTTTCTAAAAAATACTCGCTTTCTCTCACCCATGACCAACCGAGCTCAACACTTCGAAAATTTTCGAACTTTTTTGGCCCGCCAGGAAGGTGGTTTTCGGGGGTCTTTAGGAGACCTTCCTGAACTCCATTTTGGACGTGCAAACTATGGATGGAAAGATCTTTGAGTGAAGTTTAACACTCTAGTTGAAGATTTTGGCTAATTGTTGCCGCAGGTATGTGAAAATCTCACTCTTCTCTCTCTAGGTTGGTCTGGAATTTCTGGATTTTCTTTTTTGGAGTTGCTTCTGAGGGCTTGTTTGGGGGACAACCGTGAGCTCTCTCTTCTCCTTCTCATCTCCTCTCTCTTGTCCCTCAAAAGAGCACGCTTTGTAGATGTTATCCACCGAATTCATCAATCTCTTGGTCGGCTTTTTGTCCACCTACCAAACCTGTCAACAGGGCTACTTCAACAACTTTTTGACTTAGCCAGATTTTCAATTTCTGCAGATGTTGAGTGTCCGGATTTGGTGCGATTTTCCCGTGCTTTCAGCAGCTTATCCCTGGCCAATTCTTATCCACTTGCACTACTAATTATGGCCTTCCATCACGTGCAAAGATCAGGCTGGTTGGGCAGGTGAGGAGGATATGGTGGGGCCATCAAGTTGCTTACTCAACAACTCCGAAATCATACCAACTTGTGGACTGAGATTTGTTAGCTGGTTTAGGTGCTTTAATCCATCAATTTGGCTATGATTTTTGATCAATTAGCAAGCTCATGCATTGTAGTTTAAGATCTCGACTAGATTTCGTAATTTTTCCCACCCAATTTTGCAAGAAAGTCCCTTAAAGTTGGCCATTTTCTTATCCGAAAATACCCAATTCAATACAAACTTAGTCTTTTTGGCTCGATTTGATTGATTCGACTTGGCCTAAATTCAATTTCAACTTAACTGGTGACCAAGATGATGATTTACGAGCTTGGGCGCAAATTTTGTAAAATTTGCGAATTGGTCCCTCAACTTTTGAAAATTACATTTTGGCCACAATTTGCCATTTTAATTCCAATCTGACCTCTCGGGCTTGGCTAGTCACATTGAGATCATTGGCCCCAACTTTTTTCTTTTTTCTTTTTTTATCTTTTTTTATATATTTGATTTAATTTGTTTTAATTTTTTTGAAGGAAAAACATATTCCATTTAAAAGAACTATACTAAACACCTAGATAATCTATATGCGAGAATTTGACATGAAATATTTTTGTGGAAAAATAAGTTCCTATTTTTTTCGGAAATGATTTTTGGACAAAAATTTAGGTGTCAACAGAAGGGATAGACTATGACGAGACCTATGCACCAGTAGCGAGGTTAGAAGCAATTAGATTATTACTTGCTTTTGATTGCTATAAAAATTTCAGGTTATTCCAAATGGATGTAAAAAGTGCATTCCTAAATGGATTCATCCAAGAAGAAGTCTATGTGGAACAATCACCTAGTTTTGACGATCCAAGAAAGCCAAACTCAGTCTACAGACTGAAAAAATGCCCTATATGGATGGAAGCAAGCATTTCGAGCCTGGTATGAAAGGTTAAGTAAATTCCTAACTCAAAATGGTTTTGTTAAAGGAAATGTAGATACTACTTTGTTCATTAAAAGACAAGGTAAAGATTTTCTACTTGTTCAAATTTATGTTGATGATATTATCTTTGGATCACCTAATGAAAATCTATGCAATAACTTTTCTAGATGCATGCAGGATGAATTCGAGATGAGTATGATGGGTGAGTTAACTTTCTTTTTGGGATTACAAGTTAAACAATCAAACGAAGATATTTCCATTCACCAAGAAAAGTATGCAAAAGATCTCATCAAGAAGTTTAGATCAGAAAATTGCAAAAAGACAGAGACATCTATGTCAAGTTCTTCAAAGCTGGATAAAGATGAAGGAGGAAAGAATGTAGAGCAGAAGCTATACAGTAGCATTATTGGTTCACTTCTTTACCTTACTGCATCTAGACCTGACATTTTGTTTAGTGTTTGTATTTGTGCTAGATTATAATCAAGTCCCAAAAAATCTTACTAAAGTGCCGCAAAGCACATCATCAGATACGTTGCAACAACTCCAAAGCTAGGTCTATGGTATTCCAAAGAATGAGATTTTACTCTCCTTGGATATTTAGACGCAGATTTTGCAGGATGCAAAATAGACAGAAAGAGCACTTAAGGTACATGTCAACTGCTGGGCAACAAGTTGGTATCTTGGTTTTCAAGAAAACGGAGTACCGTAGCTCTTTTAAAAGCTGAAGCAGAATATGTGGCTCTTGGAAGTTGTTTTCAAATCTTGTGGATAAGACAACAGTTAAGAGACTTTGGTATTGAAGAATCGTGTACTAAGATCAATGTGACAACACTAGTGCCATCAATCTCATAAAGAATCCAATTCTTCATTCAAGGGCAAAGCATATAGAGATATGACACCACTTCATTAGAGATTATGATTCAGAATGGAGAAATTATGATCCAGTTTATTGACTTGAAGAATCAGTTGGCAGACATATTTACAAAGCCACTGGATAAAAGCTTATTTGAGTCTATTCGCGCAAGATGAACATCATATCTTCTATCGGGTAAAGTTTGAAGGTGTTCAGACTTAGAATGTCCAGAAGTTACGACTATAAGCAAATACTTTCTAAATGAATACGATTTTATTTTTGGATGAAAGTTTGAAAAGGTACGTTAATTTTTGAACCGCTACTTGCCTATTTTGTTTTTAGAAATTATCCTTTTCAAATTTTCAAATTTATGGTAGTTTGCAATTTTGAAAAAGGCAATTATTTCATTTTCAAAAAAGGTTGTTTTATTGTGACGTTTCGTATACCTCGTTTCACTTACTTTATATACCATCGAAATTCTTCTTCTCCGTTTATGCTCATTCAAACCCTAGAATACAGAGATCCCACATTCTCTCATTTCTCTCGAGTTTGATCCAAAAAGCTTTCACCTTTTTCAATGAGCGAGTTCAAGAAATCCTCCAAGACTGTGACAATGTCTTTCCAGAGGAAATCTTCTAGATTTGCGAACAGGGGACCATAGCACATGCTAGAGGGTCCTACCCACTTTGATTTAATTGAAGAAGAATATTCTACTCAACAACAACAACAGCATTCTCAACAGCGTCACTTCTCACAACAAGCAACACAAGATCCTTCACAAGCAGAAGAAGAAATCATTGAAGATGTTGAACCTGTAATAACGCAAAAACCCCAATTTCTATTTAGACTCTACTCTAACTTAAAGATGGGTGGTTTTGCAATGACTTTGATTGATGAGTTTTTGTGAGCAAATGGTTACAACAACGAAACTTTCTTCTTGAATACCATGGAAAGGTTAGGCATTATGCCTAAAGGTTTTGCAGCAATGACTTTTCCCAACTTTCCAAGTGATCCGTGCGTTAGTGGTTTTAATCAACCTGAAGGGGAGGATGATGATGGGAGGATGTATACACATTTTCAGCCTAGGATGGGTATTGCTGCAACTATTCGTGGAGAGGGAGCAAATTCATTCCATTCCAAGGACCACAAGAGGACTTACTCGAAACTACTGAAGAGAAGGGTTATGAACCCTAGAAGTGTGGACTTTGATTTTCTTGATTTTTTGAAAGTGAAACTGAGGGAAAAGTTTGCACTCCTTCAACTTGAACACTTTTGCTCAGAAACCTCTATCGCCTACCCTGAATTAACTGCTTACTTCTATTCAATATGTCTTTTCTAGATGCGAATAGATTTTGTTTTATGGTTAGGGACAAAAAATTTGTGGTTGATGTGGATACATTGGCTGATGTGATTGGTGTGGAAAGATGGAGTTTACAATCAATCAGTGTCTCTGTTGGTCACGCAACGTTGGCTCTTGTTTGGGACAGATTTGCTGAGGGCAAGATTTCTTACACTAGAATAACTGCCACCAATATTTTACTTCACAAAATCGTGATCAACTGCATAAGACCCAAATCTACTTCAAAGACTGATGTCTCTCACTCTAAAGCAAAGTTGATGTATGCAATCAACATTGGCTTTAAGTTCTCACTGCCTCACACTATTCTAATGTACATGTATAGGACAGTTGTGAAAGACAAGGGGCAACTACCTTACTCTACGCTTGTCACTCGACTTTTTAGACACTTCAAAATTCAACTTCTCGCTTCTCTATGTGTTAGAACCGTAGCTCCAATGGTGATTGGACTGAAAATGATTTCAAAGATGCGTTTGAAGGGATTGAATAAGGAATTGGAGCGCCTAAAGGAGAAGTCCCCTGTCAAGGTAAAACAAGACTCTACAACAATGAAGAGAAAAGGCAAGGAGCCCATAAGCGCACCAACCGAGAAGATGAGAGCCCTTATCTTGTAGGATGAAGAAGATGAGGATGATATCACTCTCTCCACCTTAAGAAATTTACGGAGTTTTGTTAGCTTTAAGGAGCCTGAGGATAGAGAGAATAGAGAAAGAGAAGAAATAGAGAAGAGAGGTGAAGAAAGAACAAAGGAAGAAGAAAGAGGAAGAGAATAAGAGGAAGAAGAGGGTCAAGATGATTTTTTTGAGCAAACATATGCTGTATCCTTGTCAGAGGATTCATAAAAGACTCAGAGTGGCACTGCGGGAGAAGAAAGTGAAAAGCATCACTTGGATGCTAAAAGAACACAGGAAGTGCAAGAAACTACAAAGGGTGAAGATATTCAACAATTGAAGGAGACTTTGAAGAAACTGGAAGAGACTGTCAAGTCAATCGAGGATTTCCAAATCATTTGTATCCTCAAACAGCCATGATTTTACCCAACTCTTCTCAAGTTTTTCTCCACTTTTTGCTGTTGACAAAAAGGGGGAGAATGTGTGTAGATTTTTATTAATCTTTCTTTTCACTAGTTTGGTATTGGTACTTGGTTTGGTATTTGGTTTGGTACTTGGTTTGGTACTTGTGCACTTTGGATTTTGAACTTTGGACTTTTGATTACTGTTTGACTTTGAATCTTTTTTACACTTGCAGCAACTAAGCTTGTGATATTAACTATGACTGGATTGTTATTTATCCTACAAGATTAACATATTTTTTATGGTTGCAGAATTGACACTATCCAAGTCCTAATCAACTTATGTTTATAAGATATCATGTATTGTTTTGCAGGTCAAAAGTTTGTCAAATCTGCAGGAAAGTTTTGTCACCATAAAAAATGGAGAGATTGTTAGAGAAAACTCATTTACTATTTTGAAGTTGACAAAACATTTCCAAAAGTCTAGTCTGAAGACTTGCAGACTCAAATGTTATAATCTGAAGAACTCCAGACTCTTTTGTCAAAGTTGAAGACCACCATACTTTAATCTTAAAGTCTGATCTCACTGACAGTTTTCAGACCGAAGAATGAAGACTTATCCAGATGCGGGATTATCTTCAAGGATTCGATTCGTATGGCTTTTGGAAGACCTTATGGTTGGATATAGCATCTAGTTGATTGATAATTCTTATTGGAATTTACTCCGATATGAAGATCTTTTGAAAGACGAACAAACTTGGAAGGTTTCACTTATAGAAACCCAAGATCCTAATTGTATAGGCGAACAGGATTGATGGGCTTTCATCACAATCATCTAACGATTTGAGATCTCTTTGATTGATTTTGTCCAACGGGTAGATTGGAAGAATTCCTTTGGTAAGTGCCAACGGTTGTGAAGGCATGAAGGAGTATTTAAGGCGGACTCTCTAGTTGTTTGAATATAGTACGTGAAAAAAGAATTCAAAAGTTTGAAGTTTTCCAGTTACTTTCTATTTCATTCATTGAGCTCAAAGTTGTATACAAAAGAGAGAAATTCTTAGTGAGACTTTGTGAGAGATCAGTAGAGACTCTTCACTGTGAAAGTCAAATATCACAATTTGTAAAATCTCTTTTGATTCATAGTGGAATCCAGCCAGTGGGCTGTTAGCGTGGGAGAGTGGACGTAGACTTGATCTAAGCTGAACTATTATAAACCTTGTGTTCTAATTTTCTTCCCTTAAACTCCTTACTTTTATTTGTAGATTCATATAATTATTTAAAGCTGATTATGTCTGTCGCAACCTAAATTTCGAGTGCACCACCTAAAATTAGGCTAATGGACTACTAAGTCTAACTTAGCTCGGGCTCTCCCAAGCTCATACCAATTCGCGATTTAGATTTAAGTTCTTAACATGCAAATGATTTTCAATCAGGAGTCACCACTAATATATTTTCGGTGGGTCGATTAGAAATCCAAGTAAAGTAACGGGAGAATTATTTTACTTATACGAACTAGAGACTTTGGGTACAGGGACTTGATTACTTTAGATTTCTCTAACCCCCTTTCAGTACCTTTTCTCTTTTATTTTGAAAAAATGTTTGACAAACAGCTTGAATTGATTTTAATTTATCTCCTTAACATGTGAGGTTATTATACGGGTGCGCAAACCACCAATTTAACACTCAAGAAAGCAAATAAAAATGCAGAACTTACATCATAGCAACGAAAACATCTGTGATGTTAGATCAGAATTTACATTGACAATCCTAAATATGATTTCTAATCAACACGCAACCACTCAATTTTTTTTTATTTTCATTTATTTAATGAGAATCATGCTTTATGAAATGCATGCTACTAATCTAACATGAATGATATGACATAGTAGTATTGCCTAAACTATATGAATGAGTAAAATAATTTTTTTTTTGTGTTTTCTTAATGAACATGCAATAATTAAATATGCGATCTAAATTAATCCAAATGACCTAATATTAATGACGGGCAATTTCTTGAATCTAATCCTACATGACATGTGCATGATGTTTTTGTATTTTTTTTTTTATAAAAGTCCGTAATTAAAATCACTAAAAATAAAAATCTAACTAAAGTGAAAACTAAAGTGAAATGTTATCTATTCTAAATGCATGCATTAAAAAAAAAAATCTAACTAACCTATCATGCAATCAATTCTAATCTACATGGAATGCAAATGCAACTGTTTGTATTTTTGGGATAAATAGAACAATTAAGAGATAAACACCAAATCATCCATGGTAATAAAAAATGTTATCCACCATTAGAATTGAAATTCAAACTTGATTATTTTGCTAATAAAATTAATAAATTGATTTTAAGCCTTAAAGATCAAGATATCAATTTTACTCCCGCATGATTAATTATTCCATCTAAAGCCTTATAGATGGAATAAAAATTCGTGTGCGGTTGTGAATTGAAGAAGTATATTGGGAATTTCAACCATGCATCCAGAAAAATTTCAAACAATGAGACAAAATATCAAAAATTAAAACAAGATAAAATAAATTTACCTAATAAATTAAATCTACCAAAAAAACTACCTAATAAAATAAATCTCTACCTAAATTTGAATTTTTCCAAAAATCCGATCGGTAGATCGAACCAACGATGGAGGCTTGGTGCGGCAAAGGACAATGGCTTTGGTGTCACTAGTCACCGTCAGTCGGAGGTCACGGTCCTTGGAGCTCCGGCGAGGGGCTCGGGCGGTGGCTGGTGACTCTTGGGAAACATGAATAACGAGCACCCAAGGAGCGAATTTCCAGAATTTCTCCTTTTCCTCCACTTTGACCGCCACTTGACCTTTATTTTCTCCTTTTCAACAAATTCCCGTTGAAAGGGACTCACGGCAAAGGCATTGGCTGCTACTGCAGGCTGGGCCCCCGAAGAAATTTGCAAGAAAGTAAAACTTGTAAGCTCGACAAAGCTGGATGCGGCAACGTGGACTAGAGGGCGGTGGTTCACTGCGGTCGTTGCTGGAGGGCGCTGCAAGTCAAGCGACAAGGGGGCTTGCTGGAAATGGGATGGGAGTTGCTTTGTGCATCGGGAGAGGCATCGACTTTTTTTGTAATTTTGGCAAGGATACCGAGGGTGTTGAGGATGAGTCAGTGGACTGACAATCACCTGGCATTCAACTTAAAACCTACGAAAAGCTATATATAAGTGGGTCCAAAGATGCTTGAGGGACTCGCCAATCACTGTTTTATACTCGGTGACTATGTAGCAGGGTGCGGCAACGACATGGCTCGGTGACACAGGCAGGAGTGTTCCGATCAGGCACAGGGAAGAGACAAATCCATGGTTGCTGAATGTCCACTAAAGTTACTGGGAACTCACCAAGGGACTGTGACACACCAAAACGGCTGCTGGTGTCCTCTAGCACAACTGGAGCCACGGGATTGTCAAAGCGGAGGCTGAGGTGGATGGGATTACTATATCATCGGTGCAGTGTCGTAAATCGGCAGGAACTTCCACTGGGGTAGCCGTGATGCGCGCTTGAAGCTGGGATGGCTTTGGTTCTCGTTCAGGATGTCCGGAGTTCACTGGACTGAGCTGTTGTTGATGTGGTTGCCAGTACGGTGACGAGCAGCAGTGAAGGCGCTAATCTAGTGCGGCAGGGACTCAGCCAAGCACTGGGCTAGACCGGCCATGAAGAGAGTGCACGCGGTGGTGCTGGAGACCGGAGGAGGGCTGGAGCGGCGAGTTAGTTAGCGTCAGTGGGCAGCAGGCTTCGTCCATTCCCAGTTCCCCACCTTTTTGTTCTTTTCCCTTTGGCTTTCCTACTCCTTCTCGAATTCAGAACGTGCAGACCTTTTTTTTTTTTGTTTCTCCCCCCTTTTCGTAAGAAACGACCCCCCCTCTCTCTCTCTCTCACATCTCTTCTCTCTATCCCTCTCTGCACAACTTCAGAGAAACCAGGAAATCCCCTTTTGGTTGACCTTGACCCTTCAAGTGAAAAAGAAAACCCTTTTTCCTGAAACAAAGAAAACCTCCCTCTTACAAAGTGATGAAACAAAAGTCCCCTTTGAAAAAGAACCTTCCCTCTCCTTTTTCGTGAATGAATAGGCTCTCACCGGATTTGGGGCCATGTATTCTCAATTGTGTGGCCCCCTGCCAAGTGATCAAAAGAAAAAAACCCTTGCAGCCGTATAATCAATGTGTGGCCTCTCTTCTCACTCTGCATTTTAGCAACCTATTCATAGGTGAGTGGACTAGATTTTTTCGAACGCAATATTCCTTCACCAATTTTATTCAAGATTGATAGAATTTTTCTCAAATCCCAAATCTTGCAAAGATGAGCTCACAATATTTTTTTTGTCACACTTGCCTTATCCGATGATATTGAAAAATCTCCAACATATCCTGGAAAAATTTCAAATCTCTATTTTTCCACAAGGTAGTTTTTATCATTAAAAAAAGGTTTTGGGCCAATTTGTTCCATTCGTGGGCTTAGTCCAACCTGTCAATTTGAAGCTTAGAACCACTAATTCGAACCCATCTGCCACTAGTCCAATAAATAAATGCAAAAAATGCAAATTAAAAATAAATGCACCTAAATTTATATGCTATGTAATTAATATTTTTTAAGGGATAAAATTAACCCCTAATTTTCTATGCAACAAATAAATGATCGGATTGCCAAAATTTAGGTGTCAACAACGTCCTTAGTCTATCATTTTCTAAAGGCAAATTACTTCTGCTAAGTCTTGTGAAAACTTTTATTTACATCTATTCACCCCTCTCTAGGTGGTTGCACTAGCCTTTTCACATTCTTGGTCTCGCTGTTGGCTCTGAATGGGAGCACATCAATCCAAGTTTCAACACTAGCTCCACATCCTTCGCCACAAAGTATGTCCCTAAATTTGGATCTCTTGCCTCTAGAATGTCACCCTTATCCTAGCAAGAAAACACCCAGTCCACCAATATTACATCTTCCTTCTCCTGAGCCTTAATCGGCCTTCTTCCACAAGCAACCTCGAGCAAAAATGCCCCAAATGCAAAAACATTTGTTCTCGTAATGGCCCTAGCAATTCGAGTGTTCTCTGGGGCCAAATATCCAAGAGTTCCCACCACATGGGTGGTTTGAGAATCTGTGCCATGATTGTATATTTTCACATGCTCAAAATCTCCTAACCTTCCATTTAGTTCTGAATCAAACAAGATATTGCTAGCTTTGACATCCATGTGAATTGAAAGGGCTAGTGCAACCAACTAGATGGGGGGTGAATAGGTGTAAATAAAAATTTTCACAAGACTTAGCAAAAGTAATTTGCCTTTAGAAGATGATAAACTAAGGACATAATCAGCTTTAAATAATTATATGAATCTATGAATAAAAGTAAGGAATTCAATGAAAGAAAATTAGAACACAAGATTTATAATGGTTCGACTTAGATCAAGCCTACGTCCACTCTCCCACGCTGACAACCCACTGGCTGGATTCCACTATGAATCAAAAGAGATTTTACAACTTGTGATCTTCAACTTTCTCAATGATGAGTCTTTGCTAGACTCTCACAAAGTCTCACTAAGAATTTCTCTCTTTTGTATACAATTTTGAGCTCAATGAATGAAATAGCAAGTGACTGGAAAACTTCAGACTTTGGAACTCTTCTTTCACGCACACTTTTTAAACAATTGGAGAGTCCGCCTTAAATAATCCTTCATGCCTTCACAACCGTTGGCATTTACCAAAAGAATTCTTCCAATCTACCCGTTGGACAGAGTCAATCAAGGAGATCTCGAATCATTAGATGATTGTGATGAAAGCTCGTTAATCATATTCGCCCATACAATCAGGATCTTTGGTTTCCATAAGTAGAACCTTCCAAGTTTGCTCGCCTTTCAAAAGATCTTCATATCGAGTAAATTCCAATAAGAATTATCAATCAACTATATGCTATATCCAGCCATAAGGTCTTCCAAAAGCCATACGAATTGAATCCTCGAAGATAATCCCGCATCTGGATAAGTCTTCATTCTTCGGTCTAGAAACTGTCAGTGAGGGCAGACTTTGAGATTAAGGTCTGGCGGTTTTCAGACTTTGACAAAAGAGTCTGCAATCCTTCAAACTAGTCTTTTTGAAAATGTTTTCTCAACTTCAAAACAGTAAATGAGTTTTCTCAAACAATCTCCCCATTTTTCATGGTGACAAAACTTTCCTATAGAATTGAAAAATTTTGACCTGCAAATTAACACTTAAGCAATACATGTTATCTTATAAAAATAAGTTGATTGGGACCTGAATAGCGTTGATTCTGCAACCACAGAAAACATGTTAATCCTGCAAGATTAATAACTATCCAGCCACAACAAATATCACAAGCTTAGTTACTACAAGCGTTAAAAAGATTCAAAATCAAACAGCAGTCAAAAAGTCCAAGTATACCAATCCAAAGTCAATCCAAAACCAAACCAAAAAGTCATCGAAATCAAACATTAAGCAAAAAGTACACAAAAGATAAGTCAAGTCAAATCTGCACAAACTCTCCCCCTTTTTGTCAACAGCAAAAAATGGAGAAAAACTTTAAAAAGAGTTGGGTAAAATCATGGCTGTTTGGGGATACGAACGATTTAGAAATCCCCCATTAACTTGACAGTCTCCTCCAGCTTCTTTAGAGTCTCCTTCAGCTGTTGAATATCCTCACCCTTTGCAATTTCTTGCAATTGAAGCTTCAAGGCTTGTATCTACTCTTGTAGAGAGTTTGAAGTCGTCTTGGAAGCTCTCATCAGGTTCTTCATCTCAAACTCTAAACCATATTGCTAACCCTTTAAATTCAAAAGGATATCCAGCGGTCTTTGAAAGTCTGCTATCGGTTCTATTGTAGCACTAGGTCCAGCCGAATCAGTTCCAGGAGTCTTGAGATGTGAGGGAACATTAGTAGTTTGATCACCGGGACTAGGAGTGGATGCCTCAACATCTGCTTCAGGGTATTGAGAGGCATAAACATCCTCTGGATCTGCTGGAGATCTACTAACATCACTAATAAAGACAGGTGAAGAAGTACATTTTTTGTCAGCAACTCCCCCTGTTTCTGTGCCTTCAGGTGGAGAAAAGAATTCATTTTCCTGTTCTTGCTCTGCTTCACCACCCAAGTGATATTTTCTTTTTCTTCTCCTGTAGTTTCACTCCTTGTCTTTTCCGAGTCATCTGACAAGGATACAGCTAATGTTGGTTGAAAAGAGTCATCTTGACCCTCTTCTTCCTCTTATTCTCTTCCTCTTTCTTCTTCCTCCATTCTTCTTTCTTCTCTTTCTTGTCTTCTCTTCTCTGTCACTTCTCTGTCTCAGTTCTCTCTATCTTCTGGCTCTTTAAAGCTAACAAAACTCCGTAAATTTCTTAAGGTGGAGAGAGTGATATCGTCCTCATCTTCTTCGTCTTGCAAGATAAGGGCTCTCCTCTTCTTGATTGGTGCGCTCATGAGCTCCTTGCCTTTTCTCTTCTTTGTTGCAAAGTCTTGTTTTGCCTTGACAGGGGACTTCTCCTTCACTCGCTCCAATTCCTTATTCAGCTCCTTCAGTCACATCTTTGAAACCATTTTTAGTCCAATCACCATAGGAGCAATGGTTATAACACATAGAGAAGCGGGAAACTGAATTTGAAAATGTGTGAAGAGTTGAGTGACAGGTGCAGAGTAAGGTAATTTCCCCTTGTCCTTCACAACCGTCCTATACATGTGCATTAGAATAGTGTGAGGTAGTGAGAACTTAAAGCCAATGTTGATTGCATGCATCAACTTTGCTTCAGAGTGAGAGACATCAGTCTTTGAAGTGGATTTGGGTCCGATGCAGTTGATTATGATCTTGTGAAGTAAGATATTGGAAGCAGTCATTCTAGAGTAAGAAATCCTGCCCTCAGCAATTCTGTCCCGAACAAGAGCCAAAGTTGCGTGACCAACAAACAGACTGATTGGTTGAAAACTCCCTCTTTCCATGCAAATCACATCAGCCAAAGTGTCCACATCAACCACAAATTCTTTGTCCCTAACTGTAAAACAAAATATATTCGCATCTAGAAAAGACAGATTTGAATAGAAATAAGCAGTTAGTTTAGCGTAGACGATAGTGGTTTGTGAGCAAAAGCGTTCAAGTTGAAGGAGTGCAAACTTCTCCCTCAGTTTCACTTTTAAAGAATCAAGAAAATGAAAGTCTACACTTCTAGGGTGCATAACCCCTCTCTTCAGCAATTTCAAATAAGTTTTCCTGTGGTCCTCGGAACGAAATAAATTTGTTTCCTCTCCATGAACAGTTGCAGCAATACCCATCCTAGGTTGAAAATGCGTTTATATCCTCTCATCATTATCCTTCCCTTTAGGCTGATTAAAACCACCGACACGCGGATCACTTGGAAAGTTGGCAAAAGTCATCGCTGCAAAACCTTTAAGCACAATGCCTAACCTTTCCATGGTATTCAAGAAGAAAGTTTCGTTCTTGTAACAATTTGCTCACAAAAACTCATCGATCAAAGTCATTGCAGAACCACCCATCTTTAAGTTATAGTAGAGTCTGAACAAAAATTGGGGTTTTTGCACTCTTACAGGTTCAACATCTTCAATGATCTCTTCTTTTGTTTGAGGAGGATCTTGTGTCGCTTGCTGTGAGGAGTGACACTGTTGAGAATGTTGTTGTTGTTGCTGAGTAGAATCTTCTTCTTTAGTTAAATCAAAGTGGGTAGGACCCTCTTGCATGTGCTATGGTCCCTTGCTTGCAATTCTAGAAGATTTCCTTTATAAAGACATTGTCACAATCTTGGAGGATTTCTTGAACTCGCTCGTTGAAAAAGGTGAAAGCTTTTTGGATCAAACTCGAGAGAAAATGAGAGAAAGTAAGATCTCTCTATTCTAGGGTTTGAGTAAACATAAATGGAGAAGAGAAATTTCAACGGTATATAAAGCAGGTGAAATGGGGTATACGAAACGTCACAAAGGAAAAAGTAAAAACTGCCTTTTTCGAAAATGAAAAACCGCCATAAATTCAAAAGAGAATTCCTAAAAACGAAATGGGCAAGTAGTGATTCAAAATTAACGCATCTTTTCGAAGTTTTATCAAAAAATAAACTCATATCCATTTAGAAAGTATTAACTTACAGCCGTGACTTCTAGATATTCTAAGTCTGAAATTCTTCAGACTTTATCCGATAGAAGATATGATGTTCAGTCTTGCGCGAATAGACTCAAATAATATTTTCTCTAATGGTTTTGTGAATATGTCTACCAACTGATTCTTTGAGTCGATGAACTGTATCATAACTTCTCCATTCTGAACAAGATCTCTAATGAAGTGATGTCGGATCTCTATATGCTTTGCCCTTGAATGAAGAATTGGATTCTTTGTAAGATTAATGGCACTAGTATTGTTACATTTGATTTCAGTGCATGATTCTTCAATACCAAAATCTCTTAGCTGTTGTCTTATCCACAAGATTTGAGAGCAACAACTTCCAAGAGTCACATATTCTGCTTCAGTTATTGAAAGAGTTACGGTACTCTGTTTTCTTGAAAACCATGATACTAGCTTGTTGCCTAGCAATTGACATGTACCAAAAATACTCTTTCTATCTATTTTGCATCCTGATAAATCTGCATTTGAATATCCAAGGAGAGTAAAGTCTCATTCTTTGGAATACCACAGACCTAGCTTTGGAGTCGTTGCAACATATTTGATAATGCGCTTTGCAGCACTTAAGTGAGATTCTTTGGGATTTGATTGTAATCTAGCACAAATACAAACAATAAACAAAATTTCAGGCCTAAATGCAGTAAGATAAAAAAGCAAACCAATAATATTCCTATATAGCTTATGGTCTACATTCTTTCCTTCTTCATCTTTATCCAGCTTTGAAGAACTTGACATAGGTGTCTCAATCTTTTTGCAATTTTCTAATCTAAAATTCTTGATGAGATCTTTTGCATACTTTTCTTGGTGAATGAAAATACATTCCTTTGAATGTTTAACTTGTAATCCCAAAAAGAAAGTCAACTCACCCATCATACTCATTTCGAATTCATCCTACACGCATCTAGAAAACTTCTTGCATAGATTTTCATTAGGTGATCCAAAGATAATATTATCAACATAAATTTGAACAAGTAGAAAATCTTTACCTTCTCTTTTAATGAACAAAGTAGTATCTACCTTACCTTTAACAAAACCATTTTGAGTTGGGAATTTACTTAACCTTTCATACTAGGCTCGAGGTACTTGCTTCAATCCATATATGGCCTTTTTCAATCTGTAGACTGAGTCTGGCTTTCTTGGATCTTCAAAACTAGGTGGTTGTTCCACATAGACTTCTTCTTGGATGAATCCATTAAGGAATGCACTTTTTACATCCATTTGGAATAACTTGAAATTTTTATAACAAACAAAAGCAAGTAATAATCTAATTGCTTCTAACCTCGCTTCTAGCGCATAGGTCTCGTCATAGTCTATCCCTTCGTCTTGTGTATGTCCTTTGGCCACGAGTCTTGCTTTGTTTCTAACCACTTTTCCCTTCTCGTCTACCTTGTTCCTGAAAACCCATTTAGTTCCAATAACGAACTTATCTTTAGGTTAAGGAATTAGTTGCCAAACATCGTTGATGTTGAACTGTCTGAGCTCTTCTTGCATGGCTTCAATCTAGTTTTCATCAGCTAAGGCTTCTTATAAACTTTTGGGTTTGTTGTGACCTATCCCTTGGGAGGAGGGAACAAGTTTAGGGGTATTGCCTAAAGGATGGGTTTATGGCCTATGATTAGGCACGGATTCTCCCAAGTCCCTACACCACGTGACATTGGGATATTTCTAGGAATTTTGCACAAAAGGAGTCGCCACTAGCCTATTGGGGTCAGCTAAAAACCAAGTGAGGCAGGGGAGTGTACCTCACTTCCTACGCAACCAGAGAATCTATGGTCGGGGACTTGATTACACTAATTGATCAATTAGTACCCTTTCGATACCTAATCTTGTTCATTTTAACAAAATGATTTTTGGCAAGTAGTCTAGGTTGATTTTA
Source organism: Eucalyptus cloeziana (assembly GCA_014182715.1). NCBI lineage: Eukaryota > Viridiplantae > Streptophyta > Magnoliopsida > Myrtales > Myrtaceae > Eucalyptus > Eucalyptus cloeziana. The sequence continues at coordinate 33,206,519 of CM024644.1, forward strand.
TACCTATCCACTAACATGTGAGGTGATGATGCGGGTGCGCAATTATTAAAGTAACAATCATAGCTATCAAGATCCTAATTGCAGTAAAATTAACACATGCCACTAAACAATTGCAAACATAGTTAAATAGGTAAATTAGACATGCAATATAATTAATATACGAGCAATTAAATGCCTAAATACACTATAAAGGCAATACATGGCCATTCCAAATCAAAACCTACATTTTTTGGATTTTCGAATTTTTTAAAATTTTTAAATTTTTTTAAAATATATATTTTTTATTTTATTTGTTTAATTTTTTAAAAATATTATTTTAATATTATAATAATATAATATATTTAAAACGAACTAGGTCGGATCCTCGGGTTGGGTCCGACCCAGTTCGGTGAATAAGGCTGGAATTGGGCTAGAAGGCTCGAACCCAAACCGAATCGGGCCGGGTGGCTCGAGATAGCAGAAACTAGCCGAGCTAGGCCTGATGTGCAAGCCCAATCTAGTCTAATTTTTAAAACAAAGCCCACATGCAAACACAACACAAACCCGACCTAAATCGCTTAAAAACCCTACCCGTTTCGCGACCCGCACCTGACTCGTGCAACCCGGTATATGGCCGAAGCCTTAGGGCTCCTTGGCAGCGTTGATGATGACGGCGACAAGCTTAACGGCGATGGCGAAGTGGTGGGTGGTTGCGGAGACGCAGCGGGAGGTGGCGAGCTGCTGCAGGGCTCGCCGATTTTGCAAGAGGAGGCGCGGCAGAGTAGAGGCGAAGACTCGACGATCAGCTTGAGATTTGCTAGCATTGGGGGCAGAGGCGCCGGTTGCCAAGGGAGCGGCGGTGACAAGCGAGCGGAAGCATTTGGTCGTCGCGCAAAGACGGGCACGGTGACGAGCGACTGTGGATAGCAGAGGCGGAGGGGAAGCAGGTCGCGGGCTTCAGGGCCTAGTAAAAGCAGAGCCGCGGCGTTGCAAGGTTGCTAGCAAGGTGAAGTAGATGCAGGTCAGCACTGGGTGTTTGCGGACGGCTGGCGGCCGGCAGAGGTCACGGGCAAGATGGGCTCACGGTTGAGGGGAACTCTAGAGGTGGTGCAAGCAGAGGCCGTCGAAGGGCGGCAAGAGAAGGCGTAGCTCAGGGAGGGGGCTGTCGAAGAGTGGTAAGAGGAGTGCGGTGGCTCGGCTGGCATCGGGTTGAGGCGGCGAGGAAGGCAACGACTCAGACGGTGTCGGGCAGCGTCGCTACTGCCCTCCTCCCCTCCTTTCCTTCTCTCTCTAGCTCTCTCTCTCTCTCTCTCTCTCTCTCTCTCTCTCTCTCTCTCTCTCTCTCTCTCTCTCTCTCTCTCTATTCTCGTCTTCTTTGAGCTCTCTGTCTCCTAGGGTTTTTTTTTTCTCGGTTCCTCTTTGTGCTTCTCTGCCTCCCTCTCTCTATGTGATGCTCCTCCTTTCTCTAGGGTTTCCTGCATGAAAATGAAGGAGGGAGAAGGCCGGCATGGGTTTGGTCGAAGGGGAGATGGCTTGGGCTGTGGGAGAAAAGGGGCCTAAGCCCAGCACAGGGGGAAAGGGAAGAGAGACGGGCTAGGCCAAGGCTGGATTCGGCCCGACCCGGCCCCTAAGCATTTTTTCTTTTGTTTTTGTTTTTGTTTTTTTGTTGTTTTTTGTTTTTTTTAGTGACTAATTCCTAACTCTGTATGCGATTAGGTCCTAAATATAAATTGGTAAAATTTAGGTGTCAACAGCTGCCCCTCTTTGAATGGGAGCTCAAAAAGGTTGCATTTAAAGACAAAAGACACCTAAATTATTTTGACGGTAGAGAGATCCTAGGTGCATAGGCACACGTCAGGTCGATGGAAAGGACTCATAACTATGGAAGCGTGTCTTATCAATAAGTGGAAGAAAGACTACAAAAACACACCGTGTCGTACGAAGAGAGGGAGACTTTGGGATACAAAGATCTCCAGGTCATAGGAAGAGAGGGAGACTCCGGGAAACAGAAGCCCACCGGGTCATAAGAAGAGAGGGAACTCCGAAATACAAAGCTCTCCGGGTCATAAGAAGAGAGGGAGACTCCGGGATACAAGGCTCTCCAGGTTATAAGAAGAGATGAAGACTCCAGGATACAAGGCTCTCCAGGTCATAAGAAGAGAGGAAAACTCCGGGATACAAAGCTCTCCGGGTCATAAGAAGAGAGGAAGACTCTGGGATATAGAAGTCCATCGGGTCATAAGAAGAGAGGAAGACTCTGGGATACAAAGCTCTCCGAGTCATAAGAAGAGAGGAAGACTCCGGGATACAAAACTCTCCGGGTCATAAGAAGAGAGGAATGAGGTCTCACCGTGTAACAATGGGTTTTGACCGGGTATGATAGTCTCACTGTGTACGAACGGGTTTCGACTTGGAGGTAGGTCTCGCTGTGAACAAATGGGTTTCGACCGGGTGTGATAGTCTCACCATGTACGAACGGGTTTCGACCGGGTTGAAAATGCATGATTTGAGGACAACCAGAGAACCTTTTTAGAAGACATGGTTTAAGGTGGTGTGACCATGAACCTTTTGAAAATCACAATTTAAAGATAAATTCATAAACACTTTAAGAGCGTGGTTTAAGGATAAACTCACGAAATATGTGGTTTAAGGATAAACCCACGAACTTTGTAGTTTAAGGATGATCCACGAAGCTTGTGGTTTAAGGATGACCCACGAACCGTGTGGTCTAAGGATTGACCCACGAACCGTGTGGTTTAAAGATAGACCCATGAATTGTGGTTTAAGGATTGACCCACGAACCTTTGTAGATGACATGGTTTGAGGCTAACTATGAACCTTTAAAAATCGCATGGCTTCACTGAGGAATCCTGTCAAACTCAACTTGAGCAAATGTCATTAGAGACGTCATCAAGAGATCTATTGGCAATATTACAGCATTAATTGAACAAGCTAATCAAGCTAAGTTTGACTGTTTTTAAAAAAACATTCGTTGTCAATCAGCATCATGTGGCGCAAAACTGTCATCTTGCTCGTGGATATATCATTAATTATCAAATTCTCTAGGAGTCAAGTTCTTATCAAAACAACTACGACTCATGAAAATGGCTCATTAATCATGCCAAACTAGAGCTTCTTAGTCGGAAAGGGCTTCTCACACACTCTTGATAAGATGGCTGCTTGATCCCATCCATTCATGTGGGAGATAATTGGTTGCTGAGGGTATCTCACATAACCTATGTTGAAGGCTTCCAAAAACATTCGCGATGAGCACACTCTGATCGACCAAAAAGATCTTTTAAAAGGACCGCAATATAGATTTGGTCATGGGCTTACGCAAAGGGGATTATTGCTTTGAGGCCAATAAATGAACATTTGTCATTACCTTCATCGAGTTTACAAGTTGAGAACTTGGAAGATAAGACAAGATAGAATTACCTCCACTCCTTCAAGCAGTAGCTTGTTTATGGCATTCTCATTTTCACTCAAACCATCCCAATCAGAAGAGACTTCGGAAGAGGGTTGTAAGGTTGGTTTGGGGGAGGCTTGAAAGGCTTAAAATTTTCAAAAAGGTTTTTAAGAGACGATGATCAACATGGCATCGTGACCAAGTCACTTGATCTTTCGAAACACAGCGCATCTCGAAAGTCCTTTGACTAATCATTTCTGCATGGGAGCTTTGCCCCTTTTTTCTAATTTCCTTTGCACTTGCAATGATTTCTTTATGCAAGCACTTGGACTTTAATAATTTTTTCACATAAGATGCAACCTTTCTGCTCTTTTTCTTGACGAGTATTGGCCTGGCTTTTACCAGGCACACTACTTTTTCATGCCCCCTAGTTTGTCGAACTTTTTGCTCTTTGAACTTTTGTAGCTCTTACGGCTTTCGAGATACTTTTCACATTTTCTTGTAATTGTCGATTGTATTTGGTCAATTCTTATGCCTTGCCCTAGTGAAGGGAGATGATCATCGCTCGGGGTTTAGAAATGAATAATCAGGCCCAAATTGGCTTAAGTAATGAGTATCAGTGTTTGGATAGAGAATGAAATGCTCTTCTTCACCTTGGGATGAGTTAAGCTCTGATGAGAATTCCTTTGAAGCTACCACTAGAAGATTGATGCAAGTGAAAGTAATAGAACCTTTCTCAATCTTTCGCTCTACATCTTGACCGAAACCTCCTATGCTGCCCCAATGTAGGGTTGTTCTTGACAGGGGTACTTTGAAGGGTTCTCTTTATTCGGCCCAAAGGGGTAGCAAGAGATTAGTGCAATGGTTGGGATTAGTGAAGGAAACGCCATTATCATTCCGATCTTTGCACTCAATGCGAATGAATGCTTTGTCCTAAGAGAAGATCATTTTTTATTCAACTCTCAAAAGTGTTTAAAGGACGTGTTTGGAAATGGCTTGCCTTTCTTCATCCTAAGCATTTTTTGTTTGGCATGGTTAACATCTCCATCTCACTCTATCGAGATCATCTAAGTAGATCAATCTCCATAGGAAAATTTGATTTAAAATGAATAACCCACAAAACGAAAAAAAAAAAAATTTTGAGATAAAAATGATGCTAAAAAAGTTTGAAGAAATTATTTTCTCAATTTTTCATTTTTGTGCTTGTCTCTAGGAAAACGCCAAAGGATCTTTTTGTAATGGAAATTCTCATTTTCATTTTCTTTTTTTTTTTTACTTTAAAAAAAATTGAGAAGAATGGTACTTACCTGCAATGTGGTGACTCGATAACCCTGTAAAGAATGTAAAAGAATATGTTAGTGCAAAAATCCTTAGGGGTTGAAATGTTGGAAACGATACATCATTACCCCCTCACTCGCTTTTATCCTTTTGAGGGCTAAAATCTCTTGGATTCACCCTCATGGATATTTGGTAACTTGGCATTACCCTTCACTTGCATATGCATGATTCCTTGGTGGAAGGCGCCGCTTTTACAGTTAAGGTGCAACTTTTTTCTCCTTTATCACCTTGTAAGAAGAGGAGATGAAACGGGTTATCTCCATACTTAATTAGGTTCAATTGAGGAACGATACATCCTTTCTTGATGAATTTGACAATATTGTTCCAGCACACTTCATTGGTGGGGGGAAGGAGAGATTTTTCTCTAAATCAAATGTTGTTCTCCCACTCTATATGACAAACCTTTGTTATGTTTGAGTCTGTTTTGTACCAAAGAAAATGATATGTCATTTCTTTATGCTAAAGAGAATCAAGTTTAGGAATGAAATACATCATTTTCCAAAGTCGGGCGATCAACATCCCAAGGCATCTCTTATGGAGGAAGGGATAATATTGCCCATCTGTTTCATTTGAATCATTCTTTGTTTAAGATTGAACATGACTTAATAATGCTCCATCGCATTTGTTGGAACGTTACAAGCCTTGGTACTCTTGATGTCTCCTTGACAATGAAAAGAAAGTCGTGTCGGAAACGGTATCAGAAATGGATAATTGGAATCGATACAGTTTACTTTTCCTTTGAATTCGCCCTTTTAGATACTTGGCAACTCCCTTCATTTGTCTCATCATGCAAAGTGAATGAGATCGATGAGCTATTTTGGCGCCTAAGGCATTTGCGAATAACGAAACTTCCCAGAACAGAATTCAACTTTGTTCCACCTCTATGGAAAATTAGCGCTGACGATGCCTCGACACATGCTTACTCCTCAAGTTCCATGAGCCTACACTTTTATCTTTCAGAAGGGGCAGATGTCGATCTCAAATAAACTCTTCCGCGAAAGAGACCATGTGAAGAGAGGGCCTTAAGGAAAGCTTTCTTAAAATTCATTTTCAAAACATTTCGAAGGTAGACGTGAAGGTTCGATTAAAACACTTCTAAGTTTTTTTTTTTTTTTAGGGATGATTTTCACAAAATTGAATTTTCATCAATAAAAAGATGTGAGTCGCATGGTTTACAAAAGCATCAATTGGATTCACAATCAAAACCCAAAATGGAAAACATGATTCTTAACAAGAATAAAAACAATGATAAAATACAAGAAACTCTTGTATATATAAGAGTAAAAATCAACTCTTGTTCTAATGCCAAGCAGCATCACGCATAACCTGCAAAAAAAAAAAAAAAAAAAAAGCAACAATGTCAGTATGAGGATAAGAAAATGATCTCTCAATGAGGTCGCTTCTTACAACAAAATCGAGGCAACGATACATGCCCCATAGTCCTTACTACGGGATTTTTGTATTTCGCCAAGATTTTATCATAGGAGAAGACATCATTTAAAAATCAATCCGCAGCCATCAATCGAACGTCCACTCTATTCCAAAAGTTTCATGTAAAAGTGGCATTGATTTTTGAAAGATTGATTTGTGATTTCACTCCTGCAAAAATGAAGTGACTTTTGTTTTGAGAAATTTATACATAAAATGGAGAGAATTTGATTAAAAATGCAACTTCAATTTTTGTGCCCCAATATATAATCGCAACTTGAAAGTTTTTTTCTTTTTAAACAAAAAGCGGTTTTGAGCCCATAATTAAAAATTTAAATAAAGCCATGTTTAGCAGGGCCAAAACAAAGTGTTTAGAATTTGCATTCAATGTTCACTTTTCTCAAGAGTGATTGCCAATTTTTAAATCATAAGCCTACATCACCGAGGGTATTCGATTGATTTTCACGAATCTCAAGATGAAAATTCAATACAAAATTAGCAAATAAAAAGTAAAATGATACTTACAATGGGTGCCGACTTTTGTCTTTGTTTTTTTTTTTTTTCAATCACATAAACATGCACATGGGATGTGGTTCAATTTCTACTCTATCCAGCTCAAAATGGAGCAATAAGATCACAGGACTGAACCAACAAGCTCGTGGCTAGGTCGTGTTACCCATAACCCCGGTTTCGTCAAAGAACCAACCTGTGTCGCATGCTCGCAGACCAAGGTGGGGACCTCTGATATAAAGAAAGAAATTTCGGGGTTGAGATGAGCGACTCGTACTACATGCTTATAGTTGGAGTGGTATCCACCTCAACACCATCCTAAGTGATCCTATGCGGCCCAGGTTTGACGGTAGGTAGTGTGTGCTAGGGTGTAGTGCAATGCAAATGAATACATGCACAACAATTTATAGGCAAACAACACTCCGTACATAAAAAATAAACCACACATTCCTACACCTCCTTGCAAGATAAACGTGTGCAAACACTTCCTCTTATACCTCCCATTTTGTAAAAACATTTAACACATTTAATGCTAGGGGCATACCTAGAACCCTCGTTGCCAAACAAAAATATTTTTGAACAAGCTTAATTTCGGCCTAAGTCCTCTAAGGTTTGAAACCAAGTCCCCAGCGGAGTCGCTAAGCTGTCGCGACCTATCCCTCGAGGGGAGGGAACAGGTTTAGGGGTATTGCCTAAAGGATGGGCTTAAAGCCCATGATTAGGCATGGGTTCTCCCAAGTCCCTACACCGCGTGACATTGGGATATTTCTAGGAATTTTGCACAAAAGGAGTCACCACTAGCCTATTGGGGTCGGCGAGAAACCAAGTGTAGCATGGGAGTGTACCTCACTTCCTACGCAACTAGAGAATCTAGGGTCAGGGACTTAATTACACTAATTGATCAATTAGTACCCTTTACGGTACCTAATCTTGTTCATTTTAACAAAATGATTTTTGGCAGGTAGTCTAGGTTGATTTTATACCTATCCACTAACATGTAAGGTGATGATGCGGGTGCGCAATTATTAAAGTAACAATTATAGCTATCAAGATCCTAATTGCAGTAAAATTAACACATGCCACTAAACAATTGCAAACATAGTTAAACAGGTAAATTAAACATGCAATATAATCAATATACGAGCAATTAAAGGCTTAAATACATTATAAAGGCAATACATGGCCATTCCTAATCAAAACCTACATTTTTTGGATTTTCAAAATTTTTCAATTTTTTTTTTAAATTCTTAAAATATATTTTTCATTTTATTTTATTTTTTAAAAATATTATTTTAATATTATAATATAATATATTTAAAATGAACTAGGTCGGATCCCCGGGTTGGGTTCGACCCGGTTCGGTGAATAGGGCCAGGATCGGGCTAGACACCTCGAACCCGGACCGAATCGGGCAAGGTGACCCAAGATAGCATAAACCAGCCAAGCTAGGCTTTATGTGTAGCTCTATCTGGTATAATTTTTCAAACAAAGCCCACATGCAAACACAACCCAAACCCGGCCTAAATCGCTCAAAAACCCTACTCATTTCGCGACCCGCACCCGACTCGCATGACCCGGTTTGTGGCCGAAGCCCTAGGGCTCCTTGGCGGCACTGACGACGGTGGCAACAGGCTTGATGGCGACAGCGATGCGGCGAGTGGCAACGAAGATGCGGCAGGCAGTGGCGAGCTACTACAGGGTTCGCGGGTTCTGCAGGTGGAGGCGCGGCGGAGCAAGGGCGAAGACGCGGTGATCGGCCCGAGATCTGTTGGCGTCAGGGGCAGAGGCGTGGGTTGTTGAGGGAGTGGTGATGACAGGCGAGCGGAAGCGTCTGGTCGTTGCGTAAAGATGGGCATGGTGATGAGCGACCGTGGATGGCGGAGTTAGAGGCGAAGCAGGTTGCGAGCTTCAGGGCGTGGCAAAGGCAGAGTAGCGGCGTCACAGGGTTACAAGCGAGCCGGAGTAGATGCGGGTCGGTGCTGGGTGGTCACGAACGGCTGGCAGTTGGCAGAGGTCGCGGGCGAGATGGGCTCGCGGTTGAGGGGAACTCCGGCAGTGGCGCAGGCAGAGGTGTCGGGTGAGCAGGGACGACTAGAGGGCGGCAAGAGAAGGCGTTGCTCGGAGAGGGGGCTACTGGAGGGTGGCAGGAAAAGTGTGGTGGCTCGGCTGGTGTCGGGTTGAGGCGGCGAGGAGGGCAATGGCTTAGATGGCGTTGGGCAGCATCGCCGCTGCCCTCCTCCCCTCCGTTCCTTCTCTCTCTATCTCTCTCTCTCTCTCTCTCTCTCTCTCTCTCTCTCTCTCTCTCTCTCTCTCTCTCTCTCTTTATTCTCGTCTTCTTCGAGCTCTTTGTCTCCTATTCTCGTCTTCTTCCAGCTCTCTGTCTCCTAGGGTTTTTTTTTTTTATTGGTTCCTCTTTATGCTTCTCTGCCCCCCCTCTCTCTGCGTGATGCTCCTCCTTTCTCTAAGGTTTCCTGCACGAAAATGAAGGAGGGAGAAGGTCGGCATGGGATGGGCCGAAGGGGAGATGGCTTGGGCCGCGGGAGAAAAGGGGCTCGGGCCTAGCACAGGGGGAAAAGGGAAGAGAGGCAAGTCAGGCCAAGGCTGGACTCGGCCCGACCAGGCCTTTAAGCATTTTTTTCTTTTCTTTTCTTTTTTTTTTTTTTTTTTTTTTTTGTTGTTTTTTGTTTTTTTTAGTGACTAATTCCTAATTTTGTATTCGATTAGGTCCTAAATAAATTGGTAAAATTTAGGTTTCCACAGGGTTTAATTTCAGAAACGAGTGCCGAGGCACTAGACTCTTCTCGTCTTTTGGATCTGGTGCGAATTCATTCATCAATGTTGTCAATGATGAGATCTTTAGGATGACTTGACTTATGCTTCCAGTTGCTGGTTGGTCTAAAAGTCTGCTGATCTTTTGCTTTAGTTAATATTTTTAGTTCTTTTTGTTGTTGATCTTCAGAAGGTGAACCACTTCGGGGGAAGTAGACTTTTAACGTCTAGAGCTGGTTCAAATTCTTCAAGTTGAGTCTGGTCCACTTGATTCTGCATAGAGTCTTGAAACTTGACATACATAGATTCTTCCACAAACTAAGTCTTCCTGTTGAATACTCTATAGGTTTTGCTTGAGGTTGAGTAGCCAAGAAAAATTCCTTTATCTAATTTTTCTTCAAACTTACCAGTTCAATTATTCACATTTTTCAAAACAAAACACTTACAACCAAATACATGAAAATAAGAAACGTTTGGTTTCTTCCCTTTAAACACTTCATAAGGAGATTTCTTTATAATAGACTTCAAGAATGCTCTGTTAATGATATAGCAAGCTGTAGAAACTGCTTCAGCTCAAAATCGAGAGGAAATATTACTCTCAATTAAGAGTGTTCTTACCATCTCCTACAATGATCTATTCTTTCTTTCTACAATCCCATTTTGTTCTGGAGTATATGGAGAAGAGAAAACATGCTGGAAACCAGATTCATCACAAAAATTTACAAAGTCTTGATTTTCAAACTCACCTCTATGGTTTGTTCATATGCTTGAAATAGCATATCATTTTTCATTATAAACCTTCTTGGCAAATTTTGAAAAGTAAGAGAATGTTTCAGACTTACTTGCCAGGAAGAATACCCAAGTAAAGCGAGAGTAATCATCCACGATTACTAGGTAGTATCTCTTTTCACCAATGCTTTGAGTTCTGGTTGGTCCAAAGAGGTCCATATGCAGAAGCTACAAAACTCAGTTAGTATAAACTTGATTTATAAGTTTAAAAGAACTTCTAACCTGTTTTCCTAAAACACATAGCGTGCATAATTCAAACTTTTGATAAGCCAAGTTGGGCAATCCACGAATAAGCTTTTTGGAGGAAATTTTGGCAATCTGCTTCATGTTAACATAACCAAGCTTTCAATGCCAAAGATTTGCTTCATCTTGAATGGAAATTAGACTCTGAGAGCTTTTTGGTTTTATATCAAGAAGGTAAATATTTCCATATCTTCGTCTAGTGAAAAATTGAGATAAATCTATACTGGTTCCCTAGCAAATGCCTTCTTGAAATTTAATTTTGAATCCAGTGTCACACAGTTGACTTATGCTAAGTAGATTATAATTCAATCCTTCCACCAAGGAGATATTGTTGATTGTGAGACTTCCAATCTTTACAGTTCCACATCCAACAATTTTTCATTTACTTTTTCCACCAAAAGAAACTTTTCCACAATTTATTTGTGTAAACTTTATAAAACAACTTGAATCTCATCTCATGTGTCTCGAACAGTCACTATCCAAATATCATTTGATCTTTTTCTTGATAGTGACCTGCAATCATAAAAAGAATTCAAGTTTTCTTTGGTACCCACATTTTCTTGGGTCTAGGGGAGTTAGTACCAAGAACAGTCTTCGTCTCCAATCCCATTCTTCAAAATGTTTCCAAACTTTGAACATTTGGACATTCCTTCTCAAAATGTTTTTGTGGGTTTTTGTTTGATTATTTCCTTCACTTTTGGAAAATCAATTAAAGGAATGGTTTCTGGTGTCATTCCCAAACCAGATTTGTTGAAATAATGTCTTTGTACTGAAATAATCTTTTCCAACTTCTCAGATCATTTTGAAAACCTTTTTGTGATATTTGAAATGTCCTCTTTCAAAAAAATATTTTTCTTCGAAAAAGAATCTGCATTTTCTTTCAAATAAACAAAACTTTTGTATAGATTTTCAAACTTTTCTTTCCAAGAAGTTTCATGTTGCTTCAGTTTAGAATTCTCCCTCTTCAGCTCGGAAATCCTTTTAAGAGATGTTTTGAGACTAAGACAGAGTTCATATATATACTTTGAGACTTTAGCAATAATCTTTAAATTACTAATCTCGACTTCTTTGTCTGAGTCTAAGTCTGAATCTGTTTTAAAGTCTGAGTCTGATTCTGAATTTGCCATTAAACATATATTGGCATATTCTTCATCACTTTCTTCGCATTATATATCACTCCATGTCTCTGCTTTCAGAGCCTTTTTGAATTTCTCTATTTTTCTTTCCTTTTTCTTCAACAGAGTACAGTTAGGTCTAATGTACCCATTTTTCTTGCATTCAAATCAAATCACATCTTTGTTGGTTTTATTATCCTCATTTGATCCTCTAGGTTTCTCTTATTGAAGTCTTCACATGATTCCAATCTTTGGAGAGTTCTCGCAGCAATTTATTGACCTTCATTGGTCCTGAGATTGATTGTCCTTGATATGTTAGACCGTTTACAATTTTTGTGAAACGACTGAACATGTCAATGATGGATTCTCCTAGCTTCATCTTGAAGGCTTCATACTGTCCGAGTAGTATATTGATTTTTGCTTCTTTGACTCAATCAATTCCTTCATAGGTAACATGTAACCTGTCCCAGACTTCTTTTGTTGTTTCACAAGATGAAATTCTATTATACTCAGTAGGAGATAAAACACAGTATAAGGAGTAGATGGCTTTAGCATCAAGAGCTTGTCTCTTGGTTATTTCTGCTTGTGTCATTTTGCCAGCTTCTGCAACTTTCTTTCCTCTTTCTAAGGTTGATGTAGCTTTGGGAATGATCCATTTTTTCTCCCACATCCCATTCCAGGGGATCTTTCGATCTCAGGAATGCCTTCATCTTGTTTTTCCAAACATTGTATTTCTTCCCATCAAAATAAGGAGGTCTGGTGTTGCTTAGGCCTTTAACCAAACTTGGAGCCAAATATATTAGCCATAGATCTTTAGCTTAAGAAGTAAAAACATTTCGATAAATAAGCACACAAGCTCTAATACCAATTGAAAGGGCTAGTGCAACCACCTAGAGGGGGGTGAATATGTGTAAATAAAAATTTTCACAAGACTTAGCGGAAGTAATTTGCCTTTAGAAGATGATAGACTAAGGACGTAATCAGCTTTAAATAATTATATGAATCTACGAATAAAAGGAATTCAAGGAAAGAAAATTAGAACACAAGGTTTATAGTGGTTCGGCTTAGATCAAACCTACGTTCACTCTCTCACGTTGATAGCCCACTAGCTGGATTCTACTATGAATCAAAAGAGATTTTACAACTTGTGATTGTTGCGACCAATTTTTCGGGTGTGAACCACCTAGGGTTTGGCTAATGGATTGTTAAGCCTAGAGTTAACTCGGGCTCTCCCAAGCCCATACCAATTCGCGACTTAGGTTCTAATTTTTAAACATGCAAATGGATTTTATCTAGGAGTCACCACTAATCTATTTTTGGTGGGTCGATTAGAAACCTAAGTAAACTAACGGGAGTTTTACTTTACTCCTACGAATCAGAGACTATGGGTATGGGGACTTGGTTACACTAGATTTCTCTAATGCCCTTTCGGTACCATTCTTTTATTTTCAAAAATGTTTTTTGCAGGCAGCTTAGGTTGATTTTAAATCTATTTCCCCAACATGTGAGGTGATTATACGGGTGCGCAATCCACCAATTTAACACCCAGATAAACAATAAATAAATTGCAAAAACTTACATCAAAACAACGAAAGCATCTGCATTGTTAGATTAAAATCCACATCAACAACCCTAGATATGATTTCTAATTAACACGCAATTTCTTTTTCCTTTGTTTTCGCTTGATTAATAAAAATCATGTAATGTGCAATGCAATATTAACTAAATGACCTAATTCTAATGACATGTAATTTCTAATTGAATGGACCTAGCAACAATATTAAATGGCATGCATCTCGATGAATCTAACCCTAATGACATGCATATGATATTTTTTCTTTTTCTTAAAAGAATGCATTCTATCCTAAATAATGAAACTAATTTAGCCTAAGGCATTTTTGTATTTTTTTTATGAAATTCGGAATTAAAATAAAATGTGAAAATTATCTAGATAGATTAAGATCCTATTCAATTTATATTAGGAATTAGGTTAAACTAAATCCTAATTTAAACTAAAATATTGTCTTAACCAAAATAATCCCAGAATGCAATCTATCTAAAAAAATCTATCTAAACTTAAAGTTAATTAGGAAGTAAATTAAACATGCAATCTTACCCTAATATGCAATAACGTGCAAAAGATGCCATAATCCTACATGATATATGCATGATGATTTTTTTGTGTATTTGTTTTATTAATTTCGAAATTAAAATTGACAAATAATTAAACATGCAACCTAAGTTTAAAAAAAAAATAGCAACTTAAATTGATTGATTTGATTTTTTGATTTTTTTCGAAATAAAATTCCTATTCCAAATATGGAAACCCTAAAACAGGAAATAAACCTAATTCTAACGTACATTTTTTGATTTTTTTTTTTACGGAAACAAAATTAACTTAAACGGCACAATAACAAATCATAGCAAGATATCCAAATTGACGAACCATATCTCGCGCGTGAGATTGGGTTGGCCAATTTTAAACAAAATCGCAAATCAAATCTCGAGCGTGAGATCGGAATGGCGATTTTTCCATGCGATTGCGAGTCGGATTTTGGGCGCGAAAATCGGACTGTCAATCGTATGCACATTGTGAAATGAAGGATTAATCCCCGAATTCATGAGAATTCAAAATATTTTTGGATATGGCAATAATGAACAAATATTCAAAATAAATCGCGATCCCATGGATCTAGCAATAAAATATGAAAAACTTGAATCAATCAAGAATCTTACCTAGCTCTCGATATCGCGCAGATAACTTTTCCAAATTGGGACCAAGTGCAATCGGACTGGGATCGCGATCGGTTTCTCGACGGCGAACTGCAGCAAGCGTTATGTGCACGGCGACGATGCTTCACGTTGATGTGGTTCGGGGATGAGCTCAACAGGATGGCCGCTTGTCTTGACGTTGGGCCAAAAAAATGGCGTTAGAGCAGCTCGCATTGGGACTTCATGGCTCAGCGTGGCAGGGCAACAGCGAGTCAATGAGCTCGCCAGGGACTCTGTGGGCTAATGATCTTAAAGGAACGCCGGCGTGAAATTTAATAAAGGATGTCCTAGTTAATTCCCGCCTTTTGTTTCTTCGCCAAAAGAAGATCAATGTGGGAGTTTATTTTCGTTGTTCCTCGCTGAATGCCCCCACTAAAGACTTTGACCGAGCAACCCTCTTAGGCCACTTCCATATTTCAAAAGAAATAAGAGAGTGGCATACGTTGTTGCAGCTTGATGTGGCACAACCAAGGCTACTTGTAGTGGGAAATTCGCTGGAATGACCTATAGAAGACACCTGACACACACACACACACATAATCTGAATTTTTTTACGGCTTGTTGGTGTTGTAGGCAATGTGATGAGCAGTAGTTGGTGTCACGAACGCCACGCAGGGCCAAGATCTCTCTTGAAAGTGCTCGCTGGAAATGTCCTCCATACTGTCACAATGTAGATGTCACAGCGAACAGCTGGGGACAACGAATGGGGGTTGGCTTGAATCGGTGAGGCATGGGCGTAAGGCAAAGAGCAGTTTCGAGATTGCGATGCAGGGGGCGTGGCTAGGAGATGTCTTGACTAAGGCTTGGCCAAGAGATCCCTTTCTCTCTTTCCTCTCTCTCACGTGTGGTCATGTATATCAATCGTGGCCTCGTATTGAATTGTGTGGCCCCCCTCGTGTCCGTGCACGAACAACACATTTTATAATGGAAGAACTTTAGATCTTTGTGGCATATTTTGTTTCCAATTTCGCTTGTGCATAATGCCTCTAGATATACAATTAAAATATATGCACATTGCGCAATATTCCATTTTTTATTTTTCACATATTCTGTCCAAAAATTTCTTTTCTACCCAATAATATACCCATTGGTGTATATTACCTGAATATATGAAAAAATCCTATCGGAATATGCTTGCCGTTGGTCCAATGCTAAATTCAAAAAATGCAAATTAAAAATAAATGCGCCTAAAACTATATGCTATGCAATTAACTATTTTTTTTTTCAATGATAAAATTAACCCCTAATTTCTAATGCAATAAATGGCTAAACGGGTCGCCAAAATTTAGGTGTCAACAACGATCTTTGACTTTCTCAGTAATGAGTCTCTACTGGTCTCTCACAAAGTCTCACTAAGAATTTCTTTCTTTTGTATACAATTTTGAGCTCAATGAATGAAATAGCAAGTGACTAGAAAACTTCAGACTTTGGAATTCTTCTTTCACGCACACTTTTTAAACAACTGGAGAGTCCGCCTTAAATATTCCTTCATGCCTTCACAACCCTTGGCACTTACTAGAGGAATTCTTTCAATCTACCCATTGGATAGAATCAATCAAGGAGATCTCAAGTCGTTAGATGATTGTGATGAAAGCCCGTCAATCTTGTTCGCCCATACAATCAGGATCTTTGGTTTCCATAAGTAGAATCTTCCAAGTTTGCTCGCCTTTCAAATGATCTTCATAATTGAATAAATTCCAATAAGAATAATCAATCAACTAGATGCTATATCTAGCCATAAAGTCTTCCAAAAAACCATACGAATCGAATCCTTGAAGATAATCCTGCATCTGCATAAGTCTTCATTCTTCGGTCTGGAAACTGTCAGTGAGGGCAGACTTTGAGATTAAGGTCTGGCGGTCTTCAAATTTTGACAAAAGAGTCTACAAGTCTTCAAACTAGTATTTTTGGAAATGTTTTGTCAACTTCAAAATAGTAAAGGAGTTTTCTCTAACATGAATCACTACTTTTTCCCATCCTTCATGGAGATAAGAGAGGCCATATGCAACACCTTTGATCACTCTAAACCTTTGGCTCCAATTGAGGATGACCTTTGGTTGGTTATAGAGGTACTTGTCTAGGCTTCCATTCGGCATGTAGTCATTGACCAACAACATCTCACCCTTTTGACAGCAGTAACCGAGAAGCGTTACAATGTTTCGATGACGAAGCCGACCAATACTAATAATCTCCACAATGAACTCCCTCATCCCTTGCGTCGATTCATGAGAGACCCTCTTCATTGCAATCTCATTTTTTGAGGTGGGTAATACCCCTCTGTGAACCCTACCGAATCCACCAGCTCCTAATAGCTCCTGATCTCCGAACCCCTTTGTGGCAATATACAGATCTTTGTACTTGAACCTATAAGGATTGTAGTCGTGCTCCCAATCCTCTAGGACCTCTGTGAATCTTTTCTTTCATCTTATCAGATAAACCACAGATAAGACTAACATTGATAGACAAGACAACAACATGAAAGGCAATCCTATAGTAAGTAGGTATGATTTTTCCTCCTTTCTCACATGGGGTAGTCTAGGAACCTGAGACAAAACCAGTCCCTGAGCTTGTCCATTAACCTTAAAGCTCCATCCAACGATGTAATGAGAAGTTACTAACGAGCCGGTTGAGGACGAGAAACCCACGTACATGGTCTCTTTGATGATCGGTGAGAGATCAATGGATAGACATAGAAGGGGAGTCTTTGGTGTCTCAACATTGATAGGAGCTAATGTGACCTTGAATTGCTTTTGCGAGCCATCATTGTGACGACCCAGACCCAGGACAGTACAGAGGGACGGATTAAGATCGCCTCGGCAGTATGCAGGCAAGGCTAAGGGCATTTCTCTTGTCCCACATCACTTAGGGGGGAGTCCTGGGGCTAGTTTATAAGGCTTAGGTCCCTCTAACCTGTGTAATGCATTTTAAAGCTGTGAGGACTTAGTGTCCAAAGCGGACAATATTACACAGTGGGGCCCGAGTCCTTACAAATGGTATCAAAGCCGACTCTCGACCGCGTGTGGGGCCACAGCGAGGGCATTGTGCCTTAAGGCAGGGAGAATGTGACGACCCAAACCCAGGACAATATGGAGGGATGGACTAAGATCGCCTCGGCAGTATGCGGGTAAGGCTAAGGGTATTTCTCCTATCCCACATCACTTAGGGGGGAGTCCTGGGGCTAGTTTATAAAGCTTGGGTCCCTCTAACCTATGTAATGTGTTTTAAAGTCGTGAGGACTTAGTGTCCAAAGCGGACAATATTACACAGTGGGGCCCAGGTCCTTACAATCATAATCCACCCAAACTTGCATGGCTTTACCACTCATCAGGCTCGAGTTTGTGAAGACCGCACCTAGACTTGCAGCGTATCCTGCCGGCGTAGATATTATGGAGGTCAGCCCATCGACATCAATCCCAACATGGTTATCGTTGATATCAAGGAATTCATGGTTTTGGATTGTGTCAAATTCTACTGCGACAATGTGGTTCGAGGAATTGCCATTGTTCGTTTCATTGAAGAGGCCAAAGTAATAACTAGGCAGAGCTTTGGGAAATTCTCTAAGAGGAGCTAGCACGAAAGCGAACCCGTAGCCACCCAGAGGTGGATAATCAGAAATCATAGTGAAGACAAACGTTGTGGAGAAAGAGAAGGCAGATCCACTGGATGAGTTCTTGAACTTGATTGGGTCAGGGTAGAAGGCATGGCTCTGCTTCTGTTTGGTGGCGTTGGTTAACATTAGGAGGCCATTGCCAGTGAATGTGGCTAAACCATCCAGGCTAAGATTCGCCGACCGGAAACCATTATACGTGAAACTGCTGGCATCCTGAGCGAGTGCAAAGTTTGCCAGGGGGGAAACCACTAGAAGAATCGCAAAGAACATGACCAGAAGCCGGAGAAATTCGCTGAATGCAAACTCAGAAAATATCGTTCGAGTCTCCCTGGGATCATCAAATTGAATCTAATGCCATTTCAGCTACCAGTGACCCCACTTGTTTCACTAGATATGCACCATTAACTCGTTGAATTTTCCAATCCTAGGGACCCTACCGTTAAATCACGCAAGGATTCAAAGTTGGTGTGCAACCAAAATCGTACTCCACCTCTAAATATTGCTTTCCAGGCTATGGCCTTTAAGAATGACTCCTCGTTTCTGTGATTTAACTGATTGGCCCGAGGCTTACCAATATTTGAAAAGTTTTCAATTTATTGCCTGTCTCTATCGCCATTTTCCACATGTGGCCCAAATAGACCAAAGCGTCGGTCTACAAAAACGTGACTCCGGTTAAGGTTATCTCATCCTCGAACGGTTGTCAATGACCCAATGCATGCGCAGGGTACCAAATGTTACAAGGAAGTTTCACAGCACAAACAAGCTTTTTGCCAACATAATTTATCAAAAACTCCTAAATTTATTGTTTCATGTTTAACATAACCTCTGAACTTAAATTAATGAACAGATAATATTAAATATTTTTATATAATTTAAAAATATATTAAATGAATTAAAAATTTAAAAATCATATTATATATTAAGTTAAAGTTCATAGATTATATTAAATAAATTAAAAATTTATTGGTCATGTTACACGTCGAATTAAGTTTAAGAAATTTATCTTTTTCCCCTTCGTGCTGCGGCTTGCTTGAGAAAAGAAACCCTCTATTCCTTTTGTATGGCTGTGGCAGGAAAGCAAACCTAGACTTTTATTTCTTTTCCGCTCATTACTCCTGGGCCCACAAGTAAATATTTTATAAAATGTGAGCCCCTTTTTTCGGTCTTACAGTGTCGAAGAGGTTTTTTGTTTTTTTCTTTTCAACTGTAACAGAGCATTTCTTTGTGCTGTAAAACTTGGTTATTTATCCAACCGGATCTGATTTCGTAAACGTTTAATAGTAGATGAGCCAAGGGCATTATTTGTTTCAATAATTGGTCTTATCATTCCTTGATCGAGTAATCATTTTCAGCCCTGAATAGACCTGTTAGCGTTTGAATTTTATGTTCTCTAATATTGAGGAAATTTCACCGCTAATTAATATAATATTCGTCAAATCTAGAGTTTCTCATTTACTTAGGGTCCGTTTGGTAATCCTTTTGTTCCGGGGAACAATTTCTTTTCAAAAATAGTTTCTCATTTACTTAGAGTTCCCTAGTCACTTTCTATTTCGGAGAATAGAAAAATTAATTGATGTTACCAAAAGAATTTCTATTCTTTTTTTATTCTGAGGAACAAAAGAATATAAATGGCAAGAAACAGAAACGTTACCAAACTGTACCTTAGTTTTCATAAACAAGATTTTCATAAATAGGGTCATTCCTTGTTCGTTTGAAAGGAGGAGCGCTTATCCTACAAAAGGAACGCATTAACGTCCTAAGAATAATTTTTCTCACTTAATTCAGTGAAAGGCTTTAGTGCCACGACATCTATATCAGCATTCAATATGGCATCACATTAAAGATCCTTTTATCGCGCTAACATCCTGAGAATACTTTTTCTGCCAATGGTATATAGGCATTAATAAGTTAAAAGCCTTGTAAAAGGTGGACTTGTTCTTATAATTTGGAGCCTGTCCAAGAGGGGAAACCGAAAAACAAGACGAGAAATTCCGATGAACATCTAAGAGAACACTGCAGAAATCGATTAAAAAATTGTATCTTACATTACAGTTTACATATACTTGCAGAGTCGCAAACTATGAATACTTGATGTAAAAGAACACTAGTTTGGTAACTACTTTGTATCTATGAAATGTGCTTTCAATTTAATATACCAAGCTTAAGACTAATCTTCCACCCGAGAGGAGGGAGTTTGCAACAGAAGACGTCTGAGAAAATGCCTTGTCTGCGGAAAACGGATAAGGTATGCCAGACGTACTAAAACCTTCATGACATGCATATGGGAATCCACTTCTGGAAATACCGAGAGATAATAACTCCTGCATTGCAAGATCCCCTTCCAAGTACTGCACTACTTGACGCATGCTTGGTCCCGTAGTTGGCTGAGACTGGGAGCACAACAATCCGAGTTGCAGCGCTAGCTCCACCTCCTTCGCCACAAAGTCCGTCCCTAAGTTTGGATCTCTTGCCTCTAGAATGTCGCCTTTATCCCAGCAAGAAAACACTCAGTCCACCAATATCACGTCCTCCTCCTCCCGAGCCTCGATCGGCCTTCTTCCACAAGCAACTTCAAGTAAAAATGCCCCAAACGCGAAAACATCTGTGCTCGTAGTGGGCCTGGCAGTTCGAGTGTTCTCTGGGGCCAGATATCCAAGAGGTCCCACCAAATGGGTGGTTTGAGGATTTGTGCCGTGATCATATAGTCTTGCAAGCCCGAAATCTCCTAACCTCCCATTTAATTCTTAATTAAGCAAGATGTTGCTAGCTTTGATGTCCCTGTGAATCACTACTTGTTCCCATCCTTCATGGAGATAAGAGAGGCCATATGCAACACTTTTGATCACTCTAAATCTTTGGCTCCAATTGAGGGTCACCTTGGGTTGATTATAGAGGTACTTGTCTAGGCTTCCATTTGGGATGTAGTCATAAACCAACAGTAATTCACCCTTCCGACGGCAGTATCCAAGAAGTGTCATAATGTTCCGATGACAAAGCCAACCAATACTAATAACCTCGGCAATGAATTGTCTCATCCCTTGCCTCAATTCATGAGAAACCCTCTTCACTGCAATCTCAGTTTTCGAGGTGGGTAATACCCCTCTATAAACCCTACCAAATCCACTAGCTCCTAGTAGCTCCTAATCTCTGAACCCCTTTGTGGCAACATATAGATCTTTGTACTTGAACCGATGTAGACCGTAGTCGCTCTCCCAATCTTCCAGAACCTCTGCAAATTTTCTTCTTTTTCTAATTGCGTGAGCCATAGCAAAGACCAATATTGATACAAAGAACAAGCATATGAAAGGGAGTCCAATAGAGAGAAGAATGGATTTCTGCTTTTTTTTCTTATGGAGCAATCTAGGAAGTTGAGACAAATCAAGCCTATGAGCTTGTCCATTTACCTGAAAGCTCCATCCGAGGATATGATGAGAAGTTTAGAGCGCACCGGTTGAGGAACAAAACCCAACGTACATGGTCTCCTTGAAGATAGGAGAGAGATTGAAGGACAGAGACAAAAGGGGAGTGTTTGGTTTGTTAACATTGACCAGAGCTAATATTGTAAGAGTTTTCCTAATGTGAACTACATTAATTGATATTGTAATTTACCATTTTACGGGGTTGGTCTAAGGTGAAATAGAAGATTTCTTAATTAGTCTAATATGGGGCTGGATAATGTGGACTAAGTTGAGCTTAGCCTGTAATGAGAAGGTCTGGTTGGAAACTCTATAAATAGTACTCAAGTCTCTCCTCTAACCTTAATTTCTCACAAGTATCCTCATAAATAGTGTTTACCTAGCGTTAAAGGGTGAGAGGGCCGTCTCATTGAGCCAATGATATGGAGGGTAATAGAGGAGAATGACTTGCGTGTCAAGAACGATGGATTCCAAAACAAGTGCGTTCACCTTTCTACTCAATCATCTATGTTCTTATTCTGGTTATGGAGATCTTGGAGTTGCACATTTTGCATCCAACATGTGGTATCAGAGCAACCATAACCTAGAACTTGAATGCATAGAATTTTTGCCTTATTTTTGTGATTTTTTGTTCAATAAAAATCAATTCAATCATAAATTTGGACCGGGCTCATCGAGACAAGCAAGACAGTGGGCAGCGCATTGCCGGTGGAGGCCCTACGCACCCCCACGCGCCCTCACGCACTCCCACGCACGGCCACGCATTGCCAGTGCGTCAAACACGCGTCCCATGCGCCCTCACGCGCTCCCACGCGCAAGGCGCCGCTCGCACGTGCAACTCACGCGTGGAGGCTGACATCATGATGACGTCGGCGACCAGGGCCCTACCCGACCTGGTCAACCGGTCAAACTAAAAATTCATCTGGTCTGGTACCAATTGGACTGGATTTGAGGGGTATTATGCCCGCACGTGAGCTCCACATGCCGCGCACTCAGGTGACTCGTGGAGGCTCTGATCAGCACATGGCTGGCAGCTTTAGATTCGTATGTTCATCCTCTATGTTGTGGTGTATTTATTTTACATATTTGATAATTTTATGGATGTGAAAATACATACAGAACCCTAAATACGTGTATTTTTAGTGTATTTTTAGTGTATTTTTAGTGTATTTTCGCGTATTTTTCTTATATTTTTCTATGATTTTGGAAATATAGGTGTTGGTTTACAAGTATGTTATCACAAAAACATTATAAAAAGTGTGATTCATTAATAAATGTTAAACTTTATTGTGAACTGAAGATGACTTAATGAGATACAACCATTATGGGATAGCATTTGAACTATGTATTGAGATGGTGAGAAACGGTAAAAGGTTATGAAAATTTTGTTGCTCAAACATACTCCTTTACACGCATCTTGATGTATTTTTGTTTCTTTTTGGCAACCTTTGAATGATGGACGTCTTAAGAACTCTTGACCAAACTGATTGTACTACTTAACACATTTATTGAATGTGGGTAATGCATGTCAATTAAATTATTGGATATTGTACCTAAACTCATCTGGTCACTTATTAATGTCTATCAAATTGAACATTTTTGTTTATGATTAAGAAGTATGACGATATTTATGCAGAGCAATAGTATCTACTGTTGTTGTTTAGATATTTGGTGAAAAGGCTAATATGAACACCTAGAGGGGAGGTGAATAGGTGTTTAAAATAAATATTGGCAAATGAATGCAGAATAAAACAAGTTGCAAGTAAAGTCTGAATAAGGATCAAAGTCTAACTAAACAAGCCACCAGACTTCTGGTACATGTTTATAATCTGTTATGCGATGGAACAGACTTCTGAAATAACATGTAAGTATGCAACATATTTAAATCTGAAGAGTTAAGGAAAGAGAATGTTGCACACGAAATTTATAGTGGTTCGCTTAAATCTAGCCTACGTCCACTCTCCCACGCTGATAGCCTTCTGGCTGGATTCCACTATGCAATTGACAAGAGATTATAACTTTGAGTATAAACACTTAGTGGTAGATCACATTATCTCACTAAGTCACTCTTTTCGTATTTCTCTTACGATCACAAACGTTTAAGCTCACCAAAAACAAGTGTATGATCAAAGTTCGCTCAGACTTTGGAATTATAAATTCTACACTCCATCTCTTACTTGCTCACCGGTCCTTGGTTTTCTTAAATACTCATTAACTTCCAAACTAGTCGTTGGACAATATCTAGAGGACCGTCTTCCAATCTACCCATTGGACAGATTTGTATCAAGAAGATTTATTAGCCATTGAGTGATAGAAGTAAAATCTCAAATTGATTCTGATCGTCCATACAAACAAAATATTGGTTTCCATAAGTAGAGCTTCTTCGTATAGAAAGTTCTTGTCTTCAATATCCAATTGTCAATCAATTAGATTGAGTCAATCAAATCTATCTTGATGTAGAATCCAAACCAGATTACTAGCCGTTATATTTTTAGAGCTTGTGTTACATTCTGTCAAGTTGTTTCATTATGAACATACTTCATTCTAAATATGCTACGTTCTGAACTTGTGTCTCGTTCTGGACCTTTGTCATGTTCTGGACTTATGTCTCATTTTGGATGTAAAGTCCAAGAGTATTATGTTGGAAGTAAAGTCTGAGTGTCTTCCAAGTATAGACTTCGACAATATCCTTTACATATTTTATCATCTGCATAGTCTATTACTCAACCATTAAACACATTAGTAGCCTTTGATTTATTTTGCCATCTTTAAAATATCATAAGGGATTTCCCTAACAATCTCCCCATTTTTTATGATGACAAAACAATCTCTAAATATGCAGAGGTGTAATCACACTTTCTAAAATATTGATAAATCAATCACCAAATTTTAGATTTTCAAAAAAATGTGATTTGAATAAAAAAAAAGTAAATAGGTTGAGCATAACAATATATGGAAAAATAATCACAGCTCAATATTATAATATCAACCAATCGACACATATACATATTTATATTCTCTCCCCCTTTTTGTCATAATCAAAAAGTGATAACAATGGAAATAGTATCACGTAGAGAATATAAAGCGATAACAAATATATCTTGCATGAAATACAATTTCCAAAATAGCTTTTACAAAGTAAGTCAAATATCAAAGATATGTAATATAGCTTACTTCGATCATATATATCAACAAATATCTGATAAAAATCACGGATGCATTATAAAATTCACTAACCCTTGTTGTCATAATAAAATGATAAAATAAATAAGAGATTTGTTAATGACAAAAATGTAATAAAAGATGCACTAACTAGATTTCATAGAACTTAACAAGTTCTATCACTTTTACCTTGTCCTTCTTGTTGGAGAAAACTCCTTTGATGTTTTGAAGCTGACAAAACTTATCTACATTACGTTTTGAAAAATTTCCAGACTTCTATGTCAAAATCTGAAAACTTCCAAACTTTTGTGTCAAAGTCTGCTCACTCTGACAAATTCCAAACTGAACACAAATGAAGAATGAAGGCTTATCTAGATGTAGGATTATCGTTCTTTCTTCAAAACTTATCTACATTATGTTTTGAAGATTTCCAGACTTATAAGTCAGAATCTGAAGACTTCCAAACTTTTGTGTCAAAGTCTGCTCACTCTGATAAATTCCAGACTGAACACAAATGAAGAATGAAGACTTATCTAGATGCGGGATTATTGTTCTTTCTTCAAGGGTTCGGTTCATATGGATTATATATGATCTTCTTATTGGAAATATCACCTACAAGATTGATTATCTTTATTGGAATCAATCTAGATACATCAAATCTTTTTGGAAGGCAAGTAAATTTGGAAAGAATCTACTTATGGAAACCAAGATCCTGATTGTATGGGCGAACAGGATTGACGGGCTTTCATCACAATCCTCAAACGGCTCAAGATCTCCTTGATTGATTATGTCCAATGGGTTGATTAGAAGAATTCCTTTGGAAAGTACCAACGGTGGAGAAGGCATGAATGAGTATTTAAGCAGGACTCTTCAATTGTTCGATAGTGTGCGTGAAAAAGAAATTCCAAAGTCTGAAGCCTCCCATTTTCTTGTTACTTCTTACACTGAGCTCAAAATTGTACTCAAAAGAGAGAGACTTATAGTGTGACTTCGTGAGAGAACAGTAGAGACTCTTCACCGTGAAGTTGAAATCGCAAGATTGTAAATTCTCTTTTGATTCATAGTGGAAACCAACCAGGAGGCTATCAGCGTGGGAAAGTGGACGTAGTCTTGATCTAAGCCAAACTACTATAAATTATGTGTTCTTATTCTTTTCCCTGAACCCCTTTATTTTGTTCGTAGTTCTATTTAACTGCTAAAGTCTGAACTCGCTCAAAGTCTGTTGTTCTTTGGACTCAGTCTCAAAAGCAAAATATTTTTATTACTAGTTGCGAAAAATTTTCTTAACACCAATTCACCCCCTCTAGATGTTCATACTAGCCCTTACAATTGGTATCAGAGCCTATGTGCTTAATTATTGAAGTGTTTTACTTCTAAGCTAAAGATCCTTTATGGCTAGTATTTTGGCTCCAGGTTTGGTTGAAGATCAGAGCAATACCAAACCTCCTTATTTCGATGGAAAGGAGTATAATATATGGAAGAACAAGATGAAGGCATTTCTCAAATACAGAGATCCTCTGGAGTGGGATGTTGTAGAAAAAGGGATTAACCCTAAAGCAACATCAGCTTCAGACTGAGGAAAAAAGTTATTGATGCTGACGAAACAACACGAGCTGAATTTACCAAAAGACAAGCTCTAGACGCGAAAGCAATCTACTATTTATACTATGCCTTATCTCCCATTGAGTATAACTGAATTTCTTTTTGTGAAATAGCAAAAGAAGTTTGCGACAGATTACATGTTACCTATGAAGGAACTGACTGTGTGAAGGAAACCAAAATCAACATTCTGCTTAGACAGTATGAAGCCTTCATAATGAAGCCTGGAGAATCTATTACTAATATGTTCAGTCACTTTACAGAGATTGTGAATGGCTTAGCTTATCAAGGTCAACCAATCTCAGGACCAATGAAAGTCAACAAACTGCTACTTGGGCTTTCAAAAGATTGGAATCATGTGAAGACTTCAATTAGAGAAACACAAAAGATCATGCCTCTATCAGTTGATGAACTGATAGGCACACTTCAGTCATACGAAGTGGAGCAAATAAATGATGAAGAAGATCCTAAAGGTAAGAAGTCAATTGCTTTAAAGTCTAACATTGATTCTAATGATACAGATTCAGATGATGATATGGACAATGAGGAGCTAGTGCTGATGATTAAGAAATTTAGAAAGTTGAATAGAAAGGGAAGAAGATTCAATTGGAAGAAGCAGAGCACGCAAAATTTCCAAAAGAGACCGATTGAGGACAATGAAACCAGCAAAGATGTGATATGCTTCGAATGCAAGAAAAATGGGCATATCAGACCTAATTGTCCTCTGTTGAAGAAGAAGAAAGGAAAAACTGAGAAGTACAAAAAGACACTCAAATCTGAAACTTGGAATGACACCGAGTGTGAGGAAAGCGAAGAAGAATATGCCAACATATGTCTGATGGCTCATTCCGACTCAGACTCAGAATTAGAAACAGACTCTGATTCAGACTCAGACAAAGAAATTGAGGTTAGTGATTTAAAAATTACTGTCAATGTCTCTAAATAAATAGATGAACTTTGTCGCAGTCTCAAATCATCTCTTAAAAGGATTTCTGAACTAAAAATAGAGAATTTTAAGCTCAGGTAATAGGAAATTTCTTGGAAAGAAAAGTTTGAAAGTCTTAATACAAGTTTTGATAGTTTGAAAGAAAATTCAGATTCTCTCTCGAAGGAAAATGCTATTTTGAAAAAAGACATTTCAAGTATTATAGAAAGATTTTCAAAATGATCCAAAAAACTAGAGAAAATTCTTTCAGCTCAAATACCCTACTTTAACAAATTTGGTTTGGGTATGACTTCAGAAACTATTTCATTAATCGATTTTCCCAAAGTAAAAGAAAGAATTAAACAAAGACCTATAAAGGCATTTTACAAAAATCATTTTCAAAATTTTTAAAAAAAACCTATTGTCGACACCTAATTTTAACCATGCTATTTACTTGTTACATTAAACATTTCATAGCATTGCATTTAGATAATAACAATATTTAGGATCAAACTTATCTTTTAGAAAATAATAAATAAAATAAAACATTTGGTTGTGGAGGCAGATTTTGAATTTTTTTTTTAATAAAACATCTTTCAAAATTCAAAAAAAGTATTTGTTGTTTGATTTTGGAGCCATTATTCTTGTTGAGTTGTTGAGTGAATATCTCACTTGCAAAAACAACTTTGAGTTTTCCTCTATAAATAAGAAGGTGAGGCTTCGGTTTGAGTGGGGGGGTTTTTCTTTCGGTGGAGAAAAAAGGACACGAAAAGTGAAAAGAGGAAAAAATAAAAAGAAGGTGTAAAAAGTACAGAGAGGGGACAAGGAGACATGAGAGAGAGAGACCGGTGAGGGAGATGTGAGGAGAGAGGAACAAAAAGAAAAGAAAGGAAATTACCCTGTTCATCTTCCTCGGTGAACTGAAGCCCTTGCCGCTCGAGCCGCTAGTCTCCAACCGCGAACGACAATGCCGACCGTCGCGCCTGCACCGCCGTGCTGCAGGCCCCGCATGTGACCACCGCCACCAGTCGCATGAAGCTCTGCACTGCCGATCGCCGTTCGTGAAGCTCGACGTCGGACCCGTTCCTACCCTGTTTTGTCACTCATCTACAATTCCCCAGCGCCACTCGCTACCGCGTCGTAGTCCCGAGTCATTGGCACCGGTAACAACAAATCGCGAGTCCCTAGTCCTCGCGCCTCAACCAGCCTCGCAACACTAGTCAGTCACCATCACGCACTACTCTTCCCCGATGCCTCAAATCCCGAGCCACACCGCCGGTTTGCTTGCCTCTGACGACTCGACGCCATTGTGCCTCTAAGCTCATGCCAGCAAACCGATGGTCTATCTCCACTCAGCAAAAGCCACTGCACCAACACCTCCGCGATTGCCCATAACCCAACGTCATTGTTCCCTCTGCAGCAGCCTGGACCAATCTCAATAGCCCGACGCCCCTGCACATGACATTACTGCTCCTTTGCTCGCTGTTACACACTTGAACAGAGCCACCTGCTGCCTCCCTTGTTTTGCTGCAGGTCCGGTTACTGCCCGAACCTCACCAGAGCTTCAACGGACAGCCCTCGTTCTGAACGGCGACCCATCACTGAACCACCATCGCAGACCACCATGGTGCTGGCGCCACCCCTCGAGAAAGCTGTACCCTGGAATAGGTAAAAATTTTAGGCTAAATTTAGTTCAAGTATTCGGACTAAATTTTTTTATATTCTAACTTGATTTTTTCTTATTTATTTTTATCATTATCCGATTAGGAAATTTGTCATATTAAATCATAATAATAAAAAATATTGAGCCGTGAGACGTCGGGTTAGATTTTTTATTATTTCGACTTTTCATGGCAAATTCATGAATTGCTTTGCATCATTCGTTCACATTAAAATAATATGTCATTGATTTACATTGATGGATTTTCAATAGGACACATATTTTGGTGTGTTATCATTATTTGCTCATCACATATCATGCATCATAGGTATTTAAGTCCATACACATTTCATGTTTAAAACAACGCATTTTAATTTTTAAGATTCATATAGAATTAGGATAATTTTCCTTTAATAAAACCAAAACCAAAAAAAGAACAAAAAAATGTTATTTAGGTCATATATATTTCATAATATGTACACCACATGTTGCACTTTAGTTAGTGAATCATAGTTTAATGTTTTTAGTATTCCCATCATATAGTTTTTTTTAATAAAAAAAAAGCCAAAGATTAGCATTGCTTCATTATGTTGCTTCCTTTTTAATAAGAATTATTAAGTCATTTTAAAAAAGAAAAAAAGAAAACACAAAGACAATTTACTTGGTTAGTTAATAGCTTAGTTCATAATTAGCCCCATTTTATGTCATCATTGTTTATTGAAAAGGAATCATTAAAAAAAATCATAAATAGAACATGCATATAGAATTACCATGTCGTCCGTCCCATATCATGTAGCACATGCATATTTAGGATCATGTAACTTAGATTGCATATATATTGTGATGTTTCAAATTATTCCATATGAATTGCATCTCACATGTCATTAAAAGTCAAATTCATGCATATTAAGTTTAGATTAAGATTGCATAATAATAAAAAAGAAAAATCAGGTGTCACGTCATTTAGAAAATCATGTTTAAGGCATGCATTTTTATTAACATTTTTGTAAGTTTTTTTTTTTAGAGAATAGACCTTAATAAAGTTGTAGTTTATAATTTTGTACAATCTATCATTTCAGTTTATTGAATGTTATTTCATTGATTGTGCACCCGCATGACCATCAGTTGCATGTTAGTATCTTAAGTTAAAATAAATCCATGCTGCTTGCCAAACATTTTTCAAAATATAAAAGAAAGATACTGAAAGGGCATTAGAGAAATCTAGCGTAACCATGTCCCTGGACCTATTGAATCTCTGGTTCGCAAAAGTAAAGTATTCTCCCATACTTTACTTGCGTTTCTAATCAATCCTAATTGGTTAGTGGCGGCTCCAAATTGAGTATAATTACATGTTTAAATGGGTTAATTTCTTAGTATCAAGTTGCGATTGGTAGGACTTGGGAGGGTCCGTGCCAAGTCTTCGGACTTAGTAATCCATTAGCTTTCTTTGAATAATTCGCCCTCGGGAAAGTCGCGACACCTATTAGCCGAAGTGCACTTAGATGTTCAAAGTGTAACAACTCATAAGATTTCGAGAAAGAATATCCCAATGTTTGGAGACCAGTTAAAAAGGACTAGGCTAAGACTATTTTTAATACTAACTCTCCTAGATCCAAGAAAATATGGGTACCAAAGAAAGTTTGAGTTTTTCTTTTAATCATAGGTCACTATCAAAAGGAAGATCAAATGGTATTTGGATAGTGGCTATTCGAGGCATATGATAGAAGACTCAAGATGCTTTATAAAGCTTGTTAGATTGAATGAAAGAAAAGTTTCTTTTGGAGGAAGCAACAAAGGAAATATTGTAGGATGTGGAACTGTGAAGATTAGAAGCCTGATTATCAACAATGTTTCCTTGGTGGAAGGTTTGAACTACAATTTGCCGAGCATAAGTCATATTTGTGATACTGGTTTCAGAATAAACTTCCAAGAAGACATTTGTTCTAGAACGAGTCAAGACTTCTCTCAATTTTTTATTGGTTGAAGGCATGGTAACATATACCTTCTAGATGTAAACCTAGAAAGTTCTCAATGCCTTATTTCTATTCAAGATGAAGCAAGTCTCTGGCATCAGGAGCTTGGTCATGTTAACATGAAGCAAATTGCCAAGATTTCTTCTAAGAAACTTGTTCAAGGCCTTCCTAATCTGGCTAATCAGAAGAATGAGTTATGCACTCATTATGTCTTGGGAAAACAAGTCAGAAGTTCCTTTAAACCTGTGAATCAAGTCTTTACCAATCGAGCTTTGTTGTTTCTTCATATGAATCTTTTTGGACCAACCAGAACTCAAAGTATTGGTGGAAAGAAATATTGCCTAGTAATTGTGGATGATTACTCTCGTTTTACTTACGTTTACTTTATGGAAAGTAAGTCTGAAACCTTCTCTTATTTTTCAAAGTTTGCCAAGAATGTTTAGAATGAAAAGGCTTATGCTATTTCAAGCATACAAACTAACCATGGAGGTGAGTTCAAAAATCAAGACTTTGAGAGGTTTTATGATGAATCTGGTTTTCAGCATTTTTTCTCTTCTCCATACACTCCAGAATAAAATGGGGTTGTGGAAAGGAAGAACAAATCCTTACAGGAGATGGCCAAAACTCTCTTGATAGAGAGCAAAAATATCCTCTCGATTTTGGGCAGAAGCAGTTTCCACTACTTGCTATATTATCAACATAGTATTCTTGAGGTCTATTATAGAGAAAACTCCTTATGAAGTAGATAAAGGAAAGAAGCCTATTTTTTCTTACTTTCATGTCTTTGGCTCTAAATGTTTTATTCTGAAGAATGTGAATAATCGATCTGGAAAGTTTGAGAAAAATCAGACGAATGAATCTTCCTTGGCTACTTGACTTCAATCAAAGCTTACAGAGTCTTTAACAAGAAGACTCAGTTCGTGGAAGAATCTATGAACGTCAAGTTTCACGATAATATGGAAGATCTACCAGATCAGACTCAACTTGAAGAGTCTGAACCCGTTCCAGACTTTACAAAGTCTACTTCCCCCGAAAAGGTTCAGACTTTTGGAGAACAGCAACAAGTAGAATGAGAAGATTCAAACGAAGCAGAGGATCAACAGACTCTCAGGCCAAACAACAACTAGAAGCACAAGTCAAATCATCCCAAAGAACTCATCATTGGCAACATTGATGAAGAAGTTCGCACCAGATCCAAAGGCAAAGAAGAGTCTGGTGCTCTAGCACTTGTTTCTGAGATAGAACCAAAAGGAGTAGACGAAGCATTATCTGATGAAAGCTGGATAGAAGTTATGCAGGAAGAACTCAGACAATTCGGCATCAACGATGTATGAGAGCTAATTCCAAAACCCAAAGGCAAATCCATTATTGGAACGAAATGGGTTTTCAAGAATAAGATAAATGAGAATGGAAAAGTGGTCAGAAATAAAGCAAGACTTGTGGCAAAAGATTATACACAAGAAGAAGGGATAGATTATGACGAGACCTATGCACCAGTAGCGAGTTGAGAAGTAATTAGATTATTACTTACTTTTACTTGTTATAAAAATTTCAGGTTATTCTAAATGGATGTCAAAAGTACATTCCTGAATGGGTACATACAAGAAGAAGTTTATGTGGAACAACCACCAGGATTTGAAGATCTAAGACCAGACTCAATCTATAGACTGAAAAATGCCATGTATGGACTGAAGCAAGCATCTCGAGCCTGGTTTGAAAGGTTGAGTAAGTTTCTAACTCATAACGGTTTTGAGAAGGGAAAGGTTGATACCACTTTGTTTATAAAAAAAAGAAAAAAAAAAGATTTTCTGCTAGTACAGATTTATGTAGATGATATTATTTTTGGCTCTACTAACGAAAGTCTTTGCAATAAATTCTCAAGATCTATGCAAGATGAATTTGAGATGAGCATGATAGGTGAGTTAACTTTCTTTCTAGGATTGCAAGTCAGACAATCAAATAAAGGTATATTCATTCACCAAGAAAAATATGCCAAAGATCTCATCAAAAGAATTGGGTTAGAGAATTGCAAGAAAACAGAGATACCAATGTCAAGTTCTTTGAAACTGGACAAGGATGAAGAAGGGAAGAAAGTAGATCAGAAGATATACATAAGAATGATTGGTTCTCTTCTCTACCTTACTGCCTCAAGACCTGATATTCTATTCAATGTATGCATCTGTGCAAGATTTCAATCTGATCCAAGGGAATCTCATCTAAGTGTTGTAAAACGCATCATTAAGTATGTTGAGACTTGTCCAAAGCTGGGTCTATGATATCTAAAGGAATGAAATTTTACCCTTCTTGGATACTCAGACACTGATTTAGCAGGTTGTAAAGTCGATAGAAAGAGCACATCTAGCACTTGTCAACTGCTGGGAAATATACTAGTATCTTGGTTCTCAGTGACGCAAAGTAATGTAGCACTATCAACAGCATAAGCAAAGTATGTTGTTCTTGGGAGTTACTGCTCTCAAATCCTATGAATAAGACAACAATTAAGAGACTTTGGGATTGAAGAATCGTGTACTAAGATCAAATGTGACAACACTAGTGCTATTAATCTCACCAATAACCCAATTATTCATTCAAGGGCAAAGCATATAGAGATTTGACATCATTTTATAAGAGATCATGTTGAAAATGAAGAGATTATGATTCAGTTCATTAATTCGAAGAATCAGCTAGCAAACATCTATATAAAGCCTCTGGAGAAAAATTTATTTGAGTCTATTCATCACAAGCTGAATATTATTTCTTTTCTAGAGTAAAGTCTGAAGCTGGTCAGACTCAAAATTTAAAGAAGCTATTCAGTAAGAGAATGTCTCCAATCCAGGTATTTTATTTTTGGTAAGAAAATGTATGATAAACCGAATCGTCACCTGCTTATTTTATTTTTAGAAGTTATCTTATTTGAATTTCGAATTTTTGGCAGTTTTTATTTTCAGTTTATTTCGAAAAGACAGTTTTCTTTTTCCTTATGACTGTTCAAATACCTCTTTTCTTTGTGACCTTTCATTTTCTTTATATACTATCTTGTACTTCTTTCGAGCACTTCATTTCAAACCCTAAAATACAAAATCTCTTCTTCTTCCTCTTCTACTCTCAAGTTTGTTCTACAAGTTTCTATCTTTTTCACTTGAACCTGTCTGTGAAATCCTCCAAGCCTACAAACATGCCCTACCAAAGGAAATCCTCTCGGATTGCTAGTCAAGGTTCGAGAAGCATGCTAGAAGGACTAGTGCATTTTGATCTCTCTAAAGAAAACACTCCACAGCAATCTCCGCAGAACTCTCCGCAGCACTATTCACATAATGTTCCGTACCATCCTTTGGAAGAGGAAGTCAAGGAAGACACAAAACCTCTCAGAACCTCGAGACCCCAGGTTCTTTATAAGCAGTACACTTATTTGAAGCATGGTAGTACTCCTATGACTTTTATCACTAATTTTCTAAGAGAAAAAGGGCATAGAAATGAGACTGTCTTCTTAAGAACGATGGAACGATTGGGTATAGCGCCGAAAGGGTCGGCTAACAAAGTCTTTCTTAATTTTCCTGCAGACCCTAGGTTCAGTTCTGATCATCGTGAAAACAAGGATGATGATGAGCAGTTTTATTCAAATTTCAAACCTAAAATGGGTGTTGCTGCAGATGTTCCTAGAGAGCGAACAAGGTTGTTTCATTCTAAGGAGCGCGAAAAGTTTACTCACGAATGCTGAAGAGAAGGGTGATGAACCCTCGAACTGTTGATTTTAACTTCTTAGACTCGATCAAGTTTAACTTGCCGAAAAGTTAGCCTTCCTTCAACTTGAGAATTTCTTTTTTGAGACAACTATTGCATATCCAAAGTTGACTGCATTTTTCTATTCGAATCTGTCTTTTCTTGATCATAATCGAATCCAGTTTATTGTAAGTAATAAAGCCTATGGTGGATGTTGACACACTAGCAGACATTATTAGGGTGGAAAGGAGTGGTTTTCAACCAATCAGTGTCTCAGTTGGTCAAGCAACCGGATTTCTTGTCAAGGACAGATTACTAGAAAAAAGCATCACATATTCTAGACTGCTAGCCTCAAATGTTCTGTTGCACAAAATTGTCATTAATTGCATCAGACCAAAGGCTGCATCAAAAACAGGTGTTTCTTGATTTGAAGCAAGACTCATGTTTGTTATCTGCAATGGGATAAGTTTTTCACTCCCTCATACTATCCTGATGCACATGTACAGGACAGTTATGAAGGATAAAGGACAATTGCTTTATTCTGCACTAGTTACAAAGTTGTTTAGACATTTTCAAATCGAGCTTCCGCCTCACTTTGCTCTCGAACTGTTGCTCCTATGGTTATAGGACTAAAGATGATTTTGAAGATGAGGTTGAAAGATCAAAACAAGGCTATTGAGCGCTTGAAGAAGGAGTCCTCAAGCAAAACCAATGAAGATTCTGCTGGAAGAAAAAGGAAAGGCAAGGAAGTTGTGAATGAACTTGTAAAGAAGATAAGATCACTTATCCTGCAGGACAAAGAGGATGAAGATGATCTTACAATTTATGTCATTGCCTTGAAGAATCTTCGAGGTTTTGTTGATTATGAGAAACCAATGTAAAGAGAAGAAGAAGAAACATAGAAGATAGAAGCAGCAAGAGAAGAAGAAGCAAGAGATGAAGAAGAAAAAGAAGGTCATGAGGATGACTCTTATGAACAGACAATTGCAATCACATTGTCTGAGGACTCAAAAGCAACTGGGGGTGGACCAGTAGGAATACGAACAGAGAAAGAACATCACTCTCATTCTGAAAACGAGAAGACACAAGAAGAAGAAATCATTTCTCCACCTATAAGCACAGAAACAGGGGGAGCTGTTGAGAAAATAAGGACTTCTTCTCCTCATGTTGCGAGTGATGGTATAAGTCGATCTCCTGCACACCCAGAAGATGTCTATGCTTCTCAATTTCCTGAAGTTGACATTAAAGAATCTACTCTAAGTCATGGGGTTAGACAAGTTGATGTTCTCTCGTCTTTGAACTCTCCATGAATTCAATTCGTTGAAGCTAGTGCACAGACCGAACCGAATGCTGACTATCCGAGAATGATAGAACTCCTTTTGGAGGTGAAAGCTCAGCAATACACCATGGACATTGAGATTTAGAAACTTCACACTGCGTTGAGATCCTCTTCTGATTTTCACACTAGAAAGGTACAGTCTTTAGACACTCAGGTACAGACTTTGAATCAACAAGTATCTCAGACTGTGACCAAGAATCATCAGACTATTCAAATTTTGAAGACTGTTCAAACTCAAGTCAAGAATGTCCATCGCCAGTGCCAGAAGGTTGAGGATGCAGTGTAGTCCATGGGGGATTTCTAACTAGTTCGAGTTCCTCGACAACCTTGATTCCATTTATCTCTTTTCTATTTTTACTTTCTCCACTTTTTGCTACTGACAAAAAGGGGGAGAATGTGCAAATTTAAACTTACTTTTGAACTTTTGTAGATTTTATTTTGTTTGATTATTTTGAACACAACTCTTGTGGTGATGTTTATGGACGTGGATGCTTAAATCTTGATGTGTGTCTAATTTTTTCAAGATTAACATGTTTTTTGTGGTTGCAGAATCGATGCTATCCAGATCCTTAACTAATTGTTTTTATAAGATATCATGTACTACTAAGAGTTGTTTTGCAAGTTATAAATCCTTAAATTTGTAAGGAAGTTTTTTCATCATAAAAAATAGGGAGATTGTTGGAGAAAACTCCTTTGATGTTTTAAAGCTAACAAAACTTATCTACATTCTATTCTAAAGATTTCCAAACTTCTATGTCAAAGTCTGAAGACTTTCAGACTTTTGTGTCAAAGTCTGCTCACTCTGACAAATTCCAGACTAAACACAAGTGAAGAATGAAGACTTATCCAGACGCGAGATTATCGTTCTTTCTTCAAAGGTTCGGTTCGTATGGATTATAAATGGTCTTCTGGTTGGAAATATCACCTACGAGATTGATTATCTTTATTGGAATCAATCTAGATATATCAAATCTTTTCGAAAGGCAAGTAAATTTGGAAAGAATCTACTTATAGAAACCAAGATCCTGATTGTATGAGCAAACATGATTGACAAGCTTTCATCACAATCCTCAAACGGCTCGAGATCTCCTTGATTGATTTTGTCCAACGGGTTGATTGGAAGAATTCCTTTGGAAAGTGCCAACAATCGAGAACACATGAAGGAGTATTTAAGTAGGACTCTCTAGTTGTTCGATAGTGTGCGTGAAAGAGAAATTCCAAAGTCTGAAGCTTCCCATTTTATTGTTACTTTTTACACCGAGCTCAAAGTTGTACTCAAAAGAGAGAGACTTATAGTGTGACTTCATGACAGAGCAGTAGAGACTCTTCACTGTGAAGTCAAGATCGAAAGATTGTAAATTCTCTTTTGATTCATAGTGGAAACCAGCCAGGAGGCTGTCCACGTGGCTAAGTGGACGTAGGCTTGATCAAAGCCGAACTACTATAAATTCTGTGTTCTTATTCTCTTCCCTGAACTCCATTATTTTGTTCATAGTTCTATTTAACTGCTAAAGTCTGAACTCGCTCAAAGTCTGTTGATCTTCAAACTCAATCTCTAGGTGTTCATACTAGCCCTTACACTTCCTTCCATAATAATCAAGATCATGATCAATTCAAAAAGATTTTTCCATAATTGATCAATGCTCCCCCTCAATTTGTTGCCTTTGTGAGGTGATCACTATTCTTTTTCCTTTCTTTTGGATTCATTTTCTCCCCCTGTCATCATGAGAATATTTGTGAAAAATTTGCACAAGGAAGAGAATTTTTTAGCCTCCAGAAAATAGTATAGAATCTCCACAATTCTCGGATCAAGCTTTCCAAAATTTATATGAAAGATCTTTTTGCCACCTACAAATTCTTGTATAACAAATAACAATCTTTGCAAAAATATAACGTAATATCTTCCTTCAATTTATGGATCAAACTTACTAGATATAAGACATCTTTTAAGAATATAGCAAGAGTATCCATGAATATGCAATAATATCTTTCAAGATCGAAGGGATTTCCTTGAGCATAAATCTGAAAAATATATTATCGAAGCATTTTGCAAAAAGAAAGATGATATTTCTATCACGCGCCAAATCAAGTAAAAAAAATGCAATGCCTTATATTTATGATAAGAGATATTTGCAATATAAATGATAAGCAATCATCCAAAATCATGATAAATGCATGTAGAAATTTGTAAGGGGGGATGAAAAAAATACTCTTACCCAAGGTACCATTGATAAAAAAAAAAAAAAATCATTACCAATCTTCGTAGGAGATACTTTTCTGATTGTACCAAATTCTATGTAGATTTGCGATCAATCTTCCCCTATAAAATTTCCTGCAATGAACTCATTTCCTTTTCGGTATCCATCAATTTGGATCCATCCATTTCATTAGAGTAAAATATAAAATCTCCATAGATAATCAAATATTCTTTCTTAACTCATCATAACATATTATTTAAGGAAATAAATGCACAATAAAAAATAAATTCTCACTTTATCAAAGCACGATTAAATTAGAGTAGGTAAAATCCTTGACTATCTAAGAAAGAATATCTTGCATAATAAATTAATATCACGTAAAACGGATTTTCATTTTGCCCAAATCAAATTGAGAATAAAAAATATACATTCCTTACCAAATTCTCTTTCTTCTTTTCCTTTATTTCCTGCAAAAAACAACTCACCTTTTCTTTAGTACCTATATTTTCTTAGGTCCATGAGAGTTAGAAGAGTATATTGTTTTTACCCAATCTTTCTTAATAGATCCTCAGACTTTAGGACATTCTTTCTCAAAGTGTTCTGAGTCTCCAAAATTTGAACACTTGAGGTCATTTCAACCAACAGGTTTTGTAAAAATCCTTTGAAAATGCTTATTGTACGCAAGTTTATGAGGTCTTTATCTAAGTCTCTCCATGACTTTAGGAAAATCTATTAGAGAATCACTTTCCTTATTAAAACAAAGTCCCGACTTATTATAGTATGGTACTTGTATGAAAAGAATATGCTCTAATGTTTTTGAACCCTTTGAAAATTTTGTCGAAATATTTGAAAATTCTTTCTTTAAATAATCATTTTCTTTTACAAGTAAATCTCGACTTTCTTTTGTTTGTAGAAAATCTTTTTGCAAAACTTCAAACTTTTCTTTTCGAGAAATATCATGTTGCCTAAGCCATGAATTCTCCTTTTTTTAGTTCAGAGATCCTTTTAAGAAAAGATTTGAGATTTAAGTAAAGCTCATCTATATATTTAAGAACTTTAGTAGGAATTTCTAAATGTCTTACCTCAATTTCCTTGTCGGATTCTGAGTTTGTGTCTAAGTCAAACTCTAATTTTGAGTTTGATTCT
The DNA here is from genome assembly GCA_014182715.1 of Eucalyptus cloeziana. Taxonomy (NCBI): domain Eukaryota; kingdom Viridiplantae; phylum Streptophyta; class Magnoliopsida; order Myrtales; family Myrtaceae; genus Eucalyptus; species Eucalyptus cloeziana. The sequence continues at coordinate 33,245,619 of CM024644.1, forward strand.
GATTCCGAATTTGAGTCTAAGTCTGTATGTGCCGTCAAGCATATATTTGTTGGAGAAAACTGCTTTACTGTTTTGAAGTTGACAAAACCTTTCAATCTATGTCTGAAGACTTTAAGACTCTATCATCATAGTCTGAAGACCGTCAGACCTTAATCTCAAAGTCTACCCTCACTGACAGTTCTAGACTAAAGAATGAAGACTTATCTAGATGCGGGATTATCTTCAAGGATTCGTTCTGTATGGTTTTTAGAAGACCTTATGGCTGGATTTAGCATTTACTTAATTGATTATTCTTATTGGAACTTACTGCGATATGAAGATCATGTGAAAGGCAAGTAAACTTAGAAGATTCCACTTATGGAAACCAAAGATCCTAATTGTATGGGCAAATAAGATCGACGAGCTTTCATCTCAATCATCTAACGACTCGAAGATCCCCTTGATTAATTCTATCCAACGGGTAGATTGGAAGAATTCATTTGGTAAGTGCCAACAGTTATGAAGGCATGAAGGAGTAATAAAGACGAACTCTCAAGTTGTTCGATAGAGAGTGTGAAAGAAGAATTCCAAAGTCTGAAGATCTCCAGTTACTTACTGTTTCATTTGTTGTGCTCAAAATCGTACACAAAAGAAAGAAATACTTAGTGAGACTTTGTTAGAGACCAGTAGAGACTCATCACTGAAGAAGTCGAAGATCACAAGTTGTAAAATCTCTTTTGATTCATAGTGGAATCCAGCCTTAGGGCTGTCAACGCGGGAAAGTGGACATAGGCTTGATCTAAGCCGAACCACTATAAATCTTATGTTCTAATTCTCTTATCTTTAACTCTTTACTTTTCATTCATATATCTGCATATTCATTACGTTCCTAGTCGATCATCTTCAAAAAGCAAATTATTTATTCTAAGTTTTGTGAAAATTTTCATAAATACCTATTCACCCCCTCTAGGTGTTTGCACTAGCCCTTTCAATTGGTATCAAAGCTTGTGTGCTTATTTACTGAAGTGTTTTTACTTCTTAAGCTAAAGATCTATGGCTAGTATTTTGGCTTCAAGATTGGTTGAAGGCCAAAGCAACACCAGACCTCCTTACTTTGATGGGAAGAAGTACAATGTATGGAAAAACAAGATGAATGCATTCCTGAGATCGAAAGATCCCCTGGAATGAGATGTGGTAAAAAAAGGGATCATTCCCAAAGCTACATCAACCTCAGAAAGAGGAAAGGAAGTTGTAGATGCTGGCAAGATGACACAAGCAGAAATAACCAAGAGACAAGCTCTTGATGCTAAAGCCATCTACTTCCTGTATTGTGCTATCTTCTACTGAGTAAAATAGAATTTCATCTTGTGAAACTTGAAAAGAAGTCTGGGACAGGTTGCATGTTACTTATGAAGGAACTGATCAAGTTAAATAAACAAAAGTCAACATACTACTCGGACAGTATGAAGCTTTCAAGATGAAGTCAGGAGAATCCATCACTGACATGTTTAGCAGTTGTTTCACAGATATTGTAAATGGTCTAGCATATCATGGACAGTCAATCTCAAAGCAAATGAAAGTCAATAAATTGATGCGTGGACTCTCCAAACATTGGAATCACATCAAGACCTCAATAAGAGAAACACAGAGGATCATGCCTCTATCAGTAGACGAATTGATTAGCACACTTCAATCATATGAAGTGGAGCAAATCAATGAAGAAGAAGATCCCAAAGGTAAGAAGACTATTGCTATAAAATATAACGATAATTCTGATGACACAGATTCAGAAGATGACTTGGACGATGAAGAACTTGCACTCATGATAAGGAAGTTCAGGAAGTTGAACAAGAAAGGAAGAGGGTTTATCTAGAAGAAGCAGAGCACTCAAAGATTTCAAAAGAAATCAAATGAAGACAATGAGACTAACAAAGATGTGATTTTCTTCGAATGTAAGAAAAATGGGCATATCAGACCTAACTGCCCTCTACTGAAGAAAAAGAAGGGAAATATAGAGAAATTCAAAAAGTCTCTCAAAGCAGAGACATGGAGCGATACTAAATGCGAAGAAAGTGAAGATGAATATGCCAACATATGTCTAATGGCAAATTCAGAATCAGACTCAGACTCTGAAACAGATTCAGACTCAGACTCAGATGAGGAAGTCGAGGTTAGTAATTTTAAAATTCCTGCTAAAGTCTCAAAGTATATAGATGAACTTTGTCCTAGTCTCAAAACATCTCTTAAAAGGATTTCCGAGCTAAAAATGGAAAATTCTAAACTGAAGCAACGGGAAATTTCTTGAAAAGAAAAATTTGAAAATCTAAACAAAAGTTTTGATGATTTAAAGGAAAATGCAGATTTTCTTTCGAAAGAGAATATTTTCTTGAAAGAAGACATTTCAAATATCACAAACAAGTTTTCAAATGGTTCTAAGAAGCTAGAAAGAATTCTTTCAGTACAAAGACCTTATTTTAATAAATCCGATTTGGGTATTACACCTGAAACTATTTCTTTAATTGATTTTTCCAAAGTAAAGGAAAGAATCAAACAAAGACCTACAAAAGTGTTTTACAATAATCATTTTCAAAAAGTTTTTGTAAAACCTGTTGGCCGAAATGCTTTCAAATGTGCAAAGTGTAACAGCTCAAAACATTTCGAGAAAGAATGTCCCAAGGTTTGGAAACATGTTAAGAGAAATTGGGCAAAAACTGCTTTTGGTACTAACTTCCCTAGACCCAAGAAAATATGGATGCCAAAGAAAGCTTGAGTTCTTTTTATGATTGCAAGTCACTATAGATCAAATGGTATTTGAATAGTGGTTGTTCAAGACACAAGACAGGAGATTCAAATTGTTTTATAAAGCTTGTTCATATAAATGGAGGAAAAGTTTCTTTTGGTGGAAATAGCAAAGGAAGGATTGTTAGCTATGGAACTGTGAAGATTGGAAATCTCACAATCAACAATGTCTCCTAGGTTGAAGGTTTGAATTACAATCTGCTCAGCATAAGTCAACTATGCGACACTGGATTTAAAATCAACTTCCAAGAAGGCGTTTGCTCGGGAACTAATAAAGATTTATCTCAATCTTTTACTGAACGAAGACGCAGAAATATTTACCTTCTGGATATAAAACCAGAAAGTTCTCAATGTCTAATTTCCATTCAAGATGAAGCAAATCTCTGGCATAGAAAGCTTGGCCATGTTAACATGAAGCAGATTACCAAGATCTCTTCCAAGAAGCTTGTTCGTGAACTACCCAACTTGACTTATCAAAAGTCTGAATTATACATACCATGTGTTTTGGGAAAATAGGTTAGAAGCTCCTTTAAACCTATAAATCAAGTTTCTACTAATCGTATTTTGCAGTTTCTACATATGGATCTCTTTGGACCAACCAAAACTCAAAGCATTGGTGGAAAGAGATACTGTCTAGTAATCGTAGATGATTACTCTCGCTTCACTTGGGTATTCTTCCTAGCAAGTAAGTTTGAAGCATTCTCCTATTTTTCAAAATTTGCCAAGAAAGTTCAGAATGAAAAAGGTTATGTTATTTCAAGCATTCGTACAGACCATGGAGATGAGTTTGAAAATCAAGACTTTGCAAATTTTTATGATGAATTTTGTTTTGCAGCATGTTTTCTCTTCACCTTACACTCAAGAGCAAAATGGGGTTGTGGAAAAAAATAATAGATCTTTGCAAGAGATGGCAAGAACCCTCTTAATTGAGAGTAACATTTCCTCTTGGTTTTGGGCTGAAGCTGTTTCTACAGCTTGCTATATCATTAACAGAGTGTTCTTGAGGCCTATTCTAGAGAGAACTTCTTATAAAGTATTTAAAGGGAATAAGCAAAATGTTTCTTATTTTCATATGTTTGGTTGTAAGTGTTTTGTTTTGAAAAATACAAATGATCGAACTAGTAAGTTTGAAGAAAAATCAGATGAATGAATTTTCCTTGGCCACTCAACTTCAAGCAAAGCCTACAAAGTATTCAACAAGAAAACTCAGTCTGTGGAAGAATCTATGAATGTCAAGTTTCAAGACTCTATGCAAACTCAAGTGGACCAGACTCAACTTGAAGAATCTGAACCTGCACTAGACATCATAAAGTCTACTTCCCCAAAAGTGGTTCAGACTTCTGAAGTTCCACAACAGGAAGAACCAAAAGAGTCAACTGAAGCAAAAGATCAGCAAACTTTCAGACCTACCAACAACTGGAAGCATAAGTCTAGTCATCCTGAAGAACTTATCATTGGCAACATTGACGAAGGAATTCGCACCAGATCCAAACAGCGAGAAGAGTCTATGCTTTGGCACTTATTTCTGAAATTGAACCTAAAAGTATAGAAGAAGCCTTGGCTAATGAATCTGGATTGAAGCTATGCAAGAAGAGCTCAAACAGATCAACATCAACGATATTTAGGAACTAATTCCTAAACCCAAAGGTAAGTCCATTATTGGAACTAAATGGGTTTTCGGGAATAAAGTGGACGAGAAAGGAAAAGTGGTTAGAAACAAAGCAAGACTCGTAGCCAAAGGATATACGCAAGAAGAAGAGATAGACTATGACGAGACCTATGCACCAGTAGCGAGGTTAGAAGCAATTAGATTATTACTTGCTTTTACTTGCTATAAAAATTCCAGGTTATTCCAAATGGATGTAAAAAGCGCTTTCCTAAATGGACTTATCCAAGAGGAAGTCTATGTGGAACAATCACCTGGTTTTGAAGATCGAAGAAAGCCAAATTTAGTCTATATATTGAAAAAGGCTCTGTATGGATTGAAACAAGCACCTTGAGTTTGGTATGAAAGGTTAAGTAAATTTTTGATTCAAAATGGTTTTGTTCATTAAAAAAGAAGGTAAAGAATTTCGACTTGTTCAAATTTATATTGATGATATCATCTTTGGATCACCTAATGAAAATCTATGCAAGAAATTTTCTAGATGTATGCAGGATGAATTCAAGATGAGCATGATGGGTGAGTTAACCTTCTTTTTGGGATTACAAGTTAAACAATCAAAGGAAGGTATCTTCATTCATCAAGAGAAGTACGCGAAAGATCTTATCAAGAAGTTTGGATTGAAGAACTGCAAAAAGACAGAGACACCAATGTCAAGCTCTTCGAAACTAGATAAAGATGAAGGAGTAAAGAACGTAGACCAGAAGCTATATAGGAGCATTATTGGTTTACTTCTTTATCTTACTGTATCTAGACCTAACATTTTGTTTAGTGTTTATATTTGTGCGAGATTCCAATCAAATCCCGAAGAAAATCACTTAAGTGCCGCAAAGCGCATCATCAAATATGTTGCAGCGACTCCAAAGCTAGGTCTGTGATATTCCAAAGAATGAGACTTTACTCTCATTGGATATTCAGACGCAGATTTAGCAGGTTGCAAAATTGATTGAAATAGTACTTCTGGTACATGTCAACTGTTGGGCAACAAACTGGTGTCATGGTTTTTAAGAAAACAGAGTACTGTAGCTCTTTCAACAGCTGAAACGAAATATGTAGCTCTTGGAAGTTGCTGTTCTCAAATTCTATGGATTAGGCAACATCTTAGAGACTTTGATGTTGAAGAATCATGCACTGAGATCAAATGTAACAATACCAGTGCCATCAATCTTACAAAGAATCCAATTCTTCATTCAAGAGCAAAGCATATCGAGATCCGACATCACTTCATTCGAGATCATGTTTAGAACGGAGAAATTATGATTCAGTTCATCGACTCAAAAAATCAGTTGGTGGATATATTTACAAAGCCATTGGAGAAGAATTTATTTGAGTCTATTCACACCAGACTAAACATTATATCTTTTACCGGGTAAAGTCTGAAAATGTTCAGACTAAGAAAATCCAGAAGTTACAACTGTAAGTTAGTATTTTTTTTAAATGATTATGAGTTTATTTTTGGATAAAACTTCGAAAAAGTACGTTCATTTTTGAAACGCTACTTGCCTAATTTATTTTTAGCAATTATTCCTGAATTTATGGCGGTTTTTCATTTTCAAAAAGGTAGTTTTTCTTTTTTGAAAAAGGCAGGTTTTACTTTTTCCTTTGTGACATTTCGTATACCTTGTTTCACTTGCTTTATATACTGTCGACATTCCTCTTCTTCATTTACGCTCACTGAAACCCTGGAATACAGAGATCCTACTTTTTCCCTTTTTCTCTCAAGTTTGATCCATAAAGTTCTCACATTTTTCAACGAACGAGTTCGAGAAATTCCCCTTGACTGTGACAATGTCTTACCGGAAGAAGTCTTCGAGGATTGTGAACAGGGGACCACAGCATATGCATGAGGGTCCTACACATTTTGACTTGACTAAAGAAGAAGATTCTCCTCAACCTCAGCAACAACAACATTCTCAACAACGTCAACAAGCGGCTCAAAATCCTCCTCCTCAACAAGAACAAGAATAAATCATCAAAGACGTTGAACCTGTAAGGACTCAAAAACCCCAATTTCTTTTTAGACTGTACTCTAACTTGAAAAGGGGTGGTTCTATGATGAATCTGATCAACGAATTCTTGAGAGCACACGGTTACAAGAATGAGACTCTTTTCTTAAATGCTATGGAAAGGATAGGCGTTGTGCCTCAAGGTTTGGCAGAGTGGACTTTTGCCAATTTTCCTAGTGATCCGCAATTTGGACAACCTGATGAGGAGGATGATGATGAAAGGTTGTACACTCATTTTCATCCCAGGATGGGTGTTGCTGCAAAGGTTTATGGTGAGGGAATGAACTTATTTCATTTTAAGGACCACAAGAAGTCTTACTCGAAACTGTTGAAGAGAGGGGTTATGAACCCTAGAAGTGTGGACTTTGACTTTCTCGACTCTTTAAAAATAAATCTAAGGGAGAAGCTTGCCTTGCTTCAACTTGAACGTTTTTGCACCGAGACCATTGTCGCCTACCCTGAACTTATTGCTTATTTTTATCCAAATCTATCTTTTCTAGATGCGAATAAATTCAGTTTTACAGTTAGGGACAAAGAATTTGTGGTTGATGTGGACACCTTGGCTGATTTAATTGGTGTGGAAAGAGGGAGGTTCCAACTAATTGGTGTATCTATTGCTCACGCTACCTTGGCTATTATTCCAAACAGACTTGTTGGGGCAAGATTTCTTATTCAAGAATGAATGCCTCTAGCATTCTACTTCACAAGGTCGTGATAAACTGCATTAGACCAAAGTCTACTTTAAAGGGGATGTCTCTCGTTCGAAAGTTGATGTATGCGATCAACACTAGCTGTAAGTTCTCATTTCCTCACACTATCCTTATGCACATGTATAGGACAGTTGTGAAGGACAAGGGACAATTTCCTTATTTAGCGCTTGTCACACAACTTTTCAAGAATTTCAAAATCCAACTTCCTACTTCTCTATGTTCAAACTATTGTTCCAATGGTGATTAGTCTAAAAATGGTTTCAAGGATGCGACTAAAGGAGTTGAACAAGGAATTGGAGTGCTTTAAGGAGAAGTCCCCTGTAAAGGCAAAGCAAGACTCTGCTGCAAGGAAAAGGAAAGGCAAAGAGTCCATGTTCGAACCAATGAAGAAAATGAGATCTCTTATCTTGCAGGACAAAGAAGATGAAGATGATCTCACTATCTCAGCTTTTGCCTTGCGAAATTTATAGAGTTTTGTTAGCTTTAAGGTGCCAAAGAACAGAGAAAGAAAAAGAATAGAAAAGAGAGGTGAAGAAAGAGCAGAGGAAGAAGAAAGAAGAGCAAGGGAAGAACAAGAAAGAAGAAGAGAAGAAGAAGAAGGGAGTCACGATGACTCTTTTGAACCAACATTGGATGTATCCTTATCCAACGACTCGGAGAAGACAAGGAGTGGAAAGACGGGAGAACTACATCACTCAAGTGTTGAAGCAAAACAAGAAGAAGAATATTTTTCTCCACCTGAAGGCACAAAAATAGGGGGAGATGCTGAAAAACGAGGTACTTCTTCACCTCTTTTTACAAGTGATGTTAGTAGATCTTCACCAGACCCAGAGGATGTCTATGCCTCTCAATTCCCTGAAGATGATGTTGAGAAATCCACTCCAAGTCCTGGTGATCGAACAACTGATATTCCCTCACATCTCAAGACTCCCAGAACTGATTCGGCTGGACCTAATGCTACAACAGATCATTCAGTAGACTTTCAAAGGTTGCTGGAACTTCTTTGGAATTAAAGGGACGGTAATATGCTTTCGAGTTTGAGATGAAGAACATGTTGACAATTTTCAAGACAACTTCAGAGTCTCTACAAGAGCAAATTGAAGCCCTGAAGCTTCAAATGCAAGAAATTGCAAAGGGTGAGGATATACATCAACTCAAGGAGTCTTTGAAGAAGCTTGAAGACACTGTCAAGTCAATGGGACATTTCCAAATCGTTCGTATCCCCAAGCAGCCCTGATTTTTACCCAACTCCTTTATAGTTATTCTCCACTTTTTGCTAATGACAAAAAGGGGGGGAGTTTGTGTGCAGATTTTGCAGTTTGGTTTTTTGAATGACTTTTTGTGTGACTTTTTGGTTTGCTTTGGACATTTGACTTTGGATTTTATTTGACTTTGAATCTTTTGATGCTTGCAGTGACTAAAATTGGCGATATTGATTATGACTGGGTTGTTATTTATCCTTATGGATTAACATGTGTTCTACGGTTGCAGAATCAAAATTTCCAGGTCCTAATCAACTTATTTTTAAGATATCACGTATTACTTAAGTGTTGTTTTACAGGTCAAAATTTTTCAAATTTACAGGAAAGTTTTGTCACCATCAAAAAGGGGAAAATTGTTGGAGAAAACTCATTTACACTTTTTGAAGTTGACAAAACCTTTCAATCTATGTCTGAAGACTTCAAGACTCTATCATCATAGTCTGAAGACCGTCAGACCTTAATCTCAAAGTCTACCCTCACTGACAGTTCCAGACTGAAGAATGAAGACTTATCCAGATGCGGGATTATCTTCAAGGATTCATTCCGTATGGTTTCTATAAGACCTTATGGCTAGATTTAGCATTTACTTAATTGATTATTCTTATTGGAACTTATTGCGATATGAAGATCATGTGAAAGGCGAGTAAACTTGAAAGGTTCTACTTATGGAAACCAAAGATCCTGATTGTATGAGCGAACAGGATTGATGGGCTTTCATCTCAATCATCTAACGACTCAAAGATCCCCTTGATTGATTTTGTCCAACGGGTAGATTAGAAAAATTCCTTTGGTAAGTGCCAACAGTTTTGAAGGCATGAATGAGTATTTAAGGCGGACTCTCAAGTTGTTCGATAGAGAGCGTGAAAGAAGAATTCCACAGTCTGAAGATCTCCAGTTACTTACTGTTTCATTTGTTATGCTCAAAATCATACACAAAAGAGAGAAATACTTAGTGAGACTTTGTGAGAGACCAGTAGAGATTCATCACTGAAAAAGTCGAAGATCATAAGTTGTAAAATCTCTTTTAATTCATAGTGGAATCCAGCCTTAGGGCTGTCAGCGCGGGAGAGTGGACGTAGGCTTGATCTAAACCGAACCACTATAAATCTTGTGTTCTAATTCTCTTATCTTGAACTCTTTACTTTTCATTCATATATCTGCATATTCATTACGTTCCTAGTCGATCATCTTCAAAAAGAAAATTATTTATTCTAAGTTTTGTGAAAATTTTCATAAACATCTATTCACCCCCCCTCCTAAGTATTTGCACTAGCCCTTTCAATATTTCCTTGCTTGTCATCTTCTTTCATGGTTCTTTTCTGCCCATTCTACTTGTATTGTTTTCTTCCACTAAATCTCCTTCATTTTCTGCTCAGCCTTTTGAATTTCTTGATCATAAAAGCAAGTTATTCGTCATCCATGTCATTTTCTAAGTCTGTATCATCAGAATTAGCGTTAAATTTCAAAGTGATGGACTTCTTACCTTCGGGATCTTCATCGTTGATTTGTTCCACTTCATAGGATTGAAGAGTGCCAATGAATTCATCAACATAAAGTGGCATAATCCTCTGACTCTCTTGGATTGAGGTCTTAACATGGTTCCAATCTTTTGAGAGACCTCGCAAAAGTTTGTTGACCTTCATTGCGGAAGAAATTGGATGTCCTTGGTATGCCAAACCGTTTATAATTTCTGTAAAATGATTGAACATATCTCCAATTGACTCTTCTGACTTCATCTTGAAGGATTCATATTAACCAAGCAGGAAGTGTATTTTTGTCTCTTTTACACAATTAGTCCCTTCATAAGTAACATGAAGTCTATCCCAGACTTCTTTAGCTGTTTCACATGAAGAAATTCCGTTATATTTAGTAGGAGACAATGCGCAATATAAAGAATAAAAAACTTTTGCATCAAGAGCTTTTCTTTTGGACATCTCCATCCGAGACATAGAAACAGGGGGTTTTGTTTCTTTGTCTTTTCCATTCTTATTTGATGTAGACGCGGCAGTGGGATTGATTCCTTTTTCCACAACATCCTATTGTAAGGAATCTCCGGATCTTAGGAATGCCTTCATTTTGTTTTTCCAAACGTTGTATTCATTTCCATCAAAATATGGTGGCCTGGTGTTGCTTTGCCCTTCCATAAGTCCTCATGCCAAGATACTGTTGGAGAAAACTTCGTTATTTGTTTTGAAGTTGATAAAACGTTTCCATCAGTCTAGTTTGAAGACTTACAAACTCTATCGTCAAAGTCTGAAGACCTCCAAACTCAAGATTTAAAGTCTACTCTCACTAATAGCTTCCAGACCAACGAAGAAAAGATTTATCCGATGAAGAAGACTTATCCAGATACAAGAATATCTTTAAGGATTTGGTTCGTATGATTAAAGAAGATCTCACGGCTGGAGATAGCATCTCGTGATCAATTATTCTTATTAAAATCAATTCAGATAAATAGATCTGTTGATTGGCGAAGTATACTTGGAAGGTTCTACTTATGGAAACCTAGATCCTGATTGTATGAGCGAGCAGGATTGGTGGGCTATCATCACATTCCTTAAATAACTCGAGATCTCCCTTATTGATTATGTCCAATGGGTAGATTGGAAGAATTCATTTAGAATGTGCCAACGGTTATAATGGCATGGAGGAGTATATAAGTAAGACACTCAAGTTATTCGAGTGTGTGTGTGAAAGAAAAATTCCAAAGTCTAAAGCTCCTAGTTCTTTGATGTTTCAATTACTAAGCTTAAATTGTACTCAAAAGAGATATTAAATACTTATGAGACCTTGAGGAAGTGTGGTTGAGTTTTACACTATGGAATCAAGGACGTGAGATTGTAAAATCTCTTTTGGTTCTTAGTGGAATCCAGCCAGTGGGCTATCAATACGAAAGAGTGGACGTAGGCTTGGTCTAAGCTGAACCACTATAAACCTTGTGTTTCAATTCTCTTTCCCTAAACTCTTTACTTTAATTCGTAGTCTTATATAACTGTTTACAGTCTTTTACATCTTCAGTCTATTACTCTCAAAAGACGAATTAATTTGTTAAGTACTGTAAAAACTTCTTTAACACCTATTCACCCCGCTTTAGGTGTTCTTGTTAGCCCTATCAGATACTAGACATAAAAGATCTTTAGCTCAGAAGTAAAAAACACTTCGATAAAACAAGCACTTGGTTCCGATACCAATTGAAAGGGCTAGTATGAACACCTAGAGGTGGGTGAATAGGTGTTTAAAATAAATCTTGGCAAATAAATGTGGAATAAAACAAGTTGCAAGTAAAGTCTAAATAAGGATCGGAGTAGGACTAAACAAACCACCAGACTTCTGGTAGATGTTCAGAATATGTTATGCGATGGAACAGACTTCTGAAATAACCTGTAAGTATGCAACGGACTTAAATTGAAGAGTTAAGGAAAGAGAATGTTGCACACGAAATTTATAGTAGTTCGGCTTAGATCAAGTCTACGTCTACTCTCCCACGCTAACAGCCCTCAGGCTGGATCCACTATGCAATCGACGAGATATTACAACTTAAAGTGCAAATACTTAGTGGTAGATCACACTATCTCACTAAGTCACTCTTTTGGTATTTCTCTCACGATCACAAATGTTTAAGCTCACCAAAGACAAGGATATGATCGAAGTTCGCTCAGACTTTGGAATTATAAATTCTATGATCTGTCTCTTACTTGCTCATCGGTCCTTGGTCTTCTTAAATACTCCTCCACTTCCAAACTAGCTGTTGGACAGTATCTAGAGGATCGTCTTCCAATCTACCCATTGAACAGATATGTATCAAGAAGATTTAGTAGCCGTTGAGTGATAGAAGTAGAATCTCAAATTGATTATGATCGCCCATACAAATAGAATCTTGGTTTCCATAAGTAAAGCTTTTTTCGTATAGAAAGTTCTTGTATTCAATATCCAATTGTCAATCAATTAGATTGAGTCAATCAAATCTATCTTAATGTAGAATCCAAACCAGATCACTAACTGTTATATCTTTGGGGCTTGTGTTATGTTATGTCAAGTTGTTTCATTCTGGACATGCTTCATTCTGAATATGCTACGTTCTAAACTTATGTCTCGTTCTGGATGTAAAGTCTGATAGTATTCTGTTGGAAGTAAAGTCTGAGTGTCTTTCGTCTAAAGTAGAGTCTAAGTGTCTTCCAAGTATAGATTTCGACAATATCTTTTACATGTTCTATCATCTGCATAGTTTATTACTCAACCATTAAACACGTTAGTAGCCTTTGAATTATTTTGTCATCTTCAAAACATCATAAGGGATTTCCCTAACAATTTCATTCTAAACATGCTTCGTTCTGAATCTGCTACGTTCTGAACTTGTGTCTCGTTCTGGACCTTGTCACGTTCTGGACTTGTGTCTTGTTCTGGATGTAAAGTTTGAGAGTATTCTGTTGGAAGTAAAGTCTGAGCGTCTTCCGTCTGAAGTAGAGTCTAAGTGTCTTCCAAGTATAGACTTTGACAATATCATTTACACGTTCTATCATCTGCATAATCTATTACTCAACCATTAAACACGTTAGTAGTTTTCATTTATTTTATCATCTTCAAAACATCATAAGGGATTTCCTTAACATTTGGTTCTGTGGTTTGATTCAATTAATAAGCCATTGGTTGATGCAATGATAATTTGTTACTTAAAATTGGCTAATGGATCAGCTGTCAAGCTTGTCAATCTGGGGTACCCTGTATTGCTATTGATGTTAACTTGTGAGAGATTATCTAGATCAACATTCTTCTTATGTTGTTCTGGTAATTTGTAATTTGGGTGCACAAGAGATACTTTCTTCTATGTTATGAGAAATTTCTTGTGTTGTTGTGATCGGTAATCTCATTGAAGTATGTCTTTCAGGTCCTTTATTCCAACTTTTTTGTTTCTTGTAGGATGATGTCACGTCCTATTTATGGAAAATATAAAATACACACGCGCGCACACACACACACACACACACACACACACACACACACACATATATATATATATATGATTGTTTTCCTGGATGAATAAAGCAGTATAATTAGCATGATATGTGATTTTAGTGATATATTGTCCCTATCACTAAAGTTTAAATCACATGTATATGGTATATGTGAGAAGTAAAGTTTATATCCCTAATATGAGAGAGTTTCAAGGATTCAATTGAGTAGTGACCGCAAAAGTGGCACACTTGATTGGGTTTGAGAAATATCGATCTCGTATAATAATTGGAATGTCTCCTAGTCTAATGTGTGGTCATATTCCCAAATGAGATGATTGTGTATTAATTCATGGAGGGATACATGATGGTGTGGTGGAGGAGTGACTAATCCTAGTGGTTCATATGCCCAAAGGTGATGAATTTACGAAGATTAGAATATATTCTCATAACTGTTATCATGTAGGGAGTGTACAATTGCATGTCATGTATTCTGCCAAAGGTAATTATATGATTTTGTATGTAACTCTCTGGATGTGTACTTATACGTCAAGTTACACAGTACTCACATGACACATTACTTGTTTTTCAGACACCTTTTTTGTAATTTATAACTCCACTACTATTGAGGATTTTACTGGTTCAAACTTTAAGTAGTGTAAATAGGATTTTCTATTTGGTAAAAGAGCAATCGGATTTACTTGTTATTTATGAAACTTTTCATTTAGGAACATTTGAAAAGTGGTTTATCAACTGACTGCACTACTAAAAGATGATAGAAGCCTTAGTGGCTTGAAATTATGTATTGCCTAATATCGAAATTAAGATACATCTGCAATGACTTTTTAACATAATGATATATACATCTCGTGTATAGTTGAAAAGGTTGTTTCCAAAAATTTTCTACCTAAGAAATAATCTCACACATGTCTAAAGAAAGAGTAGAAAATGTGATAATGTTGATATTCTGTTTACTCTTAACAATTATCTAAAGACTTCTATTGAATATTATGGAATAAAATGACCGAGATAAAGAATAAAACAATTAGAATTAGTCTTAATGGTTGTCAGACCTAACAATAGCAGTGAGTATTTTAACAAATATGGCAATGTTGAATAGCTTAAAGGGTTATTTGTCAAATACTTGATAAATTCTAGAGTGATAACTTAATTTACTATGCTTGAAAATCCTAACAAAATGATTTGGTCGAGAGACATAATTGCACCATAATGAACATGGTGATGAGTATGATGAGTAAGACTAATTTATCTAGTCTTCCATGGGCTGATATTTTGAAAGCAACATTTTTACATACAAAACGTGTTTCTTACCAAAGTTGTTCCCTAAACTTCTTTTGAGTTATGAACTGAATGTAAATTTAACTTGAACCATATTAAAATATAAAGGTGTCATGCAGAAGTGAGGTTTATATAATTCAATATTAAGTGTGTTGGAATTCAGATCTACTCGAAATTCTTTTGTATCTTACCTAGATTGTTCAAAGGGGTATCAATTTTATGACCCTAATGAACATACAAGAATTATGGAATTACGGACAGTAAAATTTCTAGAGTTCGACGTAGTTGTAAAGGATAGTTGCTTTCAGACTATTAAGGATAATAGTACAATGGAGATCACTGTGTCTTTGTCTTTACCTATATCATAGACTAAATTTGTTGAGGTTCAAGGTACTATTCTTGATATAGTCTATGATGAAATTTCCAAAACCTCTCAAGTGTAGAATGAAGTGGTTGTAACTTTACTCAGAAGATCTGTTAGGCAAAGATGATCAGTTATACCATCAAACTATATAGTCTATTTGTGATAGCATGACTGCAATATCTACTGCATGATTGATTTGGCGACTTATATAAATGTTGTTTCTTGTCCTCAATCAAGTATATGATTAGATGCTATAAAAGATTATATGCAATTTATGAAATATTATAGTGTTTGGAAAATTACAAATTTGCCTAAAGATCACAAGCTCATTAGTTGCAAATAGGTGTACAAAACTAAAAGGATTTCAAAGAAAGATCGTGAAATTTAAAGCTAAACAAGTTTTCACTCTGAAAGAGGGGTGGACAGTGAAGAAAGATATATATTTTTTTAGTATCTTTTAAAGATTTTTTCAGAGTGAACATGGCATTAATAACTCAATCTTTGATATGGTGTTACACCAAATAGATACTATCTTTTTAAATGGACACGTTGATAACAAAATCTATATAGTGCAAGTGAAGGATTTTGCAACAGATAATTCAAGTAAACTTGTGTGTAAATTGAAAAGTCTTATTCATGGTTTTAAGCAAGTTTCCAGACAGTATTATTAAAGTTTTATAGTGTTGTCATTCGTTCAGTTGGGAACAAAGTAATTCAGTAGATATATACTGTAAGGTCAGTGGAAGGAAATTTATTTTTCGCATACTCTATGTACGTGATATTTTGATTACAAGTAGTAACATTGAGGCATCTTTTGTCCTTTGCACTGAGGTCTGTAAGGATTGTTCTCGCCATATATATATAGGATTTATCTCAAATGACATTTGTTGGAAATATTCAACATACATCACTGCAAGCCAGGAATTGCTCCTATCATTAAGGGTGATGGATTGAATCTATTACATTGTCCTTATTTAGATATTGAGAAAATTTAGTTAAAGAGTGTATCTTGTGTCAGTGCACTTAAAAGTATAATGTATGCTCAAATTTGCACTAGACTAAATATCGCTTTTGCGATGGGACTTCTAGGCAGATATCAATCAAATTCAGGACACGATCACTAGGTTGATGCCAAGAATGTTTTAAGGTACTTAAATAGGACAAGAGATTATATGATGATTTATAGACATGTTCAATTCTTGCAGCTAATAGGGTATTTAGATGTAAACTTTGCTAGTTGTTAGGATGACATGAGATCAATAACAGAATACATATTTATGTTAGTAGGAAGTGCAGTAAATAAAGCTCTATGTCATCTTCTACTATATAAGCTGAGTTTGTAACATTCTTTTATGTTGTTACTTGGGCTATTAGGCTCCGAAACCTCATTAAGGAGTTGATCGTTTTTAACTTTATGGATTGGCCCATACAGTTGTATTGAGACAATAAATTTGTAGTATTTTTATTAACGACAGATGTCTCAAGGGGTCTAAATATATGGCAGTCAAATTTTTAATCATAAATAAACGGTACATAAAGGTGACGTTATAATATAACTTATTTCCACAGATGATATAGTTGTAGATCTACTAACTAAAGGATTTCGCTCGACATGTTATTAATATGGGCTTAAGAGTATCATGAGATGTTGTTTAGTGGGAGCCATTTCGGTTTTACTATAATAAAGTTTACATCTGTGTTCGTTACACTTAGTAACGGTTTGATATGTATCAACTTTTGAATTCAATAAAATATTTTTGAATGTGTTTTTATTATGTTGAATACATATCGATAAAAGTCTCAATGTATTATATAAACCTTGAGTGAAGGCTAGGGGCATCCGATTATTAGCCTTGTGCATATGTCTTGTTACACATAAAGAAATGTTAACCGTAAAAACAAGGCATATGTGAGTTGATTGGAACTATAAAGACATTCTCTAATGGCACAAGTTTTTTGTAACACTTAAAGTAAGAGAATAATAACTAACAAATGGGATCTCTCTATAAGAGATGTTATCCATTTGCCACACTACCATATTGAATTCATATCAATAAAGTTGAAATCACTCGTGACCATAGAAGGCTCTATGTGTATACATGCAGTTACCGTCATGATTTGGTATTTGAGACTTTATGAGATGAGATTAACTATTAAGATTATCTCTAAACCAAGGTGTGCACATATAGTACAATTTGAGAGAATATAAGAGTTTCCTAATGTTGACTACATTAATTAATATTGTAATTTACCGTTTTATAGCTACCATTTTATGGGGTTGGTCTAAAGTAAGATAGAATGTTTCTTAATTAATATAATATAGGGCTAGTTAGTGTGGGCTGAGTTGAGCCTGGCTCGTAATGAGGGGGCCTGGTTGGAAACTCTATAAATAATTTCAAATCTCTCCTCTAACCCTAATTTCTAACAAGTATCCTAACATAAGAAGTGTTTACCTAGCGCTAAAGGGTGAGGAGACTGTCTCATTGAGCCAGTGATATGGAGGGCAATAGAGGAGAAGGACTTGTGCGTGAATCATCACTTTTCCGCTCCCGCATCAAGAACATGATTCCAAAACATGTGTGTTCATCTTCCTACTCAATCATATATGTTCTTATTCTAGTTATGGAGATCTTGAGGCTGCACGTTTTGCATCCAACAAATGTGACCCTAATTTGTTTCTGCACACCATCATAATCCACCCAAACTTGCATTGCTTTACCACTAATCAGACTCAAGTTTCTGAAGCTTGGAATGTTGTTTTCAGTGCATCCAGCAGGGGAAGAATTTAGAGAGAGCAGCCCATTGACATCGATCCCGACATGGTTGTCATTGATATCCTGGACTTCGGTGTTTTGAATCGTGTCAAATTCCACAGTGAAAATGTGGTTTGAGGAATTGCCATTGTTTGACATGTTGAAGAGACCAAAGTAATAACCAGGCCGCTCTCCAGGAAATTCTCTACGAGGAGCTATCACAAAGGCGAACCCGGGCCCAGCCAGAGCTGGATCTTTAGCAATTGTAGCGAAGACGAATGTGGTCGAGAATGAGTGAACAGCGCCATCGGATGAATTCTTGAACATGATGGGGTCTGGGTAGAAGGCACGACTCTTGTTCTGTTGGTTCACACTGGTTAACTTCAGGAGGCCATTGCCAGTGAGTGCAGCTAAACCATCGAGGCGAGGCTCAGCTTCACAAACCGGAAACCATTGTACATGAAATCGCGGGTTTCATGAGTCGGTGCCGTGTTTGCCAGGAGAGAAACCGCTAGAACAATCACGAATAACATGACTAGAGGCTGAAGAAATTAGCTGAATACACTACTCTGATGAGATCACTCGGAGTTCGTATAATGATCCAAACGATTTGCACAGCATTGAATTGAGGAATGTCGTGCGATTTCAATTATCCAGTGTCCCAACTTGTGCACCCCCGTCAAAAATTCAACCGATTAGTCACTTCAACCGATTGATCCGAGTCTTATGATTCCCCTTTCCTGTCGCATGATAAAATGATTGCTCTGAGTCTTATCACCAACTTAAAATTCTTCCATAATTTGCCCGTCTCTGTACGCCTCTAACGACATTCCAGCGAGTGGCCGAAGTACACCAAGTCGTCCATCAACGTGACTTGATAATGTTTCGTCGTGTTCGGTGGGTCATCGACGAGTCAATAGCCCATGGCGCACGATGCGAAACTCTGGTCGAGGAAGCGCCACATCAAGACGAGAATTGAGAGAAGGCAATCCCCCCGCCCCCCACAAATTTCAGCAGTGTGTTTGATGTCATGCATGACTCTTCTACGGTACTGAGAATGTTAGAACATGGAGTAGAAAAGCCTGATAATTCTATCAACCTCCCCACCCTCATCATACGTTACAAAAAAAAAAAAGAAGTCCGCAGCTTTAATGTTTCTTTTAATAAGTATATGGAATTCTCTATATCATAAATGTTTTTTTTTTTTTTTTTACATCTCTATGATTGATTTCAATCTCAAATTATCACTAAGAAATGCATAAAATGCTATGTGGATTTTTAAGATGTATTATGATAATATAGTATCACATAGTAGATTCCATATCTTTATTTCTCAAAATCGACTCTGGATATATCATCTCTCCACCATTTAACTTTCTTTCCCAAAATCGACTCCGAATTGTTCCTCCGATATATAACAAATGAAATTTCGATGGACATGTACATGAGCTCTAAGCAACATTCGATTATTAAAGTTTGTAAAACAATAGACTAGTCAACTTTAGGGGTATGTAGCTAGGTTAGTTCTATCCAGGAACCGGACTGAACTGTCCAAAAAACATGTCTGGAAATTAATTCTTATAGGAACTGGTCCAAGAACAAGTTCCAAATTTTTGGACCAAGTTAAAATCGATTCGGGAACTGAACTAGACCGTCCTATTTTGAAACCAGTTTTATAAGCTATAAAGCCAAAAGCCTAATTTCTTTTTCCCCTAAATTCTAACATTAACACT
This sequence comes from Eucalyptus cloeziana, assembly GCA_014182715.1. Classification (NCBI taxonomy): domain Eukaryota; kingdom Viridiplantae; phylum Streptophyta; class Magnoliopsida; order Myrtales; family Myrtaceae; genus Eucalyptus; species Eucalyptus cloeziana. Next base: position 33,265,136 of record CM024644.1, read on the forward strand.
CCATCATTTGTCCTTCTTCAAAATTCTTTTCCAGTCTTTCCTCTTCTCCTAAATTTTTATGGATGAATTGGGAATGGGGTTTTGTAATTTATGTTTTGTGTTATGTGTACAAACTTTTTGTTGTTTACAATTGTACATAATTGTGTTCATCTTCTGAATTATTGTTTTTGGTGGATAGAAATCTCCATTGTTCATCTTTTACTTTGAATTGTTTTGCCGCTCATAATCTCATATGATTTTGCCAAAAAAGATTAATCAAAAAAGGAAAAAAAAAAAAAGTTCTCAAGTAAACCCTAGAAATGAACTGAAAAAAGAAGGTAGGTTTTAGGGTACAAAAACTAAGAATCAATTATAACAAGATAGGTTTTAAGTTACAGCTTTGGAACCTACCCAATATGGAACTAATTATCCCTAGTCTAACTTCCACTTAGAATTTTCAACCTCTATTCTATGGCCATTTCTTTTTCTTTTTTATTAAATTTTTCCCCCTTTTGCCTAGCGATTTTATGGTCCACAGACTAGGACCAACTAAAAAAAATAAAAATAAAAAAACACTAAGGTTTGCTCCAATGGCTATCCTTCTCACATGGAAAGGGGAAGGTGGAGAGCTTGAATTCTCATATTCTTAGGGGGGTCAGAGTGGGAATGATTTAATTTCAGGGATGAGTTTCAACTCTCATATCCAAAAGTCTGAAAGTGAGAATTAGAGTAAGAATAAAGTATGACGGACGGAAAAAAAAAAAAAAAAAAAAAAAAAAAAAAAAAAAAAAAAAAGACCATGGCCAAAAATGACATACTAGTTAGATCTCCTTATCCAATCATGGGTGCATCCATTCGCGAATTCACCGCTCACAAGCTTCCACATCGAACTTTCTTCTTTAAGCGCAACAGAACTATACAATGACCGGTATGATCGTGCCATAACTTTTCAATTAAACATATCCAAGAAGGGAAAAAAAGACTATCCAATCGGTCCTAGACTTATTGTACTGATGGCAATTCGGCCTTAAACTTTTTTATTTGGCTAATTTAGTCCTAAATATTTGTACGAAAGTCCAATATAGTCCTTCCAATCTATCTTTGCCCAAAAAGCATTGGCATAACCATCACATCAACAATTTTCAATGGAAATTGGCTGAGAAAACTATATTGAAATTTCACACAAAAGCTTTGGATTAAATTAAAATGATTGAATTGATATATTTACAATAAATTTAAAACTAATTGGATAATTCCCCCGAAAAGCTACTCAATTTTCATGTCAAGTTAGTTGCCTCGCTAACAAAGTGTATAGAATACAAAAGGACAAGACAATTGAATGTTTGATTGTTGAATTTGCAATGACTTTTTAACGTAATGCAATCCTCAAAATGATAATTTAAGCAATCAAGTTCTTGAACTTGTTAAATTTTTCCAATCAGATCCCACTTTCATCCCCTAACTCTGGCGGATTTAAGCCAACGGTGCGGACAAAAATTTGATGCGGAAAATCATCGATAGTACTGAAAAACGAAAAGCCATCAAAAGTTTATTTAGTTGAATTGGGCATTACGGAATGGTGCCTTTTGGTCAACATTAAATTGATTGCCCATGGCGGCACAATCAACACTTTGGTATGCTAGAGTAGCAATCTTTTTTTTCCTTTTAAATTGGCTCATTGTCTTGCAGAATTGAATATTAGCAAGTATTTTGATGTGTTCGCCTGGCTTCAATGAATTGGGTTCAGGATCACATCACCCCAAGGTGGGCATCATCTTAACTTGCATAGGGCTCATGTTTCGATGGAAAGCGATTCAAGAGCATTCAGGTGTTCCTCTGTTTTAGTTAAAGCCTTTGTCAGTATCTCCCCAGCATCACTGAAATTTCTGCAAGTGGAGAGGTTTATAATGGTGAAGCAGTCTTAAGAGCATACATATTACATGGAAAATGTCCCAATTAATACGACCTACCCCAAATGTGACTCAAGCTGTCCCAAAGCACAGGTAGCTGCCAACAGAACTTCCTGTGAAGCCATATTACAAGCTAAAGTGGCTTCTGTAAATTCAACATTCTCAGAAGTCCCCTGAATTACCTTCTGGTAGACCTCCTTTGCCAACGAAAGGTTGCACGTTGAATGCAAGAATTCTCCATAAGATAGAGCCACATCACCATTTAATAAAGCAATACTGCCTGTATGTATATATACAGATTAAAATTTTAAAATCAAATGTTGACTCGCTCATGATACATCAGTTACCACATAATTCCCAAAAACCTTATGTGCAATACTTATAACAACAAATTTAGTATCTGACTGTCAAAGATTCAAACAGGAAAACATCCCTCAAAAATGATGGCCATTAATGCATTCAGATATTCCATGAAGACATTAATCTACTCTGCTGCCTTTACAGCTTCATTCCCTGTAACAAAATCCTCTTTTGAGAACATAGGCTTGTTATTGTAAATCTGTCCTCCAAGATCACAGAAAGAGAATCCCAATATTGTTGTTCTATTTTCACTGATAGCAGGAATCACCTTTATTGTAGAATACAGGAGCCAAGCATGAAACAAGCACTCAAAAGAGATCACAAGAAACCATCTCAAACACCCAACTGGCATATATTTATTGAATCAAACTGGCAGCTTCAAGTTAAAAACCTATATTACTGATCATCCCCAAAAGTAACTGCATTATAAGGTTCCCCACTACAAGTATGTATTACTCTATAAGGGCCCATAAAAAAGGCTCCAAAAATGTATGTGCTGAAGTACATAGCGTGAAGTCAACTTATTTTGATCATTTTACAGAATGGAGCATAAGCAGTATTTCAAAAATATAAGAGGGTCAACCGTTAATCATGACACAAATATGTTGTTGAATAGGGAGAGCTAGGTAAAAGTAAAAGTAAAACCTTGCCTGCCTGGGCCCTAAATATAACCCATAAGCTCATATAGAATTCAAAAGAAAAGCTCCACACATCATATGAGTACTTGTTAGAGAAATTAAACAACAAAGATCAAATATCCAAATCACCAATAATGCAGCTTATTTTTCCTTAGGTTATATCAGCGATTGCAGTTGCAAGAATTGAGCGTATCCCTATACAGCAGCAATCTCAAGCTGCAAAAGCTCATATAGAATTCAAAGGAAAAAGTTCCACACATCACATGAGTACTTGTTAGAGATGACCAACCAAGAAAAGACCTAAGTACAAAGATCAAATATCTGAATCACTAATAATGCAGCTTATTTTGGCCAAGGTTTATATCAGCAATTGCAGTTGCAAGAATTGAGTGTAGGCCTATATAGCAGCAATTTCAAGCTGCAAAAGCTCATATAGAATTCAAAGGAAAAGTTCCACACATCACATGAGTACTTGTTAGAGATGATTAACCAAGAAAATGGTAAAGTATAAAGTTTGAATATTTGAATCACTAATGATGCAGCTATTTTGTCCAAGTTTTATCAGTGATTGCAGCAATCTCGAGTTGTGATTACTCCACATACACACAAACGCACAAATCCGTCTGTTGGAGTGAACCAATGAGTACAGGGTAAGAAAATGAACCTAACCAGTGGAATACTTGTCACCATTACTCCCTTGAAAGCAGGACTCCACTGTAAAGTAGTGAAACATTCAGTAACAACAAAAAGAAAATGTTAAACATCTTACAGGTATGGCAAAGTTTCAGTGAGGCATACCAGATTGGAAACTTCCACAGACTAGCTCAACCAACCCTTTCGCCGCTTTTGCACGAGCATTAATTATTGAAGATCCTGAGCCGGCTGTTTGTGCTGATTCTTTTTCCAAGAGCTTCAAGCATTTATCTGCGACCACTGATGAAGTATCATCCTATATAGGGAGACCATCTCCTGATAAATTGAGAGCGAACAGAAAGGAACTGTATTGCAAAGCACAAATGTAAGCAAGTCACTTACTTGCCCCATTTCAAAGTGCAATCCAACAAGAGCCTCCATTGCAGCAACTATTACAAAGCAAAGTGCAAACCAATATCGCCATGATTTCCGACATAAATATACACATACCAAAAGTCGATCTCTCTTAAAACAACACAAGAAGGAAAAAAGATTACCTTTAACACCCCAAGAACGATTGCCTAAATCTGCAACACTCTGCAGCTTATCAATAGCTTCATCCAAATTACCCCTGAAACAAGAAAGGTACATAAGCAAACCTCCGGCTTTATCTCCGATGGATATTCTAATTTCCCCACGATCAAATGACAGAATCAAGCTTACAAATCACAACACCACCTCTCATACAAAAGAGTGGACATGGCAAGCAAGACCACTGATCTCGTGTTCTCAACAACTTGGCCCCCACTGGGTTGGGTGGACAGACACTGCTCGAGCACAAGCATGCCCTGAGAATACGATTCATCTGCACAAGCACATTACACATGCCCCAATCATCGATCAAGAAAATAAAGAAAACAAAGAAAACCAAGATTAGCCCTCCAATGAAAACTCGGAAAACACGAGGACGCATGAAACCTGGGAAAGTCGCAACTTTGAAGGCCCGGATGAATCAGACAAGTACCTGATTTCTGGGACCTCGCGAGGCTAAGGGCGTAATCGACCATCTGAGACGCGACCGGGTTCAAGTCCTGACCTTTGACGCGGTCGTGCAAGAACCTGGAGGTTGTCGACGGAGAGGGAGGCGACGGCGGACGACCCGCGGAGGCGAGCCTTGCCACCCTCGCGAGGCCGGCGCGCGGCCCCAACAACCTCGACGCGACACCCATCATCGCTGAAGCCGCCGGCGTCGGCTCGCCGGAGATTGTACGGAAGAGGGGAAAATAGCAACAAGAAAAACCCCGAATAAAGAACTGGAAGAGGGGTTTATCAAGGGGGGCGGGCAAATACGAGACGTTTCTTCGCTCGTGCCAGTCCGAATGTCGCCACCGCATATCTTGAGGTGGACTTTCCTTTTCACGGCGTAGGGAGGGACCTTGTCATGATTTACATAATTTAGTGGCATAAGAGGAAAAAAGATAAACATTACGTACATATTTAATTTCTATAATCACTAGAAAGATATGCAGATATAAATCTAGTAGTTTCGTGTCTTGATGAGAAAATGCGAGCAATGATTTTTCGTGATCAGATTAAATTGATAGAGCTTTCAAAATGATATTTAATAAAAATTGCAATTATACTTATGCACAATAAGTATATTCAAAGCACCATAAAGAATATCAATATGTTTTTAGCTTAACGAATTAGAGCCACTCGACCCCGCTTACCTCACTATTAGAATCGGCTCGAGCATTTTCCCAAAATTCAATGTCGCTAAACCTAAATACTTTGTTTTTAGGGATTTGCCCAAGGTGATACTGAATTTCAATTGGGCCTCTGTATTCCTTAAGAAATTTTTCTCTACTACCTACGTCAAGTATTTTCTATTTATTCTGCCTTTCATTGGGATCAAATAGTATGACTAGAGAAGATTCAACCCAATCTCAAAACAAATAATAGAAAATAGGGAAAATGTCTTCTCCTGAGATATCAAAGTCTCTATATCATTTTATATTTATGATGAAAATTCTCACTTACCTATCATTTGACAAATGATATTCAGTGACAGAGAATGACTGGCACAACAATAGAAAAACAAGAAAAAGAAGAAGAGGTATAAAAAGAAAATGGAAAGAGTGGACCCTAGATAGCCAAATTCCGTCTAACCTAAGATGGAGATTGATCGTTTAGGAAGCAAAGTCAAGCAAGGACGAAAGAACTGGAGGCAAATGCAAGAATAATAATAATAATAATAATAATAATAATAATAATAATAATAATAATACAAACATCAATTTGTCTTCGTTCACGACCATGCATCCTCCTTTTAAATATGCAGGATCCTCTGTTTTTTTACTGTACTCTGTTTTAGAACGACCAGAAGAAGATCTTGCCGACAGCTAAGAGGTTCAATTGCAGGCTCTTTCCCGCACTTTCTCCCCGGTCAAATCCCTTTCCCAGCCTGCCGCCGCGGCCGCCATCTTCATGTCGTCAAGTCCTTGGCTCAGATCATCGAGCACGTCGTCCTCTTCAAGGTCAAGGACGGCACCGACCCCTTCCGGGTCAATGCCATGGTCGACGGCCTCAACGCCCTCATCTCCCTCAACTCCTTCCTCCACATCGCCGCCGGCCCCATCCTCTGCACCCCCTGATCCTCGTCCTCCCCCTCGACTTTCACCATCATCCTCCACGGTCGCTACCGGACCAAGGACGACTTGGCCGCCTACTCTCACCAGCCGGACCACGTGCGCGTGGTCAAAGAGCTCAGCTCGCCCATCTGCAAAGACATCATGCCCATCAACTGGGTGACCGACCGCGTCCCCGATGGCGCCGTCGCGCTGCCCCAAGGGTCCGTCGTCAGGGTGAGCCTCCTCAAACTGAAGGAGGGATCAGGGGATGAGGCCAAGGGCGAGGTGCTATCAGCAGTGGCCGAGGGGATTAGGGACGGGCTCGGTAGGATTGAGCAGGCGACGTGGGGCGAGAACTTCTCGCCTTTGCGCTCCAGGGGTTCTCGGTCGGGTCGCTCGCGGTGTTCAAGGGCATGGAGGAGATGGAGACTGCGGCGGCAGTGGTGGCAAGTCCACGGCAGAAGAAGGTTGGGAAGCATGTGGACGGCTTGATCTCGGTGGAGTACGTGGTGCCACTTCCGCAGCCGGTGAGTCTCAGTATTTGATGGAACGTCGTGTGTTTGAATCGCTTCTTGCTTGGCCTTTTGCGGACTTCGTGGGTAGACTACTTATGTAAACTGCGTGTTTGATGTATGAATATCACCCGAAACGTAGTTGTTTCGTTTTGTTTTTTGAATTTTCCGTGGCATTTGGAATAAGATAAATTGAGATCTAATGCAGTGCCGAGCCATCTCTTTGGCCTTTCTCATTTTATATATATCTGTCTGTTTCTGTTTGGGAGTTCTCAATTTGTCCACCAATAATTGTGCCTTGTGCTGGGGAGAAACGGGGCAACGATTGACCTAAACATAACCCAATCTGGAATTAACATCTCCCAAAACTAGATTGACCAAAATCGACTTAACCCTAATGACAACCAACCGATATAATCTTTTAATAGGTAAATATAACACAGAAATGATAAAGAGAAAAAAGTAACAATAATACAAAAATTTTATTTGGAAACCCAATACGAGAAAAATTAGTTCAATTGATATTGATGGGTTTGGCTCGGGCCTTTGCCTTCCATATAATAAAGTAGTTCAAATTTGTCTTGGTCTTTGCTGATTACAAATACCAATTGAATATACACAATTACCGAGCAAAACCTTTTTCATGGAATGTTTTATCATCATGTGAGTATTGAAAGGTGAAAAAGTGAGATTGATTCCACAATTGTGATGGGTTTGTATAGTCATCGGTGAATTGAGTTGTTATGACTCAAATCAAATATTTTATAGCAAGTATTTGGACACTAGGCCTAAAAATTAGGCTCAAACGTAAAGAAGAGAATGGCCCAAACTAAACAATGTCAATACATTTAACTCACAAGATCGATCGATGGAACACGTGATGAGTTTATCAATCCTAAGTTTTCAATGGATAGAATTCAAGTGAAGTATGAAATAGTGGTGACAATCAATTGACTCAAAGCATGCACAAAAGTTAAAGATTGTGTCAAGAAGTATCCATCGACTCAGGATTAATCGTCACTAAGGAATCGGAAGTAGTTACAAATGATCCCTTGATTAATGCGCAAGCCTAAATGATTAGAAATTTCTATGGAGAAATACCATAAGGCATAACTGGATCGTCCATAGAAAGACATAAAAAGAATAAATGATAGATGATCACAAAATCACAACAGCACGTCATAAAAATAACAATCATTAACAAGCTAAGCATCTTTGGAGGTGGAACCTTTTGACTTCTGAAAATATAAATATGAGAAGATCATTCGTAGCGAATCAAATTAGATTAGGTTCCGCTTGAGTTTGAATTTGAATTTCGAATTAGATTGGGTTTCTTGAGTCCGATATTCTGGTCGTATTTCGTTGGTTTTTCACTTTCTTTGCGCACTTCAGTCATCTTCATTAGCTGTTCATGTTCAGTTTCAATCATCGAGAAAGCACGGCCTTCAAGAATGAAAGCCCTATGTTCCGATTCAATTACTTTTCTTGCATTTTCCTCGTTATTTTCAATCTATTATTTGTACATAATTTAATTCAAAGTTTGCAATGTCCTTGAGACTTCAAAGCACATCATAATTCATTCGCTTTTGATTTAATTGATCATTAATCACCCTCCATTGAAATTTATTTACTATTCGAAATCACTGAGTATTTGGTTATCCCAATCTTGAAAAAATTCGTGTAAGAGGGTGCGACCCTTATAATAACTCTAAGAAGCGTACTATGTTGGTCGTCCTCCCCACCTTTGTTATCCATAACCAAGAACAAATCCCGCAGCTTTAAGGTTTCTTCTAATAAGCATATGGACTTCTTCATATTCGTATTATTTTAGACATCTCTACGATTAATTTTCAATCTCAGACACAATACTTTAAAATAGATTCAATGCTATGTGGATGGTTAAGGCGTGTTATCATTATATGGCCCAACAAAATATATACAATATAAATTAATTAGTCAAGATGATTATCAAGTGAATTCATAAATATCTTCCTTTCCAAAATTGAATTTAAGTTTGTCATCTCTCTACCATTTAACCATCTTTCCCAAATTCAATTTCATATTTATCACTTTATACACAAATTTAATTCGTTTTTTTTTTCCTTTTAAACCACATATGTGTGCATTTTTTGCTAGTATTTAGAAAAGAAGAATTTACTTCTCCCAATTGTTCGTCAGATATATAACGAAATGAGATTTCGAGGAACTTGAACAAGAGCTTTAAGCAATTAAAGTTTATATATTTATATAGTAACAGGCTAATCAGATGCCACTCAGAATTTTCAACCTCTATTATATGCTATGGCCTTTAATTTCCTCTTTTTTTCTTATAAACATTTTCCTGTTTTGCCCAGCAATTTTATAGTCCACAAATCTGGACCAAGATTGAGGACATCTCAGTTGGATCTCCTTATCCAAGTTGGGACCCACTGTCACATGTCCTTCCATTGGTGAATCGACGGCTCGTGAGCTTCCACGTCGGACGTTTATTTAAGTCCAGCAGAAATCAATCCAATGACCCATATGACCATGCCATAATTTTTTTCAATGGTGCGTGTATCAAGAAAATCATTCAATTCTCAAGTTGTGCTACTTATAATGATTCTTTAATGTGATCCTCGAACTGATAATTTAAGCAATCATGTTCTTAAACTTGCTAGATTTTTGTAATCCACATCATATTCCAACTCCGGAATCGAAGCCAATGCTGCCGGCATAAATTCGATGTGAAAATAATGGGTAGTACTAAAAATCGAAAGGCCACTGACAGCCTGTTTAAAAGCTTTTTGCGACTATTGTGTATGCAATTTGGTCGACACAAATTGATTGTCCATGGTGACACCAATTTTTTTCTTTCGCATACCACGATTTTTGATAGAAACTAATGGACACATCAAGTTAAGATTTGTTGGAATCGGGTGACCAAAAGACTTAATTAGGAAACACTTCACACATATGGGGATTCAATTGCGAAAATTATGAATGTGAGGGCCAAATTGCAGAATCAGTGTGCATTCAGGGACTGGTTGTGCAAATGTTCTGATAGGTAGGGGGAATGCGGTAGAAAACAATCAGCGAACAAACCAGAAGTTCAAGGAGGACCGCAGAGATGGAGAGAGGGAGAGGGAGAGAGAGAGAGAGAGAGATGGCCGCTCTCTTCACCATCCCCTCGTCGTCTTCTCTTGTTGCCACGACCAGAGCTTCGAAGATCTTCCATAAAGGCCGCCACCATCACCAGTTCCTCATCTTCCACAGTCCCAACCAACCCTCCAGAAAGCCCCTCTCTCTCAGGGTCCGAGCTGCCAAGCTTCCCTCTGGGGTATCATCATCATCATCATCATCTCTCTCTCTCTCTCTCTCTCTCTCTCTCTCTCTCTCCAGAATTTCAGCTCATTTTGGATTGCTGGAAGCGCAGGTGGAAGTGCCGAAAGCAGGGCCTAAGTTCCAGACTCCCTTTTTTGGATTCACAAGAACCGCCGAAATTTGGAACTCCAGAGCTTGCATGATTGGCCTCATCGGGACTTTCATTGTCGAACTGGTCAGCCTTTTTTCTGTTAGCATAATTTCACGCTCCTTTTCTTTCAAGGACGTTCTAGTGTTGTGGTTACTAAATTTAGTAATGCTAGATACAAAGGAGAGCATTTCTTTTTTTTGGTCGAAAGGATAAAATTCATTCATGAAAGTTAAAGAGCACAACCGGCCGCCAAAGCATCCGAATACAGTATGTCTAACAAAGCAAAAGGAGGTGAAACAGGCTAGTTAAGGAGAAGTGTGCCATTTTTGTGGGCCTTTGCAGCCCAGTCGGCCACAAAATTAGCCCCCCTTCGACAAAACCTAATTTGCAGATTGGAGAAGCCTTGAAAGAGAGCCGCTGCTTCAGCGAAGATGGATCTAACCTCCCATGGTGTGGATCTTAAACCTTGGATTGTTTCCACTAGAATTTTTGAGTCAGATTTGAGCACCATCCAATCGTGTGCCTTGCTCTGCTCCAGCAGGTAGTGAAGAGTGATTGTTAATGCTTGAAATTCCGCCTGCAAAGCCGATGATGCGACAAAACTCCTGGTAAGGCCATCTATCAGTTTTCCATTTCGATCGCGACAGATGCACGCCATAGTCCCTTCATTACCCTCTAATTGTAACGCTCCGTCGATATTCACCTTCAGGAAACCGGGATCTAGAGGTCTCCATAAATCGTCCGGCTTGAGAGGGTGGCGTCCAATGCCTTCTCCGTTGGAGTTGGAAAGCTGTGCCGTCTAGACAGAAGCCAATGCTAGATTAACGACCCGAATTGGATCAGGTTGCTGTCGCTGAAAAACGAAATTATTTCTAGTCTTCCAAATATGCCATAAGACTGTAGCTACAGCTTCGAAATCAGGTGAGTCATGATTCTGTTCAATTCTGTTTGCCATCCAAGCTCCGAGATTTTGTATACCCTATGTTGATATCTGAATATTAAGCGTTGGATGTGACCAAATAGTTGCTGTCCATGGACAAAGTAGAAAGGTATGTATTGCAGTCTCTGGTGCGTTGGTAGGACATATTGGGCAGATTGGATCTAAGGTGATGTGGTGATGAAAAAGATTAGCTTTGGTTGGTAGAGCATCATGGCTTAGGGACCACAAGAATAGCCGTATTTTGGGGGAAATCTTCAGCTTCCATATTTTCTTCCACATAACATCTGGGGCTTGAACAGAAGTAGTTGCTCTGTTTTGAGTACTACTGAGGGCTGTTGTTCTGACTGATTGGTAGCCACTTTTTACGGTGTATTTGCCGTCTGTAGAGTCAATCCAAATAATTTGATCATTTGTGTAATTGGGTCTTACCGGAATGGTAAGAATTTCACTAACAGTGGAGTCATCAAAGTGCCTGTTTAAGAGAGGAACGTTCCATGTATTGTTGTTGGGGTCAATATAATCAGCCACCAGCAGGGGTTCATCTCGAAGAGCTGGACCGCCCAAAATTCCTTTTGGTAACCAACGATCTTCCCTAGTTCTGATTTTGCTCCCATCACCCACCGCCCATTGTAGTCTCGGTAAAATTAAATCGGAGAGAGCATATTAAACTGATTTATAAAATCCCATTTCGTTAACAGTGCTCTTCAGACATTTTAAGAATGTTTAATTAGAAATATTTCAATTTTTATGATAGTGGATATACATAATATGAGTTGGCAAGTCTTCCAAGAGCACTCTCGTCAAATAATCTCACAAACTATAATCAAATTTTAGTTAACAGAGCCATCCAAATACCCGAAGAGATTTTGTGGTATTACTTTGGGTGTCAATTAATATTAGGTCTTAATCTCTATGGCATTATTCTAGTAAAACCTGGCATCAATTTTTGCACACCTGATGTTGGTTTTGTCTTGATTTTGGTCAGATAATAAACAAAGGGGTTCTTGAGGTGATTGGAGTGGAGGTGGGCAAGGGCCTCGATCTTCCTCTATTAGAAATTTCAGCTCCCCTCGTCGTATTGGAAATCTCCCTCTTCAGAGAAGTAAATACAACAACTTCAAGTCGGTTGTCTCTCTTGGCTCTACTCTTGCTACACAGAGTAACCCTGTGCTGCTCCACTGGCTTTTCTTGTTGAATAGCATGCACAATCGACTCCATAGGTTTTTTAATTTGCTTGCAAATGACACTAACAACTTCCTCTTTTGACCATCAATAGATAATACAAGAACAACTTAAAAAGAGTATGAATTTGATCCTTCTGAATGAATAGTCAATTTGTATGTCTTTGAAATAGAGGTTGCTAGATGTTGTAGAATTGATTTTTACTATTCACTGCCAGGTCTCGCTTGCTGAACGCCCGATCATATTGACATCGCAACAAAAGAAGCATCAGACTTCAAACCTAGAGTAAACCGAAATTGACATTCCTTGCCTATAGCAAGAAAGGGCTTAAAAAGCTATAAGATGCATGAACAAATTGCACATAAGAAGTAGAACTTAAAGGGACTAAATTTGAAACATGACAATGCTTCATGGATACAAGGCAGCTAAGTTCCCTGGTGTTCACAATCAGCTCATCAGAAAAAGGTAGAGATCACTCCGAACAGATGAGATTTGCAATAGCAATATTTTAACTGTTTCGATCAGTTTCCGAACCCAACGCAGTATGACAAACTCAAGTCATTCTACTTCACTCTATTTGAAAAAGTTACATGGGATCAATAAGTTGAAAATAACTTTTCCTAGGCTGAGATGCCTCATGATATGCTGTTACATTACTAAGAAGCTCAAACTTCTACCGAGTAACAAGAACACAGTTTACAGAACCCAACGGATATAAGAATCTACAATTGGTACTTGAGAAGAGGACTCGAAACAATCAAGCGCCTCAAATGGTGACATGCGACGATTCCACCAGGCAGACTCTGCCCAGATCTTCAGTTTCTCTCCCTCGCCCTTTCTATTCTCCTGAATGCAGAGGATCTCTGCATGCACAACTACATTAAGGCATGTAGCTTGTCAATGGACAAAGCCTATTTAGAACTGTATGCGAGCATATTTACAAAAGGTCATAATGCATGTGTGACCACCAGGATACAAAGTATCTATACAGGAATGACAGATATGTTCTAGCAAACCATGAGAAAAATGCAAAGTTAGACTGCTATAGCAAGAGAAACATGTGGACCTTCTCGTTTTCCGCCATGAAAATCTGATTAGATCTTTTTGTTGGAAGCTATCCTTGTAATTCTGGCAAATTAATTTTATAATAACCATCTAGGCAAACTAGAGACATTATCTGACATGACTAAAATACATAATTCTTGGACAACTACTTCTTTCAACCACACCATATATATAAGATAGCAACCCCTTACAGAGGTATGACCTAATAATCCTAACCACTTTCTTTTCTCCCTCATTTCAGATATATTTAACCTAATAATCCATTGATCCTCCAAAGGGAAAAGCCAGGAGGACTTTCTCTTGATAAAACTATCGAAGGAGGTCGTTGTCATCAAAGCCTGACCGATAAAATCATGTATAACAATGGGAGCTGCCTATCGGAACCGATATGGCTAACAAAAATAAGCTATAAATTGATGGTGAGGCTAGCATGGCCAGGAAGCGTGGAGGCTTCTATAAGTAAATTATAGAGGTCTAGCAAATCTCGTGAAGTCTAATGAGTTTTGGATTCCTAGAAGTGAACAAGTGTTTGATACCGCTGGAGTTTTTCTATTTTACTAGTAACTCACTTCAAGTAATCATATCGGATAACGGAGGTTCGGCTCACCAGGATTCTCGCAAAAAGATCAATTTTCCATTCGTAAGTCAGAATTGGCAAGGACTTCTCTTAAGCGACAAAATATTAGGTGTTAAATTATATCTCGAATTTGAGCTCATTTATAAAATCTAACCTGGATGGACAATAAAAATAAAGGCGGTTAATTTGGCCTTATCCAATTTATCTGGTATGATGGTAAATTCGTAAATATCTAAGTTACACCAACAATTGGACTTCTTGGCAAAACCGTACAGTGAAGATGAAAGCCACGGTTGAATTTTCCGTGGGGCCCAAGTCAAAGTTGTTGACTCCTGGGCATACATGTACAAAACGTGAGTTTTCTTTAGCGAGAGGAAGCACCGCACAAGCCAAGAAGCCGCACGCAGTGAGAAGCAAGCCGTCCTACGAAGGATAAAAGAAAGGACGCAATTCTTGTTTTACCGCACGCAAGCGTTTTGCTTGAGCTTGTACGGTGATTTTATGCTATGAGTTCACATCTAAAAAAATTATTTATTTATAAATATTTTAAATTTGGCTTAAATTTAGATTTTGGAAAACATTCGAAAGTGTTAGTGATTGTAACTCTAATTCTCCAATTATATTAAATTATTTACTACCGATTCTCCTTATGAATATAGATACCATCGGACCGAACCATATAAATATTTGATGTCCTTATTGTTTCAGTTTTATTTCTTTGATATTTTTGCATTGACTTAATTTGTAAAATTCTAGTGTTTCTGTGTAATTATTTTCACGATATTTTTTTTTGGTCGGTATTTTCACAATATTAGGTGACACAGTTTTGCTAAGTCGACTGGTAACCACTTCATTCAGCCCATGACATGTGTTCATATGGGTCCCACCCCTCATAATTTTTTTTAAATCTCTCTCCTCTCTCTGGCCTCTCTCTCCGTTACATCTCTATTTACTATCTTCACTCTTCACCTTTTATCCACTCCCCTCTCTCGCTCTCTACAACTGCAACTTCAAAGCTCAAACTCCATGGAAGCAAGCTTCACTATGAAGCCAGAGACGCTCGTCCTTGCACAACGCACTTCCCAATCCCAGTGTCTCGAGAGCAAGATGTCCTAGAGTTCTCATACGTGGGGGGTCAGTGGATGGTGTCATGATTGTGTAGTTCTAAAATCACATTACTTTCCATTATGTTTTGAATCTAGCAAGATGTTACCAACTTTGATATCCCTTTAGCTATAAATAATAAAGCGAAATAGAAAATTGCAAAATTTTATGTATATTTTGATGTATGTAGTAAAGAGTACATCAATCTATATAGGGCCCGTTTGGTTCGGCTTTTGGGGAATGCGCTGGCAAATGCAAATATCTTTGGCTAAAAGGGTTTCGGGAATGCTCGGGTGTTTGGCAAATTACGCATTGGAAAGTGGCTTGTGCGAAAATACCGTTTGGCAAAACTTATTACAAATGGGCTTTTGCCTTTAATTTTTTTTTTAAAAAAAATATTAAAATCAAATCCGGCGGCCGGCGGGACGGCCACATCTCGGTCGTCCGGTGGCGGATCGGGCGACGCCGTCGCCGCCGCGACCTAAGGCGCCCGGAGCGCAGAGGTCGATCCTGGCCCCGTCCGTCCGGCGAGATCCGGCAGCCTCCGACCGCCGATCTGGCGGCTCGAGGTCGCGTCGGCCCGGCCCAGATCTCGGCGGCTCGTGCTCGTAGATGCCGAATCGGCCGTCGGACGGCCAGATCGGCGGCGAGGTCGCGCGAACCCTGGCGACGCCTTGGCTGGTCCGCGCGAACCCAGCGACGCCCGGGTCCGCGCGACCTCGCGACGCCGCTTGCCGAGGTCCGCGCGACCCAAGCGACGCCGCTGGGTCCGCGCGACCTCAGCGACGCCGCCGGGGTCCGCGCGACCTCGGGCGACGCCGCCCGAGGTCCGCGCGACCCCGGGCGGCTTCGCTCGAGGTCCGCGCCGCCGGGTCGCGCGTCGCGCCACCCCTGCACGGTGGTCACGGGCGACGCGCGACCCTCGGGCGGACGGCGATGGTGGCTGCCGGAGGTGGCCGAGAAGAAAAAGAAGAAGACAGACGGGGAAGAAGAAGAACACGGTGAACAGTAGCATGGCATTTCTGAAATGCCGAATGCTCAATGCTGCCCCTCCCCAGCATTGAGCATTAAGCATTTGGAATGCTCATACTTGGGCAAAGGGGCTTTCGAAAATATTGCCAAACACCCAAATTTTTACCAAAGGGGCTTTGGGAGCCCAAAGCCCCTTTGGAATGCCCAACCAAACACCCCCATATAGGTTTTATGATATGACTATCTAATATAACATATCAATCAAGATATACGCACAATCAAAGGGAGACATATAAGTAATCTTGATAGATATAAAGAATCAACAAAATTTATCAAAGTATCTCTAACATTGACAATTACTCTAGAAAAATCCCTAATTGTCTCTAAACTCAATATGTGTGACATCCTGATTTTCGAGTCTGATTTCGATGAGATGAAATAGGCTTTTCATTGACGTGCCTATAGCTTTTCTCTTTGAGTTGGCCACTCGCGAATTAATTAGCCTATTAGGTAAAGCTGTTTATGGAATCTAAACGCAATAGACATGAAAATTCGACTAGGAATCGACTGCTTAACCGTGTTAATCTGCAAGGGTCATTACAGCACCATCAAAATCGATTAGAGACTGGAAATAGATCGATTCGATAAAGGTATGTGATTAATGCGTGGGTGATTCCACCTAATTGCAAAATTTCTGTCGAACGGCACTAGACCGATTTTTCTGTCATTTTCTTATCTTGTGTCCATATTTGAAATCTCGAGATTTTCACAACAATCGAAAGTCGCTAATGTGTCGAAGATGTACATTGTGGCTAAAAAATAATCGACCACGGGTCAATTGCATTAAAAATTCCTAAAAGTTACCAGATAGATTAGGACACGCTAAAATCACGTCGGATTGAAATTAACCAAAAAATTGAACTTGATTTCAGAAATTTAAAGTTCTATCGTGTCACGATTCATTTTAGCAACGTCGACTCATCTTCCGAAAATTTTTCGAAGATTCCAGGATTTTTTTTTGGAAAATCGATTTGGATGATTCGGAAAACGAATGGAAATTCGGATGGACTCATTTGAAGGGAATTTTGACTTCTAAACCGAGCTACTTGGAGACAGGAAAGTGTGGAAATTGTACAAGCTTTTTATTCATTGAAATTGGATGTCGATTTGGGGAATTTGGTGAAGAAATTGAAGGTCCAAGTTTTAGGAAATTCGGATCCAGGCTTGAGGCTGGAATTTTGACACTAAAATTTGGTTTATTTTTGGAAATTCTATTCAAGAAAGTATTCAGGGAACATTGGGATATTTATGCAAGCCTGGGGACCAAGCCTTCAATTTATTGAAAAAGTGTTGACTTTTTGCCCATTTTTCTCTTAATCTTCTCAAGCACCTTGCCGGTTCCCTCATCCCCTTCTTCTTTCGCTCAAGCACTTCTGCCTTTCTTTCATTTTTTACCCTGCATCTTCATCCTTTTCATTTTCCTTCATTTCATCCCTCACTTCCACGTTGCTGCTCCATCAAAACCCCACCCACGTCCGTGAGCTTCAAGCTGCCACCGAAGACCAGCGAAGTTCCTCAAGCTGACTTCAACTCACCGAACCGAAGCCTCACGCTGCAGCTGCCATGTCCGTGGTCTGCCCTTCTTCGATCAACCACCCATCTTCAACGCCCGTGAATTTTAGTTGCTCGAAGACCTCCATCTAGCATCTTCGGCCAGGCCGTGCAACTCTTGCAAGCCGCTCGTCTCTCTCTTTCGTCTGAGCCCAGCTCATCCGAAGCCAACCACTCAAAACCCGCTTCAGCCCTTTGCAATTCAAGACCAAAACTCAGCTTTACTAAGCCGTCTTAGACCGTTTTCAGCTCGGTCCGAGCTTCCCTCGGCCTCGCCGTGAGCCCAAGTCTCAGTCGCAGTCGTGCCACTGTCACCATGAGCTGATTTTCATGCTAACCAGTGAGTTGCGTTCTAATCCCTAATTAGTAGGCTAATGACACTTAGAGGTGGATTAGTTAGCTAATTAGTGGATTAGTTAGGTTAATTAAGCTTATGATGATTTAGTTAGAGTAAGTGTTTAGTTAGTATTTAGTTAGTTCAATTAGATTAGTTAGGAATTAGTTAGTTTCTATAATTAGTGTAATTAGATTAAATTAGGTAGGATGATTAGATTTAATTGTTAGTTAGATTAATTAGCCTAGTTAGTTTAGGTTAATTTAATTAAATGCTTTAATTTATTTATTTTATAATTTATTTAATTTTTGGTAATTTATTTAATTATTATTTATTTTCCGAAAATTAGACTAGAATAGCCAGTGATCGAAATTTCGTGCCAATTGCAATGGTGTGGTTAATTTCTGCAATTGAGTGCTAATTTGTGCAAATTGAGTGCTGATTGGATTTTTGGTCATTTGTTCCAAAATTTGTGAATTTCCAATATTTATTCAGAAAATCCCAAGTGTCGGATTTTAACATCGAAAATGGTTTTATATATTATATAAAACAGTGGGATTTCAAATTGGAGATTATGAATTTTCTAGGTCCAATCTGACCGTGTCCCACACACAACTATTTTACCGTGAATTGTTAATACAAAGAAAATATGCCAGGATCACTATTTTAATTGAGATATTTGAGTGCAATGCACAATGTCCTGGACCGAGATTGATTGGTCATGTGTTAGTTAAGAGAACCCATCTTGAGCAATTATGCTGGACGTTGCTAAATCCGTTTTCGGATTACCCATGCATTAAGGTAGCGGGTCACAGTAGATTCTGGACCTATGCTTCTTTGGGAATGCCATCTTTGAGAGACGAAGCCGTGCTCAATGGGTTAGAGACGATGCCTGGCTACACCAATAGACCGCTGAACTTGGGAGTTAGCCATACCCTTGAGGGGTGTAATTATCAATTGGAACACATGATTGATTGAGATAGATGTACTGGATTATGGGGCAAAATTGTGTGGCATAGTATGGGACGTGCCATAACGATTTGGTTCTATAATCGGGACCCCTTGTTTTGTGGAGATAAAACTGTTGCCCCATTGCTGCTGTTGTTGCTACCGCCACTGCCGCACCTGCTGCTGTACCTGCTGAGGTTCCACTTAGGAACGTGGCCACTGGGAGGCCAATGCATAAATTGGTGGAATAGTTTTTCAAGTTGAACCCGCCAAAGTTCACTGGTGCAGGAGATCCTGAGACTGCAGCCCTCTGGATCCAGGAATTAGAAAATGCCTTTGCACTACTGATGTGCACCGAGGCAGAGAAGGTTGTCCTTGCAGTCTATCAACTAAAGGGGATTGCAAGCACATGGTGGAGAGACACTAGAGGAACGGTATTTCCTGAAGGTGTGGTTTTGGAGTGGAACGCCTTCATCGAGGTCTTCAACGACAAATATTTTTCTGAGACCGCCAGAGAATTGAAGATGGCAGAATTCCAGCACCTTCGTTAAGGCTTGATGATAGTGGAGCAATATGAAGCAAAGTTCGCCGAACTGTCGTAGTATGCCCCTAGTTTGGTCGAGGATCTGATAAACCGAGCTAGGAGATTTAGAGATGGACTCAGATCAGAATTGAGGAGTCCACTAATTCTACTCAACTTGAGGAACTACAACGACCTGTATGAACGAGTCCAGATGATCGAGAGAGACCAGAATGAACGAGCCGCCACATTTGGGTCGCAATTTAGTTCTAACCGGGATGGAAATCGTTTGGGAAGAGACCAATGAGTAGAGAAAGGTATCCTGTTCCACTCAATAGGAAGGGTGTGATAGGAAAGTCAACATCGATCCAGAATAAAGTGTCTCGTTCCTTCAGAGGACGACATGGATTAGCCTCGTGCCCTTCTAGGATGGGTGTTTGTTATGTGTGTGGCCAACAGGGTCACATGGCCAAGAGTTGTCACAGGAGACATATGGGACCATAGTTGCTGCCATCGCCACCGATGAATTAAAACCGAGGACTTTCGCCATCGAATGCACAGCAGGGTGGACTAATCAGACCTCTAGCTCAAGGAAGGACATACGCTATCACTAGAGGATAGGCGAAGGATGCGCCTAATGTGATTACAGCTACTGTTTTGCTGAACGACCACGCTGCTTATGCTTTATTTGACCCTGGAGCTACTCATTCATTTATAGCTGAGCAGTTTGTTAAGTTGGTAGGATTGATTCCTGAGTTGTTGGAGTCAGTGATTAGTATATCGACACCGTTAAAGGATAAGGTGTTAGCTACAGTGGGTTGTCCCGGTTGCACGTTAGCAATTGGTGAGAGAGAGGGGAAGATATACTTGATAGTCCTAGCCATGTATGATTTCGATGTGATAATTGGCATAGACTGGCTCACCAAGCAACGGGCTAAGATGGACTGTTATCGCAAGGCGATTCAGTTTAACCCAATAGAGGGTGAGAGCTTCGAGTTTATTAAGAGTCGAGGAGGACCCTCGATTACCTTGATCATGTCGCTTGAGGCAACCCATTTGTTAGACGGGGGTTACCAAGGTTATTTGGCGACTGTCATGGACACGACAGTTGAGGAGCTAAAGATCGAAGACATTGCAGTAGCCAAGAGTTTCCAGACGTGTTTCTGAAGGAATTGCCACGTCTGCCGTCAAAAAGGGAAATTGAGTTCGTGATTGAGTTAGCTCCCGAGACAAAACCGATCTCTAAGGCTCCTTACGGAATGACTTTGTTAGAGTTGAAAGAACTGAAGGTGCAGATGTAGGAATTGCTGGATAAGGGATTCATACGTCTTAGTGTATCACCTTAGGGAGCACCAGTTCTATTTGTAAAGAAGAAAGATGGATCGTTGCGCCTGTGCATTGACTATCGACAACTCAATCGGGTGACGATCAAGAACAAGTATCCACTGCCAAGGATCAACGACTTATTTGATCAGCTACAAGAAGCATCGATATTTTCTAAAATCGACTTAAGGACGAGATATCATCAACTTAGGATCAGAAATGAGGACATACCTAAGTCGGCGTTTCATACTCGATACGGCTATTGTGAGTTTACTGTAATGCTATTCGGATTGACGAATGCTCCAGCTACTTTTATGGATTTGATGAATCGAGTATTTAAAGAATATCTACATCAATTTGTGATAGTGTTCATCGACAATATCCGGTGTACTCGAAAATTCCTGAGGAACACGAAAGGCATTTGAGAATGGTACTGCAAACTCTAAGGACCCATGAGTTGTACGCTAAGTTCAACAAGTGCGAGTTTTGGCTGACTCGTGTTGCTTTTCTAGGTCACGTGATTTCAGGAGAAGGAATCTCCGTGGACCTGACCAAGATAGAACCAGTGCACAACTGGCCAAGACCGACTATAATGACCGAGATCAGGAGCTTTTTGGGTTTAGCAGGGTATTACAGAAGGTTCGTAGAAGGGTTTTTAGCCTTAGCATCACTATTGACTCGACTATTGAAGAAGGAAGAGAAATTTGTCTAGATAGACAAGTGCGAGCATAGTTTCCAAGAGCTTAAGGAAAAGCTGACTACCGCACTTGTATTGACCATACCATCTGGTCTTGGAGGATACGAGATCTATAGTGATGCGTCGTTTAGAGGACTGGGTTGCGTGCTAATGCAACATGGTAGGGTTGTTGTATACGCATCCCATTAGTTGAGATCTCATGAACTAAATTACCCTACACATGACTTGAAATTTGCGGCGATCATTTTCGCTTTGAAGATTTGGAGACATTATTTGTGTGGAGAAAGATTCTAAATCTTCATTGACCATCAAAGTCTCAAGTATCTATTCTCTCAAAAGGAGTTGAATATGAGACAGTGTTGCTGGATGGAACTCCTGAAGGATTATGATTGTGATATCTTGTATTACCCCGGAAAGGTGAATAAAGTTGCAAATGCGCTGAGTCGAGAATCTTCAGTTGCATAAATGGTGCTCAAGGAATGGACTTTAATTGAGAAGGCTAGAGATTCGATTTTCAAGTTTGAGGTAGGCCACATTTCAAATCTTATGGCCATCCTCATAATTGAGCCGGAAGTGTAGATCAGAATCAAGACGCTTTAGCCAACAGATCTAGAGATTCAGAAGATCCTGCAAGAGGATACAGAAAAAAGAAAACCTGACTTTCAGATTTCTAATGATGGAATACTGAGGTTCTGAGGACGATTGTGTGTACCTGACGATGCAAAGCTTAGATAAGAGATCTTATAAGAAGCTTATCGTAGCAGTTACAGCATTCATCCGGACGATTGTGTGTACCTGACGATGCAGAGCTTAGAGAAGAGATCTTATCAGAAGCTTATCGTAGTAGTTACAGCATTCATCCGAACGATTATGTGTACCTAATGATGCATAGCTCAAAATCTACATCAACACTATTGGTGGTCCGGTATGAAAGCGGATATTGCCAAGCATGTCACCAAGTGTCTGACGCATCAACAAGTGAAGGCACAACATTGTAAGCCAGGAAGATTCCTACAATCTCTCGAGATTCCTGAGTGGAAATGGGAACACATCACGATGGACTTTGTGACGGGCTTATCGAGGAGTCAAAGAGGTAATGATTCCATTTGGGTAGTGGTCGACAGATTGATGAAGTTAGCTCACTTCATTGTTGTACGAAAGACCTTGATTTGGATAGGCACGCAGAATTGTATATACGTCAGATAATTCGTTTGCATGGAGTGTCGGTGACGATTACTTCAAACCGAGACCCGAGGTTTACAACTGCCTTCTAGAAAAGTTTGCAGAGTGCTTTGGAAATGAAGATGCAATACGGTATGGCCTATATCATCCTTAGACGGATGGCCAGTCGGAGAGGACAATTCAAACCCTCGAAGACATGCTGCGAGCTTGCATGTTAGATTTCAAGGAAAGTTTGGAGGAATAGCTTCACCTTGTCGAGTTTGCCAACAATAATAGTTACCAGCAAAGCATTCAGATAGCTCCTTTTGAAGCATTGTATGGCAGAGCTTGCAGAACTCCAGTATGTTGAGATGAAGTCAAAGAAAGGAAGATCACAGGCTCAGAGTTAGTTCAGTAGTCAGTAGATGCAGTTGCCGTCATCAGGGATAGATTAAAGACTGCTCGGAGCCATTAGAAAAGCTATGCCGATAAGCGTCGAAGGTCATTGGAATTCCATATTGGTAATCACGTCTTTCTTAAGGTGTCACCAATGAGGGGTACTTCACACTTTGGCAAGAAAGAAAAGCTAAGTCCGATGTACGTAGGTCCCTTTGAAATTCTTGAAAGAATCGGGATCCTAGCGTATTGTCTTGTATTACCGCCAAAACTGGCACAAGTGCATGACGTCTTTCACATGTCGATGTTGAGGAAATATGAGCCTAACCCGACCCACGTGCTTAATTTCAAAGAATTGGACGTGGACGATGGAGTGTCGTATGTTGACAATCCGGTTCAGATTGTGGATCGCAAGGAGCGGGTTCTATGCACCAAGACTATCCCATTGGTCAAAGTGGTATGGCAACACTACGGCATTGAATGAGCAACCTGGCAAACTGAAGATTCGATAAGACAACTGTAACCCCACCTTTTTGTTTAAAGTTTGTAATGGTTTAAATTTTGAGGATGAAATTTTTATAAGAGGGGAAAAGTTGTGACATCCTGATTTTTGAATCTAATTTTAATGAGATGAAATGAGTTTTTCATCGACGTGCCTATAGCATTTTTCTTTGAGTTGGCTACTCACGAGTTAACTAGCCTATCAGGTAAAGTCATTAAGAAATCTAAACGCAATAGACATGAGAATTCAACCTGGAATCGATTGCTCGATCGTGCTAATTTGCAAGGGTCATTATAGCACCGTCAAAATCGATCAGAGACCGGAGATAGGTCGATCCGATAGAGGTATGTGATTTGTGCGTGGGTGATTCCACCTAATTGCAAAATTTCTGTCGAACGGTATAAGACCGATTTTTCTATCATTTTGTTATCCTGTTTCCGTATTTGAAATCTCAAGATTTTCACGACAACCAAGAGTCGCCAATATGTCGAAGGCATATGTTGTGGCTCAAAAATAATCGACCATGGGTCAATTGCATTAAAAATTCCTAAAAGCTACTCAGCAGATTAGGACACGCTAAAATCACGTCGGATTGAAATTAACAGTGAAATTAAACTCGATTTCAGAAATTTAAAGTTTTGTCGTGTCACGTTTCATTTTAGGAACGTCGACTCATCTTCCGAAAATTTTTCGGAGATTCCAAGATTTTTTTCTAGAAAATCGATTTGGACGATTCGAAAAACGAACGGAAATTCGGATGGACTCATTTGAAGGGAATTTTGACTTCCAAACCGAGCTACTTGGTGACAGGAAAGTGTGAAAATTGTACGAGCTTTTTATTAATTGAAATTGAACGTTGATTTGGGGAATTTAGTGAAGAAATTGAAGGTCCAAGTTTGAGGAAATTCGGATATAGGCTTGAGGTTGCAATTTTGACACTAAAATTTGGTTTATTTTTGGAAATGCTATTCAATAAAGTATTTGGGGGACATTGGGATATTTATGCAAGCCTAGGGGGGACCAAGCCTTCAATTTATTGGATAAGTGTTGACTTTGTGCCCATTTTTCTCTTAATCTTCTCAAGCACCTTGCCGGTTCCCTCATCCCCTTCTTCTTTCGCTCGAGCACTTCTACATTTCTTTCATTTTTTTTCCCTACATCTTCATCCTTTTCATTTTCCTTCATTTCATCCCTCACTTCCATGTTGCTGCTCCATCAAAACCCCACCCACGTCCGTGAGCTTCAAGCTACCACCAAAGACCAGCGAAGTTCCTCAAGCTAATTTCAACTCACCGAACCGAAGCCTCATGTTGCAGCTGCCACGTCCGCAGTATGCCCTTCTTCAGTCAACCACCCATCTTCAACGCTTATGAATTTTAGCTGCTCGAAGACCTCCATCCAGTGTCTTCGGCAAGGCCGTGCAACTCTCGCAAGTTGCTCATCTCTCTCTCTCTTTCGTTCGAGCCCAGCCCATCCAAAGCCAGCCACTCGAAACCCGCTTCGGCCCTTCACAATTTAAGACCGAAACTTAGCTTTACTAAGCCATCTTGGACCGTTTTCAGCCCAGTCTGAGCTTCCCTCGGCCTCGCCGTGACCCCAAGTCTCGGCCGCCGTCGCGCCGCCATCATCGTGAGCCGATTTTCGTGCTAACTGGTGAGTTGCATTCTAATCCCTAATTAGTAGGCTAATGACACTTAGAGGTGAATTAGTTAGCTAATTAGTGGATTAGTTAGGTTAATTAAGCTTAGGATGATTTAGTTAGAGTAGGTGTTTAGTTGGTATTTAGTTAGTTCAATTAGATTAGTTAGGTGGATTTAGTTAGGAATTAGTTAGTTTATATAATTAGTGTAATTAGATTAAATTAGGTAGGATGATTAGACTTAATTGTTAGTTAGATTAATTAGCCTAGTTAGTTTAGGTTAATTTAATTAAGTGTTTTAATTTATTTATTTTATAATTTATTTAATTTTCGGTAATTTATTTAATTATTATTTATTTTCCGGAAATTAGACTGGAATAGCCGGTGATCGGAATTTCGTGCTGATTGCAATGGTATGATTAATTTCTGTAATTGAGTGTTAATTTGTGCAAATTGAGTGTTGATTGAATTTTTGGTCATTTATTCCAAAATTTGTGAATTTCCAATATATATTCAGAAAATTCCGAGTATTTGATTTTAACACCGAAAATGATTTTATATATTATATAAAACAGTAGGATTTCAAATTGGAGATTATGAATTTTCTAGGTCCAATCTGATCGTGTACCCACATGACTATTTTACCTTGTATTTTTAATACAAAGAAAATAGGCCAAGATCACTATTTTGATTGAGGCATTTAAGTGCAATGCACGGTATCCTGGGCCAAGATTAATTGGTTGTGTGTTGGTTAAGAGAACCTGTCTCGAGCAATTATGTCGGATGTTGCTAAATCCTTTTTTGGGTTACCCATGCATTAAGGCAGCGGGTCGCAGTAGATTCTGGACCTATACTCATTTGGGAATGTTGTCTTTGAGAGACGAAGCCGTGTTAAATGGGGAAGAGACGATGCCTGGCTACGCCAGTAGACTACCAAACTTGGGAGTCAGCTGTACCCTTGAGTGGTGTAATTATCAATTGGAACGCATGATTGATTGAGATAAATGCGCCGGATTATAGGATAAAATTGTGTAGCATGGTATGTGACATGCTATAACGATTTTGTTATATAATCGGGACCCCTTGTTTTGTTGAGATAAAGCTGTTGGCATTCCAATTGTTTGAACATGAATGATGTGTATATCTATGATGTGAATTGTACTGACGTGTGGAAAGGAGCTGAGATGAGGTAAGTCCTCTGTGCTAATTGTGTGGTTGCATGGTTAAGACGCTTTTAGACATATTTCCCTCCTAATCGGGGCTTAGAGTGTGAACTCGCTGAGATTTATATCTCACCCCGTCATAGGCTTAAATTTTCAGGACCGTAGAGGGTGGAGCTGGAGTTGAGCTGAGGTGACCTGAAGTGTAGGTCAGATAGGACAGTCTTTTTAGGAGTCAGTCTTTTAAAATCTTTTAAGTATGGGATTCTGTACATGACTCAGTATGTTTATAAAACCATGGTTGTTTGTGAATGTGTTGTCCTGCTTTTCTATCCCAAGATGGTTATTGTTAGAGGATTTGTTATTCGCTTCCGCATGTGCAATAAAATGAAATGGTCGGCGACTCGTCTTAGGAAGTTGCAAAATTTTATCGATCACAAAGGGATGGGCATGCGCTTGAGGATCGGGGCATGACAATATCAAGTGAAATAATGTCCGATTGAGACTTGGCAGATGAAGTTATGTTTGACAATTGTTCCTAGCGAAACTTTCAAATCTAGTTGGTCTTTAGGTAGCTAGACTAGTGGTTGCGTTGGCTTTTTGAAGCAACAAGCATAAGTTTGAGAATTAGAGGGGCAAGCGGTTGATGCGGCGGGCTTTGGACACAATAACTAAGCGACTTAGTATACATGGGAAAATAAGTATTGAGCGACGCAGCCTTTGTAGCTAGCCTTGAAAAAAAGCCACCTTTGTGAAAAAAAGCTCGATTGAGCAATGCACGATGTAATTAACGTCGAAACACTACTATTGTGAAATGAACTCGATTAAGTGCTTCCTCAAAGAAGACTTGTGCTCACAAAGCGAACAATGTTGAGAGGTGATGATGCATTTATTTGGATGTGCATATATCTTAATTGATATACAAGGTCACCCTTTGATTGTGCATATATCTTAATTGACATGCTATCGTAGATAATCATATTATAAAACCTATATATAGGCTCATCTACTCTTTGAACCACTTCTTGCTACCTTGATGGAGATGATAAAGGCCACAGGCGGTACCACTAATCACTCTAAATCTTTGGCTCCAAGTGATGTTGGCCTTTAATTCATTATACTAACTCTTGTCTAGGCTTCCATTGGGCATGTAGTCATATCCCAACAGCCACTCACCTTTTGACGCAGCAATAGCAGAGGAGTGCTATGATGTTCTCATGACAAAGATGGCTAGTACTCACGATCTCCACAATGAATTGTCTCATTCCTTGCCTTGATTCACGAGAAACCCTCTTCCCTGCAATCTTAGTTCTCGAAGTAAGTAATACCCCTCTATTAGAGGTGAGCATTGGTCCAGGGTGACCCTGGACCGACCCTGGACTAGCCTAACCCTGCTTGTCCTACTCTAGTTCCCAAGGGGACTTAGTTAATCCTTGGTCTTGAAATCCCTGAATCAACACTGTGCAGGCTAGTCTTCGATCCTGAGGTTGAACCAACCCTGGCTATAAAATATATATAATATTTTAGATATATTATATATCTAATATATTATATATAATATTCTTATATCTATTCTAAAGAGCAAATCATAACTTAAATAGTGTTACCCCAACTTAAACGGTGTTAAACGGCATCAAACAATGTCATTCCTCCAACACTCTTGTTCTCCTTTCTTTTTTATCCTCTTCAATTTTTACTTGAAAAAAAACAACTTTTCACTTGTGAGCAACCTTGCCCAACTCACCGCGCGATGCTCGCCAACGGCTATGCCACTCGCCATTGGCTGCTCACCACTCAATGCTCGCGTCGCTTGCCTCTCTTCGCTAGCCTTGCTCGTTGTCTAATAAATCAAAAGGAAACAAAGCCCTAATTAGAAACCCTCTTCACTCGTAAGCAACGCTTGCTATTCACTACTCGCCTCGCGACTCGCCATTCTCTCACAGTTCGTCCCTATTAATGGATATGTAATTCAAAACAATATGTTTGTCTTTTTGGGGAATATAAAAAATGAAACAAAAATATTATTAGTTGATTCTGGATTGACCTTGGGATCGAATCAAACCCATAGGGTCGTTCCATTGGTCCCAAGCTTGATCTAGTCGGTCCTCAATCTCAAAAATTGGGGACCAACATTGTGCGGGTTTGTCACGACCCCAACTCCATCTCTAGGGTCATAAGCGAAAAGGGTTATTTTCGCGACGTCCCAAGCTCATCTCTGTCCTGATTCTTTTTATCTTGTTATCATATACATGTGGAAACGTGAATAAACAACTCCCTGGACAAACAATAGCTAGAAGACTAGGACATACATCATACAGAACACATTGACTTATATTATAATAATACTTTTACAAGCCCTTTCTCTATGGGCCCTCTTTTCTTTTTGCATCACACTACATGTTTTCCACACAAGCTAAGGGAATTCCTATCCCCTTTAACGTGACTACAACTCCCAACGCTGACTTAAGACTTTCATGTCTACAAGATTGAATGATAAAGGAGTGAGTTTTGGGGAAACTTAGTAAGTAAAATTCATAGTTCTCTACTAAGGAAAGCATCTCATCATCGAAACCTAGCAAGTACAACACTCGCAAATAGTGTCGATAGTAGATCAATTGCAAACTTGTCCATTGCAACATGCTTCAATGCATACTTTACCTTTGGCTTATCAATAAATATATCAACATATCATACTAATGCATATACCGGCACTCATGCAAATTCATTTACTGTCATCTTGGCTCAATCAGGCCCTCCAGCTCAACCGAGGCATCTAGCTTCAAGCTAGGCATCCTTGCTCCACCAGGGCATCCCGACTCAACCGAGGCACTTGGCGCTAACTCACCAAGGCATCCGGGCTCAACCTTGGCATCTTGCCTCAACCAGGGCTCTCGGGGCCAACTTACCCAAGGCTTCCGGGCTCAAACCCAAGCATCCTGGAGGAACTAGGGCATCCTATTCAATGAACGAGGCATCACTACCAATGCTATATGGCGATGGGCGCTTTTTCCTCTTTAAGTGCATGCATAAATACATCACACAAGCCAGGTTCTTATCTTTTCTCTTAGCCGACACATATATGGCCTAAAGGCGTGCTCATTCGTTCATGATATATATGTCGGAATCGATCTTTGATCTGTAACTTGAATCAATCACTTAATGCCGATCCCTGCACCAGACAAGACTCGGAAACGGTACGCCTCAATATTAATCCAAGACCTCGAGGCTTGGGTACACCTCGCTTACGTGAAGATCCTAAGGTTGACAGACCTCATTTTCGACCCGTGTGATCATACCATGTGTAGTGAATAACCCTCGGCTCATGGCTTGATTCAGCGGCAAGCACAAAGTCTTAGTACCAAATCAAATCTCTAGAATCGGCACCCTCTAGTGCCTTACCAAGATCTCATCGATTTAGGGTGATCCTTGTATCAAACAAGGCATAGAATTGACACACTTCAATATCGATTTAAGACCTTGTGGCCTTGGGCGATCCCCACTCCAAGTGAGACTTGGAACCGGTACACTATTTATGCCGATTCAAGGCCTTATAGCTTGGGCAGCCTTGCCTTGCGATGAACTCAACTCGAGTGAACCTCGGCTTTATTCCAGATGTGAATGACTCAAGCACACATTCAAACACAATCATGAGTAAAACCATGTAAAAGATCCAACATTTATCCACGGCTTGACAGGTGAACACCTAACTAGACTCACAATAGAGACTACCGCCCTAAAGGAGACATAGGGATCTTACTTACCTTGGCAAATCTCAAGAACTAACTTGAATAGCTCAAAAGGTTAGTGATGCAAGGCTGAGAGATATGAGGAAGAGGAGGAGGGTAGGTGTGATTGGCAAAGTGGACTAAAATGGTGGAAATGAATGAGAGCTCCTCCTATTTATAGGCACCAAGCTCATCATTATTCATCCAAGTGGCCCAATCACATTTCTTTAAGTGGCACAATTATGCCATCAAGGTGGCAAGCCTATTTTGCAAGGTAGCATGCCTAGGTTCCTAAGAGAACATTTGTCATTTTTTTCATTGGACCACTTATTGACTCGCTCTCCAAGGATCAATTTAGGCTCATGATGTGCCTATGGTCCTAAAAGACACATAAGCCCCTTTGATGCCTAATGTCCTCTCTTGATTGGTTGGCATTTGCCTTGTTCACTAGGGCTATCTTTTAGACTCATCATAACCTAAAATTCTAGAGGACACCTAAGTTCATGAGTCACCAACTTCTTCTCTAAGGCAAATCTCAAGCCATCATTACCAAGCCAAATGGTCCACTCTAATTTTTCCAAGTGTCACACCTAAAGTCCTTAATTGGCAAGCCTAATTACACCTAAAAGAATGAGGTGACATAGTGTCGCGACCAATTTTTCGTGTGTGAACTACCTAGGGTTTGGCTAATGGATTGTTAAGCCTAGACATAACTCGAGCTCTCCCAAGCCCATACCAATTCGCGACTTAGGTTCAAATTTTTAACGTGCAATTGATTTTTAACTAGGAGTAGCCACTAATCTGTTTTTGGTGGGTCGATTAGAAACCCAAGTAAAGCAACGGGAGGTTTACTTTACTCCTACGAACCAGAGACTATGGATACGGGGACTTGGTTACACTAGATTTCTCTAATGCCCTTTCGATACCATTCTTTATTTAAAAAAAATGTTTGGCAAGCAGCTTGGATTGATTTTAAATCTATTTCCCTAACATATGAGGCAATCATGCGGGTGCGCAATCCATCAATTTAACACCAAAGAAAGCAATGAATAAATTGTAAACTTACCTCAAAGTAATGAAAGCATCTGCGTTGTTAGATCAAAATTCACATCATCAACCCTAGATATGATTTCTAATTAACACGCAATTTCTTTTTTTTGTTTTCACTTTATTTAATGGGAACTTAATCTATATGCAATGCATGCTAGTAATCTAATATGACATGGCAACATGACCTAAATTACATGACATGGCAATATGATCTAAATTATATGACATGAATAGAGTAAATCCTAAAGAGATGCAATAATTAAATGCAATCTAAATGACCTAATTCTATTGACAGGCAATTTCTAATTAAATGGGCCTAAAAAAAACTAAATGACGTGCATTTCATTTAATCTAATCCTAAATGACATGTTCATGACATTTTTTCTTTTTTCTTTTTCCTAAAAAAAATGCAATTTATCCTAAAAAATGGAAGTAATTTATCCTAAGACATTTTTTGGATTTTTTATGAAATTTGAAATTAGGTAAATGTGAAAGTTACCTAGCTAGATTAAGATTCTATCTAATTTATATTAAGGATTAGGTTATGCTAAACCCTAATTTAAACTAAGATGTTGTCTTAACTTAGTAATCTCTAATGCTAGATGCGGTCTATCTAAAAAAAAAAAAAAAAAGAAACCAATTTATTCTAAGCCATTTTTTGGTATTTCCTTTTAAATTCGAAATTATATAAATGTGGAAATTATCTACCTAAATTAAAATGTCATCTAATTGGAATTAGGAATGAAGTTATGTCAAATCCTAATTTAAACTAGAATGTTATCCTAACTTAGAAATCCCTAACTAAAATACAATCTACTTAAGAATTTTTTTATCTAAACTTATAATGAATTAAAAACTATTATCTAGAATTAAATTACGTGTAATCTTACTCTAAAATGCAATGACATACAAAGAATGCCTTAATTCTACATGAATTATGCATGATGTTTTTTTTTTTTTTTAATTTCGAAATTAAAATTTAACATGCAAATCAAATAATAAAAACTAACATTCTAAATGAATATACTTTCTTTTTTGTTTTTTATTTAAAAATTCGAAATAAGATTGCAATTCTAAATATGCAAGATAATCCTAAGACTAGGAATATTCTAAAACAAACCTAATCCTAATTCAATTTCTTTTTTTGGATTTTTTCCTTTTACGAAAACAAAATCACACAGCAAATCAAATAAGATAAGATTGATATCTAAAAATTGGCGAACCATATCTCGCGCATGAGATCGGATTGGCCAAACTTAAACAAAATCACAAATCGAATCTCGGGCATGAGATCGGATTGTCGATTTTTGCAAGGGATTGCGAGTCGGATTTCGGGCGTGAAAATCGGACTGACAAACCCTAATTTGAGGGGCACTTTCCTGTCGGGAACTTCAATCTTACATTAAGGAACAATTATACTAAAAAGAACAAATAAAGTAAAATAAAATGAAATAATAAAAAGAAAAATAAAATAGAACAAACTACCTAACGTGATTTTTTTTTTTCCTTTTAGCTTTTGCCTTCCAAACAACGTTGGCAGCTTGTGGTAGGTCATCGGCGTCGGAGTGGGGAATCAAGGTTGACTCTACATCGGCATGCATGCAGGAGGATCAAGCGAGACGAGGAAGCGTCATGAAGCAGATCGTTGTGATACTTTGGCTTTCTTTTGTCCTTTCTTTTTGCTACGGATCTCTCTAAAATTAAGGCCCCAAGAGAGATACAGAAGAGAAACCCACGCTCACGATTTTCAATGAGCGAACCTCCCTCCTTTTCTTCTTCTGGCTACCCTTCTCTCTTTGTTCCTTGACCTTTGTGTACCTCTTTCATATTGTGAACTCCTTTCCTTCATGCTTTTTCTCTTTCATATTGTGAACTCCTCTATGCGTGCTTTGGATGGTGGATTTTTTTTTACTCAACGTGGCCACGTATTCAATGTGTGGCCTCCCAAAACTCAATTGCACGCGAGGTATTTTTTAAGTCTAAAAAACGTATCTTCGCGGTATATATTTTTTCCTTTTTGTTCGCGCACGATACCACCAGATATATCGTTGAAATATACTCACCTTGCGCAATATTCCTTTTTTTATTTTTCACATATTCTATCCAAAAATTTCTTTTCTACCCAAGAATATACCCATTGGTGTATATTACCTGAATATATGAAAAAATCCTATCGGAATATGCTCGCCGTCGGTCCAATGCCAAATGTAAAAAATGCAAATTAAAAATAAATGTGCCTAAACTATATCCTATGCAATTAACTATTTTTTTTTTTTTTCAGGGATAAAATTAACCCCTAATTTTTTAATGCAATAAATGACTAAACGGGTCGCCAAAATTTAGGTGTCAACACATAGCTAAAAGATCTTGGTTGGCATTATAGGTTATAGGCGTCATCGATGATGGCCCACTTTTCACTCTTCCATTGGTTCATCTATACCCCACATTTAATGAACATTTAATGGAGTTTGATAATAATTGTACCATAGTTGCAAACTCAGCAATTCTAGAACCTTCGGTCATTAATGAGGGCTTGTGTATCGTTCTTTAATTGGTCCACATGTGTGCCACTTTTTCTAGAACTTCCAAGATATTTTGGCCCACCATCATAACCTTTGAAAAGTCAAGGGACACCTCATCTCTTTCATTTAATAAAGGTATTCTAGAATTTTCTCTACTTTATTATTTCCTTCCTCAATAAGGCGGTCTAAAGAATTCTATTGTCTAGGCCCGGAGAAGAGATCATTACGTACACCTTGAAAAACCGAATCACTTACACCCAAGGTTCGACCGTCATGCCCCATGCTCGCTCGAACCGTTCCTTTGGACGGTCAATTGGCCAAAATGGTCAATTGTCCTTGGATTAGTTCAAGGCCAATCCTAAGGCTACCCATAACCTATTATTAAGCCAAAGCACTCATTGACCTTAAAATTAATGATGAAATAGTCGGGTCTATCGCTGAGCTCATTCTGATCAACACCAAATCCATCCGTATGGCTCGTGGTTGGTTCATTATCAATCCATGATCGGATATCGCCAATTCAAGATTCATTTATGATCACTAAGAATTAAATAAGGAATTATGCATTTTGGTCGGAAGATGATCGCATTTGATTAAGTCGCATCGTCCATGTATTGATGCATAGCCAGGCTGAATCACCCACGGCCGGGCACTATGACCGATCATGACCATCCACCGATCCAAAATCATCCCGTGACCAATCCTCGTGATCAAAAGGTCATCTTATGAGCTGATGACCATCGGTATGGTTGGTAGAAAATTCACGGCCGACACCTCGACCATTTCGTGACTAGTTGGTCGATCGGTCGGTTAGTCGATCGGACCATGATCAATCCTTGATTCCTTACCGATCGAACCAATCAATCCCATGGGCAATGGCCCATGGTCAATCCATTCAGGACCTTATGGCCAATCCTTACAGGGTCAAAATCGAGGATGTTATGGGGTTGGTCCTTGATTAGGTGCTGGACTAGTCCAATCTAGACCATGATCACCCCTATCCTCTATAGAAGCGGCCAAATCCAAAAGCTCGTCATAGCTCCTGGTCCTGTATTCTTTAGTGGCTACATAGAAATATTTGTACTTGAACCCAGGAGGATCGTATTCATGCTCCCAGTCCTCTAGAACCTTTGCAAATTTTGTCTTTCATCTTATTAGATAAAACCGCATTTAATATAGGCATTGACAGAAAGGACAACGACATGAAAGCCACACCAGCGGCCAGCAGATAGGATTTCTCCTCCTCACTTTGGGTAGTCTAGGAAACTGAGACAAAACCAAACTCTGACCTTGTTCATTTACAATAAAGCTCCTTCCAAGGATGTAATGAGAAGTTACTAACGAGCTATTTGAGGACGAGGACCCCACGTACATGGTCTCCTTGATGATCGGGGAGAGATCAATGGACAGAGATAAAAGGGGAGTCTTCAATTTCTCAAAATTGCTAGGAGCTCATGTGACATTGATTTGCTTTTTAGCACCTTCATAATCCACCAGAACTTGCATAGCTTCACCAATAATCAGGCTCTTGTTTGTGAAGACCCCACCGGCACATCTAGTATTTCCTGCAGTGGCAGATTTTACGGAGTTCGGTCAGCCCATTGGTGTTGATCCCAATGTGGTTATCATTGACATCATGGAATTCATGGTTTTAGATTGTGTCAAATTATGGTTCGTGGCAAGAGGTCAGGGTAATTACTAGGAAGAGCTCCGGGAAATTCTCCATCGGGAGCTAACATAAAAGCGAACCCGTAACTGCTCAGAAGTGGATATTCGTAAATCACATTGAAGATGAAAGTTGGGGAGAAAGAGTACACAGATCCACTGGATGAGTGGTTGAATTTGATTGGGTCAAGGTAGAAGGCATGACTGCTTTTGTTTGGTTGCATTAGTTACTTTTAGGAGGCCATTGTCAGTGAATGCGGCTAAACCACATACGCTGATATTGGCTTACCGGAAACGTGAAACTGCTGGTATCGTGAGCTAGTACGAAGTTTGTCGGGGGAGAAACTGCCAGATCAATCACGAAGAACATGTCCAGAAAGTGGAGAAATTCGCTGAACACACTCCTGAGAAAATATCGTTTGAATCTCGTAGGATCAAATCAAAACTAATGCAATTTCAACTGTCGGTACCCTGACTTGTGTTACTATATTCCCTATGAATAAAAAATTCACGTGTCAATTTAAAATTCACGCGTTGTATCACGCGAGCATTAAAAAAAAAAAGAAGTAATAATTCTTATAAAAGGTGGACTTGCTCTTATACTCTGGAGGCTGACCAAAAGGGGAAACCAAAGGAGGCAATTTAAGTTAATGCATACATTCCCAATAACATGTAAGTATATACTGCAGAAATCGGTTCAATCCATAGAATCTTAAATTACAGTGTACATATACTCACAAGCTGCAAACTACAAGTACTTGATGCATAAGAACACTAGTTTGATAATTACTTCGATCTATGAAATGTGCTTTTAATTTATATAACAAGCTTAAGATTCATCTTCCACTACAGAGGAGAGAATCTGCGACAAAAGACATATGTGAAAATGCCTTGTCCGATGAAGATGGATCAGACATGATAGACTTACTAAAACCTTCGTGATACGCAAATGTCAATCCACTTTTTGAAATACCAAGAGATGATAACTCCTGCATCGCAAGATCCCCTTCCAAATACTGCACTATTTGACGCATGCTTGGTCTCGCAGTTGGCTCAGACTGGGAGCACAACAATCCGAGCTGCAATACTAGCTCCACCTCCTTCGCCACAAAGTCCACCCCTAAATTCGGATCTCTTGCCTCTAGAATGTTGCCCTTATCCCAGCAAGAAAACACCCAGTCCACCAATATCACATCCTCCTCCTCCCGAGCCTCAATCGGCCTTCTTCCACAAGCAACTTCAAGCAAAAACGCCCCAAACGCAAAAACATCTGTTCTCGTGGTGGCCCTGGCAGTTCGAGTGTTCTCTGGGGCAAGATATCCAAGAGTTCCCACCAAATGGGTGGTTTGAGGATCTGTACCATGGTCATATAGTCTTGCAAGCCCAAAATCTCCTAACCTCCCATTTAGTTCTGAATCAAGCAAGATGTTGCTAGCTTTGATATCCCTGTGAATCACTACTTGTTCCCATCCTTCATGGAGATAAGAGAGGCCATATGCGACACCTTTGATCACCCTAAATCTTTGGCTCCAACTAAGGGTCTCATTTGGTTGGTTATAGAGGTACTTGTCTAGGCTTCCTTTTGGCATGTAGTCATAAACCAAAAGTAGTTCGCCCTTCCGGCGGCAATATCCGAGAAGTGTCACAATGTTCCGATGACGAAGCCGACCAATACTAACAATCTCGGCAATGAACTGTCTCATCCCTTCCCTTGATTCATGAGAAATTCTCTTCACTGCAATCTCAGTTTTCGACGTGGGTAATACCCCTCTATAAACCCTACCAAACCCACCGGCTCCTAATAGCTCCTGATCACTAAACCCCTTTGTGGCAACATAGAGATCTTTGTACTTGAACCGATGCGGACCGTACTCGTGCTCCCAATCTTCAAGAACCTCTGCGAATTTTCTTCTTTTTCGAATTGCATAAGCCATAGCAAAGACTAGAATTGACAGAAAGAACAAGCATATGAAAGGTAGTCCAGTAGTGAGAAGAACGGATTTCTGCTTCTTTTTCTCATGGGGTAATCTAGGAAGTTGGGAAAAATCAAGCCTATGAGCTTGTCCATTAACCTTAAAGCTCCATCCAAGGATATAATGAGAAGTTATGAGCGCACCGGTTGAGGAAGAGAACCCAACGTACATGGTCTCCTTGAAGATCGGCGAGAGACTGAAGGACAGAGACAAAAGGGGAGTGTTTGGTTTGTCGACATTGACTGGAGCTAATGTGACCCTGATTTGTTTCTGCACACCATCATAATCCACCCAAACTTGCATAGCTTTACCACTAATCAGAGTCAAGTTTCTGAAGCCTTGGATGTTGTTTTCAGTGTATCCAGCAGGGAAAGATTTTTGGAGACTAGCCCATTGACATCGATCCCCACATGATTGTCGTTGATATCCTGTACTTCAGCGTTTAGAACCGTGTCAAATTCCACCGCCAAAATGTGGTTCGTGGCATTGCCGTTGTTTGTTTCGTTGAAGAGACCAAAGTATAAACCAGGCTGAGCTCCAGGAAATTCTCTACGAGGAGCTATCACGAAGGTGAACCCAGGACCGCCCAAAGTTGGATATTCAGGAATTATAGTGAAGATGAATGTGGTGGAGAACGAGTGAACAGCGCCATTTGATGAGTTCTTGAACGTGATGGGGTCTGGGTAGAAGGCATGACTTACCTTCTGTTTGGTCTCGTTGGTTAACCTCAGGAGGCCATTGCGAGTGAGCACAGCTGAACCATCTAGGCTCAGATTCGCTGACCGGAAACCACTGTACGTGAAATCGCTAGTTTCATGAGTCGGTGCTGTGTTTGCCAGGAGGGAAACGGCCAGAGCAATCACGAATAACATGGCTAGAGGCTGAAGAAATTAGCTGCATACA
The DNA here is from genome assembly GCA_014182715.1 of Eucalyptus cloeziana. Lineage (NCBI taxonomy): Eukaryota > Viridiplantae > Streptophyta > Magnoliopsida > Myrtales > Myrtaceae > Eucalyptus > Eucalyptus cloeziana. The sequence continues at coordinate 33,303,221 of CM024644.1, forward strand.
CTACTCTGATGAGATCATTCGAAGTTCTAATAATGATGCAACCGATTTGCACAGCATTGAATCGAATCTCGTTGCAATTTCAATTCAGTGTCCCAACTTGTGCACCCCCAACAAACCCTCAACTGATTGGTCCGAGTCTTATCATTCCCCTGTCGTGTGATTAACTAATTGCTTCAAGTCTTACCAGCAACGTAAGGTTCTGTAATTTGCCCGTCTCTGTACGCCACTTGCGCCATTTCAGCGAATGGCTGAAGTAGACCAAGACGTCCGCTGACGTGAATTGATGATGTTTCGCCATCTTCGGTAGGTCATGGACGAGTCAATTACCGATGGCATCCGATGCCAAACTGTGGCTGAGGAAGCATCACAACAGACGAGGATGGAGGGAAGGACAATGCCCCCACAAATTTTAGCCGAGTGTTCAATATTATGTATAACTCTTCCATGGTACTGAGAATATTAGGATCTGCACGGCAACATTCCAATTTTTCTATTCTTTTTTTCTTTTTTTTCCTTTAAATAAAAAAAGAATAGAAATTCGTTTGATAACTTCAATTAATTTTTTAATTCTTCGAAATAAAAAAGTGACCAAGTAATAAATCTTGAATAGAAATAAGAAGTAGAAAAAAGTAACTTCTTGTTCTCAGAAATAATTTCTAAAAATAAATTATTTCTTTTCTTTTCTTTTTTTATTTCTTTTCTTCTTCCTCCTCTTTTAATCAGTCAGTGGAGACTCGCCGCCCGCTACCGTTGCTGCCAATTGTTGCCATCAATTGTCGCCGCTAGTCGCTGCCACCTATCACCACAACCGGTCGCCATCCGCCAATCACCGCCCGGTGACCAGCTAGAGGAGAAAGAAGAAGAGAGGAAAAAAAAAAGAATAAAAAAAAAATCTCAAAAATTACTAAAAAATTGAAAAAAATTCTACATCACAGAAAAATTTGTAGGTCATACTAAACACATTCTTGTTCTTTACCTATTATGGGAATAAAAATTTTAGGTAGTTACTAAACATGTTGTTTTACTCATAAACGGTTCTAGAGAATAGAAATAGAAAGAAATGTTACCAAACGCACTCTTCGTACATGGAGGAGGAAAGCCTAATAATTCTATCTTAGAGAACAAATTTGGTGTGTTAAGTTGCACGTGTGAAAGATCTCATATTAGAGATTTGGTGCGCTGTAAAATTGACTCAGAACTCATTGTAATGCAAATCCAAATTGATATATTAATATAGAATGATACTTAGATTGAGGAAGAACGCATCTAACAACTTCATGCATGTACACATATCGGTTGCATTAGAGATCTTTCATATTGGAAATTTGAGTGTGATGTGAGCAAATTAAGATTATTCATGTTGACCTATAATTCATTGATTTAGACATTTAAGTAAAGTTAGATCTAACTGCCTCCAAACACATAGAGATAAGTTGAAATTTGCCTTGGTCTTTGTTAATTTTTAACACCAATTGAATATGCGCAATTACTAAGCAAAACCTCTATGGAATGTATTATCCTCATGTTTGTGTACTTAAAGGTGACAAGCGGGGAAACAACAACTTTTTATTTGCCGTTCGCCAGGAATTGATGATATGTTTACGTCGAAAACATATTCTGTTGCTTTGATGGTCTCGTATGCCTAGGGTGGCATGAATAGCTTGTATTAACCCCAAGTCCTAAATTTGAGCCCAAACGTAGAGGAGTAATGGCCGAAACCAAGCTATGATAATATAATTTGACCCACAAGGCCCATTGATGGAATGACTAATTACTAGGAGTTCACCGATCATGAGTTTCCAAGTGAGCAGAATTCAAGTAAAGTACGAGACATTTAACGAAGATCAATTAACTTGAAGTATGTGCCAAAGTTAAATATTGAGTTAAGGTAGATCCTCAACCAAGGATAACCGTCAGGTCTAAATCACATCTTGAGTAGTGTGCTGGTCAAGACAGTTAGAGATCCATGTGGATGAAGATCAGAAGTATAAAGGAACGGTCCATTTAATAACATAAGAAGATCAATCATAGATGATGATGAAATCATAGCAACACATCAAAAAATATAACAATCAACAATAGAGTAGTCATCTTTGAAGATGGAACCTTTTCACGCTGAAGATTTGAAGATGAAAAAGTCATACAAAGCAGATCAAATTAAACTGATTCTACCTAAGTATGAATTTGAATTTTGAATTAAACTAGATTTTTCATTCCAATATTCATTTTTTTTCTTTTATAAAAGTATCCTAATTTTATTTTATTTTTATCTTCTCACGCACTCTAGTCATCTCCATTAAAACCCGATGTTTAGTTTCAGTTAGCGAGTAAGCATGGCTTCATAAAAAATGAGCTATTTGTTCTGATTCAATAAAGTTTTCTAGTCATCTCCATTAAAACCCAATGTTTAGTTTCAGTTAGCGAGTAAGCATGGCTTCAAGAAACTGAGCTATTTGTTCTGATTCAATAAAGTTTTATGCAGTTTCCTTATTAGAATTCATTTGCTTTCGATTTGAAGCCAAATTTAATAATTTAATTAGTCATTGGTCACTCTCTAATGAACTTTAATTACTATTTGGAACCATTGAGTTTTTTGCTACCGTGAATCGAGCTCGTTGCTTGATCAAGCACTTCGGTTGGCCTCAAATCGAGGTGGCCAAGCACGTCATTGATATAGGAGGCAAGGAGGATCCGCAGTCGAGGCAAAATGGAGGCAATGAAGACTAAGATGAGGAAAAAGACGAAGACAGAAAGATGGAGATGGCTTACTTAGATCAGACCTAAGTGAGGGGAAGAGACATGTGAGGGAGATGGACAATGAAGGTGGACGACTGCGAAGTGACAACAAGTGTTGCGGCCGCTTGCAAAGGCCAAGATCGGTCTTGTGTGCATCTTTGTTCGTGCACAGATAATAGAGAAGCTGTGGCCCATTTTCAACCACATCTAATTCATTTTCAAAACTTTTGACTTTCACTGAGTCCTTTAAATATTTGCAGCCCATATACAACCTAGTCATAAAAAAATATGACTAAGAAAATGGGTCATGGACCCATTTCGAGACTCTAGCTGCCACAAACTTATAAAATTTTCTGTAACAGATTAACCCTTATGGTGATGCCAAGAAGGTTAATTATGGTCGCCCTCCCCACTCATATTCTACATGACAAAAAAAACAAAGCCCGCAGCTTTAAAGTTTGTTTTAATAAGTATATGGAGTTCTCTATGTCATAAAGGTTTTTTTTTTTTTTTCAATCTCTATGATTGATTTCAATCTCAAATTATCACTAAGATATACGTAAAATAACATGTGGATTGTTAAGATGTGCTATGATAATATGGTATTATAAAATAGATAAAATAACTTATTTCCCTACAATGACTTTGAATTTGTCATCTCTCTGCCATCTATTTTTTTCCCAAATTAATTTTCACTTTTAGCTAAGATTCGCCGACAGGAAACCACTATACGTGAAACTGCTGGCATCTTGAGCGGGTGCACAGTTCGCCAGGGGGAAAACCGCCAGAAGAATCACGAAGAACATGTCCTGAAGCTGGGGAAATTCGCTGAATGCAAACTCAGAAAATATCGTTCGAGTCTCCCTAGGATCATCAAATTGAATCTAATGCAATTTCAGCTTCCGGTGGCCCCGCTTGTTTCACTAGATATGCGCAATTAACTCATTGAATTTTCCAATCCTAGGGACCCTACCATTAAATCATGCAAGGATTCAAACTTGGTGTGCAACCAAAATCGTACTCCACCTCTAAATATTGTTTTCCAGGCTGTGGCCCTTGAGAATGACTCCTCGTTTCTGTGATTAAACTGATTGGCCTGAGGCTTTCTAGTAATTGAAAAGTCTTCAATTTATTGCCCGTTTCTATCGCCATTTTCCGCATGTATGGCCCAAATAGACCAAAGCGTCGGTCTACGGACGCATCATTCTTGATAAGGTCATCTCATCCTTGGACAGTTGTCAATGACCCGATGCATAGAGTGCCAAATGTTACGAGGAAGTTTCACAGCACGAACAAACTTTCTGCCGATAAAATTTACCAAATAAATCCTAGATTTATTGTATTATGTTTAAGGGAAAATTTCAATTAAGGGCCTAAAGTGGAACCGTATTCTCAAAAAAGGACCTAAAATGGACATTGTCTCAAAAAAGGACATGAAGTGACCAACTTAATTTCAAATAAGGGCCTCAACTTAAAAGCCAACCAAATCTTATTTGCATCTAGGGGTATTTTTGTCTAAAGACTTTTTTTTTTCCTTCTTTTTTTAATTTATTTTCTCCTTCTCTTTCTTTTCTTCATCATCATTGTGCCTTCGCCTTTTTCACTCTTTAGATCGCATTCTCCAAAGTCCATCTCTATCTTCCTTGCCGAATTAGCCATCAACGCCCTCAACCTCGTTTGTCATTACTCTCAATAGCAATTCCAGTACCTCTGTTGAAAGATGGAGGTCAATCCAAGCCCTAGATTGAGCACGAGTGGACCAAGATGTGACGCTCAGCTCGATTCAATCCCCATATCTTGTGGTCGTGGTCAAGCATGAAGCATGATGAGGTGTAAGCCATTAGCTTGCTGCCCTCGTTGTCATCGATGCTTGAATTCAAATCGGTGCTCACGCAGGCTATGATCGATCTTAGCAAGGAGAAGCCAAATTGAAGTGCCTAAGCCAAATTTATTAGAGGTTTTTGAGGAATCTCTATGATACTCATGTGCGTTGATTTGTTCAGTGAAATACGTGGTTTTGGGAATTTCTGAGCAATTTTGCACTTTTTTCATCTTGTTATTCTTTCTCAAATCTGTGTAGATAATATTTCAGAGTTAGAGAGACAAATTTGTTTGAACATGTGTGTAGACCAGAGTCATTCGTTTTTTAGATTGAGTGCTGCCTGATTTGAATCGCCACCAAAGGCAAGTATCTTTAATCACGGGTCAAAATGACTCAGTAGCTTTTGAAAATAACTAGCATGCATGACAAAATTGGACCCTCTCAAGAAGCCACATATTCCACCTCAATGTAAGCTACGTCTATGAATGTTATGAATAATCCAACCCGGACCCAATAAAACATTCCCAAGAAGCTACGAGTGAAAGTTATCATGGCATAGGCAATTTGGTTGGCGGGAGAGCATGAAACTATTACTTTAATTGCCATAATAAGTTTTTACAAGCAAATTGAATAAAAACAAAACCCACTGATGGATATTTCTTGATTCTCAAGTTCATTATCGTCATCAGAGAAGGTGAGTGGTGGCGAATAACTTAAAAATCGGCTTATGCTGAAATCGACGAGTTCTTGGGTGAGGATGCAAAATTGCATAATGTAGAGAGCATGCGCTTTGAAGTTTGTTGATGGGGAGACTGCATAATTGAAGCACGCAATTTGCAGTTTTGCAAAATTGCATAACTTCTCGAATATCTTTTCGTTTTCTTCTTTTCCTAAATTGTTTAAATTGTCTTGCACCTGTGCAAGCTCATGCGTGAGGAGTCTGATGCATTTGTCAAGAAGGAGGTGAGCAAGATGAAAAAGAAAAAAAAGTCTTTAGACAAAAATACCTCTAGCTGCAAATAAGATTTGACTAGCTTTCAAGTTGAAACCCTTATTCGAGACTAAATTAATTACTTCAGGTCATCATTTGATACAATGTCCACTTTAGGCCATTTTTTGAGAAAATGGTTCCACTTCAAGCCCTTAATTGAAATTTTCCCTATGTTTAATATAGTCTTTGCATATGAATTAATAAAAAAATAATATTAAATATTTTCATATAGTTTAAGAAATATATTAAACATGTTGAATGAATAAAAAATTTAAAGATCATATTATATATTAAGTAAAATTTCATGAATTATATTAAATAAATTAAAAATTTATTGATCACGTTGCAAATTGAATTAGACTAAATTGTTTTTCTTCCCCTTCGTGCGGCGGCTTGCTTGAGAAAACCCACGAAGTCTTCTCTTCCTTCTGTACGGCTGTGGCAGGAAAGCAAACCTAGACTTATTATTCCTTTTCCGCTCATTACTCCTTGGCCGCACAAGTAAATATATTTATAAAATAGATATGTGAGCCCCTTTTTTTGGTCTTGTAGTGCCGGAGAGTTTTTTTTCTCTTTTTCTTTTTATTTCAACTGTAACAGAGAATTTCTCTGTGCAGTAAAACTTGGATATTTATCCAACCGGGTCTGAGTTCGTAAACGTTTAATTGTAGATGAGCCAAGGGCATTATTTGTTTCGATAATTGGTCTTTATCATTCTTTGATTGAGTAATCATTTTCAGTCCTGAATGGATTTGTTAGCGTCTTACTTTTATGTTCTCTATAATAGTAAGGAAATTTCGCCGCTAATTAGTGTAATATGCGTCAAATCCAAAGTTCCTCATTTACTTAGTTTTCATAAACAGGGTTATTCCTTGTTCGTTTGAAAGGAGTGCTTACCCTACAAAAAAAAGCGCATTAACATCCTAAGAATAATTTTTCTCACTTGATTTTGTGAAAGACTTTATTGTCACAACATCTATGTTAGCATTCAATATGGCATCACATTAGAGATCCTTTCATCACATTAACATCCTGAGAATAGTTTTTCTGCCAATGGTATATAGGCATTAATAAATTAAAAGCCTTGTAAAAGGTGGACTTGCTTTTATAATTTGGAGGCTGTCCCAAAGGGGAAATCGAAAAACAAGACAATTTGCGCTAATGTAGAAATTCTGAAGAACATCTAAGGGTACACTGCAGAAATCTGTTAAAACATTGAATCTTACGTTACAGTTTACATATAATTGCAGAGTTGCAATTATTGATGTAAAAGAGCACTGGTTTGGTAACTACTTTGGATCTATGAAATGTGCTTTGAACTTAATATACCGAGCTTAAGACTCATCTTCCACCAGAGAGGACAGAGTTTGCAATAGAAGATGTCTGAGAAAATGCCTTGTTCGCGGAAGACGGATAAGACGTGCCAGACGTACTAAAACCTTCATGATATGCAAATTGCAATCCACTTTTTGAAATACCAAGAGATGATAACTCCTCTAATGCGAGATCCCCTTCCAAGTACTGCACTACTTGACACATGCGCGGTCTTGCAGTTGGCTGAGACTGGGAGCACAACAATCCGAGTTGCAACACTAGCTCCACCTCCTTCGCCACAAAGTCCGTCCCTAAGTTCGAATCTCTTGCCTCTAGAATGTCTCCTTTATCCCAGCAAGAAAACACCCAGTCCACCAATATCACGTCCTCCTCCTCCCGAGCCTCGATCGGCCTTCTTCCACAAGCAACTTCAAGCAAAAATGCCCTGAACGCAAAAACATCTGCGCTCGTAGTGGCCTTGGCAGTTCGAGTGTTCTCCGGGGCCAGATATCCATGAGTTCCCACCAAATGGGTAGTTTGAGGATCTGTACTGTGATCATATAGTCTTGCAAGCCCGAAATCTCCTAACCTCCCATTTAGTTCTGAATCAAGCAAGATGTTACTAGCTTTGATATCCCTGTGAATCACTACTTGTTCCCATCCTTCATGGAGATAAGAGAGGCCATGTGCAACACCTTTGATCACTCTAAATCTTTGGGTCCAATTGAGGGTCACCTTCGGTTGGTTATAGAGGTACTTCTCCAGGCTTCCATTTGGCATGTAGTCATAAACCAACAGCAATTCACCCTTCCGACGGCAATATCCCAACAGCATCACAATGTTCCGATGACGAAGCCGACCAATACTAATAATCTCGGCAATGAACTGTCTCATCCCTTGCCTCGATTCGTGCGAAACCCTCTTCACTGCAATCTCAATTCTCGAGGTAGGTAATACCCCTCTATAAACCCTACCAAATCCACCGGCTCCTAGTAGCTCCTGATCTCTGAACCCCTTTGTGGCAACATAGAGATCTTTGTACTTGAACCGATGCGGACTGTAGTCGCGCTCCCAATCTTCGAGAACCTCTGCGAATTTTCTTCTTTTTCTAATTGCATAAGCCATAGCAAAGACTGGTATCGACAGAAAGAAAAAGCATATGAAAGGCAATCCCGTAGTGAGAAGAATGGATTTCTGCTTTTTTTTCATATAGGGTAATTTGGGAAGTTGAGACAAATCAAGCCTATGAGCTTGTCCATTTACCTTAAAGCTCCATCCGAGGATATAATGAGAAGTTGAGAGCGCACCGGTTGCAGAAGAGAACCCAACGTACATGGTCTCCATGAAGATCGGCGAGAGGTTGAAGGGCAGAGACAAAAGGGGAGTGTTCGGTTTATCAACAATGACCGGAGCTAATGTGACCCTGATATGTTTCTGCGCACCATCATAATCCACCCAAACTTGCATTGCCTTACCACTAATCAGACTCAAGTTTCTGAAGCCTGGAATGTTGTTTTTAGTGTATCCAGCAGGGGAAGATTTTACAGAGACCAGCCCATTGACATCGATCCCGATATGGTTGCCATCGATATCGTGGATTTCGGGGTTTTGAATTGTGTCATATTCCACCGCGAAAATGTGATTCATGCCATTGCCATCGTTTGTTTCGTTGAAGAGACCAAAGAAATAACCAGGCTGAGCTCCAGGAAATTCTCTATGAGAAGCTATCACAAAGGTGAATCCAGGACCGCCCAGAGCTGGATATTCGGGAACTATAGCAAAGACGAATATGGTGGAGAATGAGTGGACAGCGCCATCGGATGAATTCTTGAACGTGATGGCGTCTGTGTAGAAGGTGTAACTCCCCTTCTGTTTGGTCCCATTGTTTAACTTCAGGAGGCCATTGCCAGTGAGTGCAGCTGAACCATCGAGGCTCAGATTCGCAGACCGAAAACCATTGTACGTAAAATCGCCGATTTCATGAGTCGGTGCTGTGTTTGCCAGGAGGGAAACCGCCAGAACAATCACGAATGACATGGCTAAAGGCTGAAGAATTAGCTTAATACACTACTCTGATGAGATGATTCGAAGTTCCAATGATGATCCAACCGATTTGCACAACACTGGATCGAATCTCATCTAGTTTCTTTTGTCAGTGTCCCAACCTGTGCACCCCACCAAACCTTCAACTGATTGGTCCGAGCCTTATGATTCCCCTGTCATGTGATTGACTGATTTGTCCGAGTCTTATCACCAACTTAAAGTTCTTCCGTAATTTGCTCGCCTTTGCACGCCATTTGCCACATTTCTGTAATATTTGAATTTTCAACTAAGTAATGGGACTACTTTTATTTAAAAAAAATTTTTTAAAAAAAAACGGAAAGAGAGAGGGTTGAAAAAGTCAAATAAAAGGGGGAAAATAGTGGGAAAGGACGCTTGCTCTTTTAAGCCCAAACCAGTTCGGGAGGAGAGAGAAAGAGAGAGAAAGAAAAGGAAAAGAAAGAAAGAAGGAAGAAGAAAAGAAAGAAGAGAAAATGGGTTTCTCTGATGTACACTTTTGAGACTTTGCTGAGCTGATTTGACTTCATAACGCAACACCTCATGAGCGCGCCTTCCGCTCTTCCCATTGAAGTAGTTCGGACTTAGGGTTTGAAATTCTAAATTATTGAAGATTTGTGTGACGAAATCTGATTTTTAAGTGGTTGACCTATATATATATATACATATATATATATAGACACACACACACACATACATACATACATACATACATACATACATACAAACAATATTTTAGAGTGTCATGGAGCCATAAGATTTTATAGATTTTGATTTGAGCTTGCAGTTTATCCAAAACAAAATTTCGAAATTTCCTACGCGAGATGAACAATGTGTATCCAGCATATTTGAGCATGTATTTTGTTAGTTTTTTACTTGATCTTGGGATAGTCAAGTTGGGATTTTTGTAATATATTTGAACAGGATTTGGTACGTTTGGCACTTCCACTAGACTTATCCCTATTGGTGACCATAATCTCTTTGTTCAAGATACATTTCATGGCTACATTATGCTACTTTTTTATGTGGATGATATAGTTATTACTGGTGATGATCAGCTTGGCATTACGAAATTACAGTAGCATCTTAATAAACAATTCAAAATGAAAGATCATGGGTGACTCAACTATTTTTAAGGCTTGGAGGCTTTGTCTGATACTTCCAGTTATTATATTTCTCAAGCCAAATATGTCATTCACCTTATTTCTCAAGCTCGCCTCGTTGACAACAAGATTACTTCTTCTCTCAATAAGTTGAATGCCACAATGATAAGGGAAGAACTCTTCAACCAAATCCTATAATTTACTGACAGTTGGTTGACAGTCTTATCTTAAATATCTTGTCATTACTCATATTAACATCGTCTATGCTATTCACATTGTTCATTAGTATATGATTGTGCCTCATACAACTCATTTTGCTACAATCCTTCAAAATTTTACTATGTTAATGGTACTTTATTTTATGGCCTTCACTTTTCTGCTAACTACATCTTGGAATTGACAGCTTATTTTGATGTTGAGTAGGTTGGTGACCTTCAAGATTATCACTCCACTCTTGGCTATTATATCTTTCTAGGAAACACACTTATCTCATGGCGTATCAACAAATAAATATTGCTCACTTTAGTATAGAAGTAGAATATCGAGCTCTTGTGGATATGACATAAGAGTTACTATGGTTGTGGCCAGCATTACTAAATAAACTCAGTGGGCGCTTCCATAGAAGATAATGGCTCTGATACCTAGTTAAGAACAACAAAGCGGAAGAGAGAATTATGAAATTTTCTATATATTTTGGATGTGTGTAATAAAAAGTACATCGGCCTATTTATAGATTTTTTTATATAACTATCTAAGATAGCATATCAATCAATATATATGTACAATCAAAGGAAGACACGTATGCAACCTTAAGAAATACAGAAAATCAATAGAATTATCAAAATAACTCAAAAGTTAAAAATCCTTTTCAATAAATCCCTATTTATCTTTAACAACTATAAATCACTTCTTGCTACCTTGATGGAGATAATGCAGGCCATGTGCAGCGCCTCTAATCACTCTAAAATCTATGGCTCCAAAGTGATGTTGGCCTTTGGTTCGTTGTACAGTACCTGTCCAGACTTCCACTAGGGATGTACTCATACCGCAACAGCCGATCACCTTTTGACACAACAATAACGGAGGAACATTACAATGTTACTGTGTTAAAGACGGCCAGTACTCACAATCTCCGCGATGAATTCTCTCATCCCTTGCCTCGATTCACGTGAAATTCTCTTCCCTGCAATCTCAGCCCTTGAGGTGGATAATGTTGGAAGTTTGTTTGTAAAACAAACTAGGTGCATTTCTCGTTATCCCACATAGGAAATGGGAAGAAATTGGTCAATTTATAAGTGTGAGGTTTCCTTTATGTATCAAAAGGAATATTGGGTGTGACTTAGACCTTACCATACCCGCGTGTGGGTGCGCAATTATTTGACGCATTTAGCACTTTGCGCGCTCGCGATTTAATTAGCACTAATCCCTTATTATTTTATTTTTATTTTTATTTCATACTGATCAATTTAAAGGTTGTTTTGTTTATTGAGAATTTTCGAAAATGAATTAATTAATAAATAATAATTTCGAATTTTTATTTATTAAATAATAATAATTATTTTTTATTTCGAATTTTTTGTTTGTGTCTTTTCAAAACAACCTTTGAATAAGATACCTGTTCAGTTTACAACCTTTCCCGAAAGGTTGCATTTGTTTGATTTTTTAACTTCTTATGAATGGACGCATTTGATCATTTGAGCAATTTTCGAAAGAATGTGTTTGTTCATTTTTGCAACTTTTCATGAAGAGTTGCCTACATTTTTAAGACTGTTTTATATATACTTGTCAAATTGAGGAAGAATGTGTATGATCATTTTTCATTTTTCGAGTCTTCTTTCTAAAAACGATAGCCATCTTTTCAATTGTTTTTATAAAGAGATCCTAGAGAAATACTAGAATTGCTATATAGTATTCTCATTTTGAGAATTTGTTGTATCCTGAAGGATATTTACCGGTGACCATTAGCAACTTTGTGGGACAAATAAATCCTTAAAGAAAGTGATATCACGCCTCAAAGTCCGACTCAAGTACTCTAAAGATCTGTCTTCATTATTCTACCCTATTCAAAGCAGTATTTAGACAATAGATAATGCCCCTCTATAGGCCCCGACAAATCCAGCAGCTCGTCATGTCTCCTGATCCCTAAATCCTTTTGTGGCTACATGGAAATATTTGTACTCGAACCTATGAGGATTGTAGTCACGCTTCCAGTCTAGAACCTTTGCAAATTTTCTCTATCGTCTTATAAGATGGAAGCCACAGCAGCAGCTAGTAGACAGGATTTCTCCTCCACGTCACATTGGGTAGTCTAGGAAACTGAGAAAAAACCGCTTGTCCATTTACAATGAAGCTCCTTCCAAGAATGTAATGAGAAGTTAGTAACGAGGTGGTTGAGGACGAGAACCCCAAGTACATTGTCCCCTTGATGATCGGCGAGAGATCACCGGACAAAGATAAAAGGGGAATCTTCAGTTTCTCAACATTGGAAGGAGGTAATGTGACATTGATTTGCTTTTGCGCCTTCAAAATCCACTAGAACTTGCATAGCTTCACCAGTCATCCCACAGGGGCAGATTTTACGGAGGTTGGCCAGCCCATTGATGTCGATCTCAATCTGGTTATCATTGACATCGTGGTTTTAGATTATGTCAAATTATACCGTGCCAATGTGGTTCGTGGCATTGCTAATGTTGGTTTCATTGAAGAGGCCAAAATAATTACTAGGAAGAGCTCCGGGAAATTCTCTATCGGGAGCTAACATGAAAGCAAACTTGTAACACCCAGAGGTGGATACTTTGAATCACATTGAAGACGAAAGTTATGGAGAAAGAGTAGACAGATCCACTGGAAGAACTTGATTGGGTCAGGGTAGAAGGCATGACTGTGCTTCTTTTGGTTGCAACGGTTACTTTTAGGAGGCCATTGCCAGTGAATGCGGCTAAACCATATAGGCTAAGGTTGGTCGACTGGAAACGTGAAACTGCTGGTACTGTGAGCTAGTGCAAAGTTTGCCGGGGGAGAAACTGCCAGATCAATCACAAAGAACAGTTCTAGAAGCTGAAGAAATTCGCCGAATACACTGCTCAAAAGATATTGTTTGAATGTCCTAGGATCAAATTGAATCTAATGCAATTTCAGCTATCAGTACCCTGACTTGTGTTACTATATTTTCTATGAATAAAGAATTCACGTGTCAATGGTGCATATATATTAGGGACCCTTCTGTTAAATCATGCAATGATTCAAACAAACAAGTAATAATCCTTATAAAAGGTGGACTTGCTCTTATACTCTAAAGGCTGACCAAAAGGGGAAACCAGAGGAGGCAATTTAAGCTAACGCAGCCATTCCCAAAAACATGTAAAAATATAATGCAGAAATTGCTGCGATCCATAGAATCTTAAATTACAGTTTACGTATACTCAGAGTCGCAAACTACGAATACTTGATGCACAAGAACATTAGTTTGACTTTACTTCGATTTATGAAATGTGCTTTCACTTTAATATACCAAGCTTAAGACTCATCTTCCACCAGAGAGGACACAGTTTGCAACAGAAGAAGTCTGAGAAAATGTCTTGTGTTTGGAAGACGGATAAGACGTACTAGACGTACTAAAACCTTCATGAAATGCAAATGGGAATCCACTTCTTGAGATGCCAAGAGATGATAACTCCTCTAATACGAGATCCCCTTCCAAGTACTGCACTACTTGACGCATGTGTGGTCTCGCAATTGGCTGAGACTGGGAGCACAACAATCCGAGTTGCAACACTAGTTCCACCTCCTTCGCCACAAAGTCCGTCCCTAAGTTCGGATCTCCTGCCTCTAGAATGTCACCTTTATCCCAGCAAGAAAACACCCAGTCCACCAATATCACCTCCTCCTCCTCCTCCTCCTCCCAAGCCTCAATAGGCCTTCTTCCACAAGCAACTTCAAGCAAAAATGCCCCAAACGCAAAAACGTCTGTGCTTGTAGTGGCCTTGGCAGTTCGAGCATGCTCCGGGGCTAGATATCCAAGAGTTCCTACCAAATGGGTGGTTTGAGGATCTGTACCGTGATCATATAGTTTTGCAAGCCCGAAATCTCCTAACCTCCCATTTAGTTCTGAATCAAGCAAGATATCAAGCAAGATGTTGCTAGCTTTGATATCCCTGTGAATCACAACTTTTTCCCATCCTTCATGGAGATAAGAGAGGCCATGTGCAACACCCTTTATCACTCTAAATCTTTGGCTCCCATTGAGGGTCACCTTCGGTTGGTTATAGAGGTACTTGTCTCGGCTTCCATTTGGCATGTAGTCATAAATCAACAGTAGTTCACCCTTCCGACGGCAGTATCCAAGAAGCGTCACAATATTTCGATGACGAAGCCGACCGATACTAATAATCTCAGCAATGAACTGTCTCATCCCTTGCCTCGACTCGTGAGAAACCCTCTTCACTGCAATCTCAGTTCTTGAGGTGGGTAATACCCCTCTTTAAACCCTACCAAATCCACCAGCTCCTAATAGCTCCTGATCTCTGAACCCCTTTGTGGCAACATAGAGATCTTTGTATTTGAATCGATGCGGACTGTAGTCGTGCTCCCAATCTTCAAGAACCTCTGCGAATTTTCTTTGTTTTCTAATCGCATAAGCCATAGCAAAGACTAGTATTGACAGAAAGAACAAGCATAAGAAAGGCAGTCCGGTAGTGAGAAGAATGGATTTCTGCTTCTTCTTCACATGGGGTAATCTAGGAAGTTGAGACAAATTAAGCCTACGAGCTTGTCCATTTACCTTAAAGCTCCATCCGAGGATATAATGAGAAGATAAGATCGTACTAGTTGCGGAAGAGAACCCAACGTACATGGTCTCCTTGAAGATCGGTGAGAGATCGAAGGACGGAGACAAAAGGGGAGTGTTCGGTTTGCCGACATTGACCGGAGCTAATGTGACCCGGATTTGTTTCTGTGCACCATCATAATCCACCCAAACTTGCATTGCTTTACCACTAATCAGACTCAAGTTTCTGAAGCCTTGAATGTCGTTTTCAGTGTATCCAGCAGGGGAAGAATTTACAGAGACCAGCCCATTGACATCGATCCCGAGATGGTTGTCATTTATATCGTATAATTCGGCGTTTTGAAGCGTGTCAACTTCCACCGCAAAAATGTGGTTCGTGGCATTGCCATCATTTGTTTCGTTGAAGAGACCAAAGAAATTACCAGGCCGAGCTCCAAGAAATTCTCTATGAGGAGCTATCACAAAGGCGAACCCAGGAGCGCCCAGAGCTGGATATTCGGGAACTATAGCAAAGACGAATGTGGTGGAGAACGAGTGGACAGCGCCATCGGATGAGTTCTTAAACGTGATGGGTTCCGGGTAGAAGGCATGACTTACCTTCTGTTCGGTCATGTTGGTTAACTTCAGGAGGCCATTGCCAGTGAGTACAGCTAAACCATCGCAGACCGGAAACCATTGTACGTGAAATCGCCAGTTTCATGAGTCAGTGCTGTGTTTGCCAGGAGGGAAACCGCCAGAGCAATCGCGAATAACATGACTAGAGGCTGAAGAAATTAGCTGAATATAGTGCTCTGATGAGATAATTCGAAGTTCCACTGATGATCCAAACGATTTGCACAGCATTGACTTGAATCTCGTGCAATTTCTATTGTCAGTGTCCCCACCTGTGCACCCCCAACAAACCTTCAACTGACTGGTCCGAGCCTTATGATTCCCCTGTCGTGTGATCGACTGATTGCTCCGAGTCTTAAAAGTTCTTCCGTAATTTGCCCGTCTCTGTACGAGAGAATATTGGTCAACACAACAAATAGAAAGGACCACAAAGATGCGACACGTGCCCAAAGTGGGCCCCAACTTCGGACTCTTTCTTCTCTCTCCTCTGCACGCTCTCTCGGAGCCCACCACCACACTATCAACAGCAACAAAGAAGCAAAGCCATTTGGCAAGGGGGGACGATGGGTTTCGATGGAACTGCAGCGGCTAAGAGCTTCGGAGGAGGGCAGTTGGCCAGCGCCAGGCCGTGCGACAACTGCAGGTCCGCCAAGGTGAGAAGGTGAGGTGAGAAGAAGAAAGAGTCTGAAATTGGGGCATTTTGGACACGTGTCGCATCCTTGTGATCTTTCCTATTTGTCGTGTCGGCACGCCATTTGCGACATTTCAGAGAATGGCCGAAGTAAGACCAATACGTGCGTCAGCGTGAGTTGATGTTTCGTCTTGTTCCGTTGGTCCTCGACGAGTGAATTACGTCGACGAAGCGTCACAACCAGATGAGGATGGGGGGAAGGACAATGCCCCCCACAAATTTCAGCAGTGTGTTTAATATCATGTATGACTTCCATGATACTACATGAAGTAGGAAAGCCTAATAATTCTATGTTAGAGAACGACCTGAAAATTTAGTGTGTTAAGTTGCACGTGTGAAAGATGCCGCATCAAATATTCAATGCATTCTAAAAGAAATTAATATTAACCTAATTGACTCCAAACTTATTGTAACTTTTGAGTGAATACAAATCCAACTTATAATATTAATATAGAATGACATTTAGATAAAAGGAGAGCACATCTGATAAGTTCGTACATGTGCACATATGATTTGTGTTAGAGATCTCTCATATTGAAAATTAAGTATAATGTGAATAGTTAATATTATTCAAATTGACCCATAATTTATTAATTAAGATATTTAAGTACAGGTAAATGCCTGATTACTAAGAAAAACCTCTATGGAATGTATTATTGTCATGTATGTACTAAAAGGTGACAAACAGGGGAACAATAATTTTTTTTTTTTTTTGCCATGGGCCAAAAATTGATGATATCTTCATGTTGAAAACATATTCTCGTGTACCTAAGGTGGACTAAATAGTTTGTATTAACCCCAAATCCTAAATTTGAGCCCAACGTGAAGAAGTTAATAGCCCAAACCAGGCTATGATAATACAATTGATCCATAAGGCCCATTGATGGAATGTCTAATGACTATGAGTTCACCAATCATGAGTTTTCAATGAGGATAACTCAAGGGAAGTACAAGACACGTGACAACGATCCATTAACTTGAAGAGTGCATAAAAGTTAAATATTGAGTTAAGGAAGATCCTCAACCAGGGAACAACCGTCACTAGGGAATCTAGAGCAGGTCTAAATCACGCGTTGAGTAGTGCGCTAGTGAAGACAGTTAGAAATCCATGCGGATGAAGACAAGAAGAATAAAGGAATGATCCATTTTAAAGCATAAGAAGATCAATGATAGATGATGATGAAATCATGGCAACCCATCAGAAAAAATAACAATCCACAATAGACTAGCCATCTCTGAAGGTGGAACCCTCAGAAGAAACGAAGATGAGAAAGTCATATGTAGCTAAATAAAATTAGATTGATTCTACGTGAGCGTGAATTTGAATTTTGAATTAAACTGGATTTCTTGATTCCAAATTTCGTTTTTTTTATAAAATCATTCTAGTGATATTTCCTAATGTTTTTATTTTTTATTTTTATCTTCTCACGCACTCTAGTCATCTCCATTAGTATCCAATGTTTAGTTTTAGGGTGCGTTTGTTTGTGTTTCTGTTCTTTTTGTGTTCCAGGGAGCGAGAAATAGAAAAAATTATTTTTGTTCCTAAGCAGTTTTGAACAAAAATGCGTGTTTGGTAAACTTGTTCTGAAATAAAAAAAAGAACAAAAATATGTTTGGTAAATTTATGTTCTTTTTTTTATTTCTTTTAATTTTTTAATGTTTATTTTTTATTTTTCATTTTTTTCTTTCTTTTTCTTTTTTCTTTTTTTCTTGCTTTGGCCGGTCGCCGGCCTCGGCCATGGCCGGCCGGCGGCCTCGCCTTGGCTGGGCGAGCTCGGGCTCGCCCAGATCCGGCGAGGCCGAGCTCGCCTAGCCACCGGGGAGGGTCGGCCTCGCCGGCCACCGCTAGGTCGGCGTCGCCGGCGGTGGCCCGGCGAGGCCGAGCCTCGCCCAACCACGGCGAGGCTCGGCCTTGCCGGGGCCGGCGAGCCTCGCCGTGGCTGGGCGAGGCCGCCGGCCCTCGTCGGCCCTCGTCGGCCGGTCGGTCGCCGGCCATGGCCCAGCCGGTGACCGGCCAAAGCAAGAAGAAGAAGAAAGAAGAAGAAGAAGAAGAAGAAGAAGAAGAAGAAGAAGAAGAAGAAGAAGAAGAAGAAGAAAGAAAAAAAAGAAGAAAAGAAGAAGAAGAAGAAGAAGAAAAAAAAAAAAAGAGAAGAAAGAGAAAAAGTGTTTCGTTTTTGTTAAAAACAAGAAATAACTTTTTTTTTGTTTTTTTCTGTTCTTTTTTTGTTCCAGGAACAAAAGAACAGATTTGGAACAAAAACGCAACCAAACGCGTTTTTGTTCTTTTTGTTCGGGAACAAAAAAAGAAAAAAGTGTTTCGGAACAGAAAAAGAAATACAAACAAACACTGCCTTAGTCATCGAGTAAGCACAGCTTCAAGAATGTGAGCTGTTTGTTTTGATTCAATAAAGTTTCACACAATTTTCTTGTTATTTCCAATCTATTGTTTATGCATCATTAGTGGTTCGAATTTAGCAAAGTCCTTGAGGTTTCAAAGCATATTAGAATTCAATTGCTTTTGATTTGAAGCCGAATTTAATAATTTAATTGATCATCAATCATCCTCTTTTGAATTTTAATTACTATCTGAAACCATCGAGTTTTTTGCTACCATGATTAGAGCTCGTTACTTGGTCAAGCACTTTGGTCGGCCTCAGATTGAGGTGGCGAGGCGCGACATTGAAGTAGGAGGCAAGGAGGATCCATTGTCAAGGCCAGAGGGAGACGATGAAAACCGAGACAAGAAAAATACGAAAACAGAATGATGGAAATGGCTTACCTAGATCAGACCTAAGTGAGGGGAAGAGACGCGACGGAGGTGGACGATGGAGGTAGGCGACCGCGGCATGACAACAAGTGTTGCGGCCACTTGCAAAGGCCAAGATCAGTGGTGGTGCATCTCTGTTCATGCACAGAGGATACAGAAGTTGTGACCCAACTGATTCAACCTAATTTTTTTAAAATGGACCCATTTTCGACCCCATCTAATTCAACTTCAACTTTCTGAACCCACTTTCACCCAGCCCTCTAAATATTTACAATCCATATACAACCCAGTCATAAGAAACATGAGTTAGAAAATATTTCGACCCCTCTAGCTACCACAAACTTACAAAAGTTTATGTAATAGAATGGATCCCTTATGGTGAAGCTAAGAAGGCCAATTATGGTCGCCCTCCCCACCCTTAAAAACAAAGTCCGCAGCTTTAAAGTTTGTTTAAATAAGTATATGGAGTGCTCTATATCATAATTGCATTATTTTTTACATCTCTGTGATTGATTTCAATCTCAAAAGTATCAGTAAGAAATACATAAAATGGCACGTGGATTGTTAAGATGTATTATGATAATATGGTATTACAAAATAGATAAACTATCTTATTTCTCAAAAAAGAACTTTGAATTTGTCATCTCTCTACCATTTATATTTTTTTTTCTCAGATTAATTTTCACTTTTATCATCTCTACACGCAAATTTCTTCTTTCCTTTAACACACATAGGCACGTGCAATTTCGCTATTTTTTTTTTCTCTTTTTGATCTAACAATTTCACTAGTTATTGGAGAAAAGAAATCAAATAATTTACTTCTTCCAAATTCCTCAAATGTATTAATTTCTTTAGCTTACAAATCTTTACCTCAACAGCTTTTGATAGTAGGCAAGCATGGTAAATAATACTAATTTGAGTCACTCAAAACACATACAACAAATTTAATTTTGCCCCAATTCCTATAACTAGGGTTAGGTTTCGAATAATATTTTGGATTTAGCTCCATTTTGTAATCTGAGGCAAACGAATGTCTGAAATGATGTCGTTTTGCACTATTTTTGCGACATCCCCTTCTATGTACTGCACTACTTGACACATTCTTGGTCTCGCTGTTGGCTCCGAATGGGAGCACATCAATCAAAGTTTCGACACTAGCTCCACATCCTTCGCCACAAAGTCTGTCCCTAAATTTGGATCTCTTGCCTCTAGAATGCCACCCTCATCCCAGCAAGAAAACACCCTGTCCACCAATATTACACCCTCCTTCTCTTGAGCCTCAATCGGCCTTCTTCCACAAGCAACTTCGAGCAAAAATGCCCCAAACGCAAAAACGTCCGTTCTGTAGTGGCCCTGGCGGTTCGAGAGTTCTCCGGGCCAAATATCCAAGAGTTCCCGCCACATGGGTGGTTTGAGGATTTGTGCCATGATTGTATATTTTCGCAAGCCCGAAATCTCCTAACTTCCCATTCAGTTCTGAATCTAAAAAGATATTGCTAGTTTTGATATCTCTGTGAATCTCTACTTGTTCCCATCCTTCATGGAGATAGAAGAGGCCATATGCAACACATTTGATCACTCTAAACCTTTGGCCCCAATTGAAGGTCACCTTTGGTTGGTTATAGAGGTACTTGTCTAGGCTTCCATTCGGCATGTAGTCATAAACCAACAACAGCTCACCCTTTCGACGGCAGTAACCGAGAAGCGTTACGATGTTTCGATGACGAAACCGACCAATACCAATGATCTCCACAATGAACTCCCTCATCCCTTGCCTCGATTAATGAGAAATGCTCTTCGCTGCGATCTCAGTTTTTGTGGTGGGTAATACCCCTCTATAAACCCTACCAAATCCACCAGTTCCTAATAGCTCCTCATCCTCGAACCCCTTTGTGCAACATAGAGATCTTTGTACTTGAACCTATGCAGACTCTAATCGCGCTCCTAATCCCCGAGAACCTCAGCAAAATTCCTATGTTTTCTATCGCGTTAGGCATGGCAACGACTAGAATGGACAGAATAAACAAACATATGAAAGGCAGTCCACTAGTGAGAAGGTTGGATTTCTGCTTCTTTTTCCTATGGGGTAATCTAGGAAGTTGAGACAAATCTAGCTTTGAGCTTGTCCTAAAGTTGTTGGAAATTTCCTATAATATGGGCTTACATTAATTAATTGATTTTCTATTTTAAATAATCGGGTTAATGGATATTCCAATATTTGTTAAACCTAGAGTGATCTTATTGAATTTGGTATTGACATATATTAATAACGGGCCTAGTTGAGCAACAAAGTGTAGGCAATTGTGTTTAACTGAAACCCGTAATGGAAGGGCCCAGTTAATACTCTGTTGATTAGGGTATACTAAGTCCCCTCTCTAGTTTATAAAAAGTATGTTATACCTATCAGTTACTTTAATTCTATTGAAAGTTGCTATATCGAAATAGGTTATAGAGAGAAAAATCTAGCATTCTACTAGATCTCTGATTATCAGACAAATATATTTTTCTTAATGTGAAGCAATGGCTCAAACAGGTACATTTTATTCCGCTGTACTTATCGATTTCGGTGTTTTACAGTCATATATGAATCCTATTCTTCTTGATTAATAAGTTGTTTATGCGAATAATTTTCTACATATGGTATCAGAGCTAATCATATATGATTGTAGAACCCAAAATCTTTTTTATGAACAAATTCGAAATTTTCCTCTTTGAGCCGAAAATCAGTCGTTTTTTTTCTTAGGATTCGGGGGTCATAAAGTGCGCGTGCTTTGTTCTATATGTCTTCTGGGTTGGGAATTCGGTATTTTTCGTTGTTTTTGAGTGAGGAAGGGTTCGGTTTACTTGGCCTCTGACCGTCGATTTCTCCATGTAAGATAGCTTCGTGGAGCAATTTTGGTTTTGCTGCTCGCTGTGAATATGTGTTCGAGCTGTGGTGATGTCGTTGATACTCTTTGTACTGCGGCTTCTATGTCCTGTAATATGTGCTGTTGCTTGCTTATGTTGAATATGTGGTGATTCATATTGCGGGCTGCGTGTGGTGTGCAGCTTCAATTGGACTTCAAAATTTGACATGAAAATTATTGTTTGATCATTCTTTGAGCCGAATTTTGGCGTTATTTTTTTTCGTGTGGATTTTTTTTTTTTTGCTTGATTGATCCTGAAACCATAGGGTTTTTGTTTTACATGTCGACATCTTTCCAACCATATATAATTTGTATAATTTCGTTGAGAATTGAGTGAGAATTTAAATTTGAAATTCTAGGGTTTATACATAGAAAAAGTTCTAGAATTTTAAATTACATTCTAGCGTTACCTTCGTTTTTCGCTTCAATTCAACGGTAGCAACAGTTAGTTTAAAGATTACTGTAGCTGATTGTTTGTTCCCCTTTGGATGAGCGATTAGGGTTTTGGCTGATTTTGACTTGATCTCTGGGTTTCGATGCGATTCGTGTTAGTAGATTAGTCCATACGCATTGCGTGTGGTTCTTTCTGTGGTTGTTGCTCAATTCTCCCCGTCGTACCATCAGAATCCTTTGGAAGCTAGGGTTTTTTTTCTTCCTCTCTTATTCCTTTCTAAAATCATCCAACTAAGAGAGAAGAAAACTAAATTATTCAAGCAAGGACCTCAATTATACAGATTTGTAAAAGCCTTCCAGTGAATCACGCTTAAAGATATGCCATCAAGAAGCCAAAACCATCACTTCCAAGTAATATTGAAAAAGCGTAGTCTAACATCATATATAATCACGATACAATCAGTATCCACATATCATGAGGAAGCTTTAGCATGCATTCTAAGTAATCTAGCTCCACTTTTTTCTAATTATATTGTTTGGCCAAACTTTTTTCTTTTCCCTTTCGTGGTAAATAGTAGTATCTAAAGTGCTTTGCAAGACTTCATCATATGTTTGCAGTATTTGGTCAACTCAAAGAATCATATGCCTTGGAGTATATATTTGTTACACTTTGGAGTTGCTTGGCACCACCTACATCCTCCTCTAGGGCATTTGTGTCGCCATTCTATGTTGTCTGTGGGAAGTTAGAGAATGATGTTGAATTTGCATCGCGTACATGTTGTGCAGGATCATTAGCTGTGGGAGTGATTTTTGTATCGTTGGTTGGTTGTTGATGTCTCTCTCTTTTGTCCTTAGTGCTGAGTGGCGTGCCTTTGTTCTGATTATTTATATGTTACTAATTTGAGAAATATATGGCACTGTTCTTGCTTCCCGTCGCCCATTGTCGAAGAGCTTAGCGTACAGGTAGTCTGGATCTCGGGCAGTTTCACTCGAACCTTTAACTTCTCTCAACTTAGCTCAAATCATCTTTCCTAGAGAACCATTGCTTGAAACTTCTTTAGATATGATTTTAGAGTTCGATAGTTCTGACTAGATTGTATTGTTAAATTGGGGAATTGACATGGGATGTCATCTGGATTGTTCCCTCTTAGAACAAGAAAAAGTAAGAAAAATCATATAGAAGATAGAGCATTATGTTATCTTGCCAAACGTGTTTTGTTCATTGCTACTGATATCGGGCCAAATGTTCGCCCTTACTTTGATGCACACAAGGTAGGGGTGGTAACAGAGGAGCGGGAGAATATATGTGCTGATGTATTTAGAGGACAGTGCAAGATTTTTTTCTATCTTCATGCTCATAAGTCTAACGATGGGAAGTTTGGATGCTATAGGTCCATTTTGTAAATTGTCTGTTCACACTTTTTAAAACCTCCTTGCCACCAAACATCAGTGGCCCCTATGCGAGGAGTTCTAAGTTCCCATTCCCAACCGATGTGGATCTTAGGTCTCAGCAATCCACTGCAGAGTGTTGCCGGCTATCTATTTATGTCTGTACTGGAGAATGCTTTCGCATTATCGATAATCTTGTCACACTCTGTTTTTGTACCAAACTTCTATCTATGTTTATTATATCCAGTGGACATATATTGAAAAACCAATTTTAGGCAGGTAGGTGTTATTGTGGTCTACTTCTAATCTAGGAAATTCCTTTTTTAGCAGTCAAGGTTCAAGAACCACATTAAATAAAGTAGTAAATAAAGACACCTAATTAAAATGAACCAAACTAAAGCTTGGGACCATAAAGGAGCCGAATGAAACCAAAGTTTTATGTTCGGTTTTGAATTAGAGACGCTAAAGATTCAGTTGTACAGGCTTGGTTATTCTTTATTTATACACATGCAAAGAGTTTTGTCTCGTCCTTTCTGACTGCGCCATAAATTTTGTAGCCTCTCGATCTTTATAGGAGGTTAGTGCAGAAAAAGCCTGCTGATGTAGATTTGCCTTGAAACAAGCAAGGATTTTGTAAAGCCCACGGGCCCATAAATGTGGAAATGATGCTTTCTTTCATAACATATTGCAATTCTTGCTGCAGAATCAGCGTTCACTTTTCTATTTGCTGTTTTGTATTGGTCTCTTGCCTATATGTACTTGGGATTTTACGTGAGTGCTTAAGATTTGCTGGTTGGGCTTTTATTTATTAATTTAAACATGAGGACCTATTGACTAAAGGTGACATAATGGTGGGTTGTTTTCCCTGTCTGAAGTAATTGGTTACAGAGCTTGCTTAAAGTGTCCTTCATTCTGTTTTAGTTGAGGTCGAGATTGATGAATGTACGCAGCTTGGGTGCCATTCTTTTTTATAGGGCTAGTAAGAACACCTAGAGAGGGGTGAATAGGTGTTAAAGAAGTTTTTGCAAGACTTAACAACTTAATTTGTCTTTTGAAAATAATAGACTGAATATGTAAAAAACTATAAACAGTTATATAAGACTGTGAATTAAAGTAAAGAGTTTAGGGAAAGAGAATTGAAACACAAGGTTTATACTGGATCGGCTTAGACCAAACCTACGTCCACTCTCCTGTACTAACAGCCCACTGGCTGGATTCCACTAAGAACCACAAGAGAATTTACAGTCTCACGTCATTGATTCCACAGTGTAGAAACTCTACTACACTTCCTAAAGGTCTCACAAGTATTTAATCTCTCTTTCGAATACAATTTAAGCTCAGCGATTGAATCAGCAAAGAACTAGGAGTTTTAGACTTTGGAATTTTTCTTTCACGCACATACTTGAATAACTTGAGCGTCTTCCTTATATACTCCTCCATGCCTTCATAACCGTTGGCACCTTTCAAAGGAGTTCTTTCAATCTACCCATTGAACATAATCAATTAGGGAGATCTCGAGTTATTTAAGGAATGTGATGATAGCTTACCAATTCTGCTCGCCCATACAATCATGATCTAGATTTCCATACATAGAACCTTCCAAGTATACTTCGCCAATCAACAGATCTAATTATCCAAATTGATTTCAATAAGAATAATTGATCACAAGATGCTATCTCCAGCCATGAGATCTTCTTCAACCGTACAAACCAAATCCTTAAAGATATATTCGCATCTAGCTAAGTCTTCTTCATCGGATAGAAATTTTCTTTGTCGGTCTGGAAGTTATCAGTAAGGATAGACTTTAAATCTTGAGTTTGGAGGTCTTCGGACTTTGATGATAGAGTCTGCAAGTCTTCAGACTAGACTGATGGAAACATTTTGTCAATTTCAAAACAAATAAGGAAGTTTTCTCCAATACTTTTTTCTTGTAAAAAATGTAGTTCCTGCCTGGGCGCCTTCGTTTGGTATTTGGTGCACGAGTAATTTAAACTTAAATACGAAACATGCTGACCGAAATGCTAGATGCACCTACGAAATATGTTGACTGAAGTGCTAGATGCACCTATCCTTTCTTTTGTTGGGTTAATTCAGTGATTTGGACTAAAATCGTTTTTCAGACCCCCCATTTAAAAAAAAAAAAAAAATTGTGGCAAAAATTGTTGCTTGATAAATGCACAATGATCTTGGAAGCACATGTTGTAAAGTGCTTCATATTGTTTGATGAATTTTGGGCATAAATTTTTGGAGTTCCTTAATGATAAAAATTAGTATATACAATAACTCACCCAAAGGGGGTTATTATGTATGTTAATTTGGAAAATAACATGAAGATTAATTCCCAAATTTAAAATATGGGAATGTATGATTGAAAAATATTTATCTGCCAAAAGGGAATAAATGTTTTGAAAATTATATGTAATTCCTCTTTATATTGATATTATGGAGATATATAATTTAAAAGATTTATTTGCTCAAAGAGGATTGATCATTGACAATTATATGTAATTCTCCTTATTGTTGCTTTATAAACTTCATGTAGTGGAAAATAATTGTGCATTATACACTCTGCCTAAATGGGAGTTTATAATGTATTAATTATTTTTATTGAATTACTTATTGCCCATAATTGATCTTATTGCATTATATGTAACAAACAGTTACTTTTACTGTGAATAACAACAATGCCATGGTTGAAATGTTAACTAGATCAAATATTATACTGTTAATGACTTTGTCAAAAAGGGAGACATTGTGATTGAAAATATCAGAATTTAGTCCATGTTGGCTGATCCTTTAACAAAAGGCTTACTACCCATTTTGTTTAAAGAACATGTAAAGAATATGTGTGTTTTAGATTCTTTTGATTTCTTTTGTTAGTGGGAGTTATATAATTTGTATTTCTAGATATTATAGTTATATATAGACTGATAATGCTTTTATGATGTCTATTAAAGCATTTACTTTCAATGATTGTTATTATTGATTCTATTATTATCCTTTCTCCTGTTGACTAAGAAATGGAAGTATAAAACAACATCTTTAAACAAATTTTAGTTTAAAGATAACTAGATGTCACTGATTATGAGATCTCATGTTGGATTGTGACATAGTCGTGCAATTTCATATTGTTTAGAAATTGCGTTAATGCAGTTTCATGTCGTTGAGAAATTGCATTAAGGACCGATAATAAATAGTGTATATTTTGATCACATGTTGGCACTATTTCTTACTTCACTACTAGGCCAATAATCCATGAAAATATAATGCTTATTATATGTGATTATGGAAGGTCATGTGTAGTGGTATTTTCTTAACACATTGATCTCCATAGTCCCATGCTAAGGTTATATAGGATTGGATTGGTTTTGAGATGCCGTTATTGGAATATTATTTTTTAAAGTTGTGGCCACATAAAACAAAATTTTCAATTATTAACCCGATAGTGTCGTTTTCAAAATAAAATCTTTTTCAAAATAAAAATAAATTAATTAATGTAGCCCAAGTGGGAGAATGTTGGAAATTTCCTATAATATGGGCTTACATTAATTAATTAATTTTCTATTTTAAATAATCGGGTTAATGGATATTCCAATATTTGTTAAATCCTAGAGTAATCTTATTGAATTTGGTATTGGTATCTATTAATAACGGGTCTAGTTGAGTAACAAAGTGTAGGCAATTGTGTTTAACTGAAGCCCGTAATGGAAAGGGCCCAGTTGACACGCTGTTAATTAGGGTTTGCTAAGTCCCCTCTCTAGCCTATAAAATGGTAGGTTATACCTATCAATTGCTTTAATCCCATTGAAAACTGCTATATCGAAATAGGTTATAAAAAAGAAGATCTGGCATTCTGATAGATCTCTAATTATTCAAATAAAGCAATGGCTCAAACAGGTACATTTTATTCTGCTGTGCTTATCGATTTCGGTGTTTTACAGTCATAGATAGATCCGATTCTCATTGATTAATAAGTTGTTTATGCGAATAATTTTCTACAAAAGTTTCATCCGAGGATATAATGAGAACATTGAGAAGTATAGAGCGAGCCAGTCGAAGACGAGAGCCCAACATACATGGTCTCTATGAAAATTGGCGAGAGATTGTAGGACAGAGACAAAAGGGGACTGTTCGGTTTGTCGACATTGAGAGGAGCTAATGTCACACTGATTTGTTTCTGCACGCCATCATAATCCACCCAGGATTGCATTGCTTTACCACTAATCAGACTCAAGTTTCTGAAGGCTTGAACGTTGTTTTCGGTATATCCAGCTGGGAAAGATTTTACAGAAGTCAGCCCATTGACATCTATCCCAACATGGATGTCATTGATATCGCAGAGTTCATTGTTTTGAACCGTCTCAAATTCTACAGGGAAAATGTGGTTCGTGGCATTGCCAATGTTGGTTTCGTTGAAGAGGCCCAAAAAAAAATTAGGCCAAGCTCCGGGAATTTCTCTACGAGGAGCTATCATAAAGGCGAACTCATGACCGCCTAGAGCTGGATATTCGGGAATTATAGCGAAGATGAATGTGGTGGAGAACGAGTGGACAGCGCCACTGGATGAGTTCTTGAGCACAATAGGATCGGGGTAGAAGGCATGACTTACCTTCTGTTTGGTCACGTTGGTTAATCTCAGGAGGCCATTGCCAGTGAGTGTAGCTAAACCATCGAGGCTCAGATTCGCAGACTTGAAACCACTGTACGTGAAATCGCCGGTTTCAGGACTCGCTGCTGCTTTGGCCAGGAGAGAAACCGCCAAAACAATCACGAGGAACATGGCCAGAGGCTTTGAAGTTCCTATAATGATGCAAGAGACTTGCCAAGCATCGAGTCCAAACTCATGCAATTTCAATCATCAGCGCCCAACTTGTGCACACCTAACGAGCATCCAGCCGGCCTTCAGAATGAATCCTCTGCCGTGGGGTCAACTTATACCTTTGTCATGTGATTAACTGATTGATTTGATTTTCGTCAGCAACCTTCTGGACTCGCCTGTCTCTGTACGCCAATTACACATTTTAGATAGCCGCCAAAGTAGACTAAGGCGTCCGTCAACATTAGTCGATGTTTTGTGGTCTTCCCAAAGCCATAGTCATCGCCGAGTCAGTAACCGATGGCGTACGATGACCGCAAGATGATGCATGGCGATGCATTTCTTCTGGAAGCTCACGAATAAGGACAATGTCCCCACAAATTTCAACTGTCTGTTTAATATCATCATGCATGTCTCTCTCACGATAATGAGATGATAAGTACATAAGAATAGTCAAGCCTAGGAATCTTATCTCCGACATTGACCTGGAATTCGGTGCGTTGGTGTACAAGTGCGAGAGATCCTACATCGCAGATTTAGTGCAATGTGAAATAGGTAGTGTATCCTAATTTGCTCTTATGTTAGTACAAAGGGATATTTGGATTTAGGAGACATATCCAATAACCTTACGCATATGCACGTATGAGTTGTGTTAGAGCAATCCATATTAGAGATTGAGTGTGATGTGAGACATTAATATTGTTCTAATTGGACCCATAATTCATTTATTTAAATATTTAAGTGAAGTTTGATTCAACTTATGTATTAATGGGTTTGCCTTGGGCCTTTGCCTTCCATATAATAAATAAGTTCAAATTTGTCTTGGTCTTTACTAATTACAAATTACAATTTAATAAACACAATTATTGAGGGAAAAGTATTAAAAAAAATCCTAAACTTTTCACATAGGTGTCAATTTAGTTATAAACATTCTATTGGTGCTAATTTAATCTTAAACATTTTTTATTTGGTATCAATTCATGCCTTCCAACTAATTTTGGCAAAATTTTGCTGACGTAAACATTGGTCGGCTAACGTGGCATGATTGGAGCTGACGGTGAAAACTTTTAATAATATTTTAATATTTTTTTTGAATATTTTTATTTTATTTTTCCTTTCCTTTACCTTTTTTTGTTTTCCTTCTCCTCCCCTTTACTCTATCCAGTTGGACGTTGGACCTCGACAATTGGCCAGAAGCGATGGCTGGCGAGGTCAAGGTTGACCTCGCTAGAGGCTGCACGCTTACAAGGGCTTGAGCCTTGGCCAGTGGCTAAGCGAGGCTTGACCTCATTGGATCTGATGAGGTCGGGCCTCGCCCATGGCCCACGAGGCTTGACCTTTGCCAAGTTCGGTGAGGCTAAGCCTCACCGCCTAGTGCAAGGCCGCCCTCGCGGCACGGCCTTTGGCGAGGCTCGCCAAAGGTTGTCGAGGTTGATCTCAACCTCGTTGGCCATTGCCTCTAGCGGGTTGTCGAGGTCCAGCGACTGACTGGAGTAAGGGGAAAGAGAACAAAAAAAGAAGGAGAAAAAAAGGAAAGGAAAAAAATAATAATAAAATTCGAAAAATATTAAAATATTATTAAAAATTGTTCATGTTGGCGCCAGCCTTGCCACGTTAGCTGATCGGCGTTCACATCAGCAAAATTCAGCCAAAATTAATCGAAAATACCGAATTGGCACCAAATCAAAAGATTTAAGACTAAATTGGCACCAAGTTAAAAGTTTTATGACTAAATTGGCACAAATGTAAAAGGTTTAAGACTTTTTTTTGACACTTTTCCCCAATTATTGAGCAAAGCCTTTTTCACGGAATATGTTATCATCACGTAGTACCGAAAGGTGAAAAACCGAGACAAATTCCATAGTTGTGATGGGTTTGTATAGTCATAGGTGAACTGAGTTATTATGACTCAAACAAACATTTCATAGCAAGTATTTTGACATCAAACCCAAAAATTAGGCTCAAATGTAAAGAAGAGGATGGCCCAAACTAGACCATGTCAATACACTTGACTGACAAGATCAATCGATGGAACATGTAATGAGTTTATCGATCCTAAATTTTCAATGGATAGAATTCAAGTGAAGTATGAAACAATGGTGACAATTGCTTGACTCAAAGCATGCACAAAAGTTAAAGATTGTGTCAAGGAGTATCCATCGATCCAGGATAAATCATCACTAAGGAATCGGAAGTAGTTACAAATGATCCCTACCCCAGATTATTATAAATTTCTATGGAGAAATACCATAAGGCATAACTGGATCATCCATATAAAGACATAAGAAGATAAATGATAGATGATCATGAAATTACAATGGCACATTATAAAAATAATAATCATTAGCAAACTAAACATCTTTGAAGATGGAACCTTTTGACTTTGAAAATACGAATATGAGTATATAATTTATAGCAGATCGAAGTAGATTAGGTTCTGCTCGAGTTTGAGTTTGAATTTCAAATTACATTAGGTTTCTTGATTTCAATATTCATCTTTGTCTATAAAAGCATTTTGGTCGTATTTGGTCGGTTTTTTACTTTCTTTACGCATTTCAGTCATCTTCTTCATGT
This sequence comes from Eucalyptus cloeziana, assembly GCA_014182715.1. NCBI lineage: Eukaryota > Viridiplantae > Streptophyta > Magnoliopsida > Myrtales > Myrtaceae > Eucalyptus > Eucalyptus cloeziana. The sequence continues at coordinate 33,334,179 of CM024644.1, forward strand.
TCAGTTTCAATCATCGAGAATGCACGGCCTTCAAGAATGTAAGCCCTATGTTGCGATTCAATAACGTTTCATGCACTTTCCTCGTTAATTTTCAATCTATTATTTGTACATAATTAGTAATTCAAAATTTGCAATGTCCTTGAGACTTCAAAGCACATCATAATTCATTCGCTTAATTGATCATTAATCACCCTCAATTGAAATTTATTTACTATTCGAAATCATTGAGTATTTGGTTACCTCAATTTTGAAAAAAATTCACGTGACAGAGTGCGACCCTTATAATAACTCTAAAAAGCGTACTGTGTCGGTCGCCCTCCCCACCCTTGTCATCCATAAGCAAAAGCAAATCCTGTAGCTTTAAAGTTTCTTCTAATAAGCTTATGGACTTCTTCATATTCATATTATTTTGGACATCTCTATGATTAATGTTCAATCTCAAACATAATACTTTAAAATAGATTGAATGCATGTGGATGGTTAAGGCGTGTTGTCATTAGATGGTCCAACAAAATATATACAATATAAATTAATTAGTCAAGATGATTATCTAGTGAATTCATATATATATATATATATAATATATCTTCCTTTCCAAAATTGAATTTAAGTTTGTCATATCTCTACCATTTAAATATCTTTCCCAAATTCATTTTCATATCCATCACTTTATACACAAATTTAATTCGTTTTTTTTCCCTTTAAACCACACATGTATGCAATATTTGCTAATTTTTAGAAAAAAAAGAATTTACTTCTCCCAATAGTTCGTCAGATATATAACGAAATGAAATTTCGAGGGACTTGAACAAAAGCTCTAAGCAACGGTCAGTGGTTAAAGTTTATGTATTTATATAATGATAGGCTAATCAACCGCCACTTAGAATTTTTAACCTCTATTCTATGGCCTATTATTTTTCTTTTCTTTTTTATAAACATTTCCCCCTTTCGCCCAGTAATTTTGTGGTCCACAAATCTGGGCCAAGATTGATGACATCTCAGTTGGATCTCCTTATCCACGTCGGGACCCCAATCACATGTCCATCCATTGGCGAATCGACGGCTCACGAGCTTCCACGTCAGACATTTATTTTAGTCCAGAATCATCCAATGCCTAATATGACCATGCCACAACTTTTTTTAAACAATGCATCAAGAAAATCAATCAATTTTCATGTTGCGCTACTTGGACTAATTTCTTATGATCCTCAAGCTGATAATTTAGGCAATCATGTTCTTGATTAGACTTTTCTAATCCACTCCATATTCCAACTCTGCCAAATTGAAGCCAGTGATGCGGACGGACATTTGATGTGAAAGTAATCAATAGTGCTAGAAACTGAAAAGCCATTGAGAGTTTGTTTAGAAGCTTTTTCCAGTGGTTGTATATGCAATTTGATCGGCGCAAATTGGATTGCCTCTGATGACACCAACTTTTTTGTTTCACGTACCGAAAATTTTGACGGGGACCAACAAACACATCAAGTTTGATTTGCCAGAATTGATGACTAAAAGAGTTAATTAGGAAACATTTCAAGCATATGGGTATTCAATTGCGAAAACTATGAATATGAGGGCCAGATTGAAGAATCAGTGTACATTCAGGGACTGATCGTCCACATTTTCTAATAGATAGGGGGAATGTGGGAGAAAACAAGCAGCCAACAAACCAGAAATTTCTGGAGGACCGGATAGAGAGAGAGACAGAGAGAGATGGCTGCTTCTTTTACCATCCACTCGTCTCCTTCTCCAGTTCCCACGACCAGAGCTTCGAAGATCTTCCATGGAGGCCGCCACCATTACCAGTTCCTCATCTTCCACAGTCCCAACCAAGCCTCCCGAAAGCCCCTCTCTCTCAGGGTCCGAGCTGCCAAGCTTCCCTCTGGGGTACCATCATCTCTCTCTCTCTCTCTCCCTCTCTCTCTCTCTCTAGAATTTCAGCTCATTTTGGATTGCTGGAAGCGCAGGTGGAAGTGCCGAAAGTAGAGCCCAAGTTCCAGGCTCCATTTCTCGGATTCACAAGAACTGCCGAGGTTTGGAACTCCAGAGCTTGCATGATTGGCCTCATCGGGACATTCATAGTCGAACTGGTCAGCCTCTTTTATTTTAGCATAACTTCTTTCTCCTTTTTGTTCAAGGACGCTCTCGTGTTATGGTTATTAAATTTAGTAATGCTAGATACAAAGGAGAGAGCATATTTTATTGATTTATAAAATCCGATTTTGTTAACAGTGCTCCTTAGAAATTTAAAGAATGTTTAATTAGGAACATTTCAATTTTCATGATAGTGGTTATTCATAATATGAGTTGGCAAGTCTTTCGAGAGCACTCTCGTCAAATAATCCCACAAATTATAAATCAAATTTAAGTTAATGGAGTCATCCAAACACCCGGCAAGATTCCATGGTATTACTTTGGGTGTCAATTAATATTAGATCTTAATCTCAATGGCATTATTCTAGTAAAACCTGGCATCAATTTTTGCACACCTTGATGATGGTTTTGTCTTGATTTTGGTCAGATAATAAACAAAGGGATTCTTCAGGTGATTGGAGTGGAGGTGGGCAAGGGCCTCGATATTCCTCTCTGAGAAATTTCAGCTCCCCTCGTCGCATTGGAAATCTCCCTGTCTAGAGAAGTAAATACAATGACCTCAAGTTGGTGACAACTCTCTTGGCTCTACTCTTGCTGCATAAAGAGTAACCTGTGCTGCTCCGCTGGATTTTGTTGTTGAATAGCTTGCACAATCGATTCCAAAGGTTTTTTTTAATTTGCTTGCAAATGACACTACCACCTTCCTCTTTTGACCATCAATAAGATAATACAGCAACAACTTGAGAAGAGTATGAATTTAATCCTTCTGAATGAATAGCCAATTTGTATGTCTTTGAAACAGAGGTTGTTGCGGATGTTTTCGAATTGATTTTTACTAATCACTGCAAGGTTTCGCTTGTTGAACACCCGATCATATTGACATCACAACAAAAGAAGCATCGGACTTCAAACCTAGAGTAAACCGAAATTGACATTCCTTGCCTATAGCAAACAAGGGCTTAAAAAGCTGCAAGTTGTATGCATAAATTGCACATAAGCAGTAGAACTAAAAGAGACTAAATATGGAACATGACAATGCTTCATAGACACAGGGCAGCTAAGCCCCCTGGTGTTCACAATCAGCTCGTCAGGAAAAGGTAGAAATCACTCCGAACAGACAAGATTTGCAAACTGTAGCAAGATTTTAACTGTTTCAATCAGTTTCCAAACCCAATGCAGTATGACAAACTTAGTCATACTACTTCACTCTATTTGAAAAAGTTAAATGGGATCAATAAGTTGAAAATCACTGTTCCTAGGCTGAGATGCCTCATGATATGCCGTTACATTACTAAGGAGCTCAAACTTCTACCGAGTAACAAGAACGCAGCTTATGGAACCCTGCAAATCCGAGAATCTACAATTGGCACTTGGGAAGAGGACTCGGAACAATCAAGCGCCTCAACTAGACTCTGCCCAGCTCTTCAATCTCTCTCCCTCGCTCTTTCTATTTCCTGAATGCATAGGCTCTCTGCATGCACACCTACATTAAGGCATGTAGCTTGTCAATGGACAAAGCCTATTTAGAACCGTATGCCAGCATATCCACAAAAGGTTCTATTGCATGTGTGACAAGCAAGATACAAAGTATATCTACAGGAATGACAAATATGCTCTAACAAACCATGAGACAAATGAAAAGCTAGACTGCTATAACAAGAGAAACATGTGGACCTTCTCGTTTTCCTCCATGAAAATCTGATAAGATATTTTTGTTGGAAGCTATCCTCGTAATTCTGGCAAATAATTTTATAATAACCATCTAGGCAAACTAGAGACATTATCTGACATGACTAAAATACATAATACTTGGAAAGCTAGTTGTTTCGGCCACACCATATACCATATATGTAAGATAGCAACACCTTACAAAGGTATTACCTAATAATCCTGACCACTTTCTTTTCTCCCTCATTCAGATATACTTACCCTAATGATCCACTGATCCTAAGAGGGAAAACCCAGGACTTTCTCTTGATACAACTACCGGAGGAGGTCGTCGTCATCGAAGCCTGACCAAAAAAATCATGTATAACAATGGGAGCCGCCCATCGAAAATGATGTCGCTAACAAAAATGAACTATAAATTGATGGTCTACCTAGCATGGCCAGGAAACGTGGAGGCTTCTTCAAGTAAACTATAGAGGTCACAAGTCTTGTGAAGTCCAATGAGTTTTAGATTTCTAAAAGTGAACAAACGGTTGATACCTCTGGAGTTTTTCTATTTTATTAGTAACTCACTTCAGGTAACCTGGATTGTTGCAGAAACATCCATTTCCCATTACTAAGTCAGAATTGGCGAGGAGTTCTCTTAAGCGAGAAAATATTAGGTGTTAAATTATATCTCAATTTAAGGGTTATTAATTTGGCTTTATCCAATTTGTTTGGTATGATGATAATTTCATAAATATCTAAGTTATACCAAGACTCACAGCTTCATAGCTCAAACTCCATGGAAGCAAGCTTCACTATGAAGCCAGAGACGCTGGTCCTCACACAATTCGCTTCCCAATCCCAATGTCTCGAGAGCAGGATGTCCTAGAGTTCCCACCACATGGGGGTCTGTGGATGGTGTCATGATTATGTAGTCCCAAAATCACATAACTTTCCATTATATTTTGAATCTAGCGAGATGTTACCAACTTTGACATCCCTTTAGTTAAAAATAATAAAGCGAAAGAGAAAATATTATATTTCAATGTATGTAATGAAGAGTACATCAACTTATCTATAGGTTTTATGATATGACTATCTTATATAACATATCAATCAAAATATACACACAATCAAAAGGAGAGATAGATGTAATCTTGATAGGTACAAAGAATCAACAAAATTTATCAAATTATCTCTAACATTGAAAATTACTCTAGAGAAATCCCTAGTTATCTCTTAACTCAATATGACTAAGTCAGCTTGACTTTGAAATCAAGTGAAACAATGTCCAATGTCCGATTGAGACTTGGCAGATGAAGTTGTGTATGATGGCTATTCGTGGCAAAACTTTCAAATCTAGTTGGTCTTTGGGTAGCAAGTCTGATGGTGGTGTTGGCTTTTTGAAACAACAAGCAAAAGTTTGAGAATCGGAGGGGAAACAGCAAGTAGTTGATGCAGCTGGCTTTGGACACAGTAAGTAAGCAGCATAGCATATACGGTTGGCATGAGAAAATACTTACTGAGCGACACAACCCTTGTAGTTAGCCTTCCAAGAAAGCCATCTCCGTGAAAAAAGCTTGACAGAGCGATGTGGTCGATGCAATTAACATCAAAACGTGACTATTGTGGAATGAATTCGATTAACTGCTTCCTCAAATAAGACTTGTGCTCACAAAGTTAATAATGTTGAAAGGTGATGATGCATTTATTTGGATGTGTATGGGGATGGACTTATCTGGACATGCACCGGGTGCTTGGGGGAATGTTCTCCTGGCTTTTCTGCCAAGACTGAAGCCTTTCGTTGCTGTTCGGACGCCTCCGCTACTCATCTTTGAAAACCGACACCATAAACAGAAGGGGAACGTTAGAAAAAAATTAGGGATATCTTTAAGATAATTTATAATATTAGAGATATTTTAATAATTTTGTTGATTCTTTGTATCTCTCAGGGTTACACATATGCAACTCTTTGATTGTGCATGTATCTTAATCGATATGCTATCTTAGATAAAATATTATAAAACCCATATATAGGCTCATCTACTCTTTGAACCACTTCTCGCTACCTTGATGGAGATAATAAAGGCCATAGGCTGCACCTCTAATCACTCAAAATCTTTGGCTCCAAGTGATGTTGGCCTTTGGTTCGTTATACCGGCATCTGTCCAGGCTTCCATCGGGGATGCAGTCACAGCCCAACAGCCGATCACCTTTTGATGCAGCAATAACCAAGGAGCGATGTTCCTGTGTCCTTCGCCTTGCTTCAAGATGAACCCTCCTCCCTGCAATTTCAGTTCTTGAAGTGGGTAATGCCCGTCTATAGACCCGGTCAAATCCAGCATGTCGTCATAGCTCCTGGTCCCTAAATCCTTTTGTGGCTACATAGAAATATTTGTACTCAAACCCATGAGGATTGAAGTCACGCTCCCAGTCAAGAAGATTTGCAAATTTTCTTTTTCGTCTTATAAGATAAAATCACTTTTTTTTTTTTTTGGTGAACATAAAACCACATTTAAGATATTGACAGAAAGGACAACAAGATGAAAGCCACAGCTGTGACATCCCGAATTTCCAATTCTATTTTCAATAAATTGAAACGAGCATTTCATCTGCACGCATATAGTTCTTTTTCCTGAACTCATCACTCATAGGAAAACTAGTTTATCGGGTAAAGCCAGTAAGAAATTATAATGCATCAGACTTGAGAATTTGACCAGGAAACGACCTTTCGACCGAGTTAATCTGCAAGGGTCATTACAACACAGTTAAAGATCGATTACAGACCGAAGATAGGTCGACTCGATAGAGGCATGTGATCGAGTGTGGGTGATTCCACCAGATAGCACAATTCTTGTCGATCGGCACTACGCCGACTTTTCTGTCGTTTGGGTACCCTGTGTTTGTGTTTGAAATCTTGAGATTTTCTCGACAACCAAGAGTCGCCAATGTGTCAAAGATGTACGTTATGGCTTGAATTGATCAACCACAGGTCAAATGCATGAAAATTTCTAAAAGCTACTCGGTAGGTCAGGACGCACTAATATCGTGCCAGAGTGAAATTAACCGTGAAATTGAGATCGAATTCAGAAATTGGAAGTCCTAGTGTGTCACAAATCATTTTAGGAATATTGATTCATCTTCGAAGGATTTTTCATGCAAACCGAGTTTTTCGGCAAAATAATTAAAGTATGGTTAATTTAGCTCGAGAAATTAGAAGGCTCGCTTTTGGTCGTGCTTTTGAGATCTAAGTTGATTCTATGGTCAAGTAATTATGTGAATTTAAGTGTGGTAATATGGGATTAATTTTATGGACTTCAATTTGGCTTAATTAGAAGATAATTGAAGAATTGGATGTACAAGAATTCATGCCCCGGCGGAAAATGAAATTGAACCTATTGGAATAAGGTTGTGGGAGTTTGGGTTAGTGGAGTATGACATCACTTAGTGATGTCATGGTGTGGGGGCAAGAATGGCTAAGATTTGGATAAGTGTAGGGTGGAGATTTGCTCTTGGAGAAAAAAAGGACCCATCTTCTTCCTTGAATCAAGGAAGCTTGTTGGGTTTTTGAAAGGAGGAGAGAGAAGGGAGGGGCTCGGCCGAACCAGCAGCTCCGGCGCCGCCCGCTTGCACGTCGCTGTCGCCGACGCTGCTTGCTCGTGCACGCCCGCGCGCGCCGCTCGCCTCTCCACCCGCGCGTCTCCGCCTCACGCCGTCGTCCCTGCTCGCCCTCGGCTCTAGCAGCGTTGCAGGCCAACACGGGCCGCGATTCAGCCGCCTCTGGCCACCGTGAGGGCCCGCCTGGCCGCCGCCTCGCCCGTCCAAGTCGCCGCCCCGTTCCTCCGCCGGTTTTGTGGCTGAACCGCCACCGTGCAGCCCTCCATCGGCACCAAGACAGTAGCTGCAGAAATGGGTTTTGCAGCCTGGTTTTGGCCCGTTTTGGCTGGCTTCCCGGCCCCGGATGCTCGGCCTACCTTGAGGAAAGTTGATCCTCACGTCGGCCCCATCGTTTTGGCGGGCTCGGCTCGCTAATCCGGTGAGTTTAACTCACTAAATCTTGATTAGACAGTTAATGATGCCCTAAGTGTGCTTAGCCTAAGTTAATTATGTTTAGGTGGTTAGTCTAAGTGTGCTTAGCCTAAGTTAATTATGTTTAGGTGGTTAGTTTAGTTTATTTAAGTGTGATTTGGATTAAGAGATTTAATTAATTTTAAGTGTGTTTAGTTTAAGGTTAAGTAGGTTTATTTAATATAAGCCTTGATGTGACTTATTAGGTTTTATTTTTGATTTATTTTAATGTTTCGAAATTATGGAAAAATTTAATAATTTATTATTTTCCGAAATTCATTAAAATATTATTTAAAAAAAAACTCGAAAAGTTATTTTTGACCTCAATTGCTTAAAATTTCATGTTGATCGTTGCTGTGCAGTTAGAATTTGAATTTAATGAATGGATGTGGCAAATTGAGTGTTGATTATTATTATTATTAAAAAAAAAATCGAAAAATTATTTTTGACCTCAATTACTTAAAATTTCGTGCTGATCGTTGCTGTGTAGTTAGAAGTTGAATTTGATAAATGAATGTGGCAAATTGAGTGTTGATTGTGATAAATAGGGTTTTTGGCCATAAAAACCCAGATGTTAGATTTTGATGCAGAAATTTAATTGTTAAGGGTTACTATTGTAATTGGAGTATGTGAATGAAATGCGGAGTGTCCGGATGTCAATATTGATTTGTCGTGTGCTGGTTGAAAGACTCGGGTCGCAATAGTGGCTAGGCCAACTGGACCTGTTTTTCCTTTTGATTGCCATCAGTGTGTGACGTGGCTCGGGTTACAGTAGTGGCTAGGCCAACTGGACCTGTATTTTTTATGGATTGCCGTCAGTGTAGTGACGTGGCTCGGATCGCAATAGAGGCTAGGCCAACTGGATCTATGCTCCTTCGGGAATACCGTCGACGTAGTGACGAAGTCGCGCTCCAAGGGGGGGAGGCGATGCCTGGCATTAATGTTAGAAGATAGCTGAATTGTGAGTAAGCTATATCCTTGTGTGGCAGTGAATAATAATTGAAATGCGTGCCGAGTGCATCTATGGTTTCTATGAAAGTGTTGGCGTTCCAATTGTTTGAATTCTTATTATTACCTGATTGTGTATGATACAAATTGTGCTAACCTGCATGAAAGAATTAAGACGAGGTAAGTCGTCTGTGTGATGTGGCTAGGCCACCCGGGGTGTATTTTCTTTCTAATAGGGATTTAGGGGGTTGAACTTGCTGAGACCATGTCTCACCCCGTTGTGGGCAACATTTTCGGGTCCCTTGTGGACGAAGCAACCAGATTGCTTTGGTTGGCCTTGAGGAGTTGCAGAGGTGAAGTCTGGAGCCTTGGAGAACGTGTCCGACTTGTAGGTTGTAGGACAGTTCCTTTTTAAGCGCCAATCTTTTGTAGACTTTTGGCTATAGGCCTTCGTTTGTAATTCCGTTGATTTACGAAAGTGTATTGTTGTGAAATTGCTTCCTACTTTTCTATCCCATATTTTATTGTCAGAGGTTTTATAATATGCTTCCGCATGCGCATTAAAGAATTGATTGGGTCGGCGACTTAACCTGGGAACGTCGCATTTGAATGACCATGGTGGGATGTTGGCACGCTTGGGGTTCGGGGCGTGACAACAGCAGCAGTCAACGGATAGGATTTCTCCTCCACCTCACATTGGGCAGTCTAGGAAACTGAGACAAAACCAGACTCTGAGCTTGTCCCATTTACAATAAAGCTCCTTTCCAGGATGTGATGAGAAGTTACTAGCGAGCTGGTTGAGGACGAGAACCCCACGTACATCGTCTCCTTGATGATCGGCAAGAGATCAACGGACAAATATAGAAGGGGAATCTTCAGTTTCTCAACATTGCTAGGAGCTAATGTGACATTGATTTGCTTTTGCGACTTCAAAATCCACCAGAACTTGCATAGCTTCACTAGTCATAAGGCTCTAGTTTGTGAATGTTGGATTTTGCGGAAGCGTGTGTGGGCAAATGTGTGATATATGGCAAGGGAGCTGAGAAATGGACAAGCGACAAGATAGGATAGTTAAAAAATAAAGAATATGGGATATAGTTTATTTAGTTGATGGAAATGAATAGTAGAAGATATTTTGATAACGGAGGAATATTTCATCATATGGAACTACCTAAGCTCTACTCCTCCACCGTAGGTGGAGGTTTAAATCTCTCACGGTGGAGGGCTCACCTCACACACTCTCAAATAATGAACTAGAAGCCTATTTACATGCAATTACAACCGACTTAGCCATTACCCTAGACAGCTAGACAATTGCTGGACCTTAGATGACCTGTTTTGGTTGACATTTGTTTTGACTAAGAAATCTTCTTCAACTTGACTTCTTGTTGCCCACGTTCAGGTTTCTTCTTCAGCCACTATTCTTGACTTTCATTCAAGTTCAGCTAGTAACCGTCATTCTCAACAATTCTAGACAATCTTCAACATGGATACTGCTGCCAATGTTCTCGTCTTCCTGACTAAGTCGGTAGTTTCTAGATAATTTAGAGAAAATGGATCACAATTTCCAATAGTGAAGACCCCACCAGGACACATAGTATATCAGGGGCAGATTTTACGGAGGTTGGCCGGCCCATTGACATCAATCCCAACGTAGTTGTCATGGACATCATGGTTTTGGATTGTGTCAAATTATACTGTGACAATGTGGTTCGTGGCATTGCCATTGTTGGTTTTGTTGAAGAGGTGAAAGTAATTGCTAGGAAGAGCTCCAGGAAATTCTCTGTCAGGAGATAACATAGAAGTGAACCCATAACCACCCAGAGGTGGATTCTCGTAAATCACATTGAAGAAGCAAGTTGCGGGGAAAGAGTAGGCAGATCCACTGGATGATATTTGAACTTGATTGGGCCAGGGTAGAAGGCATGACTGTGCTTCTGTTTGGTTGCATTGCCAGGGAATGCGGCTAAACCATATAAGCTAAGATTGGCCGACCAGAAACGTGAAACTACTGGTATCGTGAGCTAGTACAGAGTTTGCCTGGGGAGAAATCGCCAGATAAATCACGAAGAATATGTCCAAAAGCTGGAGAAATTCGCTGAATGCACTACAGAGAAACTATCGTTTGAATCTCCTAGGATCAAATTGAATCTAATGCAATTTTAGCTACTGGTACCTTGACTTGTGTTACTATATTCCCTATGAATAAAAAATTCACATGTCAATGGTGCATATATATTAGGGACCCGGCTGTTAAATCATGCGAGGATTCAAACAAACAAGTAATAATCCTTATAAAAGGTGGACTTGTTCTTACACTCTGAAGGCTGACCGAAAGGGAAAACCGAAGGAGGCAATTTAAGTTAATGCAGACATTCCCAAGAACATGTAAACAAGTAATGCAGAAATTGGTCTGATCCATAGAATCTTAAATTACAGTTTACATATACTCACAGAGTTGCAAACTACAAATACTTGACGCATAAGAATGCTAGTTTGACAATTACTTCGATCTATGAAATGTGCTTTTAATTTATATAACAAGCTTCAGACTCATCTTCCACCAGACATAAGAGAATTTGCAACAGAAGATATTTGTGAAAATGCCTTGTCTGATGAAGATGGATCAGACATGATAGACTTACTAAAACCTTCATGATACGCAAATTGCAATCCACTTTTTGAAATACCGAGAGATGATAACTCCTCTAATGTGAGATCCCCTTCCAAGTACCGCACTACTTGACGCATGTGGGGTCTCGCAGTTGGCTGAGACTGGGAGCACAACAATCCGAGTTGCAACACTAGCTCCACCTCCTCCGCCACAAAGTCCGTCTCTAAGTTCGGATCTCTTGCCTCCAGTATGTCACCCTTATCCCAGCAAGAAAACACCCATTCCACCAATATCACATCCTCTTCCTCCTGAACCTCAATCGGTCTTCTTCCACAGGCGACCTCAAGCAAAAATGCGCCAAACGCATAAACATCTGTGCTCGTAGTGGCCCTGGCTGTTCGAGTGTTCTCGGGGGCCATATACCCAAGAGTTCCCACCACATGGGTGGATTGAGGATCGGTGCCATGATCATATAGTTTTGCAAGTCCGAAATCTCCTAACCTCCCATTTAGCTCTAAATCTAACAAGATGTTGCTAGCTTTGATGTCCCTGTGAATCACTACTTGCTCCCATCCTTCATGGAGATAATAGAGGCCATATGCAACACCCTTGATCACTCTAAATCTTTGACTCCAATTGAGGGTCACCTTTGGTTGGTTATAGAGGTACTTGTCCAGGCTTCCATTTGGCATGTAGTCATAAACCAACAGCAATTCACCCTTCCGACGGCAGTATCCAAGAAGCGTCACAATGTTCCGATGACGAAGCCGACCAATACTAACAATCTCGGCAATGAACTGTCTCATCCCTTGCCTCGATTCATGAGAAACCCTTTTCACTGCAATCTCAATTTTTGAGGTGGGTAATACCCCTCTATAAACCCTACCAAATCCACCAGCACCTAGTAGCTCCTGATCTCTGAACCCCTTTGTGGCAACATAGAGATCTTTGTACTTGAACCGATGCGGACTGTAGTCACGCTCCCAATCTTCAAGAACCTCTGCAAATTTTCTTCTTTTTCTAATCGCATAAGCCATAGCAAAGACTAGTATTGACAGAAAGAACAAGCATATGAAAGGCAGTCCAGTAGTGAGAAGAATGGATTTCTGCTTCTTTTTCATATGGGGTAATCTAGGAAGTTGAGACAAATCAAGCCTATGAGCTTGTCCATTTACCTGAAAGCTCCATCCTAGGATATAATGAGAAGTTGAGAGCGCACCGGTTGAGGAAGAGAACCCAACGTACATGGTCTCCTTGAAGATGGGCGAGAGATTGAAGGACAGAGACAAAAGGGGAGTGTTTGGTTTGTCGACACTGAACGGAGCTAATGTGACCCTGATTTGTTTCTGCACACCATCATAATCCACCCAAACTTGCATTGCTTTACCACTAATCAGACTCAAGTTTCTGAAGCCTGGAATGTTGTTTTCAGTGTATCCAGCAGAGGAAGAATTTACAGAGAGCAGCCCATTGACATCAATCCCGACATGGTTGTCATTGATATCCTGGACTTCGGTGTTTTGAATCGTGTCAAATTCCACCGCGAAAATGTGGTTCAAGGAATTGCCATGGTTTGTCATGTTGAAGAGACCAAAGTAATAACCAGGCTGATCTCCAGGAAATTCTCTACGAGGAGCTATCACAAAGGCGAACCCGGGCCCAGCGAGAGCTGGATCTTCAGCAATTGTAGCAAAGACGAATGTGGTGGAGAATGAGTGAACAACGCCATCGGATGAATTCTTGAACATGATGGGGTCTGGGTAGAAGGCACGACTCTTGTTTTGTTGGTTCACACTGGTTAACTTCAGGAGGCCATCGCCAGTGACTGCAGCTAAACCATCGAGGCTCAGATTCGCAGACTGGAAACCATTGTACATAAAATCGCCGGTTTCATGAGTCAGTGCCGTGTTTGCCAAGAGAGAAACCGCCAGAACAATCACGAATAACATGGCTAGAGGCTGAAGAAATTAGCTGAATGCACTTTTCCTATGAGATCACTCGGAGTTCTTATAATGATCCAAACGATTTGCACAGCATTGAATTGAAGAATGTCGTGCGATTTCAATTATCCAGTGTCCCAACTTGTGCACCCCGACAAAACTTCAACCGATTTGTCCGAGTCTTATGATTCCCCTGTCCTGTCGCGTGATTAGATGATTGCTGCGAGTCTCATCACCGATTAAAAAATTTCCGTATCTGTACGCCACTTACGACACTTCAGTGAGTGGCCGAAGTACACCAAGCCATGAGTTGATATTGTTTCGTCGTGTTCGGTGGGTCATCGACAAGTCAATAGCCCATGGCGAACGATGCGAAGCTCTGGTCGAGGAAGCGCCACATCGAGACGAGAATTGAGAGAAGGGCAATCCCCCACCCCCAACAAATTTCAGCAGTGTGTTTGATGTCATGCATGACTCTTCTACGGTACTGAGAATGTTAGAACATGGAGTAGAAAAGCCTGATAATTTTATCGCCCTCCCCACCCTTTTTATACGTAAAAAAAGAAGTCCGCAACTTTAATGTTTCTTTTAATAAGTATATGGAGTTCTCTATATCATAAATGTTTTTTTTTTTTTTTTTTTTTACATCTCTATGATTGATTTCAATCTCAAATTATCACTAAGAAATGCATAAAATGCTACGTGGATTGTTAAGATGTGTTATGATAATATAGATACCATATCTTTATTTCTCAAAATCGACTTTGGACGTGTCATCTCTCCACCAGTTAACTTTCTTTCCCAAAATCGACTTCGAATTGTTCCTCCAATATATAACAAAATGAAATTTCGAGGGACTTGTACATGAGCTCTAAGCAACGTTCGATTATTAAAGTTCGTAAAACAATAGACTAGACAACTTTAGGGGCACAAAGTTAGATCGGTTTTATCCGGGAACCGGACTATAGGATCCGAAGCCTACTGTGGTGGAGAATGAGTGAACAATGCCATCGGATGAATTCTTGAACATGATGGGGTCTAGGTAGAAGGCACGACTCTTGTTTTGTTGGTTCACACTGGTTAACTTCAGGAGGCCATCGCCAGTGACTGCAGCTAAACCATCGAGGCTCAGATTCGCAGACCGGAAACCATTGTACATAAAATCGCCGGTTTCATGAGTCGGTGCCGTGTTTGCCAAGAGAGAAACCGCCAGAACAATCACGAATAACATGGCTAGCGGCTGAAGAAATTAGCTGAATGCACTTTTCCTATGAGATCACTCGGAGTTCTTATAATGATCCAAACGATTTGCACAGCATTGAATTGAAGAATGTCGTGCGATTTCAATTATCCAGTGTCCCAACTTGTGCACCCCCGACAAAACTTCAACCGATTTGTCCGAGTCTTATGATTCCCCTGTCCTGTCGCGTGATTAGATGATTGCTGCGAGTCTCATCACCGATTAAAAAAATTTCCGTATCTGTACGCCACTTATGACACTTCAGTGAGTGGCCGAAGTACACCAAGCCATGAGTTGATATTGTTTCGTCGTGTTCGGTGGGTCATCGACAAGTCAATAGCCCATGGCGAACGATGCGAAGCTCTGGTCGAGGAAGCGCCACATCGAGACGAGAATTGAGAGAAGGGCAATCCCCCCACCCCCAACAAATTTCAGCAGTGTGTTTGATGTCATGCATGACTCTTCTACGGTACTGAGAATGTTAGAACATGGAGTAGAAAAGCCTGATAATTTTATCGCCCTCCCCACCCTTTTTATACGTAAAAAAAGAAGTCCGCAGCTTTAATGTTTCTTTTAATAAGTATATGGAGTTCTCTATATCATAAATGTTTTTTTTTTTTTTTACATCTCTATGATTGATTTCAATCTCAAATTATCACTAAGAAATGCATAAAATGCTACGTGGATTGTTAAGATGTGTTATGATAATATAGATACCATATCTTTATTTCTCAAAATCGACTTTGGACGTGTCATCTCTCCACCAGTTAACTTTCTTTCCCAAAATCGACTTCGAATTGTTCCTCCAATATATAACAAAATGAAATTTCGAGGGACTTGTACATGAGCTCTAAGCAACGTTCGATTATTAAAGTTCATAAAACAATAGACTAGTCAACTTTAGGGGTATGTAGTTAGATCGGTTTTATCCGGGAACCGGACTATAGGATCCGAAACCTACCACTAAGGGAGGACAGCCAAGTGTGAAAGCCATTGAGATGGTTAATAAAGAGAAGAAGAAACGTGCGGAGGACGAATTACTTTGTTGACGACACATTTTGAATACATTGTCCGATCATTTGTATGACTTATTTACTAAAATGAAGCTGGCTAGAGAAATTTGGAATGCATAGGAATTCAAATACAAAGCGGACGAGCAAGGTACTAATAAATATCTAATCGTAAAATATTTTGATTTCAAGTTTATTGATATCAAACCCTTGTTGGAACAAGTCCATGAATTGCATGTGCTAGTAAATAAAATCCATGCCCTCAAAATTGATATTCCAAACGCTTTTCAAGTTGGAGCAATTATTGCGAAATTGCCTCCAAGTTGGAAAGACCATGGAAAAAGCCTGATGCACAAGTCAGAGGACTTCACCTTGGAGCAAATGCATAAACATCTTCACATTGAGAAAGAGTCACATTTACGTGATAATTCTATTTTGTACAATTCCAAGGTAAATGATGTGGAAAGAAAACGAAAAATCGACTAGAACTTCAAAATAAAGAACGGACATAAATTTAAGAGAATACAAAAGAAGAAAAATGGTTGCTATTTTGTTTGTGGCAAATAGAGACAACGCCAAGGATTGCATTCACTGTAAGAGCATTTCAAAGGACAAGAATATTCCAACAGTGAAGGCAAATGCAAATTTGGTCGAAGAAAATTTTTGCGGCCATGATTTCAACCATGCTTTCGAACATGAAAAATTCTAAAATTAATGATGTGATGGCTATGGTTTCTGAAATCAACTCTACCACTATCCAATCCGATTGGTGGTTAGATTCTGAAGCAATAGTTCATGTGCAAGGACAAATTCATTTTCAAGTAATTTGAAGAGACTGTCAACTCAAATGTTCAAGAGGTCCTAATGGCCAATAATGCTTTTGCAAAGGTTGCTGGAAAAAGCACGTTGGAGATAAACTTCATTTCTGGAAAGAAGATTACTTTTATTAATATGTTATTTATACCCGAAATTAAAAAGAACCTAGTATCTATTGATTTACTTTGTAAGAGGGGGTTTCGTGTTTTGTTTGAATCCGACAAGGTTATCCTATCAAAGAATGGGTTGTTTGTAGGAAATGATTATGCTAATGATGGCATGTATCAACTGAATATCAATAATAATATTACTAGTTCTACTTATATTGTTAAGTTTTCATTTTTTGGCATAGTAGGTTGGCATATATAAATATTCGTTATTTGAAGAGTATGAAGAAGTTAGACTTGATAAATTGCAATGACGAATTTGATAAGTGTGAAATATGTGCTAAGTCTAAATTTATTAAGAAACCATTTTCTAGCGTTAAAAGAAATTAAAATTCATTAAATTTCGTTCATAGTGATATATGTGAATTCAATGGCATGCTAACACGTGGTGGTAAAAGGTATTTTATTACCTTTGTGAATGATTGCAGTAGGTTTTTATATATTTATCTCATGAGGTCGATGGATGAAGTATTTACCATGTTTAAGAAATATAAGGCTAAAATAAAAGACCAATTAGAAAGGAAACTCAAAGTTCTACATTCAGATAAAAATGGAGAATATTTCTTAAATGAATTCTCCTCAATTTGTGAAGAACATGGTATTATTCATCAAGTTTTAGCACCATATACTCCACAACAAAACGGTTTGGTCGAAAGGAAAAATCAATTTCTTGGAGAAATGGTTAATTATGTGCTTTTAAATTCAAAGCTACCAATTACTCTTTGGGGAGAAGCATTGCTTACTACATGTTATATTCATAATAGAATACATTCCAAGAAAAATAACATAACCTCTTATGAAGTATGGAAAGGTAGAAAACTAAATTTGTCATACCTTAAAGTGTGAGGGGTGTTTGGCATACTACAGAGTACCAAATCTCAAGAGAACAAAGCTCGGTCCTAGAGCTATCAAAAGTGTTTTTGTTGGATATGCTGAAAACATTAAGGCTTATAGGCTTCTTGATTTAAAGTCCAATGTCATTGTAGAATCGAGAGACGTTGAATTCTTTGAGAATAAATATTATATGAGTTCTGAAATTATTAAAAATAATTCAAAACCTATGGAAACTCAAGTAGATTCCCAAGAGAAAGAAACGAATGATTCTAAAGATATGATTGAAGTAAGGAGAAGCACTAGAGTTAGGAAACTAAAAGATTTAGGTCCTAATTTTATTACTCATGTTTGTCTTGTTGAAGTAGACAAAGATAATAACGTAGTAAATAAATATCCTTTAGTATTAAATTTAAAAGACAATCCTAAAAACTTTGATAATGATATGTCTTCTAGAGATGCTTCTTTTTGGAAAAAAGCTGTAAATGATGAAAAAGACTCAATTATGTCTGATAATACTTGAAAATTAGTAGATTTACCAAAAGGATCTAAACCTATTAAGTGCAAATGGGTTTTTTGAAGAAAATTATCATTCCAATGGTTCTATCTAAGCTTTTAAGGCTAGACTTGTGGCCAAAAGATATAGACAAAAAAAAAATGAATATATTATTTTGATATGTATGCTCCTGTTGTATGTATAACTTTTATTCGAATTATTTTTGTTCTAGCTTCCATTTATGATCTTTGTGTTCGTCAAATGAATGTCAAGACTGTTCTCTTGAATGAAGACTTAAAGGAGAAGATTTACATGGAATAATTAGAGGGTTTTGTTCTTCTTGGAAATGAAAGAAAAGTTTGTAAATTGGTTAAGTCTCTTTATGAGCTTAAGCAAGCTCCTAAGTAGTGGTATAAAAAATTGGATTTGATCATATTGTCTAACAATTTCATCCATAGTAGTGCTGATAAGTGTATATACTTTAAATTCACTAAAGACTATGGTATCTTAGTATGCTTGTATGTTCATAATATGCTTATCTTTGGATCGAATATGATTGGAATTATTGAAACTAAGAAGTATCTAACTTCCATATTTAAAAATGAAGGATTTGCGTGAAGTGAATACTATCATAGATATTAAAGTTAAGAAACATAGTGGGGGTTATTCTTTAAGCTAATGTAGTTATGTTGAAAAATCAATCTTGGTTTCAAGGAAATAAGTACTCCATTTGATTCCATTATTAAATTCAATTATAATATTGGTAGAGCAGTACCGCAACTTGAATATGCGAGTGCTATAGGGTTTTTAATATATGTGATGCATTGTGTTAGACCCGATATTGCTTATTTTGTATGGAAGTTGAGTAAGTATACTAGTAATCCAAGTAAAGAACATTCGAAAGCTATTACCAGAATTTTTTGTTATTTTAACAGAACTAAAAATTTAGGATTGTTCAATAATAATTATCTGGCTATATAAGAAAGATACACCGATGTTAATTGGATTACAAGTGTGGAAACTGACATTTCACTTTTGGATGGATTTTCACACTAGGTGTAGGTGTTATATCTTGGGCAAGTAAGAAACATATATGTATAACTCACTCAATAATAGAATCTGAATTTGTTGCTTTAGTGGCAACTAGGAAAAATGTCGAATGGATTAGGAATCTATTGTTTTTTATATTTTTTATGACCCGGGAACCCCCGTATAGCTAGTAGCTACCAAGGTAAACTCAGGGTGACGCTAGCGGATGACCCGCCATCCCGACGTCATACTTAAGACACCAAGCGCCTCCACTGGGTTTCGAACCCCTCACCTTTGGGGAATGATTAATAGAGCCCTTCTCCAGCGGAGTCACCACAGGCGATGGTGATTAGGAATCTATTGTTGGATATCAAATTATGGTTTAATCTTATACCTCCTATTTCTATCCATTGTGATAGTCAGGCCACTTTGGCAAGAGCTTATAGTAGCACCTATAATGATAAGTCTAAACATATTAGTTTAAGACATGAATATGTGAAATAATTGATTAAAGATTGTACCATAACAATTATCTACGTGAAGTCAAGTAATAATCTTGTCAATCCCTTAACAAAGGCTTTACCAAGAGATATGATAATAATGACCTCATAAGAAATTGGGCTGAAACCCTTTAATTGAAATCACCAGTAATGGTAATCTAATCTTTTTTCTAGAACATTATTAGTTACAAGATTTAATGGGTGAGAACAAGTTACTAAATGTGATTGTTTGATACTGATGTAGCCCTGATATGAGAAGTTAGTATCGTCCGTTACGTTTTATAGGTTGAATTGAATTATTAATGATGTATAGTATAAACTTGTGATGTGTTAATAGTCACCAAAACACATGGTAGATACTTCACCTATACGAGCTTAGATATGGTGCCACTTCTTACGAAAATTAGTATTGCTTTCTAGAGAGCTCATGAAACAGGATCAAGTATAAGGTCATAATAGTGTGGAATAATATAGAACTTCTCATTAAAACAAGATATTAGTATATGTATGGTATATCCAATTTTATTTAAAAGTACAAGTTTAAAGTCGAGTTACTTGTCACTTTGATAGAGTTTTGAGATACTTATATTAAGTAAAGGTTTAACTCGAAAGAGATATTTATGTATGTATATTAGAAATTTAGACTGTATGGTTTTAAAATTTTTATTTTTCAAATCTTTGTTTTACAAATAAAGTGGAGGATTGTTGCAACTCTAGAACCTACCCACTATGGAACCGATTACCCATATTCTAACTTCCACTTAGAATTTTCAACCTCTGTTCTATGGCCATTTCTTTTTCTTTTTTATTAAAATTTTCCCCCTTTTGCCTAGCGATTTTATGGTTGACAGACGAGTACAAAAAAAAAAAAAAAAAAAAAAAAAAAAAAAAAAAAAAACACTAAGGTTTGCTCTAATGGCTATCTTTTTCACATAGAAAAGGGGAGGTGGGGAGCACGAATTCCCACATTCTTAGGGAGTTAGGTGGGAATGATTTAGTTTTAGATATGGGTTCCGACTCTCATACCCAAAAGTCTGAAAGTGAGTTAGGGTAGGAATAGAATTGGATCGAAAAAAAGAAAAAGAAAAAAGACTAGGGCAAAAATGATATCCTAGTCGGATCTCCTTATCTAGTCATGGGCGCATCCATCCGCGAATTCACTGCTCACAAGCTTCCATGCCAAAATTTCTTCTTTAAGCACAACAGAACTATACAATGACCGGTATGATCATGCCATAACTTTCCAATTAAACATATCCAAAAAGGGAAAAAGACTATCCAATTGGTCCTAAATTTATTGTACGGATGGCAATTTGACCTTAAAATTTTTCATTTTGTTAATATAATCATAAATATTTGTACGACTTCCAATATAGTCCTTCCAATCTATCTTTGCCTGAAAATCACTGGCATAACCATCATCAACGATTTTCAATAGAAATTGGTCGGGGAGACTACATTGAAATTTCGCGCAAAAGCTTAGGATTAAATTAATATGATCGAATTAGCATATGTACAATAATTTTAAAACTAATTGGATGATCTCCCCCAAGAAGCTACTCCAATTTCATGTCAAGTTAGTTGCCTCGCTAACAAAGTGTATAGAATACAAAAGGACAAGACAATTGAATGTTTGATTGTTGAATTTGCAATGATTTCTTAACGTAACGCAATCCTCGAATTGATAATTTAAGCAATCAAGTTCTTCAACTTGTTAAAGTTTTCCAGTCAGATCCCACTTTCATCCCCCAGCTCTGACGGACACATCATTTTCGATTTGCTGGAATCAGTGATTGAAGGACTTAATTGGGGAAAATATTACGAATTCGAGGATTCGATTGTGAAAAATTACGAACGAGAGGGCCACAATGAAGAATCGGCGTATATTCAAGGACACATCAAAATACTGAACCCAATTCATTGAAGGCAGACGAACACATCAAAATACTTGCTAATATTCAATTCTGCAAGATAATGAGCCAATTTAAAAGGAAAAAAAGATTGCTACTCTAGCATACCAAAGTGTTCCTCTGTTTTAGTTAAAGCCTTTGTCAGTATCTCCTCAGCATCACTGAATTTTCTGAAAGTGGAGAGGTTTATAATGGTGAAGCAGTCTTAAGAGCATATATATTACATGGAAAATGTCCCAATTAATACGACCTACCCCAAATGTGACTCAAGCTGTCCCAAAGCACAGGTAGCTGCCAACAGAACTTCCTGTGAAGCCATATTACAAGCTCCTAAAGTGGCTTCTGTAAATTCAAAATTCTCAGGAGTCCCCTGAATTACCTTCTAGTAGACCTCCTTCGCCAACAAAAAGTTGCATGTTGAATGCAAGAATTCTCCATAAGATAGAGCCACATTACCATTTAATAAAGCAATACTGCCTGTATGTATAAATACAGATTAAAATTTTAAAATCAAATGTTGACTTGCTCATGATACATCAGTTACCACAAAATTCCCAAAAACCTTATGTGCAATACTTATAACAACAAATTTAGTATCTGACTGTCAAAGGATTCAAACAGGAAAACATCCCTAAAAAAAGATGGCCATTGAATCATTCAGATATTCCATGGAGACATTAATCTACTCTACTGCCTTTACAGCTTCATTCCCTGTAACAAAATCCTCTTTTGAGAACATAGGCTTGTTATTGTAAATCTGTCCTCCAAGATCAGAATCCCAATATTGTTTTTCTATTTTCACTGATAGCAGGAATAACCTTTATTGTAAAATACAGGAGCCAAGCATGAAACAAGCACTCAAAAGAGATCACAAGAAAAACACCCAACCGGCATATATTTATCGAATCAAACTGGAAGCTTCAAGTTAAAAACCTATATTACTGATCATCCCCAAAAGTAACTGCATTGTAAGGTTCCCCACTACAAGTATGTATTACTCTATAAGGGCCCGGAAAAAAGGCTCCAAAAATGTATGTGCTGAAGTACATAGTTTGAAGTCAACTTATTTTGATCATTTTACAGAATGGAGCATAAGCAGATTTTCAAAAATATAAGAGGGTCGACCGTTAATCACAGGACACAAATATGTTCTTATCGAATGGGGGAGCTAGGTAAAAGTAAAAGCAAAACCTTGCCTGCCTGGGCCCTAAATATAATCCATAAGCTCATATAGGATTCAAAAGAAAAGCTCCACACATCATATGAGTACTTGTTAGAGATGACCAACAACAAAGATCAAATATCCAAATCACCAATAATGCAGCTTATTTTTTCTTAGGTTATATCAGCGATTGCAGTTGCAAGAATTGAGTGTAGGCCTATACAGCAGCAATCTCAAGCTGCAAAAGCTAATATGGAATTCAAAGGAAAAAGTTCCACACATCACATGAGTACTTGTTAGAGTTGACCAACCAAGAAAAGACCTAAGTACAAAGATCAAATATCTGAATCACTAATAATGCAGCTTATTTTGGCCAAGGTTTATATCAGCAATTGCAGTTGCAAGAATTGAGTGTAGGCCTATATAGCAGCTATTTCAAGCTGCAAAAGCTCGTATAGAATTCAAAGGAAAAGTTCCACACATCACATGAGTACTTTTTAGAGATGATTAACCAAGAAAAAGGCAAAGTATAAAGTTTGAATATCTGAATCACTAATGATGCAGCTCTTTTGTCCAAGTTTTATCGGCGATTGCAGCAATATCGAGTTGTGATTACTCCACATACACACAAACGCACAAATCCATCTATTGGAGTGAACCAATGAGTACAGGGTAAGAAAATGAACCTAACCAGTGGAATACTTGTCACCATTACTCCCTTGAAAGCAGGACTCCACTGTAAAGTAGTGAAACATTCAGTAACAACAAAAAGAAAATATTGAACATCTTACAAGTATGGCAAAGTGTCAGTGAGGCATACCAGATTGGAAACTTCCACGGACTAGCTCAACCAACCCTTTCGCCGCTTTTGCACGAGCATTAATTATTGAAGATCCTGAGCCGGCTGTTTGTGCTGATTCTTTTTCCAAGAGCTTCAAGCATTTGTCTGCGACCACTGATGAAGTATCATCCTAAATAGGGAGACCATCTCCTGATAAATTGAGAGGAACAGAAAGGAACTGTATTGCAAAGCACAAACGTAAGCAAGTCACTTACTTGCCCCATTTCGAAGTGCAATCCAACAAGAGCCTCCATTGCAGCAACTATAACAAAGCAAAGTGCAAATCAATATGCCATGATTTCCAACATAAATATACACATACCGAAAGTCGATCTCTCTTAAAACAAAACAAGAAAGGTATTTAAGCAAACCTCCGGCTTTATCTCCGATGGATATTCTAATTTCCCCAAGATCAAATGACAGAATCATGATTACAAATCGCAACACGACCTCTCATACAAAAGAGTGGACATGGCAAGCAAGACCACTGATCTCGTGTTCTCAGCAACTTGGCCCTCACTGGGTTGGGTGGACAGACACTGCTCGAGCACAAGCATGCCCTGAGAATACGATTCATCTGCACAAGCACATTACACATGCCCCAATCATCGAACAAGAAAATAAAGAAAACAAAGAAAACCAAGATTAGCCCTCCGATGAAAACTCGGAAAACACGAGGACGCATGAGACCTGGGAAAGTCGCAACTTTGAAGGCCCGAATGAATCAGACAAGTACCTGATTTCTGGGACCTCGCGAGGCTGAGGGCGTAATCGACCATCTGAGACGCGACCGGGTTCAAGTCCTGACCTTTGACGCGGTCGTGCAAGAGCCTGGAGGTTGGCGACGGAGAGGGAGGCGACGACGGAAGACCCGCGGAGGCGAGCCTCGCCTCCGGCGCGCGGCCCCAACAACCTCGACGCGACACCCATCATCGCTGAAGCCGCCGGCGTCGGCTCGCTGGAGATTGTACGGAATATGGGGAAATAGCGACAAGAAAAACCCCGGACCAAGAACTGGAAGAGGGGTTTATCACTGGGGGAGGGCAAAAACGAGACGTCGTTCTTCGCTCGTGCCAGTCCGAATGTCGCCACCGCATGGGCTCGCTTTCACCGCATATCTTGAGGTGGACTTTCCTTTTCATGGCGTAGGGAGGGACCTTGTCATAATTTACATAATTTAGTGGCATAAGAGGAATCTACACTAGAAGAAAAAAGATAAACATTACGTACATATTTAATTTCTATAATCACTAGAAAGATATGCAAATATAAATCTAGTAATTTCGTGTCTTGATGAGAAAATACGAGCAATAGTGTTTCGTGATCAGATTCAAATGATAGAGCTTTTAAAATGATATTTAATAAAAATTACGATTACACTTATGCAAAATCAATATATTCAAACCACCATAAAGAATATCAATATGTTTTTAGCTTAACAAATTAGAGCCACTCGACCCCGCTTATCTCACTATTAGAATCAGCTCGAGTGTTTTCTCAAAATTCAAAGTCACTAAACCTAAATACTTTGTTTTTAGGGATTTGCCCGAGGTGATGCTGAATTTCAATTGGGCCTCTGTATATCTTGAGAAGTTTTTCTCTACTACCTACGTCACGTATTTTATATCTTTTCAACCTTTCATTGGGATCAAATGGTATAACTAGAGAAGATTCAACCCAATCTCAAAACAAATAATAGAAAATAGGGAAAATGTCTTCTCCTGAGATATCAAAGTCTCTATATCCTTTTATATCGGGAGAAATGCCAAAAAGTCCTAAACTTTTTGTATTTGTCCTAGTTTAGTCCTAAACCTTTTTTTGGTGCCAATTTAGTCCTAAACCTTTTTATTTAGTGCCGATTTAGTCATTTTGGTCGGATTTTGCTAATTGGATACCGGTCGACTGACGTGAACAATTTTTAATAATTTTTTAATGTTATTTAATATTTTTTAAATATTTCTTCTTCTTTTTTTTTTTTTCTCTTTTTTCTTTTTTCTTCTCTCCTCCTCTGGCGAGCCTAGGCGAGCCTCGGCCTCGTACGGAGGCATGCGTCTCTCTCTCTAAGGCGACCCGAGTCTCTCTCTCTCTCTTCAGACAACCACACCCTCCAAGCTTTCATCTTTATCGAACAGTTCTTGTCAGAGTAGCAGGCTCTGTTTGACTCCCTTCTTTCCATCATTTTCTTGCTACATTGAGCTTTGTAACTCTGTAACTCCACTTGTTGTAAAAAATTCCCTACAATGTCAAATGCCCCGATCTCAGTCTTCGCCGGACAAGCGTTAACAAAGGGAAAAAACTAATCTTTCTGTGACCGACACCCAAAATCTGCTCGAGCGGCTGCTAAAGCTTCGAGCTTTAAGCCCTGCGATGCTTCGTCGAAGCTCGTAATCCGCTTCCCCGCTTCTGGGTTCTTTTGGGTATTAAAAAAAAAAAATGAGGAACGGAGATGTTTCCCACGTCGATTTGGAATGGGGGTGTCGTTGTCGCAGCAAGTCGAGTGCCGAGGACAAGGACAAGAGCGAGTGCTTCTCAGACGCCGAGGACGGCGACGGCTCAAGCTCGTGCCGCTCCCAATTCTACTCCACCATCGGTGGCTCCTACGACGAGTACAGCTTTCGCGAGGTGACGGCCTCGGGGGTGCGGGGGCCGTCCTCCGGGTTGGAGCGGTCGGCGTAGATCGAGGTGGTGGAGCGAGAAGGGAAGGTGCATTTGGGGAAGGCAGAGAGGGAGAGGGAGAGAGATTGCAGGATTTGCCACTTGGGTTTGGAGAGCAACAGCCACGAGTCCGGCGTCGCCATTGAATTGGGCTGTGCTTGCAAGGACGATTTGGCTACTGCTCACAAGAAATGTGCCGAGACCTAGTTCAAGATCAAGGGCAACAAGTGAGTTACGATACCCAATTCACACTTCGTTTTTGGTTCCTTCAATGTCTGGCTTTCAATCAATTGGTTCATGTTCTGTGGGGCTTTCATTGATGTCATTTGGGCATGCATGAAACTGCGCATGGGTTTGGTTCTAGATGATTAGTCTTTGTTTGTTGATGGACGCTAGTTGCCGACAATTTACGATTTATAATTTTGAAAAAATATTAAAAATTGTCCACGTCAGCCGGCCGACGTCCAGTCAGCAAAATCCGGCCAAAATGACTGAATCGGTACTAAATAAAAAGGTTTAGGACTAAATTGGTATAAAAAAAGGTTTAGGACTAAACTGGCACAAACATAAAAGGTTTATGACTTTTTTTGGCACTTCTTCCCTTTTATATTTATGGTGAAAATTCTCACTTACCCACTATTTGACAAATGATATTAGTGACAGAAAATGACTGGCACAACAACAGAAAAACAAGAAAAAGAAGAAGAGGTATAAAAAGAAAATAGAAAGAGTGGACCCTAGATAGCCAAATTCCGTCTAACCTAAGATGGAGATTGGTCGTTTAGGAAGCAAAGTCAAGCAAGGACGAAGGAACTGGAGGCAAATGCAAGAAAAATAATAATAATTAAAAAAAAGACAAACATCAATTTGTCTTCGTTCTCGACCATGCCTCCTCCTTTTAAATATGCAGGATCCTCTGTTTTTTTTACTGTACTCTGTTTTAGAACGACCAGAAGAAGATCTTGCCGATAGCTAAGAGGTTCAATTGCAGGCTCTTTCCCGCACTTTCTCCCCGGTCAAATCCCTTTCCCAGCAGCCGCCGCAGCTGCCGCCGCCACCATCTTCATGTCGTCAAGTCCTTGGCTCAGATCATCGAGCACGTCATCCTCTTCAAGGTCAAGGACGGCACGGACTCCTTCTTGCTTGGCCTTTTGCAGACTTCGTGGGTAGACTACTTATGTAAACTGCGTGTTTGATGTATGAATATCACCCAAAAGTCCAAAACATAGTTGTTTCGTCTTGTTTTTTGAATTTTCCGTGGCATTTGGAATAACTTGTTCCAAAAGGGGAAACCAAAGGAGGCAATTTAAGTTAATGCATACATTCCCAATAACATGTAAGTATATACTGCAGAAATCGGTTAAATCCGTAGAATCTTAAATTACAGTTTACATATACTCACAAGTTGCGAACTACAAGTACTTGATGCATAAGAACACTAGTTTGATAATTACTTCGATCTATGAAATGTGCTTTTAATTTATATAACAAGCTTAAGATTCATCTTCCTCTAGAGAGGAGAGAATCTGCGACAGAAGACATATGTGAAAATGCCTTGTCCGATGAAGATGGATCAGACATGATAGACTTACTAAAACCTTGGTGATATGCAAATGTCGATCCACTTTTTGAAATACCAAGAGATGATAACTCTTGCATCGCAAGATCCCCTTCCAAGTACTGCACTATTTGACGCATGCTTGGTCTCGCAGTTGGCTTAGACTGGGAGCACAACAATCCGAGTTGCAATACTAGCTCCACCTCCTTCGCCACAAAGTACACCCCTAAATTCGGATCTCTTGCCTCTAGAATGTTGCCCTTATCCAGCAAGAAAACACCCAGTCCACCAATATGACGTCCTCCTCCTCCCGAGCCTCAATCGGCCTTCTTCCACAAGCAACTTCAAGCAAAAACGCCCCGAACGCAAAAACATCTGTTTTCGTGGTGGCCCTGGTAGTTCGAGTGTTCTCTGGGGCAAGATATCCAAGAGTTCCCATCAAATGGGTGGTTTGAGGATCTGTACCGTGATCATATAGTCTTGCAAGCCCGAAATCTCCTAACCTCCCATTTAGTTCTGAATCAAGCAAGATGTTGCTAGCTTTGATATCCCTGTGAATCACTACTTGTTCCCATCCTTCATGGAGATAAGAGAGGCCATATGCGACACCTTTGATCACCCTAAATCTTTGGCTCCAACTGAGGGTCTCGTTTGGTTGGTTATAGAGGTACTTGTCTAGGCTTCCATTTGGCATGTAGTCATAAACCAACAGCAGTTCGCCCTTCCGGCGGCAATATCCGAGAAGTGTCACAATGTTCCGATGACGAAGCCGACCAATACTAACAATCTCGGCAATGAACTGTCTCATCCCTTGCCTTGATTCATGAGAAATTCTCTTCACTGCAATCTCAGTTTTTGACGTGGGTAATACCCCTCCATAAACCCTACCAAACCCACCAGCTCCTAATAGCTCCTGATCCCTAAACCCCTTTGTGGCAACATAGAGATCTTTGTACTTGAACCGATGCAGACCATACTCGTGCTCCCAATCTTCAAGAACCTCTGCGAATTTTCTTCTTCTTCGAATTGCATAAGCCATAGCAAAGACTAGAATTGACAGAAAGAACAAGCAAATGAAAGGTAGTCCAGTAGTGAGAAGAACGGATTTCTGCTTCTTTTTCTCATGGGGCAATCTAGGAAGTTGAGAAAAATCAAGCCTATGAGCTTGTCCATTTACCTTAAAGCTCCATCCGAGGATATAATGAGAAGTGAAGAGCCCACCGGTTGCGGAAGAGAACCCAACGTACATGGTTTCCTTGAAGATCGGTGAGAGATTGAAGGACAGAGACAAAAGGGGAGTGTTCGGTTTGTCGACATTGACTGGAGCTAATGTGACCCTGATTTGTTTCTGCACACCATCATAATCCACCCAAACTTGCATAGCTTTACCACTAATCAGAGTCAAGTTTCTGAAGCCTTGGATGTTGTTTTCAGTGTATCCAGCAGGGAAAGATTTTATGGAGACTAGCCCATTGACATCGATCCCGACATGATTGTCGTTGATATCCTGTACTTCAGCGTTTGGAACCGTGTCAAATTCCACCGCCAAAATGTGGTTCATGGCATTGCCATTGTTTGTTTCGTTGAAGAGACCAAAGTAAAAACCAGGCTTAGCTCCGGGAAATTCTCTACGAGGAGCTATCACGAAGGTGAACCCATGACCGCCCAAAGTTGGATATTCAGGAATTATAGCGAAGATGAATGTGGTGGAGAACGAGTGAACAGCGCCATTGGATGAGTTCTTGAACGTGATGGGGTCTGGGTAGAAGGCATGACTTACCTTCTCTTTGGTCACGTTGGTTAACTTCAGGAGGCCATTGCGAGTGAGCACAGCCAAACCATCTAGGCTCAGATTCGCCGACCGGAAACCACTGTACGTGAAATCGCCAGTTTCATGAGTCGGTGCTGTGTTTGCCAGGAGGGAAACGGCCAGAGCAATCACGAATAACATGGCTAGAGGCTGAAGAAATTAGCTGCATACACTACTCTGATGAGATCATTCGAAGTTCAAATAATGATCCAACCGATTGGCACGGCATTGAATCGAATCTCGTTGCAATTTCAATTGTCAGTGTCCCAACTTGTGCACCCCCAACAAACCCTCAAGTGATTGGTCCGAGTCTTATCATTCCCCTGTTGTGTGATTAACTAATTGCTCCAAGCCTTATCAGCAACGTAAAGTTTTGTAATTTGCCCGTCTTTGTGCGCCATTTGAGCCATTTCAGCGAATGGCTGAAGTAGACCAAAACGTCCGCTCATGCGAATTGATGATGTTTCGCCGTGTTGGGTAGGGCATGGACGAGTCAATTACCGATGGCATCCGATGCGAAACCGTGGCCGAGTGTTGACACCTAAATTTTGATGGTCCAATTAGCTGTTTATTGCATAAAAATTAGGGACTGAAATTTAGCTCCTAAACAAAAATATTAAATTAAACTGCATTTGCATTGGACTGATAATAGTTGGACTTAACTGATTGGCCTTGAATTTTATTGAGCCCGCAAGTTCGGACAAGCCGATGAATGAGAATCACGTTGATATCAATTTTATCGATATGAGAAGATGAAAGAGATATCTTGTCTAAAGAAAATAAGCAGGAGCAACATCAATACTCTTGAATTGCTCGTCCCCAGAGAATATGTATTTAGCCATCGAAAATTCGGTCAAGTCATCCAAAGATTTGACCGAATATCTCTGCTGATGGAAAACAAGGCAAGAAGGGATTTTGATGAAAGGATAATGTCTCATGTGGGGGTATATATTTGATCTCTGGCAATATATCATTTTGACAATATTTATTGTTCGTGAGGAAGGAATGTCTGCAATATCGTCTCTTTCGATATCTCTACATGAAGAAAGGATACAGAGAGAGGATTGGTCGGCGTGGGTCATCTATTTAGTGAATATATTCTTGTTTTAAGACAAGAAATTGCGTGCTGTCAAGGAAGATTTCAAGTGTCCAGAAGAGGAAACGGAATATGCCGTTTTTTTCTTGATGAGTTCGAACCCTCTCCCTATAAAAGGGACCTTTGGCAGTCAAAAAGGATAGCATTCTGTTGGTCGGCAATTAGAATCTCGCGGCTTAATTGAGAGACACTCGACCAGAGAGAATAGAGAGGAGAAATCGTAGAGGGCTTCAATCGAGAGAAAGAACATTCTGCAACGCGGTGAGAGAGATGGTGCAAGGAAAAGGAACGTGGAAGGAAGCCCATATCTCACAAATTGTGGCTGCTAAACCTTGCGTCCATGTTGCTTCAACCTTTGCTTGACATGCCATCATCAATCTTGGTTCCAAGACAGCCAAAACACCCTTAACAGCAGCTGAGTTTGACCTGTCTTGCTGCACGTCGCACCTCCCATCGCCTTAGTCCATCGCATTCCAGGGTTGCCAGGTCAAATCCTGATCAATTGAAACAATCGAGCTTTCCGGAGATAGTCCAATAGATCCAGACAATATCTCACACCATTCTCAAGTCCCTCGTCATTTCGTCCGTGACTCATGTTGCCCTGCCGTGCTGAGCCACGAGACAACGGACTTTTAGACTTTAATAGTTAAATAGAACTACGAACAAAATAAAGGAGTTCAGTGACAATGAGAATGAGAACACGTCGGCTCAGATCATCGAGCACGTCATCCTCTTCAAGGTCAAGGACGGCACAGACCCCTTTCGGGGCACGGACCCCTTCCAGGTCAATGCCATGGTCGACGGCCTCAACGCCCTCAACTCCCTCAACTCTGTCCTCCACATCGCCGCTGGCCCCGTCCTCCACACCCTGTGATCCTTGTCCTCCCCCTTGACTTTCACCATCATCCTCCACGGTCGCTACCGGACCAAGGACGACTTGGCCGCCTACTCTCACCAGCCGGACCAGGTGCACGTGGTCAAGGAGCTCAGCTCGCCCATCCGTGAAGACATCATGGCCGTCGACTGGGTGACCGACCGTGTCCCCGATGGCGCCGTTGCGCCACCCCCAGGGTCTGTCGTCAGGGTGAGCCTCCTCAAACTGGAGGGATCAGGGGATGAGGCCAAGGGCGAGGTGCTATCAGCAGTGGCCGAGGGGATTAGGGACAGGCTCGGTAGGATTGAGCAGGCGACGTGGGGCGAGAACTTCTCGCCTTTGCGCTCCAGGGGGTTCTCGGTCGGGTCGCTCGCGGTGTTCAAGGGCGTGGAGGAGATGGAGACTGCGGCGGCAGCCGTGGCAAGTCCACGGCAGAAGAATGTTGGGAAGCATGTGGACGGCTTGATCTCGGTGGAGTACGTGGTGCCGCATCCGCAGCCGGCGAGTCTCAGTATTTGATGGAACGTCGTGTGTTTGAATCGCTTCTTGCTTGGCCTTTTGCGGACTTCGTGGGTAGACTACTTATGTAAACTGCGTGTTTGATGTATGAATATCACCCGAAACGTAGTTGTTTCGTCTTGTTATCTGAATTTTCCGTGGCATTTGGAATAAGATAAATTGAGATCTAATGCAGTACCGAGCCATCTCTTTCGCCTTTCTCATTTTATATATATCTCTGTTTCTGTTTGGGAGTTCTCAATTTGTTCACCAATAATTGTGCCTTGTGCTGGGGAGAAACGGGGCAACGATTGACAATTGCGACCTTATAATGCAATCGCATTCTTTGGTCCAATTGCTGTTTTTGTTTCTGTATTCCTGATTTATCTACTAGGTTAGTCCGGTTGGTTCTTTGTGCCTAGTTTTGGTGTAGAAGCTATATTTCGCTTCATCCTTAAATCAAGGGTTTCATATTTGGACATTGAACCAATTTCATATGGGAGTAGCCGGTGTAATTGGAGCTACTCTCCTATGCGCTATTCATGGTGCTACAGTAAAAAGACTTTATTTGAAGATGGTGATGGTGCAAATACATTCCGTGCTTTTAACCCAACTCAAGTTGAAGAAACTTATTCAATGGTCACTGCTAATTGCTTTTGGTCCCAAATCTTTGGGCTTGCTTTTTCCAATAAACATTGGTTACATTTCTTTATGACCTTGGCGCTGTTCAATGCCCGTCTTTCCCTTTAGGCAGTTTCACATTGATTTTGCTTCAGTAGCTTCGTTTTTTTTCTATTCGTATATAGCTCTCTTTTTCTCTCTTACCAAATGCGTGCTTGAAACTCCAATTTGTCTGAAGCACTATTGCGCTATACTCTTTTATGCATGAATTTCCTTTCTAAAGAAGGTCTTTAGAATGCTTTGAATTAGCTATCCCATTTAGAGCAATAGAAGTAGTCAATCAAGCTGCGCTTTTGAGTGCCGCTTGTCTTTATTATATTATCTTAAGTGATGGCTGAACACGTTTGCTGTGATTCATCTGACTAGCTTAGCTTAGATTCCCCAAAACCTCTGGGCTCAATTCAATTTCCGAAAGGTTTCAGTGTGTGTTCCGCGATTGGTTGTTATCTGTTGTTTGTTGATTGGGTGCAGCTTGACTAGGCTAGCTTCCTTGCTTGCATGCCTTGTGGCGAACTAGACTGAAAATTTCGTAACGTAAGAAAAAAAGAGTCACGATCTACTAAAGGGCAAGTAGCTTTATTGGTTCGAATCCAATTCGTGAGATCGTTTTTTGAGAAAAGGTCCCATCCTTCAATGTCATGATTGGGTCGACCAAGCTAGATCATGAGTGAATAGAAAACCGAAAACCATGTTTCTCATCCCTATGAAAAAAAAGTAACACTTTCTTTGAGCAGTTTTTTCTTCTCTTTTTTGTTTTTTCATTTTTTCTTGGCTTTTTTTTTATCTTATTTGTCTGGATTTAGACCTAATGAAATTGTTTTATTTGCTGCTTGATAAGATGACTTTGGCTCTCGGCGGGCGGGTCCTCTCCCTTGCTTTATTGAAATTGGGCTTATCAGGAAATATCGTCCTGGCCGTTGATTTAGCCCTCAGAGCGGTCATCATTGCCAGGGTCGCACAGTATATGGTGTTGCCTGATGAAGAAGGGACCCCGGGGACAAAGCGTCCTCGGCCATCAAGCAGCTCATCCCCGGGATCTTCACCCTCGATCCCTGAGCAGGGGCAGCCTGCGGTTGACCAAAGGGAGGGTTCGATAGGGGGATCCTTTCCGTCTCTCTCTTCAATTGAAACACTTCCATCTCTATCATAGAGATGAAGTAGAACGGGCGGCTTCCGACCTCGAGACTCAACGTTTGGAGGTAGGTAAGAGGGTGGACTCCTTTCTTTCTTCCTATAATAAAATAGCCGTCAGAGGCGATTTTTTTATAAAAGTGGGGGAGGAGCTGAAGCTACATACTGCTTCTGAAGAAGAGCTAAATCGCATTAAAGCTGCGATTGAGAGTGTGTCCTCTCGTCAAGGGTCGGAGAGACCGACTTCCGCCCGAAATGCAGCGAAAGCTTTGTTCACTGCCTTCCAACCACCGGAGTAGGTCCAGTCCGGGAAATGGGTTGGATGCTTTTTTTATGTTGTTTACCTTAGTTACTGGGGGGTTTCGGGGAAGACCTAATCCAATCCGGAATTAACATCTCCCAAAACTAGATTGACCAAAATCGATTTAACCCTAATAACAACCAAGCAATATAATCTTTTAATAGGTAAATATAACACAGAAATGATAAAGAGACAAAAGTAACAATAATACAAAAATTTTATTTGGAAACCCAATACGAGAAAAATTAGTTCAATTGATATATTGATGGGTTTGGTTGGGCCTTTGCCTTCCATATAATGAATATACAAAATTACCGAGCAAAACCTTTTTCATGGAATGTTTTATCATCACATGAGTATTGAAATGTGAAAAATTGAGATTGATTCCACAACAGTGATGGGTTTGTATAGTCATAGGTGAATTGAGTTGTTATGACTCAAATCAAATATTCTATAGCAAGTATTTGGACACAAGGCCTAAAAATTAGGCTCAAACGTAAAGAAGAGAATGGCCTAAACTAAATCATATCAATACACTTAACTCACAAGATCGATTGATGGAAACACGTGATGAGTTTATCGATCCTAAGTTTTCAATGGATAGAATTCAAGTGAAGTATGAAATAGCAGTGACAATTGATTGACTCAAAGCATGCACAAAAGTTAAAGATTGTGTCAAGGAGTATCCATCGACCTGGGATTAATCGTCACTAAGGAATCGGAAGTAGTTACAAATGATCCCTTGATTAATGCGCAAGCCTAAACAATTAGAAATTTCTATGGAGAAATACCATAAGGCATAACCGTATCGTCCATATAAAGACATAAAAAGAATAAACAATAGATGATCACAAAATCACAACAGCACGTCATAAAAATAATAATCATTAACAATCTAAACATCTTTGGAGGTGGAACCTTTTGACTTCTGAAAATATGAATATGAGAAGATCCTTCGTAGCGGATCAAATTAGATTAGGTTCCGCTTGAGTTTGAATTTGAATTTCGAATTAGATTGGGTTTCTTGAGTCCGATATTCATCTTTATCTATAAAAGCATTTTGGTCGTATTTCGTTGGTTTTTTACTTTCTTTGCGCACTTCAATCATCTTCATTAGCTGTTCATGTTCAGTTTCAATCATCGAGAAAGCACGGCCTTCAAGAATGAAAGCCCTATGTTCCGATTCAATAACTTTTCTTGCAATTTCCTCGTTATTTTAAATCTATTATTTGTACATAATTTAATTCAAAATTTGCAATGTCCTTGAGACTTCAAAGCACATCATAATTCATTCGCTTTTGATTTAATTGATTATTAATCACCCTCCATTGAAATTAATTTACTATTTGAAATCATTGAGTATTTGGTTATCCCAATCTTGAAAAAATTCGCGTAAGAGGGTGCGACCCTTATAATAACTTTAAGAAGCGTACTATGTTGGTCGCCCTCCCCACCTTTGTTATCCATAACCAAGAAAAAATCCCGCAGCTTTAAGGTTTCTTCTAATAAGCATATGGACTTCTTCATATTCGTATTATTTTAGACATCTCTACGATTAATTTTCAAACTCAAACACAATACTTTAAAATAGATTCAATGCTATGTGGATGGTTAAGGCGCGCTATCATTATATGGTCCAACAAAATATATACAATATAAATTAATTAGTCAAGATAATTATCAAGTGAATTCATAAATATCTTCCTTTCCAAAATTGAATTTAAGTTTGTCATCTCTCTACCATTTAACCATCTTTCCCAAATTCATTTCATATTTATCACTTTATACACAAATTTAATTCGTTTTCTTTTTTTAAACCAAATATGTGTGCAATTTTTGCTAGTATTGAGAAAAGAAGAATTTACTTCTCCCAATTGTTCGTCAGACATATAACGAAATGAGATTTCGATGAACTTGAACAAGGGCTTTAAGCAATTAAAGTTTATATATTTATATAGTAACAGGCTAATCAAATGCCACTCAGAATTTTCAACCTCTATTATATGCTATGGCCTTTATTTTCCTCTTTTTTTTTCTTATAAGCATTTGCCTGTTTTGCCCAGCAATTTTATAGTCCACAAATCTGGACTAAGATTGAGGACATCTCGGTTGGATCTCCTTATCCAAGTTGGGACCCACGGTCACATGTCCTTCCATTGGTGAATCGACGGCTCGCGAGCTTCCATGTCGGACGTTTATTTAAGTCCA
Organism: Eucalyptus cloeziana; assembly: GCA_014182715.1. NCBI lineage: Eukaryota > Viridiplantae > Streptophyta > Magnoliopsida > Myrtales > Myrtaceae > Eucalyptus > Eucalyptus cloeziana. The sequence goes on from CM024644.1 coordinate 33,370,310, forward strand.
GCAGAAATCAATCCAATGACCCATATGACCATACCATAATTTTTTTCAATGGTGCGCATATCAAGAAAATCATTCAATTCTCAAGTTGTGCTACTTATAATGATTTTTTAATATGATCCTCGAACAGATAATTTAAGCAATCACGTTCTTAAACTTGCTAGATTTTTGTAATCCACGTCATGTTCCAACTCCGGCAAATCGGAGCCGATGCTGCGGGCATAAATTTGATGTGAAAATAATTGGTAGTATTAAAAATCGAAAGGCCACTGAGAGCTTCTTTAAAAGCTTTTTCCGACTATTGTGTATGCAATTTGGTCGACACAAATTGATTGTCCATGGTGACACCAACTTTTTTCTTTCGCATTCCAGATTTTTAATAGAAATTAACGGACACATCAAGTTAAGATTTGCTGGAATCGCGCGACCAAAAGACTTAATTAGGAAACATTTCACTCAAACTTCTACCGAGTTACAAGAACACAGCTTACAGAACCCGACAAATATGAGAATCTACAATTGCCACTTGAGAAGAGGACTCGGAACAATCAAGCGCCTCAAATAGTGACATGCGATGATTCCACCAGGCAGACTCTGCCCAGATCTTCAGTTTCTCTCCGCCCTTTCTATTCTACCGAATGCAGAGGATCTCTGCATGCACAACTACATTAAGGCATGTAGCTTGTCAATGGACAAAGCCTATTTAGAACTGTATGCGAGCATATTTACAAAAGGTCATAATGCATGTGTGACCACCGGGATACAAAGTATCTATATAGGAATGATGGGTGAAGTATCAAAAAAGTCCTAAATCTTTTGCATTTGTGCCAATTTAGTTCTAAACATTTTTTTTTGTGCCAGTTTAGTCTTAAACATTTTTACGTTGTGCCAATTCAGTCATTTTCAGCCAATTTTGATCGGATTTTGCTGATTAGACACCGGCAGGCTAACGTAGCATGATCGGCGTTGACGTGGACAACTTTTAATAATATTTAATTTTTTTGAATTTTTTTCTTTTTCTTTTTTCCTTCTCCTCCTCCTTCCTCCAGCCGATCGCCGACGACCGGCCAGAGGCGACCGCCTGTGGGGTAGACCTCGCCAACCACCTCGCCACTGGCCAAGAGGGCGACCTCACGCTGGGTAGCGAGAAGCCAACTCGAGGCCGCCCAAGCCACGAGGGTGGCCTCGCGCCGGGCCGGCGAGGCTAGCCCTCATCGGATCTGGCGAGGTTGAGCCTCGCCAACCATGGGCGAGGCTCGACCCTCGCCGCCCAGGCCTCGAGGGCGGCCTTGCGCCTGGATTTGGCGAGGTCGAGCCTCGGCGGCCATGGGCAAGGCTCGACCCTCGTAGCCCAAGCCTCGAGGGTGGCCTCACCGGCCATGAGCGAGGCTCTACCCTCTTTGCCCAGACCTCGAGGGTGGCCTTGCCCATGGCCAGCGAGGCTTGACCTAGCCAGATTCGGGCGTAAGGCCGCCCTTGAGGCCTGGGCAGCGAGGCTCGACCTCGCTAACCCAGTGCAAGGCCGCCCTCACGGCCTGGGCGACCTCGAGCTAGTTTCTTGCCACCCAGCACGAGGTCACTCTCGCGGCCACTAGCGGGGTGGCCGGCCAAGAGGGCGACCTCGTGCTGCGCGGCGAGAAACCAACTTGAGGCCGCCTAGGTTGTGAGGGCGGCCTCGCGCCGGGCTGGCGAAACTAGCCCTCACCGGATTTGGTGAGGTGGAGCCTCACCAACCATGGGCGAGGCTCGACCCTCACTGCCCAGGCCTCGAGGGCGGCCTCACGCCTGCATTTGGCGAGGTCAAGCCTTGGCAGCCATGGCCTCGCGCCGGGCCAGCGAGGTCAAGCCTCACCGACCATAGGCGAGGCTCGACCCTCGTAGCCCAGGCCTTGAGGCCGGCCTCATTGGCCATGGGCGAGGCTCAACTCTCGCTGCCCAGGCCTCAAGGGTGGCTTGCCCATGGCCGGCGAGGCTTGACCTCGCTAGATTCGGGCGCAAGGCCGCCCTTGAGGCCTGGGCGGCAAGGCTCGACCTCACTGACCCGGCGCAAGGCCACCCTCGCGGCCTGGGTGGCCTCGAGTTGGTTTCTCACTGCCCAGCGTGAGGTCACTCTCGCGGCCACTAACGAGGTGGCCGACGAGGTCGACCTTGTCGACAATCGCCTCTGGCTGGTTGCTAGCGACTGGCTGGAGGAAGGAGGAGGAGAAGGAAAAAAAAAAAAAAGATAAAAGATAGAAGATAAAATTCAAAAAAATTAAAAATTATCCACGTCAGCACAAATCAGGTCACGTTAGCCGGCCGGCATCTAGTCAGCAAAATCCGGCCAAAATTGGTCAGAATGGACTGAATTAGCACAATGTAAAAAGGTTTATGACTAAATTTGCACCAAAAAAATGTTTAGAACTTTTTTAACACTTTTCCCAAGAATGACAGATACGTTCTAGCAAACCATGAGACAAATGCAAAGTTAGACTGCTATAGCAACAGAAAAATGTGGACCTTCTCGTTTTCCTCCATGAAAATCTTATTAGATCTTTTTGTTGGAAGTTATCCTCGTAATTCTGGCAAATTAATTTTATAATAACCATCTAGGCAAACTAGAGACATTATCTGACATGACTGAAATACATAATTCTTGGACAACTACTTCTTTCAGCCACACCATATATATAAGATAGCCACCCCTTATAGAGGTATGACCTAACAATCCTAACCACTTTCTTTTCTCCCTCATTTCAGATATATTTAACCTAATAATCCATTGATCCTCCACTGGGAAAACTCAGGAGGACTTTCTCTTGATAAAACTATCGAAGGAGGTCATTGTCATCAAAGCCTGACCGATAAAATCATGTATAACAATGGGAGCTGCCTATTGGAACCGATATGGCTAACCAAAACAAGCTATAAATTGATGGTCAGCCTAGCATGGCCAGGAAGCGTGGAGGCTTCTATAAGTAAATTATAGAGGTCTGACAAATCTCGTGAACACGCGTTTGATACCGCTGGAGTTTTTCTATTTTACTAGTAACTCACTTCACGTAATCATATCAGATAACGGAGGTTCGGTTCACTAGGATTCTCGCAAAAAGATCCATTTTCCATTCCTAAGTCAGAATTGGCAAAGACTTCTCTTAAGCGACAAAATATTAGATGTTAAATTATATCTCGAATTTGAGCTCATTTATAAAATCCGCCCTGGATGGATGATAAAAATAAGGGCGGTTAATTTGGCCTTACCCAATTTATCTGGGGGTTAATACCCTGAAAAATTCCAAACTAGTACACTTGTGACAAACTATTTTTTTTATCACCAAAAACCTTAAATTGGTATACCTTTGACAAATTTACTCCAAAATGGTACATTAGTGACAAATTTACTCTCTGTTAGTTTTCGTTAAATTTTATTGTCAAATTATAAAGTTAAATGACACGGGACAATTGATTAATATATCAATTTAAGATTTTATGCTCTGTTTGTCATAGTGATTTTTTTTTTTGTGGTATTAATCCAATTTAGCGGAGGGTATATTTGTCACAAATTTACCAGCTTAGGGTTTTTTATGGTTGAATAAATTCGTTTTGGGTAAATTTATCATAAATGTACCAATTTAGGGTTTTTTATGGTTAATCGGGGTAAATTTGTCACAGCTATACCGATTTAAGATTTTTTATAGTCAAAAAAATAATTTGGGGTAAATTTGTCACAAGTGTACTAATTTGGGAGTTTTTAGGGTATTACCATTTATCTAGTATGATGGTAATTTCGTAAATATCTAAGTTACACCAAGAATTGGACTTCTTGGCAAAACCGTACAGTGAAGATGAAAGCCACGGTTGAATTTTCCGTGGGGCCCAAGTCAAAGTTGTTGACTCCTGGGCATACATGTACAAAGCGTGGGTTTTCTTTAGCGAGAGGAAACACCGCACAAGCCAAGAAGCCGCACACAGTGAGAAGCAAGCCGTCCTACGAAGGACAAAAGAAAGGACGCAATTCTTGTTTCACCGCACGCAAGCATTTTGCTTGAGCTTGTACGGTGTTTTTATGCTATGAGTTCACATCTAACAAAAATTAATTATTTTTAAATATTTTAAATTTTGGCTTAAATTTAGATTTTGGAAAACATTCGAAAGTGTTAGCGATTGTAACTCTAATTCCCCAATTATATTAAATTATTTACTACTGATTCTCCTCGTGAATATAGAATCACTTAAATCTCTTATATATTTATTGTTTCAGTTTTATTTCTTTGATATTACTTAATTTGTAAAATCCTAGTGTTTCTGCCTAATTATTTTCACAATATTAGGTGACACCATTTTGCTAAGTCGGCAGATAACCACTTCATTCAGCCCCTGACATGTGTTCATATGGGTCCCACCCCTCATAAATTTGTTAAAATCTCTCTCCTCTCTCTGGCCCTCTCTCTCTCCATTACATCTCTATTTACTATCTTCACTCTTCACCCTTTTATCCACTCCCCTCTCTCGCTCTCTGCAACTGCAACTTCAAAGCTCAAACTCCATGGAAGCAAGCTTCACTGTGAAGCCAAAGACGCTCGTCCTTGCACAATGCGCTTCCCAATCCCAGTGTCTCGAGAGCAAGATGTCCTAAAGTTCCCACTACACGGGGGTTCAGTGGATGGTGTCATGATTGTGTAGTCCTAAAATCATGTATCTTTCCATTATGTTTTGAATCTAACAAGATGTTACGAACTTTGATATCCCTTTAGTTATAAATTATAAAGCGAAATAGAAAATTGCAAAATTTTATGTATATTTTGATGTATGTAGTAAAGAGTACATCAATCTATATATAGATTTTATGATATGACTATCTAATATAACGTATCAATCAAGATATACACACAATCAAAGGGAGACATATATGTAATCTTGATAGATATAAAGAATCAACAAAATTTATCAAAGTATCTCTAACATTGACAATTACTCTAGAAAAATCCCTAATTGTCTCTAAACTCAATATGACTAAGTCAGCTTAACTTTGAAATCAAGTGAAACAATGTCCGATTGAGACTTGGCAGATGAAGTTATGTTTGACAATTGTTCCTAGCGAAACTTTCAAATCTAGTTGGTCTTTAGGTAGCTAGACTAGTGGTGGCGTTGGCTTTTTGAAACAAGAAGCATAAGTTTGAGAATTAGAGGGGCAAGCGGTCGATGCGGTGGGCTTTGGACATGGTAACTAAGCGACTTAGCATACATGGGAAAATAATTATTGAGCAATGCAGCCTTTGTAGCTAGCCTTGAAAAAAAGCCACCTTTGTGAAAAAAGCTCGATTGAGCAATGCACGGTGTAATTAACATCGAAACACTACTATTGTGAAATGAACTCAATTAAGTGCTTCCTCAAAGAAGACTTGTGCTCACAAAGCGAACAATGTTGAGAGGTGATGATGCCTTTATTTGGATGTGCATATATCTTAATTGATTTACAAGGTCACCCTTTGATTGTGCATTTATCTTAATTGACATGCTATCTTAGATAATCAAATTATAAAACTTATAAATAGGCTCATCTACTCTTTGAACCACTTCTTGCTACCTTGATGGAGATGATAAAGGCCACAGGCAGTACCACTAATCACTCTAAATCTTTGGCTTTAAGTGATGTTGGCCTTCAATTCGTTATACTAGCTCCTATCTAGGCTTCCATTGGGCATGTAGTCATATCTCAATAGCCACTCACCTTTCGACGCAGCAATAGCAAAGGAGCGCCACGATGTTCTCGTGACAAAGATGGCTAGTACTCACAATCTCCACAATGAATTCTCTCATTCCTTGCCTTGATTCACGAGAAACCCTCTTCCCTGCAATCTCAGTTCTCGAAGTAAGTAATACCCTTCTATTAGAGGTGAGCATCGGTCTAGGGTCACCTTGGACCGGCATAACCCTACCTGTCCTAGTCTAGTTCCTAGGGGGACTTAGTCAATCCTTGGTCTTGAAATCCCTGAATCAACACTGTGCAGGCTACTCTTCGATTTTGAGGTTGAACCAAACCTGGCTATAAAATATATATAATATTTTAGATATATTATATATCTAATATATTATATATAATATTCTTATATCTATTCTAAAGAGCAAACCATAACTTAAATAGTGTTACCCTAACTTAAACGGTGTTAAACAGCATTAAACGACATCAAACAATGTCATTCCTCCGATACTCTTGTTCTCCTTTCTTTTTTATCCTCTTCTTTATTTTTTATCCTCTTCAATTTTTACTTGAAAGAAACAACTTTTCACTTGTGAGCAACCTTGCCCAACTCACCGCACGATGCTCGCCGCTCAACGCCCGTGCCGTTCGCCATTGGTTGCTCACCACTCAACGCTCGCGTCGCTTGCCTCTCTTCGCTAGCCTTGCTCGTTGTCCAATAAATCAAAGGGAAACAAAGCCCTAATTAGAAACCCTCTTCACTCGTAAGCAACACTTGCTATTCACTACTTGCCTTTCTCTCACAGTTCATCCCTATTAATGGATATGTAATTCAAAATAATAGGTTTATCTTTTTAGGGAATATGAAAAATGAAACAAAAAAATTATTAGTTGATTCCGGATTGACCTTGGAACTAGATCGAACCCATAGGGTTGTTCCGTTGGTCCTAAGCTTGATCAAGTTGGTCCTCGATCCCAAAAATTGGAGACCAACATTGTGCGAGTTTGTCACGACCCCAACTCCATCTCCAGGGTCACAAGCGACGAGTTATTTTCGCGGCGTCCCAAGCTCGTCTCCATCCCGATTCTTTTTATCTTGTTATCATATACATGCGGAAACGTGAATAAACAACTCTCCGGACAAATAATAGCTGGAAGACTGAGATATACATCACACTTAACACACTAATTTATATTATAATAATACTTTTACAAGCCCTTTCTCTACGGGCCATCTTTTCTTTTTGCATCACACTATATGTTTTCCACACAGGCTAAGGGAATTCCTATCCCCTCTAGCGTGATTACAGCTCCCAACACTAACTTCAGACTTTCATGCCTACAAGACTGAACGATAAGGGAGTGAGTTTTGGGGAAACTCAATAAGTAAAATTCCTAGTTCTCTACTAGAAAAGCATCTCATCATCAAAACCAAGCAAGTACAACACTTGCAAATAGTGTCGATAGCATATCAATAGCAAACTTGTTGCTACCCTTAACTACATGCAAATGTCCATCGCAACATGCTTCAATGCATACTTACCTTTGGCTTATCAATAAATATATCAACATATCATACTAATGCATATACCGGCACTCATACAAATTTATTTACCATCATTCTACCTTAACCAGACCCTCTAGCTCAACCGAGGCATCTAGCTTCAAGCTAGGCATCCTTGCTCAACTAGGACATCTCGACTCAACCAACGCATCTTGGCGCTAGCTCACCAAGGCATCCTGCCTCAACCAGGGCATTTCGGGGCTAACTTACCCAAGGCATCACTGCCAACGTTGTATGGTGACAAGCACTTTTTCCTCTTTAAGTGCATGCATAAATACATCACACAAGCCGGTTCTTATCTTTTCTCTTAGTCGACACATGTATGGCCTGAAGGCGTGCTCATTCGTTCATGATACATATGTCAAAATCAATCTTTGATCCGTAACTTGAATCAGTCACTTAGTGCCAATCCTCGCACCAGACAAGACTCGGAAACGATACGCCTCAATATTGATCCAAGACCTCGAGGCTTGGGTACACCTCGCTTAGGTGAAGATCCTGAGCTTGACGAACCTCAATTTCGACCCAATGTGATCATACCATGTGCCGTGAATAACCCTCGGCTCATGGCTTGATTCAACGGCAAGCACAAAGTCTCCGTACCAAATCAAATCCCCAAAATCGGCACCCTTTAGTGCCTTACCAAGATCTCATGGATTTAGGGTGATCCCCGTACCGAACAAGGCATAGAATCGACACGCTTCAATATCGATTTAAGACCTTGTGGCCTTAGGTGATCCTCGCTTCAAGCGAGACTTGGAACCGGTACACTATTTATGCCGATTGAAGGCCTTATAGCTTGGGCAGCCTTGTCTTGCAATGAACTCAACCCGAGTGAACCTCGACTTTATTCCGGATGTGAATGACTCAAGCACACATTCAAACACAATCATGGGTAAAACCATGTAAAAGATCCAACATTTACCCACGGCTTGACAGATGAACACCTAACTAGCTCGCAATGGAGACTACCACCCTAGAGGAGACATAGGGATCTTACTTACCTTGGCAAATCTCAAGAACTAACTTGAATAGCTCAAAAGGTTAGTGATGCAAGGCTGAGAGAAATGAGGAAGAGGAGGAGGGTAGGCGTGATTGGAAAAGTGGACTAAAATGGTGGAAATGAATGGGAGCTCCTCGTATTTATAGGCACCAAGCTCATCATTGTTAGGACTAGTAATAGCACCTAGAGGGGGGTGAATAGGTGTTTAAAGCGATTTTAACAATCTAAACCTGTAGAGATATAAATAATTTAAAATCAACGATTGCAGCAAATGAAAACAGTTAACAATAGAAGGATTAGGGATAGAGAATCAAGACTCCAGCATTTATAGTGGTTCGGCTTAGATCAAGCCTACGTCCACTCTCCCGCACGGACAGCCCTTCTTGGCTGGATTTCACTAAGAATCAATAAGAGTGATTACAGTCTCACACTCTTGAGTCCACAAAGTGTAGATTACTCTACTACACTTCCTCAAGGTCTACAATATGATCTCTCTTTCTTGATTACAAGTAACGCTCAAAGAATGATATCGCAAAATAGAAAAGGAGATTCAGACTTTGGAATTCTTCTATCCGCACCCTTCAACAACTAGAGCATCTCTCTTATATACTTCTTCATGCCTTCAATACCGTTGGCACCTTCTAAAGAAGTTCTTCCAATCAACCCGTTGGACAGAATCAATTAGAGAGATCTCGAGCTCTTTAAGGTAAGTGTTGATAGCCCATCAATCCCGCTCGCCCATACAATCGGGATCTCGGTTTCCATAAGTAGATCCTTCCAAATATAAGTTGCGAAGTCGTCAAGGAATCCAAACTTATTCCATATAAAGCTTAGATCGTTTAGTGCTAAATCCAAAGTAGAAAGATATCCACTAGCTGTTAGAATAAAGATCGTATAAGATCAGAATAAACGTCGTCCCGGAACCCGTCCATGTGAGTAGACTTTGAAATATAAGTCTTGAGTCTTGCTAGCTTCGGACTTTGATCTTCAGACTTTGTTCTTCAGACTTTGTCAAGAGAATCAGTAAGTCCTCGAGACTAGAATGATAAACTTGTTTTGTCAACTTCAAAATACTTTAAGGGATTTCATCCAACAATCTCCCCCTTTTTGATGGTGACAAAACTTTCCTGCAGATTTGAATATTATCGCCCGCAATACAACTTTTAAGCAAGCATCATAAAAGATTTAAATAAGATAGTAAAAGTTATCCGCGTACACAGATATCCTGTACACAGACTTTCCCTGTACATAGATTTGCATTCACCGAAACCTCATTAGTCATAAACAGACAGTACTATCAAATTTACGAAGCTTAAAGTATTGCCATAGAGAGCATACATTCCAAAACTGCAAACGTTAAAGAACTCAAGTCAAAGTCAAGATAGCAAGCAATAAAAATAAAAAAATTGGGGTTTGGGTTTTGAGAAAATCAAAAATCAAAATCTGCAAGGTCTTCTCCCCCTTTTTGTCAGCATAAAAAATCAAGGAGCTCGAGGAATGCGAACAAGTTGAAAGTCTTCCATAGACTTCACAGTGTCTTCCAGCTTCCTCAAATCTTCCTGTACTTGGGTGAGAGTAGTACCCTTTGCGTTTCTTGAATCGACGCTGAACATCTTTAATCCGATCATGCAAAGTGATGAACATTGCATGATTTTCATTCTCCGCAAGGTCTGAAATTCATATCCCATGGCATAAATTTGACCTTTAAGTTCCAAGATGAGCTCAAGCAACCTTTGAAAATTTCCGAGTTTTCAGTCCGAGTTCTTGTTTCAACTCGGTCCGATGGTGGAGTCAAGCCGTATGAATGTCGGCAGGAGGTTCGGTGTGTGGAGAAGATGCCTCTCCTTCAAGAAACCGTGCAGCATGAATATCCTCAGCATCGGAGGTGATCGACTAACACTGTTTGAGCATCCTCTTCTCTCGAAAGTCAGCCGAAGAGGTGTATTTTCTCTTTTTATCTCCCCCGTGTCCATGTCTTCGGTGGAGAAAAGAATTCTTCTTTTCGAGGCGTTTCCTCGGTGGCGGGGTGTTGTAAATCCTCCTTTTCGCCGGAGAATCTGTTCTTTTCGGTTCATCCGCCTTCTCTTCTTTTCTTTCTTCCTCTTCCTCTCTTTCTTCCTCTTTCTCTTTTTCTTCCTCTTTCTCTTTCTCTCGCAACTTGATGTTCTGAAACAGTTGGTATAGATGCAGTAAATTGAGAAATTAGAGTAGAGATAGGAATTGCATCCTCATCATCTTCATCTTCCAAGATGATTGCCCTTCGCTTCTTGGTAGAACTAGTCACAGCTTCTTTCCCTTTCCTTTTGGCTGCTGATGAGTCTGGTCTGGTCTGATCTTGGCAGGAGTCTTTTCTTTGAATTTTTCCAGCTTCTTGCTAAGCTCCTTCAAACGCATCTTGGTAATCATCCCCAGCCTGATGACCATTTTATCAATGGTCTTCACTGTGAGAATGTGAGGAGGTTGAATATGTAGATGTTTGAAGAGACGAGTAATGAGAGCAAAGATAAGGAAGCTTTCCTTTGTCCTTAACCATGCATCTATACATGTGAAAGATGATGGTATGTGGTAAAGAGAAGTTTACTCCAGTCTTGATGGCAAACATCAACTTGGCTTCGTAAATTGATACATCCGTCTTGGATGTCGATTTGGGTCTTAGACAGTTGATTACAATCTTATGCAGCAAAGTATTTGTTGCATTCATTTCGAGTAAGAGAGTCTTCCTTCGCAATTCTGTCCTTTGCTAGATCAAGAGTAGCATGGCCGATGACACACCGATTGGTTGGAAAACCCCTCTTTCCACACCAAGCACATCAGCCATTAAGTCTTTATCAATGACATACTCTTTGTCCCTCACGCTGAAAGTAAAGCTGTTTGCATCAATGAAACTGATATTTGAGTAGAAATAAGCAGTCAATTCAGGATGTGCCGTGTCACAATCTGTGCAGAATTGATAGAGTTGGAGCTTTTCAAATTTCTCTCGCAGATTTATACTCAACAAGTCCGAAAGTCAAAATCCACAGTTCGTGGGTTCATCACCCCACGCTTCAGCAATTTTTCATATCTCTTTCTGTGTTCATCCGAGCGGAACAATTCATCCTTCTTCCTTCTAAGGCTCGCAGCCACACCCATCCATGGTTTAAAGTGTATAAACATCTTTTCATCATCATCCTTCCCTTCAGCCGATTCATACTACTAAACCTAGGGTCACTAGGGAAATTTGCAAATGCTCTTACGGTTCCCTCAGGCACAACTCCAGATCTTTCCATAACAGTCAGAAAGTGCGTCTCGTTTCTATAACCCTTCTCTTTCAGAAACTCATCCACAAAAGACATAGCAGAACCACCTTCCTTTAGCGCAGAGTATAGTTTGTAAACAAAGGCAGGTTTAAGAGTTCTTACTGGTTCGATATCTTCATAAATCGTTTCATCTTGAGGGCCCGGTTGAAGAGGAGTTTGCTCGCAGGAATGTCGCTTTCCTCGGTGAGATCAAAATGCGTAGGACCCTCACCAGATCCTTGTGGTCCCCTGTTTGCTATTCTGGAAGACTTCCTCTGAAACGACATTGTGCTTTTCTTTGGAGAGACTTTTTCACTTGTGTCGCAAGAAAGTTGGAAACTTTGAAACGGAGAAGTTTTGGAGAGAAAAATTGCAGAGCAAAGCGGTGAAAACTTTTGATCTAGGGTTTTTTGAGTAAAGTGAAAACGAAGGAGAAGAGATGTATAAGTATGACAGGTACGGGGGAAAACCAAGCGTCGTATATTTTGAGAATCTTGAATTTTCCTTTTTGAAAAATAACTGCCTTAATAAAATGATAACCACTTCTCTTAAAAATAATAACCGACTTAAAATAGATAGATAATCTTACCTTATCAATAAGACTGTTTAAGTAAATGGACTTACAGTCGTGTCAATTCGTATACTCAGTCTTTTAACCTTTGAGTCTGATACTCTGTCAGACTTTAGTTACTGAGTCTGAACTTCAGCATTCTTTAAGAGATAAAATATTGAGTATTGAGCGAATAGACTCAAACAAGCTTTTATCAAGTGGCTTTGTGAAGATGTCGCGTTGATTCTTTGAGTCTATGAATTGTATCAAAACTTCTTTGTTCTGAACATGATCTCTTATAAAGTGATGTCGAATCTCAATATGTTTTGCTCTTGAATGTAGGATAGGATTCTTTGTAAGATTGATTGCACCGGTGTTGTCACATCTAATTTCGTGCAAGAGTCTTCAATGCCAAAGTCTTGCGGTTGTTGTTTTATCCACGTATTTGTGAACAGCAACTCCCAAGGGCTACGTACTCGCCTTCAGCCGTTGAGAGAGCCACGGTACTTTGTTTCCTTGAAAACCAAGATACCGCCCCCGTTTCCAAGAAATTGACAAGTACCGAAGTGCTTTTTCTTTCAACTCGCAACCTCGCAAGATCTCGCGTCTCGAATAGCCAAGAAGTGTAAAGTCTCCTTCTTTGGGATACCAAAGACCGATCTTAAAGTAGTAGCAACATATTTAATAATACGTTTTGCAGCACTTAAATGAGATTCTCTAGGATCGATTGAAACCTAGCACATATGCAAACACTAAATAATATGTCGTCCGGATGCGTAAGATAAAGAAGTGATCCAATGATACTCCTGTATAGTTTTTGATCAACTTTCTTCCCTGCTTCGTCTTTGTCTATTTTCAAGGAACTTGACATTGGTATGTCAGTCTTCTTGCAGTTTTCCAGACCGAACTTTTTAACAACTTCTTTTGCATACTTCTCTTGATGAATGAATATTCCCTCCTTTAGTTGTTTGACTTGAAGACCAAGGAAAAAGGATAGTTCACCCATCATGCTCATCTCGAATTCATCCCGCATAGACTTAGAAAATTCCTTGCACAAAGTCTCATTAGATGATCCAAATATGATGTCATCAACATAAATCTGAATAAGTAGAAAACTTTTACCTTCTTTTTTAATGAACAAAGTAGTGTCTACCTTACCTTTAGAAAAGCCACTATGAATTAAGAAATTACTTAGTTTTTCATACCAAGCTCGAGGAGCTTGTTTTAATCCATATAAAGCTTTCTTCGCCTCCGAACACGTAGTCTGGTTTTTTTGAATCTTCAAATCCAGGAGGTTGTTCTACGTAGACTTCTTCTTGAATAAATCCATTCAGAATGCGCTTTTGACATCCATTTGAAACAACCTGAAATTCTTATAGCAAGCAAAAGCAAGTAATAGTCTCGATTGCTTCTAACCTTGCTACCGGAGCGTAAGTCTCATCATAGTCTATTCCTTCCTCTTGCGTGTATCCTTTAGCCACGAGTCTTGCTTTGTTTCTCGTTACTTTGCCTTTTCGTCAACTTTGTTTCGAAAACCCATTTAGCTCCAACAACCGATTTACCTTTAGGTTTGGGAGTCAATTCCCATACGTCATTAATACCGAATTATCTCGAGCTCTTCTTGCATTGCTTCAATCTAGCTTTCATCAGCTAAGGCTTCTTCAATATTCTTGGGTTCTATTTCAGAAATAAGAGCAACAAAGCACTAGACTCTTCTCGCCTTTTGGATCTTGTTCGAATTCCCTCATTAATGTTCCCAATAATGAGTTCTTCAGATGACTAGACTTGTGCTTCCGAGTTGCTGGTCGATCCGATAGATTGTTGATCTTCTTCTTGAGTAGATTCTTCATCGTAGCTTGTTGTACCGATTTTGATTTAGTAATTGCTTCAAAGTGGAGTTTGGTCTAGCAGTTGTTTGGAGCAGATTCCGAATCTTCGCCCGTATCCGCTGAACTTGTGGAGAGTCTTGAAATTTGACATTCATTGATTCTTCAATGATCCGAGTCTTCTTGTTGAAAACTCGTAGGCTTTGCTTGTAGTTGAGTAACCAAGAAAAATCCTTCATCGATTTCTCTTGAAACTTACCAACACGATGATTAGCACTCTTTAGAATAAAACATTTGCAACCAAATACTTGAAAATAAGAAACTATTGGTTTCTTTTCTTTAAAAATTTCATAAGGGGTTTTCTCAAGAATTGGCCTTAAAAACACACTGTTTATAATATAGCAAGTTAGTTGAAATGACTTCAGCCCAAAACCTAGAAGAAATATTATTTCCAATTAAAAGTGTTCTTGCCATTTCTTGTAAAGACCTATTCTTCCTTTCCACAACCCCATTCTGTTCTGGTGTATATGGAGAGGAGAATTTATGCTGAAAACCAAATTCATTACAGAATTTAGCAAAGTCTTGATTTTCAAACTCACCTCCATGGTATGTACGAATGTTTGAGATAGTGTGACCTTTCTCATTCTGCACCTTTTTAGCAAACTTTGAAAAGAGAGAGAAAGTCTCGACTTACTTGAAAGAAAGTAGACCTGTGTAAATCGTGAATAGTCATCCACTATTACCAGATTTAACCTTTTACCACCAATGCTTTTCGTTCGGTAGGTCCAAACAAATCCATGTGCAAAAGCTGCAATACATGGTTAGTGGAAACTTTATTTATCGATTTGTAAGAGTTTCTAACCCGTTTACCCAAGACGCATGGTGTACATAGATCGACTTTGAATAATTCAGAATGGGCAGTCCTCGAACAAGTTTCTTTGTAGAGATCTTGTTGATCTCGCTTCATGTTGATATGGCCTAGCTTTTTGTGCCAAAGATTTGCTTCATCTTGTACAGATATTAAGCACTGTGATCTATCTTGATTCACATCCAGAAGATAGATATTTCCATGTCTTTGACAGTAAAAGATTGAGTAAGGTCTTTACCGATTCCGAGCACGTTTCTTCTTGAAAGTTGATCTTGAAACCAGAATCACACAACCGACTTATGCTAAGCAAGTTGTAATTTAATCCTTCAACTAATGAAACATTATTGATAGACAAACTTCCAATCTTCACTGTTCCTCGACCGTAATCTTTCCTTTGTTGTTACCGCCAAAGGAAACTTTTCCTCCGTCTATCGGATAAGTTTTATGAAGCAGCTTGAGTCTCCAAATCATATGTCTTGAGCAGCCACTATCAAGATACCATTTAATCTTCTTTTTGATAGTAACCTGCAATTAACAGAAATCAAGCTCTTTTTGGTACCCATACCATCTTGGGTCCGAAGTGTTAGAACAATAGACAGTCTTAGCCCTCTCTTTTAATGGTCTCCAAACCAAAGGACATTCTTTCTCAAAATGTTCGAGCTTTTACACTTGGAACATTTCAAAGCATTTCTACCAATAGGTTTTACAAACACTTTCTGGAAATGATTCTTATAAACAGCTCTCCGGCTGGTCTCTCGTTTGATTCTTTCCTTTACCTTTGGAAAATCAATTAGCGGAATAGTTTCAGAAGTCATACCAAGACCTAACTTATCAAAGTATGGTCTTTGTATCGAAAGAATTTTATCCAACTTTTCAGAGCCATTTGAAAATCTTTTTGATATTTTTGTCATATCATTTTTCAAAAGATTATTTTCATTTGAAATAATGTCTGAGTTTTCTTTCACAGCAACAAAATCTTTTTCCAGCTTTTCAAACTTTTCTTTCATAAGTTTGTCCTGTTGCTTCAAAGCAGAATTTTCCTTTTTTAATTCGGAGATCCTCTTAAGAGAGGTTTTCGAGACTAAGACAAAGTTCATCAATATATTTAGAAACCTTAACAGGAATTTTCAGGTTACCAACCTCGAGTTCGCTGTCTCGAGTCTCGTATCCGAATCAAGGTCTCGAGTCCGAGTTTGATTTTGCCATTAAACAGATATTGGCATAATCATCGTCACTTTTTCACATTCCGTATCACTCCAAGTCTCTCGCTTTGAGTGCCTTCCTGTTTTTCTCGTCTTTCCTTTTCTCTTCTTTAACGAGAGGACAGTTGGGTCCGATGTGTCCCTTTTCTTGCATTCAAAGCAAGTTACTTCTTTAGTAGAATCATCTTCCCTCGTTGACCTGTTTTGAAACCTTTGAGAATTTTGTTTCTTCCAATTGAATTTCCTTCCTTTTCTGTTCAACTTTCGAATCTCTTTATCATGAGTGCCGTTCTTCATCATCTAGATCTTCTTCGAGTCCGTAACATCGAATAGTCATCAGACTTTAAGGCAATAGATTTCTTACCTTTTGAGTCTTCCTCTTCGTTGGTCTGTTCCACTTCATAGGATTGAAGAGTCCCAACCAGTTCATCTACGAAAGTGGAGCAATCCTCTGCGTCTCTCTTATTGAGGTTTTTATGTAGTTCCGTCTTTTGAGAGTCCTCGGAGAAGTTTGTTAACCTTCATGTGTCCCGAGATTGGATGTCCCCGATATTCAAGACCATTCACAATTTCAGAAAGCGACTAAACATGTCGGTTATTGATTCTCCCGATCTCATCTTAAAGACTTCATATTGTCCCAGAAGAATGTTGATCCTCGTTTCTTTCACACGATCAGTTCATTCATAGGTGATGTGAAGCCTATCCCAAACTTCTTTTGCTGTATCACAAGAAGATATTCTGTTATACTCAGTGGGAGATAAAGCACAGTATAAAGAGTAAATAGCTTTGGTGTCAAGAGTCTGTCTCTTGGTGATTTCTTCTTGAGTCGAAGAGTAGGAACAGCAGGTTTCTTTTCCTCTCTCGAGTCGATGCAAAGAACAGGAATGATTCCTTTATCAACCACTTCCCATTCCAAGGGATCTTTCGATCTTAGGAATGCCTTCATCTTATTTTTCCATATGCTGTAATCCTTTCCATCAAAGAATGGAGGTCTGGTATTGCTTTGACCTTCAACCAACCCTGTAGATAGCATACTAGCCATAGATCTTTTACTTAGAAGTAAAGACACTTCTTAAACAAGTACACGTGCTCTGATACAAATTGTTAGGACTAGTAATAGCACCTGGAGGGGGGTGAATAGGTGTTTAAAGCGATTTTAACAATCTAAACCTGTAGAGATATAAATAATTTAAAATCAACGATTGCAGCAAATGAAAACAGTTAACAATAGAAGGATTAGGGATAGAGAATCAAGACTCCCAGATTTATAGTGGTTCGGCTTAGATCAAGCTCTACGTCCACTCTCCCGCACGGACAGCCCTTCTTGGCTGGATTTCACTAAGAATCAATAAGAGTGATTACAGTCTCACACTCTTGAGTCCACAAAGTGTAGATTACTCGCTACACTTCCTCAAGGTCTACAATATGATCTCTCTTTCGTGATTACAAGTAACGCTCAAAGAATGATATCGCAAAATAGAAAATGAGATTCAGACTTTGGAATTCTTCTATCCGCACCCTTCAACAACTAGAGCATCTCTCTTATATACTTCTTCATGCCTTCAATACCGTTGGCACCTTCTAAAGAAGTTCTTCCAATCAACCCGTTGGACAGAATCAATTAGAAAGATCTCGAGCTCTTTAAGGTAAGTGTTGATAGCCCATCAATCCCGCTCGCCCATACAATCGGGATCTCGGTTTCCATAAGTAGATCCTTCCAAATATAAGTTGCGAAGTCGTCAAGGAATCCAAACTTATTCCATATAAAGCTTAGATCGTTTAGTGCTAAATCGTCAGTAGAAAGATATCCACTAGCTGTTAGAATAAAGATCGTATAAGATCAGAATAAACGTCGTCCCGGAACCTGTCCATGTGAGTAGACTTTGAAATATAAGTCTTGAGTCTTGCTAGCTTCAGACTTTGATCTTCAGACTTTGTTCTTCAGACTTTGTTCTTCAGACTTTGTCAAGAGAATCTGTAAGTCCTCAGACTAGAATGATAAACTTGTTTTGTCAACTTCAAAATACTTTAAGGGATTTCATCCAACAATCATTACTCATCCAAGCGGCCCAATCACATTTCTTTAAGTGGCACGGTTATGCCATCAAGGTGGCAAGCCTATTTTGCAAGGTGGCATGCCTAGGGTCCTAAGAGAACATTTGTCATTTTTTTTATTGGACCACTTATTGACCCGCTCAACAATGATCAATTTAGGCTCATGATGTGCCTATGGTCCTAAAAGACACATAAGCCCCTTTGATGCCTAATGTCCTCTCTTGATTGGTTGGCATTTGCCTTGTTCACTAGGGCTATCTTTTAGACTCATCATAACCTAAAATTCTAGAGGACACCTAAGTTCATGAGTCACCAACTTCTTCTCTAAAGCAAATCTCAAGCCATCATTACCAAGCCAAATGGTCCACTCTAATTTTTCCAAGTGTCACGCCTAAAGTCCTTAATTGGCAAGCCTAATTGCACCTAAAAGAATGAGGTGGCATGGCTAAAAGATCTTGGTTGGTATTCTAGGTTATAGGCGTCATCGATGATGGCCCACTTTCCACTCTTCCATTGGTCCATCTATACCGTGCATTTAATGAACATTTAATGGAGTTTGATAATAATTGTACCATAGTTGAAAACTCGGCAATTCTAGAACCTTCGGTTATTAATGAGGACTCGTGTATCGTTCTTTAATTGGTCCACGTGTGTGCCACTTTTTTTAGAACTTCCAAGACATTTTGGCCCACCATCATGACCTTTGAAAAGTCAAGGGACACCTCATCTCTTTCATTTAATGAAGGTATTCTATAATTTTCTCTACTTTATTCTTTCCTTCCTCAATAAGGCGGTTTAAAGAATTCAATCGTCCAAGTTGATTATGGAGCCGGAGAAGAGATCATTAGGTACACCTCGAAAAATCGAGTCACTTACACTTAAGATTCGGCCGTGACACCCCATGCTCGCCCGAACCATTCCTTTGGACGGTCGGTCAGCCAAAAGGGTCGATTGTCCTTGTATTAGTTCAAGGCCAATTGTAAGGCTACCCATGGCCTAATACTAAGCCAAGGCACTCATTGACCTTAGAATTAGTGACGGAAACACCAGGTCTATCCCTGAGCTCGTTCCAGTCGGCACCTGATCCATCCGCATGGCTCATGGTTGGTCCATTACCAATCCATGATCGGACATCACCAATTCAAGATTCCTTTCTAATCACTAAGAATTAAATAGGAAATGATGCATTTTTGGTCGGAAGGCGATCACATTTGATCAAGTCGGATCATCCATGTATCGATGCATAGCCGGGCTGAATCACCCACGACCGGGCACTATGACCGATGATGACCATCCACCAATCTAAAATCATCCCATGATTAATCCTTGTGATCAAAAGGTCATTGTCACGCCCTGATCCTCGAGCGATTGCCCATCCCTCTCTGGTCAATAAAATTTTGCAACTTCCTAGGATGAGTCGTCGACCCTTTTATTTTATTGCACATGCGGAAGCGAATAATAAATCCCTTGATAGTAACTATCTCGGGATAGAAAAGCAAGACAATACATTCACAAATAGACCACGCTTTTATAAACATACTGAGTCATTTATACATGTCTATACCCAAAAGATTTCAAAAGACTAGCTCTCAAAAAGAAGCTGTTCTATTTGACCTACACTTCAGGTCACCTCGGCTTGGCTCCAAGTCCTCCCTCTACGATCCTGAAAATTTAAGCCCACGACGGGGTGAGATATAAATCTCCGCGAGTTCATGCTCTAAGCCCCAATTATGAGGGAAATACACCTAGAAGCCTCCTAACCACACAACCACACAATTAGCATAAAGGACTTACCTCGCCTTAGTTCCTGCTTGCACGTTAGCCTAGTTCATATCACAATGCATATAACTAATGCATATAACAATTGAAACACCTCATCAACTCAATTAATCACAAGGGTCCCGATTATAAGGCCAAACCGTTATGACACGTCTCATACCATGCCACACATTTTTGTCTCATAATCAGGCGCATTAACCTCAAACAATCATGCATTCCAATTGTTAATTAAGCTCCTCAAGGCACAACCGACTCCCATGTTTGGTTGTCTACTGGCATAGTCAAGCATCGTCTCTTCCCTATTGAGCACGGCTACGTCTTATTGACGGCTTTCCCGAAGGAGCATAGGTCCAGAATCTACTACGACTCGCTACCTTAATGCATGGGCAACCCGAAAGTGGGATTTAGTAACGTCCGGCGTAATTGCTCGAGACGGGTTCTCTTAACCAACACACAACCAATCGAACTCAGCCTAGGACACCGTGCATTGCACTCAAATGCCTCAATTAAAATAGTGATCCTGGCCTATTTTTCTTCGTATTAAAAATACACGGTAAAATAGTCGTGTGGGTACACAGTCAGATTGGACCCAAAAAATTCATAACCTCCAATTTAAAATCTCACTGTTTTATATAGTGTATAAAACCATTTTCGGTGTTAAAATCCGACACCCGAGATTTCTGAATAAATACTGAAATTCACAAATCTTGGAATTAAATACTCAATTTTCCAATCAACACTCAATTTGCATAAATTAACATCCAATTGCATAAATTGAACACACCATTGCAATCAGCACGAAATTCTAGTCACCGGCTATCCCAGTCTAATTTCCGGAAAAATATTTAATAATTAAATAAATTACCGGAAATTAAATAAATTACAAAATAAATTAATTAAAGCACCTAATTAAATTAACCTAAACTAACTAGGCTAATTAATCTAACTAACAATTAAATCTAACCATTCTACCTAATCTAATCTAATTACACTAATTAAATAAACTAACAATTCCTAACTAAATCCACCTAACTAGTCTAATTGAACTAACTAAATACTAACTATATAATTAATCTAACTAAATCATCCTAAGCTTAATTAACCTAACTAATCCACTAATTAGCTAACTAATCCACCTCTAAGTGTCATTAGCCCACTAATTAGGTATTAGAACACAAACTCACCGGTGAGCATGAAAATCGGCTCACGGCGACGGCGGCCGAGACTCGGGCTCACGGCGAGGCCGAGGGAAGCTCGAACCAGCTGAAATCGGCCAACAAGCTCGCTGCTCGAGCTAAGAAAACCGGCATAGAAGCTGTTGGTTTCAGTCTTGTGTTTTGAAGGGCTGAAGCGGCTTCGAGTGGCTGGCTTCGGCGGGTGATGGGCTGCTCGATTATTGCTGGACGTGTGGGCTTTGAAGTCGATGATGGAGGCCTTCGGTTGGGGTTTTGACCGAAGAAGATGGAGCTTCGGATGTGAGATGGCACAGAGACGTGGAGTTTTGGGGGTCAACCGAACGTAGCTAGTTAACTCAATGAAGGACGTGCGTTGGATGAAAATGGAGAAGAAACAATGAAGTGGAATGGTGGGGCTGACTTCGGCAAGTGGCAAAGAGGGAGAAAGAAGTGAAGTTGCAGGGAAATAAAGATGGCGTGGGCTGGCTATTCGAATGAAATGGGAAAGACGGGCAGAACAGAAGGAAATGAAAGAGAAGCCACGCGAAGGAGACCGGCCAGCAGAGGCGTGCGTGAGCAGCTTAGAAGAAAAAGGCCAAAAGTCAAAGAAATATCTTAATCCATTAAAGCTTGGTCCCCCTTTGGTCTTCATGCATATCTCCACGTCCCCTAATTCCTTTTTGCCTAAAAATCCATAAATAATCCAATTTAAATGTAAAAAATGCAGCCCCCAAGCCTAAATCCGAATTTCACTCAACTTCGGCTGAAATTTCTTCATGAAATTTCCCAAATCGACGTCCAATTTCGCCATGGAAAAAGCCCACAAAATTTCTATAAGTTCCCATCAGCACATAGCCCGGCTTGGAAGTCAAAATTTCCTTCAAATGAGTCCATCCGAATTTCCGTTCGTTTTCCAAATCGTCCGAATCGATTTTCTGTAAAAATCCCGGAATCTTCGAAAAATTTTCGAAAGATGAGTCGACGTTCTTAAAATGAATCGTGACATGACAGAACTTTCCATTTCTGAAATCGAGTTCAATTATTTCAATCTGACATGATTTTAGCGCGTCCTAATCTATCGAGTAGCTTTTAGGAATTTTTAATACAATTGACCCGTGGTCGATTATTTTTGAGTCACAACGTACATTTTCGACACATTGGCAACTCTCGGTTGTCGTGAAAATCTCAAAATTTCAAATACAGACATAGGATACGAAAATGACAGAAAAATTGATCTAGTGCCGTTCAACAGAAATTTTGCAATTAGGTGGAATCACCCACACACTAATCACATATCTCTATCAAATCGACCTATCTCCGGTCTCTGATCGATTTTGACGGTGCCGTAATGACCATTGCAAATTAGCACGGTCGAGCAGTCGATTCCTAATCGAATTCTCAAGTCTATTGCGTTTAGATTCCTTAACGGTTTCACCTAATAAGCTAGTTAACTCGTGAGTGGCCAACTCAAAGAAAAAGGTTATAGGCACGTCGATGAAAATCCCATTTCATCTCATCGGAATCGAACTCGAAAATCAAGATGTCACAGTCATCTTATGAGCTGGTGATCCTATCCCACTGGTATGATCGGTAGAAAATTCATGACTGATACCTTGACCATTTCGTGACTAGTTGGTCGGTCGGTCGGTTGGTTGATCGGACCACGACCAATCATTGATTCCTCACCAATTGAACCGATCAATCCCATGGGCAATGGCCCATGGTCTATCCATTCAGGACCTTATGGCCGATCCTTACGGGGTCGGAATCAAGGATGTTACAAGGTTGCTCCCTGATTAGGTGCTGGACTAGCCCAATCTAGACCATGATCATCCCTATCCTCTATAGAAACGGCCAAATCCAACGGCTCGTCATAGCCTCTGGTCTTGAATCCTTTAGTGGCTACATAGAAATATTTGTACTTGAACCCAGGAGGATCGTAGTCATGCTCCCAGTCCTCTAGAACCTTTGCAAATTTTCTCTTTCATCTTATCAGATAAAACCGCATTTAATATAGGCATTGACAGAAAGGACAACAACATGAAAGCCACACCAGCGGCCAACAGATAGGATTTCTCCTCCTCACTTTGGGTAGTCTTGGAAACTGAGACAAAACCAGACTCTGACCTTGTTCATTTACAATAAAGCTCCTTCCAAGGATGTAATGAGAAGTTACTAACGAGCTATTTGAGGACGAGAATCCCACGTACATGGTCTCCTTGATGATCGGGGAGAGATCAATGGACAGAGATAAAAGGGGAGTCTTCAGTTTCTCAAAATTGCTAGGAGCTCATGTGACATTAATTTGCTTTTTTGCACCTTCATAATCCACCGGAACTTGCATAGCTTCACCAATAATCAGACTCTTGTTTGTAAAGACCCCACCGACACATCTAGTATATCCTGCAGGGGCAGATTTTACGGAGTTCGGTCAGCCCATTGGTGTCGATCCCAATGTGGTTATCATTGACATCATGGAATTCATGGTTTTAGATTGTGTCAAATTATGGTTTGCGGCAAGAGACTAGGGTAATTACTAGGAAGAGCTCCGGGAAATTCTCCATCGGGAACTAACATAAAAAGCGAACCCGTAACCGCTCAGAAGTGGATACTCATAAATCACATTGAAGATGAAAGTTGCGGAGATAGAGTACACAGGTCCACTGGATGAGTGGTTGAATTTGATTGGGCCAAGGTAGAAGTCATGACTGCTTTTTTTGGTTGCATTAGTTACTTTTAGGAGGCCATTGTCAGTGAATGCGGCTAAACCACATACGCTAATATTGGCTTACCGGAAACGTGAAACTGCTCGTATAGTGAGCTAGTACGAAGTTTGTCGGGGGAGAAACTGCCAGATCAATCACGAAGAACATGTTCAGAAAGTGGAGAAATTCGCTGAACACACTCCTGAGAAAATATCGTTTGAATCTCCTAGGATCAAATCAAAACTAATGCAATTTCAACTGTCGGTACCCTGACTTGTGTTACTATATTCCCTATGAATAAAAAATTCACGTGTTATATCACGCAAGCATTAAAAAAAAAAAAACAAGTAATAATCCTTATAAAAGGTGGACTTGCACTTGTACTCTGGAGGCTGACCAAAAGGGGAAACCAAAGGAGGCAATTTCAGTTAATGCATACATTCCCAATAACATGTAAGTATATACTGCAGAAATCGGTTCAATCCATAGAATCTTAAATTACAGTTTACATATACTCACAAGTTGCGAACTACAGGTACTTGATGCATAAGAACACTAGTTTGATAATTACTTCGATCTATGAAACATCCTTTTAATTTATATAACATGCTTAAGATTCATCTTCCACTAGAGAGGAGAGAATCTGCGACAGAAGACATGTGAAAATGCCTTGTCCGATGAAGATGGATCAGACATGATAGACTTACTAAAACCTTCGTGATAAGCAAATGTCAATCCACTTTTTGAAATACCAAGAGATGATAACTCTTGCATCGCAAGATCCCCTTCCAAGTACTGCACTATTTGACGCATGCTTGGTCTCGCAGTTGGCTCAGACTGGGAGCACAACAATCCGAGTTGCAATACTAGCTCCACCTCCTTCGCCACAAAGTCCACCCCTAAATTCGGATCTCTTGCCTCTAGAATGTTGCCCTTATCCCAGCAAGAAAAAACCCAGTCCACCAATATCACATCCTCCTCCTCCCGAGCCTCAATCGGCCTTCTTCCACAAGCAACTTCAAGCAAAAACGCCCCGAACGCAAAAACATCTGTCCTCGTGGTGGCCCTGGCAGTTCGAGTGTTCTCTGGGGCAAGATATCCAAGAGTTCCCACCAAATGGGTGGTTTGAGGATCTGTACCGTGATCATATAGTCTTGCAAGCCCGAAATCTCCTAACCTCCCATTTAGTTCTAAATCAAGCAAGATGTTGCTAGCTTTGATATCCCTGTGAATTACTACTTGTTCCCATCCTTCATGGAGATAAGAGAGGCCATATGCAACACCTTTGATCACCCTAAATCTTTGGCTCCAATTGAGGGTCTCGTTTGGTTGGTTATAGAGGTACTTGTCTAGGCTTCCATTTGGCATGTAGTCATAAACCAACAGCAGTTCGCCCTTCCGGCGGCAATATCCGAGAAGTGTCACAATGTTCCGATGACGAAGCCGACCAATACTAACAATCTCGGCAATGAACTGTCTCATCCCTTGCCTTGATTCATGAGAAATTCTCTTCACTGCAATCTCAGTTTTCGACATGGGTAATACCCCTTTATAAACCCTACCAAACCCACCAGCTCCTAATAGCTCCTGATCCCTAAACCCCTTTGTGGCAACATAGAGATCTTTGTACTTGAACCGATGCGGACCGTACTCATGCTCCCAATCTTCAAGAACCTCTGCGAATTTTCTTCTTTTTCGAATTGCATAAGCCATAGCAAAGACTAGAATTGACAGAAAGAACAAGCATATGAAAGGTAGTCCAGTAGTAAGAAGAATGGATTTCTGCTTCTTTTTCTCATGGGGTAATCTAGGAAGTTGAGAAAAATCAAGCCTATGAGCTTGTCCATTTACCTTAAAGCTCCATCCAAGGATATAATGAGAAGTTAAGAGCCCACCGGTTCCGGAAGAGAACCCAACGTACATGGTCTCCTTGAAGATCGGCGAGAGACTGAAGGACAGAGACAAAAGGGGAGTGTTCGGTTTGTCGACATTGACTGGAGCTAATGTGACCCTGATTTGTTTCTGCACACCATCGTAATCCACCCAAACTTGCATAGCTTTACCACTAATCAGAGTCAAGTTTCTGAAGCCTTGGATGTTGTTTTCAATGTATCCAGCAGGGAAAGATTTTATGGAGACTAGCCCATTGACATCGATCCCGACATGATTGTCGTTGATATCCTGTATTTCAGCGTTTAGAAACGTGTCAAATTCCACCGCCAAAATGTGGTTCGTGGCATTGCCATTGTTTGTTTCGTTGAAGAGACCAAAGTGAAAACCAGGCTTAGCTCCAGGAAATTCTCTACGAGGAGCTATCACGAAGGTGAACCCAGGACCGCCCAAAGTTGGATATTCAGGAATTATAGCGAAGATGAATGTGGTGGAGAACGAGTGAACAGCGCCATTGGATGAGTTCTTGAACGTGATGGGGTCTGGGTAGAAGGCATGACTTACCTTATGTTTGGTCACGTTGGTTAACTTCAGGAGGCCATTGCGAGTGAGCACAGCTAAACCATCTAGGCTCAGATTCGCTGACCGGAAACCACTGTACGTGAAATCGCCAGTTTCATGAGTCGGTGCTGTGTTTGCCAGGAGGGAAACCGCCAGAGAAATCACGAATAACATGGCTAGAGGCTGAAGAAATCAACTGCATACACTACTCTGATGAGATCATTCGAAGTTCAAATATTGATCCAACCGATTTCCACAGCATTGAATCGAATCTCGTTGTAATTTCAATTGTCAATGTCCCAACTTGAGCACCCCCAACAAACCCTCAATTGATTGGTCCGAGTCTTATCATTCCTCTGTTGTGTGATTAACTAATTGCTCCAAGTCTTATCAACAACGTAAAGTTTTGTAATTTACCCTCTTTGCACGCCATTTGCGCCATTTCAGCGAATGGCTGAAGTAGACCAAGACGTCCGCTTACGCAAATTGATAATGTTTCGCCGTCTTGGGTAGGTCATGGACGAGTCAATTACCGATGGCATCCGATGCGAAACTGTGGCCGAGGAAGCATCACAACAAGACGAGGATGGAGGGAAGGACAATGCCCCCACAAATTTCAGCCGAGTGTTCAATATTTAGTTTCAGTTAGCTAGTAAGCATGGCTTCAAGAAACTGAGCTAGTTGTTCTGATTCAATAAAGTTTTGTACAATTTCCTTGTTATTTCCAATCTATTGTTTGTGCAACATTAGTAATTTGAATTAAGAAAAGTCCTTGAGGTTTCAAAGCATATTAGAATTCATCTGCTTTCGATTTGAAGCCGAATTTAATAATTTAATTGGTCATTGGTCACCCTCTATTGAACTTTAATTACTATTTGGAACCAATGAGTTTTTTGCTACCGTGAATTGAGCTCGTTACTTGATCAAGCACTTTGGTCGGCCTCAAATCGAGGTGGCCAAGCACGTCATTGATGTAGGAGGCAAGGAGGATCCACAGTCGATGCAAAAGGGAGGCAATGAAGACTGAGATGAGGAAAAAGACGAAGATGGAAAGATGGAGATGGCTTACTTAGATCAGACCTAAGTGAGGGTAAGAGACATGTGACGGAGGTGGACGATGGAGGTGGACGACTGCGAAGTGACTACACGTGTTGCGGCCGCTTGCAAAGGCCAGGATCGGTGGTGGTGCATCTTTGTTCATGCACAAATAATGGAGAGGCTGTGGCCCATTTTCAACCACTCTAATTCAACTTCAAAACTTTTTGACTTTCAGTGAGCCCTTTAAATATTTGCAACCCATATACAACCTAGTCATAAAAAAATATGAGTAAGAAAATGGGTCTTGAACCCATTTCGACACCTCTAGCTGCCAAAAACTTATAAACTTTTATGTGACAGATTAACCCTTATGGTGATGCCAAAGTTAATAATGGTTGCCCTCCCCACTCATATGTTGGGAAAATATGGCTTCGAATTGGGTAGAACAATGAAGTCAAATCTTTAGAGTAATCAAATCGGATTTTAAGGCGTAATATCACTTTCTTTAAAGATTTATTTGCTCCACAATGTTGCTAATGGTCACCGGCAAATTTCCTCCAAGATACAACAAAGTCTCAAAAATGAGAATACTATATAGCAATTATAGTATTTCTCTAGGGTCTCTCATGGGAAACAATTGGAAACAATGACTGTAGTTTCTTTTGAAAGAAAACGAAAAAAAATGGAAGAAGTTTTTTTTCTCTAAAAAAAAAATGTACTTATATCTGTCTTTTTAATAGAGGCAACTCTTCAAAAAGTTGCAAAAAAGAACAAAGGCAACTTTTCGAGAAAAGTTGCAAAATGAACAAATACATTTCAAATGTTATATTGAAAAGACATAAAAAAATTATGAATTAAATAATAAATAATAAATAATTGTAACTTTTCGTGAATAATTGCACTATTTTAATAAAACTTTATGGTTAAATAAATAAATCTGAATTTTTCAATAAATAAAAATAATGATTATTGGTTAGTGCTAAATCTCGTCCACGTGCGCACTCACATCTTTTTGATGTGGGACAATGCACCTTTTCATTTGTTTTATAAACAAACTACCAACAATCTTCCACTTTTGTTTGTAAAACAAAAACAAAAACAAAAAATAAAACGTTAGAAATATACAGCCAAAATTTCCGTAAAATTAATATACATACATAAAGGTCTCTTTCAAGTTAAACATTTACTTAGTTCAAGTATCTTAAAGCTCTATTAAAGTGACAAGTAGCTCGACTTTAAACTTGTACTTTTATATAATAGAACCGAACATACCGCACATACACTAACCTCTTGTTTCTTGTGAGAAGTTCTATATTACTCCACACTATTATGGCCTTATGCTTGATCCTGTTTCATGAACTCTCTAGAAAGCAACCCTAAATTTCGTAAGAAGCGGCACCACTTCTAAGCTCATATAGGTGAAGTATCTGCCATGTGTTTCTGTTACTATCAACACATTACAAGTTTGTACTATACTTCATTAAGAATTCAATCCAACCTACAAAACGTAACAGATTATATTGACTTCTCATATCAAAGCTACGTCAGTATCAAACAATCACATTCAATAACTTGTTCTTACCCATTAAACATTGTAACTAATGATGTTCTAGAAAAATGTTAGGTTACTATTATTGGTGATTTCAATTAAAGGGTTTCAGCCTCATTTCTTGTGAGGTCATTATTACCATGTGTCTTGGTAAAGCCTTTGTCAAAGGATCGGCAAGATTATTACTTGACTTCACGTAGACAATTGTTATGGTACCATCTTTAATCAATTATCTCACATATTCATGTCTTAGACTAATATGTCTAGACTTACCATTATAGGTGCTACTATAGACTCTTGCCAAAGTAGTTTGACTATCATAGTTGATAGAAATAGGAGGCATAGGAGTAGGCCATAATTTGATATCCAACAACAAATTTCTAATCCATTGAGCCTATTTCCCAATTGCCGCTAAAGCAATGAATTCAGACTCTATCATTGAGTAAGTTATGTATATTTGTTTCTTGCTCGTCCAAGAAAAAGCACATTCCCCTAGTGTGAAACTTTATATAGTAGCAGATTGTTTATCTCTCACACTTGTAATCCAAGTAGCATTAGCGTATCCTTCTAACATAGCCAGATTATTATAGAACAATAAGATAACCCTCTAATGTTCTATATCGGATTACTAGTATTTACTCAACTTGCATATGCAAAAAGTAATATCAGGTTTAGTATAATGTATCGCATACATTAAAGACCCATAACACTCACATTAAAAACTCTCCACTGGGAATCAAATGGAGTACTCATATATTTGAAAACAAGATATTTAAATCTATACAACATCTTCTCCATGTAATCACTTTGGCTCAAAGAATAACCCCCACTATTTTTTAATTTTAACACCCAATAAAGTATCTACTTCACCCAAATCTTTCGTTTTCACACTTCTTAGTCTCAATGATTCTAGTCACATAAGTTCCCAAAATAAGCATATTTTTAATGTATAAACACACTAAAACAGCATATTATTTAGTGAATTTTAAATAAATATACTTATCTGCACTGGTGCCTTCTCCTCCTAGGGAAGACATGCAAACTCAGTCTTTTTGAAGAATTACCACTTCCCAAGCAACGAGTTCTTTTTTCTACAAAAGAATAACCAGAGTATTAAATGTCCGCATTACTATTTAGAATGGACAGGCTCACTTATCTCCTCCTATCGAAGCCTGTGAAGTACACCAACGACTAAATCATTGGTCAGCCAATGCCAGTCTGGTCCAAGGCTTTCTCCATGTCATATTATGCACAAGAATGATCTATGACGGTTTTATACACCATATTGGCATCGCTATCTAAACCATCGTCCTCGATGCCACAACCGTCTTGGAGTCGCTCCTATGAAACAATATCATGTGCTGTGCCTCGCTTACTCATCTCTTTTATACCAAAGGTCGAATATGCTGCTATGAGATTATGGTGCCCAAAAAGAATCATTTGTTGCAATTGCCTTTCTGTTTGAATGCCCAAGATGAAAGCATATGTTTCTAAAGTGTTTGATAGAAATATATGGATTTCATATTTCGTTCAACCCACATCCGGATACTAACTTGATCATCTAGATCCAACTCATGAGTGGATCTTCTGATGATCATCCCAAGTTTATGAACGTATTGTCAAGTAAAGTTGTTGACCCTTGCATTTGAACCATAGTAGCGTTGAATCCCTTCAATATGCTTCTCCACCATATTCTCTTCAGGGATTCCAAGATAGATCATGGACATAGTTTGTCGCTAAATCTCACTGCAGAAAAGTGGAACGTTCTTGGCACCACGGCCAATTACTTCTCTGCCTTGTTTTTATGACACCTATCATTATACATAAGAAGTGCATGTGATGGACGGGCATAGAGGCCTTCACTACAAAAAGGCGAGTGCAGCTTTGCATGAATAGAGGTTTGGCAGCACGATTTCGTGCGTTTAATCAATATCTTCGACTGGGCAATATTCCACCGCCTTCCCCATAATTTTCAGGACCAAATGAATGCCGATAGATCACAAATTCCAGATATTGACCAGGAGTTATTGGCCGTTTGAGGGGAACAATGGACTTCTTCTTGACATCCCGATATAATGCTTTTCTCATATCTAAAGTATCTTATTTACCAGAATAATAGCGTAGCATCCTTCTATAAATTACGGATCCACGCGTTTCATACACATTGTTTCTTTGAAGGCCGATAACCCATGGGCAGCCCAGAACCTTCCGTGAATGACTATTGTCATGATGACTCAATAAGCAAATCCAATGTAATGGCCACCGTTCGGAAACACGTCACCACGATCCCCAGGCTCAAATAGGTGGTCAGGCACGACAAGTCGTCGAGGCTCACCACCGACGGCAAGTAGAGGAACAAGGGGTCGACGAACAGCACCACGAGGCAGGAGAAGAGGAAAATCCTGTTCCAGTACAAGAAGATTTCGCCCCCGGGTCAAGAATCCGCCTCTTCCACGGTTCCTGGCTTTCGGGGAAAACTTTGAACGTCTCTAATCTCGGGACTTTGTAGTTGGCCTTAATCTTACTGGCAAGATCACCATCAGGTCTTAGTAGGGTTGGCGCCGCCGATATCTTATACAAAGGCAATGGCTTTTCCAAGTTTGTGGGATCACTCTTTTCCCAGGAAACGCCAAGATTTTGCTTTCCATCATTATAGAATCTTACAACCTTCTTTGTCTTCTTCAAGTCCATGTCGTGTTGTCGGTTAGTACCATTCTCTGGAAACTCATTGCATTCGTAGGAAAGTCGCGGACTTGTGAGATGAAGCAGAGAGAAGTAGCAGACCCAACTTCTGCCTAGACGAGATTTTGTCAAGTCGATGGACTTTTTCTTCCCAAAGGGAAATCTTGAATTGGAATTTGCTTCGGAATGATTAAAAATCAGGGCTCGAAGAGAGGACCCAGAAGAACAATAACCGCAACTATCAGGAGTTAATGGTGATTGACTCTGATTCCATTTTTTTTGGTAAAGGTAAATATGTATTGAGCTTTGAACCAACATTTACAAAAGGTCCGGCACCACAAAACTTGCCCTCCATAAGACAAAACGTCTACAAGAGAGGAAGGGTGTCGGCCGCAAGAAACAACCGCAAGGCGGCCAAAGCGAGCAAAAGCCTGAGCATAGGCGACTAAAGCAAGGAAGACGGAGGCCACGCAGGGCTGGCGAGACCAACCTCGCCAAAACAACAAGGAAAAAGCGAAACGAAAACAGACCAAAGCCCTCGGGGAAAGGAGAGACAACTACCAAAACCAGACAGCAGCCAATCCAAAAGAAGTGAATCACCGGTCTGGGCCAAAAGAATGCGACAGCTAGATAGCATATTGCATGCCAGAAGAGGGCCACAACCAACCATGAGGAGCCACATCAGGGCTATGGAATCGCCTGTGGAGGAGAGAAAATAGAGGGGTCCAACCCCCAGTTTCTTTGGAGCCTTCTATTTCTAGGGTTGTCTTCGACATTTCTATAAGTCAAAGCTTTGTCCTTCATCACTTTGATAAGGTGTTTCTTAACTGCCACAACCACAACAGGATGATCTCTGAAGAGTATGTCATTCCTGTACTTCCAGATGAGGTGTCAAAGTGCACCAAAAGAAAAACGGCACATGGAGCGGTAGAAATCCTTACTAGAGAGGAACCTCATCGCCCATTGCAGATTTTCCGACCAGGTCTTGTTTCGCCAGGGAAGGTTGCATTTAGCCGCCCAAAAGAAAGCCATAGTGGCGGTGATACAACATCCAAAGAAGAGATGGTCTATGGAATCCGGCGTCAACTTGCAAAATGCACAATTCTTTAACCCAATTCTTCCACATGACATAAGAAAGGCTTGGGTAGGAAGCCGATTCTTGACGATAAGCCAGAGATTAAACTGATATCTCAGGGTGATAGCGTTATTCCAGATAAAGGAAGCCCAAGTGACCCTATCCTTCCTTCGTCTGATGATATGCCAGGCCAATGTGACCGAGAATAGACCCGAAGGATCACCACCCCAAAGGAGACGATCCGGCTCTTCAAAAAGAGAAGGAAGTGGCTGATCCAAAGAATCTAATATCGCCTTGAAGGTGATCCCTGCCGAAGAAAAAAGGTCCGCCACCGTGGCGCTTATGGATAAGCCTGACTGTAAGATAAACGAATCTGAGTAGATAAGATGAAGGGGGCCAATCTAATGCCAATGATCAAACCAAAGGGATGTCGACTAGCCATCTCCAATCCTCCAGCGAAAGAAGAGTCGAAACTCGGATCTCAGGTGTAGGATTCGCTTCCAAGCCCATGAGCAACAAGTGGGTGTTTTTACAACCCAGAAACTCTTCCTTTTGAGGAAGGTTCAGTGGATCCATTTACACCATAAGGATTCCTTGTCTGTAAAGAGAATCCAAATGTGCTTGAGCATCACTGCCTTGTTACAATCTCCCAATCTGCGGATCCCAAGTCCACCTTCCTCCTTTGGGAGGCATACATCATCCCAGGAGACTTTGGCGCCCCCCTTTCCAAGGGTAGGGCCCTTCCAAAGGAATTGTCTGAGAATCTGTTCAATGCGATCTAGAACTGCAATAGGGATGGTGAAGACACTGGCCCAATAAGCTTGGATCGCATGGAGGACTGACTTTATAAGCTATACTCTACCGGCAAATGACAAAAATCGCTGCGTCCAAGATTGGACCCTTGCCGTAATGCGATCGACTAAGGACATGCAGTCCGCCTTCCCAAGTCTCGAGGATAAGATAGGGACTCCCAGATATCTTACCGTCAATTTTCCTTCAACAAAACCCAAGGTGGCCTTAATATGAGTGTGCAACTCCTCCGCTCCACCTGCAAGAAAGATTTCACTTTTGTTGTTGTTCGGTCTCAACCCGCTCCAAACTGAAAAAGTATCAAGACCATCCTTTAGAAGAGAGATGGACTCCATATCCGTTCGACAGAATAAAAAGACATCATCCGCAAAGAACAGATGCGATAATCTGGTAGGCTTGCATCTCCAGAAGAATTTGAACCCAGGTTTTGCTGCATACACACTTAGGATCCCGGAGAAGACTTCCATAACCAGGGTGAATAAATACGGGGACATGGGATCTCCTTGACGAAGGCCACGCCCACTTGGGAAGAATCCATGTAGTTCCCCATTGAAAGAGATGGAAAACCTGGGGGTGCGCACACATACCATAATGAGTCGAATGAGGTGGTCAGGGAAGCGAAAGGCACGCATCACCAGTTCAAGAAAGTCCTAGTCAACGGTGTCATAGGCCTTTTGAAAATCCACCTTAACTGCACATTTGGGTGTGTACGGCTCCAGGTGAAATCCAGCAAATAATTCTTGGGCTAGAAGGATATTATCTCTGATACGACGTCCCTTGACAAAGGCATTCTGAGCTGAGCTTATCGTGTCAGGAAGCACTGTGGCGATGCAATTAGCTATGACCTTTGTGATGCATTTATAAATGGTGTTGCAGCAAGCAATAGGTCTATAGTCATTAACCGAGGTCGCATTAGGTACCTTGGGGATCAGCACAAGGATGGTGGAATTAATTTCCCTTAGAAGCCTCCCTGTGACAAGAAAATCTTTCACCGCTTCAATAATTGAAGGACCCACTAACTCCCAATTGCTCTTGAAAAATTCCACCCCAAAGCCATCTCGCCCTAGGGCCTTACCACGAGCAAGGGAGAAGAGAGTATCTTTAATTTCCTGATCCGCGAAGGGACGAGAGAGAAACTGAACCTGATCCTCACTGAGATGGCATTTGATAGTTTGCTGCACATCCATCAAGGAAGGGCTGGCAAGTGGGGTATGTGAGGCAAACAACTCCTGGAAGTGAGAAACAAAGGTATCTTGAACTTAGCTTGGATCGGTGATGAGATTACCATTCCTATCAAGAACCGAAAGAATCCTGTTTTTCAATTGTCTTGTAGTAACTAAATGGTGAAAGTACTTGGTGTTCCTATCACCATTTTCCAACCATCTGATTCTGGATTTTTGCCTGAAGAAGGATTCTTCTTGGCTTCTTAGCTCGACAAAATTCTTGAGATGATTCTTTTCCATCTTAGCCAAAAGGACGTTGGTCGGATCCTGCTGAAGCTCCAGCTGGGCTGACCTGAAAGCATCTCTAGATACCGCCACCTTCTCAGATAAGTTGGAAAAAGAATCTCTATTTAGTTGCTTGAGCCGACTTTTCAGGACCTTCAATTTGCAAGCTAATCTGAATAAAGGGATCCCATACATTGGGTCATCCCACACTTGCTCAACAATCTCATGAAAGGAGAAGTGCTCCATCCAAAAATCAAAGAATTTAAAAGGCTTTCTTCGATTAACCGGCTGAGTGACCTTAACCACCATAGGAGAGTGGTCAGAAATCCCAGGAGTCAGAAAATTCGCTTCCGAGTAAGAGAAATGCAAGCACCATAAGGCATTGACTAGAACCCGGTCAATTTTCCTTGCCTTACGATTAGGTCCGGAAGAGGTGGACCAAGAAAACCCGAGTCCAACATATCTCAAATCCTCAAGCTCCGCCTGAAGCAAACATTGATTGAATTCATCAAAACAGGGAGGCCAGGCGTTCGACCCTCCAAACCTATCAGATGGATCTCTAATGGCATTAAAGTCCCCAGCAACCATCCAGGCCATGTCGTGAACACAAGAACTCATCCTAATGAGGTCTGCCCATAAAGGTCTCCGAGTAATAAACGAGTGTCCAGCATATATCACCGAGGTGCAACAAAAAAGACCGGAAGAAATAAGCTTCACCCTACCATGGATCGCCTAATCGTTGGAAGAGATGACTTCAAATTCTACCCGTGAAGGGTCCCATCCAACCCAAATTCTGCCTCCCGGAGAAGAATCATAGTTGGCAACCCATTTCCATCCCGATAAAAGGCCAGAAGACAAGGAGAGAAAAAGATATTCTGGCACTTTAGTCTCCAAAAGGCCAACCATGCTTAGACCGTTAGAACGAGCAAGGTTCCGAACCTCAGCTCTCCTCAAAGGGTCCATGAGACCTCTAATATTCCAAAACCCAAAAGACATATATATTTATATATATATATATTATGGAAGAAATATATATAGACCTACTCTATGCAAAGCAAATAAAAAGGAAGGGAGGCAGAGCCTACCTCTGATTTTTAGGCTTTTGGCGTGGGGTAGCCGAAGTCCTTGGGATGACAACAGAGCTCTTATCTGGAGCTAAGGCGAGTAGTCTTTCCTGGATCGCCTCAACCCTTGTTGATGCAGCTTTAGGGGGTGGAAGCGATGAACCCAGGTCAGATATATCATCCTCATTGGAGGATTCAAAGGTGGCAGCAACTAAGTCCACCGCAAGGTCAGGGCTTGGGACCAGAGTTGACTGTGAATCAGCTGTAAGGGAGAGAACAATCTTTGGGGGGGCGGTCCGTCCCCTATAACCTTTCCGAGTAGGGCCGGGCACTGGTTCCACAGCATTTTTTAATGGCCGGGTCTACTTTTCCACGGCAAGTGCCTTCACAAGCCGAGATTGGTCCTCCTTAGCCATGCCTGAAGGGTGTGAGGATTCACCAGACTTGGAGGCTTGATTCCTCCTTCTCCTAGGCTTTGGTTGACTCTGATTCCATTGATGCAAAATAAATCCTTAAAACTGTTGGGAAAATATGGCTTCGAATTGGGCAGAATAATGAAGTCGAATTTTTAGACTAATTAAGTCAGATTTTGAGGCGTGATATCACTTTCTTTAAGGATTTATTTGCCCCACAATGTTGCTAATGGTCACTGGCAAATTTCCTCCAAGATACAACAAAGTCTCAAAAATGAGAATATAAGATAGCAATCTAGTATTTCTCCAAGGTCTCTCATGGGAAACAATTGGAAACAATGGCTATAGTTTCTTTTAAAAGAAAACGAAAAAAATGGAAGAAGTTTTTTCCTCTAAAAAAAATGTACTTATATCTGTCTTTTTAATAGAGGCAATTCTTCATAAAGTTGCAAAAAAGAACAAAGGCAACTTTTCAGGAAAAGTTACAAAATGAACAAGTACATTTCAAATGTTATATTGAAAAGACATAAAAAAATTCGGAATTAAATAATAAATAATAAATAACCATAACTTTTCGTGAACAATCACATTGTTTCAATAAAACTTTATGGTTAAATAAATAAATCCAAATTTTTCAATAAATAAAAATAATGATCGTTGGTTAGTGCCAAATCTCGTTCACGTGCGCACTCACATCTTTTATATGTGGGACAATGCACCTCTTCATTTGTTTTATAAACAAACTACCAACATCATATTCTACATGACAAAAAAACAAAGCCCATAGCTTTAAAGTTTGTTTTAATAAGTACATGGAGTTCTCTATATCATAAAGGTTTTTTTTTTCTTTTGTACATCTCAATGATTGATTTCAATCTCAAATTATCACTAAGATATACATAAAATGGCATGTGGATTGTTAAGATGTGTTATGATAATATGGTATTACAAAATAGATAAAATATCTTATTTCCCTAAAATGACTTTGAATTTGTCATCTGTCTACCATTTATTTTTTTCCCAAATTAATTTTCACTTTTAGCACTCTCTGCACGCAAATATAATTTGTGATCTTCCTTCTTTTAATACACATGCGTGCAATTTCGCTAGTTATTGGAGAAAAGAAATTAAAGAATTTACTTCTTCCAAATTGTTCCTCAAACGTATTAATTTCTTTAGCTTCCAAATCTCAGCATCAACGGCTTTTGATAGTAGGCAAGGATGGTAAAGAAGAGAAATTCAAGTCATTCAAAACAGTGACAACTAATTTAATTTTGACCCAATTCTTATATCTAGGATTTTTTTTTTTTTTGTCAGTCCTACTCTAATCCTACTCTAACACTCACTCTCAGACTTTTGCCATGCCTCCATGCAAGGCGTGGGAGTCGAAACCCACTCCTGAAATGAAATCTTCCCCACCCCAATCCCCCCGAGAAGGTGGGGATTTGAACCCCCAACCTCCCCCTTCCAAGATGAAAGGGTGGCCACTGGGGCGAACCCCCAGTGGTTTATATCTAGGATTAGGTTTTGAAGAATAGTTTGGATTTAGGCCCAACTCTTTAATTTAAGAAAAACGAAAGGTCGAAATGACGTCATTTTGCACTATTTCTGCCAGTGAGCCACATTGAATGGTTTATATCAAAATGTTGCTGGATTTTCCGGTCACAAATCATGTGATGACACTAAAGTGATTGATTTTTTTTATCGAAATTCCACTCAAGTTATCAACCAAAAAGTTTTGGCACTGAAGTAACTTCCGTACGAAAGTAATGGCATTTGTGGTGGCCTAAGTCTAGCATCATGTTTTTCTTTTTCTTTTTTTGGTCAAAAAAACTAATATCATTCATTAAGAGTTGATATTACAATTGGCAGCCAAAGCATCCGCATATAGGATATCTAATAATGCAGTAGGAGGCGAGATGGGCCATCTAAGGGAAAGAGTGCCAATTTTATGGGCCTTTGCAACCCAATCGGCCACAAAATTCGCCCCTCTTCGACAAAACCTAATTTGCAGATTGGAAAAGTCGCGTAGAAGAGCGGCTGCTTTTGCACAGAGCGATCTAAACTCCCATGGCGAAGTGAGTAAGCTTGTCATTGTGTCAATCAGGATTTTTGAATCAAATTCGAGCACAAGCAGATCATTCCCCTTGTTCTTCTCCAGCAGGTAGCGCAGAGTGATCGTGAACGCTTGAAATTCCGCTTGCAGGGCAGACGAAGCTACAAAACTCTTGGTAAGCCCGTCTATCAACTTCCCATTGTGATCACGACAAATGCAGGCCATAGTCCCTTCAGTGCTTCCCGGTTGAAATGCTCCATCGATGTTGACTTTCAGGAATCTGGGATCGGGAGGTCTCCATAACTCCTCAGGGCTGAGGCAGGTTCGTCTCGTGTTGCCGCCAGCCATGGTGGAAAGCTGCGCTAGTCGAACAGAAGCTAGAGCTAGATCAACAACCCGAAGTGGATCTGGATATTGTTGCCGAAAGATGAAATTGTCTCTAGCTTTCCAGATATTCCACAAGATTGCAGCAACAACCTCGAACGCAGGTGAGTTTCGATTCTGCATCAACATGTTTGCCATCCAAGCTCCGATATGTTGTGTGTCTGGTATGGAAATCTGAATGTTAATTAGAGGATGTGACCAAATAGCCGCTGTCCATTGGCAAAATAGAAATGGTGTGTGCTGTAGTTTCTAGTGCGTTTATAGGACAGAGGGGGCATATAGGGTCTGAGATGATGTGGCGATGAAAAAGGTTAGCCTTGGTCGGTAGAGCATCATGGCTAAGGGACCACAGAAATAGTCGTGTTTTTGGAGGGATCTACAGCTTCCAGATGTGTTTCCATAACATCTCATGGCCTTGAACCGAATTAGTAGCTTCATTCGGAGTAACACAGAGGGCTGTTTGTCTGACTGATTGGTATCCACTTTTGACAGTGTATTTACCGTCAGTAGATTCAATCCATATAAGTTGATCTGATATATAATTAGGTCTTACTTGTATGGTAAGAATGTCAGCCACAGTAGAATCATCAAAAAATCTTCGCAAGAGAGGAACATTCCATGTGTTGTTGCTGGAATCAATATAATCTGCCACTAGTCGGGGTTCATCTTGTTGAGCTGGACCACCTAAAATTCCTCTTGGTAACCAACGATCGGTCCTAGGTCTAATTGTTCGGCCATCCCCTACCGCCCATTGTAGGTTCGGTAGAATGAAATCTCGTCCTGCTAACAAGCTCTGCCAACCCCAAGACGATCTACTTCATTTCTTAGCTTGTGCGAAGTCACATGATCGAAAATAAAGACCTTTGAAGAGCATACTCCACAAGGAGGAAGGTCCCTAAATTAAACGTCATGCTTGCTTTCCAAGCATGGCTCTATTAAAATCCATAAGGTCTCTAAAGCCAAGTCCACCTTTGTTTTTACTCTTTTTAAGCTCCTCCCAATTCGTCCAGTGAATGCCAGGTTTACTACTATTATTCTGCCACCAGAAATGAGCAATCTTCTTCTCAACAGATTTGCAAATAGAAGCAGGGATTTTAAAGATAGCCATAGCATACTGAGGGATTGCTTGGACAATAGCCTTGATCAGAATTTCCTTGCCGCCCTTGGAAATTAGCTTTTCTTTCCATCCATCTAACTTAGAATCAACTTTGCCCAATATCCAGGCAAACATTTCTCTTTTCAATCTCCCCCAGTCTGAGGGAATTCCTAAATATTTGCCTGTTCTAACCATCAGAGGCACTCTGAATTCATTGCCAAGTTTTCCTATAGGTCCCTTGGGCAATCTCTGCTAAAAAATATTCCAGATTTGTTCCTATTTACTTCCTGTCCAGTGGCCACACAATATTGGTTGATAATATTGGACAGATTTTGACATTCCAACAACTTGCCATTTAAGAAAAATGTGGCATCATCCGCAAAAAATAAGTGAGAAAGTGTAGGGCAAAACCTATTTAACTTCATACCTCTAAGATGCTCCATATCAAGGGCCTGATGAATAAGATTGGACAGGACATTTGCCATCAGAATAAATAAATAAGGAGAAAGAGGGTCACCCTGTATGAGGCCGCGTGTCAGATGGAAGTAGCTTAAAAGTTCCCCATTAAATTTGATGCTGAAAGAGACTGTTGTGACACATTGCATCACCCATCTCACCCAAATGGGATGAAATCCTATCGTTAGGAGATAATCTTTAAGAAAATCCCATTCCACTCGGTCATATGCTTTCTTCATATCCATTTTCAGAATTGCCTTAAAATCCCTTCTTCGTTTCCGAGTTCTTAGCTGATGAAGCACTTCCTGGACAATAAGAATATTATCCTGGATTTGATGACCACTGACGAAGGCACTTTGCTCAGTGGAAATTAGGTTCGCAAGCCAAGGTTTGAGCCTATTAGCAAGTACCTTGAATATAATTTTATAGGCATAGTTACACAAGCTTATAGGGCGATAGTGGTCTAACCGTTATGGATGTGGAACCTTAGGAATGAGAGTGATGATTGTCTTATTCAGCTCTGTTGGCATAACTCGCCTCTCGAAGAAATCCTGTAATGCAAGAAAAAGCTCCTCCTTTAAAATATCCCAGTGCGATCGATAAAAGAGGCCATTCAAGTCGTCCGGTCCCGGGGCTTTAGTTGAGCCCAATTGGAAGACTGCACATTGAACTTCTTCTTGAGTTAGTTCCGCCGTCAGACTCTCATTCTTCTCTGATGTGACCGTGGGCAGGCACTGATTAAGGATAGACTCGTAGCTTCGAGGACTCGTCGATTAATAGAGGGTGGAATAGTAGTTAACTAGCATAGTCTTTAAATCATTTTCTTCGCGAATCCAGCTGTTATCATTAGACTATATCATCCTGATTATGTTTCGCTGTTGACGTTGGAGTGTAGTTGCGTGGAAGAATTTAGTATTTTTGTCGCCCCACTTTAGCCAATTGATTCGAGATCTCATCGCCCAAAAGCGTTCCTCTTGCTCCCATAACCTTTGAATCTCTGCCTTTAGATGCTAAATTTGTTGGGTATCATTGTTGCGGTTTGGTCGATTTACCAGAGATTGAAGCTGGTGCTGTAGATGAGAAATTTGATGTTGAGGAGCTGAGAACTTTGAGTTACTCCACTTCGTGAGTGCAGCAGAAACCTTGAGTAGTCGCTGAGAAAGCTTGTGCCTAGGTATGTGGACTGAATTCCAAGAGTTAGCGATAATGTCACGGCATTCCTTATCCTGCAACCAAAAAGCCTCAAAGGAAAAAGACTTATGTCGTCGCTTTGGAAGGCCTTCCATAGATAAAATTATTGGGTTGTGATCCGAGCCCACTGCAGGTAGGGCGATAACCTCAGTTTTTGGATAAGTCTCTTGCCATTCCAAATTAAAAAGAACACGATCTAACCTTTCCTCACCAATTCCTCTCCCTCCCTGTTATTCATCCAAGTATATGCACAGCCCTTACTAATTAAATCCACCAGCGAACAATCATATAATACCTCTCGAAAGGCTTGCATTATGTTCGAATCAGCTAGACGTTTACTTTCTTTTTCCCATGGGTAGAGCACTTCATTAAAATCCCCGACACAAATCCAGGGTAATGTATTACAAAGTGCAAGCTGTCGGAGTTCATTCCAAAACGGATGCCGAGCCTGATATACTGAAGGTGCATGGAGGCATGTAATATGCATAGAGCTACCAATTCAAGTGTCAATATAAAGGAAATCAAACATATTATGGTCTGTTCGGTGTAAGGTAATACTAATATGAGTAAGCCAAAAAAGAGCCATACCTCATGCTAGGCCAAGAGAGTTAAGCACAAAAGATTGCTGGAATTTAAGGTGAGACCGAACACGCTGAAGAACATCCGCTTGATTTTTTGTCTCCATAAAAAATATAAGATTAGGCTCTTCTTTTGCCACAAGGGCCTTTAGGGCACGAACTATCAGGGCCAAGCCCAAGCCCTGACAGTTCCAACTGAGAAGTTTCATTTGTCAATAGGTGGCTGTTGAGGGCCAGCCACCAAAGCCCGTTGTTGTATGTCGTCGACTAACATAACAGGTGTTTCCATAAGCTACCTTTCATCAAAAGTTTCGGCCACTGTTGAAGGCATATGATAAGGAGTATAGCGTTTTTGCTTCTTTGAAATGGTTGCCTTGGTCGATAATCTGATATTATTTTGCTTCTTAGGATTGATATCAACTCCTGATTGTGCTGGTAGTGGTGTTTGTTGTGCAGTGCCAGAACTGAAGTTGCCCTTAGGTAGAGGTAAAGGGATAATACCATCAAAGAGTTGAGGTTTGATAGGTGGTAGAGTAGAGCAAGTTGTATGGGTTGCTACGTGGTGCTGAATTCCTCCATCCTTCTCTCTGTAAGGAGCTGCATTGTACTGAGTACCCTTCAGTTTTAACAATGACTTATCCTTTGTAGGTACTGATGTAGTTGTTGTTAGTGTAGTGACTAGAGTATGGTGCTGTTCTGCTGTGGATGTGCCCGCACAAGGGGGAAGCACAGGGAGCACAGGAGAGGGAGTTGGTGTCGCAGGGACCACCTCTTCATGCTGTGTATCCTTGGGTTCATAAAAGGTAAGCCAATAGGGACTAGGCTCTTTAACCTCTGCACGCAACCACTGCCCATACGCCATTTTCTCCCTTCCTTCCATCTTAACTTCTGTAAAAGGTATATCCTTGCAATATGTTGCATAATGATCGATTTTGCCACAGGAATAGCAGAAGTGGGGCAATCGTTCGTATCTAAAGTCCAACCAAAGAAGGTTTCCTACTATACATATTAGTTGTCCTAATTTCAGTGGCTCACTTAAGCTGAATTCGACACGAACCCTGCCTACTTTAAATGTCGAGTTTTCTTTAAAATCCAACTTAACCTCCAGCACCTTTCCTACATGCTTAACAGCCTTGTACAACATGTCCTCATAACACCATTCTAGTGGCAGGCCATGGACTTGCACCCACAAATGGCAAGTGGTAAACTCATAACAATGCAGGGGTGTATTTGGTTTCCAGGGCCGAAATATGATTAAATGACTAGAAAACAATCATGGTCTGCCCTCTAAAATTCTATTTTTCTCGCTCTCCGATTGAATTTTAGAGTAATTTCTACTTCCTCTATTCGCCATGCTCGCTTTAAAGAGTTCTACAAGTTCTACAGTGCCTGAAAATTAATGGATGGACTGGAGACTATTTTACCTACCAACATGAGTTGACACTCTTCCACTTTGTGCAGGGGCGGTGAGTCTTGCCAATCTTCAATTTCCTGGTCAGTCCAAAGGCGGCCCATTCTATTGCAAAGGGCAGCGAGTCAGGAGGTGTCTGCTTCTTCTTGGGCATCCATTGACAGCAAACTCGAAGGAATTGAGGCAATCAATCTAGGGAGTGCAAAGGCAGTGAGGCCATGCAAGGTGCGAGATGGAGGTAAGCGACATCAGAATTGGCTGAAAGATAATGGGTATTGAAAGCAGGTGCATGTCGAGAAAGGATTGGAGAGCAGATAGATGAGGGTTTGATTCTTGTGGGTAATTGGTGGATAGTGAATTAGAAAGGAAGGGACAATGGAGGTCGAAGAGGGTTACCGATGAAAGCGAAGGCTGTTCGAGAAGACCATACGGAAGAGGCGAAGGATTGGAAGTGGAGCAATTGCGATGGAATTGCAGAGGACTGTTGTGAAGTGGGATGAAGATGAAAGAAATCTGAGACAATTAGGGTAGACGATGCAGGGAAGCTTCGCAATTAGGGTTGGAGATACTGACGACCATGATGGTCGGAAGGGAACTCTGCATTTCGAGAGAGAATCTTGCCGT
This sequence comes from Eucalyptus cloeziana, assembly GCA_014182715.1. Lineage (NCBI taxonomy): Eukaryota > Viridiplantae > Streptophyta > Magnoliopsida > Myrtales > Myrtaceae > Eucalyptus > Eucalyptus cloeziana. Next base: position 33,414,315 of record CM024644.1, read on the forward strand.
GAGTTGACTAATATTTATGGGTTGTTGAACGCGTGAAAATGAGAAAACATGGTATTTGTCTTCTAGTCTAGCATCATGTTTATATTCCATATACTCTAATAAGTTAGTTAAACCTAGGATATTCTAGAGGTCTAATAGACAATTTATGCTACATTGGCCATTGTTTTGTCAGTATTTTGGGTTCTGTTAAAAAATCCAACATCACTCGTCTATGAAATTTATATGTTATTTATATATATGTAGTCTTTTTTCATGTATTGGCTATAACTTTTGAATTGAACTTCCTCATATGTTATGAGAGCCAGGTTCTGTTTTATATCACGCATGTGGCCCCTTGTAAGAAAGAATGGTATATAGAAAAAAGAAAAAAGAAAAAAAGAGTGGTGTTAATGAAACAGAAAAAATCTCAACCGAGAATGGGAGATGGCAAAAACTTGTAAGTCAATTCTCTCCTTGTGCAAGTATACTTAGTCATTGGAACTGGGTCGAAATTCCAAAGTTAGGTCTACATGGCAATTGGATACATATGAGCCATTCAATTACTATCTTCTCATAATCGAATTTACGGACGAAAAGAGTGATTTAGACACTTACGAATTGCCCGCGCCCTCGCCTGGGCGTTCCTTACTTTCCAACATCCCAAATTACGATTGCAAAGTAAGGAACATTCTATCAATTATTTGAGGACGGTTGACGAAGAGAAAAGGAAATTATTAGAGATAGTACGAGGGTGGAGATGAGGAAAATTCATTAAATTGCTTTTTATTCCGAAGAGCATGACACATAAATTTTTACAACCAAAATTTATGAACGAAAATTGCCATCAATTATAAAAAAAAATAAAAAAAAATAAGTTCAAGGTATTTGATGATTCATCAATAAAGAGATTATGTGATGCCCTGAATTAGCTCACTGAGGTATTATTCATTTTGGCCTATCTTATACCGAGTATCACGATTTTGTCCTTTAGTGTACAAGTGAGCACCTTCACAAGAGGTCACCCATATTGGGAGTACTTCCATCGGAGCACATTTAACTTTGGGGCTGCGAAGTTAAGCATTACCTCCATCAGTTAATTCCAGTTTTTCACATATATATCTCAAAATCACTTTTCCCTTGTTTAGTGCATAATTCGGTTCATTCATTTCTCCTTGTCATGCTAGAAGTCTGCCACGAGCCCCTCCTTGTCTAAACCCTAAGGCCCCAGCGATTACTCCTTGCCTTCATTGGATAGGATTGTTACAGACTAAACTGACAAATCTTATTTCAAATGCACTTTGAAAGTTGTCATAATAAATATCTTAATAGTATATGCAAAGCCAAATGTATTTGAATATAACTTATTCATTGTTATATTGCCTTATTTCTTATTTTTCAATGCGCTTTATGTGTATACCGAAAGAGATTGGAAACATTAAATAGAGCTTAAATTTTCAGAAAATTATAATCATTGGCTCTTGAGGATAAAAAGCATGTTTATTAACATGCTATGATAGCTTTAATTAAATCTTATTTCTAGCTAATTTATTGACTTTTCATGGCATTCCAACTACCCTAATTCTTCGACCAAAAACAAAAAAAAACAAAAACAAAAACCACCCTAATTCGACAGTGGAAGATAGATAAAAACAAGGGAAAATACCATCAAAAACCCCAAACTTTGCCCAAAGTGACAAATTTACTCCAAACTTTTTTTTGTGACATGAAAAACTCTGAAATTTGCTAACCGTGACACATTTACCCCAAAATTTTATTTGTGATACAAAAAACCCTAAACTTTCATTTGTGTGACACATTTACCCCAAATCATAGGGGCATTTTGGTCTTTTTACTTTTAAAAACTCTTTACTTTTTTTTTATTTGTTTTTTCTTCCCTCCGCTAGCGTCCAGCGAGGGCCGCCCTCACCGGACGCTGGCTTCCCTCTGCCAGCTCCGCCATGGCCGGTGGAGGGAAGAGAGAAGAAAAAAAAAATTAAAAATAAAATAAAAATAAAAAACAGAAAAAAAAAAAAAAAAAGACGAAAATGCCCTTAATGGAGTAAATGTATCACAGTTTGCAAAGTTTGGGGTTTTTCATGTCACAAAAAAAAAAATTGGGTAAATTTGTCACTTTGGGCAAAGTTTGAGATTTTTAGTAGCTTTTTCCCTACAAACAATAATACATGATGCACATGATCTCTTTAACAATAAGACACTGCTCGTTCTAAAAGTGAAATATATATTTATGGCATATGAAGTGCTTACTATGGATTTTTTTTTATTTGGTTATGCAATTTATAGTTAATTTAAAATAAGGTTTTTTATAAGAGTAAGCCACCGGGCCAATTTGGCCCAGGAGCTAAACCAGAAGGTTGGTTCACCCAAGGACCGATTCGATCTTTAAGTAAAAATTTGCGAGCCAGCATTCATTAGTTTGGTTCTCAATTTTATATAGTGAATTGGTCGGTGCTACCCGAGAATCGGCCTTGTGAGTTAAAACCAAATCTTAAGTTGAGTCTCTTAAACACTTTTTCATTTCTCATTAAAGTCAACATGATACGTGAAATATCATCAACGTTATTATACTTCATGTTTTTGCTGTAAACAAAAATGAAACATAAAAAATAAGTAGGCTGGTTTTGAAGTTGATCTTGCAACATGCTCTTTCTAGACTCAATCGATTCAATTCTTAATTTCTAAATCTGAAAACTGACTCTAAAGATAAGTCCTATGTTCTTGGTATGTTACCCACCTATCCTAAAACCAATTACCACCAATTGTTTGTTTAGACTCATCAAAAGTCAAAAGTAGTCTATCTTACTTTCCTGTCAAATCTAAGGTATTATTCACACTTAAAAGATTTGTGAAAACTATTATTTTTTAAAATGAAAACTATTATTTTTGAAAAAATATTTCTAAGATATCTTCTAAATTGAGAAAGTCAGTATCCGTACTTAGGAAAGTCAAAATTCAAAATTAAGATATCTTCATTAAATATATAGTTTGACTTATCCACGAATGCAACCGATTGCCACGGACTTGTGAAAGAAATTTGTTGTCTACAAGTATCCGTCATTCTCAAAAACAACGGCGACCGTTACCATGGCATTTTCAAGGAAGGACATAGGATGCTCAAGAGCAAATATATTTTTACCTTTCTTTAAAATAAGGGTTAATACCCTGAAAAACCCAAAACTGGTATACCTATGACAAATTTACCCCAAATTATTTTTTTGACCACCAAAAACCCCAAACTGGTATACCTTTGACAAATTTACCCCAAACTGGTACACTTATGATAAATTTACCTTCTATTAGTTTTCGTTAAATTTTACTGTCAAATTATTAAGTTAAATGACATGTGACAATTAACTGGTATACCGATTTGGGATTTTACGCTTCGTTTGTCACAATTTACAATTTTTGTTATTTTTTTGTAGTATTAATCCAATTTAGCAGATGGTATATTTGTCACAAATTTACCAGTTTGGTTTTTTTTGGGTCGAATAAATTAGTTTTGGGAAAATTTGTCATAAATGTACAAGTTTGGGGTTTTTTATGGTCAGTCGGGGTAAATTTGTCACAGGTGTACCAGTTTGGGGTTTTTCAGGGTATTAACCCTTAAAATAATTCAAGCTTTTATTCAATATTTTCCATCTACTTTATATGTCTATCTATTTCTTTATAAGATTAAAGAAATTAAAATAGTAAAAGCTTCGACTAATATGTTTTTATGATACCATAAGCTAATAGTAAAAGCTTCAATATTTGCCATTGACTTGTGAAAGAAATTGGTGCTCCACAAATCTTCGTGATTCTCAAAAATAAAAGGGACCGTTACCATAGCATTGCTCTTTTTTCTTTAACCAAGAATGAGATCTCAACTTATCGAAATCTAACATAATCTATTTATCTTTATTTTAAATTCAGGTACATGCTAAATTTGGTTGTTAATGACAACAATAGAAAAGCATACCACCGATTGTCTGGAACAAGAAAGAAAAACATTGGTCATTATGTACATGAGTTTGTAAAATAAAATATAAGATGGAAAATATTGAATGAGAAACTAAGTTATTTAGAGTAAGTTAAGCATATTTTTTTCTCCAGAATCATAAATTTTTCAAAATATAATAGAGGCCAGTGACAAAGATGGCCTGCTTTGACATCCCTATGAGTCACTTCTTGCTCTCATCCTTCTTAGAGCTAATAGAGTCATGGGCAACACCTTTAATCCCTCTAAATCTTTGGGGTTGGCCTTTGGTTCGTTATACTGGTACCTGTCCAAGCTTACATTGGGCATGTAGTCATACACCTACAGCAACTCGCCTTTCAACGTGGCAACAACTGAGAAGCGTCACAATGTTCCAGCGACGAAAATGGCCAGTACTCATGATCTCGGCAATAAATTCTCTCATTCCTTGCCTCAATTCATAAGAAATCCTCTTCACTGCTGTCTCAGTTCTTGAAGTGGGTAATACCCCTCTGTACACCCTGCCAAATCCAGCAGCTCGTCATAGCTCCTGGTCCACTGAATCCTTTTGTGGCAGTACAGATATTTTTGTACATGAACCTATGAGGATTGCAGTCACGCTCCAGGTCCGGAACCCCCCAAATTTTCCCTTTCATCTTATCAGATCAACCTTAATTAAGATTAGCATTGATAGGACGGCAACATCAAATGCACTCCAGTAGTCAGCAGATAGGTTTTCCCCTCCTTTCTCATATGGGGTAGTCTAGCAAGCTGAGACAAAACCAGTCTCTGAGCTTGTCCATTTACATAAAACCTCCATCCAGGGATGTAATGAGAAGTCGCTAACGAGCTGGTTGAGGATGAGAACCCTATGTACATTGCCTCCTCCATGATGGGCAAAAGATCAATGCACGGTGATTAAAGGGGAGTCTTTGGTTTCTCAACATTGATAGGTGCTAATTTGACATTGATTTGCCTTTGTGCGCCATCATAATCCACCCAGACTTGCCTGGCTTCACCACTCATCAGGCTCAAGTTTGTGACCGGGACCTACTGCATAGATTTTAGGGAGGTCAGCCCACTGACATCGATCCCAATGTGGTTATCATTGACATCATAGAATTCATGGTTTTGGATTGTGTCAAATTCTACTGTGACAATGTCGTTCGTGGCAAAGCTATTGTTGGTTTTGTTGGAGAGGCCGACGTAATAACAAGGCAGAGCTCTAGGAAATTCTCTGCAAGGAGCTAACCCGAAAGTGAACCCGTAGCCACCCAGAGGTGGATACTCGTAAATCATAGTGAAGACGAACTCCACGGAGAAAGAGTAGACAGATCCACTGAATGAGTTCTTGAACTCGATGGGGTCAGGGTAGAAGGCATGACTCTGCTTCTGTTTGGTTGTGTGGTTAACTCTAGGAGGCCATTGCCTGTGATGCAGCTAAATCATCTAGGCTAGGATTCACCGACTAGAAACCATTGTATGTGAAACTGCTGATATCGCAAGCGAGTGCAAAGTTTGCCAGGGAAGAAACCGCCAGGACAATCATGAAGAATATGTCCAGAAACTGGAGAATTTTGCTGAATGCACTACTCAGAAGATATCCTTTGATCTCCTAGGATCAACTTGAATCTAATGCAATTTCAATTATCAGTGCCCTGACTTGGGTCACTATATATGCACCATTAACTCGTTGAATTTTTTTATCATATGGACCTGTCGTTAAATCGTGCAAGGATTCAAACAAACAGATAATAATCCTTGTAAAAAGTTGGACTTGCTCTTATAATGCAAACCAAAAGAGAAGGCAATTATGCTAAAGCAGACATTCCCAAGAACAAGTTAAGATACTGCAGAAATTGGTCAGATCCATAAAATCTCAAAATTACAGTTCACATATACTCACAGAGTCGCAAACTACAGATACTTGATGTATAAGAACACTAGTTTGATAATTACTTTGAATCTATGAAATGTGCTTTCAATTTAATATACCAAGCCCAAGACTCATCTTCCACCGGAGAAGAGAGAGTCGGCAACAGAAGATGTCTGTGAAAATGCCTTTTCGGCAGAAGATGGATAAGACATGCCAGACATACTAAAACCTTCATGATATGCAAATGTCAATCCACTTTTTAATTACCAAGAGATGATAACTCCTGCATTGCGACATCCCCTTCTAGGTACTGCACTACTTGACGCATTCTTGGTCTCGCTGTTGGCTCCAAATAGCAGCACATCAATCCAAGTTTCAACACTAGCTCTACATCCATCGCCACAAAGTCTGTCCCTAAATTTGGATCTCTTGCCTTTAGAATGTCACCCTTATCCAAGCAAGAAAACACCCAGTCCACCAATATTACATCCTCCTTCTCCTGAGCGTCAATCGGCCTTCTGCCACAAGCAACCTCGAGCAAAAATGCCCCAGATGCAAAAACATCTGTTCTCGTAGTGGCCGTGGCGGTTCGAGTGTTCTCCGGGGCCAAATATCCAAGAGTTCCCACCACATGGGTGGTTTGAGGATATGTGCCATGATTGTATATTTTCGCAAGCTCGAAATCTCCTAACCTCCCATTTGGTTCTGAATCTAATAAGATATTGCTAGCTTTGATATCCCTGTGAATCATTACTTTTTCCATCCTTCATGGAGATAAGAGAGGCCATATGCAACACGTTTGATCACTCTAAACCTTTGGCTCCAATTGAGGGTCACCTTTTTCCATCCAGCATGTAGTCATAGACAAACAGCAATTCACCCTTTCAACAACAGTAACCGAGAAGTTTACGATGTTCCGATGACGAAGCCAACCAATACTAATAATCTCCACAATGAACTCCCTCATCCCTTGCCTTGATTCATGAGAGACCCTCTTCACTCCGATGACGAAGAAAACCAATAGTAATAATCTCCACAATTAACTCCCTCATCCCTTGCCTTGATTCATGAGAGACCCTCTTCACTGCAATCTCAATTTATGAGGTGGGTAATACCTGTTGGAAGTTTGTAAAACAAACTAGTGTATGTTTCCTTGTCCCATATAGAAAAAGTGGGAGGAAGTGGGCAAATTAATAAGTGTGGAGTTTCTTTAGCATATCTAAAGAAATAATCGGGTGTGAGTTAGATCCCATCATACCTACGTGCGGTTGCGTGAATAATTGCGCAATTATTAGACGCACTTAGCACTTTATGCACCCGCAGTTTAATTAGCACTAACCCCTTTGTTATTTTTTTTCTTACGATTATCTTATTAACTTTAATCAATTCAAAGGTTTTTTTTTTTTTTTTTTGAGAATTTTCGAAAATTATTAAAAATAAATTCGAAATTTTATTTATTAAAAAATAATAATATTTTTTAATTATTCTGAATATTTTTTTTGTGTCTCTTCAAGACAACCTTTGAAAAAAATACATGTTTAGTTTGCAACCTTTCTCGAAAGGTTACATTTGTTCATTTTTTCAATTTCTTCTTTTTGAAAAAAAAAAAAAAAAAAAAAACTGCAGCCATATTTTTAATTGTTTTCTAGAGAGATCCTGGAAAAATACTAGAATTGCTATATAGTATTCTCATTTTTTAGATTATGTTATATCTTGGAGGATATTTGCCGATGACTATTAGCAACTTTGTGGGGAAAATAAATCCCTGAAGAAAGTGATATCACGCCTCAAAGTCCGACTAAATTACTCTAAAGATTCGACTTCATTGTTCAACCCAATTTAAAGCCATATTTCCCAACAATAGCCCTCTATAAATCCTACCGAATCCACCAGCTCCTAATACTCTGAACCCCTTTGTGGCAATATACAAATCTTTGTACTTGAACATATAAGGACCGTAGTCGTGCTCCCAATCCTCTAGGACATGTGCGAATTTTTTCTCAGTCTTATCAGATAAACCACATATAAGATTAACATTGACAGACAAGACAACAACATGAAAGGCACTCCTATAGCAAGTAGGTATGATTTCTCCTCCTTTCTCGCATGGGGTAGTCTAGGAAGCTGAGACAAAACCAATCCCTGAGCTTGTCCATTAACCTTAAAGCTCCATCCAACGATGTAATGAGAAGTTATCAACGAGCCGGTTGAGGACGAGAAACCCACGTACATGGTCTCTGTGATGATTGGTGAGAGATCAATGGACAGAGATAGAAGGGGAGTGTTTGGTTTCTCAACATTGATAGGAGCTAATGTGACATTGAATTGCTTTTGCGAGCCATCATAATCCACCCAAACTTGCGTGGCTTTACCACTCATCAGGCTCAAGTTTGTGAAGACCTCACCTGGACTTGCAATGTATCCTACCGGTGCAGATTTTACGGAGGTCAGCCCATTGACATCGATCCCAACGTGGTTATCGTTGATATCAAGGAATACATGGTTTTTGGATTGTGTAAAATTCTACTACGACAATGTGGTTCGAGGAATTGACATTGTTGGTTTCATTGAAGAGGCCAAAGTAATAACTAGGCAGAGCTCCAAGAAATTCTCTACGAGGAGCTAGCACGAAAGCAAACCCGTAGCCGCCCAGAGGTGGATACTCGTAAATCATAGTGAAGACAAACCTCTCGGAGAAAGAGTAGGCATATCCGTTGGATGAGTTCTTGAACATGATTGGGTCAGGGTAGAAGGCATGGCTCTGCTTCTGTTTGGTGGCCTTGGTTAACCTTAGGAGGCGGCCAGTGAATGTGGCTAAACCATCTAGGCCAAAATTCGCCGACCTGAAACCGTTGTATGTGAAAATGCTGGAATCCTGAAAGAGTGCAGAGTTCACCAGAACAATTGTCGCGACCAATTTTTTTTTCGAGTGTGAGCCACCTAGGATTTGGCTAATGGATTGTTAAGCCTAAACTTAACTCGAGCTCTCCCAAGCCCATACCAATTCGCGACTTAGATTCAAATTTTTAATGTGCAAATGGATTTTATCTAGGAGTCGCCACTAATCTATTTTTTGGTGGGTCGATTAGAAACCCAAGTAAAGTAACGGGAGTTTTTACTTTACTCCTACGAACTAGAAATTATGAGTTTGAAGACTTGGTTACATTAGATTTCTCTAATGCCCTTTCGGTACCATTCTTTTATTTTTCAAAAATGCTTTTCTAGGCAGCTTAAATTGATTTAAATCTATTTCCTTAACATGTGAGGCGATTATGCGGGTACGCAAACCACAAATTTAACACCTAGATAAACAATGAATAAATTGCAAGACTTACCTCAAGGCAACAAAAGCATCTACAATGTTAAATCAGAATTCACATCAACAACCCTAAATATGATTTCTAACTAACACGCAATTTCTTTTTTTTTGTTTTCACTTAATTAATGGAAATCATGCAATATGCAATGCAATATTAATTAAATGACCTAATTCTAATGACATGCAATTTCTAATTGAATAGACCTAGCAACAACCACTAAATGGCATGCATTTCATGAATCTAATCCTAATGACGTGCACATGACATTTTTCTTTTTCTTTCTTTTCCTTAAAAGAATGCAATTTATCCTAGAAAATAAAGCTAATTTATCCTAAGACATTTTTTGTATTTTTTCATGAAATTCGGAATTAGATCAAATGTGAAAATTATCTAATTGGATTAAGATTCTATTTAATTTGTATTAGGAATTAGGTTGAACCAAATCCTAATTTAAACTAAAATATTATCTTCACCCCAATAATCCTAAAATGCAATCTGTTTAAGAAAATGCCTAAACTTATAAAAAATATTATCTAAAACTAAACTAAGTGCAATTTTACCCTAATATGCCATGACGTACAAAAAATACCCTTAATTCTACATGACATATGCATGATGATTTTTTTTGTCTTTTTTTTTTTATTAATTCGAAATTAAAATTAAACATGCAATTCAGATAATAATATAATAAAAAAAAATAACATCCTAAATGAATGCACTTTTTCTTTTTCTTTTTCATGATTCAAAATAAAATCCCTATTCTAATCATGCAAGATAAATAAAAATAAAAAAACAAACATAATCCCAATTCAATTTTTTTCTTTTTATGAAAATAAAATCACCACAGCAAATCAGGCAAGATAAGATCGACATCCACAAAGTGACGAATCATATCCCGCGCATGGGATCGGATTGGCCAATTTTAAATAAAACCGCGAATCGAATCTCGAGCATAAGATCGAATTGGCGATTTTCCGTGCAATTGCAAGTCAGATTTCGGGCACGAAAATCGGACTGTCAATAGTATGCATGTTGTGAAATTAAGGATTAATCCTTAATTTAAAAAAAAAAAACTTTTCGGGAAAACTTTGGATAAGATGCATCGTTCGAAGATTTGAATTTAATCGCAATATCATTGAATCAAGTAAGGAAATTACCAAATTAAATTTGGATAATATCTTTACCTATTTCGTAATATTGTTCCCGAATTTGGACTCGTCAGATGATGGGACCAACGATGGCTCGTGATGGATGATTCACGGTTAATGTGCCAACAATGGTGGTTCAACGAGGTGCCCGTGGAGATGTTGCGAAATTATGACATGCTCGGCAAATTCTCTGACTACGACCAAAAGCTGGAGATGTTCAACACTCCCTGTATTAGATTGGGCGCAGCAACAAGAGGACAAATAAATTTGCCCCAACAAAAGAAACCTGCAAAGAGCTAAGTGGACTCATGTGAATTATTCTTGAGTTGTGTCATTAGATTGACGTGGGAGGCAACTTTCGCGGGAGACAACGCTTGTTGCTACTTGACAATGAGGCTCATCGTCCCTGGATCACACGGGGGCTATAGCTGCGTTCCCGTGGGTGTAGCCAAGAACAGGAGCTGCGTCTGAATCAACAAGAAAGGCCCCCGCCAACGACCTGCATGTTGAAACAAGCCTTGACAAAAAAAAAAATCCGATTTGAGTGAATCTACTGGTCTTGAGAGAGACTCCGAGAAAACTCTCGAGATAACTATCAGCGTTGATGGTGACGAACTCGGCACATCGTAGGAGTAGCTCGAGTCAATGCTTCACGGTGGTGCGGTTGGCGGCATGGCGACGCCTTGTGAGATTGGCTCCAGCAGGTGACTCTCGGGTCGGCACACGATGAGAGACTCGTGCGGTGATGGTGTCAATGAGTGGCGTGGCCAGCTCGGCGAAGTGTCTACAACTGCGATGAGTAATTGGCAATAAGAACAAGACCACACTGTAAGCGTTCTCAAACACCGGGGAATCTGCACACGGGAAAATTTCTGCATTAGACAGGTGTAAAAGGACAATTGAAAGAGTTATATGTGTGTTGGTTGAGGTGGCATCATCATCAATGAGAACCTGCAACACGTCTGGATGTGCAGGAGACACCAAGGATAACACCAGGGACGCAGTGACAAGATAAGCACGCTAGGAGGAACGTGGGAGGTTGAACTGGGAATCAACGTCGTTGGTGCAAGGCTCGGGGAGATTAAGAGAAAGTCGTCATTGGAGAGACTCGGAAGGAAGCAGCAATGGCACCATCGTCATGTGGGGTTCGCTAGGTTGAAGCGATGAACACCAGAACAAGGAGGCGCGATCCCAGCAACAGGGACTCACCGCGTGATAGGATCTTCACGTCTTTACTCTTTGAACGTTCACCGCACTCTCTCTCTCTCCCTCTCTGAACGTGTGGCCGTGTTTTTAATTTTTGTGGCCCCCCTTGCGTTCTGTGGTATAACAAACTTTTTATAGGTGAATGGACTAAGACTTTATTTCCTTCTAATGCATTGCATGAATATTCCCTTGAAATCTTGCATGTATTATTCACTTGTCTTGTTGACCACCCACCATGATTTCTTTCTTATTCTCGCAACTTTTCTTTCTGCCCACACCGATGGATACGTGAAGACTAAACCCCACTTTCCCTTTTTCTTGATTTCCTTTATACGAAGCTGATCCTCCTCCTTGCATTACGGTCAACAGAATTGTCTAAGGATTTTGAGAATATTGACTCAATTTCATGGGTGTTCAAGATGGTCTCTCTCGTGGCCAAATCTTTGTCCGCACGCTTTCATCTTTTTTCTTGGAAGATATCATTTTCTGTCCATATGCAGATTGAATATTCTCCGACCAAATACTTGCCCACAAATTGATCGAACATTAGGCTAAAAATTCAAGATTGTAATAGAATCTTCTCAAATTCCGAGTCTTGCAAAGATGAGCTCACAATCTACCATGATATTATTGAATATTGGAATAATAATATGAATCTTTTCAGAAATGCACCTATTTCCCAACTTGTCAAATTAAAGCTTATCCATCACCAGTCCATGTAAATGCGATAAAAAAATAAAAAATAAAAAATAAAAAGACCCTTAAAACTATATGCTGTGATTTAATATTTGTATTTAGGGGCTAAAGTTCAGTCCCTAATTTTTTAATACAATAAATGACTAAACGAGTCGTCAAAATTTAGGTGTCAACAACAATCATGAAGAACATGTCCAGGAGCTGGGGAAATTTGCTGAGTACACAACTCAGAAGATATTGGGTGCGTTGGTTTAGCATTCCCAAGGGGCTTTCAGTCTCCAAAGCCCCTTGGGGAAATGTTGGACCGTTTAGCACCTATTTCGAATGAGCTTTTACTTCAAAATTAATATTAGGAAGGCTGAAAGCCTAATGTTAGTAGGGACTAGTTTTGGGCTTTCAGCGTTTAGTTAAATACTGAAAATCATTTTTTTCTTCCTAAACTACCCTAATCAATTTTTCAAAATTTCAATTTCATCCTTTATTAGTTTTTTTTTTTTCAATTAAAAAAGGACCAAACCATTCACCAGACTGGCGAAGGGCTACGGCCACCGATGAGCAAGATCTAGCGCCGGCACGCTCGCTGGCGGCCATCGATCAAGGTCGCTCAACGTTAGGCGACCTCCAGTGAGGGTCATGCGACCTAGCCGAGGGCCACCGGAGGTCGCATGACCTCGAGCGACCCTCGGTGAGGGTCGTGCGACCCAGGTAGCGGTCACCCAAGGTCGCCCGAGGTCGTGCGACCTCTAACAACCCTCGGCTGGATCATGCGACCCTCGCCGGAGGTCGCCCGACGTCGGGCGACCTTGACCGACGGCCCACCAGCACCAAATTTGGCTCGCCGGTTCGGCAAAAGGTTTGGTCATTTTTCAAAAAATAAAATAATATATATAAGATATCCAAAATCCATTGCAAATTTTTTTTTTATCAAACACACATTCAACTCGAAGTCCATTTGTAAAGAGGTTTTAACCAAACACAATTTGTATTTCTCCAAATAGCTTTTACTTTCAGCATTTGCATTACACCCAAAGCCCATTTGCAAAGCTGAACCAAATGCACCCATTGTTTGAATCTCCCTAGGATCATCAAATTGAATCTAATGCAATTTCAGCTACTAGTGTCCCCACTTGTTTCACTAGTAATGCATCATTTACTCGTTGAATTTTCCAGTCCTAGAGACCCAACCGTCAAATCATGCAAGGATTCAAACTTGGTGTGCAACCAAAATCGTACTCCATCTCTAAATATTGTTTTTAAGGCTACGGCCTTGAGAATGACTCCTCATTTCTCTAATTAAACCGATTGGCCCGAGACCTACCAGTATTTGAAAAGTCTTCAATTATTGCCAGTCTCTATCACCATTTTCCACATGCGTGGCCGAAGTAGACCAAAACGTCTGCAAAAGAACACCTCAAATGCCAAAACTTGGCACAAGAGAATACTTACGTACCAAAATTTATGAATGTGACATTTAAGTGCCACTTTTATGAAAAATAAGACACTTAAGTGTCACATCCGGTGAACCCCACCGGAAATCCTACATGGCAATTTTTTATTAATTTTCTCACTTATGTTGCTCGTCGAAAGGCTGATTCAGCCAAAATACACAAAAACAACGTCATTTTGGTACAATTCGAATTTCAATATAAAAATTAATTAAATTAATTAATTATTAAAAAAACAAAAGGAGGAGGAAGGCAGCCGATGGTTGAGGGCTTAGCCCTCGCAGTCGCCGAAAGGTGGGGGAGGGTCGATAAGGGCCGCCGAGCCCGGCGACAGCAGCGACGGCGAGGGCTGAGCCCTCAGTCACCGGCTGCCTTCTTCTTCCTCCTCCTGTTCTTTATTATTATCATCATTATTATTATTATTACTATTTTGTTTTAAATTTAATTTAATTAATTTTTATATTAATTATTTACCATGTTAGCACCAAAACAACTTCGTTTTGATACTTGTCTAGCCACATCAATGTGCAAAATGACATCGATTTGCACTAAGCTCGCTAGAAAATCACCATGTCAATGTTTATGCCGGATTTTCTCGTTGTCGGCACTTAACTAATCCATTTTGCTCCTATTTTGGCACTTAAGTGTCACTTTCTTAACTTTTGGCACTTAAGTGTCCGTTTGTGCCAAGTTTTGGCACTCTTGGTGTCCTTATGTCCCAAAACGTTAATCTATGGACCCGTGACTCCTGTTAAAGTTATCTTGTCCTCGGATAGTCGTCAATGACTTGATGAGTACGTAGAGTACCTAGTGTTACAAGGAAGTTTCACAGCACAAACAAGGCTTATGTTGAGAAAATTTATCAGATTATCCCAAATTTATTGTATTTATGTGTTTAATGCAATCTCTGAACTTAGTTTAGGAATTATATTAAATATGTACTAAAAGTTAATAGATCAAATTAAACAATTTAAAAATTTCAAGATCACATTACATATTGAATTAAAATTCAGGAATTATATTGAACAAATTAAAAATTTATTATTTATGTTGCTAGTTAAATTAAAAATTTGAGGACCATTTATAATTTATTTATTTTTGCTTTTTTTCTTCATGGGGCAGCTTGCTTGATGAAAAAAAAAAAACCCCACAAAGTCATCTTTTCCTTTTGTATGGCTAGGGTGAGAAAGCAAACCTAGACTTTTAAGGTCTATTTGTTAACTTGCCCAACGGTGAAAATTTCTATTCTTTTGTTCTCGGGAGTAGATTTGGAACAGAAATGCGTTTGATAAAACTTTTGTTACCAGGAACAAATTTCTATTTTTTGTTCCCAAAAGTAAATTTGGAACATAATCAAGAAGTAAAAAAAAGTTGATTCTTTGTTCCCGGGAACAATTCTAGAATCAAGCACATATTTTCTCTCTTTTCTTTTCTTTTTTTCTTGTTCTTCTTCCCTCTTCCTTCTTCTTCAACTACCGTCGTTGCCGTCCACCGCCATCCGCCGTCCGCCACCCACTGCCGCTGGTCGCCGGCGACCGGTCCGAAAAGCTCGTCGAAGGCTCACTAGGCCAATGGGCAGGCGAGCCTCACCGGTGGCTAGGCAGGCCTCACCGGGGCCTCCCCTAGCCACCGGCGAGGCTTGCTTGGCCCAACGAGGCTCAACCTAGCCATGGTTGGGCAAGGCTCGACCTCGCCCAGATATGGCAAGGTCGAGTTTGCCTAGCCATCGGCGGGGCTCGACCTCGCCGCGCCACCACAAGGTCGACCTATGAGGTGGCTTGACGAGGTCGAGCCCCACCGACGGCTAGGTGAGCTTGGCCTCGCCAGATCTAGGCAAGGCTGCTCGCCCAACTAAGGCTCGGCCGACGAGGCACGGCCTTACTAAAGGCCAGCGATGCTCCAGTGAGGTCGCCGGTCATCCCAAGGCCAGTAACCGGCCACCTTAAAGAAAAAGAAGGGGAGAAAGAAAAGAAAAGAAGAAAAAATATGATTTGAAGTAGAAATTTTGAGGACGGTACCAAATGCAAATCTATTCCGGAATTTGAAATTTTGGACAGTTACCAAACAACTTAAAATGCTTAAAAATTGTTCCTGAAAACAGAATATAAAAGAATCATTTCTGATCAAAATTTTTTCCTGAGAACAGAAGCATTACCAAACAGACCCTTATTTTATTTCCGCTCATTACTCCGTGGGCCCACATGTAAAGATGTTTATAAATTAGATATACGAGCCCCCATTTTTGGTCTTGTAGTGCCGGAGAATTTTTTTTCCACTTTTTTTCTTTTTATTTCAACCGTAACAAAGAATATCTTCGGCAGTAAAACTTGGATATTTATCCAACCGAGTCTAATTTCGTAAACATTTAATTGTAGATGAGCCAAGTCCATTATTTGTTTCGATAATTGATCTTAATCATTCTTTGATCACGAGGAGCAACCATTTTCAGTCCTTAATGGACTTGCTAATGTATGACTTTTATGTCCTCCATAATATAGTGGAAATTTTGCCGCTAGTCAATGTAATATTCGTCAAATCCAGAGTTCCCCATTTACTTAGCTTTCATAAACAAGTTAGTCATTGTTCTTTTGAAAGGAGGAGCACTTATCATACAAAAGCAACGAATAACATCCTGAGAATAATTTTTCCCACCTGATTTAATGAAGGTTTTATTGGCATGACAATGGTGTGACATCCTAAAATTCGACCCCGTCTCGATTATATGAAATGGACATTTTGTCGTCGCGCCTATGGTCATTTGACTCTGAACTGGCCCTTTAAGAGTTAACTAATTTATTAGGTGAAGCCGTTAAGGGATATAAACACGGTAGACTAGAGAATTCGATCGGAAATCAGTCGCTCAACCGTAATAATCGGCGAAGGTCAATATGACACCATTATAATCGATTAGTGATCAGATATAGGTCGATTCGATGAAATCACGTAATTGAATTGCGGGTGATTCCGCCTGATTGCAAAATTACGTCAAATAGCACTAACCTGATTTTCTATCAAAATTATACTCGTGACACGTAATTGAAATCTTGCGATTTTTATGACAATCGAGAGTCGTCTACGAGTCGGAGATGCATAAATATGGATTGAAAATTATTGACCACAGGTCAAACGCGCTAAAATCTCTAAAAGCTACCCAATAAGTTAGGTTGTACTAAAATCGCGTTCGGTCGATTTTAACCACGAAATTGAATTTGATTTCGGGAATTAGACATTCGAGCGTGTCACGATTCATTTTTAGGACGTCGTCTCATCTTTCGGAGAAATTCTGTTGAACTCGGAATTTTGCAGAAAAATCAATTTCGGACAAAAAGAATTTAAGGAAATTCGGATGGGATGTGAAAGGGACTAATTTGGCTTCCCAAAGGGCTTTGTTTGTGAAGAAATGAAGGGAAATTAGCCATTGGAGGAGCCCTTGACAATTTGGCATGAAGACTTTGGAGCCAAAGGCAATGATGGGCTTGATATTTCTCAAGTTCCCTCATTGGCTAGGCATTTGACTTCCAATTTTCCCTCCTCTCTCTCTCTCCTTCCCTCAAACGTGTGACCCCCCCTTGCTGCCGACCTCCCCTCCTGCTTCTTCCTCATTTCCATTTCCCCCCTTTAGCTACCACACCATTCCATTTCCAGCAAACTCCAACAACTCATGCCCCCTTACCGTCACCACCACCGCAACACCATCACCCTTCCACCACCACACCACCCAATGCCTCACCGCCTAGCTCACCACCTCTCCATGCCTCCAGCCGCAGTAACCACTCGCGGCAGCTCCTGCAACTCCGCGCTGTCCAGCCCTGCGTACAGCCAAGTGGCCACTGTTCCAACCTACCATTCCAGCCGCCGTCTCCGCGTCGTCCAACCACCAGTCGCGCCAATAGCCCCCAACCAACTCAACCACGGAATTGCCTAACAACCCTTGGCCGCGAGCCCTACACTTGGTTAGTTTAGTTAGGTTAGTCTACCCTAGGTTAGATTAGTTAACTTGGGTTAGTTAGTTAACCATGGTTAGATTAATTAATCATGGTTAGGTTAATTAAATTAGATTTATTTAATTAATCGCAATTTATTTAATTAATCTTAATTAGCGTAAATTGTGACGGATTAGCCGTTTTTCAGAATTTTACGCTGATTCTCATAGTTGAATTTATATGTGAAATTGATTGCTTATATGTGCAATTGAGTGCTTAGTGGTAATTATTAATTATTATTACAAAATTTAATTTTACGGTATTTAAATAGAAAAATACCGGGTGTTGGTTTTTGATGCCAAAATATTTTATGTACTATATAAAATCATGAAATTTTGAAATGGGAGCATACCACATTTAATGATTCAATTTAAATACATGACCACGCACGATTATTTTACCGAGGTTTTAATACGAAGAAAATTGGTCAAGTTCATTGTTTAAATACAAGGTATTTAGATGCAAAGCACTGTGTTCTTGGTTGAGTATGTGTGCGCGTGTGGTCACTATCGGAACCCGTCACCCAACGGCAGTTGGAGAGGCGATGCCTGATTAAGTTTGGATGCCCCACGTCAACGGATGCCAGTCACAGTGGAGGTTGTGCCGATGTTCCTTTATGAAATGCTGTCTAGGTGTAGACGTTGCCGTGCCCGACAGAGTGGGACAACGCCCGGTTATGCCGAATGACCGCCGACTATTGAGTTGGCCATGGCCGATGAGTCGTAATGACTGGAACACGCCTGAGTGATTGAGATATTTGCGCATAATTATGAGGCAAAATTGTATGGCACGGTATTGGACGTGTCATAACAATTTTACCTTATAATCGGGACCCATGTGATTGAATTGATGTGTTTCAGTTATTAAGTGATGCTTGCTGCATTGATAATAATATATGTGATATACTAATGTGCAAGGACATGCCGAGGTGAGGTAAGTCTTGTGTGGTGCTTGTTTAGGCTGCCTCTTAGTGAATTTGCATCCTAATTGGGGATTAGGGTTTTGACTCACTAAGATTTATCTCACCCCATCATGGTTACCCCTTTTTCAGGTCTTTAGTATGAAGTGCTGGCGTCACGTTCATTTTGGGTGTCCATGGCACATGGATTCTGAGTTTGCTTTCTTCCCAATTCTCGGGACCACCTAGACCCGTGAGTTAGTGGTGACCACTATTTGGGTCGATGAGGGCCTACCTCACTTGGTGCCTCATCGCTTCAAAGCGTGGTTCATTAACAAGTCTAATGGGCTTCAGGAGTGTCCTTTGCAGGGTTTTGACGGACCTACCATCGAAACCGAGGATGGGGAAGTAGCTCACCCCATGGACATTGACATCCCAAATGGTGTCGTGGAGAACCCGGAGCCCAGGGCTGAAGGGTCTAGAGCGTAGGTGGCCTAGGGTTTTCTTTTTGGACATAGACTTGTAAATATAAACCCTTAGGTTAACCTGGTATGTATATAAAGTGTGTTTTGTGAAAGAAAAAAAACGTTAGCATGTTTTACTATCCCTGTGTTTAATGGTTGTCCGGGTGTTTATTTAATTCACTTCCACATGTGCTTAATTGAAAGAAAAAAAGAAAGGGTTGGCGACGCATCCTAGGACATCGCATTTTTAGTCGACCACCGAGGGATGTGCACTTGCCCGAGGTTCGGGACGTGACAAATGGAGTGTGGCACGGAAGGACACTTAAGTGCCAAAAGTCAAGAAAGTAACACTTAAGTGCCAAAATCGGAACAAAATAGATCACTTAAGTGCCAATGGTGAGAAAATCCGACCAAAATGTCGACATAACTATTTTCTGGCGAGGCAAGTGCAAATGACGTCGTTTTGCACACTGATATGGCTAGATAAGTGCAAAAACAACGTCGTTTTGCTACTAATGTGAGTAAATAATTAATATAAAAATTAATTAAATTAAATTTAAAACTAAATTTATTTAAAAAAAAAAAATAGAGAGAGAGAGAGAGAGAGAGAGAGAGAGAGAGAGAGAGATGGAGATTATAGGCCTCGCCGCCACCTCCCTACGATCGTCGGGAAGGGCTAGCGACAATGGGGGGAAGGTCAACCAAGGTTGCCGAGCCCTAGCCAGTGGCCAGCCCGACAACCCCGGCCAATCGGCGGCAACCCATGGCCCGACTAGGCGAAGGTTGGCGTCGTCAGTTGTCGAATCTGGGGGAAGGCCACGACCCTCACCTAGATCTGAGCCCTCGCCACTAGTCAACTACGGTCGTCGGAAATTAGCCAGGGCCCAGCGACCTTAACCGACACTCCCCCCACCGTCGCCGGCCCTTCTCGGGTACGGTAGGGAGGCGATGGCGGCAAGGGCTCAACCCTCGCCTTTTGCCTCCTCTTCCTCCTTTCTTTTAAAAAAAAAAAATAATAATTAAATATATATTAAATTATTATTTAAATAAAAAATATTTGAACTTAATATATTAAAAAAATTTAAAAAAAAAAAAAAAGACAAAACAACTTCGTTTTGATTTTTTGTCACTAACTCAGCTTTCGACATGTCACAAAGGCGAGTTATATTTTTAAAAAAAAAATGACACGTAGGATTTCCGGTCACCTTTGCCAAACTTGGCATTCAAGTATCCCATTTTTTTTAAAAGTAGCACTTAAGTGTTACTTTCATAACTTTTGGCACTTAAGTGTCCCCTCATGTCAAGTTTTGATATTCTAGATGCACTTTTGCCATTCAATATGACATCACATTAAACATCCTAGCATCACGTTAACATCCTGAGAATAATTTTTTTGCCAATGGTATATAGGCATTGATTAGTTATTAGCCTTGCAAAAGGTGGACTTGCTCTTATAATTTGGAGGCTATCCCAAAGGAGAAACCGGAAAACAAGATAGATTGCGCTATTGCAAGCATTCCGAAGAACATCCAAGAGTTTACTCTAGAAATCAGTTAAAACGTTGAATCTTACGTTACAATTTACATATAATTGCAGAGTCACAAACTACGGATTATTGATGTAAAAGAGCACTAGTTTGGCAACTACTTTGGATTGATGAAATGTGCTTTCAATTTATTATACCAAGCTTAAGCTTAAGACTCATCTTCCACTAGAGAGTAGAGAGTTTGCAACAAAAGACATATGAGAAAATGCCTTGTCTCCGTAAAACGAATAAGATGATGTACTAAAACCTTCAAGATATGCAAATGGGAATCCACTTCTTGAAATACCGAGAGATGATAATGTTAGTTGTATGCCCTAAAGTAACAATGTAATAGTTACATGTTAGGGATTATTTAATGGCAAATAAGTTTTTTTCATTCATCGTCCAATTTATATGAATGAGGTTCATAAGATTAGCCACGACTGAACCTATTCTTAAAGTGTTAAGAATATATGTGACAAGTTTACAATTATGCTGAATCTTTAAATAGTTCTCGATCAACGAATCATTAAGAGGATATTGATGATCATGTTGATATCATTGTGTTCTCAAGCTTCACTTCAGTATTGGATACTTGAGGGGATGATGAGTCACAAGTCATCGAGTATTGTGATATCCGAGCTCGAACACAGGTGCTTGTCTTGGACAAGTTCACTGAATGTGACATACATAGAACAATTGGCGACATGGAAGCTTTTAGCAGGGTTAATGTCTGATCATTCATGCTTTGGTCAGGTGTAAGATCCTTAGACCTAAGGCACGATGCAGACTTGTATGTTGGATGGCTATGGTTCACAAGTGCGTATATTGACACTTCTTCAAATCGTCTCTGTACTTGATAGTCATAGTTTGTTCACATACAAAGCCACATGCATGCACAATATGGAATCTATCTTCTTGTTATATATAGATATACAAGATTGATGTCCTATTCGATCTAATCGTGACATTGTATTGAAATCCTCGCCTGGGGTTGTAATCGAGAATGAATGGTTCATATCTCAAATAAATACATGTCAATTAGATTTGTGCATAAGATCTAATTGGTGGCTTGACCAATAGTTTCATGGCCTTTGTTCAATCGGGACATGGTGAAATAGAAGGATTGAATTACAGGGTCGCCAAAGCTGACAAGTTCATTATGTTCTGAAAACATTTCAGACTGTCTGGGTAGCCATGATATATTGCTAGATGTCACTTATGGTTTGTACGAACAGAAGATTGATCTGGACAATCAGTTCTCTTGATTGTGCTAATATGTTAGTACAAGTCCTGCTGCCAGCTCAGTAATGAACCTAGGATGTCACACACCATAACCAATTAGAATGATGTTTGAATAAGAGATATAATATTGCAAATGTTCTACAATTGAGCTAATCAAATTGAGTCGGGCCAGAAATAAAAGTTCTGATGAACACGCTTCAGAGTTTACAAAGTTTGAATCGGGTTTCAGACTCTACGGGCAAATTAAAGATCTAAAGCGTGTTCAGATTCAGTGACCAAATTAATAATCTGAAGTGAGTTCAAATTAATAGCTGCGTTAATGATCTAAAATGAGTTCAGAATTAATCGCATCATTAATGATCTGAAGTGAGTTCAAAATTAATCTCATCATTAATGATCTGAAGTGAGTTCAAAATCACTAGCCAAATTGATGATCTAAAACAGTTTCAGACTTAATGGCTAAATTAAATATATAAAACATTTTCAGATTTAATGGTCACATTAAGTTCTAAAACGATTTCAAAACTCAACAATCACATTAATGATCTGAAACGGTTTCAAAATAAATGGGCAGTTTAATAATCTGAAATGATTTCAAATTTAAAGGACCAATTAATGTTGTAAAACAGTTTCAGAAGTAACAGTCAAATCAAATATTTGTAATAGTTACAAAGTTAATACCTAGAATAAAGACTTGTAACAGTTACAAATAAATGCCTGGAATAATGCTCAGTGACAGTTACAGAGTTAATGCCCCAATTAGTGTTTGTAACAATATCAGAACTTACGTCCGTCAAGAGTTATGGCCGAATTAATTCTAAAACGGTTTAGAGTTAATATGCCAATTTAAATGTGATCTACACTGGCTATAAAAGGTAACACAGTGAGCAGATCACTAGATGATAGATGATCGACAATCGATAATTGAAAACACTGATACTGATAAACAAAATCACTCACACGAGAGCAATTGCTAGCATAACTGTAGTTGTGAGATCTCTCAATTTCTCTCTTCTATTCAATGTAAGAATTGGTGGTGTATCTGAACTAGAGACCCGACACTTGTGGGGCTAGATCTGAAGAACGCCAGAGCTTGTGAAGAGATTAGACGTTCTGCATCTGAAGAATGTCAGAACTAGTATTATTAGAAAACATCAGATGTTCGTGGTCAAGAATCCAAGAATGTCAGAACAGGTGTTACCAGAAGGCGTCAGACGTTCGCGGTCAAAGTCTAAAGAATGTCAGAACTACTGCTGTGAGGATATCAAACGTTCGTGTTTAGAACCCGAAGAAACTTCTAAACCAAATTTTGGAGCACAGTACAAGGTTAATATGATTAACCCCTTTATCTTTTCTATGTGTTTTTGTTAAAATGCAGGCAAATGCTATGGAAACACGTGTATAAGTGTTTTTACTTCCATTGTGATCAAACTTTTGGTCTTAGTTTACTTATGCACGTATGCTTGTTTATCAAAACAAATACCAACAGATAACTCCTCTAATGCGAGATCCCCTTCCAAGTGATGCACTACTTGACACATGCTTGGTCTCGCAGTTGGCTGAGATTGGGAGCACAACAATTCGAGTTGTAGCACTAGCTTTACATCCTTCGCCACAAAGTGCCTCCCTAAATTCAGATCTCTTGCCTCTAGTGTGTCACCCTTTTCCTAGCAAGAAGACAACCATTCCACTAATGTCACATCATCCTCCTCCTAAACCTCAATCGGTCTTCTTCCGCGAGCGACCTCGAGCAAAATGCACCAAACACGTAAACATCTATGCTTGTAGTGGCCCTAGCCGTTTGATTGTTCTCCAGGGCCATATACCCAAGAGTTCCCACCACATGGGTGGATTAAGGATCAATACTATGATCGTATCGTTTTGCAAGTCCAAAATCTCTTAACCTTCAATTTAGTTCTAAATCAAGCAAGATGTTGCTAGCTTTGATATCTCTGTGAATTACTGCTTGTTCCCATCCTTCATTGAGATAAGAGAGGCCATATGTAACACCGAGGCCATATGTAACACCTTTGATCACTCTAAATCTTTGGCTCCAATTGAGGGTCACCTTTGGTTGGTTATAGAGGTACTTGTCTGGGCTTCCATTTGGCATATAGTATAGACCAACAACAACTCACCCTTCCAATGGCAATAACCGAGAAGCGTTACTATGTTTTGATTGTTGAGAAAACTCCTATAAGGTTTTAAAGTTGACAACTTTCTTTTTCTTATTCTTGTTCTTGTTCTTCTTCTAAATAATACTAGACTTCTGTGCTATATTGTGGAATTTTGTCAAAGTCTATTTATTCCAAAAGTCTTTCCCACTCTAACGAGATCCAGATTGAAACCAAGTCCAAAACGAAGATATAATCAGACTCAAGATTATTGATCTGTTGACAAGGATTCAGTACAAATGAGATTTATCCTTAATATCTAGCTTTCTAATGAAAAACCTCACTTACCTTTTATAAATATATTAATGGAATCAATCAAAATTGATGAAATCAATTTTGAAGACAAGTTCTTTTTTGGGAAGTATCTACTTATAGAAACCTAGATTCTAATTGTATGAGTGACCAGAATCATCGGATTTTAATCTCAATCTTCAAATGGCTACAAGATTTCCTTAATCGATTTTGTCCAATGGATTAATTGGAAGAAATTCCTCTAAAGAATGCCAATGGTTAGAAAGGCGTAGAGGAGTATTTAAGGAGGTCATTCAGTCCATTTGCGGTGGTGCATGAAAATTGAAATTCCAAAGTTTAAGACATTTCCAATCACTTGTTCTTCATCGACAATGCTTACAAATTATATTCAAAAGAGAAAAATACAAGAAAAGTGACTTAGTGAGAGAAATCCTCCACTGAGTGTTCATACTATCATTGTATTTCCTTGTTGAATTTTAGTGAATTTTAGCCAGAAGGCTATCAACATGAAAGAGTGGACGTAGGCTTAACTTAAGCTAAACCACTATAAATCTCATGTTCACTTTTCTCTTCTCTTAACTCTTTTTAATTTGTTCATTACAAGCTTTTTCTAAACTTATCAAATTTCTAAACCATCTCTAATTGAGTCTAAATTTACTTCAGAAGTCTGCTGACACTTTTAGTCAAACTTTGCTTGAAATATAACTTTTTCTACACTTATTTGCTTAATTTATTTTTACACCTATTCACCCCCTTTAGATGGTAATGCTAGCATTTTCACCGATGACAAAGCCAACCAATACTAATAATCTCTGCAATGAACTCCTCATTCCTTGCCTCAATTCATGAGAAACCTTCTTCACTGCAATCCCAGTTTTCATGGAGGGTAATGCCCCTCTATAAACCCTACCAAATCCACCAGCTCCTAATAGCTCCTCATCCCTGAACCCTTTTGTGGCAACATAGAGATCTTTGTACTTGAAACTATGCGGACTATAGTCGCGGTCCCAATCCTTGAGAACTAGGGGTGTGCAAAAGAATCGAGACCCGCCCGGACCGCCCGAAACCATCCAGAACTTGTGGTTCTTAAAGGAATCGGTCCAGTTCCCAGTTCCAATTTATGGGAACCAATGGGTGCGCGATTTGATTCCAGGTTCCATGGGCGGATCCGCCCACCCGCCCACCCAAACCGAACCGATTATATTATAACAATATATTAATTTTTAATATTGAAAAAATTCAAAATTAGCAAATCTAAAATTTATGGCTCCAATCATCATCTTGTCTCAATTCACTACTTTCCCACTCCATCTCGTCTCTCTCAGTTCAAAATCTCCCCGAGCTCCCTCTTCCTCTCCAATTCACCTCCTGATCTACTCATCTCCCTTCGAGTCTTAGTCCGAACTTGGCAAAACAATGAGTTGATTCTCTTTTCCTCCCTCGAACTTGAACTCTCTCTCCATGTCGTCGCCACCTCCGCATTCACTGTCACTATCGTCCTCTTCGTTGTTGAGCTCGTCCCACTTCTACCTCCCCTCTTCCTCCTCCCCCTCCTCAAGCTTCTCCCCATCATCCTCATCTTCAGGGACGGGCGAATTCCAGGTCTAAAACGGCTCATCGTCCCTGTTTTCCTCCTCATTGTCAGTCTCGAGGGAGGAGTGGGAGACGACAGAGACGATGGCGAAGATGGTGGTGGTGGCCAGGACGAAAGCAGAGTGAGGGTCGCGACTACCGCCACTGCGGACACCACCGTGGCGCTAGTACTTGAGGAGAATAAAGCTACAATGGTCGAGAGAGCAAGAATAAGAAAATGCGGAGAGGGCGAAAAGGGGAAGGCGGAGAGGTTGGATTGGTCCTATGGATCCACCCAGGAACCAGACCGGATCGGTGGTCCGGTTCCCGGGTGGATCCATAAAACTAGCGGGTGGATTCCGATTCCAATTTTTCGGAACCGGTTCTTAGCGGGCGGTTCCCGGTTCTAGGTCGGGAACCGCCCGCCCAGACCATGCACACCCCTATTGAGAACCTCAGTAAATTTCCTATGTTTTCTTATCGCATAAGCCACAGCAAAGACTAGGATGGACAGAATAAACAAACACATGGAAGGCAGTCCATCAGTGAGAAGATTGGATTTCTGCTTCTTTTTCCTATGGGGTAATCTAGGAAGTTGAGACAAATCTAACCTTTGAGCTTGTCCATTTACCCTGAAGCTCCATCCGAGGATATAATGAGAACATTGAGAAGCATAGACCGAGCCAGTCGAAGACCAGAACCCAACATACATGGTCTCTATGAAAATTGGCGAGAGCTTGAGGACAGAAACAAAAGGGGACTGCTTGGTTTGTCGACATTGACAGGAGCTAATGTCACACTGATTTGTTTCTACACGCCATCATAATCCACCCAAGCTTGCATTGCTTTACCACTAATCAAACTCAAGTTTCTGATGACTTGAACGTTGTTTTCAGTATATCCAGCTGGGGAAGATTTTATAGAAGTCAGCCCATTGACATATATCCCAACATGGTTGTCATTGATATTGCGGAGTTCATTGTTTTGAACCGTCTCAAATTATACAGCGAAATTGTGGTTCGTGGCATTGCCAATGTTGGTTTCGTTGAAGAGGCCCAAAAAGAAATTAGGCCGAGCTCCAGGAATTTCTCTACTAGGAGCTATCACAAAGGCAAACCCATGACTGGCCAGAGCTGGATATTCGGGAATTATAGCGAAGACGAATGTGGTGGAGAACAAGTGGACGGCGCCACTGGGTGAGTTCTTGAACCTAATAGGGTCGGGGTAGAAGGAATGACTTACCTTCTATTTGGTCACGTTGGTTAACCTCAGGAGGCCAGTGCTAGTGAGTATAGCTAAACCATTGAGGCTCAGATTTGCAAACTTGAAACCACTGTACGTGAAATCGCCGATTTTAGGACTCACTACTGCATTTGCCAGGAGAGAAACCACCAGAACAATCACGACCAACATGGCCAGAGGCTTTGAAGTTCCTATAATGATGCAGGAGACTTGCCCAGCATCGAGTCCAGACTCAAGCAATTTCAATCATCAGTGCCCCGACTTGCGCACGCCTAACGAGCATCCAGCTGGCCTTCAGAATGAATCCCCTGCCGTGGGGGTAACTAACCGATCCAGGTCGTATTTGAAAGGGACTAGTGAATACACCTAGAGGGGGGTGAATAGGTGTATATAAGAATTTTCGCAGGACTTAAAAAGATATTTTTGGTTTTAGTAAATGTTGGCAATAAGACAGAATTCAACTTTTAAATGAATGAACAACTAGTAAGCATAAATAAAAAGTTCAGGGATATGAGAAAATAAACATAGAGTTTATAGTAGTTCGGCTTAATTCAAGCATACGTCCACTCTCCCGCACTGACAGCCCACCAGCTGGATTTCACTATGAATCAAAAGAGTCGTTACAGTATCACGTCCTTAATTCCACAGTGTAGAGACTTTTCTACACTTCCTCAAGGTCTCACGAGTATCTAAACTCTCTTTTGAGTACAAATTTCTCACTCAACAATTGATTCAACAAAGAACAAGAAACTTCAAACTTTGGAATTTCTCTTTACGCACACACTCGAATAACTAGAGCTTCTTCCTTATATACTCCTTCATGCATTCATGTTCGTTGGCACCTTCCAAATGAGTTCTTCCAATCTACCCGTTGGACAAAATCAATTAGGGAGATCTCAAGCTACTTAAGGAATGTGATGATAGCCCACCAATCATGCTCACCCATACAATCAAGATCTAGGTTTCCATAAGTAGAACCTTCCAAGTATACCTTGCCAATCAACGAATCCAATTTACTCGTATCAAATTCAAAACGAATAAAAGATCTTGAAATGGTATCTCCAGCCGTGAGAAACTTCTTTAGCCGTTCGAATCAAATCCTTAAATAAATAATCAATTCTAGATAAGTCTTCATTGTCGGTCTAGTAACTGTCAATGAGGGCAAACTTTAAAACTTGAATCTGACGGTCTTCAAACTTTGACAGAAGAGTCTACAAGTCTTCAGACTAGACTAATGAAAACGTTTTGTCAACTTCAAAACACATAAGGAGGTTTTCTCCAATAGTATTATACCTCTGTCATGTGATTAACTGATTGGTTCGAGTTTCATCGGCAACCTTCTGGACTCGCCTATCTCTGTACGGCAATTACCCATTTTAGATAGCCGCCAAAGTAGACTAAGGCGTCCGTCAACGTTAGTCAATGTTTTGTGGTCTTCCCATAGCCACAGTCATCGCCGTGTCAGTAACCGATGGCGTACGATGACCGCAAGATGATGCATGGCGATGTCTTTCTTCTGGAAGCACAGGAAGAAGGACAATGTCCCCACAAATTTCAACTGTCTTTTTAATATCATCATGTACGTCTCTCTCACGATAATGAGAGGATAAGTACATAAGAATAGTCAAGCCTAGGAATCTTATCTCTGACGTTGACCCGGAATTCGGTGCGGTGGGCTACAAGTGCGAGAGATCCTACATCGGAGATTTAGTGCAATATGAAATAGTTAGTGTGTCCAAATTTGCTCTTATGTTAATACAAAGGGATATTTGGATTTAGGAGACATATCTAATAACCCCACGCATATGTACGTATGAGTTGTGTTGAAGCAATCCATATTAGGGATTGAGTGTGATGTGAGACGTTAATATTATTCTAATTGGACCCATAATTCATTTATTTAAATATTTAAGTGAAGGTAGATTCAGCTAATGTATTAATGGATTTGTCTTAAGCCTTAACCTTCCATATAATAAATAAGTTCAATTTGTCTTGGTCTTTGCTAATTACAAATTCCAATTTATTATACACAATTATTGAGAGAAAAGTATCAAAAAAAAATCCTAAACCTTTTGGCATCGATGCCAATTTAATCATAAATCTTTTATTAGTGTCAATTCATGCCTTCTGACTAATTTTGGCTGAATTTTGCCGACATGAACACTAGTTGGCTGACGTGGCATGATTAAGGCTGACGTTGAAAATTTTTAATAATATTTTAATATTTTTTTGAATTTTTTTATTTATTTTATTTTTCTTTTTTTTTTTTTTTCCTTCTCCTCCCCTTACTCCATCTAGCCAATCATCAAACCTCAACAATTGGCTAGAAGAGATGGCCAGCGAGGTCGAGGTGACCTCGCTAGAGGCTACAAGTCACACTTGCAAGGGCTTGAGCCCTCACCAGTGGCCCCGTGAGGCTTGACCTCATCGAATCTGGTGAGGTCAGGCCTCGCCCATGGCCCACGAGGCTTGACCCTTGCCAGATTCGGTGAGGGCAAGCCTCATCACCCAATGCGAGGCCGCCCTCGTAGCGCGGCCTCTAGCAAGGCTTGCTAGAGGTCGACAAGGTTCATCTCGACCTCGTTGGCCATTGCCTCTAGCTAGTAGTTGAGGTCCAACAACTAACTGGAGTAAGAGGGAGGAGAAGGAAAAAAATAAAGAGAAAAAATAAATAAAAGGAAAAATAAAATAAAATAAAAATATTAGAAAAATATTAAAATATTATTAAAAATTATCCATGTTGGCGCCAACCATGCCACGTTAGCTGACCAGCGTTCACGCCAGTAAAATTCAACCAAAATTAATTGGAAAGATTGAATTAGCAGCAAATCAAAAGATTTAATACTAAATTAGCATCAATAAAAGGTTTAAGACTAAATTGATGCAAATGCAAAAAGTTGATGACTTTTTTTGACACGTTTCCCCAATTATTGAGCAAAGCCTTTTTCATGGAATGTGTTCTCATCACGTGAGTACTGAAAGGTGAAAAACCAAGACAATTTCCATAGCTATGATGGGTTTGTATAGTCATAGGTGAACTGAGTTATTATTGCTCAAATCAAACATTCCATAACAAGTATTTTGACATCAGACCCAAAAATTAGGCTCAAACATAAAGAAGAAAATGGCCCAAACTAGACCATGTCAATACACTTGATTGACAAGATCAATCGATGGAAAACGTAATGAGTTTATCGATCCTAAATTTTCAATGGATAGAATTCAAGTGAAGTATGAAACAATGGTGACAATTGCTCGACTTAAAGCATGCACAAAAGTTAAAGATTGTGTCAAGGAGTATCCATCGATCCAGGATAAACCGTCACTAAGGAATTGAAAGTAGTTACAAACGATCCCTAAGCCCATAATATTATAAATTTCTATGGAGAAATACCATAAGGCATAACCGGATCATCCGTATAAATGATAGATGATCACAAAATTACAATGGCACATTATAAAAATAATAATCATTAGCAAACTAAACATCTACGAAGATGGAACTTTTTGACTTTGAAAATATGAATATGAGAATATCATTTATATCTTTGTCTATAAAAGCATTTTGGTCGTATTTGGTCGGTTTTTTACTTTCTTTACGCATTTCAGTCATCTTCATTAGCTGTTCATGTTCAGTTTCAATCATCGAGAATGCACGGCCTTCAAGAAAGTAAGCCCTATGTTCCGATTCAATAACGTTTCATGCACTTTCCTCGTTAATTTTCAATCTATTATTTGTACATAATTAGTAATTCAAAATTTGCAATGTCCTTGAGACTTCAAAGCACATCATAATTCATTCGCTTAATTGATCATTAATCACCCTCCATTGAAATTTATTTACCATTCAAAGTCATTGAGTATTTGGTTACCCCAATCTTGAAAAAAATTCACGTGACAGAGTGCGACCCTTGTAATAACTCTAAAAAGCATACTATGTTGGTTGCCCTCCCCACCCTTGTCATCCATAACCAAAAACAAATCCTGTAGCTTTAAAGTTTTTTCTAATAAGCATATGGACTTCTTCATATTCGTATTATTTTGGACATCTCTATGATTAATGTTGAATCTCAAACATAATACTTTAAAATAGATTGAATGCTATGTGCATGGTTAAGACGTGTTATCATTATATGGTCCAACAAAATATATACAATATAAATTAATTAGTCAAGATCAAGTGAATTCATAAATATCTTCCCTTCCAAAATTGAATTTAAGTTTGTCATCTCTCTACCATTTAAATATCTTTCCCAAATTCATTTTCATATTCATCACTTTATACACAAATTTAATTCGTTATTTTTTTCCTTTAAACCACACATGTGCAATATTTGCTAGTTTTTAGAAAAAAAGAATTTACTTCTCCCAATAGTTCGTCAGATATATAACGAAATGAAATTTCGAGGGACTTGAACAAAAGCTTTATGCAACACTCAATGGTTAAAGTTTATGTATTTATATAATAATAGGCTAATCAACTGCCGGTTAGAATTTTTAACGCTTAATGGTTAAAGTTTTTTTTTCATTTTATTTTTCTTTTCTTTTTTATAAACATTTTCCCCTTTTGCCCAGTAATTTTGTGGTCCACAAATCTGGGCCAAGATCGATGACATCTCAGTTGGATCTCCTTATCCACATCGGGACCCCAAATCACGTGTCCATCCATTGGCGAATCAACGGCTCACGAGCTTCCGCATCAGGCATTTATTTAAGTCTAGAATCATCCAATGACTAATATGACCATGCCACAACTTTTTTAAACGATGCATCAAGAAAATCAATCAATTTTCATGTTGTGCTACTTGGAATGTGATCCTCGAGCTGATAATTTAGGCAATCATGTTCTTGATTAGACTTTTCTAATCCACTCCATATTCCTACTCTGCCAAATCGAAGCCAGTGGTGCTAATAGACATTTGATGTGAAAATAATCAGTAATGCTAGAAACGGAAAAGACATTGAGAGTTTGGTTAGAAGCTTTTTCCAACGGTTGTATATGCAATTTTATCCGCGCAAATTGGATTGCCCCTAACGACACTAACTTTTTGTTTCACATGCCAACAATTTTGATGGGGACCGACAAACACATCAAGGTTGATTTGCCGGAATCAACAACTAAAAGAGTTAATTAGGAAACATTTCAAGCATATGGGGATTCAATTGTGAAAACTATGAATATGAGGGCCAAATTGAAGAATCAGTGTACATTCAGGGACTGATCGTCTACATTTTCTAATAGATAGGGGGAATGTGGGAGGAAACAAGCAGCCAACAAACCAGAAATTTCTGGAGGACCGGATAGAGAGAGAGAGAGAGATGGCTACTTCTTTTACCATCCACTCATCTCCTTCTCCAGTTCCCACGACCAGAGCCTCGACGATCTTCCATGGAGGCCGCCACCATTACCAGTTCCTCGTCTTCCACAGTCCCAACCAAGCCTCCAGAAAGCCCCTCTCTCTCAGGGTCCGAGCTGCCAAGCTTCCCTCTGGGGTACCATCATCTCTCTCTCTCTCTCTCTCTCTCTCTCTAGAATTTCAGCTCATTTTGGATTGCTGGAAGCGCAGGTGGAAGTGCCGAAAGTAGAGCCCAAGTTCCAGGCTCCATTTCTCGGATTCACAAGGACTGCCGAGATTTGGAACTCCAGAGCTTGCATGATTGGCCTCATCGGGACATTCATTGTCGAACTGGTCAGCCTCTTTTCTTTTAGCATAATTTCTTGCTCCTTTTTGTTCAAGGACGTTCCGGTGTTGTGGTTACTAAATTTAGTAATGCTAGATACAAAGGAGAGAGCATATTAAATTGATTTATAAAATCCGATTTTGTTAACAGTGCTCTTAAGATATTTTAAGAATGTTTAATTAGGAACATTTCAATTTTCATGATAGTGGTTATACATAATATGAGTTGGCAAGTTTCTTGGAGAGCACTCTCGTCAAATAATGCCACAAATTATAAATCACATTTAAGTTAATGGATCCATCCAAACACCCCGCAACATTTCAAGGTTTGAGGCGGTTGGCGAGCACCTTCGAAATGATTTTGTATGCGAAATTACAGAGGCTAATTGATCTGTAGTGTTCTATTTTTTCTGGGTGAGGGGTCTTGGGAATCAAAGCTAGAATGGTTCGGTTCAGGATAGGTGGCATTTGGCTTGTCTCAAAAAAAAATTTTAACTAGTAGAAACAGATCATCTTTGATTACCTCCCAGTGAGACTGATAAAATATTCCGTTGAATCCATCTAGGCCTGGCGCCTTATTGGACCCCAGTTAAAAGGTAGCCTGACGAATCTCCTCTAGACTCACCTCTGCCAGTAAACTATTGTTCGTTTCTATAGTTTCCACCCTTGGGCATTGTTGAAGGATAGGAGTGTAATTTCGAGGATGGGCATTGTTGAAGGATAGGAGTGTAATTTCGAGGACCCACTGTTGATATCTATGGAACAAACTGCCTTTGTTAGTGGCCAACAGATCCAAGACAACATCTCAATCTTTCAAGAAGTTCTTCATCAATTTAAAACACGACAGGGGACAACAAAATTCAATGCAATTCTTAAGACCGATATGCAGAAGGCATATGATAGAGTTGAATGAGATTTTCTTAGAGACTACCTAATTCGGGTGGGCTTCCATCCAATGTGGGTACAATGGATTTTACAATGTGTCACGACTACATCCTATTGCATCAAGTTTAATGGGGAGTTACTGCCCTATATTTTCCCGACTTGTGGCCTACGGCAAGGTGACCCTCTTTCACCATATCTATTCATCCTAGTTGCGAATGTTCCGTCAGTATTGGTCAGCCAAGTAGTAAATATGGGACAACTAAAGGGCATCCGATTCAATAGGTGGTATCCTATCCTTTCCCACCTATTTTTTGCTAACGATGCAATATTTTTCCTCGATGGCAGTATTCGTGAGTGTCAAAACCTGGCTAATATCTTAAATTAGTATTGCGTCGCTACAGGCCAAGCTTTAAATCGTAACAAGTCAAGAATTATTTTTAGTCGGCATTGTCCTATGAGTCTGCAGGAAAAATATGTCTCTAGAACTTAGAATTCCTGTGATTCAATGAGCTGGTAACTATCTGGGTATCCCTCGGATTGGGGTAGCTCTAAGAAGGACATGTTTTCGTGGATATCGGCACATGTTCAATCCAAACTAGAAGGATGGAAGGAAAAGCTCATCTCTAAGGGAGGTAAGGAAACTCTTATCAAGTCTATCATTCAGGCGATCCCGCAATATGCTATGTCGGTTTTCTTATTACCCTTATTGTTGTGTAAAACTATAGAGAACAACATTGCAAGGTTTTGGTGGAAAAATGATATGCATAGGGCAGGCATTCATTGGATGCAATGGGACAAACTTAAAAGCAGTAAGGATCAAGGTGGGCTTGGCTTTCGGGATCTCATTGAGTTTAATAAAGCCATGCTCAACAAGTAAGCATGGCGCTTACTCCAACAACCTCAGGCTTTATGGGTTCAACTACTAAAAGGGTTGTATTTTCACAACACAGAATTTAAATCAGCCACCAAAGGAAGTCGTCCATCATGGGTTTGGCAGAGTATTCTTATCGGTCGGGATGCTATCCTACCATATACTAGATGGTCAGTAGGCAATGGGAGGAACATTCGTATCCGTGAGGATCCGTGGTTAAAAAGTGGCACTCTGTTTGGCCCTGCCAACAGAGAGGACCCCAAGTTAGTGGCTAACCTAATAGATGCTACCCATAATACACGGAATGAACATCTGCTGTATCGCATACTAGATGAGCCGACAATTCAAGAAATTCTGTCCATACCAGTAAGACCTCTCTATGCAGAACATAAACTTGTCTGGCCAGCTACAAAGGAAGGCACACATACTGTCAAGAGCAACTATCGCCTTCTAACAAACATGTCCGGCCACAACAACAACCAGTCACCATCTACCTCTCATCAAACACCTAGCACTCTCTGGCGCAAAATTTGGTCGATGAGAACTGCCCCCAAAGTCAAAACTTTTCTATGGTCACTGTGTCAAAATGCAATAGCATCCCGTGAAAACCTATTCCGTTGACGCCTTACTTCTGATCCCTATTGTCAATTATGCAACCAGCAACACCCCGAAACAGTTGAACATCTAATTCTCCTATGCTCCTGGACTCGCCCTATCTGGACTCATCAGGAAATCAACATAGATATTCAACCTCAACACACCCATCGATTCGACGCTTGGCTTGCTACAAAATCGGTTTCAATAGCAAACTCACCTTCGTTAGAACTTATTGCTAACGTCTGCTGGCAAATCTGGAAGTCGAGGAACTGCTACCTCTTCCACAATCAACGGCTCAATCCCTTCAGTGTAGTCGACACAGCCTTGACGGAGACTCAACTCCACCAGCTCACCTCTCCTTCCTCTGTGAGGAAAGCTGCGTACACCCTGACTCCGGACCATCTTTGGAGACCGCCTGATCTGGGCACATTAAAATGTAATGTTGATGCTTCATATCAACCAGAAAGCACAAAAAGGGCGATGGCTGCGGTTTTTCGAGATCATCAAGGCAGATTCACCGAGATCTACACCAAGCGTTTCCCTATCGCTTCAGCTCTGCTCGCGGAGTTCCAAGCTCTATCCTTCGCAATCCAGCACTTGAAAACACAGGGTTTGCAGCACACTAGGGTTGTGCTTGAATCGAACTGTAGAACGGTGGTTGACGCCATCACAGGAAGGAGATCGGCGCCATGGGAGCTTCATCCCTTGCTTGCGGAGGCTGCTGAATTGCTTCCGCTTTTCCCTAACCTTTCGATTCGTTGGTGTCCCCGGGAAGCCAATAGAGTTGCAAACTGGGCCGCAAAGGCCCAGCGAGATGCAACTTCCGCCCACAATTGGAATCTATTCCCACCTGTTATTTTGATGAACCTGATCTATGTAGATGCCCCTGCGGCTGGATGTAACATGACGGTATTATGAATATATGGTTCCCTTTGACCAAAAAAAAAAAAAAATCTAATAACTAGTCTTAATCTCTGCGGCACTATTCTAGTAAAATCTGGCATCAATTTTTGCACACCTGATAATGGTTTTGTCTTGATTTTGGTCAGATAATAAACAAAGGGATTCTTCAGGTGATTGGAGTGGAGGTGGGCAAGGGCCTCGATCTTCCTCTCTGAGAGATTTTAGCTCCCTTCATCGTATTGGAAATCTCCCTCTCAAGAGAAGTAAATACAATGACTTCAAGTTGGTGACAACTCTCTTGGCTCTACTCTTGCTGCATAAAGAGTAATCCTGTGCTGCTCCACTGGCTTTTCTTGTTGAATAGCTTGCACAATCGATTCCAAAGGCTTTCTAATTTGCTTGTAAATGACACTAACACCATCCTCTTTTGAGCATCAATAAGATAATACAGCAACAACTTAAAAAGTGTATGAATTTGATCCTTCTGAATGAATAGCCAATTTGTACGTCAACAGAGGTTGACGAATGTTTTAGAATTGACTTTTACTAATCACTGCCAGGTTTCACTTGCTGAACACCCGATCATATTGACATCACAACAAAAGAAGCATCAGTCTTCAAACCTAAGGTAAACCGAAATTGACATTCCTTGCCTATGACAAGCAAGGTTTTAAAAGCTGTAAGACGTATGCGTAGATTGCACATAAGCAGTAGAACTAAAAGGGACTAAATTTGAAACATGACAATGCTTCATAGACACCAGGTAGCTAAGCCCCCTGGCTTTCACAATCAGCTCAGCAAAAAAAGGTAGAGGTCACTCTAAACAGACAAGATTTGCAAACTGTAGCAAGATTTTAACTGTTTTAATCAGTTTTCGAACCCAACGCAGTATGACAAATTTAGTCATATTACTTCACTCTATTTGAAAAAGTTACATGGGATCAATAAGTTGAAAATCACTTTTCCTAGGCTGAGATGCCTCATGATATGCTATTACATTACTAAGAAGCTCAAACTTCTACCTAGTAACAAGAACATAGCTTACAGAATCCGACAGATCCGAGAATCTACAAATGGCAATTGGGAAGAGGACTCAGAACAATCAAGCGCCTTGGATAGTGACATGCGACCAGTCCACTAGGCAGTCTCTGCCCAGCTCTTCAGTCTCTCTCCCTCGCCCTTTCTATTCTCCTGAATGCAGAGGATCTCTGCACGCACACCTACATTAAGGCATGTAGCTTGTCAATGGACAAAGCCTATTTAGAACTGCATGCCAGCGTATCCACAAAAGGTCCTAATGCATGTGTGACAAGTAGGATACAATGTATCTCTACAGGAATTACAGATGTGTTCTAACAAACTATGAGACAAATGCAAAGCTAAATTGCTATAGCAAGAGAAACATGTGGACCTTCTCGTTTTCCTCCATGAAAATCTGATTAGATCTTTTTGTTGGAAGCTATCCTCATAATTCTGGCAAATTAATTTTATAATAACCATCTAAGCAAACTAGAGACATTATCTGACATGACTAAAATACATAATTCTAGGAAAGTTAATTCTTTCGGCCACACCATATTTGTAAGATGGCAACCCCTTACAGAGGTATGACCTAATAATCCTAACACTTTCTTTTCTCCCTCATTTCAGATATATGTAACCTAACAATCGACTGATCCTCTAGAGGGAAAACCCAGGAGGACTTTCTCTTGATACATCTACCGAAGGAGGTTGTCGTCATCGAAGCCTGACCGATAAAATCATGTATAACAGTGGGAGCCACCTATCGGAACTGATATGGCTAACAAAAATAAGCCATAAATTGATGGTCAGCCTAGCATGGCCGAGAAGCGTGTAGGATTCTGTAAGTAAACTATAGAAGTCCAATGAGTTGTAGATTCCTAGAAGTGAACAAACGTTTGATACCTCTGGAGTTTTTCTATTTTATTAGTAACTCACTTCGGATAATCATATCAGATAATGGAGTGTCGATTTGCTTGAATTCTCGCAAAAAGATCCATTTTTTATTCCTAAGTCAGAATTGGCAAGGACTTCTCTTAAGTGACAAAATATTAGGTGTTAAATTATATCTCAATTTTAGCCCATTTATATAATCCGACCTAGATGGATGATAAAAATAAGGGCGGTTAATTTGGCTTTATCCAGTTTATTTGCTAAGATGGTAATTTCGTAAATATCTAAGTTACACCAAGAATTGGACTTCTTGGCAAAACCGTACAGTGGAGATGAAAGCCACGGTTAAATTTTCTGTGGGGCCCAAGTCAAAGTTGTAGACTCCTGGGCAACATACACAACGCGTGGGTTTCCTTTAACGAGAGGAAGCACCGCACAAACCAAGAAGCCACGCCCGGTGAGAAGCAAGCCGTTGTACGAAGGATAAAAGAAAGGACGCAATTTTTGTTTTACCATACGCAAGCGTTTTGCTTGAGCTTG
Organism: Eucalyptus cloeziana; assembly: GCA_014182715.1. Taxonomy (NCBI): domain Eukaryota; kingdom Viridiplantae; phylum Streptophyta; class Magnoliopsida; order Myrtales; family Myrtaceae; genus Eucalyptus; species Eucalyptus cloeziana. Next base: position 33,452,704 of record CM024644.1, read on the forward strand.
AATATACATGATTTTGTATTATGAGTTTATATCTAAATCAAGTTATTTATTTATAAATATTTTCGATTTGGACTTAAATCTAGATTTTGAAAAATATTCGAGCGTATGAACAATTGTAACTCTAATTCTCCGATTAGTAAATTATTTGCTATTAATTCTCTCCATGAATGTAGGTATTAATACTCAGAACGAATCACGTAAATCTTTAACTTTTTTTATTATTTTTTGTTTATTTCTTTGATATTTTCGTATTGGTGTTTCTACATTATTATTTTTACAACATCAGGTGATACAGTTTTGCTAATTATCAATTCATTCAGCCCATGACATGGGTCCATATGGGTCCCACCTGTCATAAATTATTTAAAATCTCTCTCCTCTCTCTGCTCTCTCTCTCTCTCCGTTACATATCTATTTTACTATCTTCACTCTTCATCTTTTGTCCACTCCCCTCTCTCTGCAGTTGCAACTTCAAAGCTCAAACTCCATGGAAGCAAGCTTCACTATTGTTGGGATCGGTCAGATCTCGAAAAACCAGATTCGGCACCTAAACCGAACCCCTAAATCATATGCGGAAGATAAGCCCGGGAATGTCACGTATCACCGATCAAAAAGCACACCACGGATTCGAGCGTACCTTGTTGGCCACAGATTAGACACCGACGCCGTATTGAGGAAGAAGAATTCAGTCCCGTTTGATCCGATGTCGAAGATTCACCGTTTTAGGGATGACGGAGTCGCTTCTTCGTCTTGGAGAGAAAGAGAGCTTCTTGGGAGAGAAATATGAACGTACTAAATGCGAAAAGGTGCGTTCATTCTCTTTCTCATCCCTTTTATAGGTCCCATTTCCCACGGGCCTAATTCCCGTGGGCCGGGCCCTTAGGCCCATCGTGGCCGGGCCGACTTAGGCCCATGAATAAATCCATCATCTCTCACTCGCACATGGTGGATCAAAACCAACACGGGCGGATAGGCCCAACTAAGGCCCATCAACTGAAAATCCCTCTTTTCCTCTTTCAACATTCATACCGGTGAATAATCCGTGCGACCATCATACTTTGAGAGCTCGTTGCTATACATCTGTTAGGAATATATAGTAGCTCATAATGGGCATCATTTTCCGAGTAAAAAATAGTATGCAGTACCCTAGATTGATCGATCACATTTATATCTCTCTTAATCTCATTTAAACAATGATATATTTATTGTATTCACAATTATGATTATCCCAAAGACAGTCATAATTGGTCGACCGTGAATACAAAACCACAATGTGATTCTACAAATCCGATCTTCCTCTTTCCTTCAAACTCTCAATTGGTTCAGTTCAACTTGCTTTTCTAGAAATGTCCCATTAGATCGAATCAACTCATGACCATTGGCAACACTCTAAGATAGCAAACACTAAATAGAAATCTTGAGAATAAGTAAGAGTCATGAGGGCACTAAAATTGAGGAACTCTATTCCTCAAGAGTCTCACACGTCATAAAAGTTGAGATCAAACTTTTGCCACTCTTATAGGTCGTCTAATGCATACGTAGTATGAAATACGTATTACGGTATTAACTCCTTTACCATGGAGCGTATGTCTTCACCATCAATACCGTACAGATGATAGTTCAGACATACCCAATGTCTAACCTGAGTTCACGTATTGATTCATTCATAAAATTCATCAGAACTCGCATCTGGCATCTTAGACAGATAAAGTAAAATGTGTAGGTTATTTTACTTACGGACATCGTGTGTACTATGTCCTCATCTTAACACTCAGTTAAGGCGACATACGTATTTTAAGCTTGAGTTCTCGATTATCACTTAGATAATAAGCTTAAAAACAGTCTCATCTCTATCTATCACATAGTAAATAGAGGCGATTACCCGTGTGAGTCGGCTAATCTCTTATCTGTCCGACATACTTTCTCAACATAATATAATACACAAAGCATTAAGATGCATAAAGATCAAACAAAGATTCATAGGCATTAATAATGAAACAACACTAGTTCATACATGTGAACAACTCAGGGAAATTACTATCCAGTACATCAGACTCCACACAATCCTAGAGATTTTACATGACCACAAAGCACATCTCTAGGTATTGGCTTTGTCATAGGATCTGCTACCATTCTATGCGTAGATATATACTGCAAGTTCACATCCTTTCGTGCAACCATATCCTTGACAAAGTTATACTTGGTATCTATATGTTTGGTCTTGCCATGATATTTTGGATCTTTAGTGTACGCTATAGCTGCTTGGCTATCACAGTTAACCAATAACGGATGTGCAGCTTTATCAATAACACCTAAATGATCCAAAAATCTCTTAAGCCAAACTCCTTCTTGTATCTGCTCGCGATAATGCCACGAACTCAGCTTCCATCGTGGACAAGGCTATACACGTTTGTTTCTTCTTTGCTCCAACATATGGTGCCAGTATTAAATAAGGAAACAAACCTAGAGGTAGATTTCCTTTCGTCTAAACCTCCTCCCTAATCAATTTCAGAATAGCCTTTGAGTTGCAGATCCTTTCCTTGATAACTCATCGTATAATCAGCAGTTCCCTTTAGATACCTCAGTATTCTCTTAACGGCTTTCCAATGTGCTGGACCTAGATTGGATTGGTATCTACTCACCATTCCAACTGCAAAACATATGTCGAGTCTTGTACACATCATAGCGTACATCAAGCTCCCAACTGCACTAGCATAAGGAACATGTTCCATCTGTTCCTTTTTCTTGTGGAGTCCTCGGACACAGTCTATGGCTCAATCCTTCACCTTTCGCAATAGGAGTGTCTATGGGTTTACTATCTTGCATACGAAATCGTTCAAGAACTTTATTTATATATGTTTCTTGCGAAAGAGACAACGATCTCTTCGAACGATCTCTTGAAATCTTAACTCCAAGAATGTATGCAGCCTCACCCATATCCTTCATTTCAAAGTTGAAAGATAACCAACTCTTGACAGTATGAACAAACTCCATATTGCTTCGGCAATCGTATATCATCAACATATAATGATATGATCACAAATTGATCCTTGGATCTTTTGATATATACACAATGATCCTCATCAATCATTGTAAAATCATATGCCATTATGGTATTATGAAAACGTATATATCATTGTCTCGATGACTGCTTAAGGCCGTATATCGACCTTAAAAGTCGACACACCTTTTCTTCTTGGCCTTTTACCATGAAACCGGTTGGTTGTTCCATGTATATTTCTTCCTCTAATTCTCCATTGAGGAAAGCAGTCTTTACATCCATCGATGTAACTCAAGATCCATACTAGATACTATTGCCAGAATAATGCGAATCGAGGTAACTCTTACTACAGGAGAAAACGTATCTTCATAATCAATCCCTTCCTGTTGATTATACCCCTTCGCTACAAGGTGAACCTTATGACTTTCTATCGAGCCATCAGCCTTTCGCTTTACTTTGAGAACCCATTTGTTCCCAATAGCTCTGCGTCCTTTTGGAAGATCAACCAGTTCCCAGACTTGGTTTGATTTCATTGACTCCATTTCCTCTTCTATTGCATGAATCCATTTTTCCTTACTGGGGCAATTTAGAGCCTCATTAATATTTCTAGGCTCATCCTCATCTTGTGGAGCAACCATAAAAGTTTCCCCTTCAATGTCAAAACGTCGACGGGGAATACTTTGGCGACTTGTTCGCCGTATGGGAGTTTGTGCTCTTTGCACATCATTCCCCATTATGCTCCCACTGGGATTAGATAATGATGTCGTCTCATCATGTGGTTGCAATTGAGAATGAGTCGAATTCAATTCATCACTTCTCATATTACTCTCACTTGGACGAACTCCACTAAGATCATTATCTTGATCCGAGGTTTCAAATTGGGTGTTGTCTTCCCCTATTTCGCCCTTCTTAGGAAATTCATCCTCTAAGAATGTGACATCTCGTGATTCAAATTCAGTTATACTCCCACTTTCCTGCTCACCTATGAACACATACCCTTTTGAGTGTTCGAGTATCTTATGAAAATACTCTTTTTGCCTCTGGGACCCAATTTCCCAAACTTGTGAGAGGATTCAAGTATAGGCAAAGCACAACCCCATGGCTTAAGAAAACTTAAGTCTGGTTTTCTACCTGTCCATAACTCATATGGAGTGGAAGCAACTGATTTGGAAGGCACACGGTTAAGTATATAGGCAGCAGATAACAACGCATCACTCCAAAAGGTGATAGGCAAGTTAACATGCGCCATCATGGACCTAACCATTTCTAGTAAGGTTCTGTTTTTTCTCTCTGCAACACCATTTTGTTGAGGAGTATATGGAATAGATAACTGTCTTTCTATTCCTTTTTCATCATATAATTTTCTGAACTCATCAAATAAATATTCTCGTCCTCGATCGGATCTCAATGATTTTATTTTCTTGTCTAATTGATTCTCTACCAGGTTCATAAATCTTTTGAAACAACTTATTGCTTCAGATTTGTGAGAAATTAAATAGACATATCCGAATCGAGTATAATCATCTATAAAAGTGATGAAATAAACAGCCCCATGCCTTCCTCTCACATTCATTGGACCACGAGATATCGAATGGATTAAATGCAGAGGAAATTCAGCTCTTTTACCTTTTCCAAATGGTTTCCTTGTCGTTTTCCCTTCTAGACAATACTTACAGATAGGCAAATCGACTTTTTCAATTTTGCCCAACAAGCCCTCTTTGGCTAGTCTATTCATACGCTGCTGGCCAATTGTGACCAAGTCTAGCATGCCATACATTCACATCCTTATCATATGTGTTAGGAGACGTGAGAAGGGAATAACAAACATTTGTATTAACATAATCAATATCTAATACAATGAAACCATCCAGAAAATATCCACAACCATAGTAATTTGTATTCAAAAATAAATCTACACCTCTATTATGGAAGTTCAACTTAAAACCTAATTTAACCAACACTAAAACAGACACTAAATTCCGACGAATCTCCGAAGCATACAATACATCATGAAGGAACAAGGTGCGTCCACCGCGCATATTCAGTTGGCATGTGTCAATTCCTTTCACTTCAGCTCTGGAGTTGTTTCCCACATAGATCCACTTAGTTCCAGTTGGTACTCGTCGGAATTCCACGAAGGATCCTCTATCCTTCGCTACATGGTCTGTCGCTCCTGAATCCACAGTCCACAGAGGATTAGATTCAGTCAAGAATATAGAACTTGACACATATGCAAAGTTCCCAATTGTTCCAAGGGTGTGTACCTTCTTTGACTCGCGACAATTGCGGGCATAGTGACCCTTCTGGTCACAGTTGTAACACTTCACCCTTGAGATATTCTTCACATGGGGACGTTTTCCTCTCTTTTGTTGGTTAATTCTTGGTTTCTTGCAAGAAGGACTTGATCCCTTACATTTCCACATATTGAACGAATCAATGCGCTTGCGCTTAGAGCATGAAGCCCCTTCGAGCTAACAAAGCAACACAGAAAATATCTGTTTCCTGCTCTAATGCCTTGAGGCGATGATCAGCTAGCTCAAGGTGGCGCATAGCATCCTCTAGATCTTCCATAACATGGTCAAGAGCTTTTAGTGCTTTTTGATTTTCCAGTACACATTGAATTTTCATTTGCCAAAATTCATAGTTGTCACCATTGAGCTTTTCACCTTTGTTCAGCTCGGCAACTATGCTCTTTGTGGCTGAAGCCATTGATCTGAACACATCAGACATATATATGCACGAGTTATTAATGCCTATCACTTATGTATCTATTTTGCACAAACCCATCACATTAATTAATAATTTTAAGTAAGGTTTCAGAATCAAAAGGTCACTATGTTTCCAATCATCCTCCAAAATCCTAACTTAAAACTATCATTAATATGATTGTCATATGCAAAATCAATTCTATGAAGCTACAAAAACTTCTATTACTACCCACAGCTAACTACCCACAAAGCAACCAAAGAATCACGAAAAAAGCGCAGATAATTGACATACAATATAATAATAATGCTTTCACTCAATATTGTTAACAAAAAGGTTGCTATATCAACAACAATCGTAGTTAACTTTACATAAGATGTCCACCAAGAACATTAAATAAAGACAAGCCATAACATCTATAAACGAGGCATCATACAACTAATAGGGAAAGCAGCTACATGGTCCAATTTCTTTTTCTTTTCTCTCGTAAAATTCTCGGGCATTCTTGACAGCCACGGAAAACAGACGGATATTCCTTAGATTTCTCCTACGCACATTCGCCCCCGGCCCAATCGAAGTCATTCCTTAGGTCGTAGTCTTTGTGGCTCCAACCCGATGGTATTCATCTACGAATTCCATTACTAGCGCCTTATAGCTAGTAAATCCTTTGACCTCCCGTAGGCGATTCAACACTCCTTGCCATCCTTGTGGAAGAGTGTTCATAAAGAATCACATCATCTGAATATCTCGCATGAGATAACCGTTCCAAATGACTTCCTGAATTTTGTTGTTGACCTCTATGACATGATCAATTATGTCATCACTCTCCCATCGATAATCACTCAAATCGGTTATCAACCTTGAAAGCCTTTCCTTTTGTTCATTTGACATTGTGCGCACAGATGTGCGCGGCTTTCGGGGAGTCATTGTTCCTGCAACAAATGCAAAACAAAAAATGGATTACATATAATCCACATAGACATAATTGAAAAAGAAACACATTCTTTACCCTCTTTTTTTTTTTTTGGTCAACGGTCGGTCAACGGTCGCGGTCAACGGTCGTCAACGGTCAACAATCGGTCAACGGTCAACGGTCGGTCAACGGTCAACGCTCGCGGTCAACGGTCCGGGCGGTCAGCCGGTCGGGCCGGTCGCCCGGTCGGGCCGATCGCCCGGTCGGGCCGCTCGGACGAGCCAACCGCTCGTGCCGCGCGCGTGCGCGGGCTGACGTCACGCAGACGTCAGCCTGCACGTGCTGCGCGCATGCCAGGCGGGTCGGGTCGAGTCGCCGGCCGGTGACCGTCCGGCCAAAACGAACCGATGCTGACGTCAGCTATGACGTCACCCCGGCGGATTACCAGCCGTTGGGTGACGTCATGCCGACGTCACCACGCGTCGGTTCGTGGACCGCGCGTGCCGGTTCGCCGGCCGGCGGTTCGCAGCGCCGGTTTGCCACCGACGCGTGTCCCGCACGCGCCCGGATGGCACTGGCGCGTCGCGCCCACGCGCAGCGGCCGGCGCGCGTGTGGGCGCGCCCGCGCGCGCAGCGGCTTCTGGCCGCGCGTGTGGGCGCGTGCGGCGTCCCCCGGTGGCGCACGACATCTCGCCGGACTCGTCTCGACGTCGCCTTCCTCCCTATGCCATCAGATTTTGGTTTCGACTTACGAAAAATCGAAAAAATAGGCGAACAACTCTCGGGTGTCGGGATTCCTTGCCCCGATCCGTACGGCCAAAGTTCATTTGCGAAAAATCAATCATAAAACATCATACAAGTCGGGAAAACGCTAACACGGGCTCTGATACCAATGTTGGGATCGGTCGGATCTCGAAAAACTAGATTCGGCACCTAAACCGAACCCCTAAATCATATGCGGAAGATAAGCCCGGGAATGTCACGTATCACCGATCAAAAAGCACACCACGGATTCGAGCGTACCTTGTTGGCCACAGATTAGACACCGACGCCGTATTGAGGAAGAAGAATTCAGTCCCGTTCGATCCGATGTCGAAGATTCGCCGTTTTAGGGATGACGGAGTCGCTTCTTCGTCTTGGAGAGAAAGAGAGCTTCTTGGGAGAGAAATATGAACGTACTAAATGCGAAAAGGTGCGTTCATTCTCTTTCTCATCCCTTTTATAGGTTCCCTTTTCCACGGGCCTAATTCCCGTGGGCCGAGCCCTTAGGCCCATCGTGGCCGGGCCGACTTAGGCCCATGAATAAATCCATCAACTATGAAGCCAGAGACGCTGGTCCTTGCCCAATGCGCTTCCCAATTAAAGGGAGAAATATGTAATCTTGATAAATATAAAGAATCAACAAAATTTATCAAAGTATCTCTAACATTAAAAATTACTCGAGCATAATCCCTAATTATGTCTAAACTCAATATGACCGCATCGCTCAAGCGAAACATTGTTTGATTGAGACTTGGCAGATGAAGTTATGTTCGGCAACTACTCGTGGCGAAACTTTCAAATCTAGTTGGTCTTTAGGTAGCAAGACCGGCGGTGGTGTCGGCTTTTTGAAACAACAAGCAAAGTTTGAGAATCGGAAGGGAAACAGCAAGTGGTAAATATGGCTAGCTTTGAAGACAGTAACTAAGCGACTTAGCATATATGATTGGCATGGGAAAATAATTATTGAGCGACGCCCTTTGTAGCTAGCCTTCAAAAAAAGCCACCTCTATGGAAAAAGCTCAATTGAGCGATGCGGCCGGTGCAATTAACATTGAAACACGACTATTATGGAATGAACTCGATTAAGTGCTTTCTCAAATAAGACTTGTGCTTGCAAAGTAAACAATGTTGAGAGGTGATAATGCATTTATTTGGATGTACAAGGGAATGGACTTATCTAATCATGCACCGGGTATTTAGGGGAATGTTATCCCAGTTTTCCGCCAAGATCGAAGCCTTTAGTCACTGTTCGGACACCTCCGCTACTCAGCTCCAAAAATCAACACCATCATCAGAAGGGGAATGTTAGAAATAATTAGGGATTTCTCTAATATCATTTTCAATGTTAGAAATATTTTGATAATTTTATTGATTCTCCATGTCTCTTAAGGTTGCACATATGTCACTCTTTGATTGTGGGTTTATCGTAATTGATATGTTATCTTAGATAATCATATTATAAAACCTATAAATAGGCTCATCTACTCTTTGAATCACTTCTTGCTACGTTGATGGAGATAATAAAGGCCATTAGGCAGCACCTCTAATCACTCAAAGTCTTTGGCTCCAAGTGATGTTAGCCTTTGGTTCGTTATACTGGCACCTGTCCAGGCTTCCATTGGTCATGTAATCATATCCCAACAGCCACTCACCTTTTGGCGCAACAATAACCGAGGAGCGTCGCAATGTTCCTATGACAAAGATGGCCAGTACTCACGATCTCTGCGATGAATTCTCTCATTCCTTGCCTTGATTCAAGAGAAACCCTCTTCCCTGCGGTCTCAATTCTTGAAGTGAGTAATGCCCCTCTATAAACCCGGCCAAATCTAGCAGCTCGTCATACCTCCTCGTCCCTGAATTCTTTTGCGGCTAGAAAGAAATATTTGCACTTGAACCCATGAGGATTGTAGTCACGTTCCTAGTCCTCTAGAACCTTTGCAAATTTTCTCTTTCGTCTTATCAGATAAAACCACATTATAGATAGGCATTGACAGAAAGGACAACATGAAAGCCACACCAGCGGTCAGCAGATAGGATTTCTCCTCCTCACATTGGGTAGTCTGGGAACTGGGACAAAACCAGACTCTGAGCTTGTCTATTTACAATAAAGCCCCTTCCAAGGATGTAATGGGAAGTTACTAACGAGCTATTTGAGGATGAGAACCCCACGTACATGGTCTCCTTGATGGTCGGGGAGAGATCAATGGACAGAGATAAAAGGGGAGTCTTCAGTTTCTCAAAATTACTAGGAGCTCACGTGACATTGATTGGCTTTTTCACACCTCCATAATCCGCCAAAACTTGCATAGCTTTGCCAGTAATCAAGCTCTTGTTAGTGAAGACTCCACCGGGACATCTAGTTTATCCTGCGGAGGCAGATTTTACGGAGGTTGGCCAGCCCATTGATGTCGACCCCAATGTGGATATCATTGACATCATGGAATTCACTGTTTTGGATTGTGTCAAATTATACTATGACAATGTGGATCGTGGCAAGAGGCCAGAGTAATTATAGGAAGAGCTCCTGGAAATTCTCCATCGGGAGCTAACATAAAAGCGAACCTGCAACCACTCAGAAGTGGATACTCGTAAATCACATTGAAGATGAAAGTTGCGGAGAAAGAGTACACAAATCCTCTGGATGAGTGGTTGAATTTGATTGGGTCAAGGTAGAAGGCAAGACTGCTTTTGTTTGGTTGCATTAGTTACTTTTAGGAGGCCATTATTGGCTTACCAAAAACGTTAAACTGCTGGTATCGTGAGCTAGTACGAAGTTTGCCGGGGGAGAAATTTCCAGATCAATCACAAGGAACATGTCCAGAAGGTGAAGGAATTCGCTGAATACACTACTGAGAAAATATCGTTTGAATCTCCAAGTATCAAGTTAAAACCAATGTAATTTCAGCTGTCGGTACCGTGACTTGTGTTACGATATTCCCTATGAATAAAACATTCACGTGTCAATTTAAAACTCATGTGTTAAATCATGCAACCATTCTAACAAACAAGTAATAATTCTTATAAGAGGTGGACTTGCTCTTATACTCTGGAGGCTGACCAAAAGGGGAAACCAAAGGAGGTAATTTAAGTTAATGCAGACATTCCCAATAACACGTAAGTATATACTGCAGAAATCGGTTCGATCGATAGAATCTTAAATTACAGTTTACATATACTCCAGAGTCGCAAACTACAAATACTTGACGCATAAGAACACTAGTTTGACAATTACTTCGATCTATGAAATGTGCTTTTAATTTATATAACAAGCTTAAGACTCATCTTCCACCAGAGAGGACAGAATTTGCGATAGAAGATATTTGTGAAAATGCCTTATCTGATGAAGATGGATCAGACATGATAGACTTACTAAAACCTTCATGATACGCAAATTGCAATCCAATTTTTGAAATACCAAGAGATGATAACTCCTCTAATGGAAGATCCCCTTCCAGGTATTGCACTACTTGACGCATGTGTGGTCTCGCAGTTGGCTGAGACTGGGAGCACAACAATCCAAGTTGCAACACTAGCTCCACCTCCTTTGCCACGAAGTCCGTCCCTAAGTTCGGATCTCTTGCCTCTAGCATGTCACCCTTATCCCAGCAAGAAAACACCCATTCCACTAGTATCACATCATCCTCCTCCCGAACCTCAATCGGTCTTCTTCCGCAGGCGACCTCAAGCAAAAACGCGCCAAACGCATAAACATCTGTGCTCGTACTAGCCCTAGCCGTTCGAGTGTTCTCCGGGGCCATATACCCAAGAGTTCCCACCACATGGGTGGATTGAGGATCGGTACCATGATCATACAGTTTTGCAAGCCCGAAATCTCCTAACCTCCCATTTAGTTCTGAATCTAACAAGATGTTGCTAGCTTTGATGTCCCTGTGAATCACTACTTGTTCCCATCCTTCATGGAGATAATAGAGGCCATTTGCAACACCTTTGATCACTCTAAATCTTTGACTCCAATTGAGGGTCACCTTTGGTTGGTTATAGATGTACTTGTCTAGGCTTCCATTTGGCATGTAGTCATAAACCAACAGCAGTTCACCCTTCCGACGGCAGTATCCAAGAAGTGTCACAATGTTCCGATGTCGAAGCCGACCTATACTAACAATCTCGGCAATGAACTGTCTCATCCCTTGCCTCGATTCATGAGAAACCCTTTTCACTGCAATCTCAGTTTTCGAGGTGGGTAATACCCCTTTATAAACCCTACCAAATCCACCAGCTCCTAGTAGCTCCTGATCCCTGAAGCCCTTTGTGGCAACATAGAGATCTTTGTACTTGAACCGATGCGGACTGTAGTCGCGCTCCCAATCTTCGAGAACCTCTGCAAATTTTCTTCTTTTTCTAATAGCATAAACCATAGCAAAGACTAGTATTGACAGAAAGAACAAGCATATGAAAGGCAGCCCAGTAGTGAGAAGAATGGATCTCTGCTTCTTTTTTATATGGGGTAATCTAGGAAGTCGAGACAAATCAAGCCTATGAGCTTGTCCATTTACCTTAAAGCTCCATCCGAGGATATAATGAGTAGTTAAGAACGAACCGGTTGAGGAAGAGAACCCAACGTACATGGTCTCCTTGAAGATCTGCGAGAGATTGAGGGACTGAGACAAAAGGGGAGTGGTCGGTTTGTCGACATTGATCGGAGCTAATGTGACCCTGATTTGTTTCTGCACACCATCATAATCCACCCAACCTTGCATTGCTTTACCACTAACCAGACTTAAATTTCTAAAGCCTGGAACGTTGTTTTCAGTGTATCCAGCAGGGAAAGAATATACAGAGACCAGCCCATTGACATCGATCCCGACATGGTTTTCATTGATATCCTTTACATCGTTGTTTAGAAGTGTGTCAAATTCCACAGCGAAAATGTGGTTCGTGGCATTGCCATCGTTTGTTTCGTTGAACAGACCAAAGAAATGACCAGGCAGAGCTCCAGGAAATTCTCTACGAGGAGCTATCACAAAGGTGAACCCAGGACTGCCCAGACCTGGATATTTAGGAATTATAGCGAACACGAATGTGGTGGAGAACGAGTAGACAGCGCCACTGGATGAGTTCTTGAACGTGATAGGGTTGGGGTAGAAGGCATGACTTACCTTCTGTTCAGTCTCGTTGGTTAACCTCAGGAGGCCATTGCCAGCGAGTGCAGCTAAACCATCGAGGCTCAGATTCGCAGACCGGAAACCATTGTACGTGAAATCCCCGGTTTCATGAGTCGGTGCTGTGTTTACCAGTAGAGAAACCGCCAGAGCAATCACGAATAACATGGCTAGAGGCTGAAGAAATTAGTTGAATACACTACTCTAATGAGATAATCCAAAGTTTAAATAATGATCCAAACAACTTGCACAGCATTCAATCGAAGCTCGTAAAATTTCAATTGTCAGTGTCCCAACCAGTGCACCCCCAACAAACCTTCAACTGATTGGTCCGAGCTTTATGATTCCCCTATGGTGTGATTAACTGATTGCTCCGAGTCTTATCACCAACTTAAAGGTCTGTAATTTGCCCCTCTCTGTACGCCATTTGCGACATTTCAGTGAATGCCCGAAGTAGACCGAGACGTCCGTCGACGTGAGTTGATGATGTTTCGTCATCTTCGGTAGGTCCTCGACAAGTCAATTGTAGGTCCTCGACGAGTCAGTTACCGTTGGCGTACGATGCGAAACCGTGGCCAAGGAAGCGTCACGACAAGACAAGAATGGAGGGAAGGACAATGCCGCCACAATTTCAGCCCCGTGTTTCACGTATGACTCTTCCGCGGTACTGAGAATGTTAGTACATGGAGTAGGAAAGTTTAATAATTGTATCGCAGAGGACGACCTGAAAATTCAGCGGGGTAAGTTGGACGTGTGAAAGATCCCATATAAGAGAATCGTTGTGATGCAAAAGAAATTAATATAACCTAATTAACTCATTGAGTGAATGCAAATCCAATTTGATATATTAATATAGAATGATGCTTAGGTTGAGGGAGAACACATCTAACAAGTTCATGCATGTGCATATATGAGTTGTGTTAAAGATCTCTCATGTTGGGAATGAAGTGTGATGTAAACAATTAATATTTTACAAGTTGACCTATAATTCATTGATTAAAATATTTAAGTAAAAGTAGATCCAACTGCCTCTAAACAAAATGAGATAGTTCCAATTTGCCTTGGTCTTTGTTAATTTCTAATACCAATTGAATATGCCGGATTACTGAGCGAAACCTCTATGGAATGTATCATCGTCATGTTTGTGTACTAAAAGGTGACAAATGGGGAAACAAGAACTTTTTTTTAGCCGTAGCCAGGAATATGTTGAAAACATATTCTGTTGCTTTGACGGTCTCTTATACCTAGGGTGGACTAAATAGTTTGTATTAACTCCAAGTCCTAAGTTTGAGCCCAAACATAAAGATGTTAATGGCCCAAACAGGCTATGATAATACAATTGATCCACAATGGCCATTTATGGAATGTCTAATGACTATGAGTTCACCGATCATGAGTTTTCAATTAGCAAAACTCAATTGAAGTACAAAACACGTGATGACGGTCAATTAACTTGAAGTGTGCATAAAAGTTAAATTTTGAGTTAAGGAAGATCCTCAACCAAGGAACACTCGTTGCTAGGGAATTTGGAGCTGTTCTAAATCACGTCTTGAGTAGTGCACAAGTGGAGACAGTTAGAAATCCATGTGGATAGAGATAAAAAGAATAAAGGAATGGACCATTCTTAAAACATAGGAAGATCAATTATAGATGATGAAAAAATCACAGTAATTAGGGCTGTCAATGGTTCGGTTCGATTTTGGGTTTTCGGGAATCCAAACCGAACCAACAGAGTGTGGATCTGACCCAAACCAAATCCAACCTAAACCGAGTACAAATCGAACCAAATATCCGATTCGATTCAGTTTGGTTCGGTTTTTCAGTTTTCCTATTTTTTCCTTGCTTATTGGAACTGAACTGTATAAGGGATAAATAAATAAATAAGATTTTAAGTTGGGCATTCAATTTGTATTGAGAATTTTGATTCAGCTCGATTAGCCGAACCGAAGAAAAAACAAAGAACGGTTAGTTTTCGGTTAACCGAATCAAGCCAAAAAATGCACAAAATTTCAGTTCAATTCAATTCTGATATCCCTAATAGTAACATTTCGAAAAAATTACAATCAACAATAGACTAGTCATCTCTGAAGATGGAACCCTATGAGAAACTCATACATAGCAGATCAAATTAGATTGATTCTACCTAAGGGTGAATTTGAATTTTGAATTTTGAATTAGACGAGATTTCCTGATTCCAAATTTCATCTTTTTAATAAAAGCATTCTAGTGATATTCCTAAGTTTTTCTTTTTCTTTTTTATCTTCTCACGCACTCTAGTCATCTTTATTAGTATCGAATATTTAATTTTAGTCATCGAGTAAGCATAGCTTCAAAAATATGAGCTATTTGTTCCAATTCAATGAAGTTTCTTTCAATTTCCTTGTAATTTCCAATCTATTGTTTGTGCATTATTAGTGATTCGAATTTAGCAAAGTCTTGTGATTTCAAAGCATATTAGAATTCAATTGCTTTTCATTTGAAGCCAAATTTAATAATTCAATTGGTCATTAATTATCTTCTATTGAACTTTAGTTTTTTTTTTTTTTTGGTCGATAATACGTTTACTTGTCCCTGACGACACCAACTTTTTTGTTTCACATACCAACAATTTTTTATGGGGACCGACAAACACATCATGTCACGCCCCGAACCCCGAGCGCGTATCCATCCCTCTCTGGTCGATAAAATTTTGCGACTTCCCAGGACTAGTCGCCGACCCTTTTCATTTTGTTGCACATGCAAAAGCGAAAACAAATCCCCTAACAGTGACTATCTCGAGATAGAAAAGCAGGACAACAATTTCACAAACAAACATGCCTTTATAAACATATGTTGAGTCAAGTACAAGAGTCTATGGTCAAAAGACTACAAAAGACTGTTCTCCAAAAAGAAGCGGTACTATCCGACCTATGCTTCAAATCACCTCCTCTCGCCGGGTCCTCCACTCGATGACCCCGAAAGTGGTTATACTGATAACTAGTGAGACAATGTCTCAGTAAGTCTAAGCTCTAAACTGCGGTTAGGAGGGAAAGACGCTAAGAAGCATTCTAAGCACGCAATCACACAATCAATGAGACTTACCTCGTCTCAATTCCACTCTGCAGGTCAGCACAGTTCATATAATAAATTAAAGCATCACTCAAGCTCAATTAATTGAAACACAATACTCAATTCATCATGCGTTCCTAGTTTTGATCTCGGCATATAGCACGGCCTACTCTCAGTTCGGCGGTCTTCTGGCATTGCCAGGCATCGTCTCACCCCATTGAGCACGACACGTCACTTCGTCGACGGCTTTCCCGAAGGAGCATAGGGCCCGGAATCTATCTGACCGTCTTCCCTTTATCAAGGGTATCCCAAATAGGGATAACGTCCATTTCAACATAGGGACGATTTCTCATTATCATCACACGATCACTCAAATATGGCCTAGGGCACCGTGCATTGCACTCAAATGCTTCAATTAAAATGGCGAACCTGGCCTTTTTCTTCGTATTAGAAATACGCATGAAAATAGTCGTGTGTGAGTACACGGTCAACTCAACCCAGAAAAAAATTGACATTCTTCCTTTTTAAAATCCCACTATTTTATATATTATATAAAACCATTTTCGGTGTTAAAATCCGACACCCGGGATTTTCTGAGTAAATATTGAAAATTCACAATTTTTGGAAGTAAATACTAAAAATCCAATAATCACTCAATTTGCATAATTCAACACTCAATTGTAGAAATTAACCACACCATTGCAATCAGCACGAAATTCCGGTCACTAGCCATCCCGCCTAATTTCCGGAAAAATAATTAATAAATAAATAATTTCGAAATTAATTAATTAATTCAATTTAATTTCTAAAAATACTAACCTAGGCCAAATTTGTTAAATTAAATACCAATACGGACCCGGAAAATTCCCAAACCCTTCTAGATAATAATACAAATTATTTAGGCCTTAGCTAAATCATGCTAACCACCTAACATGCTCAATTAAATAATTAAAACACTAATTTAACCTAATTAACCACCTAATTCCTAATTAAATAAATCTAAACACCCCCAAAGATCAAAACCTACTAAGAAGAGTTTAGAGAATAAACCCACCGGTGTATCGCGAAACCGGCTTCATCATGACGACGACGCGACGGCGGCCGAAATCTTAATTTTCGGCGGTGTCGGCGAACTCTCGGGCCAAGCCTAAAACGGGCCCAACAAATCTCAGCCCAAATCCGAGATTTGTTTTTGAAACGGGCTGGGCCTGAAGTGGGTTGAAGCAGGCTTGGGCTGCTGAAAATAAAAACCTGCTGGGCTTCGCTGCTGAAGATGGGCCGCTGAAAACAATCGCGAACTGAGCTGTGTTGGGCTTGAATTGGGCTGCGACTGAACTTGCGTGGGTTGTGGGCTGAGATCGAGGAGATGGGCCGTGAAATTCGCTGAGCTGAGCGGGCGAAGGAAGAAAAATCTTGGGGCGGCTTCGATCGAAGGGATAGCAGCTTCGGGCGATGCTGTGCTAGATTCAACGACCAGCTGAGGAAGCGGCTGGTTCAGTGGAATCGCTGACCAAGAGGAGGCGGCGCTGGCATGGAGAATCGATGAAGACACGATGGGTGATGACACGAAGAGAAATAGGGCAGGGGGAGAGAAGGAAATGGGGATGGTGGATGGTGATATTGATAATGAAAGATGATGATGATGATGGCATGGGCTGAAGGATACGTGGGCAAAAGAATTTTCGGTGGGTGATGGTGCAAAGACGAAGATGGGGGATGATGAGGATGATGCTGCGAGATTGGAGGGTCAACTTTGCTGGGGTTTCTTTCTTCGATTGACCATGGAAGCCAGGTACTTGGACATGTGGCAAGAGAGTTCGGTGGGGGTGTTGCAGGGATCCGAAAGGAAAAATGGAAGCAACGCAAAAATGGAAGCAAAGTGGCTAGTTCGTCCAAGAGAAAGGAGATGGACGCGCGAAGATGAAATTGGCGTTGAGAAGAAAAGAGGCCAAAAGTCTACAAAATCAATCAATTCCCTTGAATGCTTGGTCCCCCAAATAGTGCTCAATCTTATCCATTACATTAACTCACTTGTCTCCTATTTCTTTCCACTTGATAAATCCATATATTATCCAAGTAAATGCCCAAAATTCCAACCCCTTATTCAAAACCAAATTTCACAACTTTAATTTCAATTTCATCACTCAATTTCCCAAATTGAGGTCCAAATTTTGATGTGGAAAAATCTCAAACAATTTTATGTAAGTCCCGACACTCAAAAGCTCGGCTCGAAAGTCAAAACTTGCTCAAATTCGGCCCGTATCCGTTTATTTTCCGCGACGTCCGAATCGGATTTCCGTAAAAATCTTGGAATCTCTCAAAATTTCTCGGAGGATGAGTCGACGTTCCTAAAATAGCTCGTGACACCACAGAACTTTCAATTTCTGAAATCGGGTTCAAATAAGCGGTTAATTTCAATCTGGCGCGCTTTTAGCGTGACCTAGTCTACTGGGTAGTTTTTAGGAATTTTTGGTGCAATTGACCCGTGATCGATTTATCTCAAGTCACATAGTACATTTTCGACACACTAGCGACTCTCGGTTGTCGTGAAAATCTCGAGGTTTCAAATACGGACACAGGGTACCCAAAACGTCAGAAAATCAATTTAGTGCCGATCGGTGAGAACTTTGAAATCAAGTGGAATCACCCACATTTCGATCACATACCTCACCCAAATCGACCTATCTCTCGATTTCTAATCGATTTCGACAGTCGCCGCAATGACCCTTGTAGATCGACACGGTCGAGCAGTCGATTCCCTGGTCGAATTCCAAGCCCATGCGTTTAGATTCCTTAATTGATTAGGATAGGCCAGGTTATCTGAGTGAGTGGCCAACTCAAAGAATAGCACTATAGACGCGTCGACAAAAAGCCCGATTTATTTAATCGAAAACTAATTTAAAAATTCAAGCTATCACACATCAAGTTGATTTGCCGGAATCAACAACTAAAAGAGTTAATTAGGAAACATTTCAAGCATATGGGGATTCAATTGTGAAAACTATGAATATGAGGGCCAAATTGAAGAATCAGTGTACATTCAGGGACTGATCGTCTACATTTTCTAATAGATAGGGGGAATGTGGGAGGAAACAAGCAGCCAACAAACCAGAAATTTCTGGAGGACCGGATAGAGAGAGAGAGAGAGAGATGGCTGCTTCTTTTACCATCCACTCATCTCCTTCTCCAGTTCCCACGACCAGAGCCTCGACGATCTTCCATGGAGGCCGCCACCATTACCAGTTCCTCGTCTTCCACAGTCCCAACCAAGCCTCCAGAAAGCCCCTCTCTCTCAGGGTCCGAGCTGCCAAGCTTCCCTCTGGGGTACCATCATCTCTCTCTCCCTCTCTCTCTCTCTCTAGAATTTCAGCTCATTTTGGATTGCTGGAAGCGCAGGTGGAAGTGCCGAAAGTAGAGCCCAAGTTCCAGGCTCCATTTCTCGGATTCACAAGAACTGCCGAGATTTGGAACTCCAGAGCTTGCATGATTGGCCTCATCGGGACATTCATTGTCGAACTGGTCAGCCTCTTTTCTTTTAGCATAATTTCTTGCTCCTTTTTGTTCAAGGACGTTCCGGTGTTGTGGTTACTAAATTTAGTAATGCTAGATACAAAGGAGAGAGCATATTAAATTGATTTATAAAATCCGATTTTGTTAACAGTGCTCTTAAGATATTTTAAGAATGTTTAATTAGGAACATTTCAATTTTCATGATAGTGGTTATACATAATATGAGTTGGCAAGTTTCTTGGAGAGCACTCTCGTCAAATAATGCCACAAATTATAAATCACATTTAAGTTAATGGATCCATCCAAACACCCTGCAAGATTCCGCGGTATTACTTTGGGTATCAATCTAATAACTAGTCTTAATCTCTGCGGCACTATTCTAGTAAAATCTGGCATCAATTTTTGCACACCTGATAATGGTTTTGTCTTGATTTTGGTCAGATAATAAACAAAGGGATTCTTCAGGTGATTGGAGTAGAGGTGGGCAAGGGCCTCGATCTTCCTCTCTGAGAGATTTTAGCTCCCTTCATCGTATTGGAAATCTCCCTCTCAAGAGAAGTAAATACAATGACTTCAAGTTGATGACAACTCTCTTGGCTCTACTCTTGCTGCATAAAGAGTAATCCTCTGCTGCTCCACTGGCTTTTCTTGTTGAATAGCTTGCACAATCGATTCCAAAGGCTTTCTAATTTGCTTGTAAATGACACTAACACCTTCCTCTTTTGAGCATCAATAAGATAATACAGCAACAACTGAAAAGAGTATGAATTTGATCCTTCTGAATGAATAGCCAATTTGTACGTCAACAGAGGTTGACGAATGTTTTAGAATTGATTTTTACTAATCACTGTCAGGTTTCACTTGCTGAACACCCGATCATATTGACATCACAACAAAAGAAGCATCAGACTTCAAACCTAGAGTAAACCGAAATTGACATTCCTTGCCTATAGCAAACAAGAGCTTAAGAAGCTGTAAGTTGAATTCACAAATTGCACATAAGCAGTAGAACTAAAAGGGACTAAATATGGAACATGACAATGCTTCATAGACACAAGGCAGCTAAGCCCCCTGGCTTTCACAATCAGCTCATCAAAAAAAGGTAGAAATCACTCCAAAGAGACAAGATTTGCAAACTGTAGCAAGATTTTAACTGTTTCAATCAGTTTCCAAACCCAATGCAGTATGACAAACTTAGTCATACTACTTCACTCTATTTGAAAAAGTTACATGGGATCAATAAATTGAAAATCACTGTTCCTAGGCTGAGATGCCTCATGATACGCTGTTACATTACTAAGAAGCTAAAACTCTACCGAGTAACAAAAACACAACTTACAGAACCCTGCAGATCCGAGAATCTACAATTGGCACTTGGGAAGAGGACTCGGAACAATCAAGCGCCTCGAATAGACTCTGCCCAGCTCTTCAGTCTCTCTCCCTTGCCCTTTCTATTTCCTGAATGCAGAGGCTCTCTACATGCACGCCTACATTAAGGCATGTAGCTTGTCAATGGACAAAGCCTATTTAGAACTGTATGCCAGCATACCCACAAAAGTTCCTATTGCATTGTGACAAGCAGGATACAAAGTATCTCTACAGGAATGACAGATATGTTCTAACAAACCATGAGACAAATGCAAAGCTGGACTGCTATAGCAAGAGAAACATGTGGACCTTCTCGTTTTCCTCCATGAAAATCTGATTAGATCTTTTTGTTAGAAGCTATCCTCGTAATTCTGGCAAATAATTTTATAATAACCATCTAGGCAAACTAGAGACAGTATCTGACATGACAAAAATACATAATACTTAAAAAGCTAGTTTTTTCGGCCACATCATATATGTAAGATAGCAACCCCTTACAGAGGTATGACCTAATAATCCTGACCGCTTTCTTTTCTCCCTCATTTCAGATATACTTAACCTAATGATCCCCTTATCTTACAGAGGGCAAACCCAGGACTTTCTCTTGATACGATTACCGGAGGAGGTCGTCATCATCGAAGCCTGACCGAAAAAAATCATATATAACAATGGGAGCCGCTTATCGAAACTGATGTGGCTAACAAAAATGAGCTATAAATTGATGGTCAGCCTAGCATAGCAAAGGAAGCGTGTAGGCTTCTTCAGGTTAACTGTAGATGTCTGACAAGTCTCATGAAGTCCAATGAGTTTTAGATTCTTACAAGTGAACAAACATTTGATACCTCCGAAGTTTTTCTACTTTATTAGTAACTTACGAAGGTTTGGTTCACCTATTGTTGCAAAAAGATCCATTTCCCGTTATTAAGTCAAATTGGCGAGGACTTCTCTTAAGCGAGAAAATATTAAGTGTTAAATTATACCTCGAATTCAAATCCCATTTACGAAACCGACCTGGATGGATGATAAAAATAAGGGCCGTTAATTTTGCTTTATCCAATTTATTTGGTATGATGGTAATTTCGTAAATATCTCAGTTATATCAAGACTCCCGATTTCATAGCTCAAACTCCATGGAAGAAGCCAGAGACGCTGGTCCTTGCACAATGCGCTTCCCAATCCCCGTGTCTCGAGAGCAAGATGTCCTAGAGTTCCCACCACATGGGGGTCTGTGGATGGTGTCATGATTGTGTAATCCTAAAATCACATGACTTTCCATTATGTTTTGAATCTAGCAAGATGTTACCAACTTTGACACCCCTTTAGTTAAAAATAGTAAAGCGAAAGAGAAATTTACAAAATTTTATATTTCGATGTATGTAATAAAGAGTACATTAACTTATCTATAGGTTTTATGATATGATTATCTAATATAACATATCAACCACGATATACACACAATCGAAATGAGACATAGATGTAATGTAATCTTGATAGATACAAAGAATCAACAAAATTTATCAAAGTATCTCTAACCTGGAAAATTCCCCTAGAAAAATCCCTAATTATCTTTAAACTCAATATGATAAGTCAGCTTGACTTTGAAATCAAGTGAAACAATGTCCGATTGAGACTTGGTAGATGAAGTTGTGTTTGGTGACTATTCGTGGCGAAACTTTCAAATCTAGTTGGTCTTTGGGTAGCAAGTCCGGTGGTGGTGTTGGCTTTTTGAAACAACAAGCAAAAGTTTGAGAATTAGAGGGGAAACAACAAGCAGTCGATGCAACTGGCTTCAGACACAGTAACTAAGCAACGTAGCATATACGGTTGGCAAGAGAAAATAGTTATTGAGATACGCAGCCTTTGCAACTAGCCTTGGAAGAAAGCCACCTCCGTGAAAAAAGCTCGACTGAGCAATGCGATCAGTGCAATTAATGTCGAAACATGACTATCGTGGAAGGAACTTAGTTAAGTGCTTCCTTAAATAAGACTTATGCTCACAAAGTGAATAATGTCATTGTTTGAACACCTATGCTACTCATCTCTGAAAACCGACACCATCGTCAGAAGGGGAATGTTAGAAATTATCAAGATATCTCTAAAATAATTTTCAATGTTAGAGAT
Organism: Eucalyptus cloeziana; assembly: GCA_014182715.1. Taxonomy (NCBI): domain Eukaryota; kingdom Viridiplantae; phylum Streptophyta; class Magnoliopsida; order Myrtales; family Myrtaceae; genus Eucalyptus; species Eucalyptus cloeziana. The sequence continues at coordinate 33,475,253 of CM024644.1, forward strand.
ATTTTGATAATTTTGTTAATTCTTCATATCTCTCAAGATTACACATATGTCACCCTTTGATTGTGCATATATCTTAATTGATATGCTATCTTAGATAATCATATTATGAAACCTATAAATAGGTTCATCGACTCTTTGAACCACTTCTCACTACCTTGTTGGAGATAATAAAGGCCACAGGCTACACCTTTAATCACTCTAAATCTTTGGCTCGAAGTGATGTTGGCCTTTGGTTCATTATAGTGGCACCTGTCTAGGCTTCCATTGGGGATGTAGTCATACCCCAATAGCCTATCACTTTTGACTTAGCAATAACTGAGGAGCGTCATGATGTTCCTGTGACAAAGACGGCCAATACTCACGATCTTCACAATGAATTCTCTAATTCCTTGCCTTGATTCGCAATAAACCATCCTCCCTACAATCTCAGTTCTTGAAGTGGGTAATGCCCCTCTATAGACCTGGCGAAATCCAGTAGGTCGTCATAGCTCCTGGTCCCTAAATCGTTTTGTGGCTACATATAAATATTTGTACTCGAACCACGCTCCCAGATAAGAACCTTTGCAAATTTTCTTTTTCGTCTTATCAGATAAAACCACATTTTTTTTTTTTTGGTGAACATAAAACCACTTCTAAGATATTGATAGAAAGGACAACAAGATGAAAGCCACAGCAAGAGTCAACGGATAGGTTTCTCCTCCACCTCACATTAGGTAGTCTAGGAAACTGAGGCAAAACCAGACTCTGAGCTTGTCCCGTTTACAATAAAGCTCCTTCCCAGGATGTAATGAGAAGTTACTAACGAGCTGGTTGAGGACGAGAACCCCACGTACATCATCTCCTTGATGATCAGCGAGAGATCAAAGGACAAAGATAAAAGGGAAATCTTCAGTTTCTCAACATTGCTAGGAGCAAATGTTCATTGATTTGCTTTTGCGCCTTCAAAATCCACCAGAACTTGCATAGCTTCACCAGTCATCAGGCTCTAGTTTGTGACGACCCCACCGGGACATCTATTATATCCAATGTGATACCTCGATATTTGGCCATATTTCAAAATATATAAAATGATTATTTTATCGACGCACTTATGGTTATTTTACTCTGAACTAATCATTCATGAATTAACTAATCCATTAGGTGAGGCCGTAAAGGGTTAAAACGCGAAAGACTGGAGAATTCGATCAGAAATCAAGCGCTCAACCATAAAAATCAACAAGGGCCAATACTACACTGTTATAAGTCAATTAGTGAACGGATATAATTGATTCGACGGAAGTACGTAGTCAGTTCGTGAGTGATTCCACACAATTACGATATTCGCATCAAACAACAATAAATCGATTTTCTATTGATATTATATTCAAGGTGTGTAATTGAACCATCGCGATTACATAACAACCAAGGGTCATCTAGATTCAAAGAGGTACAAACATGGATTGAAAATTATCGACTACGGGTCAACTGCGCAAGAGCCCCTAAAAGCCACCCAATAGATTAGGTCGTACTAAAGTCCTGTTCAATTGATTTTTAATCACGAAATTTAATTCGATTTCGGGTATCGAACTTTTGAGGATTTCGAAATTAAATTATTGGACGTCACCTCATCGTCCATCGAATTGGTCGACGAGTCTGAAATTTTCAAAAAAGGAATTATTGGACGAAAAATTTGAGACCGGAAATAGAGAAAATTCGAATCCAATGCAAAATGGTGATTTTAGGACCAAGATTTTGAGTTTTTAAAGGAAAATAGAAATAAAAAGATAAGGAGAGACAAAATACTTGGTGTAGAGGTTTGTGGGGAGTTAGTGTGATGAAATAAGTGAAATTTGGGGAAAATCTTGAAAATCCTTCTTTTTCTTCTCTCTCTCCCTCTATTTATTCGAGAGCTTCTCTCTCTCCCTCTATTTATTCAAGAGCACTCTCGTCAGCCCGTAATTCTACAAAATAATCCGACAAATTATAGTTCTTTTTTTTTTTTTTTTGTCAGTCCTACTCTATTCCTATTCTACACTCACTCTCAGACTCTTACCCTGTCTCTTGCAGGGCGTGAGAGTCGAAACTCACTCTTGAAACTTACGCGTCCCCACCCCATCCCTCTGAGAAGGTGGGGATTTTAACCCCTCACCTCCCCCTTCCATGTTGGAAGGGTGGCCACTAGGGTGAATCCCAGTGAATGGAGCCATCCAAACACCTGGCAAGATTCCGTTGTATTACTTTGGGTATTAATTTAATATCCGATCTCAATCTCTATGGCATTATTCTAGTAAAACCGGGCATCATTTTTTGCACACCTGATGATGGTTTTTTCTTGATTTTGGTCAGATAACAAACAAAGGGATTTTTCAGGTGATTGGAGAGGAAGTGGGCAAGAGCCTCGATCTTCCTCTCCGAGAAGTTTCAGCTCCCCTTGTATTGAAAATCTCCCTCTTTTTAGAGAAGTGAATACAATGACTTCAAGTTTGGTGACAACTTTATTGACTCTACTCTTGCTGCATAAAGGGTAACCCTGTGCTGCTCCACTGGCTTTTCTTGTTGAAAAGCTTGTATAATTTATTCCAAAGTGTTTAGATTTTGCTTGCAAATGACACCAACACCTTCATCTTTTGACCATCAATTAGATAACACAGCAACTACTTAAAAGAGCATGAATTCGATCCTTCTGAAGGAATAGCCAATTTGTATGTCTTCGAAACAGAAGTGGGCGGATGTCTTAGAATTGATTTTTACTAAACGTTACCAGGTTTCGATTGCTGAACACCTGATCAGATCAACATCGCAACAAAAGAAGCATAAGACTTCAAACCTAGAGGAAACTGAATTTGACATTTCTTGCCAATAGCAAGCAAGGGCTAATAAACTATGAGCTGTATGTGCAAAAGCAGTTGAACTAAAAGGGACTAAATTTGAAACGTGACAATGCTTCATAGACATGAGGCAGCTAAGATCCCAGGTTTTGCAATCAGCTCGTCAGAAAATGGTAGAGATCACTCCAGACAGACAAGATTTGCAAACTGTAGCAAGATTTCAACTGTTTCAGTCATTTTTCGAACCCAACACAATATGACAAACTTATTCATATTACTTTGCTCAACTTGAAAAAGTTAAATGGGACTCAATAAGTTGACAATCACTTTTTCTAGGCTGAGATGCCTCATGATACGCTGTTACATTACTAAGAAGCTCAAACTCGTACGGAGTAATAAGAACACAGCTTACAGAACCCGGCAGATCCGAGAATCTACAATTGGCACTTGGGAAGAGGACTCGGGACAATCAAGCACCTCGGATAGTGACATGCGCCGATTCCTCCAAGCAGACTCTGCCCAGCTCTTCAGTCTCTCACCCTCCCCCTTTCTATTCTCCTGAACACAGAGGATCTCTGCATGCGCACCTACATTAAGGCATGTAGATGTAGCTTGTCAATGGACAAAGGCTATTCAGAGCTGTATGCCAGCATGTCCACAACAGGTCTTATTGCATGTGTGACAAGCAGGATACAAAGAATCTCTACAGGAATGACAAATATGTTTATACAAACCATGAGACAAATGCAAAGCTAGACTGCTACAGCAACATAAACGATGACAGTATCAACTAGAAACAGGTGGACCTCGTTTACCTCCATGAAAACCTGATTAGATCTTTTTGTTGGAAGCTATCCTTGCAATTCTAACAAGTTAATTTTATAATAACCATCTAGGCAAACTATAGACATCATCTAACATGACTAAAATACAGAATTGCCATAGCCAGACATAATAAATAATCCACATAAGGGCAAACTGTAATACTTGAACACTCATACATACCCCTCGCAAGGGCAACAACATCTCTTCTATCGACCTTTGCTTCCACTCCTATACCACAAAGACACTGGCAAGCATTAGGAATTCATATAGCATGTAAACATGTTGAAAGAGGATATAAACAATTTCTCCATATACCTGCACTCTCTAATGCAGGAGCTTTAAGCAATTCCGTGGCCTTCCTAAGCAGTCCCTATAAAGATGCATCCAACTATGGATATAAATACATCAAGCTCAGACTGGACGTGTCAGATTAGAGGGTTGACAAAGAGACATTTATTATTTACCTCTTGAACCAAGAGAGAACTCGAATGCTCTCGAATTGCTTTCCATCGAAACATGAGCGCTATGCAAGTTAAGATGATGCCCACCTTGGGGTGATGTGATCCTGAACCCAATTCATTGAAGGCAGGCAAACACGTCAAAAAACTAGATAATATTCAATTCTCAAGATAAAGAGCCCATTTAAAAGGAAAAAAGATTGCAACTCTAGCGTACCAAAGTGTTCCTCTGTTTTAGTTAAAGCCTTTGTCAGTGTCTCCTCAGCATTACTGAAATCTCTGAAAGTGGAAAGGTTTATAATGGTGAACCAGAGTCTTAAGAGCATATACATTACACAGAAAATGTCCCAATTAATATGACCTACCCCAAATGTGACTCAAGCTGTCCCAAAGCACAGGTAGCTGCCAACAGAACTTCCTGTGAAGCCATATTACAAGCTCCTAAAGTGGCTTCTGCAAATTCAACATTCTCAGAAGTCCCCTGAATAACCTTCTGGTAGACCTCCTTTGCCAATGAAAAGTTGTGTGTTGAATGCAAGAATTCTCCATAAGATAGAGCCACATTACCATTTAATAAAGCAATACTACCTGTATGTATAAATACAGATTAAAATTTTAAAATCAAATGTTGACTCGCTCATGATACATCAGTTACCACAAAATTCCCAAAACCTTAATAATATGGGCAATACTTACAACAACACATTTAGTATCTGACTGTCAAAGATTCAAACAGGAAAACATCCCATGAAAATGATGGCCATTAAATTATTCAGATATATCATAGAGACAATTATCTACTCTACTGCATGTACAGCTTCATTCCCGGTAACACAATCCTCTTTTGAGCACTTAGGCTTGTTATTGTAAATCCGTCCTCTAAGCTTCCAGAAAGAGAATCCCAAAATGGTTTTCTATTTTCACTGATAGCAAGAGTAACCTTTATTATGATTTACAGGAGCAAAGCATGAAATAAGCACTCAAAGAGATCACAAGAAACCATCTCCAAAACCCACCCAGCAAATATTTATCGAATCAAACTTCAAGTTAGAAACCTATAACACATAATAACTGATCATCCATGAAAGTAACCTCGTTATAAGGTTCCCCACTTCAAGTATGTACTGCACCCTATAGAGGCCTGTAAAGAAGACTGTATGTGCTGAAGTACATGGCTCGTAGTCAACTTTATTTTGATCCAAGGGAAAAGTTCGACACATCACATGAGTACTTGTTAGAGAGGACCAATCAAGAAAAGAGCAAAGTACAAAGATCAAATATCCGATCTCTAATAATGCAGCTTTTTTGGTCCAAGGTTTAAATCAGCAATTGCAGTTGCAAGAATTGAGTGTAAGCCAATATAGCAGTAGTCTCAAGCTGCAAAAGCTCATATAGAATTCAAAGGAAAAGTTCCACACATCACATGAGTACTTGTTAGAGATGACCAACCGAGAAAAGAGCAAAGTACAAAGATCGAATATCAGAATCACTAATAATGCGGCTTATTTTGTCCAAGGTTTCTATCAGTGATTGTAGTTGCAAAAATTGAGTGTAGGCCTATATAGCAGCAATCTCAAGCCATGATTACTCCACATACACCCAAACACACAAATATGTCTACCGGAGTGAACAAATGAGTACAGGGTAAGAAAATGAACCTAACCAGTGGAATACTTGTCATCATTACTCCCTTGAAAGCAAGGCTCCGCTGCAAAGCAGTGAAACATTCAGTCACAACAAAAAGAAGATATTAAAATTCTTACAAACATAGCAAAGTTTCAGTGAGGCATACCGGATTGGAAACTTCCACGGACTAGCTCAACCAACCCTTTCGCCGCTTTTGCACGAGCATTAATTATTGAAAATCCTGAGCCGGCTGTTTGTGCTGATTCTTTTTCCAAGAGGTTTAAGCATTTATCTGCGACCACTGATGAAGTATCATCCTATATAGGGAGATCATCTCCAGATAAATTGAGAGCGAACAAAAAGGAACTGTATTGCAAAGCACAAACGTAAGCAAGTCACTTACTTGCCCCATTTCCAGGTGCAATCCAACAAGAGCCTCCATTGCAGCAACTAAAACAAACCAAAGTGCAAACCAATATCGCCATGATTTGCGACATAAATCTATACATACCAAAAGTTGATCTCTCTTAAAACAACACAAGAAGGAAAAAAGATTACCTTTAACGCCCCAAGAAGGATTGCCTAATTCTGCAACACTCTGCAGCTTATCAATAGCTTCATCCAAATTACCCCTGAAACAAGAAAGGTACATAAGCAAACCTCCGGCTTTATCTCCGATGGATATTCTAATTTCCCCACGATCAAATGACAGAATCAAGATTACAAATCACAAAACGACCTCTCATACAAAAGAGTGGACATGGCAAGCAAGACCACTGCTCTCGTGTTCTCAGCAACTTGGCCCTCACTGGGTTGGGTGGACAGACACTGCTCGAGCACAAGCATGCCCTGAGAATACGATTCATCTGCACAAGCACATTACACATGCCCCAATCATAGAACAAGAAAAGAAAGAAAGAAAACCAAGATTAGCCCTCCAATGAAAACTAGAAAAACACGAGGACGCAAGAAACCCGGGAAAGTCGCAACTTTGAGGGCCCGAATGAATCAGACAAGTACCTGATTTCTGGGACCTCGCGAGGTTGAGGGCGTAATCGACCATCTGAGACGCGACCGGGTTCAAGTCCTGACCTCTGATGCGGTCGTGCAAGGACCTGGCGGGCGGCGACGGCGGGCGACCCGCGGAGGCGAGCCTCGCCACCCTCGCGAGGCCGGCGCGCGGCCCCAACAACCTCGACGCGACACCCATCATCGCTGGAACGGCCGGCGTCGGCTCGCCGCAGATTGTACTGGGTTCTTCTCGGGGAAAATGGCGACAGGAAAAACCTCAGATCAAGAACTGGAAGGAGGGGTTTATCGTTGTTGGGGCAGGCAAATACGAGACGTCGTTTCTTCGCTCGTGCCAGTCCGGATGTCGCCAGACTCGCCACCGTATGGGCTTTCTCTCACCGCGCATCATGAGATGGGCTTTCCTTTTCGCGGCGGAAGCAGGGACTAGGGTGTGCATAGTCCGGGCGAGCGGTTCCCGATCTAGAACTAGGAACCACCAACTAAGGACCGGTTCCGAAAAATTGGAACCGAGATCCATCCGTTTGTTGCATGAATCCACCCGAGAACCTTGTAAAATATTTAATTTCTATAATCACTAGAAAGAAATGCAGATGTAAATCTGGTAGCTTCATGTTCAATATGAAAATGCGAGTAATGATGTTTAATGATCAAATTAGAATGATAGTACTTTTAAAATGATATTTAACATAAATTACGATTATACCTTATGCAAAATCTATATATTCAAACCACCACAAAGAATATCAACATTTTCTAGCCACTTGACCCCGCTTATCTAGCTATAAGAACCAGCTCTAGAGTTTTCCCAAAATTCGATGTCCCTGGACCTAAGTATTAATTTTCGGGGATTTGCACAAGGTGATGCTGAATTTCAATTGGGCCTTTGTATTTCTTGAGAACTTTTTCTCTACTACTTAAGTCAAGTATTTTCTATCATTTCTTGCTTTCAATGGGATCAAATAGTATGACCAGAGAAGATTCAACCCAATCTCAAAACAAATAATAGAAAATGGGGAAAATGTCTTCTCCTGAGATATCAAAGTCTCTATATCCTTTTTATAATTATGGTGAATATTCTCACCTACCTCCCATTTGACACGTGATTTTTAGTGATAGAGGATGACTGGCACAACAATAGATAAACAATAAAAAGAACGAGAGCTTCAAAAAAAAAAAAAAATAGTGTGGACCCTAGTAGACAGCCAAATTCCGTCTAGAAACCTAAAACGGAGATCAGCCGTATCGGACGCGAAGTCAAGCATAGGAAGATTGAATTGGAGGCAAATCCAAGAAAAATAATATATATATTTAAAAAAAAAAAAAAAAAAGATGATATCAATTTGTCTTCGTTCTCTCCTTTTAAAAATGTAGAGATCCTCTGTTTTTCACTGTACTCTGTTTTAGAACGAGCAGAGAAGATCTTGCCGATAGCAAAGAGGTTCAATTGCAGGCTCTTTCCCTCACTTTCTCTCCGGTCAAATCCCTTTCCCCGCCCGCCGCCGCTGCAGCCGCTATCTTCATGTCGTCGTCCTCGGCTCAGATCATCGAGCACGTCGTCCTCTTCAAGGTCAAGGACGGCACCGACCCCGCCCTGGTCGACGCCATGGTCGACGGCCTCAACGCCCTCATCTCCCTCGACTCCGTCCTCCACATCGCCGCCGGCCCCGTCCTCCGCATCCCCCAATCCTCATCCTCGTCCTCCCCCTCGACTTTCACCATCATCCTCCACGGTCGCTACCGGACCAACGACGACTTGGCCGCCTACTCTCACCACCCGGACCACATGCGCGTGGTCAAGGAGCTCGGCTCGCCCATCCGCGAAGACATCATGGCCGTCGACTGGGTCACCGACCGCGTCCCCGAAGGCACCGTCGCGCCGCCACCGGGGTCCGTCGTCAGGGTGAGCCTCCTCAAACTGAAGGAGGGAGCGGGGGATGAGGCCAAGGGCGAGGTGCTATCCGCGGTGGCCGAGGGGATTAGGGACGGGCTCGGTGGGATCGAGCGGCGACGTGGGCGAGAACTTCTCCCTTTGCGCTCCAAGGGGTTCTCGATCGGGTCGCTCGTGGTGTTCAAGGGCGTGGAGGAGATGGAGGCTGCGGCGGCGGCGGCGGCGGGCTGCGACGGCGCGAGTCCACGGCAGGAGGAGGTTGGGAAGCATGTGGACGGCATGATCTCGGTGGAGTACGTGGTGCCGCATCCGCAGTCGGCGAGTCTGAGTGTTTGATGGAACGTCGTATGTTTGTGTCGCTTCTTGCTCGGCCTTTTGCGGACTTCGAGGGTAGACTACTTGTGTAAACTGCGTGTTTGTTGTATGAATATCAACCAAAACGTTGTTGTTTGGCCTTGTTATTTGAATTTCCCGTGGCATGTGGAATAAGATGAATTGAGATCTAATGGAGTGCCGTGCAATCTCTTCCGCCGTTCTTATTTCATTCCTTGCTGTCTATTTCTGTTTGGGAGTACTCAATTTTTCCACCAATTATTGTGCTTAGTGGTGGGGAAAAATGGGATAACAATTGACCTAAAACTAATCCACTCAGGATTAATATCTCCACAAAACTAAGCCCATTGAAATCGAGTTAACCCTAGCAACAATTAGACAATACGACCTCTCAATAAGTAAATATAACTTTATAATGATAGGGAGATAAAGACAATAAATACGTCGAGGTTTTACGTGAAAACTCAATGTGGAAAAATTTACAAACCACCCAAAAACTTTCACTAATCACCGAAAGTAGTAGGATATATAAAATATTTTTCTCTAGTCACACGTAATAGGCTTAATAGTGATTACACAAAGCAAAGAAAAAAAAACTATAATTGCGGTTGGAGAATTTGGATAAGATTCTCAACAAACCAAATCGATCCACTCATAATCCTCGATCTCATAAATAATATACTAAAATTTGAGCTAATTCTGTCGAACATTTGGCCATCAAATCATTGCCAGGAGCCGCTGCTTTGGAGCCCCTCTTCTCCGGTGCGTTGCTCTCGGTGGGCCACCCTGTGTCTCCTCTCTTATCACTCTCGGTCTTGGGCACACACACCAACAGCACTCACCTTCTTCTCTCGTTTGCTTTTTGACTTTTCCTCCTTCCTTTTTTTGATATGCTAGCCGGGCCCCACATAGAGGTGGACCCAGCCAACGCCTAGTGATGGTATACAGTAACTAGCTAGTACGAAAGATGGATGGTGGCCGACTGTCCTGGCGGCTGCGGCAGCGGCGGTCTTTCCGCTGTGGTCAGCAGTGGTTTCACTGGAGGTGGCGACGTCAAGTGACTCCGGCAACCACATGGCACGGTGGCTATGGGTGGTCAATGCAGAGAAGAGAGCAGGATGAGAGCTTTACGACAAATTAGAATATGATCATTTGGTGAGCGATATTTTCACGAGGGGATGATCATAATTGCGGGTATTGCACGGGGAGGGATGTGAAATATGGCGTGCAGGACATCCTAGATGACGTGGTCTAAAGAGAACAACTAAAGAGCAATCACGTGAGCCTAATGCAGAGGCTTGAAAAAGAAAAAAGTTAATGGAAGGAGCATGCCAAGGACTGAGTGTCATAGCTGTGAAGCCCCTAGATTGGGAAACTTCTTCCAACAAGCTCAAGATCTAAGCTCCAAGGAATCCCTGCAAAAGCTGTCTGCTATTTTCCCCTCAATCTGAGACTGCAGAGATAATTTATGTCGTCGGAGACAGCGACATCGATAAGGTGTCATGATGAAGATTTACAAAGGATGGGAAGCTTGAGAAGCATTTGAGTAAAAGAATGTATGCAGCTGTGGGCAAGAAGGAAATTGCATCTGACAGTTTACATGGTGACGGTATATGGGGATTGTGAGTGGTCTTGCAAATGCTTGTCTGAACTCAATTCAAGATCAATTTGCCGTCTGAATTATCCAATTTATTGATGCCAAACGAGATAGATAACAACTCACATCACCCCACCATATTTGACTTCGTATAGTAAAAAATTACGCGGACTTATAATTGGTTCAACAGAGAAGCGAATAACAAAGATGGGTTTCTGATAATCGATTGCACTGTTTCCTGTTCATGACAAACATCAGATTCCTAGCTTGTGGAGAACAATTATTTCAGGTGGAACGGAATCTTTGACCAATGTGTTAAAGCCTTTGAATATGTCAAAAGCAGAACCTCTGATCCATTCGGCGTCGAGTCTTCTCATATACAAATTTCTGTGCATTTGTTTTACGAGGGGATGGACATTCATTGAATCCCATTCCCAACGGATTGACAGTTTCAAACTGAATTGCATAACAGAGAACGAAGAAAACCAACATCTGATTCCGTTGCCATCTCTAACTCGCATCGATTTGTTCCTTAACATCGATTTGTTCCTTAACAGAGATGCTAATCTAATTGAAGGAAATATACTTATATTTGTCTAGAACAAGACCCAACTAGAAATGTGCTAAAAGCACTCCCACTACTGAACTTAGCACTTATGGCTGCTCTTTCCTGTTCACTCCACATCAAATTGGGGGGCAAAAGGTGATCACATACCTTGAAGCCCTGCACCTATTGAGACTAGATGAGTCATCGAAAGCGTAACTATAGGCTTTGGGGCAAACAGCCTTGAACAGATGAGAAAATATGGTTGGCTTGCAGGTGTTGGGATTCGAGTACATGCCGGTGCAGCAATACTTAGCTGATTGCATCGCCAAGCAGGCGCTCTTGCACCCGACGACCCTGTCGCCTTTCCTCACCTCCAACGCCGAGGGGCAACACACGTTCAAATCGACCTCACACGAGGCGACGCCGCATCCGACCCCGCCCCCGACCGGCTTCATCGACACCGGCAGGTTGAACCCGTCCACCAGGCTGACGTCGTAGAAATGCAGGGGCGAGCTGGCGGATCCGAGCGTCATCTCCACAACTGTCGCTGGAGGGGTTCCGCCAGTGCCCTGGCAATGCAGCATGCCAGAGCAGTCCCCCGTGTCACACGACCCCTTCCCAGCCCCGTCGAAGCAGCAGCCCTGCCTGCCCCAGATCCTGCCTGACCACTTCTCAGCCACATCGAGCACGACCTCCTCGCCACTGGTGAGGATGAAGCCGCCTTCCCGGGGGGAGGGGTGGCCCGCGCCACCAAGGATGCCGGGCCATATGGTCTCGTTGCAGTTGTTGACTAGAATTAGTTGTGCCCCATCTGCATAAACAAGAAAAGACAGCACGTCAAATTATACTCACGCTAGCGAGCGGAATCATCTCCAACCAGTCTTTCAGATGAGAAGGAAGGGAACATAAACATACTTGAAACAGAGAGGGAAGTCAGCAAATGGAGGAGGATTGGTATGAAAAGTGATGTTGACATTTCTCTCTCTCTCTCTCTACACAACTGGAGCTGTGCTTGTGATACAATGGTTGATGCGTACAGAAGGTGAAAGACAGAGTTAGAGAGAGAGAGAGAGAGAGAGAGAGGGAGAGGGAGAGTGGCTTGAAAACCGCAAGGTCATGGGGGTGTTAATAGATAGTGGAAGCGCCAAGGAAACGGTCCATGCAAGTGGGATTAGATTTAGGAGCAGAGAAAGTAGCAGGGGAGTGATGAGCGGCGGTTTGTCACTAAACCTTTTTCGGGGTTTCTCTACGATTTTCTTAGTAGCTTCTTGGTTATCGCTTTCGCGGGCATATATTCATTGCTTGGGACGAGGGGCTCCTCCCTCTTTTCTCCTTTCGCCTCGTTAAAGCTTAATTAAGAACTGGGGATCAGCTACAATCCTCAAAGACAAGGAGAAAAGACTAGACAAACACGTTGGATCTAATGATGCTGCTACACCATAAGCATGTGCATGTGCACAAAAAGAAGAGCGGGGATGATGGTGGTGCATGAAGGGAGGAGGGATTAGTGGAAAAAAAGTGGACGCCGGTTAATTTTTATTTAATTGCCACAATTACCTTTAATCATACATAACCGTCCATAACTTCCTTTTCAATTAAAAAAAAGTATTTAATGGTATATAAAGATGATGTGGAGCCATCCATTATGGCCATGAGTTTTGTGGGGGTCTAGGAATTTGAAAGCAACAGACGAGTGATACAATGTAACCATTTATACTAGACTTGCGCTCGCCTCGCACCGGCATGAATTGAGATTAAGGCATGTATTATGGTTAGGTTTTACTAAGTGTTGCGCAAGTTAATTAATGAAATAAATGATTATGGAAGAACATGTTTACTACTAGGAACTACGTATGACTTCGCTAAAATCTTCTGTACTAATAAGGTCGATGTATATGTCAATAGATGACAACAACGCGAGTCTTTCTCCAGGATTGTGTGAGCGATTCTCCAATACAGAGAGAGGATTTTTTCATATAGATTTGCAAATTCATGGGTTAAAATGTTGCATAAATATATGAAAGCTTCAAAAGTTATATGTTTGAGTGACTGCAGTAACTAAAAAATGAGATGTAAGGTTTCGGGTTATTTCTTTTTTCAATTCTTTGCTGGGGAAATATTTGTCTGCTATCCGAACATGATATTATTTTATTTTTACTTATTCAAATATATAAAAACAACTAAAAAAAGTGAATAAAAGAAGGGAAAATTACACAATATGCAATATAGCCTTGAACTTAATGTGGTCCGTGAATTGTAACTCAATGTATATGATTAAGAACTTTTAATTTGTTTAATGTGGCTGTTGGACTTTTGGTACATATTCAATTTAATTCATAAACTATATGAAAATATTCATTAGTGTCCTTAAATTTGAATTAATTGAATGACAATTTTGAATATTTTCATATAATTTTGGGACTAAGTTGAATATATATAAAAAATCTAATGACTACATTGAACAAATAAAAAGTTCGAGAGACCACATTGCACATTGGGCTAAAATTCAAAAATTATATCGAATAAATTAAAAGTTCATGGACTACATTACATATTTAATCAAAGTTCATGAATTATTTATGTCATTTTCCCATCAAAGAATTGATTAAGCAATGACTGTCTTTTTTTTAAGCTATACTTTATGCAACAATGAAGGTCGCCAAAAATGAACAAGAAGAAAAGGAATTGGGGTTTTGGTGTCAACCCCGGATTACAAAATGAATAAAGGTCGTTTAAAATCATACATGAGTTAAGGCCTATTTTCGCGTAACATTCACCCCATTCATTCGCAAGCACTTGCATCATCAACTTTTCATTTAAACTGCAAACAAAGATTGGGGGAAATGTCTACATTAGATAAATTCAAAGCTAAAAAAGAGTAAATGTTAGAAATAAATTAGGGGAAAAAATGAGAACTCCTCAATGTGACTTGGCCGCCTACGCTCACCACCCGGACCACATGCGCGTGGCCAAGAAGCTCGGCTCGCCCATCCGCGAAGACATCATGGCCGTCGACTGGGTCACCGACCGCGTCCCCGAAGGCGCCGTCGCGCCGCCACCGGGGTCCGTCGTCAGGGTGAGCCTCCTCAAACTGAAGGATGGAGCAGGGGATGAGGCCAAGGGCGAGGTGCTATCCGCAGTGGCCGAGGGGATTAGGGACGGGCTCGGTGGGATCGAGCAGGCGACGTGGGGCGAGAACTTCTCCCCTTTGCTTTCCAAGGGATTCTCGATCGGGTCGCTCGTGGTGTTCAAGGGCGTGGAGGAGATGGAGGCTGCGGCGGCTGCCGCAACCAGAAAATATTAAGTACCTTAAAAGTGCCACGCAATCCGTGCTTTGATCCATTCACGCTTCGACACCTGTCCTCGGGGCCTGCCACGTCTGCTCTCTCTTCTCTCCATCTTTGGCACTTCTGTCTCTCTCCTCTATCTTCTCACTCTCTCCGAAATAACTCTCGGCTGGTGGCTTGGCTCGGCTTGACTCAATGGCAGAAGAAAGGACGACTCCCGCTTAAAATTTCTCTCTCCTCATTTTAATTTTTCGAGTTTTGTCTCTCTCTCCTCGTGGAAGAGCAGACAGAGAACGAGCTGCACCTCCTCTGTTTCCTTCTCAGCGCATCCCACCCCCTCCGCCTCCGCCTCCGCCTCCGCTTCGCCGGTCATCTACCTCTGGCACGTCGCCTTCTCCAAGAGCCCCGCCAGTTGCAGCTGGTTCCCGACCCCCTTCGCCTCCGACTGTTTCCAACGCCGAGATCGAGCATAAGGTTTGTGCTCGCGTTGGTCTCTCGGCAACTTCTGGGCCTCCGTCCGATTGCCTCCCTCCGACGAAGTCGTCATCAACTCCGACTCCGAGCCGCCACCGCCGATGGCGTCCTCCGTCTGCTCGTCCTCCCCCTCCCTCAGACCGAAGACGCCACCGGCCTCCGCTGCGAAGCCATTGGCCTCCGGCAGGAGGGAGGCGGCCTCGGTCTCGTTCCCGAGCGGTGGTAGGCTCCCCGCCGTCGACCGGGTGCTGTCCCTGTCGCTAGCCCGATTGGTCGCGAGGGAGATCTCGGTGGACCTGGGCAGGACCGACGGCACGGCGAAGAAGGAGAGGCGCGGGCTAGAGGGCTGGAGAAGGATTCCCGCTCGCTGTGGACGAGTTACATGGACTGGCTGCACCAGCACCGGCACCGGAGCTAGGGCTTTTCCTTGGACGTGAGCCGAATCGCGCTCTCTCCCGACGGCCGATTTCGCTCGCCTCTCTCCGTCCCCCGACTGGCGACCGAGAAGCAACCGCTCCGCCCTCTCGTCTAATCTTCCGTCGGCGACTTGCTTTCCACTCTGCTCGAAGGCTTCCCTCGAGAAGCCCTAAATCTGCGACCGCAAGTCAGGTTCGATTTTATTTCCTGAGTTTCTATGGTCGCATCTTTGTTTTGGGGGAGAAAGTACTTGGAGCTTCTGATTCGAAGCGCAGCAACGCGAGAATGCATCGTTTGCTGCAATGTTGTTCTTACATAAGCGATCATTTTTCAGCTACTTTGATCAAGTCTGATGACTTAACTCAAGAAACGACTGAAGTTAATATGAAAAAAATTTGGTAACACATATAGGTCCTGGCGGCAACTCAAACTCCGGGTGAAGCTAGAAAGAGGTGGTTCCAGGGGACTGCTGATGCTGTTAGGCAATTCATATGGGTCTTTGAGGTGAGTGCTTAGGGTTTTGGCAATTACTTGTGCAAAGTTTTTTGGAGTTTCTCTCGAAGTTGAATGTTGGTTTCAAATTATTTCTGCAGGATGCCAAGAACAAGATTGTGGAGCATATCTTGATTTTGTCTGGTGACCACCTGTGCCGGATGAATTACATGAATTTTGTGCAGGTACTTTGAAGATTTCATCGTAAACTCCTTCATCTAATATATTTGTGAGTTTAAACTGACTAGTTGTGGCTTGATTGCAGAAGCATATTGATACAAATGCCGATATCACAGTTTCATGTGTCCCAATGGATGACAGGTTGTTATCGTGGTTAAATATATTGCCTTAAAATATTTAAGAGCATATATAGCTCAGTTCTCCTTGACATTCCACTTATGGTTGGAAAGAACCAAATTTTTGTGATTATATTGTTTCTTACGTCCGTTTTCAGTTGCACTAAATTTAGAGCTACTTATGAGTTTTGCAACTAACCCTTTCTGGTTTTTGTTGCTGTAGTCGTGCTTCGGGTTATGGACTGATGAAGTTCGACAGAACTAGACAGATTATCCAATTTGCCGGAAAACCGAAGGGCAATGAGCTGAAAGCAATGGTATCATTCATGCAATAAACACTTCCTATCATTTGACATGACTGCTTTGGCTGTTTCCTTAGCAAACATCATCTCTGCACATCATGTAATGCATCAACTAGTTACTAATCTTATTTGGATTCTCGTCTTCTGCACAAACCTCTGCCCACAGCAAGTTGACAATACTCTTCTTGGGCTATCAAAGCAAGATGCAGTGAACTTGCCATACATTGCCCCAATGGGCGTCTATGTATTTAAAATCGACATGTTACTAAAGCTTCTGAGATCGAGCTACCCCTCATGCGACGATTTTGGCTCTGAAATAATTCCGTCAGCTGTTGCAGAGCATAATGTCAAGGTCAGGACCTTTTCTTTAACATAGACTAAGCTGTGGGCTTTCTCTCTGTCTCTCGCTGTCTCTCTCTCCCCTTCATTAGAGATGTGTGTTTATATGTTACTTGTACTTGCAAGCTACCTTAACAGAAATGCTAACTTATCTGGATGCATTGATTTGTCAGGCATATCTGTTTAAATACTACTGGGAGGACATTGGAACAATCAAGTCATTCTTTGACACTAATTTGGCCCTAACAGAGCAGGTGTGTGTGGTATTGCATCATCTGCTCGATAACTCAAAATTGGAGATGTCAATGTCATCTGCTAATTCAGTAATCACCTTCTATAGTCGTTAATCACTTGATATGCCGGCTTAACCTTAGGGCTGGAAAAATACTTACTCTTTAGATCTTTTTGGCTACAATTTCTATGTCAATCTGGGGCCTCATCTCAATCACGTTCTCAGAAAAATCATAGAAGCTTCGAGTTCAAACTTTGGCTGTCATAAAGCGATACTGTTTGTCCTTTGAGGAGACTGTGGCTTTTCTAATAGTGGGTTAATTTCCTGTAATGCAGCCTCCAAAGTTCGAATTTTATGATCCGCAAACACCTTTCTACAGGTCTCCAAGATTCTTACCCCCCAGTAAAGTTGATAAATGCAGGGTAAGCTTGTCAACACGATAAGTCTCTGTTTTTGTTATGGTCTAAACTCTGTCTCTTATTTGGACTGTTTCTGCAGATTGTAGATGCAATAATCTCTCACGGTTGCTTCTTGCAAGAATGTAGCATTGAACACTCCATTGTTGGTGTGTGCTCGCGTCTAGACTATGGTGTTGAGTTTAAGGTGTGCTGCTTTCATATACATTCTTTGCCGTATCTGTTGTTCCTTTTCTGGTAGAGTTAAAATTTGGGACTCAAAAAAATGACAGTTTCAATCACGGAATATGAAAAGAGAAAAAAAAAAAAAAAAAGAGAGAGAGAGACTGTTTTTGGTTAAACAAACTATTAGGAAAAATATTCTCACGACTGTCTGAAGTTGCACCCACAACAAAAAGATACTCCTAAGAATTATATTGATGTTTTTAGAATGAAAGAAAGTGTATGGAATGACAATAAGCAAGGATTTTTTTTTTTTTCTGAGCTCATAAAATTCAAACTGAGAAAGCAACTGTCTCATACAAGTGTTGGGAGAGTTTTTTCTGTGCTGTTACAAATCATATTTGCAAGAATGATTAAGAAGTAAGGCATTGCGAAATATTTGTTTGCCTTTGCTATCAACTTATTATGTTGGATCTACAGTCTTTCTGTTTATCAACTTGCACGCTCTAGGTATATTCTGTTAGGGACTAGCAATACCTGTGTTGATGCTTTCTTGTGAATTTTTAGTTGTCATTTCAAAGCTGTTGTGCCCTCGTGCTTGGGAGCAGTTAAAAACTCATTTTACTTGTCTTCTTCCAATCAATGATTTGTGCGAAAGGGTGGGGCCTTTTTAATGATTAGACCAATGAAAGAATTCACTATGATTTGAGATGGAGCACTCGAAATCTTACATATAAATGAAATTGTCATATAATCTAGTCAAGGGGAATTGAGTGATCAATGATTTTTGTGTTCAGAGTGAATTATCCAGGTTTAAGAATGCAGAAGCCCCTGTTTACTATCTCTCCTCTCACTCTATAGGAATCTTTATGGCAAGTGAAGATGCTAGACTCCAAAAGGTCCCATTCTTTCCATCAATAACTGAGGCTTTTTTGGAAGTGCCACCACAGCCAATATATTTCCCAACTTCCAAGTGCCACATGGACATGCTGCCGAGGCAAGAGTGGGAAGCACACAGTTGCTGGTGCAAGGGCTGTGCAAGGGTTATGCTGGATATCAAAGTCTCCTCAATCGGAGTTCACCAAAATCCAATGCAAGTGGTAATTCAGCTATAATGTTATTCAAAAGTTTTGGGCCTATTGGATGCACTGCATGATGAAAGCAGGTGGATTTGATCGGGTTCAACTGCAGGTGCAGCAACTTCCTATAATTCAGCACGGGTGAGAAGATCCAACTACCTAGAGACCATGCAATAAATACAAATCTCATGAACTGATAAAATCTAGACCTTTGGCCTATGCAGGTGGCCCTAATCCAAAGCAGTTTGCACTAAATAGATGAGATTAGACAGAGACCTCCGGTTGCTCTTCGAGATGGTGCATCAGCATCACTATTCTGATATGCATGGCTGCCCCTCTGATCACTAGACCGCTGCCCATGATGCTATTGCTAAAGGAATCCCCATCTGTCATCAAGGCAATAAGAATTTGATAATATCTTAGAATGCGGGAGCTGCGTTGAAGGGTTTCAGACTCTAGTCTGATGCTAGTTTGACTTCCTGTGAGCGCAGCATGCCAACTAGCTCATGTCTTGAAGCTTTAGCATTGAGGTCATTTTCTCATGTAAACAGCATTTGCAACATAGCTCATGATAGCACAATTTATTTGTTGTTGGGTATGGAATTTGTGTCTCTAATGACGTGCCACTCGGAATCTCGGATGGATGGTGTCATTCTGGTTGTAAAAATTTGTGATTTGAAGTATTACTAGTTAAGATTTGGCAAATTGTAAAAATGCAAAACATCTCTTGTGCATTTTAGCATGTGAACTGGCCTAGGCTGAGCAAACAAAATCTGCACAAAATGGATATCCAATTCCCAACTTGTTGATCATCCTTGCGCTGGACACCCAGTTAAATTCTAGTTCTCATTTCAACTGTTTCCAGCTAAGTCAAGTAGGACACATTGCTCCTAACCCCAAGATGCGGCCATGGCATTATACTAAAATCTTGATCGGTTCTAATCTGATTAGACAAAGACATTGCTCTAAAGTTGCAATCGAGAATTTTGACTGAATCGCATAAGTTTTCATCTTATTCATCTCAGAATTAAGAGTTTAGTGCAACCTAAAATTACTTGATGCCTACTTATTTTGCGGGAAGCATTAACAAGTTTTGTTTTGCCGAGCTAACAAAGAGATTTGAGAACAAGTCGGTCTTATATACTTAAAATCTAGTCTTATATACTTAAAATCTGGCTCCACTATTTCATGACAATTGAGATGAAGTATAATGAGCAAGTCTTATGCTCAAAATGATCATATGTACATCCCCCTCTATTCAAGGATAGCATAAATATGGAATCCACTCAAACTAATCTCTCAAGGATAATCAACGATGTCTTGAGTTCATGTTAAAATAATATTTACTACAATTCGTTCATGCCATCACCTTATACGATAGACCGAAATTAAACAGGTGTTGTTGATGAAATCAAGAAAGCAGAATGAATAAAACCATATTCATAATCCAAAACTTGAGCTTCTCTAGTTTTTCTTCATCTAGAAGCTGCTGAACATTCATTGGCAGTCTTTTTAATGTTCAAATGAACCCCTGGAGAATGATCAGCCATTTGGTAGAAAAGTAGTCCAATCCCATTTGGGAAAGTAAAGTTCCTGTAACTTAAGCATGCACAAAACTATAGGCAGCAATTTCCAGTATTACAACAAATGTAGTTCTTGCGCTGCCAGAAGATAAGGAAACAACCAAGAGTGCATTGAGCATCTGTCATCCCAAAATATCATCCAAACAAAGGGGAAATCAAACACACCAATTTTGGCTACAGAAATTAGGAGCATAAGAGAGTGCTCAAAGCAACCAAAGCTATACACAGTTAATCCAATCAAAAGCTACATCACATGTTCCTGTTATTTCTGCCTGGACTTTTTGGCAGACTTTCGGCTCTCAAGTTTCTTTCTTGCAGCCTCAAACTCTTACTCACTGGGTTCGAACTCTGCATTCCACCACCATATTTATTCACCAGAGATGAAAACATGGAATCAAAATGCTCATTTCGCTCGCTATGGCGCTGAGATATAATTGCAAGATCTTCTGACTTCTTCGCTCTATCAGAAATGGGAAACAAAGGTTAGCATTCCAATTCAAAAGAAGAACATACTACTAACAGTACAGTCAAGAAATCGAAGCAAAAATTATGTAGAATAGAAAGCCCAGTGCAGCTGTGTCACTCACTTCCCCCTCTTTCTAAGAGGATCTGTAGGTGGTTCAGCTTTGGAAATTTGCTTTGCCCACTTCTCATATGCCTTAGTTGTCTTCAACGTTCCTGTAGGACACAGAGAAACAGAGCACGCATTAAGCACTATAACAGGATAGTGTACGCTACATTATCAAGCATGCAAAAGATCTAGGCCACTAAACACCAGTATCCTCAGACCAGCATTATTTAGAAACATAAAAAGACAAAAAAAGGATGCTCTCCATAAAAGTAAATGAGCAACCTGTGCTAAATTTTATCATTGTGAAAGAAAATTATTTTTTAAATATTGACCTCACTGTTATTAAACTCTATAAAACACGATGAAGCCCAGCCCTGCTTGAAGTCTCAAATTCTGACTGACGTTTAAGAGTAAATCTATCTAACGGTCAAGAAGAGATCAAATTGTCAAAAAACCAACCTGCTGCTATTGCATCATCAATGATATCCTTAAAGCGGTGGGAATCAAGCTTGGGATTTGAGCAGAGCATCGAACAGAAAAGCCTGTGAAGGAAAAGGTACAAAAGATTTCAAATACTTTTATGTCGGATAGGCATCTAAAAGAAACGAAAAAAGAGAGGAAAAAGGACATATCAACCCCACCTGTTCATGTTACCCTTGAATTTCTCGTATAGATCAATAAGATCATTTTTTGCAGAATCAGAACCTCTATAGTTTGCCTCAAACTCTTCGGTGTCTGCTTCAATAACCACCTGGATGAAGCCATGTCAGATAACTTCAAACCTAGAGATATTCATGCAAGAGAATGTCATTCAGATTAGAAAGATGTCATTCCAGGTAGAATATGATCAACCTTGTATACAGCTCTAAAATACTCGTGCAGATTCTGAGCGACTTCCCCTGCAAGGTCCCAAGTACCAGGAAGATAGATGTGAGAAAAAGCACTCACAATAATGAAAGAAAACTCTAATTGCCCAATAATATAAATTATTATACTTGGGCTTAAAGTATATCACAATTTGATCATCTTTCGTCACATTTAAGCACAGAGTCTATAGACCATGCTATCTTAAATATATTCAACTAAGTAACATAATTTCTCTCTTTGCTTGGAGCAGCTATTTATCTATCGAATAGAGATCAAGACTTAATTCTCTCCTGTTTTTTGTGACTATGCTTCTGCAGAGATTCAGGTGGAACTCACAGCATACAAAGTGCAACTCATGTCGATTTTATTATTCATCCAACATCACTTGAGATGCTAATTATATCTCATAAGCAACTTAACTCATCATTGGCTGTGATCTTTATTTAAGATGAGAAGCATTTCATTCGAATAGACACAAAGCAAATGGACTAACCCTACTACAAGCATATTATTATATCAATTAACTAGATTAAAACATCAGAATGACCATACAGACTCCGACATTCTCGGTCAAAATATGACGATTCATTGGGGTCAAATGCACTCGCTGTAACAAATCAGAATGCCTCCGAACTGCAACAGTAGGTAGGAAGCCAGTCCTTCAACCCAGTCGTTCCGTGTACTCTTCCCACATGCTTTACAATAACAATTTACAAGCCTCAGAAACAACCATAGAAAGACAAAAAAGGACTTACAGGTTTCATTATCATTTTGAGAAAAAGTGTGATGCAAAAAATTTCATTTTCATAAACAAATTGCTCTTTGTTTAAGGCAAATTGTCAAGACCTCATGGTTTTCCATCAGTAATATTCACTTTCCTGCTCAATAATCTCCCTTGCAAGCATCAAATAGAAAAAGTTGATTTTTGCTTACTGTAAAGGTTACGCAGGAAGCACTATAACAACTATCACACGCTTGCAACTAAAACAATTCATCCCCACCTCAATGTAGCTCTCAATTCATGAAATGTCATTGCCTCAATTTTGGCTGGGTCATTATTAGGCAACACGACTTCACCAATGCTTGCACCAGAATTTTTCTGCAGAAAAAATGAATGCTAAATGGTCAAGTCCCCAAAACAGGGGTGGAACGATAGGTTCGATTAAAAGACAATACCTTGACATGAATTTTGGTAGAACTAGGAACTGAAGCCACCAATCCTTTCGATTTCTTCCCTTTCTTGTCCTCAGAAGTCGCCGCCGACTCAGGTGTCGACGAATTCGACACGCCCCTTTTGGACACCATTTCGCTCGCTCTGAGCAAGACAATAGAACGACCAGCCCAAAATCTCGGAGCAGCCGCGAAGCTACAACGTGCGAAAAAGTCAGCAACTTTTTAAGGAGCCAAAGCAAGGCTTAGCATCACAGAGCAAAACCCAGGATTCGAAACTGCCGTCACATTGTCGCTTAGAAAAAAAAAAAAAGTCGGGCACACGATATCTTCATCTTGTGCATTTGCAAATGAACCGAGCACTCCATCTAAATCTGACCAAAAGAACTACCCACATGAAAGCATTCGAGAAAGACCAACATAATGGAATTAGGCGAGGGAGATGGACCGAGTTCTCTGTAGACCTTGCTTCTGCCGTCGACGGAGCTACAAGCCCGGACCATACAGCACGAGACCGCGGACTTGCGCGGCTGCGGAGCCCGCCATCTTGACCCGAACGAAGCAGATTCTCAAGACCTTGTCGCTTAGCAGTCGCTTTTGCTGAAGGACCGATCGAAGTGAAAAGGGTAGTCATCTGGAAAGAAAGACTATAAATTCACGCTGGGTTCACGCAAAAATGAGAGGTACCCGGACGAACCTCAAAGAAGGGGGGGCGAAACCCCTGAACCCTAATCGAAATGCTTGCCTCATGGAAGAAAGAATGCACAGAGAGACACACTCAGAGAGAGAGAGGCAGTACGGTGTTGCTGAGCAAGGAAGAAGAGACGCAGCACGAGGGCATACCCGAGACCTCACCGAACCGCGAGGGAAGAACCGCCAAAAGCGTGGAGGTCGTGGGAGAGGCGAGCGAAATCGGCCGTCGAGAGAGCGCAATTTAGGAAGAAGTGCGCCGAGAGAATGGAGCCCTGAGATGAGGCCGTCGAGTGGAGAGAGAAAGGCCGTTGTCGGGAGGGAGCGACGGTCGTCGGAGGAATCGCTAGACCGGAAGGAGCGTCGGAGGAGGAAGAGAGAGCAAAGAGGAGAGAGGAATGTTTGCTCTTCCACGAGGAGAGAGAGACAAAACTCAGAAAATTTTAAGTGAAGAGAGAGAAATTTTAAGCGGTAGCGTTGCGCATTTATTAGGATCTGTCCTTTTTTCCGGCAGCTGAGCCGAGCCACCAGCCGAGCCGAGAGTTATTTGAGAGAGAGTGAGAAGAGAGAGGAGAGAGAAAGAAGCGACGAGAAGAGAGCAGACATGGACTGTTGCTGGACAGGTGTCGACCCTTGAATGGATCAGAGTACAAATGACGTGGTCCCTTTAGGGGAGAAAATATTGGCCGCAGCTCTGACTCCAGCGTGTCTTCGTCCGAGTCCATTCACCGGGCGACACGTGTCGCCCGGCAGCCACACTGGAATCAGAGTAAATTTTGGAAAATTGATATATTAGTTTCTCTCTCTTGCTAGCCCATCAGTCCCTTGGTCGAATTTGAAAAAGCCAAGCGCGAAGCGTTCTCTCTCTACTGCACACGCTCTCTCTCCTCTGCAATGCATTTATTACCGAAAACCTTTTTCTTTTCTTCTTAAGAAAGAGGGCAGTCGTTCTCTCCATTTCTTTCTCCACACGAAGGTTCTGAAATTTTGAATCCCAAATTCTCCCTCCGGGCTCGTTGTTGCTCCGGCGTTTGTCAAGCGGCCGTTCTCCCGCCGTCTCCGATGAAGCACATAACGACCGCCCCTGCTCCGGCGCTCACTCGCTTTTCTGTCTTTGTGCTCGTTGCTGCTCCGGCCAAGGAGGAGGAGATCCAGAAGATCGGGAAGCTCAACTCGGCACTGGAGGAGCGGGTGAAGTCGCCATGCATGGAAAACTAAATTTGGAGGACGTCGCCCAAGCCACTGCCAACGCCCTTCGCACCAACCTCGAGCAGGTCTTGGTGTAGGTCAGCAAGGACGACCACCTCCACGGCGAGGCCTTCTTGGAGGACAAGGTGAACGTGGTGCAGCAGATAGGGCAAGAAGGGAGGCACAAAGGAGGGGAGACGAGGAAACAATAGATAGGGGAAGAAGGGTACCAAGCCACTGATGAGTCCGGCGGAGAAAGGGCGGCTCGCAAGGGCATCCCGATCAATGATTCCAAGTTCAGAACCAGGAGCTGAGTTAAAATGTAGGAAATAAGATAGAAAGATGTCTAGAGTTTGCAACTGTCGATATTTGTCTTTGTAAGGCAGCGTGTCTAAGTTTTTCATTTTTCCCAGTTCGAGGAGCCTAGAATGGTTCTTGTATATTTATGCTTCTTGATTGATCGCGTAGGGCAATCACCGTTACTTTTTTTTTTTTCCACCTTGTTTGCTAGTGATATAATGAAATTTTCTTTCGTTCGAATTTGTCGGAGTTGTCCAGTTCTTCACTTCTCGCCTGCCTGCGTGCCTCATGCGTGCATGCCAACGTAGAAAACGAACAATGGCTGAGCCAGTGGCACCCAAAAGGGTCCTACAGCTCGTTTTGATCAACTGTCTCGTTTGATGATGCTCGACTTAGAACAATTACGATGGGGATGCCAAAGAGATGTACACTTGAAAGTGAAAACTTGAAATTGTTGATTAAGGTTCGAGTTAGCTATCCTTTTTGTTTAATCTCTTTCATTGGTTTTAATGTCAAGTTTTCGCACGGTGGAAAAAAGGAATTGGATGGTGCCATCGACGTGTGTGAGTTCTTTCCAGTCGTCTTCAAGTCCGCAAGTCGAGCATTTAAGTTCTCTTATGAGTTCCAACTTTATTGCTTCGCAAAATGGGTATGACCATCGACCAAGAAATGAAAAAAGGAATGGCGATCAGGATACAATTCCACTGATAAAACGGAAGGAAGACCCACACACCGCGCACAAACACAGGTGCCTGCACAGCAACAACATGCTCGCCTCCTTCTTCCTGCACTTCTAGGACCACGTCGTCATTGCCCTCCCTCTCCTCTTATCAACCTGCGCCTCCCTCCTGCCCACCTCCCACTCTCCTCCCCGAGTTCGTAATTGTCCTGCAGCACAACGCAGCATCGTCCGCTTCATCCTCCAGAGAGGCCTCGACACGAGGGTGGTCATCCTTGCTGACCCACACTAAGACCTGCTCGAGGTTGGTGCAGAGGGCGTTGGCGGTGGCCTTGTTGGCCAGGGCGAGGTCCTCCAAATCTGGTTTTCCACGCATGGTGACTTCACCCGCTCCTTCAGCGCCGAGTTGAGCTTCCCGATCTTCTGGATCTCCTCCTCCTTGGCTGGAGCAGCAACGAGCACAAAGACAGAAAAGTGAGTGGGCGCCAGAGTAGGGGCGGCCGTTATGTGCTTCGTCGGAGACGGTGGGAGAACGGCCGCTTGACAAACGCCGGAGCAACAACGAGCGCGGAGGGAGAATTTGGGATTCAAAATTTCAGAACCTTCATGTGGAGAAAGAAATGGAGAGAACGACTGCCCTCTTTCTTGAGAAGAAAAGAAAAAGGTTTTCGGTAATAAATGCATTGCGAGAGGAGAGAGCGTGTGCGGTAGAGAGAGAACGCTTCGCGCTTGGCTTTTTCAAAATTCGACCGAGGGACTGATGGGCCAGCAAGAGAGAGAAACTAATATATCAATTTTCCAAAATTTACTCTGATTCCAGCGTGGCTGCCGGGCGACACGTGTCGCCCGGTGAATGGACTCGGACGAAGACACGCTGGAGTCAGAGCTGCAGCCAATATTTTCTCCCCTTTAGGGTAGGGTAGACCCTCGACCGATGCTCGCCCCTAATTTTCTCCCCCGACATGGCCCCTATACACGGAGCAGCGACCAAATCCACTTCGATTCTCTAATCTCTGCATCTACAAAACCCACATTTTCCTAAAGTCACGATTTCAACCCTCCAAAAGATGGCGTCACCCGCTCCTCCGTCGGCGGTTTTACGCTCTAATCCACCGATTCGGCCGGCGAACGGTTTGCATTTTACTTTCGTCCTCCGTCGGCGGATCGTTGGCCAATCAGTGTCGGCAAAGAAGAAGAGGAGAAGCCTGGCGATGGTTGCAGCGGTCGGCGACGTCTCGGCTCTTTCCCTCACTTTCTCTCCGGTCAAATCCCTTTCCCCGCCCGCCGCCATCTTCATGTCGTCGTCCTTGGCTCAGATCATCGAGCACGTCGTCCTCGTCAAGGTCAAGGACGGCACCGACCCTGCCTTGGTCAACGCCATGGTCGATGGCCTCAACGCCCTCATCTCCCTCGACTCCGTCCTCCACATCGCCGCCGGCCCCGTGCTCCGCACCCCCCAATCCTCATCCTCGTCCTCCCCCTCGACTTTCACCATCATCTGCCACGGTCGCTACCAGACCAAAGATGACTTGGCCGCCTTCGCTCACCACCCGGACCACTTGCGCGTGGCCAACAAGCTCGGCTCGCCCATCCGCGAAGACATCATGGCCGTCGACTGGGTCACCGACCGCGTCCCCGAAGGCGCCATCGCGCCGCCACCGGGGTCCGTCGTCAGGGTGAGCCTCCTCAAAGCGAAGGATGGAGCGGGGATGAGGCCAAGGGCGAGGTGCTATCCGCAGTGGCCGAGGGGATTAGGGACGGGCTCGGTGGGATCGAGCAGGCGACGTGGGGCGAGAACTTCTCCCCTTTGCTTTCCAAGGCATTCTCGATCGGGTCGCTCGTGGTGTTCAAGGGCGTGGAGGAGATGGAGGCTGCGGCAGGTCCACGGCAGGAGGAGGTTGGGAAGCATGTGGACGGCATGATCTCGGTGGAGTACGTGGTGCCGCATCCGCAGTCGGCGAGTCTGAGTGTTTGATGGAACGTCGTATGTTTGTGTCGCTTCTTGCTCGGCCTTTTGCGGACTTCGAGGGTAGACTACTTGTGTAAACTGCGTGTTTGTTTTATGAATATCAACCAAAACGTTGTTGTTTGGCCTTATTATTTGAATTTCCCGTGGCATGTGGAATAAGATGAATTGAGATCTAATGGAGTGCCGTGCCATCTCTTCCGCCGTTCTTATTTCATTCCTTGCTGTCTATTTCTGTTTGGGAGTACTTAATTTTTCCACCAATCATTGTGCTTAGTGGTGGGGAGAAATAGGATAACAATTGACCTAAAACTAATCCAATCCAGGATTAATATCTCCCCAAAACTGAGCCCACTGAAATCGACTTAACCCTAGCAACAACTAGACAATACAACCTCGCAATAAGTAAATATAACTTTAAAATGATAGGGAGATAAAGACAATAAATACATCCAGATTTTACGTGAAAACTCAATGTGGAAAAACTCACAGACCACCCAAAAACTTTCACTAATCATAAAAAATAATAGAATATACAAATTTTTTTTCTCTAGTCACATACGATAATGATAAGCTTAATACTAATATTTCACCATGAAGGTGGATTAACACAAAACTAGAGCTAGCAAAATGGGTCATAAACCCATATTATGAACCATTTTTAGTTAAATGGGTTATATATAGATCAAGTGAAAGTTAAAATGGGTCAGAAATGGATATGAGAAAGTAAAGCACAAAAAGAAATTAGTCTGAATAGTTGAGGTGTCAAAATGAATCATTGACTCATTTTTAGACTCATATTTTAGTTATATAGATTGTGTATGGGTCATAGGCTTTTAAAAACCCAACTAAAAATGGGTCAAAAAAGTGAGCCTGATTTAAATGGGTCAAAACTTATGACCTATTTTTGACCCATTTAAAATATCAAGTAGGTTGGAAGTTATAACCCATTTCTAAATTTTCAAGTCAAGCCCCACATAATATTTCCCTTTTTAACTTTATAAAAAATTGAAATTATAATTATTTTTCATATTTCAATTTTGTTTTCTTTTCTTTTTTCTTTCTTTTTCTTCCTTCCTTAGCCGGCGACAGGCGAGGCGAGGCTTGAACTCGCGGAGGTTGCCGACGACTAGCGAGGCTCGAGCCTTGCCGGATCTGGCGAGACTCGAGCCTCGCGAGACTCGAGCTCACCGACGTCGGGCGAGGCCTCAACCTCGCCAGATCGGCGAGATTAAGCCTCGCCTGACGCTGGCGGAGCCTCGGCCTCGCCGGATCTGGCGAGACTCAAGCTCGTCGGCGTTGGGCGAGGCCTTAGCCTCGCTGGATTGGCGAGATCGAGCCCCGCCCGATGCCGGTGAGCTCAATCTCGCTTGTGGCTAGTCGGCGGCCGTCATCGTGGCCGGCGGCCGGCCGAAGAAGAAGAAAAAGAAAAGAAAAAAATAATTATTAAAAATTATATTTTAAAAATAAAATAATTAAAAATTATATTTTTAAAAAATAATTAAAAATTCCATTAAATGTGTATTGCATAAAAGTGTTTTAGCAATACTTTTTTTTATAAAAAAATCATAAAAATGAGCTTTCTTAGGTTTAGTTAAAAAACTTTCATATTACAATTTTTAGTCACTCAATGGTATGTTCACTTCAAATAAGTGAAGCATGTACATGGTCTAATTCTTTATAAATATTTCAATTTATAGGTTTTTTAACCTTTTTTTATTTTATTTACTATTTTTAATTTAATTTGAAGTTTTAATCCAATTAGCATATAATAGAGGTGGGTTTTCCTAGACTATTAATAAGTTTTAGTAATACGGGTCGGGTCGGGTATATGTTGGGTATGGGTCACTTGATTCACACTACATGAATATGAATCAAAATGGATTAAATGGGTCAAATATGAATCGATCCATTTTCGACCCGACCCAATCCACCAATTTGACGGGTCTACTCGTCACCGGTGAGGATGAAGCCGCCTACTGGGGGAGGAAGTCAAAACTTTTTAAAAGAATTATATAGAATTAGACAACTGGACAATGACCGGTGGTGGACAAGGGCTTATCCAGAAGACTTGTCAGGATCTAGAGCTCCCTGACGTGGCCCTTATCCACGAAGCAGCGACCAAATCCACTTCGATTCTCTAATCTCTGCATCTACAAAATCCACATCTTCCTAAAGTCGCAATTTCAACCCTCCAAAAAATGGCGTCACCCGCTCCTCCGCCGACGGTTTTACTCTCTAATCCACTGATTCAGCCGGCCAGAACGGCTTGCATTTCACTTTCGTCCTCCGTCGGCCGATCATTGGCCAATCAGGTGTCGGCAAAGAAGAAGAGGAGAAGCCTGGCGGTGGTTGCCGCGGTTGGCGACGTCTCGGCTGATGGCACGACGTACCTGATTGCTGGCGCAGCCGTGGTGGCTCTGGTCGGAACCGCCTTCCCCATTCTCTTCTCCCGCAAGGACACGTCGGTATTCCGATTCCCCCTCGCTCTCTCTAGATTCCTGAGCTCGCTCCTTTCTTACTAATTCTCCTTGCTTATAACGTTGATACATCAATTAGATATCTAACGCTCAAAATTCAAGCCGAGCTTATACTGAGGATGTATAGATTCTGAATTTAGAGGACAGCACTCGTAACTGATAGTTTTTTCCCTCATATATCCTGCTATCTTTATTGTACGTCAACCGATTTCATCAGCTGCTCATGAATTTGACTTGCATAAAGATGTGACTGTAATGCTGTGCACAGGTGTCCTGAATGCGACGGTGCCGGTTTTGTCCGGCAGTCGGCGGCGACATTGAGAGCCAATGCCGCGAGGAAGGACCAATCTCAGATTGTGTGCCAACGTTGCAATGGCCTCGGCAAGCTCAACCAAATCGACAAATAAACAGAGAGATTTCCAAGATTTGTGCTTCTGCTTGTAATTACCATCTTCACAACAAGCCACACTTTCTAGCTGTAATACTACAACTCTGCTGCTTTCGTCTTCATTGTTTAATTTCTCCCGTATCTTATGACATTTCGAGAGAACAATGTTGATTGTTCTAAATATTTAAGCATTTAAACTATTAAGAGAAAGCATGCTTTAACAATTAAATATTCTAACAAATTGCCCTAGGTTAAGGCCTTACTAAGGCCACGCCATTGTTTGTATCTTGGGAGATCTCAAGGAGACTGTTAACCTCAAGTAACCTCGAAACAGGCGGTTGCATAGGTTGGGGCGTCATAGCTGCCATCGAAGCGGTGGGGCGGATAGATGAGAAGAGTAATTATGTGAGGCTAGGTTCCACGTCTTATTCATTGATCCTCTTATTGATAGGGTATAAATAGAGAATAGAAGACGTAAATATAGAAGCTAATTTTAAGTAGAGGGAATCTCGATCCATTGTGCATTTAGTGGTACTCCTCCATCAAATTGTGCCAGAAAACTTATTGAATTAGCAACCTGTGATAAGAATGAACTTGGCTAGATCAAAAGAAGTTTTGACATGATTAGTTTTTAAGGAAAATGAGATCATGTCTTTCCCTGCTTATGCACTATAGACAGGACATTGGTGTTGCTTACTTCAAAAGCTTTGTGGGAGCTTTACCTTTTAATTTACTTTCTATGGTCACTATAACATATCTCTAATGTTAGCCCAAGTTGTACTTGGGTCCATATCCAATATGACCCCATGCCTCATTAGCCCATTTACAGAGGCCTATGTTTTTGGTTAACTGTCGCCCGGGCCTGATCTTTCTTTGTTAAATTTGGTCAAGTTAGCCCCACCCATAGAAGGGATCAATCCCTGCGCTGTTGATAATAAATGCAGCTTTTGTACAAACTGGATGAAGAAAAGTTGATGTAAAGAAAGATTTAGGTTGATTTGAAATCTGCAATGAAACGTTATTTTTTCCCTTCTTTTGCTACCCATCTTCTTTTACAGAAACTTTTTTTTATGTATATTTCAATAATAAATTTGTAATAGATATTTTTATATATTACAAATTTGTCAAATAGAATTCTACATATTTTGGTGATAAATGGGTAAAAGTAATTGTTGTGTATGTATAGATTGATCCCGATCCCATTTTAAAGCAAAGAAAAATAGCGAGATTCTTTATCCCAGGGACAAAAACTTGGGATGTAAGTAGTCTAACTCAAGTGTTCTGCCCAACCACGGTCCAAGCCATCCTCCGGATTCATATTCCAACCTCCATTGGGTGGATAAACCAATATGGTAGCCAACTATTGATGGAATTTTTATGGTTAAATCCGCTTATAAGTTCATTAAGTTGCGTATAGAGAATGACCCCAACTTTGGAATGTGGAATGAAATATGGAAAGCTAGAGTTCATGAGAGGCACAAGATGATGTTTTGGAGGACAACAGCTAATGTCTTGCCTTGTAGAGCTAACCTAGGTAGGTTATTTCACATTCCATGTCTTTCAAGCCTATTGTATGGAAAATTCAATAAAATAAAATAAAAAAAACTTCAGTCCATCTATTCATAGCATGTCCTTTGGCTCAAATTTTATGGAGACAAAATCCTTGGGGTATCATCTCTTATGCTTGGAATTTCTTGACACCAAAGGAAATGATCAACCACTTTCTTGACCCGAGTGCATTGCTAAGAGATTGGGCTTCGATTACAAACCCTTCATCCTCTTTACAACGATTCTATGCACTAGAATGTGGTGCTATAGGAATACCATATTACGTGATTAAGTTATTCAAATTTCTTCCCAAGCAGTTAAGTTGGTTTCACAAGAATTCATGGAAAAAATCACAGAGGAGCTATTGGTATCATTGCACGATTGGCTAGTGGCTCAATTGTCCAAGTTTGGACAAGGAAAGGACGTTAGAACTCACCCTTGGAAGCGGAAGCATCAGCTTTTTGCTTGCAACTATGCTAAGTCCTTTGGCTTCCAAAAAGTGATTTTTGAAAGCAATTGCAAAGTCTTAATCGATGCCATTCAACAAAAACGGCTTTGCCTTGAGAGTATTCAGCCTTTTGTTGCAAATTCTCACTTCCTACTTCAGCAAAATCCTAGTTAGAGCTTGCCTGGACCCAAAGATCCAAGAATGGAGTTGCTCATGTGCTTGCAAATTGGGCTTTTAGTCAAATAGACACTACATTATCTTTCATTTTCCATGATCTCCTGCCTAGAGTTAAAAGTATTGTATTAATCGAGTCTTCTTTAATCTATTACTCTAATATAGGTACCACATTCGTTCTGTAACATTTTGTTCTAAAATGAAAAGTTTATTTCTAGAAAAAAAAAAAAAAACCTATTTTGAAGTACCCGTATACTATATGTTGAAAAGGAGTGCCGGACGCCTAAAGTGCCAAAACTTGGTAATGAGGAACAATTAAGTACCAAAAGTTAGGAAAATGACACTTAAATGCCAAAATCGAAGTAAAATTAAAACCATTGGTGAGAAAATCCGACCAAAATGCTGACGTGATGATTTTCAAAAGAGGCAGGTGCAAAACGATACGCTGATGTGAGTAGATAATTAATATAAATATTAATTAAATTAAATTTAAAACTAGTTAAAAAAAAAAAAAAAAAAAACTAAGATGGAAGATGGAGATTACAAATAGTGAGGGTTAAGCCCTCCTCGTTGCCTCCCCATCATTGTTGCGAAGGGCTGACAATGGTGGGGAAAGGACCAGCTGGGGTCCATTAAGGCCAGCAACCCCGGCCGACCGGCGACAAGGGCTTATGAGCCCTCGCCCAGTTTTGGGGTGAGAATCGCAGCCTTGGGGCCCTCCCCTAGATCTAGTTAGGGTTGCCGGCCTTCACCCGACTGGGTCAAGGGTCATTACCAACTAGGGGTTAGTCGGCCGAAGTCGTTGGCCCCGGCTAGGGCCCAACGACCCGACCGTTCCTCCACCATCATCGGCCCTTCCTAGCGATAGTAGGGAGGTGACAGCGAAGGCATATTAGTTTATTTTATTTTTTAAAATAGTTTAATTACTATTTATGTTAAAATATTTATATTTAAAAAAAAAAAAAAAAAAATAAGGAGGAGCCGAAGAGGAGGGCCGAGCCCTCGCTACTGCTTTTCGCCGTCATCAGGAAGGGTTGGCGACGATGGGGGAAGGGTTGGATCTAGGGAAAGGTCGCGGGCTCACAAGCCTTCACCACCGTCGGCTAGGGTCGCCAACCCTAGGACCCGACAACCCCAGCCGACCCTTCCTCCACTATTGTCGGCTCTTCCCGACAATGGCTGGGAGGCGGTGACGAGGGCCGCAAACTGTTTCTTTTCTTCTTCTTCTTCTTCTTCTTCTTCTTCTTTAAAAAAAAAATTGATTTTAAATTTAATTTAATTAATATTTATATGAACATTCAAATTAGCGCCAAAATAACGTCTTTTTAGCGTTTCTTTGCTGAGTTAGCTCTCTAGCAAATCATGTAGGCGAGCAATGTTAATAAAAGAATAGCCATGTAGGATTTCTGGTGGGGTTCATCGAATTTGGTACTTAAGTGTAACATTTTTTTAAAAAATTGTACTTAAGTGTCACTTTCCTAACTTTTGGCATCTAAATATCCCCCATGCCAAGTTTTAGCACTTGAGCTGTTCTTTTGTCTATTGAAAGTAATTGTTTATAATGAGTTATCGAAATTGTTTAATATTATAATGAAGCCTAATATTAAAACCATACTTGAGAAATTTTTGTTCCTTTGCCTTGGCTAGTTTGGAAATGTTTGTTGTTTGATTCAAAGAAAGAGGGAGATAAATGGCGCTTGGATGAGAATTAGTTGCCCAAGGTTGCACATTGATTCACTTTATTTCTTCCTTCCCTCTCTCACTACAAGCCTCCTTAATAAGTCAATTCAATTCGAAACTCCCCTACTCCCTAAAAACCCTAAATCCCTCTCTATCTCTACTCTATCCCCCATTCTATCGTTCCTTTAGGCAAGAGACCGGAAGAAAGACATCCCAAGTGTCAAAACTTAGTATAGGTGGATACATAACCACCAAAACTTTTATAAGATATACTTAAATGTCAAAATTAAAGAAGAAATAAACACTTAAATGCCAACGGTAAGAATTTACGACTAAATGGCTAACATGGCTTTTTTCTGGTGAGATTTTTAATTGATGTGGTAGCACTTCTTTAAAAAAAAAAAAAAATTATCCACATGGCGATGACATGGTTAGATATGCCTAAAATGACATCATTTTGGCCTAAATTTGATTTTTAATATAAATATTAATTAAATAAAATTTTAAAAACTAAATTAAAAAAAAGGATAGAAAATTAGCGATGGCCTCCATGGCCTTTGCCCCCGCCACCCAACTGTCATCGGAAAGGGCAACATTGGGCCAGCCAAGACCTTGGCTGATAGTAGTCGAGGGCCTATAGGCCCTCACCTAAATTTGGGATGAAGGGTTCCCCAAAAAAAATCAAGCGAGGATTGCCGGCCCTCGCCTTAAAGGGCCAAGGGCTAGCGGCGGGGCTAGGCAGCAACCTTGCCCTAGCGAGTGACAACCCTTGGCCTAATCTAGATAAAGGCTAACGACCCTTCACCCCAACTTTGGGCGAAGGCATGCAAGCCCTCGCCTAAAGTTGGCCTAGCTACTAGCCGAGGTCCAACGACCCAGACTAATCCTCAACCCAAATTTGGGTAAAGGCATGCAGGCCCTTGCCTACAATCGAACAGGGTCGCTAGCCACTAGCTAGACCCTGCCAACCGCAATTGACCCTTGCCCCACCATTGTCAACCCTTATCGGTGATGGTGGGGCAGCGACGGCAAGGGCGATGGAGGCCCTCGTTTATTTACTACCTTTTTTTTTTTTATAAAAAAATAGTTTTTTAATTTAATTCAATTAATATTTATATTAAAAATCAAATTTGGGGGGAAAATGACGTCGTTTTAGGCCAAGGGTTGCTGAGTGGACATTCCAACAAGCCACATAGACCGGTCTTGTTAATAAAATAACGCCACATCAGATTTTCGGCAAATCTTACTAGAATTGGCACTCAAGTGTCTAATTTAAAAATAAATAAAAATACTTAAGTGTACCATTTGGAATTTTTGGCATTTATATGTTCATCCGTGCTAAGTTTTGTTACTTAGAGTATCCTTCCCTCATAATAGGCCTATTGATAATTCATGGAGTCCAAGCTAGCCGCTCTTGAGTGAGAACTCAGGGAGTACATGACAACTGCCTATTTCTATTCCAGAAACAATTTTTCTATTCCAGATTTGTTTCTAGAATAGAAATCTATTTGATAAATCTATTCCATTTTTCTATTTCGAAATAGATTTTTGTTCCAGAAATAGGTTTGGAATCGAAATCAAAAGTAGAAATTTTCTAATTTTCTAATTTTCTATTTCTGGAACAGAAATGAGAAATAAAAATTCTTCTTATCGTTCATCAACCGGTCCTTTATTCGTCACCGTCAACCACTTTCCGTCAATTGCCAGCCGTCGGTCACCGACCGTGTCGTCGTCGCCGGCCGCTGTCGCCGGTCATTGGCCGTCGTCGCCATTGCCGCTGGTCGCGGACCGCCGCCGATCCACCGCCATTCGAAAAGAAAAAATATTTTGTCGTTATCAAACGAATTTCTATTTTTAGAGTAGAAATTTTATGTCGTTATTAAACAGTTATTTTTATTTAGAAACTCTTCTAAAAATAGAAATAAAAAAATCTATTTTTCTTCTAAAACCTATTTCGAAACAGAATGGTTATCATTCACCCCCTCACACTCCTTAAAGAATGAAGGAGAAGAAGAGAGAATGTGTGTTAGAGAGATATGCTAGGAAGTTCCAAAAAAATATGACAAAGTGGGACCCATCTGTCACACGGGACGATCAGTGAATGGGCCGGCCCCATGATGCCTTTTAATATTTTCTCATCAACTCTCATGAAATAAAAGATAAAGTATTAAATAATAATAAAAAGAAATGGAGAATTTCAAAATAAATGAATTTTTTTTTTTTTTGGTCGGTCTCTACTCTATTCCTATTCTACACTCACTCGGACTTTTGCCCGCCTCTTGCGGGCGTGGGAGTCAAAATCCACTCTTGAAACTTACGCGTCCCCACCCCATCCCCTCCTGAGAAGGTGGGGATTTGAACCCCTCACCTCCCCCTTCCATGTTGGAGAATATTAAAAGAAGATGATTTTGAAGATTTCGCCTTTGACTCTCTACAAATAGTAAGGAGAAAATGGAGGAGAGAAAAGTGGCCATTTTAAGGTCAAGAAAATTCTACGTAAATCTTAACGGAAAATTTGATTAGATAAATAATTTTTTAATGATATTTTCTTCTTCTTTTTTTGGCATACTATTACTTACGTTTCTTTTGTGAAAATACAAATCGGTACCAACATTTAATAACAATATAACAAATATAGCCTTTACCATATACAATGCACGGCATCATTCATTTCATCATTGACATCTCTTCCTTTGGAAGGGAGAAATTTGCAGGACAAGCGTTCCCCGTTCCACCCCTGCCTTTCGCAAAAGGAAAATAAGATCGACCGCCATCAACAGCAATAATCTCTGCATACCTTATGGAGACGTTGCTTCCTTTGGAAACAGCATGACGGCAGAAACCTGTCCGGACCGAATGCTAATTTATCCTGATCATCACAGAGAGAGAGAGAGAGAGAAGCTGTCACCTTCCCCATTGTTTCGGGGTCAATGCCAACGCTGAAAATCGCCTCCTTCATTTGTCAGGATTCCGTTGCCTTTTTCAGCATCAAGCAAAAGAAGGAACAAACTCTACCCTTCAACGTCATCTTGTGTTCCACCTTTGATCCGCGAGAAGACAAAAAGTTAGCACCGATCTGAGGATTTGCATCGGCTGGATAATGAAACTCGATGAGGATCTAGGACATGACCGGCAGGACGAGTTCCAGACGGACGACGAAGAAAACCAAGCCGAGCGTAACTGTCATTATGACGACGATGACGACGACGACATTAGCCGATCCGAAGATCTCACGCCCTCCTCACAAAACTCGTCGGATAATTGCATGGACAGCAATACTCCGCCCTGGCCTCAGAGCTACAGGTTCATTCCCTTTTCCCGTCTCTGTGGCTTGTCACCGTTCACATTGTAGCATATGTTTAGGATTGTTAAATTTTGAGAGTTTCCGTCGTTTCCTTTCTCTAGAGTATATCAATGCAAGAACCGGTAGATTGATATGAACGGGCTATCACATATCGTGTACAGTATGTTTCTTGAGGGTCAAATTGTTCTAATATGTCCCATGTTTTCAAGGAAAAAGAAACAGATAAATTAATGTATAATGCCGAGACCTTCAAACTAAGATTCTTCAATCCCTTGTATAGAACATTTAATTGATTTAAAATTGCAAGAAGTTCTTTCCTGGAGGATTTTCTGATCAGAGTCGGATTGAATTTGCGCTGCTGATATATCTTGTCATTTCATCAGTGCTTGATCTGTTAGCGACATGAATGGTGACTAATACTAAATCAAGGGGACCACATTGATTTTGGCAAAGCAAACAATCCGAGATTGCTTTATTCTGTTTTTCTTGCCTCAGAGCTTGACCTGAATTTGCTTACATTGCAGGCAGTCTATGGACATGTTCACCAGCGTTACCCCTCCTTCGATAAGTTTCTTAACAGGCTCTAGCTTGACACAGAGAAGACTGCCACCATCCACCTCGGAATCCTCCTTGCACAAACCGCTCATTCCATCGACGAATTTTGACAAGGAAGTACTTCCGCTAAAGACTCCTTCAGTCACTTCTTTGTACAATATAATTTCTGTGCCTGAGCTGCCACCTCCAAGAGAAGAGTGTTCGCTTGCTCAAGCTGCACTAAATGGTAAAAAATCCAAAAAAGAATTGGGGATTCCGAAACGCTTGTATTATAGGAGTTTTTGCAATTTATAGCAGAGAGACACTTGTGAAGATGCTTATGGTTTTGTTTCTTCTTCATGTACCAGGAATAAATGTGATTTGTGGCATAGGATCTCTAGCCGTTCCATATGCAGTCCACGAAGGAGGGTGGTTAAGTCTGCTAGTGCTTCTTCTCTTCTGTATTATCTACTTCTACACTGGAATGTTATTGAAACGGTGTTTAGAAAGTTCTCCGGGACTCAAGACTTACCTCGACATTGGACAGGCCGCCTTTGGCATATCAGGTCGCCTAGTAATAGCCGTGAGTACAGAAACCAACAATGACACCCCGCTGGTTTTCACTTTAGTTTTGAATATTTTCAATTTTGCATGACCGTTTGCACAAAGTAACTGGGACTGAAAGAAGTACTGACATGTAGGTTTTGCTCCAATGCAGATAATACTCTACATGGAACTATATGTAAGTCATATAGATTCAATTTAATCCCTACTTTTTCCGATTAGGTGTCGTTTTTTTTCCTTATTCAGCCACACGCAATCATTTCTTCTTTTATAGGCTTCTTGCATAGAGTATACGATCATGATGAGCGATAACTTGGCCACAATGTTCCCAAAAACCCACATGTACATCGGAGGCATATATTTGACGTCACATCAAATCTTTGCCATCACGACAACTCTTGTCGTTCTCCCAACTGTTTGGCTGCGGAACCTTGGCTTGCTTTCTTACCTTTCAGGTTTGCAATTCTCATCTCAGTAATTGGTGTTCCTGAATTACCCTCTACTTTGATGCTCACTTGTTGAAGAACTGCTAATCCAAAAAGTGGCTACGTTTCAGCTGGAGGAGTTGTCGCATCGATATTGGTGGTGATTTGCTTGTTGTGGTTAGGAGTAGTGGACCAAGTGGGGTTCCACCCCAGCGGGACCATCATAAATCTTGCGAACCTACCATTCACGCTAGGAATATACGGTTTCTGCTACTCAGGACATTCGGTCTTCCCAAATATATACTCCTCCATGAAGGAGCCATCACAATTTCCATGGGTTTTAGTGGCAACGTACTTCACTTAATCTGTCATTCAGTTGTTTTTATCAATACTTTCAACCTGTTAGTTATGTTCTTTCTTACAATTTATGCAGCATGGGTTTTTCTTCTCTCATTTACATTGGTGTATCAGTATGTGGATTTCTGATGTTCGGGGACAATATCAAATCTCAGTTCACCTTAAACATGCCCCAACAGTATATGGCAACAAAAGTAGCGATTTGGACGACGGTGAGTTCAGGAATCCTTCAATGAAAAAGGTCCTCCTGCAAATGCACAAGCTAGGAACAACAGGACGACGATTATCTTAGTTTCTTTCAAAATTTTCTTTCTTTTGCAGGTTGTGAACCCGATGACAAAGTATGCTTTGACAATTATGCCGGTGGCATTGAGTTTGGAGGAACTCTTGCCCTCATCACATCGTAAATCGCATGGCATGGCATTGATCATCAGGAGTGTCCTAGTAATGTCGATCTTGATCGTAGCACTGGCAGTCCCATTCTTTGGTAGGAACTTCATTACTCTCGATGCACGTACCATTTTCCTCCTCTTCTTGTGTCTGCTCATTTGTTTGACCGAATATAAACCAAGGAAGTAGCAAATTTAACTTGACAAACTATAAGAAGTCCCGCTGTTGCTGCAGGTCTTGTGATGGCCCTGATGGGATCTCTTCTCGCAATGTTACTGGTGAGTTGACTCTCCTTCCTGCAATATGAATCGCAATTTACACAAAAATGAGTTTCGAGGAACTCAAGATGTGCTCGTTGATCTCTGAAAACAGGCAATCATCTTCCCATGCGTGTGTTATCTCAAAATCTGGAAGGGTAGACTGACCAAGTTGGAGGTAATAGCCCTGCTCTTCCCAAAATTTCATCAACTTCCCTTCTGAATGAAGCAGCAAAATTATTGTTGATGAGATTATCAATTCTTCCATGTAGATTGCAGCTTGCGGATCCATCATAACTTTTGGGATCTTTTGCTCTGGTATTGGCACATACTCAGCATTCGCAAATCTGATGGACGAAATGGTCTAATTTGAAGGGTTTGGCATGGTTTATCAGTAATTCAATTTGGAAGACTTGATGGCACACCTAAGCATTATTAGCTTGGCATTGGATGGCTCTGAGTGAAGAAAGAAGGCAGTGGCTGGAAATTCAGGACAATTTAAGAATGACTACATGAGAGAAGTGTTCAGCAAGATTCAGGTGAAAGATCCAAGATATACTTGTACTGATGAAAAATGCGCATAAACCATCAGTTGACTCAACTTTCTGTTTTAAAAACTCTGAGGGTTAGGCAGATAATAAAAGACAGAGCTAGGTCTCCGCTTGTGTGGATCTGTGGCTGTAAGCATCCTTTTAACGAATAATGGATGATGCTAGGAATAGTTGTGGTCATATTGCGAGTGTTAGTTTATATCAAGTAGCTTAAAGTAAAATCTTATCCTGAAGGGGAAGAAAAGATCCTGTTGAATCTTCCACATGGTGAAGCTGAATTACTTGGAACGAAACTCCTTTACCTGACAAATTGGGTATCTCAAATCTCAACTTTAAGCTGGTGTCGATCAAGTAGGTGCCACATCACTATACCTGAACTGAAGTAGGTATTCATCAGAATTTGTATGAGGTGATTTCTGTCATGAAGACAATGATACTGAAGAATTAGAGAGACTTCTTTCTTGACTTGAGGTCAAGAATCCAAAAGTTGGTAGAGAGAAGAGTTTGATGAACACTAAAAAATAATTTAAATAACAAAGTTAATGTCATTATTTTCTTAAAATTTTCATTCTTAGGAACTGGTGTGCATATAACCATTTTTCCTTTATAATAAGTTTTCTATAGTAATTCTTCGGCTATCGCTGTATAATTTTACATCTATACCAAATATCAAGCAACTATAAAATTGCAGCACGAACAAGGAAAGTAAAAAAGCAGTAGCAGCAAACCCAATTATTGCAGCAACACTGTGTCCTCCTCTCTAAACCATGTTCTCCATTTGGCTCGTAATTCCTTCTCAGCAGTAGATGTACTCAGCCTTATCTCCTTAATGTAAGTAGCCATTTGAACTCCTACTGAAAAAGGAGTATTTCCAATCACTCCAACAACAACGGAGGGACAAGGGCCGAAATGCAAGACAGTATTTCCTTCCAAATGCAGTAAGTGGCTCTAACCCAAGCCATTTTCATAAGTCTTTTATAACAGGAATTGCCTTTTAAGGATTGCATAACCCAAGTATACTCAGAGTTCGAATCCACTATAGCCTTTTGCACACCACAAAGATCGAGCAGCGATGATTGCACAGCCATAGAGAAGGACCATTTTCAAAAA
Organism: Eucalyptus cloeziana; assembly: GCA_014182715.1. Lineage (NCBI taxonomy): Eukaryota > Viridiplantae > Streptophyta > Magnoliopsida > Myrtales > Myrtaceae > Eucalyptus > Eucalyptus cloeziana. The sequence continues at coordinate 33,517,086 of CM024644.1, forward strand.
TAGACGATCCCCTGTTTCAGAAGTCGAGCCACATAGAAGACAAGTATCTGGACCATCATCACGCTGCCGACTTGTTTCATCTCTTGTGAGCAGCCTATCCAAAAAGGGATTTCTGGTTTGAAACAAATGAGCCTATTCCAAGGCACCTCAACATTCCTACTTTTTAGCAACCGTCAATCATTTGCATAAGTAAATTGTCAACCTTTAAGAACCAGAGCAGAGTCTATTCTACCAGCCACACCAGAGAAAGGTTGAACTGGGCCGCGTAAAATGGTTTGAGTTTCCACCAAATCCTTAGATCTTGAGGTGGCCACACCCAACGACTCCCTTGCATAACCTCAGCCACTCTTGACATGTAGATCTCGGGCGGAATTATAAACAACCCTGTCACAATAAGCCTGACCTAAAACACCCGAGGGATGCCGATTGTCATGCTGGAGGGAAGTAGAATGTGAGAAGATGAACAAGATGAATGAAGACTGAAGAATCATTATTAAACTTTCTTCTCTATCTGTATCTTCACATAATATGCTATACATCACAGAGCAAGCTTTTATGGTGTGCTCTATTTTTCCCTTTCTATCGTGAACTCAGCGAAACTTCTCAAAGACACATCGAAGAAGAAGAAAAAGGAACCCTAAAAGAAAAGACAAGTAAACTATTTCTAATCTGTTTTAGCTGAAAAACAAAATAGCAGCACACGTGTAAATTGAGGTCAAATAGTCTCCCCTGACTTGGGTGCTATGACGTGGCTTTCCCAGTCAAATAGTCTCCCTTGACTTGTGTGCTTTGCTTTGTGCTCTATACTTCCTCTGATCTTTACAATAGCTGCAGACCTTTCACTTTCATTATCTTCCTTTGTTGAAGTTGTGACAGCAGAGTGCGTTGGCCGAGTTGTTCTTCTTTCCTTAACAGAATGCGCATCACCAATTATTCGTCGAAACCACATGACAGTTTTGTTACTATAAAAACAAAAACAAACATGTACGTTCAAGCTTTGACTCATATGATTAGGTCACATCGGTGCTAGAATGGGACATATGTCCAACAGCATCGTAGCACAAAGCCAATCACGATCTCTTGCTGTTAAATGATTCGACACCGCATGTGCAAGTTTCCAACATAAGTGTTTCGTGGGAGGGACACTCGTCGTCCTGGTTAGCAAGTTGGGCTCAACGTTCTTAATGCATAGAGAGAACAGTAAGAGAAATGGTCCGGCTTGAATTCTATTCGATATCACATTCACAGTTCTGCCTCGCGTACGAGTGGCGTTGTGCAGCAAGCAGCAACCGAGAGGAGAATTCTGCTTGCTTTATGGCTCTATAACCTCCGTTTTAAGCTTCTTCATTCGCCCACCTGAAAAGCCTTGATAAATTAACTAGAGCGATAATTATGCGGAATCCGTTCTTTAGTGGTTTTTTTTTTTTCTTTTTTGGGTCGGTGTTCTTTAGTGCTTCAAATGTGGGGACTTGATTCATTATAGTCCGAATACTTGCAGATTTACATCGATGACACATGGCTTTACTTGCATTAATCCACATTTTGGTCAGTAAATCATTTCTTTGATCTTGGCTAAGCATGATCACTTGATCTGTTCAACAAATAAAATTGTAAAATGTAACTCGTATTTGGTAAGTTTTTTTCAAATTCAATTTTTTTAGTTCGATCCCATTCTATATTTATATTATAAGCCACTATACATACTATGTGTTGTATATAGGTTGCGACACCTTTCTTTCTCACTCACACATCCTCACCTCAATTCCAAAGATGTGAGGATCCAACTCCCCACCTTTCCCTTCCCAAATAAGAAGAGTGGTCACTGAAGCAACTCTCAGCAGCTCAAGTTCAACTTGACTTGCACTGTTTGCAAGGCCTATCTCTTATTATGTGCTAGGACAACAGTGCCTAGCTGACATAACTAGGAACTGATGCTTCAACCCGAGTCATGGCAGCCCAACATGACAACCCATCTACAAGCTTCCAATCCCAACTTTTTTTTTTTGAACAGACAATCCCAAGTTCAATGGTTGGGTATTAGGTCTAGGCCCTTGGGAATCGAGTCTAGTTTCTATGCGGGAGTGTTGGGGTTGTGCATCCAGATCAATGGATCCCAAGTTTGAGCGTCAAGGACCCTTGTTTGGGCCGAAGCGACCTAGGTTTGGATGATGGAGACCCAAGTCCAAGCCACAAGGACTTGAGTCTAGGCCACTTCGATCTTGAGTTTGGCCGTCATGACCTATTGGGCATCGGGTCCTAGGTAAGTCAATCGGGCACTTGAATCCAAGCATGTAAGAGGACCTTGCAATGGTAGAGTCCAGTTGTCTCTATTGAAATATCAACTTTTAATTTTGTAAAAGAGGATGTCATTTCATCAAATTTAGATATATTTCCCGTTAACTCATTTTCTCAATTATCAGTAATTAATTTCTTGCGAAACTAATGGAAAGTAAATAGCGATTTTGATGGGAATAACATGTCTCAAGTATGCCGCCACATTTCGTCAAGCTATTTTCTTTTGTCCATCACCACATGTGCAATCTATGAGGATATGTGTTTTATAAAAAAACTCAAAATTTCGAAGAGCACTTTTGGAAAAAAGATTCATTATATCACTACAAAAAATGAATGGATGAAAAACATTTTGATTATTCATGAAAATAGTTAATTTTAAATTATTATCGACGATAAAAATAACCTTTATCGATCTAACTTTTCTAATAACTGTAACCAATCCCCTCGTCACATGGACGACTTCCCCGCACCGGGAGCCATTTATAATCTCACCCGACAACTGCCCTACACGACAAAGAGCTTTTAAATGCATGGCCACCGAGACACGCCCCTCACTCAGACGACGTCATTTCGCTCTGCTCACTTCTGTAAAATTTACATTATTACATCGTTAGATCCCACTCCCCTTCCCCTCTCCCTCCTCCTCCTCCTCGAGATGTCAAACTCCATTTTATATCTCTTTCTTCCACCCCGAAAGGACCGAAGCAAAAGAATCTTTCCCGTTTCATCCAGTCAGTCCCGGACCAAGTTTCGTTTCATTCGTAGCCATTTCGCTTCGCTTCGAGTTTCGCTCAGATCCGTCACAGTGCCTGTCCCCGCATCCCCCAACACCCGCGTTCCCCACCTCTCCAAAGTCCAAACCCCTCAAATCACTTTCGCTTCTCCTTCTTCTCATGTTCTTCTCCTCGTCTGTGACGGCGTCGATCTCTCCGAAGCGACGATGGCTGACCAGCGCCTCGCTCTCCTCATCCTCATCTTCTTCTTCGCCGTCCGGGCTCAGTCCCAGGCCGTGATCCTGCCCCTCCAGGCCCAGGAAGTCCCGTCCGGGTCCGTCCCCAGGCCCCCCAACAAGCTCGCCTTCCGCCACAACATCAGCCTCACCGTCTCCCTCGCCGTGGGCACCCCGCCCCAGAACGTCTCCATGGTCATCGACACCGGCAGCGAGCTCTCCTGGCTCCACTGCAACCGTACCCCCGACTTCCCGCTCTCCTTCGACCCGACCCGCTCCGCCTCCTACGCCCCCATCCCTTGCTCCTCCCCGACCTGCACCGCCCGCACCCGCGACTTCCCCATCCCCGCCTCCTGCGACGCCGGCAACCTCTGCCACGCCACGCTCTCCTACGCCGACGCCTCCTCGAGCGAGGGCAACCTGGCCGCCGACACGTTCTCCGTCGGGTCGGGCCGGATCCCGGGCCTGGTGTTCGGGTGCATGGGCTCCGCCTCCAGCTCCAACCCGGAGGAGGACGCCCGCAACACCGGGCTCATGGGCATGAACCTCGGGTCGCTCTCCTTCGTTTCCCAGATGGGCTTCCCCAAGTTCTCCTACTGCATCTCCGGGTCGGACTTCTCGGGCCTCCTGCTGCTCGGCGACGGCGGCGGCGACGCCAACCTCTCGTCCTGGCTCGCGCCCCTGAACTACACCCCGATGGTCCGGATGTCGACCCCGCTGCCCTACTTCGACCGGGCGGCGTACACGGTCCATCTCGAGGGGATCCGTGTGTCGGACGTGATGCTCCCGCTGCCCGCGTCCGCCTTCCTGCCCGATCACACGGGGGCGGGTCAGACCATGGTCGACTCGGGCACCCAGTTCACCTTCCTTCTCGGGCCGGTTTATGACGCCTTGAGATCCGAGTTTCTAAAGCAAACTGGTGAGTGAAAACACTGCCCAAGCTCGTTGCCAAAGCAATCATAGCGACGACAACATAAAAACCGAGTTGCCATAACGGTTCTTTTCCAAACAGGAGGCGTCTTGCAGCAATTGGATGATCCGAATTTCGTGTTCCAGGGAGCTATGGATCTCTGTTACCAGGTCCCGCTGAGTCGGCCGGACTTGCCGCTCTTGCCGTCGGTGAGCCTGGTGTTCCGGGGTGCCGAGATGACCATACCGGGCGACCGGGCACTGTACCGCGTCCCGGGCCAAGTGAGAGGGAACGACGCGGTGCATTGCCTGACCTTCGGGAATGCCGACTTGCTCGGGGTGGAGGCATTCGTGATCGGCCACCACCATCAGCAGAACGTGTGGATGGAGTTCGATCTCCAGAAATCCAGGATCGGTCTCGCGCACGTACGGTGCGATCTGGTCGGTCAGAGACTCGGTCTCGGCCTGCAGGGTAAACTTCGACTCGGCTGATCGGAACCGACAACGACACTCTCGGTAAATCTATGTGTACATGCAAAGTTTCATATAAGTTTTGTAGAAGTATTATCTATTAGGCTTGCTGTAACTCTCGACTAAAGCTTTCGTTTACTTCTCACTCTTTTCCATTCTATACATGTACCAAATAGACACCGACTGAATTTAGATGCGAAAAGGGAAAGTTTTGACATGTTTGAGATTTTCGTAGCCGACAATTGCCCATGCGACTTTACTTTTAGCTAAGGCATCCAGCTCCTCGAATTTTATTGGTTTTTATGGAAATTCAATGGACTGGATTGAACGGGATGGTCTAATATTTTACATGGGTCCGGGCGTTACATGACTTCTCGCGCCGAAGAATATTGGAATGACAGGTTGCAAATGGCATTAATTGAGTCGGTGGCTTTTTTCCGGATGTGCCTTTGCGGTGTTGGATCGACAACCCCCGTGGCCCTTTATGAAAAAGGGACTTGAGAGGGCATGATTGCGGGCCGAAATAGCACGTGTGGTCGGCATCTTAATGGGTACTCTAAACTTTTCTGCTGATTTTATCTTTGCATAAGATATTTGTAAGATGCTGCCTTTCGCAAGCCTTGAAAGCATTTTTCCTAGGGCCTTGCGTTAAAACGGACACTTTTCCCCCTAGATTGTCGCGTCACATGTGTTGGGAGCAGGCAGTTGGAGTTTCATACATTTATTTGGAGAGATTGCTGAAAAGGGAGCCTGCTCTAAACCAATCAGTATATCTCTTGGATTCACATTTACTCAGAAATTTTAATCAATGAGCTATGTTAAGTCCGCTTCCCCTTAATTCGAGTATCTCTTTATATTAACATATCTTAACTTGAATCTCTAACACCATTTTTCATCTGGGGTCTCTTTCTCCGAACCGAAAAACGTGGTCTCTCTCCCTAGACTGAAATATGAATGTTACCATTGGGATCACGTTACTTCAAAACCACCTTCACCCGAGGTCTCTTTTGCCAGAGCGGTCTACTAGGAAATTCCATTAGTCACTAGATTCTTTCATTGAGATATTCACCAAATCCTTATATGTATTTGAGAAATCCAATATTTTCACCTAAGGAGATTCCCAAAAGCAAGTCAAAGTCTATGCCCATCAACATATTTAGTTGAACTCACTTTCAATCAAAAACTTAAGCCAATGAGTTATAGGCTAATTATGATAAATATAAACCTCTCCAAACCACAACAATTATCCGATATGGATCTTTCTAATATTACTCATACGTGCATCTTACAAGTATATCAATTGAATGATACTGATTGACAAATTAAAAAAAATCAATTGACAAATCTTAATTGTCAAATTATTACAATGTATGGTATTGTCAACACCTAAAAATAGCCAAAATACATATAGGTAAATTTGAGAGAGGCGTTACCTTTATGAGAATAGATCATATTAAGCCAATTAAGTAGATGTTATGGTGATTATGCCCATCAAGTTGTGTCCGGCATGAGTTGGGCTATTAGAAAGTTTGACATGTGCGAAATTTGGCATTGGCCAATTGTGATGGTGCCAACATGAAGAAAGAAAGAAAAGTGAAGACAGTTAGGCCATAACCTGGAATGTGATGCCTTAAAATGTCACATGTGACACATATCATTTCTAACATTATCTTCTAGTTATTAATAGCATGCAGAAGTTCAACAAAATTTCATAACATCCCATGCAAGAAATTTGCATGACTTTAATCAATAAACATATGCTTTGCATAATAACACCACTAGTTAACAACTTGATATAGCATTCAAACATATAAAATACATTATATAAGCACCAGGATGAAAGTTGGGTCAACTAGCGCTGCTACACCCATACTAACCTAAAAGTGAGCATATGCATTATCCAAACCACCATCCAACTTAGGGGTTGGTGGCCTCCGTCATCATCACATCCTACAATCGTTGTGTCTAAAGGGACCATTGAAACCCCTAAGAGATCCAACAAACTCCCTATTGATCCATGTGTGGAACTACACTTGGTATATACTAATGTCGATTCAAGTATAGGCATAATTTGGTATTCACAAGTGGTAGAGGGTGATCCATCCTACAAATATGAAAAAATAAATGAATGAGCCGAAATCTAGAAAATGAAATCTCTAAGTTTAAGGTAAGAGATCATCTAACAAATAACGTGAGTTCAAGGCAAGTATAAAATATCTATGTATGATAAGTGCAAAAGTAAATGCACTATATTTTCTATCATGATATACTAACGGAGACCATTAACATCATTGCATAAGATTATTCACTTAAATGCAAGCAAATGGCATAACAAATTATGATCCATGGCTACCATTTATTAGACTCGTGTGAGTATATGCATTTAGACATACACATAAACATGCATCATATTCATTATTTCATCTCATCTTAAACACTCCCGGAGCATCTTGACATGCGGCATATCTCCACTGAGGCATCCTAAATACTCCCCGGGCATCTCAAGTCCAAGGCATCCGAACACATGGGCATTTTGACTCTCAAAGCATCCCAAGCACTCCCAGGCATCTTGACTCCTAAAACATCCCAAATACTCTTGGGGCTTGCCAACTCTAAGGCATTGCAACTAATATGTGGGTGATGAAAATAATTCATATAATACTTTCCATATATAATCACATAGCACAATACACTTAATAGTATAATAATAATAATATGATCTCCCTTACATCAACAACAACGAAACAACACTCATTTCAATAATTGATGTTCACTACATAAAGTTTTCTTCATACAAATTATTTCCAACATACAATTACCTTGCCTTTTCAATGATCACATAACGACATACTTACATCCTTTCATTTCTCATGCAAGAATAGTGGTATATTTAGAGATTGGCAATGGGGTAATATTGACTGGTGGGTAAAATAAGCAAATAAGTATAATCGACAAGTGGGTATAATTGGCAAATGGGTATAATCGACAAGTGAGTATACTTGGCAAATGAGTATAATCAAACAAGTGGGTATACTCGCCGAGTTAATATAATTGGCTTGCTAAGTTAGTAAAATCATCAAGTGGATTTACTCAACCAATGAGTTTAATCGACATCCGGGTATTATCGGCAAGTGAGTATAATTAGCAAATGTTTGACAACACACACAACACACACACACATATATATATAATCAGCAAGTGGGTAGAAACAACAAGTGAGCATAAGCGGCAAGTGAGCATAATCAGTGAATGGGTACAATCGACAAGTGAGTTAAAATACACAAAATAACACTTTCAAACCCAATTTAGTCATTTTCACATTTTTGACATCTAACATTTTACCACATCTCAAAGAAATCAATCAAACACCTTTTCGACATATAAGAACTCATCAAAATAAATCAAATCATAACAATATCTCAACATACCACTACTGAGGCTTGCTCATATTTACCATTAAATTCAACTAAAACTAAAATTAACAAATATCAACCAACCGAGTCAATAATACTAAGTAGATCAATCTAACTTAGCCCCTACAGTTTTCACTAAACAAAAAGAAAAATATTAAGCACTCTCAATCTTTTAACAAGAGAATAAAGCTCGCAAGTTCACCTTGTAAATTATTTGAAAGATCAATTTTTAAGTTTTGACAACATAAGAATGGAACATTTTTTTTTCCCTTAAAAAATCTCTTTAGTAATCGCCAAGATATTAGGATTCATTTAGTAAAATAATTTACAAAGTGATATGATCTTCACTAAGTAGTCATTTAAGCTAGTAAGCCTATTTAAACACCTGACAAAATTCAATCACATCATTTAACCTTATTTAAGTTTTACGACCCTTAAAAGGTGTAGCATTTTTCAAATTATTTTCATTCAATGACTAAATATTAGAAAATAGATAAATCTTGCACTTCTGTAGTATATCACACGTATCTTAGCTAAAGAGACAAAATATTGTGTGATTTTGACCATTTCAGAAATCTAACTATGATTCAAGCACCAAAAAGAAAATTATTCGCATGTACGATCCCAAAAATTTTGGGACTGAGTCGGGTTGCCATTTTTAGGCGAGTGAAAAAAACCACCATTCTCAGGGGGGATGGGGTGGGAACGCGTAAGTTTCAAGAGTGAGTTTCGACTCCCACGCCCTGCAAGAGGCATGACAAAAGTCTGAGAGTGAGTGTAAAATAGGAATAGAGTAGGACTAAAAAAAAAAAAAAAAGTTTTCTTGCCGATTCATTTTGGCCGAGTCTACAGTCGCAAATTTTATCTTGCCGATTCTCCGAACCTTCTTTCTAGCTAATCGACTATTGAGAAACGAAAAGTTTTCTTGTTCCCTCATTTCTCGAACCGTTTATCAACTGTACATGTCAACCCCTCTAAAGATTTACTTGTTGTTGAGATTGATTCCCATAACGAAACGGACGGCGACATAACTTTGGTCAAAATAAATTTCACTAATCAATATGATAAGGGCACCACTTGATGGGCAACTCGAAAAGGACAAACTCATCCCCACTCAAACAAAAGTCGACAAGGCCGGTCGCATCAACCGTCGTTGCTCTACGCATTAAGGAACAACCGACAATTACCAAGATGTACTGGCAACGCCCTCCACCTCCACTTTCCGATTCTGCTAAGACTTCATCAACAAGCCTTCGTGGTTGGAGGCTGACGGCTACCACACAACCACGCTGATTTACCAATTCATGTGAATCAACCTTTTTACTTTATGTAAATCAAGCTAATCAACATTTCTCCTTTTTCCCGTGACAAATTACCCTAAAAAGTAATTTCTGACATTTTGGGGATTGGCTTCCATGGTTTGCCCATTTATCATTCCAGATTTAGGTTTATGAACCCTCGTCCTTGAAGAACTGCATTTTCAGTGGGAAGTTAATGTAATGAGTCCTAAATTTATTGACTAGATATCAATTCAAGTATAAACTTTTTAATCTTACTAATTTAGTCATAAAATTTTATGCAATATTCTAATGTAATCCTCATAGTCAATATTTATCGGGATTGTTGACGTAGCGATGCGCCACGTAGAACAACTAACGATGGCTAAACAACTATAGTAGCGATTTCCGGCAAATATTGACTGAAATGATTATATTTTCCTCATTATTCAGGTTATATTGTTTTGTTTTCATGCTATTTCCCCAATAGCAAATTTGTTCTCCTGCTCCTGGAAATTCCTTATGACAGTCACCACTTATTTTAACAAATCTGATGGGTGATTCTTGATATTATTTGACCATGACATAATAAATGTCAAGGGAAAAAGAGAAAAAATAAGAAAAGCGAAGAAATCCACCGGTCATCATATTGGGACAGACACATTATACACCGTTATAAGGGAAAATGAAATTTAACTAAACATCACTAACGTCAACCAAACTCGAAAACAAAACTTCAACTGCAGTAGCTAGATGTAGCTCTTGGTTCAGCCCCCAGAACCATCGCCTAACGGGTTGATGGTTGAAGATGTGATCTTGGTCCTAATCACCTATCAACGAACCACCGTTTCTCATTCGCTCTCTCCGTATAAAACCCTCGAGGCTTGTCCTATCTTGGAGCATCGCATCCAAGAAACACCATCTCATCCTGTCTCAGTCTCCATCATCACTTGCGCCAAGTAAACATCTGATCTCGAGGAAGACGAGGAGCGCAAAATGGGCTCCGCTACTGCTGCTGGTGCCTCGGTTTCGTCGCGAATGATTCTGATGAGAGCCGCCTTCTTCGCACTGTGCGCTCTCGTGTTTTTGCCGGCTCTTGCTCAGGCGAAGCACGGAGGTGTCACCAGGCATTACAAGTTTGATGTAAGCAAAGGTTTTTCATGAATAAGTCTAAAGCTTTAATTAGGTTATGGTGAAGTTGATGTACGTTTTTGGGTGCAGATCAAGATGCAGAATGTGACGAAGTTGTGCCAGACAAAGAGCATTGTCACGGTCAATGGCCAGCTCCCAGGGCCTCGAATCATCGCTAGAGAAGGCGACCGGCTCCTAATCAAAGTCGTTAACAACGTCCAGTACAATGTCACAATCCACTGGTACGCAAAATCAGCAACTCCATCATTATAATTCCTCTTAATTCTTTTTTTTTTTCTTTTTTTGAGGTTTTCAATAAAGAAAGGCCACGTTAGAAAGGTAAATTGCGAGTCCATAAAATAACCACTAATATAATGAACCGGGTGAGATAAATTTTTAGCGGTTGCTGATATCTTGATCATTAGCATTGCGTTTGCGAGGTTAGTGAGTATATTATCCGATTCCATGTTTAAGGAGTTGCCTTATCCATCGACAGGCATGGAGTCCGACAACTCAGAAGCGGGTGGGCCGACGGACCGGCATACATCACGCAATGCCCGATTCAAACTGGCCAAACCTATGTCTACAATTTCACCGTGACCGGCCAAAGAGGAACATTGTTTTGGCATGCCCACATATCATGGCTCAGGGCGACTCTGTATGGCCCGATCGTGATCCTCCCAAAGAAACACGCTTCCTACCCTTTTCCCCAGCCTTTCAAAGAAGTCCCCATTGTTTTCGGTAAGCCAATACAATAACTTGTTACTAGGGAGATTGAGAATAGATCGGATCGATCCGAGAATCGGCGATAAGCTTTTTCGGTAGTTGAGTTTCGATGTTTGCTTTCGGATGTTGTAGGAGAATGGTGGAAAGCCGACACAGAAACCATCATAAGCCAGGCCTTGAAGACTGGAGGAGCGCCGAACCTCTCCGATGCCTACACCATGAATGGCTTTCCGGGGCCCCTACACAATTGCTCGGCCAAAGGTAGCACTCCTCAGAGGCGTACGCTTTAATAAAATTGTTCAAATAATCCATTTTAATTAACAAGATAGTATAATTTAGGCAGGCTATTAGAGGTGCTTATTACTGAATTATCATGATTTTACATGCATGAGCTCCAATTATAGTAAAGATTAGTTATAAGCATTTTGTGACATCTTGATCAGATACGTTCAAGCTCAAAGTTAAGCCCGGAAAGACCTACCTCCTTCGCCTCATCAATGCCGTCCTCAACGATGAGCTCTTCTTCAGCATTGCGAACCACACGCTCACCATCGTAGAAACCGACGCAGTTTATGTGAAGCCCTTCAAGACCCACACCGTGCTCATAACCCCGGGACAGACCACCAACGTCCTGCTCCGTGCAAAATCCAAGGCCCCGAATGTCACGTTCATCATGGCGGCTCGGCCCTATGCCACCGGCCCCGGCGCCTTTGACAACACCACCGTCACTGGATTCCTCGAATACGCTAAGCCCTCTTCACCCTCGAAACCTAAAGCATCCAAACTCCCTATCCTCAAGGCAACCTTACCGAAGTTCAACGACACGGCATTCGCCATGAAATTCGCCCAAAAGTTACGTAGCTTAAACACTGCTCAGTTCCCAGCAAAAGTACCCCAAACCGTGGACAAGAAGTTCTTCTTCACCGTCGGCCTAGGGGTAAACCCGTGCCCGAAAAACCAAACCTGCCAAGGTCCGAACAACACCATGTTGGCGGCCGCAATAAACAACGTCTCCTTCGTGATGCCAACCACGGCCTTACTCCAAGCTCACTTCTTCAAGCAGTCCAACGGGGTTTTCACTACTGATTTCCCCACCAAACCACCTTTCAAGTTCAACTACACGGGTACGCCACCGAGCAATATGATGGTGACCAGCGGCACGAAGGTGGTGGTCCTGCCGTTCAACACGACCGTGGAGCTGGTGATGCAGGATACGAGCATCATCGGTGCGGAGAGCCACCCTCTTCACCTCCATGGATTCAACTTCTTCGTGGTGGGTCAGGGCTTTGGGAACTTCAAGCCGAAGAGGGACCCCAAGAATTTTAATCTGGTCGACCCGGTGGAGAGGAACACGGTCGGGGTCCCATCTGGTGGGTGGGTGGCCATCCGGTTTCTTGCAGATAATCCAGGTGAACATACTATTTTCCATGCACAATGCTAGTATGTAGCTCAAGAAGGTTTTGTTTGCTATGGAAAGTAACGTTATAGAGATACACAACTTTTATGAACGGTGATATAGGACTTACAATCATCTCTAATGATGGAATCATGTGCGAATTTGTAGGAGTGTGGTTCATGCACTGTCACTTGGAGGTTCACACGAGCTGGGGGCTGAAGATGGCATGGGTCGTCATGGACGGAAAGGGTCGGAAGCAAAAGTTGCCGCCGCCGCCGGCCGATCTTCCTAAGTGTTGATTTTTGCAATTTCGTTTTCCCTGTCCAAGTGCAATTTTGGATTAGCTGTTGCATTGTTCTTTGATTCATTCTTTTTCTTCAAGTTCTTTTCATTCCTTGGAGAGTCCAATGCAAGATGTAATGCTTAAACTCGAATCCCAAATCTCAACGAAGTAAAGTGGGCAACCTTCCACACTCTTCTCCTTAACTATTCCTCTTTACAATACCCCAAAAGAAGTTTTGTTAATAGAGCCAACTGGTGTTGAACCAAGGGATAGAGTCCACCTTTCTCAAAGAAATATCGGAACTCATTGTCCAACTCCAATGTATCAAACAAAAGATGAGAGCTTTTGCGTCGTGCACATAATGGAGATATTAATTTAATAATCCTCCTTTACACTAAGAGCAATAAGCGGTCGAAAGTATCTCATTTGAACCTTTGTGAATATTTCTTTTGCAACTTCTAGCCTCGTGACATGCAAGCTTATGATCAATTTGTATCTTGGGCATTGCCCATATCATGTGAAGAGATTTCTTACACATTAGCATTACGAGATCTTATAAAAATGACTCTGAGCAATTATTGCAAATGATCACCTCTCTCACTCTCTTATTTATAACGCACTCCCATTTAATCACTAAGATACTACATACGCATACCAAAACTTATTTTCATGTCAAGCGTTTACTTTTTTTTAATGACTCCTTAAGCATCAAATTATTTGGCTTTTGTCATCTTTTTAATTTCAATAATGGCAAAGCTATTCAGAATTCTCAGTAAAATAAGTTATAGTTTTACATATTTTTTATAATATGAACGCATGAACACAGAAACTAAATTACTCTTTTCTTTCTCTTTTTTTGTTCGAACAGAGGCTAAATTACTTAGAAAAATCCTAAACCAACTAAGTCTGGACCTTCGAAATATGTAATTGATTTCAGCTCTGAGCAATTTACATAAAATTATAAGATTTAATCAAATGACCTCTAATTCTCGAGTTGGAACTAATAATAAGGAGACCCTATTATATTAACATATAAAATTAATATCATGAAAAATCTCAAACTGATACACATGTGACAAATTTATCTCGAATCAATTTTTTACCCATAGAAAATCCCAAACCGAAATGTTTGTGGCAAATTTACTCTCCATTCTTTCATCAAATTTTTGCCATTAAATATGCTTACGTAGATGACACGAGGTGACGTGATATGGTGGTATGGTAAGTTCATATATGGAAATTCATAAAGTTAATATCACAGAAAACTGCAAACTAATATATTTCTGATAAATTTATCTCAAACTATTTTTTTCACCAAAAACCCTAAGCTATACGCAAGTGACACATTTACCTTTTGTCAATACTCCCAAACATGGCCAAGTTGTGATGTGCAATTGAGTTTATGTTCCAGATTTCTCTAACAGAAATACCTGAATCTTTCTAATTCACTACAAAATATTACCAACAAGAAAAAACCTTTTCTATTAATGTAAAATCAGTGCGACCATTCATTCATCATAGGCCACATCCGGAGCTAAAGAAGCAATGAAGAACAAAGAAACAATGAACCCAACACCATTCCGCTCACACGTACTCGTCTTCCCATTCTCGGTGAAAGGCCATGTGCACGCCATGGTCAAGCTCACCGAGCTTCTCTGCCTCGCCGATCTGGACATCACCTTCTTCAACTCCGACTACATCCAGAGCCGCCTGCTCCTATTCTCCGACATCCAATCTCGTTTCGTGCGGTACCCAGGCTTCTGATTCGTTGCGAAAACGGACGGGGTTGTCGGAGGACCACTTGCGCTGCAGTTACGGAGCTCGAGTTGTTCCTCTTGACGAAGGTAGTGAGAAGGCCGGTGTTCGGGGAGATGCTAGTTTCGGGCCAGCCGAGGTCTGCGCCGGGGACGGTTGTCACGTGTATCATAATGGACGGGTAGCCGACTTTCGCCATTGATTTAGCAATAGAGATGGAAGTTCATTGCTTCTTGTTCAGGACTACTATTGTTGCTTGTTTTTGGGCTAATCTTTGTATTCCTAAGCTCATTTGCTTCTTTTTCATCTATTTATCTTTTGTCGGAAGAATATTTGTTGTCTTTATCTTAGGATGTTGGCTATGATATATGGGCATGCAGATTTTACTTTAATAGCAAAGCCTTTTTCCTTATTGGTAAAATTTTGTAGTGAATTAGCAAGGAAAAAAAAATCAAGTATATATCACACGTATACTGATTTGGAGTTTTTCATAATTTAAAAAAAAAATTATTTTTGAATAAATTTATCTCAAATGTACTAGTTTAAACTTTTATGTAATATTAATCCTTTGATTTTTCATATAAACTTACCACATGCCATCCACGTCAGAAAATTTAACGGTAAAATTAATTGAAAGTTAATGAAGGATAAATTTATTATGGATATATTAATCTAAAATTTTTGATGATTAAAAAATTAATTTGCGGTGAGTCTGTCACGTGGAGGGTGTTTCATGCTATTAACCTTATGGTAACGATTTTTTCCATTGCGCAAACTCGAGCCTCAGCCACTGCAGCGTTTTCAAGAATGACCGACGGCGGAGATGCGCTTAGCCGGAGATTGCGAATCCCCGAGCGAGGCAGACCAAATCCCTCTAACCACGATCCGTCGTGCCGGCACGCTCCGGCCGGTCACGTAGCTGGCGTCGTCTCTGTAATAAAATAACACTCCGACAAGCAAAAAGAAGTGGGTCCGAAGTTAAAAGGGACACCAGACACTCTCCATGTTCCAACAGCACCCACGCTCGGTTCTCTTCCGCTTCATCGTCTGGATTCTTTCGGTGCCGCTTTTCATGTCGCGATGGAGGAAGACAAGGCCAGCCCATCAGATTTAAGCAGGTTCGGTTGCCGATTCTTGAGTTAAGTTTTTGTCTTGGAGTGCCTTCTTGTTGTGATTGATTGTGGCTGCGATCCTGCGTTCCTTGTTTTTGTGGATCCCTGATGTGGGTCGGAGTTGAGTTGCTGGTGGGAGGTGGAAGTGATGTTTGTTGGATTCACTAGGGGCTGTTAATACCTGCGGCGGTTGGTCTTCGGCTGCTCTGCTAAGAAAATGGAAAGTTCGGAACTTGGGCTGGATCCAAAAATGCCTAAATTAGGCGTTTAGGGAGAGGATTAGAGAGAGGGTTTTACTGTGTACAGCTTTGCTTTGGGCCGGAGGCTATTGATGATGCCTTGGAATGCTTCTTTGCTTTCTGGGTTGTGAGCGGATCATTGTTCTCGTACCAATCTGTTCCTAAGTGATTGGTTTTGTTCCTGATGGAAATAAATTAGTTTTGAGTGATGGTGTTAAATCAATGAGCGTCACATTCCGAAATAATTTTGACATGTGAAACTAATGTCATGCATACATATATGTGTGCGTAGCGCAAACAAGTGAAATGACCTGAAAGCATTATCTTCATTCTTTAAATAGCAAGCCAACCGTCCATAAAACACTTTGAGAACTCAATTTCTGCTTACTTTTAGACAAGCTCTACCAAGTCCTTTGCTGCTGAATTGCTCTTAGTCTTGCAGATTGACTGCCTTTATCAGTGTGCAGTACAGCATGTATTTTTCCCCAATTACTTTCATATGGATGTTCAAACCCTAGAAAGTTAACCATTTAAGAGGCTAGGGAACAGGGTGTTATTGTCCATTTTCCAACAATGGAGGTTTTTCCCCTATAAACTTGAACTTATTGCAATGGACAAAAATCATGATATCTTATGTGAAGACTTCTTTATTAATTGAGGGCTATGATTAGATATCTGTGCAATCTCACTTTGGTTTCCTCTCTGCCAATACGTTAGTGTTTTTGTAACTGAAGAAAATGCCGTTTTTCTCTTCATCTTCACTTCAATCAAGATATATATATATATATATATATATATATATATATATATATATATATTTAATTAAAGAGCGAATTATTTTGATTATCATAAGTCTGTTTCATGGGATTAGTTGAGCCAAAGGTTTGGACCCATTTGATCCTATAAAAGATATAAGATTTCTTCTGATTTTTCAGATATTTGGTGAATTAAATGACACCTGATCAAAGGAAAACATTTTCCTAGTCTAAACCACGTCGAAGGAAAGCTGGGGTGGCTGTTTAAATGGTTTTGGCTAAACCAAATCAAGTTCATCTCTCACCACAGCACTCATTCTGTGGTTGCCATTGACTAGCACTGTTGCCTTTAGTGGTAGCAGCATGTGGCCCCCTCCATCAACTGACCAGTCCTTGCTGGTATAACGACCCACCGGCAGATGACTGTTGACATCTCCAACACCACAAACCTAGACCCTAGTCATACCACCTGCCGCTGCCACTTCTAAGCAAGTTATTACCTATCTACCTCTCAAAGCTTTCAAAAGGAGGAAAAAGCACGAAATATTGTAAGTTTCTGGTGAAATATTTACATGAAACAAAGAGGCTCCACTTACCCTGCCCAAATAATTGCCAAAAAATCGCAAAGCTAACATTAGAAGCCATTACGAGTTATAGTGTTGCATGAGCATCCTAGCTTCTGTCATATGCATGTCAATAGTGAATATACGTGCAATATGTCTTTACTTTTGTTCTTCTTTACAAAATCTGTACTTTTTAGTTTCAGTGAAAGTCTTCAGTAATTATGTCTTGGGAAAGAAGGAACTTTAGAGACTATGTTCTTTGTAGCTTTGAATTCTTGTTTGGCATTGTAATCATGGTGCACAGCTTCTGTTTGACATAAACTCTTCTCTTCTTGGTCATTTTGTATCCTGGCTCTGCTAACAGCTTTCAAGCAATAAAATCTCGAAATATTGTTGATTTAAGCAAGAAAAGGAAGCATCTATCTGAGCATTTTGAGTTGCCTCTACGAAAGCACAAGTGCTTGGATGGAGGTTTTGACCCAGTTCTGCTCTCCGAGTATGATGCAAACCCAGATATTGAGGACTTGCCTGCATTCAGAATAAAGAGGCCAACTGAGGGAGGTTGCAATCACGATGAATCACAACCTGAATCAGCAAAAGGCAGCAACAGCTTTAGTGAAGATTCTGACACTGCTAAGTCTGCTTATGGCGGGTTTAATTTTGGCCCAGATATTGCTGTGATAACCAGTGGAGCTTCCACTTCCTCTGTCAAATGGGCCTGGAACAGTTCACAAGACATGCCTCATTACTCTAGTGCTGAAAAAGCTATAATGAGAGTTCATAACAACAATGGAGTTGGGAAGCATGATCCTCCCGATCAAGACAATGAATTGCAAATGTTACTTGAAGAGCAGCTTTTAGAATTTGGATGCCATATGGGATACACAAGTGAATATGCAAATGACTGCTTGGACACGTGTGCAACCAAAGAAGTGGAAGACAGCATTTACTCCAATGCTTCAAAACCAGATAATCTTGTTCTTTCATCAGGAAGATGGAGTACTAACCATGGTAAAGCTTTGTTTCTTTTTACAAAGTTAGAAGGGCATCATGACTGATAAATCTTCTTCAGCATTATCTTGTAATGTGATTTCTGTAACCTAGACCTGGATTTCTTGGATCTGGAGTATTTGGTTTTCATTTAAATAGAGGCGTAGCTTACGGACACTCAAGCTTACATCAGGAGGTGAATGTTTAAGCATTTATAGATAATCTTAGGCACCTAAAAGGTTAGGGACTTAAATGCTCCGTAGAAAATCACTAAATGACAATATTGAATCGGAGGTTCTACTTAGCTAATATAATAGAGGAGGGAGTCTATGCCTTTCATGCTTTCTTTCCCTTTCCTGTGATGTGAGGCGTGAAGCCTGTGGCTGTAGCTTTTCTATTTAGTTATTTTCTAATTTACCATCTGATAAGTTGCTGACTCTTCAATGCAGATACTCTCCACGGGACTAGAAAACCAACAATTGATCAAGAATTTGAAGATTACTTCTCCACGCTCCTGATGTAGGGAAGCTTAATTGAAGTTGTAAATTTGCATAACTGAATTACTGACTTGGTTGATTGAAGAGACGATGCTCCTTGTATAGAATTGCACTAAATTTTCTTCACTTTGGAAATTAGTGATGCGGATTTGCTTGTGCCCTTTTGCTGTTAATATTCTGTTATTAGGTGCACGTTTTGCATTCTTCAGTTTCTTCATATCTTCCTAGACTTTTATTATTTATCTTTCCATGTTAGGTATATAAATTCTATCTTTCTGTGAATTCAAAATATCATGACATAAATTAGTGGTGAAAGGTATGAGATTGAATGTTCTCTCCCATATCCTCTGCAACTTTGTAAGTGATCTCAGTGAAGTGAGATATCATCAGCTTGTTTACTCTCCTTTGTTATGTTTCTGCTTCAAAGTAAAATCACTAGGATGCATGGTTTACTAAATCGCGCATCATCATTTTCTAGATATTCTGTGTCTAACCAGTTCGCCGTTCGACTGCTTGACTCTCTGGATATTCAGTACTCATAGCAACTTCAGGATGGGAAATTGTGGATGTTGTGTCTTGGTTTTCGCGGATGCTAAGGAATTCCATTCCTGCTGTAGCATTTTTTTATAAGGGGATCCAGCATCTATCTGAGCAAGAAAATTACTTCTTTGAGATTATTTTCTGTTGACAAGTTAAGGTCATCTTCCTTGCTGCTGCAGCTTCTCAGCAATGAAGATGTTGAGGCAAACTGCCTCTGATAGGATACTTTAATGGCATGTATGAATCCTTCCAGAGCTGCAGATTGCAGATTCTGGTAACTGGTATCATGTTCGTGTCATTACATGATTCTCCTTCTGAACAGTGATACGTAGGTTTCCTGGGTGTTTGAAGTTGTAGATATTGCTGATCATATTGTTGATGTCTGCCGATATTTAATTCCATGGTGGACTCACCTACTTCCTGTTGGAGAAATGCCTAAATGTATGAGGACTCCATTTCGGAGCATTACATCATTATGAAGTCGTCAAACAAATTTGCGCGGAAACAGGGAAAATGCAAACAGAAACTCGCAGACACGGCAAAATATGCACGGCAACAGAGAAAACACTCCATTCATGCGTACTGATTGATGGGACGCTGCGCGAACACCCGTCTCGGCCCGCCTTTTGAATTTCTACTCAACAGAACGTTTAGAAAACCTCCAGTATTCTTTCATTTAAAGAACGCCATAGGCATAAAGCGAACAAACTCGATTCGCTTATGACAGCTGCTGACATTCTGGCAACGAATCAAGGAATGTCTCTTGGAGGATTCTACGCGAGATTCTTTCTATGTTTATACAATTATCCCAGTTCAAGAAAAGAAAAAAACCCACTACCGCTAATCTAACAACTAATGCAATCGAGACTCGAATGAACAACAGAACAAGAAGACGAGCCAGCTAAGCACAAGCTTCTCTCCTGGGAGCCACGGAGAACAGGGCATCGAGATCCGGCGGCTGGAAGTACCCGTTCTTCGGCGCGTCCCGCCTCTTCCCGCCGGCCGGCTCCTGCTTCTTCTTCTTCGGCGGCGGGGGACAGACGCTCGGCGGCGGGATCCTGCACTCCTCGTGCCGGGGCGTCACACAGCCTTCCTCCGCCATATTACCGTCGGGTCCCGAGCCTCCCGAAACGAGCTTCGAATTCTCAAGATCTTCGAAACGGAGGAAGAAACTGAAAACTCGAGAGAGGGAGAGAGGGAGAGAGAGAGAGAGAGAGAAACAGAGGACTCTCGCTGCGGTGGCGACGACCGAGAATAACGAAAATTTGAAAAGGCAGGAGCTTGGAATCTTCCAGGGTAAGGGAAGGCGCGGCTTCTGCGAAGGGGAGCCGGGTGCCGACGATGGTGGGCGACAGCTAAGCTGCCCGTACGGATTAGCTGACGTGGCCCATGTCGCCACTGCGCCATTCAAACGCGGCGGCGCCCACCTCTTTTGCGCGGGAAAAAGCTCCGCCGTTTCTGAGGCTGAAGAGGAATCATGTTGTTCGCGTGGTGTTTTTGAAGCGGGGAAAATGAGTTTTTGCTGGGCCAGATGGCCGTCTCTGGATTGGCCGGTCACAGCCGTGATCGGGCCAGGGCGATGATTGACTCGAGGACTTCTCACCTTTGAATTGTAGCATTTGGAAATGAGTGTTAACTTATGAATAGCTTTACATGACATTTTCTAATCGACGTGGAACTTGAGATATTACAATTAAAGTAAGATTATTCGAAATTTTAATTTTCCATTTTATCGATGAAAGAAAATATTTTATCATGTTTGAGAGATTTCATTCCCATTATTGATATGCAATTTATTGCAATTGAATGCCACCAATAATTGAAATTCGTTTTGAGTAAATTCACATAGATTTTGATGGACTTTTTTTATTAACAAAAGTTCCAACTCGAAAGTTGATACTACAGACAACATTACTCCTTATATTGTAGAGATTACTGATTTTTCTTTTCAGGTGATTCGCTTGTAGTCGCATTTTTTCTCATGCATCTACATACTATTCATAAAAAGATTTTCTGTTTAAAAGTTCGTCATATATGGGTTGGCAATGTAGTTACGAAGGATTCCATCCGTTAATCGTAAAGAAAATTATATAGATATATTTTGCAAAAGAAAATAGTAATCCACCGTTGTTGTATGAATGTATATAGTTTATTTAGTGCATAATTGTAATCTTGAGCATGATTTCCAGAACAAAATCGTTGTGTTTATTGCATAAATGAAGGTCGAAATGCGTAAAGTTTCACTTTCAGCCAGCAATGGGATTTGTGAAGGTCTAAAACGTATCAATGACAAAGAATTGCGCGTTAGGAAAACCTTTTTTTCCCCCTTGAATTGGCCCTCAGTGTATCTAGCAAAAAGAACGGACATCACTATAAGAATGTGTATCTTTTGGGCGATAGTTCATGGTGGATATATATATATTTGAAAATAAATTGGGCTCATTCGAGCCTGCCCAACTCTCAAATAGAATATTTATTAAAAATTAAGCAAAGTGCACTAGAAATTTTATGACTTGTTACAAAAGTGTGATTGAGTCCTAAAACTTGCAAAAAAAGTATAATCAAAACCTACAACTTATCAAATTGGTGAAATTGAGTACTTCAATTAACTTAATCTAATTTAGCTAATGAAAAAGCCGACATCGCATTTTTTAATGTATTTCGCCTCCTACGTGACAATAACGTGGCTAGAATATGTAACATTAGGCTAAAACAACGTCATTTGGATCCAAAATTGATTTTAATAAGAATTTTATTAATTAAATTTTAAGAAACCTAAATTTGGGGGGAGAAGAAAAAGAAGAAGAAGAGTGGGACTTGGCGACGAGGACTTGCGACCTTCCTTGCCGCCCCACCATCACCGGGAAGGGCCGATGAGGATGGAGGATGGCTGGCACGGGTGGTCAAGCCTCAGCTAGTAGCTAGCGACCCTCACCAATCGCAAGTGAGGGCCTGTGAGCCCTCACCCAAATTTAGGCAAGTGTCGTGACCCTCCCCAAATCAAGCATGGTGAGGGTCATCAATCCTTACCCAAATTTAACTGAGGACCACTAGTGAAATCGAAAAAAGCTAAGAAGAAGGGTGAGACCATGCAACAAGGACTTGTATTCGTCGCCACCGCTGCCTTACCATCGTCGAGAAGGACTAGTGAGGGTGGGGAATGGCCGATGGGGGGTTGCTGACACTTGCCAAAATCTGGTAGAGGGCTACTAGTGGCAGCCAACCATCGCCATGGATGGCCCTCAACTAGATTTGGACGAGAGCTCCTCGTTTGTGGTCGACATGGGTAGCCAAGCCACCGGGATTCGACAACCTTCCTCGACCCTTGGCCAACCATCCCCCACCATTGACACTCCTTCCCAACGATGTTGGGGGTGACGGAGGGCGCTCACTATTTGCCTTGCATTTTTTTTTTTTTTTAAATTTGATTTAAATTATATTGGCGCTCACTATTTGCCTTGCATTTTTTAAAATTTGATTTAAATTATATTTAGATTAAAAAATCATATTTAAATCAAAATGATGTCTTTTTAGTGTTATTTTTCATGTTTCTGTCACTTCAAGGCCACGTAGAAAAGAGGAAATAAAAAAAATTATGTTAGTATTTTTCCCTTAGTAAAATTGCATGGAATTAAGCGAATAACTCAATTGCATAAATTTAATAGGTTTTAAGAATTGATTGCAATTTTTCTTAATTTTTAGAACTCATTTACATTTTTGTAATAATTTTTAAGATTTTCGGTACATTTATTCCTTAAAAACTTACCCAGGGAGTTTTTCGGATCTTTAAATAGCTCGGATACCATCATAGGACTAAACTAAACAGATAACTTAGCCAAAAGAACCTTCTCTCTCTCTCTCTCTTCTTCCTAAGCCCAATCGTTCCATCACTGTCGCAGTCGGGTCGTCGTGTCCGCCGCCAACGATCAACTTCACGCTGCCATCCATAGCACCACCGGGTCGCCTTCCTCTGTCTCTTTCTTCGCCAACGGTGGATTCACGCGTTCTCCACCACCGCTGCCACCGACAGCATCTCTGGCCACATGGCCACCAGGCCCACCACCCACAGATCAACGTATATAACAATCTCTCTCTCTCTGTCTGGGCACCGCTGTGTTGCAAGATCCGGAGGGGGAGATATAGCGATCGACAGCAATGCCATGACCCATGAGATCCGAAGTAAAACGACACGGAGAGGCAAAGGGCGGTGTGGGCAGAGAGAGAGAGAGAAGTAAGCTGGTGGCTGTTCATGGAAGGAGAGAGAGTGAGAGACGGGAAAGGAAGGATTTGGTGAAAGAGTATTTTCATTTTTCATGTGAGACCGATGCAATGCAAAGTTGGGTGACTCAACGTCTACCCCACCCATTTGTCTAAGAATCTAGGGCCGCATCAGGACTCTTCGTGGATCTCACGCTTTTGATATATACATGAAATTTTAATGTAATCTACCTAATCAATTTAAATAAAAAATCATTAATTTGGTAGTCCAATCAACGTTGGCCATCCTACTAAATAACATCATTTGCAAATTTTTAATTTTTTTCTGATCTTTTTTTCTTTTTTTTCCTATTCTTTCCTCTTCATTTTTTTTTTTTTTGTTCATCTTCTTCCTTCACTGATTATGATGGTCTTGAAGATGGCCAACGAAAATTGGGGTCAGGCAAGAGCCTATACCCTCTCTCCTGAATGTGGTTGGCGAGGGCTGCCATGCCCTTGCTTCATTTGCGTGAGGACCAGCCTCGCACGCCCTCATTTACAGCTAGTGAGGACTAGTAGAGGGCGTCATGGCCCTTGCTAGTCACATCTGCACGACAGTGTGTAGGCCCTCATTGTGGTCGATGAGAGAAGAATATGAATAGTAGATAGGGAAAGAATAGGAAGAAGAATAAAAAGAAAAAGGAAAAGGAAAAATTTATAAAATTTTATAAAATTTGCAAAACAATGTTGTTTCATTTAAGATAGACCACATTAACTATTGGTTATGCCACATAGGATGGTTTGCGCTGATTCAATCGTCATGCCAACGATTTTTGGCCTAAACTAACTAGATGGGCTAGATGGAAAAGTCATCAAAAGACTACATTGATCAAATTAGAAATTTTTAGACTAAATTGCTGGCCGTACAACATATTTAACATTTTTCGAACAATTTTTCTTAAAAATTAGAGAGATATGTGACTCACTAGGAGTAACCATATAGAACCGTCTGAATTGGAACTGTCCGAATCAAACCAAATCGGCCGATTTTGGATGGAGAGTGTTGGTTCAATTCTTGGTTCAATAAAATTGGATAAAATTATCAAAATATTCTTCCTACACCTTTTATTATTAATTCCTCGTTTAAGTTAGGAATTGATATAAGTGTAATAAATTTATGATTTTTTTTGGAAATTTCCTCAACAAGCCATGCAAAATGCAACCCTTCCTTGCATTAAGATTATCGACAACCACTTAGGAATCTATTAAACCCTCGGATTTTATCTTAGGAGGATCACAACATAAATGTTCAATTTAAGTTATCGCTATCCAATCCACTCAATTTACATGGTTTTGAAGTGGATAGGCTTGTCACTCTAAGCCCACCCAAGTTGGCCGAAGTCTAAAAATCTTTCCACACAAATTAAAAGATGTCAAGAGGCACGAACGAATTGGCTGGACGATGCTTAACAACGTGCCTCGAACTTACAATCTTATGGAAGAACGGTGCCCCTCATTTACACGGTCGAGCCTCTCTCTCACCGTTTGACTTCAATTCCCCTCGGGCTCCCCAACCGCTCCATTCTCCACACGTGACGCCCGGGGTGCGGCCGGTGCACGTGTCCCCCAACCACTGGCCCCTCGGCCCACCCGGAGGGGAGGGGTTGACTTTTATCCATCCTCCCGCATCCAGACGAAACGGGGGTGAGCTTCCCGCAGCCAAAGCAGCAGCTAAACCTACGCCCACTCTGACAGTCAACGCCCCTTGTCCTCACGTGCAAGAGGACACCACGGCGAGGGGGGCCACGACCTCGGAAACGCCCAGACGCTCGCCAAAAGTCAAAGCCGCATGCGAACAAACGTTTATAACCTTCCCTCGCTCCCAAGGCAAACCACACGCGGTGGGGGCGGGAGGGATTAGGAACCGTCGGCTTGTGCAGGAAATGGGGTATTCTGTGGCGCACCCTTGGTCGGCTGTCTAGGGCAGAGTAAGTAGATGCATGATTAAGCTTTGCTGACTGAGAGAGAGGGGGAGAGAGAGGGGAGAGAGAGAGAGAGAGAGAGAGAGGACTAACATGTTGGGTTTCGTCTATCCATTCCCTATCTATCGATTTGCGGTGGAAGTTTGAGATCTCATCACAGGGAGATTCGATAGACGCGACAATGGACGAGGTAGGCCAAGCTTGTGCAGGCCGGGGACCGCATTCATCGTGAACCATGTCTCATTGGAGGTGATACCGTACTCAGTCGCACGGGTCACGTTCATAGGACGAGATATGTCCCATTCCCCATTCGTAGAAGCACGTGACTTACCGATCACGTTTGCCCCGGATCTCGTGAAATGAAGTACCGCATCTCTTATGGAAAGAAGAAGTTGACTTTAATCCCGGCCCAATCCCCACAATTCTCTAAATGAGACAAATTAAATTATGTTTTTCTGAGGTGCAAATATTCTCTCAAGCTAAACTCGCGAGAAAAGCCCTTTTCAATTTAGATTTAATGATATGACTTTAATGGAACTATATGATGAGATTTGATAACATTTAACATGGCAGAATTTCTTTTGCAACGTTTTTGAAAGTGGATTGTCATCCTCTCAACTAAGAGAGCTAAGCGCACTAACACCTCCTCAAGATCATGAAAACACGATTGTTATATAAATGCATTTCAATCACACAATCAATATAATTTCAACACTCACATATTTTTATCTAGATTAGAGTATAATTTAGGTCAATTTCTCTAGAGAGAATCGAGATGTTAGGATATGTAAGAATAACATTAATGAGGAGTGAACATGACTAGACTACAGTCCTAACAGATGTGTTGATGAGATATATAGTTGCTCAATTAATGTTGCAAAACCACCAATACAATCAGATTCTTTGCCCCCGTGGGAACAATCACTTCCCAAGCAGAAACTTCAAACGTAGATTCCGGGAAGTGGTCTCCTCCTCATGGGTATTAAAATAACACATGGGGGGTTACCCCAAAAGAGAAATTTATAGGGCCAATTTCGATATTTTTTATATTTAATTTTCACAATCTATATAGTTCCTAGGCAACAAATTCATGCATGTATTATTAGTTTGCGTGCAAGGGAGAGATAGTGCTGAGTATATATCATGCGTGGCAGTAGCCATTAGGCACCATCATCACTATTCAATGAGAAGGCAATTAAGATTGGGATGAATTATGAAGGACGAAAAGAGGAGGGATTAGTAAGTCCAAGGACATGATGACAGGGAAGCTTCGAAGCCCCTAACTGAAATTCAAAAATCCAAAAATAGAGACGCAAATAATGGTGGCAAAAACCAACCTGATAAAACTGACAAATAGAAGAAAAGGGAATAAAAGAAGTGGATACTTCATAAGTGAGTTTAGGTGTTGATCAAAATGATATACTTGAAATCTGAAAGTGAGTACAACTAATGTGAAAATAGTGGGACCACGATAGATAACATTATAGAAGTTCTCTCGGATTATATGCTTTGTGATTAATGCTGTATAAAAACTTAATCCATAGCATCATTTTATTGAATGCTGTTTGACTAAATAATGTTATATCACATTGGGTTAACCAGAAGATGTTCATAATATAAATTTATGCTAAAGCGACCTGCATTGCGCCATTAACTTTCAAATTTCCAACATTCAACCGGCATACTCAAAATTCTAATGAGTTGGGAGAGGTTGATTCATCATCCATCAACAAGTCTAATTTATACATGTTTAATATTAAGTATAAATCCAATTAAATAACTTGAATTTTTACAACACATGATAATAGTCTCCCAATTTCTTTCATAGCATTAAAGGAGGAATCAAGTTCAAATCTTTGCAAGTGTCTTTTCGCCTCCTTAATTATACATTTCCACATTCCAATCTTAGGCCAAATCCCAATCTATGCACTAGGATGAGTGTTGACAACTATCTGACGAGATTTTTTATAGTAGAATATACTTCATTTCTTACTGAATTTGTACCAGAATTGGCATCGTCAAAAATCACTTTCATTTGAATTATTAATGATAATGTAATATTCTCAGGGGAATAGAAAAGGGTATTGGGTATTCAAAAACATTTTTATTCAAAAATCCATTCTTGATATGTGTAATTAATATATTCCTATCCAAAGTTGGTTTCATCCTTGAATATTATAAGAAGAATAGTTCAGCCAAAAGGAGGAAGACCCTAGGCAATTTCTGAAGGTATTTATTAATGTTTCTTTAGTGGTTGACTCTTCTTTTGCTGGAAATGGGTCCCGGATGTGTTAGCTTTGGTCCACCTTGATGCATCCATCCATGACATACACAGACAAACACGCACTAAACACCAGAACCAGAAGTCAGTACTCTCTGAAACAATGAAACATTTATCTATCTCTCTATCTATTTACATACTAGAGCAATTTAATGCATACTATCAAAGATAGGGTTTTTCATAATTGTGTAAAATTTTCTTTACATAAATTAACTCGATCAAATGGTGTGTGCTCTTTACATACATATCTCATTAGTCGAGGACAATATGTGTAACGAAACATTACACCTACCGCTTTTATAGTTCTTAATAGGAAAGATCTTATTACTAGAATGACTGCAATGCATTCACACTCTGACAGATAAAAATCCCTGATGGAGAATAAAAGCTATCAATTTTCATAGGAAGTGCTCTGTAAATTGCACTCATCAATATGAGTAATTAGTACCGGCTATCTTTGGTCTTCTCAACAAATCTGAATTAGGTAGGCTTGATCACTATACTTGAAGTAGTGCGTGAATTTTCGAATATAGCTTCTGTACACTCATGCAGACGTGATGGAAGAAAGGGACTTGTTAATTATCGATCCGGATCTGAGTCATCGTGTGCGAAAAAAAGCTAGAGGTGTTCATTGCATGATTATAATAATTGAAGTTACCTAGTTCACTATCCTCAACAGTCCCATGTATGAAGAGATGCTTTCTTAGATTGACCCACCGCGAAGGCCAATCGACAGTGCAGAACAGTTGACAGGCGTGGAATTCTCGAAGAAGTCAATTTCGAGTACGTACAAGAGAAACTCTCATGTCTGCCTTTCGCTTCAAAAAGTCAATATGTATGTTACATATGATATATGACTATAGTAGAGGCCAAGATGAACACGCAAACGTCACAACAACTTCCTCTTCTCTGCATCTGCTCCACAACATCCCTTTTCTTAAGCTTCTCTCATCATCTCCTCGCTCTCACTTCTGAACTCCATCCTCTCTCTCTCTCTCTCTCTCTCTCTCTTAATTTGAAGTTACCCTAATATTTTGCATGAAGAGCTTGAAGATATGATGGAGGAAGACAATGGTTTTGGTGACGAAGAAGAGCTTGTGAGGGAGCTTCTCAACAACGAGTCTCCTCTCTTCATGACGATGGACCCATCGACGGAGTCGTCCAGTCAAGAGGCCGCCATCAAGCGGCTCATGTCCACTGTCTATTCAGGCCCCACGATCCAGGACATCGAGAGCGCCTTGTTCTTGAGCGCCCACCCAATGGATATTCAACCACCGCAAGATTATTCACCAGCCAGGTTTATTTCTGATTTTTCGGCCTAAATGTGTAGTATTGGGTGAATTAGGACTGCTATTACAGTTTTGTATGATTAGTTGTTCATGGCGTGTTCTTCTCGTGGCTCAGGCCTCGAACTTCGTCGTTCCAGAGGGGGCTCGACAAGATCGACCACAAGTATACGCTTAAGATAAAGAGCTGTGGGAATGGGATGACCGATGACGGATACAAATGGAGGAAATACGGCCAAAAGTCTATCAAGAACAGTGCCAATCCGAGGTAACTACCATGTCTTCTTCTTTTCAAACCACACTATTAGCTAACAGTCTTAGCTTTTCTGTCTTCAACACATAGCTTGAAATTCCCGAATCGTTCTGTTTATAAGTTGAAGACTCTCGAGAAATACAAATTATCCTTCGAATTTCATTAATAAGGCTGCATAAGCACACACGTCTTATATAAACTTGTGTTATGATAGTTCGCAGCTCTGGTACAATAAATAGACAAGCCGTTCGATAACATCTAATTCTTCAATGTCATGGCAGAAAATACTACCCTTACTTGAGATCTTAATATGTTTACTCAATGCTTGTATGAAACAGGAGCTACTACAAGTGCACAAACCCAAGGTGCAACGCCAAGAAGCAGGTGGAGCGATCCGGCGACGACCCGGACACACTCGTCGTCACCTATGAAGGTCTCCACCTTCACTTCGCTTACCCTTACTTCCCCCTCGGCCCCGTCCACCAACTGGACCCCCCAGTCAAGAAGCCCAAGAAGGCCGCTTTGTCGACCGATGACCAAGCCCAGGACAAGCCCAATGAAGTCCTGGAAGCGGAAGGAAGCACCGACGCCTTCACGACTAGGCTGGCCCAAACTACGATGGAAGACTGTCCTCTGGGCCTGACCCAAGAAGCAATGGGCCACCAAGGGCTCGGGCTTCTCGAAGACGTGGTGCCTTTCATGATTAGGAACCCAACAATGAACAATGTTGTCTCGGCCCATTCGTCGTCTTCCTCTTCATCGTCGTACAACCACCTTTCGCCCCCGAATTCGCCTTCCTATCAGTCATGCTCCCCGAGCTATGCACCGCCATATTATGGCATAGGCCTCGGTTCATGCATCAAGTGAACATGTGTGCACATACGTAAAGTCATATATAGTTTAAAAGGTGAATAATTAGGCAATGTTTCTAAGGTTTCTTTGCATTGTGACAGGAACGTACCCGGTTCATCTATATATAGCTGTAATAAACGATAGTCATATTATGATAAAGTCCAGCTTGTGTATTGTTATTCAATTTTATGGTGCATTTGAGTCGTTTTGACAAGCGGATCCCTCTAATTTAGGCCTAAACAAAGTAGAGAGAAGTCCTAATATGGGCCCTGATATGTGCATTGGAGCTTACTACCTTCTTGAGTCGTGGACCTACTCAGGCAAATGCCTATCAAATGCAAGACTCGGGCTGTTCATGATCAACTCCAAGGCTCTGTTCAGTGGGCCGATTAGGGCTAGATTATCATCGATGGGGTGTTTCTCTTCGATCTACAAAATGGATTGTTAATTTGTTTTGCCTTTAAGATTGGATAACCTGTTAAGCCCAAATGAAGTGATGATAGGTTTTGATTTTGTTGGTCTCCTCGACCATTGTCTATTCTATTTATAGATAAAATGGGAGATGGTGAAGTTAGGAATCGAACTCAAGGCCTCTCGTATCTTGAAGGGAGTGGATCTCTAGGAGTTGAGACTCTCTTGGACTGCTTTTGGTTGTCCGGGTCAAAAATAAGATAGGATAATAGATTGCGGATATGAACATAGCGGAGACTCTCTTGGACTGCTTTTGGTTATCCGGGTTAAAAATAATCGTGCAATTATCCGCGCACCTGCACGCAGGTATGGTGGGGTCTAGCCCACCCCAGTCATTCCTTTAGATTTACAAAGGAAACTTCACACTTATAAATTAGCCATTTTCCTCCCATTTCTCCTATGTGGGATAAAGAGAAAAACACTTTAGTTTGTTTTATAAACAAACTTCCAACATTTAAGTCATGCAAAACTTGTCATAATTGTCCACTTTACTTTTAGTCAGCTCCATTAGGTTTTAGTGGACAGAAAATCCACACGTTTACCTTGTATTCACTATTCAGGATTAATAAGGTTGAAAAAGAAAAAGAAAAAGAAAAAAACAAGCCATAGCCTTTTTAATCCACTTATATAGGACGGAATTAACGGATGAACTCAAATACATTGAAATTACAAATACTAGACTAAGATGCACAAAATGAATGCTTTTAGAACTCAAGTGTATCGTCGCAATAAAATTTAGGACTCGCCATTTAATTGTCCAAAAGTAATAATAAAGAAAAGCCTTTACATATATAGAGAGTAAGAATAACGAAAACCTCAATTTTGTGCCGACATATAATTGCAATTCATCTCAGCTATATACTAACATGAACTTCGATGTATTTTTTTCTTTGTAAGAAATTGAGCTTGAAACTAGCAACCAAAAAAGGAAAAAAATAAAATAAAAAGGAACGCAATCTTGTTTGGTTCCCAAATATCTAGGTACAACTCATTTCATTTCTTGTCCGGACTCCATTCCAAGTCCATTCATAATATTTTGGCATTCCATTTCGATCCATATCGAACCGCTCATCCCTCATTATAGATGAATCGATATTCTAAAATCTAATTGGTTGGTTATCATACAATACAAAGCCCATATATATTATTTTCGTCTGCTCTTATTCGGGGATCCAAAATTCGGATCATTCACACCCATCTTTTCCAAAGGAGGAAGATGCCCTCGAACCAACCTTCCGAGATCTTTCACACTGGCCATGCTTTACAGCTATCATCCAAAGCATCCCAACCAAAATTGACCAATGACTTCCCAAAAGATCTCAACCTTTGCTTCCACACTCCTCTTTTCTTTAAGTAAGGCAAAGCGGACAATGAATCAGTCTCGACACTTTTATGTCAGCTGGTGATGATCACTTCTCCATGTCTGTGCCTTCGCATGTGGCCTAACGATCTAGCATCTTACTTCAATTCCATATCCTGGCATCTTCCTCCTGGCATCTTCCTCGATGACAACGAATAACTCCCCCCCCCCAACCAAAATTGACCAATGACTTCCCAAAAGATCTCAACCTTTGCTTCCACACTCCTCTTTTCTTTAAGTAAGGCAAAGCGGACAATGAATCAGTCTCGACACTTTTATGTCAGCTGGTGATGATCACTTCTCCATGTCTGTGCCTTCGCATGTGGCCTAACGATCTAGCATCTTACTTCAATTCCATATCCTGGCATCTTCCTCCTGGCATCTTCCTCGATGACAACGAATAACTCCCCCAAAAAAAAATTCTTTTATCGACCGGTCAATCGCATTACTTTGGCGGTCTAAGTTGAACTTCAATGCTTTCCCTTGCTTGATTCATTCACGACTCCTATGAATAAAAAATAAATCACGTTCAATATCCACAACATGAGGAAAACCAGAATCTTGCGAATCACATGATGTGGCGCTTGAATAAATCACGTGTTACCACAAAATTCTTGATTTTCGAGCTAAGAAATTATCAAGTACATATTTTGCGATGAAAAGCTAAATTGCTAATCCCTGTTTGATTATGAAAAATGAGCAATTAGATTTACACAAAAAAAAAAGGAGCAAGTCTATTAGCAATTTGTCATTTTATAAGCAAGGAAAACACTCAACAATTTTGCTATGTCCGAAGGAATTTCTTTTGTGCCGAAAGCAATCAAGTTAGGAAGAGTCCATCCGGTTACTTGCCATCCAGAACACGTTGGAAGACCACAAGGGAGGGAGAGGAAGAACGGGGACCATTCATTTTTTTTATTAGTACTTGGTACCAATAATTGAGTGGATTGTGGATTAACTATTCTTTGTGTATAGAAAAACTACTTCATCCTTCTGAAAATGTCATCATTCTCTAGAGAGAAAAAAAATCAGATGAGAGCTTCTCATTCCATAATTAATCATTTAAATAAACTGAATCAACATTTATTAGTCGCTATTAAAATATATTAGATATTTATTTAAATTTCAAATTATAGATGGAAAACCTTAAGTTCCGTTGAAGTATAAGGATAAAAGGCTCATCCCCCACTCTTAAATAAATAGGAGGCTTCTCATTTACATCGACATCCGTTACGAATAGAGAAAAAAATCATTTTAGTTTGTACAACTTTTATTTCTTCAAGAACGATACCTTTTTAAAAACGAGAAGCTGTTTGAGCCGCGCCAATCAAACCGGGCTGCTGATTGGATTGCGAAATCCCATAAAGCCGAGTCTCTTCCTAGTAATTGGATCTCAAAGCCCCCACACAATCTTTATCTTATCTTTAGATTTTCGTACTACTTGTAATCCACCATCTTAGTATTAATCAATGAGGTATTTCTGACCCAAAAAAAGAACGAGAAGCTCTATTGGACTAGGGTCGTCGACACTCAGATCGTCTTCGACTTGAGGATCAGCCACCAGGTCAAGTTCATGAAGTGGATTCGATTATTCGTGATATCCAATTTGATATTAAGCCATCAAGCCCTTGAAGATCAAGTCCCGAGAAGAAAGAATCAAAGGGCCTTTCCCGATTCAATATTGTAATAAAATACTGTACTCTATTATTGAAATTGATATAAATGTAATAGAAATTGATATAAATTGGCATGTATTGTGATTTATATTCATATTGAAAGTTCTATTTGAATCCAAAACCATGTAAAGATTGTATATTATACGGAGAGGACCCACTTCCGACTTCATGATCTGCACATAATTGCGAATCGTTTTGGAAATTATCCCACGAGATTCTGCTCTATGGACTGGACTGCACAATGAGGGAATAAAAAGAATGCCTAAAGTCCAATTTTATGGAATTGACCTCACAGTGATGAAAAGGCCATTATATGTGTGAATAAAATGCGCATATAACATCCAATCTTATATATACATATATACATACATATATAAGAATATGTATGTATTTATGACCTGCAAAATTAAGAATATATTTATTGGCTCGAAATTAATTAATTTAAAAAAGACCCCCTTCTCTATAAAAAAAAAAAAACGAAGAGGAAATAAACAAGCGGATCCAACTCAGCGACTAAACCATCGGCCCACTGGGTCGCCACCCTTCCATTTTTGGAAGGGGAGGTTGGGGATTCAAATCCCCACATTCTCGTGATTGGGGGTGGGGAGATTTCATTTCGTGAGTGGATTTTGACTCCCACTTTGCAAAGGAGGCAGGCAAAAGTTTGAGTGAGTGTTAGAGTAGGATTAGCGTAGGACTGACAAAAAAAAAAAAAAAAACTCCAAGGACTATACATATTTTGTCGTGGATTTGAATTCACGAGCAAGAAAGAGTCCAAAAAGTACAACTCCTTATGGTTTCCTTGTTCGACTTTCCTAGTACCAATCTCGATGGGCTCTTCCCCAATTTCTTTTTCGAACTTTTTATATTTGGGCTAGGCACGTAAAGTATGGTTTCCTGTCAATTTCGTTTATGCTATTAGTTAATTATTTGATCGACTGAACGTGGACAAGCTAAAAACCATAGACTACTTCATACGAAAGCGACTCGTGACAATGAACCAGGAGGCCCTTTGCTTTCCTGCCTATATATACTCCATCTCTGCCTCCGCTTCTTCCTCCCCCCGCTCTCTCTTGCTTCTCTCTGCCCTTTCGCATTGACCCTCATTCGTTCATCTCTCTCTCTTTCTCTCTTTCTCTCTCTCTTCTGTCTCTTGCTTGTAATACCTGCATTGCTTATCTTCAACTGGTACGTTAAGTTTCTTTAGATGAAGCTCGATTTGGTTCTTCTGTTCGAGTCTGTATTTTGTTAGACAAAGTTGTGGAGTTGGGACTTCTTGCTGGAAGCAATTTCTGCAGCATACGCTCTAAAGGGCGTCTTTTCTATAATCGAGACTCCATTTCAATCAACTCTCCCGAATGGACGGTTCAAGTGGCTCATTGTTGTCAAGATTGGAGTCATCCATACACATTACGTTTGAAAATTGAAATGCGATGCAATTAGAAAATACAAATTTTTGAAAATGACATTATTTCTTTCTGCTGGCTTCGTCCGACGTCATTTCATCATGCTCGTTTGTCTTCTGGATTTCATCACACCTTTTCCCGTGGCCGACAAGCTCACGTATTTTCTTATCAATGCTATTTTTAAGATCGACACCAATTGTTCTCTTACCTCCACCACACGGTGGTGGTGGTGTTGGCGGTGCTGGTTCTTCATGGCTTGTTTTCTCGACAAAATCAAGCCATCCATCTGCTAATGGCCACTCATCTTCTTTAACTGTTTCCTTTCTCTTGCTGTCATCTCAGCAATGACTCTTGGCTTCATAACAGCCATGAAGTTCCTCACTTTAAAACTCAGGCTGAACTTTCAGATAACCGTAGGGAACTTGTGAGTTCAATGGAACGTAATACTCACGCGTCTTCGTTTTCTTTTCAAGGTTCTGTGACGGAGATGGAGTTCCAGGACCTGTTTTGCCCATCTCAGAGTCCCAAATATGACTGCCTTCTCTTTGGTAATCTGAACCTCCTGCCCCATGTTTTTGGATCTCTTTCGTATGTATGTGTCCTCAAATCTTTGCATTTTTCTGCTCAGAATGGGAGGATTGATGAGAAAGTTCTGTCCTTGAAATGCATTTTGCAGATTTAGATGACACCCTTTATCCGCTCAGTTCTGGCATTGCCAAAGAATGCCTTAAGAATATTCAAGGTAAATTCACCATGCCTTGCCTCGGCTCTCTGTCTTCTCTGTTTGAACTGTACTTGTGTGCTGAGGAGGAGATCAATTTTTTAGTGCAATTTATGATGTGGAATCTCTTATTTTATTTTCTTTTAATTTTTATATCTTTCTGTAGATTATATGGTTGAAAAGCTTGGCATAGATGAGAGCAAATTGGATGCTCTGTGCAACCTGCTGTACAAAAATTATGGGACAACAATGGCAGGTCTCAGGGTATGATTCTGGTCACTGCCCTTTCTAGTTACTCGCCATTCTTCTAAAGTTTTTTGAAGGGCGCATGGTTAGCTCGTGGATTATATTGATTAGTTTTTTCTGCTTTTCGCCTTTTCCTGAGCAGGGGATCGGCTATGACTTTGATTATGACCAGTACCATCGGTAAGACAAAGGGAAACCACCCTTGATTAAAATCTACGTTGACTAGATGAATTTTTTTTCTATGTTATTGATAACATGAATGTGGCTAAAAGCATTATGGGGCCTACAGTTTCGTCCACGGAAGATTGCCCTATGAAAGCTTGAAACCAGACCCGGTCCTTAGGAGTCTCTTGCTCAGCCTGCCTTACCACAAAATTGTATGTGCCTCACCATCCATATATCCCAGCCTAATGAAACAGTTATTCATGGGTACCCTTGAAACCCATCTGACATCATTCTGTGAATTGGCCAGATATTCACGAATGCCGATAAGATCCACGCCGCGAAAGTCTTGAGCAGGCTCGGTCTAGAAGACTGCTTTGAAGGGATCATTTGCTTTGAGACGTTAAATACTGTTTGCGGCAGTGATGCATCTGGCAATGAGGACAACGCTGAGTTTGTGGAATCACCTAGCACTGCTAACAGTGGGAGTTCACAGATTTTTGACATCATCGGGCATTTCTCAGGACCCGATCTGGGTTTGGGATTACCAAAGACGCCAATTGTATGTAAACCATCCGAGGAAGCCATAGAGCAAGCACTTAGGATTGCGAACGTCAATCCTCAAAGAACGGTGACATTATTTTTGACAGCCATTTTTTCGGCTGACCCGCTCTTATGTCATAATATTGAGTAATATTTCTCTCGCTCTTGTGTCTCAGATATTCTTTGATGATAGCATTCGCAACATTTATGGCAAACAGGAACACTACCCCCAGGAATGCATTCACCGCAAGAGCATTTCAAAGAACAAGAACATTTCGACGGTGAAGGCAGATGCAAATTTGGTTGAAGAAAATTATGTAGCCATGATTTCAACCAAGTTTTCGAACATGGAAATTTTTGAAATTAATGATACGATGGCTATGGTTTCTAAAACTGATTATACTGCCGTCCAATCTAGTTGGTGGTTAGATTCTGGAGCAACAGTTCATGTCTGCAAGGACAAAGACATGTTCGAGCAAATTGAGAAGATTGTTGACTCAAATAATCAACAGGTCCTGATGGCGAATAATGCTATTATAGAGGTTGCTGGAAAAGGCACGGTGGAGCTACGCTTCAATTCTGGAGAGAAGATCACTCTTCTTGATGTGTTATATATACCTGAAATTAGGAAGAACCTAATTTCAATTATTTTACTTTGTAACATGGGATTTCAGGTTTTGTTTGAATGTAACAAAGTTACCCTGTTGAAGAATTTGTTGTTTGTTGGAAAGGGTCATGCCAATAATGGTATGTATCAACTTGAGTATCCATAATAATATTGTTAGTTCTACTTATATTATCGAGTCTTTATTTTTATGGCATAGTAGATTGGTACATATAAATATTCGTTATTTGAAAAATATGAAGAAGTTAGACTTGATAAATTTCAATGGCGAATTTGATAAATGTGAAATATGTGCTAAGTCCAAACTTACCAAGAAACCATTTCCTCGTGTTAAAAGAAATTCGAATTTATTGGATTTGGTTCATAGTGATATATGTGAATTCAATGGTATACTAACACGTGGAGCTAAAATGTATTTTATTACCTTTGTGGATGATTGCAGTAGATTTTTATATGTTTATCTCATGAAATCGAAGGATGAAGCATTTACCATGTTTAAAAAATATAAGGCTGAAGTAGAAAATCAATTAGAAAAGAAAATTAATGTTCTACGATCAGATAGAGGTGGAGAATATTTTTTAAATGAATTCTCTTCATTTTGTGAAGAACATGGTATTATTTATCAAGTTTTGGCACCATATACTTCACAACAAAATGGTTTTGCTAAAAGGAAAAATCAATCTCTTGGAGAAATGGTTAATTGTATGCTTTCAAATTCAAAGCTACCAATTTATCTTTGGGGAAAAGCATTACTCACTGCATGTTATATTCATAATAGAATACCTTCCAAGAAAAATGACATAACCCTTTATGAAATATGGAAACATAGAAAATCAAATTTGTCATAGCTTAAAGTGTGGGGGTGTTTGGCAAACTACTGAGTGCTAGATCCTAAGAGAACAAAACTCGATCCTAAAGCTATCGAAAGTGTTTTCATTGGGTATGCCGAAAATAGTAAAACTTATAGGCTTCTTGATTTTAGAGTCCAATGTCATTGTAGAATCGAGAGACATTGAATTCTTTGAGAATAAACATTTTACGGGTTCTGAAATTATTGAAAATAATTCAAAATCTATGAAAACTCAAGTAGATTCTCAAGAGAAAGAAATAAATGATTTTAAAGACATGATTGAACCAAGGAGAAGTACTAGAGCTAGGAAACTAAAAGACTTAGGTCTTGATTGTATTACTCATGTTTTTCTTGTTGAAGGAGATGGAGATAATAACGTGATAAATAAATACCCTTTAGTATTAAATTTAAAAGACGATCCTAGAAGCTTTGATGATGCTATGTCTTCTAGAGATGCTTTTTTTTTTTTTTTTTTTTTTTTTGTAAAGAAGCTATGAATGATGAAATTGACTCAATTATGTCCAATAATACTTCGGTATTAGTAGATTTACCAAAAGGATCAAAATCTATTAGGTGCAAATGGGTTTTTAGAAGAAAATATCATTCTAACGGTTCTATCCAAGTTTTTCAGGCTAGACTTGTGGCCAGGGGATATAGACAAAAAAAAAAGGAATATATTAATTTGATACGTATGCTCCTGTTGCACGTATAACTTTTATTCGAGTTCTTTTTGCTCTAACTTCTATTTATGATCTTTGTGTTCATTAAATGGATGTTAAGACTGTTTTTTTAAATGGAGACAGAAATGATGAGATTTACATGGAACAACTGAAGGGTTTCGTTCTTCTTGGAAATGAAAAGAAAGTATGTAAATTAATTAAGTCTCTTTATGGGCTTAAGCAAGTTCCTAAGCAGTGGCACGAAAAATTTAATTTGGTCATATTGTCTAATGGTTTCATCCATAGTAGTGCCGATAAGTGTATATACTCTAAATTCACTAAAAACTATGGTGTCTTAGTGTGCTTGTATATTGATGATATGCTTATCTTTGGAACGAATATAACTGGAATTATTGAGACTAAGAAGTATCTAACATCCGTGTTTAAAATGAAGGATTTGGGTGAAGTAGATATTATTTTAGGTATTAAAATTAAGAAGCATAGTGGGGTTATTCTTTAAGCCAATGTAGTTATGTTGAAAAATTATTAAATAAATTTTAACATATTGGTTTCAAGGAAATAAGTACTCCATTTGATTTCAGTATTAAATTAAATCATAATACTGGTAGAGCGGTGGCACAACTAGAATCTGCAAGTGCTATAGGGTCTATAATGTATGCGATGCATTATACTAGACTTGATATTGCTTATTCTATATGCAAGTTGAGTAGGTATACTAATAATCCAAGTACAAAACATTGGAGAGCTATTACTAGAATTTTTGGTTATCTTAAGAGAACTAAAAATTTAGGATTGTTCTTTAATAATTATCCGACTGTATTAGAATGATACACCAATGCTAGTTGGATTACAAGTGTGGGAGATTAGCGTTCCACTTCTGGATGGATTTTCACACTAGTTGAAGGTGTTGTATCTTGGGTGAGTAAGAAACAGACATTTATAACCCACTCAACAATGGAATATGAATTTATTGCTTTAGTGGCAACTGGGAAAGATGCCAAATGGATTAGGAATTTATTGTTGGATATCAAATTATGGCCTAGTCCTATGCCTCCTATTTCTATCAACTGTGATAGTCAGGCTACTTTGGCAAGAGCCTATAGTAGCACCTATAATGGTAAGTCTAGACATATTAGTCTAAGACATGAATATGTGAGACAATTGATTAAAGATGGTACCATAACAATTGTCTACGTAAGGTCAAGTAATAATCTTGTTGATTCTTTGATGAAGGCTTTACCAAGACACATGGTAATAATGACCTCACAAGAAATGGGGTTGAAACCTTTTAATTGAAATCACCAATAATGGTAACCCGACCTTTTTTCTAGAACATCACTAGTTACAAGGTTTAATGGGTAAGAACAAGTTATTGAATGTGATTGTTTGATACTGACGTAGCCTTGCTATGAGAAGTCAATATCGTCTGTTACGTTTTGTAGGTTAAATTGAATTCTTAATGAAGTATAATACAAACTTGTAATGTGTTGATAGTAACAGAAACACATGGTAGATATTTCATCTATATGAGCTTAAAAGTGGTGCTGCTTCTTACGAAAGTGATGGTTACTTTCTAGAGAGCTCATAAAACAAGATCAAGCACAAGGCCATAATAGTGTGGAGTAATATAGAACTTCTCGCTGAAACAAGAGGTTAGTGTATGACCACCCGTGGCGGCGGCGTAGTTGGTTGAGTGCAGGTTCCTTTCGGGAGAGGTCTTGAGTTCGACTTGTGGCGTCGTCAAGCGACTTACCCGGGGCAGCAGAGGTTAGTGTATGACCACCCGTGGTGGCAGCGTAGTTGGTTGAGCGCAGGTTCCTTTCGGGAGAGGTCTTGAGTTCGACTCGCGGCGTCGTCAAGCAACTTACCCGGGGCATCAAAGGTGGTGGTGACTCTACTGCTCCTCCAGGTTTTTTTTTTTTTTTTTTTTGGTCCGTGCACGGAGGTTCCCTGGGTACCAAAAAAAAAAAAAAAGAGGTTAGTATATGTGCGATATGTTAGGTTCTATTACATAAAAGTACAAGTTTAAAGCCGAGCTATTTGTCACTTTGATGGAGCTTTGATATACTTGCACTAAGTAAAGGTTTAACTCGAAAGAGGTCTTTATGTATGTATATTAATCTTACTGAAATTTTGGCTATACGGTTTTAAAATTTTTAATTTTGAAATCTTTGTTTTACAAACAAAGTGGGGGATTGTCATGTTTCCTTGTCTCACATAGGAAAAGTGTGAGGAAGTGAGCCAATTAATAAGTGTAGGGTTTCTTTAGTGTACCTAAAGAAATGATTGGGTATGGGTTAGACCCCACCATACCCCCGTGCGGGTGCGCGATTATTAGGCTTACTTACTTTGCGCGCCCACGGTTTAATTAGCATTAACCCCTTTATTTTTTTTTAATTAGTCCAAATTTTTCTTTGTGTCTTTTCAATACAACCTTTTGGAAAAGATACTCGTTCAGTTTGCAACATTTCTCGAAGGATTGCATTTGTTCATTTTTTCAATTTCTTCCCGTTGACACCTAAATTTTGGTACCCAATTATTTATTTATTGCATAAAAATTAGGGATTAATTTTTAACCCCTAAATATAATATATATAT
The DNA here is from genome assembly GCA_014182715.1 of Eucalyptus cloeziana. Lineage (NCBI taxonomy): Eukaryota > Viridiplantae > Streptophyta > Magnoliopsida > Myrtales > Myrtaceae > Eucalyptus > Eucalyptus cloeziana. The sequence continues at coordinate 33,558,576 of CM024644.1, forward strand.
ATATATATATATATATATAGTATAATTCAATTGCATAACATATAATTTTAGATGCATTTATTTTTAATTTACATGTTTTGCATTTTTATTTTTTGGACCGGTGGTGGATGGTTTTGAATTAATATTTTTGAGCTCTAATTCAGCAGGCCGGGCTAAGCCCATGAAATGAGCAAAATTTGCCCGAGCCTGTTTTCTTTTAATGACAAAAATGACCTAAATCGAGATTTGATATGATATTGCGGTGGTTTTTGGAATTTAAGAGAATCGGGTTGCAATCTTATCTTTAGTCTTTAGGTGATAAAATCGTTGAAAATATTAAGGAGATAAGGATAATAAGAGGATTTTTGGTGATTGGGAGGATATAAACTATCTTCGTGCAAATTGAAAAAGGGAGATCAAATATTCTACGAAGATTTACTTATTTTTACCTATAAAAGCAACATGTACGGAAGAAAAAAGGGGGCTTCTTTTCGGTTTTGAGGGGAAGATTTTACCAAAAAAAAGAAAAAAAACGAACACAAAAGGAAAAAAAGCAAAAAGCTGAAAAGGAGAGTGTACGAAGAAGGGGAAGGGGCGGCTACCGTTCTTCTTCTTCGCTGGTTCCCCCTTGCTGCCGGATCCACCGTCGACGTTGCCCTTGCGCAGCTGCTAGCTGCTGCGCCCGCGACGCTCGTCCGCGAACACCGGCGCCACCCAATTTCGCCCGAACACCAATGGCACCGTCCTCCACTAGCAGCCGCGACTGCCGCGCTGCCTCGAGTCCCCGACACCCGAGTCTCCCTCCACCCGAGCTCATCGTGCCCGAGCGACGAGCCGCTACCCCCTGATCCAATGATTCCTGCTCGCCCTCGCTACTGCTGCCCCGCCGGACGCCAAACCTCTTCGCTGCGACGACTCAAGCCTCCATCCGCGATCTGTAGCGCCCCTGTTTGCGAAGTCGCCGTTGATTCGCCTCGGTTAGTCGACGCCGCGACCCGTCTTCCTTGACGCTCCACCCTCGGCGAGTAGGTCCGAACCGTGTAATAGCCGAGCCGCCTTCCCCGCGCCATCGTAGCCGCCTTCCCCGCGCCAATGTAGCCGCCAATCTCTGTCCGCGAGCCCCGACGACCCGAGTCGCCCGACGCCGAGTCCCGCTACGCCTCGCCAGCAGTTCGCGAAGCCGTCTCTGCGCGCCACAGCCATGACGCCGCGCCCCACCTCGAGCTCAGCCACCGCTGGATCTAGATCCGTGCCACCCCGGCGCCGCCTCCGCCTCAACCCCCAGATTTGACGCCTCCCCGACGCCGCTGCGTCTCCGAGCGACACCCAACTCCGCCTGTGAAGCCGCCATCACTGTAGATCCGAGATCTAGACGCAGGGGCATCTTCGCCCGCAAAATTCGAAGTCCACGCAGCAGCCACGATTTGATCCCCGCATCGACCCTTACACGCCGCTCGGACCTTCGCCTTAGCAGCTCGCCTCCGTCGCCTCCTGCTCGCTCGGTGGCCGAAGCCAGTGCGACTGCCGAACCGCACCTGCGCCATCAGATCCGCCCAGCCGCGCCACCTCACCCTTGCTCCGCGCCGACTGCCATCGCACTGCCCTCGCCGGACGTGTTGCTCGCCGTGCCATCGACGGATTTCCTTGCCGGCGACTTCCCTTGCGGGACCAACGATCCGCTGCCCCTTTTTTCCTTAGGTTGTTTATTTATTATTTATTATTTATTTATTTTTTACTTTTATCTTTCATTTATATTATTTACTTTTAACTGCCCTTTATTTTATTTACCATTTTAAGTTTTGCTATTATTGTACCAATTGGAATATTGGGAATTGAGTTTAGTTTTATTGTAGGCATTATCCGAGGGGGTTTTCCCTAAAGTTATTGTAATGATTAATTTGACCCGTAAGATGTCGGGTCATTTTTTTAATTATATTAATTTTTGGGGGTTTGTTGATATGATATTAATTGTTGAATCAATATAATTATTAATTTGATACGTAAGATTTCGGATTAGATTTTTAATTATTTTGAACCCTTTTGTCGTGATGTTTAGGGTTAGAATAATCGATAATTTGACATGTGAGACAACATGTTATTTTTTCAATTATTTTAATCCTTTATTTGATTGAGTATCTTGATTGTTTAGATTTAATGTTTGTTTTAGAAAATCACTAAGAAAAAAACAAAAAGATATTTGAATTAGGATTCAATTTGTTTTAGAATATTTCTTGTTATTTTGCATATCTAGAATATAGATTTTATTCATTTAGGATGTTAGTTGCATGTTTAATTACGTGGCAATTTTAAATTTCGAATTTTATAAAAAATAAAAAATATCATGCACATGTCATGTAGAATTAAGGCATGCTCCACACGTCATTGCATATTAGATAGATTGCATGTTAGATTAAAATAATGTCTTAGTTTAAATTAGGATTTAATATGACTTAATCCTTAATTTAAATTAGATAGAATTTTAATCTAGCTAGATCATTTTTGCCTTTTTCTTAAATTTCGAATCTCATAAAAAATACAAAATTTGTCTCTGCATAAGTTAGTTTCAATTTTTAAGATAGATTGCATTTTAAAAAAAAATAGAAATATCAAATGCACGTCATTTAGTTTTTATTAGGTTCATTTAATTAGAACTTCCTCGTCATTAGACTAAGTCATTTAATAAATGTCGCGTGACATATACTCGCATATTAAATTGCATGCTGCATGTCATTTTAGTTGAAATAATTTTGTGTGTCATTGCATCGCATTACATGTTATTAGAATTAAGTCATTTAGATTGCATTTAATTATTGCATTTCTTCATGTCATATAGTTTAGGTTATGTCGCCATGTCGTATTAGATTATTAGCGTGCATCGCATGACTTTCATTAAATAAAGTGAAAACAAAAATTGAGTGATTGCTTGTTAATTAGAAATCATATCTAAAATTATCGATATGAATTCTGACCTAATAATGCAGATGCTTTTGTTGCTTTGAGGTAAGTTCTGCATTATTTTATTCGCTTTTCTTGGGTGTTAAATTGATGGTTTGTGCACTCACATGACCGCCTCACATGTTAGGAAAGTAAATTAAAATCAAATCAAGCTGCCTGCAAAACATTTTTTTGAAAATTAAAAAAAAAGAAATGGTACCGAAAGGGCACTGCCGCACTAGGATAGTCTAGTGTAACCAAGTCCCCGTACCCTTAGTCTCTGATTCGTAAGAGTAAGATAATTCTCCCATTATTTTACTTAGGTGTCTAATCGACCTACCTTAAACTGATTAGTGGCGACTCCTAGATAATAATCTTTTGCATGTTAAAACCTTAAGTCGCAAATTGGTATGGGCTTGGGAGAGCCCGAACTAAGCTTAAAGACTTAGTAGTCCATCAATCTAGTTTTACGTGGTGAATCCGAAAAATTGGGTCGCGACACTTCCGAGTGGACGCCTTTGTTCATCTGGGTAATTTTCAAAATGATATGTTTGTTCATTTTTGCAATTTTTCACGAAGAGTTGTCTATGTTTTAAGACTATTTTATATATACAAGTTAGTTTTCAGAAAAACAGAGTGTGATCATTTTATCATTTCGAGCTTTCTTTCTGAAAATCTATAGCCATTTTTTCAATTATTTCCTAGAGAGACCTTGGAGAAATACTAGAATTCTTATCTAGTATTCTCATTTTGAGACTTTGTTGTATCCTGGAAGAAATTTGCCGGTAACCATTAGCAACGTTGTAGGGTAAATAAATCCTTAAAGAAAGTGACATCACGCCTCAAAGTCCGACTTGCTTACTCTAAAGATCTGACTTGATTACTCTCATGTCTGTCTTTCGCTTCAAAAAGTCAATATGTATGTTACATATGATACATGACTATAGTAGGGGCCAAGATGAACACGTAGACGTCACAAAAACTTCCTCCTCTTCATCTGCTCCACAACATCCCTTAGATATGATGGAGGAAGACAATGGTTTTGGTGACAAAGAAGAGCTTGTGAGGGAGCTTCTCAACAACGAGTCTCCTCTCTTCATGACGATAGACCCATCGACGGAGTCGTCCAATCAAGAGGCCGCCATCAAGCGGCTCATGTCCACTGTCTACTCAGGCCCCACGATCCAGGACATCGAGAGCACCTTCTTCTTGAGCGCCCACCCAATGGATATTCAACCACAGCAAAATTATTCACCAGACAGGTTTATTTCTGAATATTCGGCCTAAATGTGTAGTATTGGGTGAATTAGGACTGCTATTACCGTTTTGTATGATTAGTTGTTCATGGCGTGTTCTTCTCGTGGCTCAGGCCTCGAACTTCGTCGTTCCAGAGGGGGCTCGACAAGATTGACCACAAGTATACGCTTAAGATAAAGAGCTGTGGGAATGGGATGACCGATGACGGATACAAATGGAGGAAATACGGCCAAAAGTCTATCAAGAACAGTGCCAATCCGAGGTAACTACCGTGTCTTCTTCTTTTCAAACCACACTATTAGCTGACAGTCTTAGCTTTTCTGTCTTCAACACGTAGCTTGAAATTCCAGAATCATTCTGTTTATAAGTTGAAGACTCTCGAAATACAAATTATCCTTCGAATTTCATTAATAAGGCTGCACAAGCATACACGTCTTACATAAACTTGCGTTATGATAGTTCATAGCTCTGGTACGACAAATGGATAAGCCGTTCGATAACATCTAATTCTTCAATGTCATGGTAGAAAATACTATCCTTACTTGAGATCTTAATATGTTTACTCAATGTTTGTATGAAACAGGAGCTACTACAAGTGCACAAACCCAAGGTGCAACGCCAAGAAGCAGGTGGAGCGATCCGGCGACGACCCGGACACACTCATCGTCACCTATGAAGGTCTCCACCTCCACTTCGCTTACCCTTACTTCCCCCTCGGCCCCGTCCACCAACTGGACCCCCCAGTCAAGAGGCCCAAGAAGGCCGCTTTGTCGACCGATGACCAAGCCCAGGACAAGCCCAATGAAGTCCCGGAAGCGGAAGGAAGCATCGACGCCTTCACGACTGGGCTGGCCCAAACTGTGATGGAAGACTGTCCTCTGGGCCTGACCCAAGAAGCAATGGGCCACCAAGGACTCGGGCTTCTCGAAGACGTGGTGCCTTTCATGATTAGGAACCCAACAATGAACAATGTTGTCTCGGCCCATTCGTCGTCTTCCTCTTCGTTGTCGTACAACCACCTTTCACCCCCGAATTCGCCTTCCTATCAGTCATGCTCCCCGAGCTATGCACCGCCATATTATGACATAGGCCTCGGTTCATGCATCAAGTGAACATGTGTGCACATACGTAAAGTCATATATAGTTTAAAAGGTGAATAATTAGGCAATGTTTCTAAGGTTTCTTTGCATTGTGACAGGAACGTACCCGGTTCATCTATATATAGCTGTAATAAACGATAGTCATATTATGATAAAGTCAGAATTTGTGTATTGTTATTCAATTTTATGGTGCATTTGAGTCGTTTTGACAAGCGGATCGCTCTAATTTAGGCCTAAACAAAGTAGAGAGAAGTCCTAATATGGGCCCTGATTTGTGCATTGGAGCTTACTACCTTCTTGAGTCGTGGACCTACTCAGGCAAATGCCTATCAAATGCAAGACTCGGGCTGTTCATGATCGACTCCAAGGCTATGTTCAGTGGGCCAATTAGGGCTATATTATCATCGATGGGGTGTTTCTCTTCGATCAACAAAATGGATTGTTAATTTGTTTTGCATTTAAGATTGGATAACCTGTTAAGCCCAAATGAAGTGATGATAGGTTTTGATTTTGTTGGTCTCCTCGACCATTGTCTATTCTATTTATAGATAAAATGGGAGATGGTGAAGTTAGGAATCGAACTCAAGGCCTCTCGTATCTTGAAGGGGTGGATCTCTAGGAGCTGAGACTCTCTTGGACTGCTTTTGGTTGTCCGGGTCAAAAATAAGATAGGATAATAGATTGCGGATATGAGCATATCTAACTCTACAAAGTTTTTGGTGTATTCAGATATGATTAAACAAATAAAAAAGATCAATTAAACTACTTAATAAGGCAGAAAAAAAAAAGGATATCAGTAAAAAATGAGAGAGAGAGAGGACGACGACGACGGCCATTGCTATAGTGGTCCCTCGTGGAGTGCAACCCTTGTCGATGGTCAGCCTAGGGAGTGCAAGTACCGCAAGGTTCTAATAGAAAACGAGGGATTGGTGCCACTCTTGGAGCCACATTGTGATTTTTTTTCAAAAAAAATTCCTACCTATTTGAGTCTATCTCAATCGTAGCGGAAGAAGTATTTAAACTCTTTTTATTTAGACTTATTCAACTTTGAATCTTCGAAAATACATCACCAAAGGCCATATAGGATACTTTTCATCTTATTCGGATTGAAATCCAAACTATCAAGTGCACCTTTTCTTATTAATTTTAGATTGGCTACGATGACAACCGTTTGCTTGTAATGCGAGTCACAAAATCAATAATTATGATTGATCCAGTCCATTAAATCCAAGTTTGAGTAGGGTGGCCACTAGGCTGTGTTGGGCCGAGCATAGTTGACCTAGGCCGACATTTTTCTTGAAAATTGAACTTTTTTTAATGAAAGAATATATTTGAAAAAATTATTAATTTTCATTTTCAAATATTTGAAAAGTTGATTGAGGAAAAATGTTGAGTGTTATTCATTTAAACAAGTATAAGTACGAGAACATTTTCATATAGTTTGAGAAAAAAAAATGCACTCATTAATGCCCTAATAATTATAACATATGAATTTCACCCAAGTAAATGTCTAATAAAGTCGGTGTTTTCGAAATTTGTCCCCCACCATAATTCAAATGACAAAGTGGCATCATTGTCCTCTTGTTCATGTTAGGCGTGTTCGATTGGAGTCAATTCTTGAGATAACCAATCATGCTCACAAATACTTACGTATTTTTCGCTGCCAAGTCGCTCCTATCGTCTTTAATGTTTGTTGGCTAGTAGTGAACGTGGACTCCCATAGTACCATAAACGCCAATGGGATAAGTCATGGTGAAAGATTCGGAAAACTGGCGTCTCTCCTCTTCCGCCAATTCATGAAGTCAGCATTGTATGCATCAACTCTTTCAATGTACTTACGGTAGTTTGTTGTCAAGCACATCTCCAACTCATCAGTAGATGAAGATGAAGAGCTAGCGAAAGGTTGCAGGGTGTTTTTCTTCTAACGAAGCAAAAGCCATACAAATTTTCTAGGCAACCACTCAATAAGGGCTCCATCTCCGCCAATCAATTGGCAGCATACAAATTTTCGTAAAATGGAACAATAAGAGTTTCGAGCCCCTCCAACTTGAACCTCAGATCCAAGACAGAGGACACCAAAATAGACGGAAAAATGTTCTTGTAATATTACAACTATTTGGCATCACATACTGTGTGCAAAATGGCCTTCTTGACAATTGGCATCGATCTAGGGCTGAAAGATCCTCTAGACTTCGAACGTACTTATGTGCCAAGCTAGTTGTGCAGCTGCTTGGGGCCTTCCTATCGTTGAGTCGTTGTGTCTCATCGTCATGGAATCCGGCTTGTCGCGAGGGCAGAGCCGACATGTGTATATTATTGTCGTGAAACTCAATGAACGAGTCCCATGAAAATCGCATGGTAAAGTCCGGATGGAGTTGTAATAATAAGAAACAATAGTTGTTATTGCTTTCCATGTTTTTTTAAAATGCGATTAGATTGTTATAAGAGAAAATAGACGAAATTGACAGATGATTTTAGTGAGCAAAAGTATTAGGGAGTAATATGTGAGTAACGATTGAGGAATGGTGAAAAACGAGAGGAGGGGGCTAATTTATAAAGGGCAAATCCTTTTTGGCAAGTCGTTTTGGATTATAATTTTCTTTTCGGCACAACGGTTGACCGTCGGGCTGGCGATAGTCAGTGATCCAATAATCCAAATTTTGGATTCCTATTGGGCTAAGCCCACCCATATTTCCAGCCATCTTCGGGGCTTTCTATTTGTATAAAGTTGGACACCACATATTTAATAAATGCTAGTTGTTAATAAAAAATAAAAGCAAGCTAACTGTTGATGTGTCTCTATCTGTCACTTTCGAAACAAATGGACATCAATCGAAAATTTTGAAGTAGATGAGCAGATGCCATCCGAAGGATGGCGTTGATCAAGTCCTAGAAGAAATTTGATTGCTCTCTTAAATATGATAGGCATCTCTAATTAAAGATATGAGACAACTAGCAATCGAATAATTCGAATGACATGGGAAAGTTCCAGGACCATTGAATTTTCGAAAGATTCTTACGCGAGACAACTAGCAATTGAATAATTAGGGTTACACCAGAAAGTCACAGGACCATCTAACTCTCGAAAGATTTTTCTGTTGAAGTTTTCATCCTCACATCCATTTAGCCAATCATCCGTGACCGAAATATCCGTGTCTTTCGAATGAGTGTATAGCTGGACGATCGCTTTCGCCCTCGAGCCAAGGGCCTTCCCCATATTATAATTTGCCTTTTAGCCAGAAAAGATGCAGGGGGTCCTAACTATTAATGGGCTCCTGGTTGTAAAGCGAAAGGACGACGAGGATAGCCCCCATCAAAGGGTGTACTGGTTCGCCGCCAGTCATTTGGGGTCTCTCGTTCATTTTGATTCTTCCGACCCTCTCAATTATTCTTTCCGACACATAATTATTGATTGACAAATGGTGGGAGCACAAATCTGAGGGCTCGATTGGTCAGGTCTTGGGCTGGAACATTTGTAGTTTGCGGCTGGAAAGAGATCTTAAATCGGTGGTGTGTACTTCGTAGACACTCAAGATCATCGATTGTTTAATGGGGGTTGTAAGCATGGTTTATTGGCTGACCCTTAGCTGGACCGATTAGATTTTCAGTAGCGATCTCTTCACGCATAGCACGGCCAATGTTCACATAAATTAAGTTTTTGTCTTCTCGAACTGTGATGATCATGAGGCTGCCTGCTCGAAGAAAAGGAGATTCATTGGACTTCCATGCTCGAGAAAAAGGGTTTAAATGGAGTCCCCCTCCACACAATTTAGCATCGAGCTCGACTCGACTTGACTCGATTATGCATGGACTGGATCCAACACTCTGCTCGAGCTCGAAGGATGCGATGGAGTCAATAAGGTTCGATATCAAGCTTGAGTTGACTCAGGCATTCGTGGCTTGGATGGCACGCTATGCTTGGTTAGTCTTTATACAAGTAGTCACTTTCTTAAGTTTAACTGTTTGTTGATGACGAAAAAACTAATGTTGCAGATTATACTTCAAAGATAATTTTTGTCTCTTCTTTCTATCTAAAATATCTTCCTCAAATGATGAACTACTTTACCATTTTGATTTAACTCAATTCCACCATTTTCAATTTGAATTTTTTTCTCAATGAAATGCGTTATGTGATATATGAATTGGATCTTACAAAATTCTTAATAGATTGTGCAAAAGTTAATGCATCGATAGTTAGTTTGGATAAGTGATCAAATGGGAGTCTCTAAGATAGAAGTGAAATTGCGAAACTTTTGGTCCGAGGTCCTATTTTTTGGCTATAAAGACATAACAAAAAGATCACGCTATTACAAAATTAGAAACTTCCATCCAAAATAAACGAAGTCAATGTACCTCGTCTCAATAGGAGATGATCAATTCCCATCTTTGGCTCGTGTTCCATGGAAAGCTAGGTAGATTTTCCTAACAGCATGTTTGGTAGCAATAATAAGATCTATGGTAGATTTTCCTAACAGCTTGTTTGGTAGCAATAATAACTGTTATGTTACAGATCTATGGTAAATTTTCCTAACAGCATGTTTGGTAACAATAATAACTGTTATGTTATAGATCTATGGTAGATTTTCCTAACAACATGTTTGGTAGCAATAATAACTGTTATGTTACAGATCTATTACAGGTTGATTGTTAGTTAGAGTTCTTATTTACAGTAACAGTTATTATAGCGCAATCCATATAACAACCAAATTTGTAATAACCATTATATGCCTCCTAATTGAAATAGTTATTGCAACCTAGATGTAATGGCTATTCCCAAAATATCCCGTGTCTTTTCTCCCACTCATTCTTCCGATGTTAGATTATTAATTTTAATTACGTAATTTACAACTAATTTTTTTTTTTAAAAAATTTTTCTACAGTGGTAACAACAATTATAATAATATTGACATAATCATATATTATATGACTGACAAATAAAATATCAAATAATAACTAAACAATGTCAGTGAAGATAATTATGTTATCTTGATAATATCATAACTAATCATTATATTGAAGACTATTCATATTTTAATAATTAGCATGAAATTAGTTTTCTACTATTAGGTACGATCATATAAACTTTTATAACTGTATTTTATAGTCCTCACGGTACAAGGCGGGGAAATATTGTCACACCAAGGATTTTCACATATACTCGAATCGCCATTTTGAATGTCTCCACCTCAAATCACACGTTCCACATCATGATTTTCGAAAAAGTAGTAATGGAGCAAATGTAAGCTTATAAATTGGAGGTAAATTTTTATTGGAGTATGCAAAAATTCATAATTTTTGTAGCATTAACCCTATTTTAATGTATAAATTAAACGAATGGACCCATCGTATTATGGTCGTGCAAGCATCATCTACCAACCAAGCACGTTGAAAACCATCATAGGAACCTGCCGTGTTTCTAGGGCCCTTATGACTAACCCATCTTACTGTCCTCCAAAAGAGACAATATTCAACCACCCCAAAGTCGTTGTATTTATGTGCCTATCTATAGTTTAACTCTTAATTTTTTCTTTAATATACGCGCACGCATACATGGGAAATGGACACATTGACTATACTAATAATAATAATTTTCATCTTTCTATGACAACTATATAACATTAATCAAGAGACTTCTTCAACAACAAGCAATTGAATTTGGTAATCATGACATCGATACACCGGAGATCATCAGGGCTTAACAAATGAGTCTCCTTCCAAAATTATGTCATACTCTTGAGCAAGTCTTGATAAAGAAGCAAGCCATTAATTGAAACATTATTTTTGGTGTCGATTGAGCAGAGACTTTCTATGCAGTTACGTGCTCCATGAGGTCATAATTAGGTACACAAATACGCTTTAAAAAAATCCTCTAGATTAGACTTCTACGACAAATATGATTAATCTTCCGCAGACAACGTCAGATTTTCTAACGAGTTTGGTAATTCAATTGCACACACAAAAAAATCGTAGACTAAGTTGGGAAACAAAAGTGGATTCTAATACGTTATAAAAGGGACATCATAAGTTAACATAATGGGTCATGGAAAGCAATTCTAACTTGTTCTAATGCTGAAAATGAGGCCAATTACAAGAAACTGAAATTGATCAAGACATCATTTGGAGTTAGACATTAGAGGATAATAAGGCATTACTATTACTATGATTGTTTAGCTCAAAGCCACGGCTGAGATCATAACACGTGTCCAAGTTTATTGCATTAAATCATGGAATGGTGGACAATTATGAGAAATAAACTGGATAAAGGGATTCACATGCCTCAGCCAAGTCTGCCTATGTCTATGATCAGAAATAGATTACAATTGCTCGGATCACTCAGCTTAGTGATCGAGTAGTAGGGTTTCGAATTGAGGGGGGTGAAAGTCATTGAAGAAATAGGGAGTCGACTTTTTTTTCTTCTTTTTTTTTTTTTTTTTTTCAGGTAATTCCTAAATCAATATTAAACCTATTATACGAACGCCGATTAATCTTAAAATTTTCAATTTTGCCAATGAAGTCCTAACCCCATTTATAAAAATTCAAAATAATCATTTCGACCAATTTTGACTTGAAATTACTGACATTGTGTCTAACCATCGCTCGTCGTCCTCCATGACACAAGCGGTGATTCGACCTAGATAGTTACGTGGATTGTCACGTTAGCCATTTCTGCTAGTACTTGATCGAAAAGATTACACTGAAATTTCATACAAAAATTTAGAGTTACATTAGCAGAATTGGAAAGTTCAAGAAAAAACTGATATTGATACAATAAATTTAGAATTGAATTAGCCATTTTTCCAATTTTTTCTACGCTAGATTTTAGTGAACTAACATATAGAATAGTGCATGGTAGTTATCAATAAGCTTAAAGAATTATAAAGTTCAAAGTTTATTTTAGAACTTTTCTATGTGAATCTATATATTTTGCCGACTAGCAAGGCTTTTTCTTTGATGACTAATGATTAAGGAAAATTATTTTTCAACTAGAACTTTTTCAATCGATATTCAGTCAATGTTGACTTCATCTTTATTTAAATAATTCTTTTTTACAGAACGGAAAATTCTACCTAAACAACATAGATTATATTACTTATGAAGACGGATACATAATATCAACAGAAAACCACATTTCCTTGCAAGGAACATAACAGGTAGGAAAATATTACAAAATAGAATTGTCAATACGCATAAAGTAAGACCTAAGAGAATACAACGTTAAATCATATTGATGTCTAGCAAATAATATATATAAAAAAATCACTGACGTAAAGTCTACCTTCTCCATTGAAAAAACTCCTTAGTTCCCACCCAAGCTTTTCTTTTTAGGTGAGTGGGGGAACATGGAGTAACATTGCAAGGTCTCCTATCTCAAGACAGATCTCTCGTCTATTTATTCCCCTTAAGTCTTTTAAGAGCCTATCTAGATCCAACATTCATTAAGACATGACAAATGCAATTTGAATTCATCGTTTGATTCACATCCGTCAAACAAAATAAATATGTTTTATAGTGGTTTCTTAATCAATTCTATGTAGATTTGATATAACAAAAGTTCTAGCATATTGTTTCAATCCTTCAAAACTGGGAAAAGAGGCACACACCGTGAAATGGGACAATTACAGCGGGATTCCTATTACTTGTCACAACAATGCACTAGGATCTTGTGCATTTAAGTCATGCAAAACTTGTCATAATTGTCCACTTTACTTTTGGTCAGCTCCATTAGGTTTTGGTGGACAGAAAATTCACACGATTACCTTGTATTCAGGGCTAAATAAGGTTGTAAAAGAAAAAAAAAACAAGCCATAGCCTTTTTAATCCACTTATATAGGACGGAATTAATGGATGAACTCAAATACATTGAACTTACAAATACTAGACTAAGATGCACAAAATGAATGCTTTTAGAAGTCAAGTGTATTGTTGCAATAAGATTTAGGACTTGCCTTTTAATTGTCCAAAATAAATAAAAAAGAAAAGCCTTGTGCCTAAGCTAGTTCCCTTCCGGTCCAAGGGTAAAAAAAATCCATCAGGCAAGTTATCAAGCTAGATTTAGGAAGCAGAAAAGGTAAATCCAGGTAGAGTTGCTTTTATTCGTTCAGCCAGCGGCTTGAAACTTGATTTGATTATCTAAGGAAGCTGGGTTGGCGTTCGAAGCCGAGCCAATTGAAACTATATTTTTTTCAAACGAAGACTCTTCTTTTTAGGAAGAGCACAGATGCCTTTAATAATGGCTTTTGCTTAAACTGCGTGGAAAACTTTGCTTTTTTCTGGTGCAATATTGAAAGCAGTATTCCATCCACGCAAACGACTTACTTCTTACGACTTGACTTTATAATTGCAATTCATCTAAGATATATACTGACATGAACTTCAATGTATTTTTTTTCTTCGTAAGAAATTGAGCTTAGCTAGACCAAAAAAGGAAAAAAAAAAAAAAAAAAAAGGAACGTAATCTTGTTTGGTTCCCAAATATCTAGGTACAACTCATTTCATTTCGTATCTGGACCCCATTTCAAGTCTGTTCATAACATTTTGGCATTCCATTTTGATCCATATCGAACCGTGCTTATCTCTCATCATAGATGAATCGGAATTCTAAAATCTAATTGGTCGATTATCATACAATACAAAGCCCATATATATATATATATATATATATATATATATATATATTATTTTCGTCTGCTCTTATTCGGGGATCCAAAATTCGGATCATTCACACCCATCTTGTCCAAAGGGGGAAGATGCCCTCAAACAAACCTTCCGAGATCTTTCACACTGGCCATGCTTTACAGCTATCATCCAAAGCATCCCCACCAAACTTGACCGATGACTTCCCAAAAGATCTCAGCCTTTTGCTTCCACACTCCTCTTTTCTTTAAATAAGGCAAAGCGGACAATGAATCAAAGGCGTGCCCAATTCGAATTATGAGTATATTTACTCCCGTCTCGACGCTTTTCTGTCAGCTGGTGGTAATTGACCACTTCTCCACGTCTGTGCGTTCGCATGTGGCCTCACGATCTGGCATCTTACTTCAATTCCATATCCTGGCATCTCCCTCGATGACAACGAATGACCCCCTCAAAGAATGATTCTTTTATCGACCGGTCAATCGCATCACTTTGGCGGTCTAAGTTGAACTTCAATGCTTTCCCTTGCTTTATTCATTCACGACTCCTATAAATAAAAAATAAAACACGTTTGATCTCCACAACATTAGGAAAATCAGTATCTTGCGAATCACATGATGTGGCGCTGGAATAAATCACGTGTCACCACAAAATTCTTGATTTTCGAGCTAAAAATTATCAGGTACATATTTTGCAATGAGGAGCTAAATTGCTAATCCCCGTTTGATTATGAAAAATGAGCGATTAGATTTACCAAAAAAAAAAAAGGAGCAAGTCTATTAGCAATTTGTCATTTTATAAGCAAGGAAAACACTCAACAATTTTGCTATGTCCTAAGGAATTTCTTTTGTGCCGAAAGCTATCAAGTTAGGAAGAGTCCATCTGGTTACTTGCCATCCAGAACACGTTGGAAGACCACAAGGGAGGGAGAGGAAGAACGGGGACCATTCATTTTTTTTATTAGTACTTGGTACCAATAATTGAGTGGATTGTGGATTAACTATTCTTTGTGTATGGAAAAACTACTTCATCCTTCTGAAAATGTCATCATTCTCTAGAGAAAAAAAAAATCAGATGAGAGCTTCTCATTCCATAATTAATCATTTAAATAAACTGAATCAACATTTATTAGTCGCTATTAAAATTTATTAGATATTTATTTAAATTTCAAATTATAGATGGAAAACCTTAAGTTCCGTTGAAGTATGAGGATAAAAGGCTCATCCCCCACTCTTTAAAAAATAGGAGGCTTCTCATTTACATCGACATCCGTTACGAATAGAGAAAAAAATCATTTTAGTTTGTAAAACTTTTATTTCTTCAAGAACGATAACTTTTTAAGAACGAGAAGCTGTTTGAGCCGCGCCAATCAAACAGGGCTGCTGATTGGATCGCAAAATCCCATAAAGCCGAGTCTCTTCCTAGTAATTGGGTCTCAAAGCCCCGCACAATCTTTATCTTATCTTATCTTTATATTTTCGTACTACTTATAATCCACCATCTTAGTATTAATCAATGAGGTATTTCTGACCAAAAAAAAAAAAGAACGAGAAGCTCTATTGGACTAGGGTCGTTGACACTCAGATCGTCTTCGACTTGAGGATCAGCCACCAGGTCAAGTTCGTGAAGTGGATTCGATTATTCGTGATAGCCGATTTGATATTAAGCCATCAAGCCCTTGAAGATCAAGTCCCGAGAAGAAAGAATCAAAGGGTCTTTCCCAATTCAATATTGTAATCAAATACTGTACTCTATTATTGAAATTGATATAAATTGGCATGTATTGTGATCTATATTCATATTGAAAGTTCTATTTGAATCCAAAACCATGTAAAGATTGTATATTATACGGAGAGGACCCACTTCCGACTTCATGATCTGCACAATGAGTGAATAAGTTGATCAAAAGAATGTCTAAAGTCCAATTTTATGGAATTGACCTCACAGTGATGAAAAGGTCATTATGTGTGAATAAAGTGCGCATATAATATCATCCAATCTATATATATATATATATATATATATATATATATATATATATGTATTTATGACCTACAAAATTAAGAATATATTTATTGGCTCGAAATTAATTAATTTAAAAAAGACTCCCTTCTCTATAAAAAAAAGAAGGAAATAAGCAAGCGGATCCAACTCCAAGGACTATACATGTTCTGTCGTGTATTTGAATTCACGAGCCAGAAAGAGTCCAAAAAGTACAACTCCTCATGGTTTTCTTGTTCGACTTTCCTAGTGCCAATCTCGATTGGCTCTTCCCAATTTCTTTTTCGAACTTTTTATATTTGGGCTAGGCACGTTAAGTATGGTTTCCTGTCAACTTCTTTTACGCTATTAGTTAATTATTTGATCGACTGAACGTGGACAAGCTAAAAACCATAGACTACTTCATACGAAAGCGACTCGTGACAATGAACCAGGAGGCCCTTTGCTTTCCTGCCTATATATACTCCATCTCCGCCTCCGCTTCTTCCTCCCCCCGCTCTCTCTTGCTTCTCTCTGCTCTTTCGCATTGACCCTCATTCGTTCATCTCTCTCTCTTTCTCTCTCTTCTGTCTCTTGCTTGTAATACCTGCATTGCTCAATCTTCAACTGGTACGTTAAGTTTCTTTAGATGAAGCTCGATTTGGTTCTTCTGTTCGAGTCTGTATTTTGTTAGAAAATGTTGTGGAGTTGGGACTTCTTGCTGGAAGCAATTTCTGCAGCATACGCTCTAAAGGGCGTCTTTTCTATAATCGAGACTACATTTCATTCAACTCTCCCGAATAGACGGTTTAAGTGGCTCATTGTTGTCAAGATTGGAGTCATCCATACACATTACGTTTGAAAATTGAAATGCGATGCAATTAGAAAATACAAATTTTTGAAAATGACATTATTTCTTCCTGCTGGCTTCGTCCGACGTCATTTCATCATGCTCGTTTGTCTTCTGGATTTCATCACGCCTTTTCCGGTGGCCGACAAGTTCACAAATTTTCTTATCAATGCTATTTTTAAGATTGACACCAATTTTCCGAGTCATGCGCCTAACTGAGGTGGATGGACCACTTGTTCAGTCGATGGAAAATCCAGTGGTCCAATTGTTCTCTTACCTCCACCACACGGTGGTGGTGGTGTTGGCGGTGCTGGTTGTTCATGGCTTGTTTTCTCGACAAAACCAAGCCATCCATCTGCTAATGGCCACTCATCTTCTTTAACTGTTTCCTTTCTCTTGCTGTCATCTCAGCAATGACTCTTGGCTTCATAACAGCCATGAAGTTCCTCACTTTAAAACTCAGGCTGAACTTTCAGATAACCTTAGGGAACTTGCGAGTTCAATGGAACGTAGTACTCACGCCTCTTCGTTTTCTTTTCAAGGTTCTGTGACGGAGATGGAGTTCCAGGACATGTTTTGCCCATCTCAGAGTCCCAAATATGACTGCCTTCTCTTTGGTAATCTGAACCTCCTGCCCCATGTTTTTGGATCTCTTTCGTATATATGTTTCCTCAGATCTTTGCATTTTTCAGCTCAGAATGGGAGGATTGATGAGAAAGTTCTGTCCTTGAAATGCATTTTGCAGATTTAGATGACACCCTTTATCCGCTCAGTTCTGGCATTGCCAAAGAATGCCTTAAGAATATTCAAGGTAAATTCGCCATGCCTTGCCTCGGCTCTGTCTTCTCTGTTTGAACCGTGCTCGTGTGCTGAGGAGGAGATCAATTTTTTTAGTGCAATTTATGATGTGGAACCTCTTATTTTATATTATTTTTTCATCTTTCTGTAGATTATATGGTTGAAAAGCTTGGCATAGAGAAGAGCCAATTGGATGCTCTGTGCAACCTGCTGTACAAAAATTATGGGACAACAATGGCAGGTCTCAGGGTATGATTCTGTTCACTGCCCTTTCTAGTTACTCGTCATTCTTCTAAAGTTTTTTGAAGGTCGCTTGGTTAGTTCGTGGATTATATTGATTCGTTTTTTTTGCTCTTCGCGTTTTCATTGAGCAGGGTATCGGCTATGACTTTGATTATGACCAGTACCATAGGTAAGACAAAGTGAAACCACCCTTGATTAAAATCTGCGTTGACTAGATGAATTTGTTTTCTATGTTATTGATAACATGAATGTGGCTAAAAGCATTATGGGGTCTACAGTTTCGTCCACGGAAAATTGCCCTATGAAAGCTTGAAACCAGACCCGGTCCTTAGGAGTCTCTTGCTCAGCCTGCCTTACCGCAAAATTGTATGTGCCTCGCCATCTATATATCCCAGCCTAATGACACAGTTATTCATGAGTACCCTTGAAACCCATCTGACATCATTCTGTGAATTGGCCAGATATTCACGAATGCTGATAAGATCCATGCCGCGAAAGTCTTGAGCAGGCTCGGTCTAGAAGACTGCTTTGAAGGGATCATTTGCTTCGAGACGTTAAATACTATTTGTGGCAGTGTTGCATCTGGCAATGAGAACAACGCTGAGTTTGTGGTATCACCTAGCACTGCTAACAGTGGGAGTTCAAAGATTTTTGACATCATTGGGCATTTCTCAGAACCCGATCTGGGTTTGGGATTACCAAAGACGCCAATTGTATGTAAACCATCCGAGGAAGCCATAGAGCAAGCACTTAGGATTGCGAACGTCAATCCTCACAGAACGGTGAGATTATTTTTGACAGCCATTTTTGCGGCTGACCCTCTCTTATGTCATAATATTGAGTAACATTTCTCTTGCTCTTGCGTCTCAGATATTCTTTGATGATAGCGTTCGAAACATACAGGCAGGGAAAAGAGTTGGACTTCACACCGTGCTGGTGAGTCAAAACTGAAGTCCTGTACTGAAATCCTCACTCTACTGAAACTGAAGAAGATTATAAAACATGTGCAGGTTGGAACATCTCAACGGTGTAAAGGCGCAGACTATGCATTGGAAAGCATCCACAACCTGAGGGAAGCACTGCCTGAACTATGGGAAGCTGATTTGAAGTCAGAAGTCAGTTACTCTGGCGCGGTCGCGGTTGAGACTTCTGTGACAGCGTAGATAAATGTTAATGTAATCTCTTGATTGAAGAATTGGAATGTTGTTCTGGGAATCTGCATTCTATGCGCAATTTTTTATTCTGTGGATGAAGCACATGTTCAGCAGTAAGCTTTGATTGTATATAAAATTGTTCTTTTCTGTACCTTCTCCTGTTTTCGGTCTAGGATGTTCATAATTGCAATAAATTTCGTTTCCTGTTCTACTTAAGTCAGGATCGAATTCTGTAGCTGCATATTGTCCGACAAGAATGGCTTTGAACCGTCAAAACTCAATCATCCTAGAAAATCCCTTTTTATAGATTTGCAATGTGGAAACGAGCGCACCTCTAATCTGGTCCTTCCATGTAACTCTAACATTTGGGTTTGTAAACTTGTTCAATTGAAGTGGCTAATAAAAAACAGAAAAAGAAAAAGAAGACCACTTTATTTAAAGCAAAGAGACGACCGAGGGACCAAAGGGGAAGAAGAAAAAGAAAGTGATTGCAAACAGAGAGGAAAAGAAGAAGAGAAAACAAAAGAATTAAGGAAAGAAGCATATGCCACAAAGACCTCACCAAACCAAATTTACATCGGTCCGCAACACTTGATAAGGGTTTACCCCATTTGTTCGTCAAATCAAAGTAATTTTTAAAATTAGGGCAAAATTATGTGAAATTTAAACTGTGATGTTCGATTTTAGAGTTGTTAATTTTTGAAATTTCTTGAAAATCATGGATTGGGGTTTGACGGTTGTTGATTTGAAGTGACAGTTTAGTCAAGTTTAACGAGTTGAGCTCAACATTATAAATATTTTTGAATAATCACTATGGGCGAGCAATTTGTTGACGCATAGGAGCCATTTTGTTAGCAATTAAACATACTTTAGTTGAGTTGTTTTTTAAAGTAGTGTTTTACTTGATTTTGACACCTATTCTCGTTTAATTGATAGGATTACAAAATCGTCAACTCAAATAGCTATGTTGTTTAGTTTTGGGTATTCTTAGGTGAGTAGTGTTATATCTTCTTCTACTTTGTAAACTCAAATTTTGAAAGTAATATAAATTATATATATTATTAGTTATGAAATGACATTTTCGTTGAATAAAGTCTAAATCAAGTATATACTACTTTTTAGTATTTGTGAGTGGTTTGAAATTTTTTTTAATAAAGATATTGTGAAAGGATAATGTCCCATTCATATTGGCCATATGGGACTATGAAAGCTGTTCTATACTTGTCGTTTTTACATATATGTACTTGCTAGAATCCATGTTACATTTTGAAA
Source organism: Eucalyptus cloeziana (assembly GCA_014182715.1). Taxonomy (NCBI): domain Eukaryota; kingdom Viridiplantae; phylum Streptophyta; class Magnoliopsida; order Myrtales; family Myrtaceae; genus Eucalyptus; species Eucalyptus cloeziana. The sequence goes on from CM024644.1 coordinate 33,578,777, forward strand.
ATATGTTTGATTTGTGTAATCTATTTTATAAATCTTTTTTTATTAGGAATTGGATACCTTATCCATTTTCATGCTTTGTTGAGAGGTTTGTAATACTAATCGTGGGATGCATTTTTATTGACATAAAAAGCAAAACAACTTCATAGTGATTGACATTTTCTAGTAAGTTTTTTATCCAAAAGATTTTGGATTTTTGTGTGGCAAAATTGTAAGACTTCTTGATTCATTTGAATAGATTTGACTTTAGCAGGAATTTATTTTCCAAAAAAGTCAAGTTCATATGGTAATTGCACAATATGTTTATTCCTTTTCCAAAATGCATTAGATAGAATGGAGTAATCTTTCGAATATCCGAGTTGATTTTCTTTATTTTTGATAAGACTATTAATTTCAGAAATGGAGTGTTCTTGTAAGATGTTTAAATTTAATCAAATGTAATCTTTTTGTTCAAGGCTTGTGAAATGAAAGATCTTGGAGTTGCCAAGAAAATTCTAGGCATGGAGATTCACAGAGATAGACAGGTTGGAAGGTTATACATTTTCTAGAAGAGGTATATTGATAAAGTTCTTGAGCGCTTTGACATGAAAAATGCCAAACTGATATGTATTCCTTTGGCATCTCATTTTAGATTTTCGGCTTCTTTGTCGCCTAAAACCAAAAAAGAGCAAAGATAAGATGTCTCGAGTTCCAAATTTAAGTTTTAAGGGCAATTTTATGTAAGTTATGGTTTGCACTTGTCCAGACATTTCCCAAGTAGTTGGTGTTATGAGCATGTATATGGCATATCTAGGTAAAGCTCACTAGCAAGTCGTAAAATGAATTTTTTGTTACATTCAGTGTACTTTAGATATGGATTTAATCTTTGCTAAAGGTTGTGATATAGGACATTCGATTGCTGGTTTCATTGATTTTGAATATGCAGACGATTTTGACAAATGGAAATCTTTGACATATTATGTTTTTACATTTTGTGATTCTGTGATTAGTTAGAGAGCAATCTTACCGAACATAATTGCTATCAAGTAAAAGCCAATTGAGAGAATTAAGGTGCCACAAGCCAATTCAATGAAATCAATCCCATGCGATTTAAGCCAATATGACTTAATCGAAATCAATTTTGGCAATTGAACACGAAAACCATATCAATTGGACTGAGGCTCAGTTTGTGTGAATTGAACCAATTGTCATGAAATTGGCATTACCCGTATGCGATAAATTAAACCAGTTCAATTTAAATCGTGCTAATCCAATTTGACTAATTTGATCTAATGCATTTAGTCAAAAGCCTAATAAAATTTACAATTAGGTCCTAATAGTCACACAAGTCAAGCCATAGAATGAAATTGAATTAAGTCGTCCAAAATCAGGACAAATTTCGAACTGGTTCAATCTGGTCAAGCCCGAGTTAACACGGTTTGACCGGTGTTGACCCAACCATCTTTTCTCACAAATTTCGAACTGGTTCAATCTGATCACAATACTGTAGAATTCTTGTGGGCCATTTACAAAATGTGAATATCATCTACGAGCCTAGGGAATCGAACAAGGCTGCAAAATGGGTCGCCAAATCCCCCAGGATTGGCTCCCTTCCACCGACTTGGATCTCTAAACCCGAAACCACTTCCCCAACCAACCCCCCCGCCCCCCGCCCCCCCAACGTCCTATGGTTGATTTTATGTATTTATTTCGGAAACTCTTGTTATGAATTCGTTAATTAGTCATGAAAGTTGTATCTTATGACCCAAAAAAAGACCAGTCCGGCCATCTACTCCCTTCACATGCCAAAAACTACAGAATTGCCCCTTACAAAATTACAAAAAATGCCATCCATTGTTTATTTGATCTTGCGCAGTCAAAATAACAATTCATCAATTTATGCGATGAAAATTCAGGCAATTAGGGGTCTTTCTAAGGATTGAGGATTCAATATGAGCCGTCAAAAAATCTAAGGATTGAGGATTCAATATGAGCAGTCAAAACATCTAAGGGCTAGAATTCAAACTAAGGGTTATATAGCAAATTTTTGCTCCAAAATCAAGGGGGGCTCATTATTCATATGAAAATTCTCTGTCTCACTTTCTCCCTCCCAAAATTTCTCTCTCTTCCTCTCGGTCGTGCCAAGCTCCATCGATTTACGTTGTCCTCCCGCTGATCACCGGCTTTAAAACAGTGGCCTCCAAGTGCATCGATCTTCCTTAAGATATCTCCGTCGTCCTCATAGCTAGTGCCTCGCCGAAAGTTTGCTAGATAGTCTTGGAGTTGGCCAGATTCCTCTCGGTCACAGTACCGTGCTCCATGCTGGTACTTTGCTCCATCGGAATCCTTACGTATTCTAGCTGTCCGCCAGCATTCTATTGAAAACTGATCAACACACCGCCAATCCTTGACATGTCCTCGATGACATCGTGGCCGTAGCTCCACCGAATCATCTTCAACTTGTTTCTATTCCTTGATCGTTCATTTGGAGCTTAGTTACTTCAAAAAATCTCATTGATTTTACTTTATTGTTTCAGTTAATTACCGAGCTTCCATGGCCAAACAGTGGATCCCTCAAAGTGATCGTGGTGGCCGGATTGCTCGATTATTCACTGGATTACTATATTCATTGTTCATTGAACTTAGTTAAGACATTTTTGCATATGGCCAAATGCATATAGAATCTTTTCATAGTGGCCAATTTTAGTGCTGAATATATGTCTAGATCAATGCATGTTAGGGATTCGCGATTAGGATTGATAGAGGCTTGAGTTTTTGTTAGATGATCATAGATTGGACATATGCCAATTAGGATATTTTCAACTTTGATCCAAGTTTGATTGTGTGCATAGAATCGCATTTAAGATGGATTTTGCTGAAAATGGCCAAATGAAGCCTTGTGGATGTTTGAAATTGCATGATTTGATGATTGACTATGTTTGTGCAAAACTGGAATTTGGCGTCCAGTGACCCCAAGGTGTTCTCAGATTTTTTTTTAAATTTTTTGAGAAGAATTTCAAAAATCTTCGTGGAACATCACCATTAATACATATCGAAATCTTTGCAACTGTATTTTTTTTTTTGTAAAATTCCAAAGTCATTTGATCGAAGATCTCGTATCCGTGAAGTAGTGACAGATTTTTAAGCTTTCAGTGGAAAATGATTTTATATTTTCTCAAACATTATTTTGCAATTCAACATAATTCAAGTCCTTTTCTGTAAAAACTTAAAACTAGAAAGTTGTTCATTGGGTCGAATTAAGTAGACTGGAAAGTTTGAGGACCAGATAGCAAAGCTTAGGGGGCCAATTTGGCTAAATCGGAGAGGGTTATATTTGGCCTACAAAACTGTCTTCAACTAAGTTCCTAGAAAAACCTACAATTTTCGCATAGTTGAGGGGCTTATTAGCAAAAGTTCAAAACTACTAAATTTGTTTGTAGCGGAATGAACCAGCTCCTTGTAAAATTTGGTGGGATTTTGAATTATATATATATATATATATATATATATATATATATATTTTCCCCATATTTTTCAAATCTCGAATCGGAACTGAGTCTGGTTACTACGCAATGAATAACTTCTTGCTGGAAAAGGTGAGTCTAGAGGAGATTAGACAGGCAACCTTTCAGGGGGGCCACAAAGGCGCCGGGCCCCGATGGATTTAATGGCCTTTTTTATCGGTCTTATTGGGATATCATTAAAGACGATTTGCTTACCCTCATTACCCATTTCTTTGAGACAAGCCAGCTGCCGCCTAACCTAAACCGTACCATTTTAGCCTTAATTCCCAAAACTCCTCACCCTGAACGTATCGAACAATACCGTCCAATCAGCCTATGCAACTTCGCCTACAAAATCATTTCCAAAATCCTTGCAAACCGCCTTAAACCTTTCTTACCTCAGCTCATATCAAAGGAACAAACAACCTTTGTTAGTGGCCGACAAATCCAAGACAACATATCTATATTTCAAGAAGTCTTGCATCAATTTAAAACACGCCATCGGACAACAAAGTTTCAGGCAATCCTCAAGGACCCGACATGCAAAAGCCTATGACAGAGTCGAGTGGGATTTTCTTGGCGACTACCTCCTTCAAATGGGTTTCCATGTCAGGTGGGTCCAATGGATCTTACAATGTGTTACTACTACTTCCTACAGTATCAACTTTAATGGGGAACTCCTACCCTACATATTCCCGACTTGAGGTTTACGGCAAGGTGACCCCCTTTCACCATATCTATTTATTCTGATTGCAAATCTTCTATCAGTTTTGATTAGCCAAGCAGTCGATATGGGACAATTAAAAGGTATCTGTTTCAATCGTTGGTGCCCCACCCTCTCCCACCTTTTCTTTGCCGATGATGCAATTTTTTTCCTAGATGGCACTATTCGGGAATGTCAAAGCATGGCAAATCTCTTACACCTCTACTATACAGCTATGGGCCAAGCTCTAAACCGCAATAAATCTGGTCTTATCTTCAGTAGATATTGTCCCATAACTCTGAAGGAAAATATGTCACTCGAGCTTCGCATTCCAGTACTGCAACGCGCTGGTAAATACTTGGGTATCCCTTCGGACTGGGGTCGCTCTAAGAGGGATATGTTCTCATGGATTATGGCCTGAGTTCAATCTAAACTCGAAGGATGGAAGGAAAAGCTCATATCTAAGGGAGGTAAGGAAACTCTTATCAAAGCTGTCATCCAAGCCATACCACAATATGCTATGTCTGTGTTCCGACTACCTCTCTCTTTGTGTAAGACTGTTGAGCAAAATATTGCACAGTTTTGGTGGAGAACTGAAGTGCATAGGTCTGGCATTCATTGGGCGAAGTGGGAGTCCCTTAAGAAACATAAACTTCAAGGCGGGCTGGGTTTTCGGGACTTTGTAGCATTTAATAGAGCCATGCTTGGCAAGCAAGCATGGCGTCTCCTCCAACAACCTCAGGCACTATGGGTTCAGCTGCTAAAGGGCCTGTATTTTCACAACACCGCATTTCAATTGGCCACTAAAGGCGGTCATCCATCTTGGGTATGGCAGAGCCTACTCACTGGTCGGGAGGCTATCCTACCTTTTATCAGATGGTCGGTCGGCAACGGGAGGCAAATTTGTATTCGGGAGGATCCCTGGTTACCAAGGGGCACACTGTTCGGACCTACTAACAGGGACGATCCTCAGCTCGTGGCTGACCTTATAGATCCTACCTATAACACATGGAATGAGGAGCTCCTGCATAGTATACTCGACGAGCAAACGGTTCAAGAAGTTCTGACTATACCTATCCGACCTCAATATGTAGCAGATACACTAGTCTGGCCAATTACACAAGCAGGCAAACATACAGTCAAGAGTAATTATCACCTGTTAATGAAAGCTTGCAGTCCACACCCCAATTTGAGTCCCTCCTCCTCTTACCCCGCCCACTTCTCTTTGGCGCAAGATCCGTCGATGAGTACGGCTCCCAAGGTCGGAACCTTTCGTGGTCCCTTTGTAACAATGCCATTCCATCCAGAGCCAACCTCTTCCGACGTCGCATCATCCTGGATCCTTATTGTCGGTTGTGCGATAATCTGGAGCAGTCTCGGTGTTGGGTCAATTTTGGGTCAATAGAATTTAAATCAGGTTAAGTGGTCTTCATGAAGTAACTACACACTTCGAGATTTCTAATGACAATTGAATTGCTTAATGGGTAGTTCATTAAGCTTCCAAATTGAGTGTAAACATAATTGCCCAGAATCAGGAAAGATAAGCAAGTGATACAATCATTGGCTCACTCATTATTTGTTGATTGTTCAAGGCTAATTAACCTAAAGGCATGTTTAATTGAACTTTCTATGTGATTGCTAGATGAGTGATTAGGCTCACGTCATGTGTTGAACAACGGGTTGTTTATTGGGGATGATTAGTGCTAATTAGTGATTAGTGGCTTAGCCATATCACTTTGTGAGTACAAGTAGAGGCTAATTACTGCTAATCTTTATTAGTAAACCTTTGTGGATTAGGAAGGGTTTAGTCGATTTGCATGAGTAATCAAAAGTCAATCCTAAGGAAATTGAGTGTTGAATTGAATGAGCTTTGCCAATGTTGCGATTGGCTTGATTGCAATGATTGAATGGTTGAATGAATGAAACCGAGACCCATGGGTAGTGGCCGGAGGCGACTAGAAGAGACGGTGACCAAAGGGAGCCATGGTTGTTTTAGGCTGATGTCCAAGCCAGCCTCTTTTTTTTTTTTTTTTTTTTTTTTTTTTTTTTTTTTTTGGGTCGAAAAGGCAAATATATAGATTTAAGGAAGAGCTACACCATGCGTAATTAAGTCCATGTAGAGAATATCGAAAAGCGGAGGTGGAATAGAAAAAGGGCCAAGTTGGAGGGAGACTTCTGGCCTCGTGGGCCTTGGCAGCCCAATTGGCGGCCTCATTCGCACTTCTTTGGCAGTGGACAATGCGTAGGTTTGGTAACCCTTGGAGAAGTGCCGTAGCCTCAGCAAGTAGTGAACGGATCTCCCATGGAGGGGAGCGAGAGGAGTTGACCGCGTCCACGAGGATCTGGCAGTTCGATTCCAAGGTAATATGTTGATCAATTTGTCCTTTCTGCAGCAGATCTCGTAGAGTAAGGGTGAGGGCCTTAGTTTCCGTCTGCAGAGCTGAAGACGCAGAAATGTGGCTCGTGAATCCAGCTACGATTCGACCAGCATAATCTCGAGTTATGGAGGCCATCGATCCTTCATGAGACGCAGGGATGAAAGCTCCGTCAATGTTAATCTTCCAGGCGCCATAAACCGGAGGATGCCAATCCTGATCGGAAGTAAAAGATCGAAGCCAAGATGCCGGGCTCGCTGCACAGAGGCAACGTTCTGTCAGGGCATTTGCTAGGGCTGTATGAATCACCTGTATTGGGTCCGAGTGAACCCTGCGAAAGACAAAGCTATTCCTGGCTTTCCAGATCTGCCACAGAGTGTGCATAATCATCTCCAGATTAGGTAAGATCGTTCTATCAGCTAAAAGATCTGTTAACCAGGCGTCCATGCGTTGAGTGCTATAAGCTACCGGATTGATGTTTATCTGCGAGTGCGACCAGACCTTCTTTGTCCATGGGCATAATAGGAAGATATGTTCTGTAGATTCTGGATTGTGTGCTTGGCATAACTGACACGTAGGATTTGAGATTATATGTCTGTGGTAGAGATTCTCATGCGTAGAAAGAGCATTGTGGCAAATCGACCACATAAATATGTGAAGCTTGGGAGATGTCTTGATTTGCCAGATCTTGTGCCAAAGGTATGTAGGGGCTTGGTAGGAGGATGATGCATTGTTGCGATCATTCATGTGTGCTTTTGCTTTGAGGTAGTTATAACCATTCTTAACTATGTATGCGCCGTCTTGAGTGCCTTTTCATATAAGCTTATTAGCTGTGCATTGAGATCGAAGTTGTACAGCTAGGATCTCAGTCACTGTCTGGTCATCAAAGGAAGTACGCAGCATAGGTTCATCCCAAGTGTACTGACCTGGTAGAATAAAAGCAGCAACCTGCTACGGTTCGCCTTGGGGTGCAGGGCCTCCGATGATACCCTTGAGAGCCACCTGTCTTCACGGATTGAAATATTTTGCCCGTCACCAACAGACCATTGCAGATTATCCATAATCGAGTCTCGCGCAAGCGTGTAGACTCGCCCAGCCCCATGAAGGTGTTACCCCTTTGTTTGCGTGCAAGAAATCTGTAGAATGATAGTAAAGACCTTTAAACAGTTTAGTCCATAGGGAAGTAGGATTATGAAGTAGACGCCATGCTTGCTTACTTAGTAAGGCTTTGTTAAAAGTAGTGAGATCACGAAAGCCCATCCCGCCATTATCCTTTCGTGTAGTAAGGGAATCCCACTGCTTCCAAAAGATACCTGTCTTGGTACTAGAATTCTGCCACCAAAATCTGGCCATTTTTTGTTGAATAGACTTACATAGAGAGACATGAATCTTGAAAATAGACATCACATATTGTGGGATAGCTTGAACAACGGTTTTAAGTAAAAGTTCCTTACCACCCTTCGAGATGAACTGTTCCTTCCAGCCTTCTAGTTTAGAATGCACACGAGCTAAGATCCAGGCAAACATGTCCTTCTTTGATCTTCCCCAGTCTGATGGTATACCAAGGTATTTACCACATTTGGTAATGATGGGAACCCGTAGTTCTTGGGCCAAATTCTATTGTAGTTGAGTAGGACACGCCTTGCTGAATAGGATACCGGATTTGTTCCGGTTCACAGTTTGGCTAGTCGCTAAGTAGTATTGGTTTAGCAAATTAGCTAGATTCTGACATTCCCATAGTTTACCATCTAGGAAGAAAACATCGTCATTAGCAAATAATAAATGAGATAGGGTTGGACACCATCTATTTAATGTGATACCTTTAAGCTGTCCCATTTGAAGAGCTTGTTGGATGAGGATAGATAGTATGTTTGCTACCAGGATGAATAAATATGGCGATAAAGGGTCACCCTGTCGGAGTCCTCGAGTAGGGTCAATATAAGGAAGATTGTCGCCATTAAATTTGACACTGAGCGTGGAAGTTGTAGTGCATTGCATAACCCATCGGAACCATACTGGACTGAAACCCAATTTGAGCATATAATCCCGTAGAAAATCCCATTCAATCCGGTCATAGGCCTTCTGCATATCTAACTTTAGGACTGCTTGAAAATGTTTCTTTCGTTTTCTAATCCTAAGTTGATGGAGGACCTCTTGCACAACCAATATGTTGTCTTGAATCTGACGGCCACTGACAAAAGTAGATTGTTCTGGGGCAATCAGCAATGGTAACCACGGTTTGAGACGGTTGGCTAAGATTTTTGATATAATCTTATAGATATAATTGCAGAGGTTGATTGGACGATACTGGTCGAGTTGTTTCGGGTTAGGGGCTTTGGGTATTAGAGTTATAATTGTTTGATTAAGTCTAGGTTGCAAAACTCCAGTACAAAAAAAATCTTGTACCAGGTCAAGGAGATCATCTTTTAGAATGTCCCAATGATGCTGGTAGAATAGTCCATTAAGGCCATCTGGTCCTGGCGCTTTGGTTGCACCCAATTGGAAGATTGCTTGTCGTAATTCCTCTTGTGTGACAGCTTGAGTAAGGTTAGTATTCATGTCTTCCGTAACCATCTGGGGGCACTGCAACAAAATAGGTTCATATTCATGATGCCCCATAGATGTATACAAAGTTTGAAAGTGCTGTTGGTTCATGTCCTTGAGTTTTTGCTGATCACACACCCAGGATTGATCTGTGTCTTATAGCATGCTAATACGATTTCTCTGTCTTCGTTGGATGGTAGAGGCATAAAAGAATTTAGTGTTTTTATCACCCCATCTCAGCCAGTTAATACGGGATCTCAAAGCCCAATACTGCTCTTCTTGTTGCCATAGGTGTTGGATATCCATCTGCAGGCGAGCCATCTCATCATTATCATGAAGATCATGGGGCTTGTTCATAAGGTCTTGGAGTTGGAGTTTCAACTAGTGAAGTTTTTCTCTACCATTTGCAAATTTTCTTCGACTCCATATAGCAAGTGCACCTGAAATAGCTTTGATTTTTCCTGAAAATGTAGAGTTGGATCGAGGGTTGGAGCGCCAGGTTTCAACAATAATTTGATGGCATTCTCGGTCTTGAAGCCAGAAGGCTTCAAAGGAGAATCTTCTTCTCCTTTTGATGTATGTGGTGTCTGTTGTAAGCAAAAGTGGGCTGTGGTCCAACGCCAGAGCTGGTAAGATAAACACCTCGTTTGCAGGATAAGCTAAATGCCACTCCATTGTATAGAGAGCCCGATCTAGTTTTTCCTTAATTAGTTCCTCTCCCTCTCGCTTGTTGACCCAGGTATATGCGCAGCCTTTACTTGCCACCTCTAAGAAAGAACAAGATTCAACAAAAGCATGAAAAGATCTCAAGTGATAGGGATTAGCTTGGCGCTTATCGATTTTCTCCCAGTGGTAAAGGATGTCATTGAAGTCACCAATGCATACCCAAGGTAAAGTGTTAGAAGCATTGATGTGGCGCAACTCATCCCATACATCCTGTCGTTGATTGTATATTGAAGGGGCATGAATATAGGTGAGGCGCATAAGCATCGTAGTATCCTTCTCCATGCATATCATATCTAGGTAATAAGAGGAGTGGTGTTCAAGTGAAATTGAAAAACCGTCATTCCAAAAAATAGCCAACCCAATAGGTTCTTCGAGTAGACAGCCGGAAAATTTCAATTTCTTCTGGAGTCTAAGTAGAACAGGATTTTGATTCTTTGTCTCCATAAAAAAAACGATTTGGGGCTTTTCATGGGCCACTAGGGCCCTTAGAGCTTGAACTGTCGGGGGATTGCCCAAACCCCGGTAGTTCCAGCTTAAGAGCTTCATTTGTGAAGGGGTGGTTGATTCGGGCTAGCCATCACAACCCATTGGTTGGGTTCTTCAACTACAAGAATGGGAGTATCCATTAGATGGGAGTCATCAAACATCACTGGTCCCTAGGGTTGTAGCTCATAAGGAGTGTAACGTTTTTCTTTCTTTGTTGGACTAGCTTTTGAGATAGATCGTGTATTCTTGACTTTCTTCTGTTTAGGACAACTAGCATCATCCATAAGCTGATCTTGAACCTATGTTGCTGCTGTAGACTGAGCAGGAGATGGAAAGATCCCCTTGGAGGAACCAGACTGATATCGCCACTGGAGGGGTTCAGCTTATGTGAGAAGTGGTTGTTCTGGAGGGACAATAGATGCCTTGCCCTTATCCTTGCTGTGCTGATCCACTGGCATCAGCAAATTCGGTGACTAAGGAGTTTTGGGTATGATTTCTGCTGCGTCTTCTGTCTTGTTGGTCTGCTCATAAAAGGCCACCCAAAATGGGCTATGCTCCTTAACCTCAGCATGAAGCCATTGGCCATAATAACATGTATCTCTATTGTCCATTTTTTCTTCATCATAGGGAAAACTTTTGCAGTGCATAGCATAGTGACCAAGAATTCCACAAGAATAGCAGAAATGGGAAAGTTTTTCATAGCGAAAGTCTACCCATATATTTTGCCCTTCAACTCGGATTAGTTGTCCTAGTTTCAGAGGGTCTTGAAGATTGATCAACACATGCGCCCTTCCTGCTCTATAGGTACCATCTCTAGTTTCTACTTTGACTTCTAGCACTTGCCCCACATGTTGCATTACTCGATTAATCATAACCTCTGTACATCTCTCTAAAGGAAGACCAAATAGCTGAACCTAGAAAGCACATGTGGTAAAATCATAGCAGTGAATAGGTGTGTTCGATACCCATGGCTTGAGAAGTACTAGGTGTTGTTGGAATAGCCAGGGTCCGTTTTCCAAAACTCTCAACTTATCAGCTTCCTTAGCAAATTTAGCAACATATAAACCTAATTTAGGTTGAGAAATTTTGACATTTTCAGTACGCCAAGCACGTCTCATGGTATTTTGGAAAGCCGGTAAATTGATTGAGGGGTTAGATAGGATTTTACCTACCAAAATAAGCTTGCATTCCTTTAACTTCTTTATGGGGGTAGCCTCATTGCAGATTTCAACTTGCTGTTCAGGCCAAAGGTGGCCCATTCTCTGGCATAGAGCTGCCAGTCGAGCCTCTTCCTCCAGATTTGATTGTTCCATTGGTAATTCAATGGCATAACATGGCAACGACAGGTGAGAGCTATAGGGATAATTGCAAGGGACCTATCAACATATTCCACATACGAAGCCGACCCAACAGCGCAGATGCAGAGTGACCAGGAGGGTTATAAAAGGTTAGAAAAGAACTCAGGCAACAAGGCCGAGCGTCAGACAATCCATCGAGGGAGAATAGAGATAGATTGGGGAAGCGTTGGAAATTTTTGAGATGATGATGCATGCAGTAGTCGATTAGGGGAATTGGGGGAAACCTATATACCACTCACCTGCGATTATGAGGGAAAGCAAGAATTGAAGACTCACGGAAGCAAACCTCTGCTCGGGAATGGATTCATGGTGATGGGAGGGGTGAGATTGGGGAGGTAATAGTTTAGCTTAGATTAATTCCAGTTAGCCTAGTTTAGACATTGGTAGCCTAATTAGCATATGCTTTGTTAAATAAAATTAATTAGACTTAGCCTCACATTTCAATACATGATTTGAATTGTCTAGCTTATATTTCATCTTAATCAATTGATTAGAATTAAGCTTGCCTAAGCTCAAATAGCAAGGGTTCATGTCTCAAGGCTCAATAACAAAGCTTTGTAAAATTCTTTATCCAACAAGTTGCGGGTTGTTTTCAGTTCTCGCACCTACTAGGTAGATGCATTTAATTACTTTGGTATTTACTTACTGCACCATAATTTCAATATATTGATTGCCAATTTCCTTTTCTAGAATAAAATGGTATTATATTATGGTCTGTTTGTTTCGTAGAAAATATTACTTTTTCGGAAAATATTTTCCAGGAAGTCATTTTCTAAGAAAAAAAACTATATTTTTTAGTATTCGGTTGAAACCTAAAATTGGAGTGAAAAATGTTTTCCATTGTTTGTTATCTAATTTGATTTTTTGGGAAAAATTACCAAAAAAATTAATTTTAATTTTTATAATTTTTTAAATTGAATTTTTAATTACTTTTATTTTTTAAAAATCAATTTTTTTTTTTTCCTTTTTTTTTCCCTCCCTCCTTCTTCCTCCTCCTTCCTTTGCTACCATGTGCCTCGATGTGGCCGGTTGCCCAGCAACCAACCAAGACGCAATCACCAGATCCGACGAGCTTGAGGCTTAGCCTATCCAGGCGAGCCGCAAGCTTGCTGGCCAACGAACACAACTTGCCTGGATCATCCGAGCCTCGAGCTCGCTGATCCGATCCAAGTGAGCCCGAGCTCTGCCTAGGTTGGCGAGCTCGAGCCTCGCCCTCGCTAGATCTGGCCTTGGGAGAGGTTGGAGTTGGCTTGTGGCCGATCGTTGGCCATGGCGGCGGTTGGCAACCGATCGCCATGGCTAAAGACCGGCCAAGGCGAAGAAAAGAAAAGGGAAGAAAAAGAAAAGAATTAAAACCTAAATTTTAAAAAAAAAAAAAAAAAAAAAAAATTAAGAAGAAGAGGGAAAACAAAGAAAATTAAAAAAATTCGAATTAAAAAAAAAAAAAGAAGAAGAAGAAGGAGGAGGAGGAAGTGAGGGCTTATAGAGGTGTGAGATAAGAGAGATCAAGTGAGGAAAATGTTTTTCACTTTTTGAGTTACTTCATGGATAACATTTCCCTTAGTTTAGAAGACTCTTTTCTTTTCATGGAAAATATTTTCCTCAAACAATTCATTTTCCGTAAAATGAATACCGGAAAATTCGGAAAACATTTTCCCGCAAGTTATTTTCCGTAAAACAAATGGAGCCTTAGAATTTTAATGAACTTCCTACAAAACATTTGTATAGTAACTTTGTGACTAATAGGATTATAATTGGTAATCAAGAGTAATTTTCGCTTAGATTACACATTTTTAAATTAGGTACCTAAAGGGTTCTAATAGAAACATTAGCGTAAGCAAATCGCCATCCCTAGAATTCTTTAGTTGAGTAGAAATCGAGACCACACTCTTGCGTCTTGATTGAGTTCTAACAAACGCTTAATAATGGCTAGTAGCAACTCCTAGAAATACTCAAGTCGTTAAGAACTTTAGCATGCCATCTTAATTGCTGTACATTTTGCGGTGTTATCATTTGGTGGAAAATTTGAGAACATCGCTTGTATGTACCATTCTGACCATCTTTTGAGCAAATACCTCTAAACCTATTCACCGAGAGCAGCCCCTCGAGGGGTAGGTCGCAAGAGTCTTCACTCTCACAGCTTGTACATATTTGAACCTCAAAAAGTATTCGACTGGCCTGAAGAATTGAGGAGTTGCTTGATTTTTCATTTGGTATATTGTGTTCTTGCCTTGATTGAGCATGTCTGCAATAGGTAATGGGAATTTCGTTAGAAGGTTTTGCTACTTTTGAGAGGTTTACCATAGAAGTAGATAGCAACAGTTAATAAAAGTTACAACTGCATCCTAATATTTGGCCTTATGACATGGTCCTGTGATTCTGGATCAGCTTTTTTAGACATAACATGGTGTCTTGAGTTCATTTTGGCAAGTCCATTCACATGGAGAGAACGAGACAGAACCGACAGATTTCGAATTGGTCCTCTCCTCCCATCGGTTGCAAATTTACTCTTTTACCTTGCACCTCTTTTCCAGTTCTGCAGAAAGCACATGGAGTGAAATTTATCGCGGGAGATTGACCGGGTGGGGGGACCTTCTTTATTTTGACATTGATTCCTGCAATGAGGATGCCCCATCCATTATAATATTAGCAATCGCTGCAGACCAGACTACGAAAAGAAAACAACAACTTTGTTCATGTGTTTCCTAGTCGAAGTACATACGTACGAATCAACATATAATATTTTAGTGCGACGGATCCCATTACATTATTAAATTTTCCACGCTTGACAAGGTGGTCATCATGTGAAGAAAGTTTGTGGTCTTTAAATAATTTTCTTTGGGTAGTGGCAGTAATTGCTGCTGTTCTTCAGGCGCATGAAGACTGGGCTTGGCTTCTGCTCCCTCATCTCTCTCTCTCTCTCTTCAGAACCAGGATATCCTTCAGGTATGCTTTCGATCTTCCTGTCAAAACTAGATGCAAACAAAATTATTAGCAGAGATTAAGTGGATTGAAGTCATCTACTATCATAGAGGACATCTGAGTTTGAGAATTTTATATGAAAGCGGTAGAAGAGTATGTGCAAATTATGGTTGGTTTGGTTACTTGATCCACTTATTACTGACAACAGTGATCGGCATCCAGAAACCGTCACCTTTTCAAATATTACTCAGAACTTGTGCAGATTGATTCTTTTAGGGTTTGGGTTGGCAATCTGAATCTGAGGTTACAATAGGATAAGTCAGCTAGCCAAGATTTTTTTGTTTTTCATTTTTTTGAATTGGAGCAACGAAACCACGAACTTTGGGCTAAGATAACCAGTGTATTGCAGCGAAGCTGGTTTTTTCATGCTCTATTACCGTCAGAGTGAGTGAGAACTCAATGATGGATCCACTGACGGGAGCCTTGTATCCTTCTGATGGGTTCCCATTGGACGATCAGTCAATATCTGCTGTTGTAGATCATTGTTTAGTTTCTAGACCGACTTTTCAAAGCGCACCCGACAGATGTGGAGAGATGCATCATTTGGTTGATGTTGCCCCATTTTCAAATGAATGTCGTGATGCACTGGACACTGAAGAGACTGATTTCTCTGATGCAGTCTTCGAGTACATAAGTCGCATACTCATGGAAGAAGACATAGAAGAGAAGACATGCATGCCTCAAGATTCTTTGGATCTATTGTCAGCTGAAAAATCCTTTTATGAGGTCCTCGGCAAAAAGTACCCGCCTTCACCTGAGCCAAGTCGCACGAATTGCATCACCTACAATGACAAACACTCAAATGACAGTCTCGTAGACGGCACTAGATATACTAGCACTATCGGCAGTAGGAAAACCAGATACAATGGCAATATTGGTAGGGTTCAAAATCCAAGCAATTATGGTACAATGAGTTTTGAAAGAGATATTAGTCCAGCGGCATTTCAACCTAATCGAGGGGGTAATGCAGAGAGGCTTGACTTGTGTAGTGAGAGCCGATTTGTACGGCAGTTTAGGATGGGGGTCGAGGAATCCAGCAAGTTTCTTCCTAATCAAGCAACTACCGAACTTTTATATCAGGAACCACACGGAAAGATTGACAAAGTGAACCTCGGTGCATTGAAGAGAAAAGAGAGTCTCCATAGGGAGGAAGGAAACATGGAAGAGAGAAGTAGTAAGCAGGCTTTTGTTCATGAAGAATCCGTACTTCGCTCGGATGCTTTCGATGTTGTTCTACTTAACAGCCAAGGGGAGGGCCTGGCGCATCTTATGAATCTCCGTGCATCGTTGAAGCACAGAGTGAATGAAATCGCACACAAGATCGAAGAGCCCAAAGGTGGCAGAGGTCACGGCAAGAAGAAAAGAGCGAACGTGGAGGTAGTCGATGAGAGGACGCTCCTCATCCGATGTGCACAAGCTGTGGCATCAGATGATCATAGGAGCGCAAATGCTCTGCTGAACGAGATCAGGAAACATGCCTCGCCTTTTGGCAATGGGACCCAGAGACTCGCTCACTACTTCGCTAACGGTCTTGAGGCGCGGTTGGCTGGCACAGGCAGCCAGATATATAGAGGCCTCGTCAATAGGAAACCAACAGCTGCTGATATGCTGAATGCGTACCACCTGTATCTTGCAGCTTCTCCATTCCAAAGATATTCTACTACCATCTCAAACAGGACGGTATTCGATACAGTGGCAGATAAGATGAGGATTCACATCATAGATTTCGGCATTCTTTATGGATTCCGATGGCCCTCTCTGATTCAGCGCCTTTCCCGGAGACCTTGTCCACCGAAGCTCCGGATCACCGGTATAGACTTGCCTCAACCCGGATTCAGGCCCGCACAAAGAGTCAAGGAAACGGGTCAGCGCTTGGCAAATTACGCTGAAAGTTTCAACGTGCCGTTTGAGTACAACGCCATTGCGAAGAGGTGGGAGTTCATTGAATTAGAGGAACTCAAGATCGATAGGGACGAAGTGACTATAGTGAACTGCATGTTCAGGTTCGAGAACTTGTTCGACGAGACCATCGCGGAAGAAAGTCCGCGAGACATTGTCCTCAACCTGATAAGAAGAGCCCAGCCGGATCTCTTCATCCACGGTGTTATCAACGGGAACTACAATGCCCCATTCTTCGTCACTCGGTTTCGGGAGGCTTTGCATCACTTCTCTTCTCTATTCGACATGCTTGACACTATAATACCCCGCGAAAACCAGGAGAGGATGCTGATCGAGAAGATTACGTTGGGGAGGGAGGTGTTGAATACGATAGCCTGTGAGGGATGGGAGAGAGTGGAGAGACCGGAGTCGTATAAGCAGTGGCAATTACGCAACATGAGGGCCGGGTTTGTGCAGGTGCCCTTAAGAAGGAGGCTAGCGCAGTTCGTATTCGACAAGATGGCTTTGCGCTACCACAAAGATTTTGTCGTAGATGAAGTCGGCAAGTGGCTGTTGTTAGGATGGAAGGGACGGTTTCTATACGCCTTTTCTACTTGGAAACCGGCATAGCGAGATCGATATGTGCGCATGGTTGAAGGAGCAAAAATGCGGTCGTCACTAACAGCATACGTCAAAAATCAGAAGATGACCGGGCATGTCAATCCCCTCATGATGCTCCTCAACATGTTTACACCTGGGCTTTTCCCAGGTATGAGCTTTGCCAATGTTCTGATTGGCTTGATTACATTGATTGAATGGTTAAATTAATGAAACCAACACCCATGGGTAGTGGCCGAAGGCGACCAAAAGAGGTGGCGACTAAATGGAGCCATGGTGGTTTTAGGCCAGTGTCCAAGCCAGCCTTAATTCTTGTAATAGTTTATCTTAAATTAATTCCAATTAGCCTAATTTAGACGTTGATAGCCTTATTAGCATATGGTTTGTTAAATAAAATCAATTAGACTTAGTGTGACATCCCGAAATTCGACCCCGTTTTGATAAAGTGAAATGGGTCTTTCGTTGACGTGTCTACGTTCTTTTTTCTTTGAGTTGATCACTCACGAGTTAACTAACCCGTTGAGTGAAGCCGTTAAGGGATGTATCCACGGTAAAAATCCCTAAAAGCTACTTAAGTGGTTGGATTGGACTAAAATCGCGCCCGATCGATTTTAACCACGGAATTGAACTCGATTTCGAGAATCGAATATTAAGCGTGTCATAATTCTTTTTTTTAGGACCTCATCTCATCGTCCATCAATTTATTGACAAGTCCGAAATTTCAAGAAAGAAATTATCGGAAGGAAAATTGAAGACCGAAATAAAATAAAAAGGGAAAAAGAAATGAAAAGAAAATAGCAATTTTAAAAATAAGGTAAATTTTCTTATTCTTGTACTATTTTCTTCTTTTTTTTTTCTATTTCTTTTTCTCCCTTTTTCTCTCTCTCTCCTCTCCCCTCCCCCTTCGTGCACACCCCCGCCCCCTCCCCACCGAACATCCCCTTGCCAATTTCAAATTGGCTTCTCTTTCTCTCTTTTCTTTTTACTTTTGACTAGTCAAAGCCTCTTCTTCTTATCCCTTCTTTCCCTTTTCTCCTCTCTCCTCTCTCTTCTCCCCCATCTTTCCCCACGTAACTGAACCCAACTTTCTTCTTCCTTCTTCTTTGTGAAAAACCAGAAGCTGAAGAAGAGGAGCAGCAGCTCGTCGAAGCCTGTTGCCGCCCACGCACTGCCACCCGCACTACCGCCCGCACGCCCGCGTGCGTCGTGCGCTCCGCCACCGCCCTCCTCACGCCCTAGGCGTCCTCCTCCGCGTGATCCAACCGCTGCCTAGCCTCTGTCCAGCCCCCGTCCGGCCGCCTTCGGCCACCGTTTGAAGCCGTCGGACCTCCACCGACCCTCCCTCGTGCCTTGCCACCCTTGTGGAAGTGTTTTGTGGCTATTTTGTGTCTTTTTACAGACATCACAGCCCCCCACAAAGTGGGTTTCTAGCCTCTTCGGGCTCACTTTGGGCCGTTTCCGGGCCCTGGACCTGAGCCGTGCTTTGGAAGGAATCGTTCCTCGCTCCATGCCCGTCGGTTTGATCCGAGTTGCGCGCGATTTCGGTGAGTAATCTCACTAATCCTTGATTAGTTTTATTTAATTAAGTTTATGTGGTTAGATTAGTATTTATTAGTCAATTGAGTTGCAAATTAGACAAATTGAATGTGTAATTAGCAAGTAGATGTGGTCTACTATTTATTGAGGGTATCTCGAGATTTTTCCAACCCTTTATCCGGCTTCAATTTGACAATTCGGGCCTAAGTGGAATTTTTGGCATTTAAATATTATTTTTAGGAATTAAATCAATTAATTATTTATTTTCCGAAAATTCAAATAGGATGGCCTAGTGACCGGAATATTATGTTGATGACCGTGGTGAAGTCCGTTTACTTAATCGGACTTTATTTTGAGCTAAATTAAAATTTTAATATTTATTATTTAATTTTCGAAATTAATTAATTAATTAATTATTTTTCGGAAATTAAGGTGGAGATGGTCGACAACCGAAATCTTGTGCTGATTGTCGTGGCGCAGTCCATTTATTTATTTGAGCTATACGTTGCATGGAATTAAATAAATTGTGATATTTTAGGGATTTACCCTAAATTGTTTGAAATTGAGTGGGATTGATTGATTGACTAGTAGTTGGCCGAGTATGTTTAATTAGCATTTATAATGTTTTGTTGAGTTGTAAAGTGAGTAGAATGGTGAGAATGAATTAGAAGTACCTTGGGTTTGGACCGATCAGGCACGGTGTATGGACCTACGTGGTTCGGTGACTAAAGACGTCACTGGTGAAAACGGCGCCTTAAAGAACACACGTATCGGTCTAGTACTCATATTGTTATAGGCATGTATGGTTCGGTGATTAAGGACATCACTGGCGAAATTGACGCCTTAAAGAACGCATACAATTGTCTATTAAACACATTGTCATAGGCATGTGTGGTTTGGTGATTAAGGACATCACTAGCGAAAACGGCGCCTTAAAGAACGCACACAATTGTCTATTGAGTACATGGTTATAGGCATGCGTGGTTCGATGACTAAGGATGTCACTGGCGAAAACGACGCCTTAAAGAACGCACGCAATTGTCTAGTGGATAAGTTACCTTGGCGAACTTGACGCCCGAGAGCATTGATGTGGTTCTGTGACCGAGTGCCTTATGGGAGGTTATATGGTGTGGAATCAATGACTTAGAATGGTCCGTCTGACATGTAATCGACTAGTTTGATTGATCAATGATTTGATTGATTGTCCGTTGTGATTTATGAAGCATTGTATATAACCTTGAATTGCAAGTTGAGATTGAGGCCAAGGTAAGTCCTTTGACTTATGCTGTGCTTAGGCAACTGAGTAGTGTATTGGTTCCCTAATTGAGTCTTAGTGGGGTAGAACTCGCTGAGACGTAGTCTCATCTCGGTTGTGGGACAACATTTCAGGATCCCGATTAGGAGCTGAGGAGGAGGAATCTGAGAAGGAGAACTCTGAGGTGAAACCTAAGGAGAAGAATTTTTGGAAGAAGAAGATAACATCGAGAGGGATCTTGAGTACGATCTAGATGGACTGAGACCCCATTTTCTTTTGTGAACTCCATTTTGATGTGAATAGAGTTAGAGTAAAAAGTTGTGAATAGTTGTGAAGTACTCTAGTTTGTGTTTTGTATAAGAGTTTGGTTATAAGTTTCAATATGAAAAATATGGCCCTGCTTTTTCTATCCCATTGTTTTATTGTCTGGGGATTTTCTTTATACTTCCGCTTGCGCATATTAAATAAACAGGGTTGGTGATGCGTCCTGGGATGTCGCTATTAATCGATGAGGTGAGGGGTGGGCATGCGTTCGAGGATTGGGGCGTGACACTTAGCCTCACATTCAAATAAACGATTAGAATTGTCTAGCTTAGATCTCACCTTTTTTTTTGTCAGAGTTTTCATCTTATTCAATTGATTAGAATTAAGCTTGCCTAAGTTCAAATAGCAAGATTACGAGGGTTCATGTTTCGAGGCTCAATAATAGAGCTTTGTATAACTCTTTACCCAACAAGTTGTGGGTTGTTTTCAGTTCTCACACCTAGGTAGATGCATTTCAATTACTTGGGTGTTTACTTACTGCACCATCATTTCAATATATTGATTGCCAATTTCCTTTTGGGACAATGTCACAAATGATCCCTATACTTTTACTTAATGTGCAATGTGCAATTTCATCCCTGAACTTTCAATTTGCTCAATTTGGTCCCTAAACTATTGATAAATGTTTGATCTCGTCCCTAAACTTTTGATCAGCTCAATTTGGTCCATGAACTATTGATAAATGTCCAATCTAGTCCTTCATTACTGTTTTTCCTTTTTTTTTTCTTTTTTTTGCTTCCCATATAGGGGTGACGTCCAGCTCAACAGCCTAGGACGGTTTCTCTTAACCAACACACAATCACTCAATATGGCCCAAGGTACCGTGCATTGTACTCAAATGCCTCAATTAAAATGGTGAACCTAGCATTTTTCTTCTTATTAGAAATACCTAGTAAAATAGTCATGTGTGGGTACACAATCAATTCGATCCAGAAAATGTGATATCATTCCTTTTTAAAATCCCACTATTTTATATAGTACTTAAAACTATTTTCGGTGTCAAAATCTGACACTCAAGATTTTCTAAATAAATATTGGAAATCCACAATTTTTGGAATTAAATACTAAAAATCCAATCATCACTCAATTTGCATAATTTAACACTCAATTGCAAAAATTAACCACACCATTGCAATCAGCACGAAATTCCGATCACTGGCTATCTCGGCCTAATTTCTGGAAAAATAATTAATAATTAATTAATTTCGAAAATTGATTAATTAACTCAATTTAATTTCTAAAAATACTAACCTAGGCCAAAATTATTAAATTAAATACCAATACGGACCCGAAAGATTTCCGAACCCTTCTAGATAAATAATACAATTTAATTAGGCCTTAACTAAACCATGCTAACCACCTAACATGCTCAATCAAATAATTAAATCACTAATTTAATCTAACTAACCACCTAATTCCTAATTAAATAAATCTAAACACCCTTTAGACATCATTAGCCTACTAAGAAGAGTTTAGTACATAAACTCACCGATTAATTGCGGAAATTGGTTCACCGTGACGGTGGCGGCTGAAACTTGAATTTTCGGCGGCGTCGACGGAGCTCAGACCGGGCCTAGAACGGGCCCAATAAATCTCAGCCCAAATCTGAGATTTGTTTTTGAAACGGGTTGGGCTTGAAGCGGGCTGACCTCGCGGGCTTGGGCTGCTGAATTGGGCCGAACTAAATGGGCTTCGCTAATTTCTTGGGCTGGCTTCAAGTGAGCTGGGATTGGACCTTAAACATTGGGCTTACTGGACTTCAATGGAGCTATTGGGCCGTTGAAGCTTGCTGGGCTGAGCGCTGCAATTCTCGATGGACTTCACACGGAAAAAATGGAGATGGGCCCACGAAGAAGCAAGTGGGCTGCTTCGGTCATCTTCACACGGCCATGGAACTGCTGGTCTTCGAGAGAAATGGAGGAGTTGACCGAGTGTGTTGGCAGCTGGGAGACGCGCGACAATAAAGAAAGCAGCTTGGTGGATGGGTGAAGGACACGCGGCAAGTATCTTCGAAGGAAATAAAAGCAAGAAGAAATGGTGGGTTTCGGGCTTCGCTGCAGCTGGTCTTTGGTCAATCTTCAATGGACGGCTGCATGAGGAACGCTCAGTGGAGAGGCGGTGGTGTGTGGGTGATGGATGGTGAAGATGGGACGATGGGGATGGGTAGGGGTGTCAACGGTTCGGTTCGGTTCGGTTTTTTTAAAAAACCGAACCAAACCGAACTGTTAGAAATAACTTCCGAACCGAACCGAATGAGACCCAGGCGAATACGAACCGAACCGAAGTTTCGGTTCGGTTCGGTTCGGTTTTTTGGTTTTTGGTTTTCAGTTTTTTGGTTACTCTGTCCGTCGACGAACCAAACGATGACCTTCTTGGCGACGCCCGTGAGTTGAACAGGTAAGCTCGCCCCTGCTCTTGCCCTGTTTTGGGCGCGCCGGGCCGGAGCTCCTGGCCGTCCGGTTCCCTCGAGCTATGGCCGGCGTCGCCCCGTGTTTTGTTTCCGATGTCTTCTTCCTCGTCGCGTGTCGAGAGTCCTAGTGTGGGTCGAGCTTCGGTTGACCCAAAAATCCCTCATTATAGCAGCGCGCCCCAATTGTTTGATATAATGCCCGAACTGGATCTGAAAGTTTGTGTGGGGAATATTCGTTCTCGTTGTGTCGCTTCATTCGTGGCTGTCGTTGCCCCTTTCTTTGATCGAGCAAACGGAGGCAAGCATCGCTGAGGCGTGGTTTTCGGATGGTAGGGGTGTGTCGAAACCTTAGATTGGGTCTCCGTTTGGGTGTTCTGGGCAAAGTTTGGCTTCCATTATGAGGAGGCTAGCGAGGGCAAGGGGGTTTCGGCGACGGCCGAGGTTGTCGGCCGTGACTCGCTGAGCACCAGGTGTGGTTGGACGTGGAGGTCGGGGCGCCAGTAATGCTTCTCGGCTGGTCTAGGCGGTGGGGCTTGGTGGAGGCTCGGGCGTGGAAGAGAAGCTGCTGTTCGGGAGATGAGTCCATCGTGGACTCAAGGCCGATGAGGGGCTCGTCGTAGCAGTGGCGATGGTTCGAGCAGGAGGGTTGCAGGCGAGTGTTCGGTGAAGAGAGAGAGGGGAGTCGTCGAGGAAGAAGTAACTGAACTGAAATAAGGTTTTAGGATTTTATCGGTTTATCGGTTTGGTTCGGTTCGGTTAACCGATAAAAACCGAACTGATAAAAAAATTTCGATTTTTAATGAGAACCGAAAACCGAATCGAACCGAACCGAAAAATTTCGGTTCGGTTCGATTCGGTTTTCGGTTCGGTTCGGTTTTCGGGACGGTTTTTGACACCCCTAGGGATGGGTTGCTCCACTTCGGTGGGTGGCTATCTCGAGGGAACTAGAAAGAAGGCAGGGATCAAAGGAAATAAAAAGAAATGGAGAAGTAGCAGCCTTCGGTGGTTGAAAAATGAAGAAGAAAATGAAAACAAAATAGGAACTGGTGGAGATAAAGTCGGTGAGAAGACGGAGGGCAGCTGGACAGCGTGTTAGAGAAGTCACGGTGGGGCCAAAAAATTAAGAACTTAGCCATTCAATTTAATGCTTGTCCCCCCATTACTTTCCAATAAGAATATCCCACAAATAAGCCAATTTAAATGTCAAAATTTTAGCCCCTTTGCCAAAATTCCGAATTTCACTTAATTTAGCTTCAATTCCTCACTCACATCTCTAAATTGAGGTCCAATTTCATCGAAGAAAAGCCAGTACAAATTTCTGTAAGTCTCCAATACTCAAAGGCTCGGTTTGGAAGTCCAAATTTCCTTTAATTTGGCTTGTACGAATTTCCGCTAATTTTCCGCAACTTCTGAAATGGTTTTCCGTAAAAATCTCGGAATCTCTGAAAATTCTTCGGAGGATGAGTCGACGTCCCTAAAATAGCTCGTGACATCATAGAACTTTCAATTTTTGAAATCGGGTTCAAATTCACGGTAAATTTCAATCCGGCACGCTTTTAGAGTGACCTAGTCTACCGGGTAACTTTTAGGAATTTTGGATGCAATTGACCTGTGATCGATTTATCTCGAACCACAATGTACATCTCCGACTCATTGGTGACTCTCGATTATCGTGAAAATCTCGAGGTTTCAAATACGGACATCAGGTACAAGAATGACAGAAAAATCGGTCTAGTACCGTTCGACGAGAATTTTGCAATCAGGTGGAATCATCCACACACTAATCACATATCTCTATCGAATCAACCTATCTCCGGTCTCTTATCGATTTTTGACGATGTCGTAATGACCATTGCAGATCAACACGGTCGAGTAGTCGATTCCTGGTCGAATTCTCAAGCCTATTGCATTAAATTCCCTTAATGGCTTTCCCAGATAGTCTAGTTATCTCGTGAATGGCCAACTCAAAAATAGCACTATAGACGCGTCGACAAAAAGCCCGATCTATTTAATCGAAAACAAATTTGAAAATTCAAGCTGTCACATGCGAGCGCTTGAGGTTCGGGGCGTGACAGTCCTCTCCTCCCATCTAGTGCAAAAAAATTAGTCTTTACCTAGCTCCTCATTTCCAATTCTACAGCCAATGAAAGAGCATATGGAGTGAAATATTTTCGTGGGAGATTGACCGGGTGGGGGGAACTTTTTAATTTTGACATTGATACCCGTAATGAGGATGCCCTATCCATTATAATATTAGTAATCACTATAGACCAGACTTCGAAAAGAGAATGATAACTTTGTTCATGTGCTTTTTCTTTCCAAAGTATGTACGTACGAATCATCATGCATAATGTAACGCCTTGGGTCTCCACTATACACATATTGTCCACTTTGGACACTAAGTCCTCACGGTTTTGTTCTTCTCAGGATAGCCCATACTACCTCAAGAAAACGCGTATTGCAGGGGTAGAGGGCCATTCCGCGGGCCTTCCCTCTCCCAAGCCAATATATTATCCTCTTTAGGTCACCCGCCCTGGCGTTGACGCACCGCCATCCCAGCCATGGTCTTTTCCCTCAAGGTTTTGTTCTCAGCACAGCGGAAGCATGTGTGAAATGCGTATGTATAGTTAGAGGGCCCATTGCCTTATAAGGTAGCCCAGAACTCCCTCCCTAGGCGATGTGGGACAGGGACCCCTTTCTTGCGCATGTCCGGGGACCGAGGCGCAGACGCACCGCCAACGCTCCTCTCTACGCATCACTGCTTGGGCCGTCACACTCTCTCCCCTTAGGAGCACAGCATCCTCACTGCGGCCCCGCACACGATCGGGAGTCAGCTCTGATACCACTTGTAACGCCCTGGATCTCCACTATACACATATTGTCCGCTTTGGATACTAAGTCTTCACGATTTTGTTCTTCTCAGGGCAGCCCATACTACCCCAAGAAAACGCGTATTGCAGGGGCAGAGGGCCATCCTGCGGGCCTTCCCTCTCCCAAGCCAATATATTGTCCTCTTTAGGTCACCCGCCTTGGCGCCGACGCACCGTCATCCCAGTCATGGTCTTTTCCCTCAAGGTTTTGTTCTCAGCACAACGGAAGCATGTGTGAAACACGTATGTATAGTTAGAAGGCTCATTGCCTTATAAGGTAGCCCAGAATTCCCTCCCTATGCGATGTGGGACAGGGACCTCTTCCTTGCGCACGTCCAGGGACCGAGGCATGGACGCACCGCCAACCCTCCTCCCCGCGCACCGCCGCTCGGGCCGTCACACATAATATTTTAGTGCGACAGATTCCATTACATTATTAAATTTTCCACGCTTGACCGTGTGGTCAGCATGTGAAGAAAGTTTATGGTCTTTAAATAATTTTCGGTGAGTAGTGGCAGTAATTGCTGCTGTTCTTCAGGCGCACGAAGACTGGGCTTGGCTTCTGCTGCCTCATATTTCTCTCTTCAGAACCGGGATATCCTTCAGGTATGCTTTCGATCTTCCTGTCAAAACTAGATGCAAAAAAAATTATTAGCAGAGATTAGGTGGATTGAAGTCATCTACTATCATAGAGGACATGTGAGTTCAAGAATTTTCTGTGGATTTGGTAGAAGGGGATCTGCAGATTATGATTCGTTTGGTTACTTGATCTACTGTCACCGACAACAACGATCGGCATAAAGAAACCGTCGCCTTTTCAAACATTACTGGAAAATACCAAAACTTCTGCGGATTGATTCTTTTAGGGTTTGGGTTGGCAATCGGAGTCTGAGCTTACAATAGGATAAGTCAGCTAGCCGAGAATTTTTTTTCTTTTTCCAGATGGGAGCAACGAAACCATGAACTTTGGGCTAAGATAACCAGTCTATTGCAGCGAAGCTGGTATTTTCCTGCTCTATTACCGTCAGAGTGAGTGAGAACACAATGATGGATCCACTTATGGGAGCCTTGTATCCTTCTAGTGGGTCCCAATCGGACGATCAGTCAATACCTGCTGTTGTAGATCGTTGTTTAGTTTCTAGACCAACTTTTCAAAGCACACCCAACAGATGTGGAGAGATCCATCATTTGGTTGATGTTGCCACATTTTCAAATGATTGTCGTGATACACTGGATACTGAAGAGACCAAATTCTCCGATGCAGTCTTCGATTACATAAGTTGCATACTCATGGAAGAAGACATAGAACAGAAGACATGCATGCTTCAAGAGTCTTTGGATCGATTGTCAGCAGAAAAATCCTTTTATGAGGTCCTTGGCAAAAAGTACCCGCCGTCACCTGAGCCAAGTTGCACGAATTGCATCACCTACAATGACAAACACTCGAATGACAGTCTCTAAGACAGCACTAGATATACTAGCACTATCGGCAGTAGGAAAACCGGATACTATGCCAATATTGGTCGGGTTGAAAATCCAAGCAATTATGTTACAATGAGTTTTGAAAAAGATATTAGTCCAGCGGCATTTCAACCTAATCGAGGAGGTAATGCACAGAGGCTTGACTTGTGGGGTGAGAGCCAATTCGTTCGGCAGTTTAGGATGGGGATTGAGGAATCCAGCAAGTTTCTTCCTAATCAAGAACCTACCAAACTTCTACCTCTGAAACCGAATAGAAAGATTGACAAAAGGGACTGCCTCGGTGCATCGAAGAGAAAAGAGTCTCCATAGGGAGGAAGGAAACATGGAAGAGAGAAGTAGCAAGCAGGCTTTTGTTCATGAAGAATCCGTACTTTGCTCGGATGCTTTTGACGTCCTTCTACTTAACGGCCAAGGGGAGGGCCTGGTTCGTCTTATGAATCTCTGGGCATCGTTGAAGATTGGAGCGAACGAAATTGAACAAGATCCGAGAGCCCAAAGCGGGCAGAGGTCGCAGCAAGAAGAAAAGAGAGAAAGTGGAGGTAGTCGATGTGAGGACACTCCTCATCCAATGTGCACAAGCCGTCGCATCAAATGATCATAGAAGCGCGAATGCTCTGTTGAATGTGTGACAGCCTGAATTTTTTAAATTAGTTTTCGATTAAATAAATCGGGCTTTTCGTCGACGCATCTATAGTATTATTCTCTGAGTTGGCCACTCATGAGATAACTGGTCTATCTGGGGAAAACAATTAAGGAATCTAAATGCAATGGACTTGAGAATTCGAACAGGAATCGATTGCTCGACCGTGTCAGTCTGCAAGGGTCATTGCGGCACTGTTAGAATCGATCGAAATCGAGATAGGTCGATCCGTCGAGATATGTGATCGAATGTGGGTGATTCCACTTGATTTCAAAATTCTCACCGATCGGCACTAAATTGATTTTCTGACATTTTGGGTACCCTGTGTCCGTATTTGAAACCTCGAGATTTTCACGACAATCGAGAGTCGCTAATGTGTCGAAGATGTACTATGTG
The DNA here is from genome assembly GCA_014182715.1 of Eucalyptus cloeziana. Lineage (NCBI taxonomy): Eukaryota > Viridiplantae > Streptophyta > Magnoliopsida > Myrtales > Myrtaceae > Eucalyptus > Eucalyptus cloeziana. The sequence goes on from CM024644.1 coordinate 33,606,839, forward strand.
ACTCGAGATAAATCGATCACGGGTCGATTGCACCAAAAAAATTCCTAAAAGTGACCCAGTAGACTAGGTCACGCTAAAAGCGCGCCAGATTGAAATTAACCGCTTATTTAAACCCGATTTCAGAAATTGAAAGTTCTGTGGTGTCACGAGCTATATTAGGGACGTCAACTCATCCTCCGAGAAATTTTGAGAGGTTCCGAGATTTTTACGGAAATCCGATTCGGACGTCGCGGAAAATAAACGGAAGTTCGAATTGGTCGAATTGAAGAAATTTTCAATTTGCAGACCGAGTTATTTGGCGAAGGGGACTTGTAGAATTTATGTGCGATTTTTCTACATCAAAATTGGACATCAGATGAGGAAATTTATTGGAGAAATTGAAGATCAAAATGTAAAATTCGGAGCCTAAGGTGAGGGGGTGCAACATTTACATCCAAATGTTTTTAATTAGTGGAATTATTGTTGGGAAAGTATTAGGAGACCAACTAATCAATGCAAGAGATAAAATTTCTGACCTTGGGCCCCCCCTCCTTAACTTCACGAGCACGCTTCTTCCCCCTTCGCGTCTTCAGTGTCCACCTTGCCTTCACTTTCACTCATCCGAACCTGCAGATTCATCTCTTCGACTTATCTCCCTCTCCACCAACAGCTGCGTTCATTCCCCTTGGAGTTCGAAGACCGCATGCCCCAAATTCCACCGACCGCCTGCTCCACGCCAACACTCGTTCCAACCATCTTTCTTCTTCTGCCACGTTTGAGTCAAGTCCCAGCTTCACCGAGATAATTCCACCAGCGCGGAACCAACTCCCCTTTCTAAAAACTGAGCTGCCTCTGATGTTCTTCCATTTGTTCCTTCGAAGATTGAAGTTGCTGCATCTCCACCAACGTCCACGAAGCAACCTGTCCACCGATTCTTCTTCAAGTGCCACGTCTTGGTCAGAACCTCCACCAAGCCTTTTGTTGACTGCTCTTACTTTCCTTTTTCAATTTTGAACCAAGCGAAGCCCACACGCATTCGCACGCCCTTGCAGCTCCACCGAAGACCACCATCTTCAGCTCCCACCATTGCACGCCTTCACGTCCGAATTGTTCAGTCCCAACTGTGGGCTTTGCTGGATCGTTTCAGCCTAGCGAGATTTCAAGTCAGCAGCCCAAGAAGCCCGCAAGCCCATTTGAAGCTTAGCCCACCGAAGCTCACCAATTGAAGCCTATGAAATCAGTTGCTTTTCAGCCCATTTCCAACAAGTTGGTTCGGCCCAACCTTCACGCAAGTCAGGCCCACAAGAAATTCAGCCCGCGAAAATCAAGTGAAAGCCAGCTCGAGTTGAAAACAAATCTCAGTTGGGTTGAGATTTGTTGGGCCCGTTTTAGGCCCGGCCCGAGAGTTCACCGACACCGCCGAAAATTAAGATTTCGGCCGCCGTCGCGTCGTCGTCGTGGTAGACCGGTTTTCGCGATACACCGGTGAGTTTATTCTCTAAACTCTTCTTAGTAGGTGATTGAGGCTAAGGGGTGTTTAGATTTATTTAATTAGGAATTAGGTGGTTAGTTAGATTAAATTAGTGTTTTAATTATTTAATTGAGCATGTTAGGTGGTTATGATGGTTTAGCTAAGGCCTATTTAAGTTGTATTATTTATCTAAAAGGGTTCGGGAATTTTCCGGGTCCGTATTGGTATTTAATTTAATAATTTTGGCCTAGGTTAGTATTTTTAGAAATTAAATTGAATTAATTAATTAATTTTCGAAATTAATTATTTATTAATTATTTTTCCGGAAATTAGGCGGGCTTGGTGACCGAAATTTCGTCTTGATTGCGATGGTGTGGTTAGTTTCTGCAATTGAGTGTTAAATTATGCAAATTGAGTGATTATTGGATTTTTAGTATTTAATTCTAAAAATTGTGAATTTTCAATATTTACTAGAAAATCCCAGGTGTCGGATTTTAACACCGAAAATGGTTTTATATACTTTATAAAATAGTTGGGATTTTAAAAAAGGAAGAATGCCAATTTTTAAGGTCGAGTTGACCAGTGTACCCACACACGACTATTTTCATGCGGATTTCGATACGAAGAAAAGGCCGGGTTCACCATTTTAATTGAAGCATTTGAGTGCAATGCACGGTGCCTGGGCCATATTTGAGTGATCGTGTGATGACAAAAGAAATCGCCCCATTTGTTGAGCTGGACGTTATCCCTATTTGGGATACCCCTTGTTAAAGGGAAGTCGGTCGCAGTAAATTCTGGACCCTGTGCTCCTTCGGGAAAGCCGTCGACGTAGTGACGTGCCGTGCTCAATGGGGGTGAGACGATGCCTGGTAATGCCAGAAGACCGCCGGACAGAGAGTAGGTCGTGCTATATGCCGAGATCAAAACTAGGAACGCATGATGAATTGAGTATTGTGTTCCAATTAATTGAGCCTGAGTGATGCTCTGATTTGTGATATGAACTGTGCTAACCTGCAGGGTGGAACTGAGACGAGGTAAGTCTCCTTGATGGTGTGATTGCGTGCTTAGAACGCTTCTTAGCGTCTTTTCCTCCTAGCCGCAGTTTAAAGCATAGACTTGTAAGACATTGTCTAACTGGTTATTGTATAAGCAATTTCAGGGTCATCGAGTGGAGGACCTGGAGCAGAGAGGAGGTGATTTGAAGCATAGGTCGGATAGGACCGCTTCTTTTTGGAGAACCGTCTTTTGTAGTCTTTTCACCATAGACTCTTGTACTTGATGCAACATATGTTTATAAAGGCATGTTTGTTTGTGAAATTGTTGTCCTGCTTTTCTGTCCCGAGATAGTTACTGTCAGGGGATTTGTTTTCGCTTCCGCATGTGCAACAAATTGAAAAGGGTCGGCGACTAGTCCTGGGAAGTCGCAAAATTTTATCGACCAGAGAGGGATGGGTACGCGCTCGGGGTTCGGGGCGTGACAGAATGAGATCAGGAAACACGCCTCATCTTTTGGCAATGGGACCCAGAGACTCGCTCACTACTTCGCTAATAGTCTTGAGGCACGGTTGGCCGGCACAGGCAGCCAGATATATAGAGGCCTGGTCAATAGGAAAACAACAGCTGCTGATATGCTGAATGCGTACCACCTGTATCTTGCAGCTTCTCCATTCCAAAGATATTCTAACGCATCCCGATCTTCTCAATATTAGATACAGTGGCAAATAAGATGAAGATTCACGTCATCGATTTTGGCATTCTTTATGGATTCTGATGGCCCACTCTGATTTAGCGCCTTTCACAGAGACCTTGTCCACCGAAGCTCCGGATCACCGGTATAGACCAGTCTCAACCCGGATTCAGGCGCGCAGAAAGAGTCAAGGAAACGGGTCAGCGCTTGGCAAATTACGTTGAAAGTTTCAACGTGCCATTTGAGTACAACGCCATTGCGAAGAGGTGGGAGTTCATTGAACTAGAGGAACTCAATATCGATAGGGACGAATTGACTATAGTCAACTGCATGTTCAGGTTCAAGAACTTGTTCGATGAGACCATCGCTGAAGAAAGTTCACGAGACATTGTCCTCAACCTGATAAGAAGAGCCCAGCCGGATGTCTTCATCCACGGTGTTATCAACGGGACCCACAATGCCCCATTCTTCATCACTCGGTTTCGGGAGGCTTTGCATCACTTCTCTTCTCTATTCGACATGCTTGACACTATAGTACCTGCGAAAACCAGGAGAGGATGCTGATCGAGAAGGATATGTTGGGGAGGGAGGTGTTGAATACGATAGCTTGTGAGGGATGGGGGAGAGTGGAGAGACTGGAGTCGTACAAGCAGTGGCAATTACGCAACATGAGGACCGGGTTTGTGCAGGTGCCCTTAAGTAGGAGGGTAGCGCAGTTCGTGATCAACAATATCGCTTCACGCTACCACAAAGATTTCGTCGTAGATGAAGTCGGCAAGTGGCTGTTGATATGATGGAAGGGACGGTTTCTATACGCCTTTTCTACTTGGAAACTGGCATAGCGAGATTTATGTGTACATAGTTGAAGGAGCAAAAATGAGGTCGTCACTAATGGCAGCTGTAAATCAGAAGATGACCCGGGATGTCGGAATTCCCTCATGATTCTCCTCAACATGTTTATACCGTGGGCTTTAGCAGATGAGTGAACGGTTTTTATTGAACCCCTTGTTTAACACATTGTGTTGCTACCATCTAATCTCTGTGCCATTTTGAGTGGCGATTCATTCACGTCTCATTTTTACTGCGTGGAAGAAGCATTGTTTTGATCGTGTAATACCATATGATTGTTACTAAAGGATAATTGAATCCACCACCTGAACAGTTTCCCAACATTTAAGTTCACATAGGTACATATCCATGTGTAGGGTAAACATAGCTGAAATTCCAAATATCTCATACTCTATATACATTTTTGACAAAGACGCCTAAAACCGCTATTCCAAAGTAGATGTTCAGGCTCAAAAAGGAAATTGCTTTCACAAATCCACCGGCCACGTACAAGGCCGCATTTTGTGACTCAGATTTAATAGGCCAAACTCATTGTTACAACTCATGAAAAACAATCAAAACTGAAAACATCTTTGTTGATCGAGGGAGAGAAAGGATGAAAAAACAAAGCATAGCACTTCATACGTCTTGTGTGAAAAGAAAAAAACTTTCGAGTATCACAACTAAATACAAAGCAGAAACTGCTCACATATGTGCAACACATAACTGCACACAAACATGCTATTAACTTCCTAGAAAATAGCAAAAACACTAACTGCATAACCAAAATGAACTTGATTGTTTTTTTTTTTTTTTTTTAAAATAGAGAAAAATAGAGGAAAACACGACGAAAAACAGCAGCACTGAGACAATTCCAACAAAACTCCTCCTTGGATCAGTTGTTGCTGCAAACTCCTATTTTCTCTCTTAACAATTCAAATCTTCCAGCCTGAAGTGGCTTTGTGAACATGTCTGCAAGCTGATCTTTAGATCTGCAATAGACCAACTTAACTTCACCACTTTGTTGCACCTCACGCCGAAAGAAAAATTTGACTTTGAAATGCTTGGTTTTGCCATGGAAAATTGGATTATGTGATATTGCTAGAGTAGCATGATTGTCCACATTGACTTCGATACAATCATTAGAATTCAACCACAAATCCTTCATTATCTTCTTCAGCCACAAAGCTTGATTTGCAGCTACAGTAGCTGCTATAAACTCAGCCTCTGCTGTGGACTGAGCTACAATCTCTTGCTTTTTGGAACACCGGGAGAAACAAGCAAAACCAAGATTGAAACAATATCTAGACGTACTCTTCATGTCATCTACTAAACCAGCCCAGTCACTATCAGAAAATCCTTGCAAATTAAACTTCTGACCTTCCTTAAACTTCACACTAAAGAACAATATTCCTTTGAAATATCTCAAGACCCTTTTTGTTGCAACCAAATGTAACTGATTAGGACTACTCATAAACTTGGATAAAACACTCATAGCAAATAGAATATCTGGTCTGGTTGCTGTAAGATACATGAGACACCCAATCAGACTTCTATACATAGAAGCATATATTGCATCTGTTCCATCATTCTTCTGCGGCTTCTCTTTAGCAGCCATAGGAGTGCTTACACTTTGACAATCTTCCATCTGAAACTTCTTTAGAATTTCCTTCATGTATTTTTTTTTTTTTTTTTTTTTTGATAGATGAAGATCTCATATGAAGCTTGTTTGACTTCCAGACCCAAAAAATAAGCTATCTTTCCCAAGTCTGACATCTAAAAGCCTGCAAATAGATCTTGCTTCACCTTCTCTATCAATTCCATATCATTCCCTATCACTAATAGATCATCTACAAAAAGTGACAGAATTACAACACTGTGATTCACCTTCTTGACATAAAGAGTGAACTCACTTAAGCTTTTTACAAAGCCAAAATCCTGCAAATATCGATCTATCTTCCCATACCAAGCTCTTAGAGCCTGCTTCAATCCATATAGAGCTTTCCTCAACCTGTATACACTCTCTTCTTGCCCTTTGATACTGAAGCCTTCAGGTTGTTCAACAAAAATCTTCTCCTCAAGCTCTCCATTCAGGAATGCAGACTTGACATCTAATTGAAATATAGGCCACCCCTTCTCCGCTGCAATAGCTAACAGCAGCCTTATTGTATCAAGTCGTGCAACGAGAGCAAATGTTTTAGAATAGTCTACTCCCCATATTTGTGCATAGCCTTTCACAACCAGTCTAGTTTTGTGTTTACTGACAGAACCATCAGGATTAAGTTTTGTTCTAAACACTCACTTAACCCCAATCACATTCTTATCAGATGGTCTGTCAACAAGCTCCCATGTGTGGTTTTTCTGGATCATTGCAATCTTCTCCTGCATTACTGCAATCCACCTCTGATCCTCCTTAATTTCCACAAAGTTAGATGGTTCGAGCACTTCCACATTGCTTCTTTCATAGATTTCAGCAAGTGACCTTATGCCTCTCACTGGTAAATCATCCATATAGTCTTCCAATCCATCTATAACTTCATCAACCTCTACATCTATTACAGGTTGTTTTTCGAATTGCTGCCGTTCTGCACTCTTTCCTTCCATCCAATTCCACTCATTTTCCTCTAGAAAAATAACATCTCTGCTTATAGTCACCTTCCTTGTCATGGGATGAAAAATCCTGTAAGCCTTTGATTGAAGACTATACCCAATAAAGATTCCAAGCTCTACTTTCTTATCCAGTTTGTCCCTCTTAACTTCAGGAACATGAGTGTAACATAAACACCCAAAAACCTTCAAGTTCTTCACAGAAGGTCTAACACCATGCCAAACTTCCATAGGTGTTGACTTCTCTAAGGCCTTTGTGGGCAATCTATTCAATAGAAACACTGCAGTATTAGCTGCCTCAGCCCAGAACTTCTTAGGTAACTTCTTCTCCTGCATCATACATCTAGCCATCTTCATAATGCTTATGTTTTTCCTCTCACTGACCCCATTCTATTGAGGTGAATAGGGAGCAGTGAACTGCTGCACAATTCTTGCTTGCTCACAATTTAACTTAAACTTGTGAGCAGTATACTCAGAACCATTATCAGACCTGAGCATTTTAATTTTCTTCCCACTTTGATTCTCAACTAAGGCTTTAAACTTCACAAACACATTAGCAACTTTAGACTTGGTTCGCAGAAAATAAATCCAACTCATCCTAGTCATATCATCAGTGAAAGTAATAAAATACCTGCTACCATTGAGAGAAGACTCAGACATAGGTCCACATAGATCTGTGTGAACTAATTACAGCTTTTCACATGCTCTCCAGCCTCCTCCTTTGAAAGGAAATCTGGCTTGCTTGCCAATAAGACAAGTTTTGCACTGTGGAAATTCCTCCCCCAAACATGGCAAGTCATCTGCCAAGCTATTTCTCTACATAAACGACATGCTCTTCCTGTGAACATGCCCAAGTCTTTTATGTCATAGCTCTACATTTTCTTCTTTGCACTTTAAAGCCATTTGTTGCATCTCTTGTGGCTTGAACATGAAACTCTTGTCCTTCATTGGGGTTCTTAGCACTTTTTTGCTATCTGCATTATTAATAAGACATTCATTCCCTTCGAACTTCACTTTATAGCCCCTCTCAACTAATTGACCAACACTTAACATATTCTGGTCAATATTTGGCACAAAAAGAACATCACTGATCAGCTTCATCTCCTAATTTCCTTCAATAGCAACTATACCCTTCCCTTGCACTTCGATATACTTTGTCCATTGCCAATTCGACTGGACCCGATCGACTTGTTTAGACTCCTAAACAACTTCAAATTGCCAGTCATGTGATTGGTACAGCCACTATCCACCAGCCATGCATCATTCTCAATAGAAGATTTAGAAAAAGAAGCTACAAACAAGTGCTCTTCCTCAGTTTCATTCACTGCTACCTGTGCTTCTCTTGCTTGCTGGTAATTTTTCTCTTTGCAGATTGCTTCCATGGGACCCAACTTGTGACATCTTCTGCATCTAGCATCAGGCTTTCTCCAACATCTAAAAAACTAATGATTAGTTCCACCACAGCATTGACAAGGCTTTTTGTTCTTCTTCCATTTGCTAGACCCATAAGAATTTCCTTCTTTTGCTACAAACTTGGAGTCACCAGCATTTTCTCGAGACTGAATCCATTTCTTCCCTTTGCTTCCATCATTTGACTTCACTTTAGCTTGTAGCGCACCCTCTACAAACTCTTCTCTTCTCATTAGTCTTCTGTGCTCCTATGCCTGTAGAGCATTTAACAATTCTGCAAGCTTTATATCAGCTAAGTCTCTTGTATTTTCCAGAGACGCTATGGTGGCTTCGAACTTCTCTGGAAGAGACACCATGATCTTCTAAACAAGCCTTTTATCCTTCAAGTCAGTCCCTAAAACTCTGATTTTTTCAGCTATCCCAACCAGCCTATTAGAGTACTCCTTCACTAACTCTGAATCCTTCATCTGCTGTCTCTCAAACTCTTTCAAGAGATTCAGCACCTTCATGCCTCTTATCTTCTCATCTCCCTCGAATTCATCATTCAAGAAATCCCATATTGCCTTTGCAGAATCACATCTCATGATCCTTGTGAAGATAGTGGGTGAAACAGCAGCATATAGGCAAGACTTTGCCTTAGCCTTCCTTGTGATTCTCTCTTTATGGTACTTTATCTGATTTAAGGTCGGATTATTTGGAAGTGGAGCAACCTCATAATCATTCTCCACAACCTCCCATAGATCATGACCCTCCAAGAATGCTGTCATCTTGACAGCCCAAGCTTGATAATTTTCCCTAGTAAAGACTGGAGCAGCTACTCCATCAGTTTTTTCTTTGTAGATTGGAAGCAATTTTCACTCACTTACCCTCACTTCACAGTCCCTTAAGACCCCACAAACGCTTTGATACCAATGTTATAACTCATGAAACAATAATCAAAATAGAAAACATCTTTGTTGATCGAGGGAGAGAAAGGATGAAAAAACAGAGCACAACACTTCATACGTCTTGTGCCAAAAGAAAAAACTGTCGAGTACCACAACTAAATAGAAAACAGAAACTGCTCACATACGTGCAACACTTAACTGCACACAAACGTGCTATTAACTTCCTAGAAAATAGCAAAAACACTAATTGCATAACCAAAATGAACTTGACTGTTTTTTTTTTTAAAAAAAACAGAGGAAAACACAACGGAAAACAGCAGCACTGAGACAATTCCAACACTCATAGTGGATAACTCTTTTTTTTTTTTTTTGGGTAAAATATGCTAATTGGGTCGAGAAAAAAAATAGGTCATAAATGATTTGTTTTTGGTCGAAATAAACCAATATTTTAACTCTGTTTTTCTAGAGCCCATGTCAGTCGCCCACTACGAATACGCACTACCTAACCCAAGTAACTTGCAGCTTGCTTCCAGTTCCATATCTAGACGATCAAATCCAAGTTCTCGTCGCTCACGCTGTGGCACAGCAGGCCTTTTGCTCGCAATCTGTGGTCATCTGTTTCCAGCGTCGCTGGCTTTGCGCCCCTGTGGTGAGTAATGTTGTTTTTGAGCGTTCTGGTTTCTGTCATAGTCTATATGCTCCTCAACCGCTCCTTTACAGTTGGAATTTTGTGGCCTCAAGGGGGGGCACGAGTCCTGAATTAATTAGATTGATACCATGAGTATATCTGGACAAGCTTTGAACAGAGAGAACCATGTGTCATGTATGGGCTTCATTGATCTCTTCGTTCATTTTTGAGTATCAGTCTGCTTGTTAGCAATCTCGTCTTCTGCAAAATCGTAACCATTCTTTACTGCAATTACACAGAAGTGTCAATGCGTATGGTTTCTGTTAATTTTATGGAATCCATGGTTTGGGTTTGAACTTGTTTGAGGGCTTGCTTCATTACAGGAATGGGTGTTAATTATAAAGTTTCTAGTCTCTGTCTCTTGCTGATTTTGTCCGTCCCTCTTGATTCATGTGAATTGTGTAATGTTGTTTTGTAGATGTGACGATGTTCTGGTTGTCGCGTTGGCGTTTCGTTCCTCTGTTGGCCCTGGTCAACGTTTAGATTGGGAAATTAGAAGAAGGCCTCAACCGTCCCTCCTCGAATGTGCTCCATTTTCATGGAAGCCATCTGGGTCAAGTCATCAATATTGGACTCCTCACTGGCATCATCTGCCTTGTATGACCCAAAAAAAAAAAAAAAAATTAACATTGTCCCTTCATGAGCAGTGCTAAGAGTGCTGAGAACTTGAGCTTAAAACTGTTGAAGATATTGGGCAATGGACGGGGAAAAAGACGGGTTTAGACAAAAAGGCACATGAAAGAGTTTTAAGTACGATGGTACTGCAAGAATTTCATAAGATAGTTTCAGAAAATAAGCTAAGCTAACTTACATGTATGATTCGTTAAAAATTAATGTGCCGCTTGCCTCCACGAGAGTTTTTTGTGTTTTTTGGTAGAAAACTCTACAAGAGTTGAAAGACTAAAATTTGTTGAAATGAGGATAGCTCTGAGACGTTACTTTTGGCTATATGTATATGCACATGTAGCCTGAGCTAAGACAGAGGAAATACCAGGAAGCAATAAGGCAAACAATGGTATCGGACAAGTAACTTTGCTTGATGAATTCTGGTTGATTGACAGTTCTTGGAATGGACTATTTCCTTAAGGTGCAACAATCCTCAAGGACTATATTTTCCAGTAGGGATGAGTAGTTGTTCTAGGTTTTGTACAGACTCCATATGAAATATAGAACCTATTCATTGAAATATGTCACGTCCCGATCCTCAAGCGTGCCCATCCCTCTCTGGTTGATAAAATTTTGCAACGTCTCAGGACGAATCGCTGACCCTTTCATTTTATTGCATACGCCGAAGCGAATAATAAATCTCTAACCATCTCGAGATAAAAAAACAAGAAACATATTTAGAACAAACCACGCTTTTATAAACAACCTAAGTCGTGTACAAAAGTCAACAACCAAAAGACTCCAAAAAGAAGCTGACCTAACTGACCTACTTCCCAGGTCCCCTTAGCTCGGCTTTGGGTCCTCCGCTCTATGGCCCTGAAAATTAGGCCCACGACAGGCTAAGATATAAATCTCAACGAGTTTATGCTCTAAACCCCGATTAGGAGGGTAATACGCCCAGAAGCGTCCTAACTATACAATCACACAACCACATAGACTTATGATATGGTCCTGTGATTCTGGATCAGCTTTTTAAGACATAACATAGTGTCTTGAGTTCATTTTGGCAAAGTCCATTCACATGGAGAGAACGAGACAGAACCGACAGATCTCGAAGTGGTCCTCTCCTCCCATCGGTTGCAAATTTACTCTTTTACCTTGCACCTCTTTTCTAGTTCTGCAGAAAGCACATGGAGTGAAATTTTGCGCGGGAGATTGATCGGGTACGGGGACCTTCTTTATTTTGACATTGATTCCTACCAAAAGAAAACAATAACTTTGTACATGTGTTTCCTAGTCGAAGTACATACGTACGAATCAACATATAATATTTTAGTGCGTGGGATTCCATTACATTATTAAATTTTCCACGCTTGACAGGGTGGTCATCATGTGAAGAAAGTTTGTGGTCTTTAAATAATTTTCTTTGGGTAGTGGCAGTAATTGCTGCTGTTCTTCAGGCGCACGAAGACTGGGCTTGGCTTCTGCTGCCTCATATTTCTCTCTTCAGAACCGGGATATCCTTCAGGTATGCTTACGATCTTCCTGTCAAAACTAGATGCAAACAAAATTATTAGCAGAGATTAGGTGGATTGAAGCCATCTACTATCATAGAGGACATGTGAGTTTGAGAATTTTATATGAAAGCGGTAGAAGGGTATGCGCAAATTATCGTTGGTTTGGTTACTTGATCTATTTATCACCGACAACAATGATCGGCGTCCAGCAACCATCACCTTTTCAAATATTACTCAGAACTTGTGCAGATTGATTCTTTTAAGGTTTGGGTTGGCAATCTGAGTCTGAGGTTACAATAGGATAAGTCAGCTAGCCGAGAATTTTTTATTTTTTTTGGATGGGAGCAACGAAACCACGAACTTTGGGCTAAGATAACCGATCTACAGCAGCGAAGCCGGTATTTTCATGTTCTATTACGGTCAGAGTGAGTGAGAACGTAATGATGGATCCACTGATGGCAGCCTTGTATCCTTCTGATGGGTTCCCATCGGACGATCAGTCAATATCTGCTGTTGTAGATCGTTGTTTAGTTTCTAGACCGACTTTTCAAAGCGTACCCGACAGATGTGGAGAGATGCATCCTTTGGTTGATGTTGCCCCATTTTCAAATGAATGTCGTGATGCACCGGACACTGAAGAGACTGAATTCTCCGATGCAGTCTTCGAATACATAAGTCGCATACTCATGGAAGAAGACATAGAAGAGAAGACATGCATGCTTCAAGATTCTTCGGATCTATTGTCAGCTGAAAAATCCTTTTATGAGGTCCTCGGCAAAAAGTACCCGCCTTCACCTGAGCCAAGTCGCACGAATTGCATCACCTACAATGACAAACACTCGAATGACAGTCTCTTAGACAGCACCGGATATACTAGCACTGTCGGCAGTAGAAAAACCGGACACTATGCCAATGTTGGTCAGGTTGAAAATCCAAGCAATTATGGTACAATGAGTTTTGAAAAAAATATTAGTCCAGCGGCGTTTCAACCTAATCGAGGGGGTAATGCACAGTGGCTTGACTTGTGTGGTGAGAGCCAATTCGTACGGCAGTTTAGGATGGGGGTCGAGGAATCCAGCAAGTTTCTTCCTAATCAAGCAACTACCGAACTTCTACATCAGGAACCACACGGAAAGATTGACAAAGTGGACCGCCTCGGTGCATTGAAGAGAAAAGAGAGTCTCCGTAGTGAGGAAGGAAACATGGAAGAGAGAAGTAGCAAGCAGGCTTTTGTTCATGAAGAATCCATACTTCGCTCGGATGCTTTTGACGTCGTTCTACTTAACAGCCAAGGGGAGGGCCTGGCGCATCTTATGAATCTCCGTGCATCGTTGAAGCACAGAGTGAATGAAATCGTACAGAGGATCCAAGAGCCCAAAGGTGGCAGAGGTCGCGACAAGAAGAAAAGAGTGAAAGTGGAGGTAGTCGATGTGAGGATGCTCTGTAAGGCCGCTGGAACGGCAACCGAGGACCGACATAGCTAGAAGCTCAGAAATTTGTGCACCTGATTTGTGATCCATGTTTTGTTGAAGCTAAGCGACAGCAATCCGTGTCTATTGCGCTGAAGATCTTCTCCCTATTCCCTCAATACCTTGGCTTGATAAGTAGGCCTCTCACTTGGTTCCTTATGTGAGAGAGAGAGTATTTGTTCTTGTATTGAAAACAAAGAGAGGGCTAGAAGGAGGGACCTTTAGCATATTTATAGAATTTGGACGGGCCCTCTTATCACGGGCCGGGCCCAATTCAGCCCACACAAGCCTGCCCATATTTGACTGTTAGGAAACTTTATATCTCGCTTATTAGATCAATTCCGTAAAACGGATAATTATAATCTTAATTAATGTGGCCCAAACTAGGAAAATTCTTACATTCTCCCACTTGGGCTATATTAATTGAGATCATACCGTATGTGCACACCTTTATGTTGATCTAGAGATAATCCTCTGCAGTCAATCCGATCCCATAAAGTCTCTAACACCGGATCAAGGCGGTAATCGTATATGCATATACGAGCCTTCCATGGTCACAAATGCTATCAACTTTACCGATATGGATTTAATATGGTTGTGTGGCAAATCGATAACACCTCATAAAGAGTTTTACCTTATGTGTTATCCCATTTGTCGGTCACCATTCTCTTACCTTAAGTGTCACAGAAAACTGGATGTGGCACTAGAGAATATCTTTATGGTTCTAATGAACCCACATATGTCTTATCTTTATGGTTAACCTTTTCTTTATGTGTAATTGAGACATATGCACAAGGCTAACAACTGGATGCCCCTAGCCTTTACTCAAGATTTACACAAGTACCTTGAGATTTTCTTTAGATATATGTACACAACTCAATAACCATTTATACAAAGGAGTTGACATATATTGAAATGTTACAAAAAGTAACAAAATGCAGACTTAAACTTTATTAGAGCAAACCTGAAAAAGCTCCCACTAGACGATATTATCCATCGATTCTCCTAAGCCCATGTTCATGACATGTCGATCAAATACACAAGGGCGTAGGCCTTTAGTCGATGGGTCCGCCAACATATCGTCTCGTGGGAATGTGCTCTACCACAATGTCACCATTCTCGTGCCATTTCCTTTATGCTCAAAAACTTGACCTCCATATGCTTAGACCCTTTTAGACTTCGTTGTTATTAACAAATAACACGGCAGAATTGTTATCGCAATATAACCGCATGGGTCTATCCACAAAATCAAATACCGTCAATTCTCTCGATGAGGTTCCGAAGCCAAATTGCTTGAGTAGCAGCTGAAAAACATGCTATAAACTCCGCTTGCATGGTAGAAGAAGATATAGATTTCTGTTTCTCACTTTTCCACGATACGCCCCTCCCGCTAACATGAATATATATCCCGTTGTCGACTTCCTATCATCCTCACAACCAGCAAAGTCTCGCATCCGAATATGCCAACAATCGCAAATCATGGACATATTTATAAATCAGCATATAATCTCTTGTCCTTTTTAAATATCTCAAGACCTTTTTGGCAGCAACCCAATGATCGTGTCCCGGATTCGACCGATATCTACCCAAAAGCCCCGTTATAAAAGCAATGTCCTGGTCTGGTGCAAACTTGAGCATACATGATACTTCCAAGTGCATTAGCATAAGGCACATCCTTCATTTGGTTTTTCTCAAAATCTGAACGAGGACACTGTGAGAGACTCAGCTTGTCACCCTTAACTACAGGAACGTTTCCTAACTTGCAATCCTGCATGTTGAATCTCTCCAAAATACGATCAACATATGCCTTTGAGATAAACCTAACACACGACGAGAACGATCCCTATAAATTTCAATGCCAAGAACGAAAGATGCCTCACCTAAGTCTTTCATGTCAAAATTCTTTGACAACATTTGCTTTGTTTCACGCAGCAATCCAATATCACTACTTGCAAGCAAAATGTCATCCACATAAAGTATAAGAAAAATAAATTTCCTCCCACCGACCTTGCAAAGATATGCATTGATCCACTTTGTTCTCAATAAAACCAAAAGATGTAACAACATTGTGAAACTTCAAGTACCATTGTCTAGAAGCTTGTTTGAGACCATAAATAGCCTTCTTCAGTTTACATACAAACTTATCTGAATCATTTGCTGTAAAACCTTCGGGTTGCACCATATAAACCTCCTCATCAAGATCTCCATTTAGAAAAGCAGTTTTGACATCCATCCGGTGTAATTCCATGTCAAAATGAGCTACTAACGCCATGATTACTCCGAAAGAGTCTTTAGAAGAAACGGAGAAAATGTTGCTTCATAGTCTATCCCTTCTCTCCGAGTGAAGCCCTTGGCCACAAGTCTGGCTTTAAATTTCTCAATCTTTCCTTTCGAATCTCTTTTGGTCTTATAAACCCACTTGCAACCTATGGGTTTACAACCTTCCGGAAATTCAATAAGCTCCCAAACACCATTATATTTCATGGATTGCATCTCATCTCTCATTGCATCCAACCATAAATTTGATTGAGGACAGGAAAAAACGTCCAAATAAGTTGCTGGATCTGTAATGCAACCTATATCGTAATCATGTTCTCCTAAAAAGACTATATAGTCCGGTGGTATAGCTGAACGCCTTTCCCTAGCAGACCTCCTAAGTGGAGCCACTGTAAGCTCATTTTGAGCTTGAGGAACTTGAAGGACTTCATCTGTGGCCGCTTCATCAATAGGATCTTCAGTGTTAACGGGTTCGCCTTTGCGGCACAAGAGAGGCTCCATAATCGTCTCCGCATAGGTAAGGAGATAGACATAGCAGTCCGGCCAAGTTGTCATGTTCACCGATTTGTGAGCAATCATGCTCTTCGGCTACATCAAATTCTAGAAACTTGGCCGTTTGTGATTCCACAATCCTTGTTCCTCCACTTGGATTATAAAAACGATATCCCTTTGAATGTTCCGAGTAAGATACAAAGCAACATCGAGTGGTTTTAGCCTCCAACTTACCTAATGTTGGATTATACAATCTTACTTCGCAGGACATCCCTGCACCTTAAAATGATTCAAACTTGGTTTGCGTCCAGTCCATAACTCAAAAGGAGTCGATGCAATGCTTTAGTAGGAACACGGTTCAATATATAAAGGGCTGTTCTTAAAGCCTCACCCCATAAAAATCAGGCAAATTAGTCCTACTCATCATGCACCTTACCATATCCATGAGAGTACGATTTCTCCTTTCAAGCCGACACCATTTTGTTCAAGACTTCCGGGCATAGTGAATCGAGCTACTATCCCTGTAATCCTCTAGGTATTTAGCAAATGGTCCTTTAATTTGCCCAACATTTCCATGTCTACCATAATATTCTCCACCTCGATCGATCTCACCACCTTTATTACCTTTCCTAATCAAGTTTCTCAACTTCAGTCCGAAAAGTCTTGAATTTGTCAAGGGATTCAGACTTTTCCTTAATCAGGTAAAGGTAACCATATCGAGAATAGTCATCAATAAACGTGATGAAATAAACTTTTCTACACAAGGTTGCAGCATAGGGTCCACTGATATCGGTGTGAATGACTTCTAGTAATCCAGAACTTCGAACTGCGGTTTTCTTCTTTATCTTAGTCATCTTTCCTCTACAACAAAGTCTATACAAGTTTCTAGGTCACCTTTAAGAGTAGGTAGGATGTTTGTCTTTATCAGCCTTTCTACTCTTTCTTTAGATATATGACCCTAGTCGTTTATGCCATAATGTATAAGACTGTTCCTTAGGTAGAGGTCTTTTGGAAACAATATTTTCAAAAGTATTAGCGACGTATATATCATTGGGAGATAAACACAAACCGTACAATCCATTGGACATGATGCAAAGACCCAACCTTATTTGAGCTAAAGAACATAGATACAATATCGTTCTTTATTTCAAAAGAGTAACCACACTTATCCAAACATGATACGGAAACTAAGTTCCGTCTAAAGGAAGGTACATAAAAAGTGTTTCTTAATATCATATTAAAACTAGATATCTAACACCAAAAAGACATCTCCCACGAACTCAACGTCGATCTTTTCATTGTTTCCCACAAAGTGAGCTTTGATTCATCCCGATTTGGCATCCTTCGTTTTTGAATCCCCGTATGGTAAATGCAACATGATTAGTTGCACCACTATCTAGCCACCAAGAACTGGATGGGGCTTCGATAGGTTGGATTCACAAACAAGTGCCAAAGAATCATTACCTTTATGCTCATTTCTAGACAACCAAGCTTTATATTTATCGCAGTGTTTCTTTATGTGTCCCCTCTTCCTACAAAAGTAGCAAAGAACACCTTCCCTTTTAAAAGGTGCCTTTCTAGGAGCCATAGAAGTGGAGGGGCCAGCAGCTTCAGATTTCCTCTCTTAGAGCTATATTGTTAAAAACACCTATAGCTTTAGGATTTCCTCTAGGATGTGCAATCCATTTACCCTTTCGCCGGCGTAACTAGAGGCATACAAGGCAAGATGCCCTCTTTCTTTCTTCGTTTCTCTTCCTCTCGCCACCACTCGACTATGAGGTCATTGATTGACCAAGCCTCATTTTGCGAACTATAGTTTGTCTTGATAATTCCAAAGTCGAGGAAGAGTATTCAATGCCCGATGCACTATGCAAGTTTCAGTGGATATCAACTCGAAGAATTCGAAGTTTTGATTGAAGATCTACCATTCTCAGCACATAATCTCTAACTCCAAATCGAACCATCATATTTCATATTAAAAAGAATTGCATAAGTGTACCAATCTCAGCATTGGAAGAGACACGATACCTAGCCTCCAAGGCTTCCATCATATCCTTAACAAGACAATCGATGGCAAGCCACTCAACAAATGCTCCCGAATTGACCTTTTCATAATGAGCAAGCAAATTCTCGTTACTCTTTTCCCATGCAGCAAAACGTACTTTCCGGACTTCGTACTATCATCGCAAGGTCCGCCGGCCTATTTTCAGTGAGAGCAACATGAACATCCGCCAACTCCATACCAAACTGAAAATCCTCTCTCCATCTCTTGAAGTTTGATCCAAGAAGAACCTCAATAGCAATGGAATTGCCATTCACAGAGAAGGTGACTGTTTATACAAGCAATACATATAATTAGCATCATGTGAGTGCTTAACACACATCTCAAGAGCTACATACATCATCATATAAACACCTTTGGGCAGAATACATGACATGCAATTGTATACTCTTCACATGACAGCGGTCCATGAAAATATATTCTAACCTTTCGCGAAGTCACCACCTTTGGGTGTATGAACCACTAAGGTTAGTCACTTTTTAACCATATGCTGTACATGCTTCCCTCCATGAACTAATACACAATTACCTCCTTTGGGAGTGTGACCACGCATTAGAACAGGAGACATCCCATCATAATACAAGACCGACGTTTCTCAAATTCAATCAAGTGTGCCACTTTGGCGGTCACAACCCAATTGAATCATTGAAACTTTCTCATATCAAGGATATAACTTTATGACTCACATACACCTTTCAAAAGTGATTTTAGACTTGATGACAGGGGCTATATGTCACTAAAATCACATGTCATGCTAATTGTATTGCTCTGTTCATTAATACATGCTAATAATAAATCAACACCACACATATTCCTCAAGTGATGATGTAATCATAAGCATGCAATTGTATTTCCAAAACCATAGAGAAATACATGAAAATTACGCAAAAAATACCCTCAAAATCACGTACCTTAGGGTTTCACATGCATTTTCATATCTTTAAAAACATCAAAACATGAAAATAATCATATCACAAGATAGGAAATTCACATACGAGCACGTACATATCATCCACGCGCCAAACGGATTCACACGCGCCCTCACGCGCGCTAGAGTGTGCGGCGCGTGAGCCACACGCGCTACGCCCAAAACCGGCCCGAAGCCGGTCCGACGGTCAACGGGTCGAACCGGTCAACGGTCCGACCGGTCAACGGGTCGAACCGGTCAACGGTCCGACCGGTCAACGGTCCGACCGGTCAACGGTCAACCCCGGTCACCGGGTCGGGTCAAACCCGGTCAAACCGGGTCGGGTCAACCCGGTCAACACGGGTCGGGTCAACCCGGTCAACACGGGTCGGGTCAACCCGGCCAACACGGGTCGGCTCTAGGTGACGCCATCCGTGACGCCACACGCCACGTGGCGGTTTACGTGACGTCACCATGACGTCATCCGGACACTGTCCATGTCGGTGACTAAGGCGGTGGATGACGTCATGGATGACGCCATGCCGCTAAGGCGGCCGACGCGGCTCGGACTTAGGCGCACATGGATGACGCATGCGCGGCGCGCGCGTGAGGTCGCGCGGCGGCGGCGCGTGCCGCCGACTCCCGCAAAGACCGCCCGGGCGCGTGTCGGCGCGTGAGGGGTTTTTCCGGCATCGCCCGACGACGATATACCCACCATTTTTCTCGTATTGATGAGTAGAATATGTTTATGCAATAAAATTTCACTTTCATCGGATCAAAAAACACGAAAGAACAAGCAGAACCCTTTCGAGCTCGGGTCAAGTCCGAAACAGCCATAGGCGGCTGATTTGGGTTCGGCGAGAGGCATAACAGACACTGAAGGACTCGGCTCAACAAGATTAACCCGAATATACAGTTGAAATCAAGTTTCATGCGGATAAATTCTTCAAGACGGGCAAATCAACCAAGTTCTAGTCTATGTTTAGCTCTGATACCAAATGTAAGGCCGCTGGAACGGCAACCGAGGACCGACATAGCTAGAAGCTCGTGAAATTTGTGCACCCGATTTGTGATCCATGTTTTGTTGAAGCTAAGCGACAGCAATCCGTGTCTATTGCGCTGAAGATCTTCTCCCTATTCCCTCAATACCTTGGCTTGATAAGTAGGCCTCTCACTTGGTTCCTTATGTGAGAGAGAGAGTATTTGTTCTTGTATTGAAAACAAAGAGGGCTAGAAGGAGGGACCTTTAAGATATTTATAGAATTTGGACGGGCCCTCTTATCACGGGCCGGGCCCAATTCAGCCCACACAAGCCAAGCCCATATTTGACTGTTAGGAAACTTTATATCTCGCTTTATTAGATCAATTCCGTAAAACGGATAATTATAATCTTAATTAATGTGGCCCAAACTAGGAAAATTCTTACATGCTCCTCATCCGATGTGCACAAGCTGTGGCATCAAATGATCATAGGAGCACGAATGCTCTGCTGAATGAGATCAGGAAACACGCCTCGCCTTTTGGCAATGGGACCCAGAGACTCGCTCACTACTTCGCTAATGGTCTTGAGGCGCGGTTGGCCGGCACAGGCGGCCAGATATAGAGGCCTCGTCAATAGGAAAACAACAGCTGCTGATATGCTGAATGCGTACCACCTGTACCTTGCAGCTTGTCCATTCCAAAGATATTCTAACGTGGTCTCGATCTCGTCGATATTAGATACAGTGGCAGATAAGATGAGGATTCACATCATCGATTTCGGCATTCTTTATGGATTCCGATGGCCCACTCTGATTCAGCGCCTCTCCCAGAGACCTTGTCCATCGAAGCTCCGGATCACCGGTATAGACTTGCCTCAACCCGGATTCAGGCCCGCACAAAGAGCCAAGGAAACGGGTCAGCGCTTGGCAAATTACGCTGAAAGTTTCAACGTGCCGTTTGAGTACAACGCCATTGCGAAGAGGTGGGAGTTCATTGAACTAGAGGAACTCAAGATCGATAGGGACGAAGTGACTATAGTCAACTGCATGTTCAGGTTTGAGAACTTGTTCGACGAGACCATCGCGGAAGAAAGTCCGCGAGACATTGTCCTCAACCTGATAAGAAGAGCCCAGCCGGATCTCTTCATCCACGGTGTTATCAACGGGAACTACAATGCCCCATTCTTCGTCACTCGGTTTCGGGAGGCTTTGCATCACTTCTCTTCTCTTTTCGACATGCTTGACACTATAATACCCCACGAAAACCAGGAGAGGATGCTGATCGAGAAGGTTACATTGGAGAGGGACGCGTTGAATACGATAGCCTGTGAGGGATGGGAGAGAGTGGAGAGACCGGAGTCGTACAAGCAGTGGCAATCACGCAACATGAGGGCCGGGTTTGTGCAGGTGCCCTTAAGCAGGAGGCTAGCGCAGTTCGTATTCAAGAAGATGGCTTCACGCTACCACAAAGATTTCGTCGTAGATGAAGTCGGCAAGTGGCTGTTGATAGGATGGAAGGGACGGTTTCTATACGCCTTTTCTATTTGGAAACCGGCATAGCGAGATCGGTATGTGGGCATGGTTGAAGGAGCAAAAATGAGGCCGTCACTAACAGCGCCTGTCAAAAATCGGTAGATGACCGGGGATGTCAGAATCCCTTCATTCTCCTCAACATGTTTATACCTGGGTAAAAAACCCAGGTATGAGCTTTGCCAATGTTGTGATTGACTTGATTGCATTGACTGAATGGTTGAATTGATGAAACCAACACCCATTGGTAGTGGCCGGAGGTGACCAGAAGAGGCGGCGACCAAATGGAGCCATGGTGGTTTTAGGCCAATGTCCAAGCCAGCCTTAATTCTTGTAATAGTTTAGCTTAGATTAATATCAGTTAGCCTAGTTTAGACATTGGTAGCCTAATTAGCATATGCTTTGTTAAATAAGATCAAATGGACTTTTAGCCTCACATTCAAATAAATTATTAGAATTGTCTAGCTTAGATTTCACCTTATTCAATTGATTAGAATTAAGCTTGCCTAAGTTCAAATAGCAAGATTATGAGGGTTCATGTCTCAAGGTTCAATAATAGAGCTTTGTATAACTCTTTACCCAACAACTTGTGGGTTGTTTTCAGTTCTCGCACCTAGGTAGATACATTTCAATTACTTGGGTGTTTACTTATCGCACCATCATTTCAATATATTGATTGCCAATTTCCTTTTTCTAGAATATGATAATATTATATTAGAATTTTAATGAACTTCCTACAAAAACATTTGTGTAGTTACTTTGTGACTAATGGGATTATAAATGGTAATCAAGAGTAATCAGTCACTTAGATAACACACTGTTAAGTTAGGTACCTAAAGGGCTCTAATGGAAACATTAGCATAAGCAAGTCCCCATCCGTAGAATTCTTTAGTTGAGTAAATATTGAGACCAATACATCTTGATTGGTTTATAACCGACTCCCACCGATGGCTAGTAGTGACTCCTAAAAATATTTAAGTGGCGTTGATACCTAAATTTTACCATTTTAGTTAGGATTTGATCGTGTACAAAATTATGATTTAATCGCTTAAAAAAAAAGAAAAAGAAAAAGAAAAAAGAAGTAAAGAGTAAATAAATAAATTTCATTAAAATACATCATGTATGTTTTCATTAAAATCCGTTACACATAGACATTAGGAGTATTCACATAACTATCACTTATTATTAAATCTATAATTCAAAAAAAAAAAAAATCGAAAAAAAAAGACAAAAAAAGCAAGGCCCGGGCGAGGCTAGGTCGGCCTGGCCTTCTTTATTTTTCTCTTTATCCATTTCCATTGGCTTGGGCCTAGCCCAGCCTCCTTCATTTTTGCTTCCCTTCATCGGCCCAATCTTCTTCTCTTCTTCTTCTCTCTCTCACGCTCTCTGCAGAAAGAAGGAAAAGCTTCACGCTCTCTGCAGAAAGAAGGAAAAGCAAAGTACGATCCAGAGGAGACCAGGATGGCGAGGGAGCAGAGGAGACGGCGGATCGCACAGCATGATCCAAATGTCGGAGTCAGGCCGGCAAGGCAGCTGGCGGTGGCAGGAGCCATGCGCGCTTGCTGGCCGAGCTTAAAAGAGTGATCAAGGAGCAATCCAAGGGGGGTTCTGGTTTTTCCTGCAGGTTTTGGCTGAGAGAGAGCAACAAGAACGTGAGCCCAAGAGAGTAATCAGCCATCGTCGGTGGTTCTTCCGTCAGCTGCCGGCCGCCGCAGTAGGCCCCACCGAACCAAACCAAGTAGATTTTCTCCGGTCATGTATGCTCTGTTTTTGTAGGGCATCGGACCGGAGCTCGTGGCCGACCTGTTCGCACGAGCTTTGGTCCCTCTGGCCCCGTAGGTCTTTATCCAAGTCTTTGTGTATTTGTGGTTGTTTTCCGAGAATCTCGATCCCATTTCGAGTCCCAGTTGAGTCAGAAATCTAAACATTTGGTAATGCTCGCGGACTGTTTGTATAAATGCTTGAGTGAAGCCCGCATAACTATTTCTGAACCTTTGTTCATTATAGGCGTCCGTCGTTGCTAGATGTGTTTTGTTGTTGTTCTACACGCTTTTGTTTCGTCCATTCCGAGTTTACATTGTCGTGGTTAGGGCTTATGGCCATATGTTGTGATTTGGGTTTTATTTTTGTGCAAGTTGTGTCCCGTCTTCCTCCCTGTCCGTATAGGTGAGAGAGTGGGTGTCGGCTCGGTAGTGGCCCGCGTGCAGGTGGTGTCGATGCCAGTGACGAAGGGTAGTGAGACTCGTTTAAAATGGCGTTGGTTTGGTCGATGAGTTTCGGTTAAAAAGAGTGTAGGAGATAAGGTGGCGTCGGCGTGCAGAGAACGTATGAAATAGAAGAACACCAAAAGGGAAGAGAAAAGTGAAAGGAAAAGAAAAGAAAAAGAAATAAAAAAGAGAAAAGGGAAGAAAGGACGGCAGATGGGGACGTTATGTGAAGAAGCAGGGGGTGCAGTGAATAGGAAAAAACAGGGAAAAGACAAAAAAAAGAAAAAAGAAAAAAAGAAAAAACTAAAAAACTAAATTTTTTTTTAATATCCGATTGGGTCGGGTCAGGAAGTCAGATCGACTTTATCCGGTCCAAACCCGCTTCCTCGAATGTAATATTATTTACATATTAAAAATATATTAAAATTTAAAAAAATTCAAAAATTTCAGAAAATATTGAAAATTCGGATTTTTTTATAAATATTAATTAAAAAAGAAAAATCAGAAAATTAAGGAAAATTCAAAAAAATTTCAGAAAATTCCAAAATTCAGAAAAGTCTAAAAATTTCCGCAGTAATTAGAAAGGCACAAAAAAAAAAAAAAAAAAAGCTTAAAATGATTAAAAAAACCCAAAATGTTTTGGAAAATTCGAAAATTCAATTTTTCCAAAAAATCCAAAAAAATCCAAAAATCCAAATAAATTAAAAAATCTTCAAAAAAGTTAAAATTAATCTCTTGGTTTATTTTCTCCTAAAAAATGGAAGTCTTTCAATTTAGAATCTTGCTCAAGAGGTTTTAGTTGTCCTTAAAGACAAATACTCTTGATTGTGCAATTCTGGTATGTTGATATAGGCTTCCCTTTAGCCTAGTTAGGATTAGTATTTATCTTTTCTTTGATGTTAAATTTTACTCTCCCATGCAATTTATTTAATCTCTTTCTTTGGCTGCTAATTGTTATTTTAATAATTATACACTTGTATGATCACCTCAAATGTTAGTAGATAGGCATAAAATCAATCAGATTGCCTGACAAAAACATTTTTTTTTTTTTAAATATACAAGATTAGATACTAAAAGGATATTAATTGGCTAATTAGTGTAATCAAGTCTCCGAATCTAGATTCTCTGATTGAGTAGGAAGTGAGGTATACTTCCATGCCTCACTTGGTTTTTAACTGATCCCAATAGGCTAGTAACGACTCTTTGTTACAAAATTCCTATAAATCCTCCCATGTCTCATAAGGTATGAACTTGGGAGAGCCCGTGCCTGATCATGGCCCATAGGCCCGTCTTTTAGGCAATGTCTCTAAACTTATTTCCTTCCCTGAGGGGTAGGTCACAACAAGTGGCTAAGAACTTTAAAATGAAATCTTGCGTCATGTGAGGTATAGGCTTAGGAGAGCACGCACTCTTAATATTGATGAACCATGTTGCGGTGTTATCATTTGGTGGGCCATTTGAGACCATGACTTGTATGTAGCATTTTGACCATCTTTTGAGCAAATACTTCTAAACCTATTCACCAAGAGTGGCCCCTCGAGAGGTAGGTTGCAAGAGTCTCCACTCTCATAGCTTGTACATATTTTGACCTCAAAAAACCTTCCACTGGCCTAAAGAATTGTGGAGTTGCTTGATTTTTTATTTGGTATATTGTGTTCTTACCTTGATTGAGCATGCCTGCAATAGGTAATGGTTATTTCGTTAGAAGGTTTTGCTATTTTTGAGAGATTTACCATGGACGTAGATAGCAAGAGTTAATAAAAGTTACAACGGCATCCTAAATATTGCGCCTTATGTTATGGTCTTGTGATTCTGGATCCACTTTTTTAGACATAACATAGTGTCTTTGAGTTCATTTTGGCAGGTCCATTCACATGGAGAGAGCGAGACATAAAAGACAGATTTTGAAGCGGTCCTCTCCTCCCATCTGGTGCAAAATCGGTCTTTACCTTGCTCCTCTTTTCCAGTTCTGCAGCCATTGAAAGAGCATATGAAGTGAAATATTTTCGCGGGAGATTGACCGGGTGGGGGGAACTTTTTTATTTTGACATTGATACCCGCAATGAGTATGCCCTATCCATTATAATATTAGTAATCGCTGCAGACCAGACTTCGAAAAGAAAACAATAACTTTGTTCATGTGCTTTTCTTTCCAAAGTATATACGTACGAATCAACACACATAATATTTTAGTGCGACAGATTCCATTACATTATTAAATTTTCCACTTTTGACAGGGTGGTCAGCATGTGAAGAAAGTTTATGGTCTTTAAATAATTTTCGGTGGGCAAGTAGCAGTAATTGCTGCTGTTCTTCAGGCGCACGAAGACTGGGCTTGGCTTCTGCTGCCTCATATTTCTCTCTTCAGAACCGGGATATCCTTCAGGTATGTTTTTGATCTTCCTGTCAAAACTAGATGCAAAAAAAATTATTAGCAGAGATTAGGTGGATTGAAGTCATCTACTATCATGAGGACATGTGAGTTTGAGAATTTTCTGTGGATACGGTAGAAGGGGATCTGCAGATTATGATTGGTTTGGTTACTTGACCTACTGTCACTGACAACAACGATCGGCATAAAGAAACCGTCGCCTTTTCAAACATTACTGGAAAATACTAGAACTTCTGCGGATTGATTCTTTTAGGGTTTGGGTTGGCAATCGGAGTCTGAGATTACAATAGGATAAGTCAGCTAGCCGAGAATTTTTTTTTATTTTTCCAGATGGGAGCAACGAAACCATCAACTTTGTGCTAAGATAACCAGTCTATTGCAGCGAAGCTGGTATTTTCTTGCTCTATTACCGTTAGAGTGAGTAAGAACACAATGATGGATCCACTGATGGGAGCCTTGTGTCTTTCTAGTGGGTTCCAATTGGACAATCAGTCAATATCTGCTGTTGTAGATCGTTGTTTAGGCATGTTTGATAACGTTTCTATTCCGGAGAACAATTTTTGAATAGAAATAGTTTTTTTTTTTAGAAAACGATTTCTGAGTATAAGAACGCGTTTGGTAACTGCAAAAAATTTATACTCCAGGGAATAGAAATGCGTTTTGTAAACTTGTATACTTTTTTTGTTTTTTTTTTTTTTTATTTATATATTTTTCCTTTTTTTTTTTTTCTTTTTTTTTTTTTTTTTTTTTTCTTCATTCTTCCTTTTGGCTGGTGACCTCACACCGCCTGGGCGAGGTCAAGCCTCGCCGATGACCTCGCCTGGCCACCGAGGCCACTGGCGAGGCTCGGCCTCACCTAGGCGGCGCGAGGTCGGCCTCACCTTGGCTGGGCGAGCTCGAGCCTCATCGGGGGCCGGCGACACTCCGGTGAGGTCTCCGACCATGGCCGAGGCCAGCGACCGGCCAAAAGGAAGAAAAAAGAAGAAGAAAAAAAAAAGCGTTTTTTAGAAGTGTTACCGGGAATAAGAAACAAGTTTTTTCTATCTTTTATTTCTGTTCCAAATCTATTCCTAGGAACAAAAAAATAAATATTTTGTTCTCGGAAATAAAAGTGTAAATAAACGCGTTTCCGTTCTTTTTTTTTTCCTCAGAACAAAAAACAAAAATTTGTGTTCCAGGGAACATAAACACATTTTGCCAAACACACCCTTAGTTTCTAGACCAACTTTTCAAAGTGCACCCAACATATGTGGAGAGATGCATCATTTGGTTAATGTTGCCCCATTTTCAATTGATTGTCGTGATAAACTAGATACTGAAGAGACCGAATTCTCCAATGCAGTCTTCGAATACATAAGTCGCATGCTCATGGAAGAAGACATAGAAGAGAAGACATGCATGCTTCAAGATTCTTCGGATCTATTGTCAGCTGAAAAATCCTTTTCTGAGGTCCTCGGCAAAAAGCACCCGCCTTCACCTGAGCCAAGTCGCACGAATTGCATCACCTACAATGACAAACACTCGAATGATAGTCTCTTAGACAGCAGTGGATATACTAGCACTATCGGCAGTCGGAAAACTGGATACTATGCCAATATTGGTCGGGTTGAAAATCCAAGCAATTATGGTACAATGAGTTTTGAAAAAGATATTAGTCCAGCGGCATTTCAACCTAATCCAGGAGGTAATGCACAGAGGCTTGACTTGTGGGGTGAGAGCCAATTCGTTCGGCAGTTTAGGATGGGGATCGAGGAATCCAGCAAGTTTCTTCCTAATCAAGCACCTACCAAACTTCTACCTCTAACACCGAATAAAGAAATTGACAAAAGGGACCGCCTTGGTGCATCGGAGAGAAAAGAGTCTCCATAGGGAGGAAGGAAACATGGAAGAGAGAAGTAGCAAGCAGGCTTTTGTTCATGAAGAATCCATACTTCGCTCGGATGCTTTTGACGTCGTTCTACTTAACAGCCAAGGGAAGGGCCTGGCGCATCTTATGAATCTCCGTGCATCGTTGAAGCACAGAGTGAATGAAATCGCACAGAGGATCCAAGAGCCCAAAGGTGGCAGAGGTCGCGGCAAGAAGAAAAGAGTGAAAGTGGAGGTAGTCGATGTGAGGATGCTCCTCATCCGATGTGCACAAGCTGTGGCATCAAATGATCATAGGAGCACGAATGCTCTGCTGAATGAGATCAGGAAACACGCCTCGCCTTTTGGCAATGGGACCCAGAGACTCGCTCACTACTTCGCTAATGGTCTTGAGGCGCGGTTGGCCGGCACAGGTAGCCAGATATACAGAGGCATCGCCAATAGGAAAACAACAGCAGCTGATATGCTGAATGCGCACCACCTGTACCTTGCAGCTTGTCCATTCCAAAGATATTCTAATGCCGTCTCGAACATGACGGTATTAGATACAGTGGCGGATAAGATGAGGATTCACATCATTGATTTCGGCATTCTTTATGGATTCCAATGGCCCACTTTGATTCAGCACCTTTCCCAGAGACCTCGTCCACCAAAGCTCCGGATCACCGGTATAGACTTCCCTCAACCCGGATTCAGGCCCGCGCAAAGAGTCAAGGAAACGGGTCAGCGCTTGGCAAATTACGCTGAAAGTTTCAACGTGCCGTTTGAGTACAACGCCATTGCGAAGAGGTGGGAGTTCATTGAACTAGAGGAACTCAAGATCAATAGGGACGAAGTGACTATAGTCAACTGCATGTTCAGATTCAAGAACTTGTTCGATGAGACCATCGCGGAAGAAAGTTCACGAGACATTGTCCTCAACTTGATAAGAAGAGCCCAGCCGGATCTCTTCATCCACGGTGTTATCAACGGGACCCACAATGCCCCGTTCTTCGTCACTCGGTTTCGGGAGGCTTTGCATCACTTCTCTTCTCTATTCGACATGCTTGACACTATAGTACCCTGCGAAAACCAGGAGAGGATGCTGATCGAGAAGGATATGTTGGGGAGGGAGGCGTTGAATACGATAGCCTGTGAGGGATGGGAGAGAGTGGAGAGACCGGAGTCGTACAAGCAGTGGCAATTACGCAACATGAGGGCCGGGTTTGTGCAGGTGCCCTTAAGCAGGAGGTTAGCGCAGTTCGTGATCAACAATATCGCTTTGCGCTACCACAAAGATTTCTTCGTAGACGAAGTCGGCAAGTGGCTGTTGCTAGGATGGAAGGGACGGTTTTTATACGCCTTTTCTACTTGGAAACTGGCATAACGAGATTGATATGTGCACATAGTTGAAGGAGCAAAAATGAGGTCATCGCTAACAGCAACTGTAAATCAAAAGATGACCCGTGATGTCGGAATCCCCTCATGATTCTGCTCAACATGTTTATACCTTCGCTTTACCAGCTTAGTGAATGGTTTTTATTTGAAAATCCCCTTGTTTAACACATTGTATCGCTACCATCTAATCTCTGTATCCTTTTGAGTGGCGATTCATTCACGTCTCATTTTTTTGGCGTGAAAGAAGCATTGTTTTGATCGTGTAATACCATATGATTGTTACTTAAGGATAATTGAATCCAGCACCTGAACTGTTTCCTGACATATCAGCTGTTCACATAGGTACATATTCATGTGTAGGGTAGACATAGCTGAAATTCCAAATATCTTATACTCTATATACATTTTTGACAAAGATGCCTAAAACTGCTATTTCAAAGTAGACGGTTCAGGTTCAAAAAGGAAATTGCTTTCATAAACCCACCGGCCACATATAGGGCCACATTTTGTGACTCAGATTTAATAGGCCAAATTCGTAGTGGATAACTCTTTTTTTTTTTTTTTTTTTTCTGTAAAATAATCTAAATTGGATGGAGCAAAACTTAAACTCAAAAAAATAGGTCATAAATTATTTGTTTTTGGTCGAAACAAACCAATATTTTAACTCTGTTTTTCTAGAGCTCATGTCAGTCGCCCACTACGAATACGCACTACCTAACCCAAGTAACTTGCAGCTTGCTTCCAGTTCCATATCTAGACGATCAAATCCAAGTTGTCGTCGCTCACGCTGTGGCACAGCAGACCTTTCGCTCGCAATCTGTGGTCATCTGTTTCCGGCGTCGCTGGCTTTGCGCCCCTGCGGTGAGTAATGTTGTTTTTTAGCGTTCTGGTTTCTGTCGTAGTCTATATGCTCCTCAACCGCTCCTTTACGGTTGGAATTTTGTCGCCTCGAGGGGGGCACGAGTCCTGAATTAATTAGGTTGATACCATGAGTATATCTGGACAAGCTCTGAACAGAGAGCACCATGTGGATTATTCACTGTCTGTCGTCTTCGCATCATCTCTGATTAACCCAAAACGGGGTCCAGTGTTTTTGAGTATCAGTTTGTTTGATCGCAATCTCGTCTTCTGCAAAATAGTAACCATTCTTTGCTGCAATTACACAGAAGTTTCAATGCGTATGGTTTCTGTTAATTTATGGAATCTATGGTTTGGGTTTGAACTTGTTTGAGGGCTTGCTTCATTGCAGGAATGGGTGTTAATTATAAAGTTTCTAGTCTCTGTCTCTTGCTAATTTTGTCCGTCCCTCTTGATTCATGTGAATTGTGTAATGTTGTCCTGTAGTTGTGACGATGTTCTGGTTGTCGCATTGGCGTTTGGTTCCTCTGTTTGGCCCTGGTCAACCTTTAGATTGGGAAATTAGAAGAAGGCCTCGACCGTCCCTTCTGGAATGTGCTCCATTTTCATGGAAGCCATCTGGGTCATGTCATCAATATTGGACTCCTCACTGGCATCATCTACCTTGTATGATCCAAAAAAAAAATTACGTTTGTCCCTTCATGAGCAGTGCTAAGGATGCTAAGAACTTGAGCTTAAAACTGTTGAAGATATTGGGCAATGGACGGGGAAAAAGATGGGTTTAGACAAAAGGGCACATGAAAGAGTTTTAAGTACGATAGTATTGCAAGAATTTCATAAGATAGTTTCAGAAAATAAGCTAAGCTAACTTACATGTGTGATTCGTTCAAATTAATGTGCCGCTTGCCTCCGAGAGTTTTTTTTTTTTTTTTTTTTTTTTTGGTAGAAAACTCTACAGGAGTTTTTTTTTTTTTTGTCGGAATATGCTGAATATCATTACTAGCCCGTAAAATGGGCACCATCAACTGGTGAGTCTAGACATAATATTGAAATTAAAGGCTGAGGAGGGAAATAAAACCAGTGACTAGGAAGGGAATTGGCTTGGTGGGTTTTTGCAACCCAATCCGTCGCCTTGTTGAATTCCCAAGGCTCGTAGAGGACGGAGATGCCACCAATCTGGGTTATGAGCTGTGTGCAGTAAGCAATAATGGAATGGGCCTACCAGGGGGGCTCTTCTCGGCCCGAAACACATTCAACAAGAGGTAGGCTATCAGAATATAAGCGCACCTGCAGATCAGTTGCTTCTAAGTCTTCGTGTGGGGTTTCAGTTCGTGCGAAGCTTTCATTCCGCTTGTTTCTTACCCACTGTAGAGCTTCGCGCATGGCTAGGGCTTCTGCAATCCAGGCAGACGGAGCCGAGATCTGCTTTGTAAAGCCATCGACAAGGAGACCAGCTTCGTTTCGACAGACACCTGCGATCGATCCCTTTGTGCTCGAGCTACACCATGAGGCGTCAACGTTCACCTTCAGCGTGTGTGGGTCAAGTGGTCTCCATTTTTCCCCGTTTCTTTGATCCTCTTTCATTCAGTTTCTTCCAGTACTTCCTTTAGCAGTCCATCTCATGCTCAGATCTGCTAATGTATGCGCTTCTTCTTGGGTGCTAATCGGGTCCGGCTTTTTTCCTTGGAAAACTGCATAATTGTGGGTCTTCCATATTTGCCACATGAGAGCAGCAAAGAGGGATTTTGATTTTGTTTTGGCTATTGAGGTGAGATTGCTTAGAATCCATCTATCAATTCGAGTTATACTCTCTGGATTTGTGTCAACTTGAAAATCAGGGGCTGACCAAACATTTTTGTCCAGCTACAGAGGATGAAGATGTGTTCCATTGTCTCTGGTGCTTGGCCACAGATCTAGCAGGTTGGGTCAG
Organism: Eucalyptus cloeziana; assembly: GCA_014182715.1. Lineage (NCBI taxonomy): Eukaryota > Viridiplantae > Streptophyta > Magnoliopsida > Myrtales > Myrtaceae > Eucalyptus > Eucalyptus cloeziana. The sequence goes on from CM024644.1 coordinate 33,638,866, forward strand.
GTAATATTTGTCTCTTGTGCAAATTTTCCTTTGTTGGGAGAGAGTTGCTGCATATATTCCATAGCAGGAATCTGATTTTGGGGGATGTTGGTAACTTCCATATTTCGTGCCAAAGTGATTTTGGTATTTGGTAGGATGATGAAGGGTTTTGTCTAGGGGAGGGGGTGGCTGAGTTTTGTATTCAATTATATCCACTCTTGATTGTGTATGAGCCAGATTTATTTGTTGTCCACATAAGTTTATCAAGGTTAGGGTATAGGCGCAGAGGGTGAGCTAAAATCTCTTGTGCTATATTTCCCTGAAAAAATGCATTTACTCTGTTGGTGTCCCATTCCTTCGTATCCCGATCTATTAATTCAGCCATAATTTTTAGATCTTCTTTGTTTGCCGGGCCAATGAGTCTTCCAAAAGGCAGTCATACATCTTCTTGAATTCTTATCGTTTGTCCATCCCCGACCTCCCATCTAGTAGCTAGTTCAATTACATCCCTTCCAACCAATATACTTTGCCATCCCCATGAAGGGCGATTACCTCTGTTTGCTGCCCAAAATTCACATAGAGGAAAATAGATACTTTTCATCACTTGGCTCCATAGAGCATTTGGTTGCTTAACAATTCTCCAAGCCTGTTTTCCTAACATAGCGTTATTAAAATCCACCAAATCTTTGAAACCTAGCCCACCGCAATCCTTTCTGATTTTCAGATCTTCCCATTTCTTCCAATGAACTCCTCTTCTGTCTACATTCTATTTCCACTAGAAGGAAGCTACTCTCTTTTCAATAGTTCGACATATAGAGGTTGGAATTTTAAAGATGGACATCGCATATTGGTGCATGGCTTGAATTACCGTCTTGATGAGAAACACTTTACCTGCCTTCGAGATCAGCCTCTCTTTCCACCTTTCCAGTTTCCTTTCTACTTTGGCAAGGATCCAAGCAAACATTTGCTTTTTTGTTTTTCCCCATTCCGATGGAATTCCAAGGTACTTTCCTAAATTTTCTAAGATAGTAACTCTCAATTCTGAGGCTAGATTCTGTTTAAGGTTGCAAGGGCAATCTCTCCCAACAAAAAAACCTGATTTATTGAGGTTTATAACTTGACCTATCACATAGCAATACCGATTCAACACGTTTGAGACATTCTGAGCTTCTCGGATTGTGCCATCTAAGAAGAAAATGGCATCATCTGCAAAAAGAAGATGTGAGAGGGTTGGGCATGTAGCATTGAGACGAATACCCTTAATACTTCCATCTTGGACAACTTTTCTCATAAAGGTCAATAGGATGTTGCCATGATGATAAAAAGGTAGGGGGAAAGGGGATCCCCTTGCCTTATTCCTCTAGTAGGTCTGAAAGCATATGAAGGTTCACCATTAATTAGTATGTTGAAAGATACCGATGAGACATATTGCTTTATCCACTCGACCCATTTCTCATGAAAAGCCAACTTCAGCATATAATCACAAGGAAAATCCCATTCGACTCTATCATACGCTTTTTGCATATCTAGTTTGGGAATGGCTTGAAATTTCCATTTCCTCCTTCTCACCCTTAGTTGATGGATCACCTCTTGGACAATATATATGTTGTCGCGAATCTACCTGCCACTTATAAAGGTTGTTTGCTCTTCAGAAACTAACATAGACAGCCATGGTTTCAGCCTATTAGCTAGCACTCTTGCTATAATTTTATAATTGAAATTGCAAAGGCTTATAGGTCTGAATTGGGTGATGTTCTCTATGTTGGTTACTTTAGGGATGAGAGTAATATACGTTCTGTTTATCTTTGGTTCAAAAGTACCTTGATTGAAGAAGGATTGCACCATGCTGAAAATGTCTTCATTGATAATTGACCAATGGTTTTGGTAGAATAAACCGTTTAGCTCATCCGGTCTTGGTGCCTTAGTCGCCCCTAGCTAAAAAACTGCAGCTTTAACTTCTTCTTTTGTAACTAGTTTAATCAGGTCAGCGTTCATTTCTTCATTCACCACTTTTTGGCATTGTTCTAAAACAGGTTGATAGTTCCGGTCACCAGCTAAAGTGAATAAAGATTGATAGAAGCCGCGGATATGGTGATTAAGAGTCGCAAGATCTCCACTCCAGGTTTGATCTTCTAGTCAAAGCATAAAGATTTTATTTCACTGTCTTCTTTGAACTGTTATTGCGTGGAAGTATTTGGTATTTTGATCTCCCCATTTTAACCATTCTATTCTTGACTTCATACACCAGTACATCTCTTCTTGCCTTCATAACTCTTCAATTTTCCGAATAATATTTCTGGTTTCCTCTCTGTTTTGCTCCCCATTTGTTTTATTTGTTAACTCCATGAGCCTGAATTTGAAGGGGTTGATCTGTTTTTGGGCATTTTGGAACTTTCGCCTACTCCATTTGTATAATTCTAATGCAACCAGCTTTATTTTGTAAGTAAAACTGATTGCGATAGAGCTGTTTGCATGCCAAACCCGTTTAATCACCTCCTCACACTACGGGTCTTCTAACCAAAAAGGTTGAAACCTTGACATTTTCTGTCTTTTCCTTTTTTTCGGTTGTAGGGATAGAATAATCGGGTTGTGATCCGAGCCTATTGCTGGTAGGGCAAAAGCTTGCGCATTTGGGAAAAGCATTCTCCATTCCAAATTACAAAGTACCCTATCTAGTCTCTTTTTAACTAATGCATTGCCTTCTCTATTGTTTGACCAGGTGTAAACACAGCCCTTACTCTCAAGATCCATCAAAGAACAATCATCCAAGAAACCCCGGAAAGCTGCAATTCTGTATCAGTCTACCTCCTTGCAGCCAACCTTTTCCCAATGGTAAAGTATTTCATTGAAGTCCCCAACACATAACCATGGGAGAGGGTTGGAATAGTTGCTGTCTTTTACTTGATGCCATAGTCTCAGTCTCTATTGAAAGATAGTTGGTGCATGTCAAAAGGACATTCGCATGAGATCCCCGCTGCTAAGATCCTTACATTTGATATTTATGAGCTCCCTAGAACCACCCTCCACTTCCACTTGAACCTCCTCATCCCACATTAATACTAGACCTCCAGCTATACCCACTGGCTCTATAATGAAAGAATTTTTAAAAGGAGTCCGCTTCCTTACTCTCTCAACCACATTGTTCTGATTTTTTTGTTTCCATGAGGAACACCAGGTTGGGCATCTCTTGAGCCACTAAGGGTGCGTTTGGTAACGATTTTATTCCCAGGAACAAATTATAATCAGAAGTGATTATTTTTTATTCTCGTTTCTGGTAACCAATTCCGAGTAAAAAACGTGTTTGCAGAATCGTACAAAATTTCGATTCCGGAATGTAATTACGTTTGAGACCGTCTTCGTTGATTCATTGTTCCAAATCAATTTATTTTAATTTTTAAATAATTTTTTCCTTTTTTTCCTTTTTTTTCTTTTTTTTTTTCTTTTTTTTCTTTTTTTTTTTTTCTTTTTTTTTTTTTTTCTTTTTTTCTTTATTTTCTTTTTTTTTTTTTTTCTCCTATTCTTCTTTTTTTTTTCCTTTTTTCCTTTTTTCCTTTTTTTCTTTTTTTTTTTTTTCTTTTTTTTTTTTTTTTTTAAAATTTTAAAATTTTAAAATTTTTTTAATTTTATTATTTTATTTTTTCTCCTATTCTTCTTTCTTTTTTTTTCTTTTTTTTTTTTTTTTTTTTTTAATTTTATTTTTTTCTTTATTTTCTTTATTTTCCTTTTTCCTTTATTTTCTTCTTTTTCTTTTTTATTATTTTATTATTTTATTTTTCTCCTATTCTTCTTTTTTAGTTTTATTATTTTAATTATTTTAATTTTTTAATTTTTTTTCGGGCCAAACGAGATTCTCCAGCGAGCTCGGCTGGACTGGGCTTGCCGGCGGCCGGCGGCGGCGGGTGGCGGTCGCGGGATGGCGGTCGATGAAGAAGAAGAAAAGAGAAGAAGAAGAGTTTTGATTCTCATTTTGTTTTAGGAACTAATCAATTTTTTTTTTTTTTTTATTCTCGATTATCGTCCCAAATCGATTCTAACAAATTTATTCCCGGGAACAAAAATTTTACCAAACGCGATTCTCGTCCCAAAAGATTCGGGAACAAAAATCGAGAATCCTAAGACTGATTGGGACTACAAACAGCCCTAAGACTCGAAATCTTTGGATCAAGCCAAGGTTGCCCGGCCCTCGAAGCGGTTCCAACTTAGTAGCTTCATCTTTGCTCTGGTGGCTTATTAGGGCTAGCCACCAAAGCCCATGTGCTCGCCCCTTCCTAGGACTGAATAAGGGCATCCATCAGTTTGTTTTCATCCACCACAAGTTCCCGTGACATTTTCTTCTCATAGGGACTGACTCGTTTTTGTTTTTTTTGCAGTTGGAGCTTTATATATCACCTTTCCTTTCTTTAAATTCTGCGAAGACATCTCAATCCCAACTTGAGAGAGAAGTGTTGTTTGTTGTTTTCCTGAGTTATGCCTTCTAATGATACTCACTTGTTCTGTTTTCGCCGGTTGGACAGGGACAAGAGCCAGAGCATATTGATCTTCTTCCGTTGTTTCCATGGTTGTTTCTATCACCTCTGTTTGAGTCTCCATTACAACTTCCTCTTTTGGAGCCGAAAGATCTAATTTACCATAAAAAGTCTGACAGTAAGGGCTAATTTCTCTAACTTCAACCTTGAGACATGACCCATATTGGTCTAGTGGATCCTGAGCTAGTCTAGTTTCTTCATAGAGTATGTCGGTATAGAAATTTGCATAATGCCTGATTCGACCGCAAGAGTAGCAAAAGTGCGTAAGCCTTTCATACTTATAATCGATCCACCATTTTTTGTTTCCATAGGTTATGACAGTACCTATTTTGAGCGGGTTGGACAGGTTTAGCAGCACTCTGGCTTTTCCACTTTTCTTGGAGTTTGCACCTCTCGTCTTAATTTTTGTCTCCTATACTATCCCTAGTTTAGAAGCTAAGAGGCGTATGGCATCTTCATCAACTCTGGCACAAGGAAGACCTATAAAGTGAACCCAGAACGCATAATGCGTGAATTCATAACAATGCTCAGGTATGTTTGGGTCACCTTCTTTAAGGACTAATAGATTGCTTGCAAATGACCAAGGTCTCGATTCTAATACCCTTCTTTTTTCTTCAATTGATTGGAATATAAACGAGAAGAAACCTGTGTCAATTAGTTCGCATTTGACTGAATTAGACTTCCATGCTCTCTTCATAGTATTACTGAATGCTGGAAATTAACATTTGGCTTGGAATAAAGCTTGCCAAACATGGTTAATTCACTTTGTTTCTTTTCTTCTGCTGGAATGTCATCCCCTAGGTTCGTGACATCTTCTTCGGACCACAGATCTCCCATTCTCTGACACAGCGCCGCTAAACGAAGGTGGTTATCCTCTCTATCTGTCATTTTCTGTCTCCCGTTCTAGTTTGGCAGCTTATCACTTTGGTAATTTGGCTATGGAGTGAAGGGAGCTTGGGAGGTGGTTTTGAAAACAGGTATTTGACGAGGAACCAGGAGGATTCTCTTATGGAAAACCGATATGCCCATTTGAAATCACAGAAGAATCGAAAAAGCGCAACATCCTAGGGCTCCAAATTCCAATCGCAGGGGAGTGTTCCAGCTATATTGTCACTGATGAGGCAGTGGTCATACCTTAAGATGAGACCGGGAAAGGGAGTTGGGTATATCAGAAACCTTCACTGGACTTCAAGCGTTCATAGGTTGCCCTTCAAGATGAGGATCGGGAGATGCACAGTGAAGAAACCATCGACACTTCTCTCCATGGGTGTCTTGCGAGCAAAATAGTAACATGAAGAGGGCCTTTAATCTGGTGGTGTATGCTAGATCACTGCCATGTGTAGCAGATTTAGGGTTTACGATTTGGGGTTTTTAGGGATTGAGAACAGCTATCACCTAGGGATAGATAGAAAACTCAAACATTGTTGAGAGAAGAGGGCCATCTAACTCTACAAGAGTTGAAAGACTAAAATTTGTTGAAATGAGGTAGCTTTGAGACGTTACTTTTGGCTATATGTATATGTACATGTAGCTTGAGCTAAGACAGAGGAAATACCAAGAAGCAATAAGGCAAACAATGGTATTGGACAAGTAACTTTGCTCGAGGAATTCTAGTTGATTGACAGTTCTTGGTCAAAATAGGTATTGAGAACAGCTATCACCTAGGGATAGATAGAAAACTCAAAATTTCAGGCAGACTTGTCAAAATAGGTCTTAAACCCATATATAACCCATTTATGTTTTAAATAGGTCATATATTAGTCACTCAATTTTGAAAAGCCTTCTCTAGGCTCTAAACTAAAAGTCATAGTGATTTTCTACTAAAAGGTTGTCCCTAAAGAGTTTGAACAAGAGGTTCACTCATAAGAGGGAAGGCATACCTGTAGAAAATTGACTTTGACTTCTCTGGTTCTAAGCTTAGGTCCATTCATGGTATCAGAGCATGGTCTCATTTGTAATTACATTCATTCCATGTGCTCAATAGATGAATCCAGTGTTGAGAAGATCTCTTCACATTATGACTGAACCAGAGATATTAGAAGCATCAGTTTCTCTCACCTCATCCCCATCTTCCTCAACTCTTTCAGATTTTCGAATGTTAAATGCTTCTAAGATTGACTATCTTTATGAAGTCTCTCTTAGTGATAAAACCAAAATCTCGGAAACCCAACTTCCTCTTATGAACCCTTAGTCTACTTTTGCTAAGCCTACTTCATCATTTTCTCTTATCCGCTCCATTCGACAACTCATCCGTCAAACCCCAAAGGAAGTAAAAGAGTACGTTCAATCCTCCAAGTTTGATCAGTATCCCATTCCGACTACTAAGAAGGAATATTTCGTCACTCTTCAAATTTTGCCAGAAATTCCCAAACAGTGGACCCAGTAGGGATACTCTCACGTCCATTATGGAGCTGTTTGTCTTGCTCTTACCTTTCGTGGTCAAAATGGCTTGTCAGTCGTAGCCAAAATAGCGTTATTGGATACTCGGTTCTTAGAATATCAGCATGCCTATATTGGCACTGTCCAAACCACTTTAAATGCTGGAACAATATTCGTAACCTTATATCCAAACTTCAATATCGTTCTTTCAGATCCCCAACTACTCTCCTTTCTAAAAGTCTAGATTTAGCTCACTGGAGGCGCTTAGACCGTTGGCTCTATTGCAGCAACACTACACTACCAAATGGTTTACCGAGTGCTGAATCATGCTCTTGACTTGAATTTCTATAATGGGAATGAAGATGCTCTATTCATCTTTATGTTGAATGATCAGGTATCCTGCATTCATATTCCCAGACAAATCCCAAAAGAGAAGCTGGCCAAGCTCCTTCCAGAAACCTAGATTACCAACTATGAAAAAGCTACATGAGAATAACAAGCCGTTCCAGTCCTCGGATTCCGAATTTGTTAGAAAGAAAGATGACACCGTTTCCATCAAATTTGGTAAGGAAAAGGAAGAAAACCCTTTTATCTTCCAGACCCTCTTTATTATTGAACCTTATGTTCCTGAGTCATTTTCCGAGCTAGATCCCAAAAAGCTTGTCCAATATTTTTAGAGTAATGGAAACCCTGTCCATTATTACAAGGACTGATATGGTCACTCTTTTTGGGACCCTTTTTGTCAATGCTCTTATTGTACAAGTTCTCCCGATGAAGTAGATCCAAATACAAGACCCGGACAGAAACACAAGAAGTCAAATGATACTATGTACCAAAGGTACTTGAACGGAGACTCCTCTGTTGATACTCTTGGTGAGAGTGATAAATTTCAATTTATGGTCTCTTATGCACCAACTCCACCACCAGAGTTCACTGCTCCACACTCCATTTTACCAGCTCCACCACCATCACCTCTTTTATATAAAAAACCAACAATTTTCCCGTTTTATAAGCCAATCCCAAAGTGAGCAAAAAAACATTTCTACCCACTCGAGACTCCAGAAGAAGCAACACCTAGCTCTTTTATCGCCATGTTCCATGAGGTAGATTTTTCTCCTCTTGTTCGAGAAAATTCAAAACTTTCGTTCCCTGCCCCAAAAGAATTCATCGACCCATAAGGTAGATATAGACATGCTCCCAAAATACCTACCCCCACTGATGTAGACGAATATGGAAGACAAAAAAAAAAACTCTTGTTGCTGAAAAAGCCGTCCTGAATTGGCAATCAAAGACTCTTTTAGCACACAACAATACGTTCAAAACAATTGACTCCAAAATTGTGGATGTACAACAAGATCTTCAAAGATATGATAAAACCACCAAAAAGATGCTTTCGGACTTCCAGAAATTACTTCAAGCCTTATAATCCAAACAACATCTGGGATATCATCATCTTGAGAGCCCTAAGGTTGAAATCGAAAAGCTCAAAAGGCAAATCCAACTTCTTGAAGAAGGAAGGTTAAATCCTTTTAACCCATTTTGACTACATTGAGGGTAGAACATTCGCTTCCTCCATCTTCTTAGAATAAGTCTATGACATCCTGATTTTCGACCTTGTTTCGATTAAATGAAATGGGCTTTTCATCGATGCGCTTATAGTCTTTTTCTCTGAGCTGACCACTCACGAGATAACTAAGCTATATGGTGAAGCCGTTAAACGATGTATACGTGACAAACTTGAGAATTCGATCAGAAATCGACTGCTCGACCGTACTAATCGGCAATGGTCAATACGGCACCGTTAATATCGATTAGAGACCGGAGATACGTCGATTCGATAGAGGCATGTGGGCAATTCCACCTAATTGCAAAATTCATGTCGAACGGCACTGAATCGATTTTTCTGTCGATTCTGCACCCGGTAGCCGTAATTGAGACCTTGAGATTTTCATGACAACCGAGAGTCGCCGATGAGTCGGAGATGCACAATGTGGATAAAAAATAATCGACCATGGGTCAAACATGCTAAAAATTCCTAAAAGCTACCTAGTAGGTTAGGTCATGTTAAAATTGCATCCGATCGAAATTAACCACGAAATTTAACCCGGTTTTAGGAATGAAAGCTCTAGCGTGTCACGATTTATTTTTGGGACGTCGACTCATCATTTGAAGAATTTTCAGCGAGCCCGAATTTTTGGCGAAAATTCAAAATTGGGCAATTTAAATTCAAGAAATTTGGAGGGACCAAATTGAGTAGATTTTTGGCCTCCAAAGTGAGCTAATTGGTGAAGGGGATGCAAGGAATTTGCATGGGTTGCTACCATGGCACTTTGGCTACCAAATTGGATTGAATTGGTGAAGATTTGTGAAGAAATTGAAGATGGAATTGGTGAAATTCGTAGGGCTGTGGGGGCTGCAACATTTGGACTCCATCATTGGCTTGTTTGAGAAGATTGGGAGGGTAAAGTGGCTGCAGGTGTTGGTTGAAGACTTTAGGGGCTCTACTCAAGTGTTTTGGATATTTATAGTGGACTTTGGAGGCCCCTTGTCCCCCTCATTCCCAGCAGCAGCTCCATCTTCTTCTTCCTTAGCTTCTTCATTTTCACTAGCTGAAACCTCCATTTTCAGAGCAAGCAACCACCTCTAGCCCCTTACCGAACCAGCCAGCCGCCCGCAAGCCACCGTTAGGCCCCTCATCGCCGGGCCGCTTGCCTGCCTCCATCTGCAAGCTTGTTCGAGTCGACCACCGTCTCGTCTATTTCGCTACCATGGCTGCTATCCGAGCTGACCGTTGACCAGGCCACCTGTCCGCCGCTCCAGCTCATCCCCGTCGCCGCCTGGCCCTTCCGTTCCAACTCTTCGATTTAACCCACAGAACCGAATCCCAGTAGCAAACCGTGAGATTTGCTGGGCTTTTTCAGCTCTTTCCCGACCTCTTTTGGTGTCGCCGTAGACCTGAGTTGTGGTCGCCATCATGCCGACGTCGCCTTGAACCAGTTTTTGTGCTAAACTGATGAGTTTATCTCTTAATCCCTAATTAGGATGTTAATTACACTTATGGATGGATTAGTGGGCTAATTAGTGGCTTAGTTAAGCTAATTAGGATTAATGAGTTTAGTTTATGTAACTAGTTTGATTAGAATTATTTAGTTAGGTTAGTTAGTAGTAGGTGGTTAGTTACTTAGATTAATTAGCTTATTAGGTTATGTAGCAAGCTTAGTTAGGTTGATTTAATTAGTTAAATTAGAATGGTTAGGTTAGCTTGTGTTAATTTAAATAAGTGTTTTAATTTAAATATTTTGCAATTTATTTAATTATTTATTAATTAATGTAATTTATACCGGGATAGCCGGTCGTCAGAATTTTGTGCTGATTGTCATGGTGGTTTGGTTTATGCAATTGAGTGTTAATTTATGCAAATTGAATGCTAATTGATGATTTTTGATTTATTATTTCAAAAATATGAAATTTTGGTATTTAATTAGAAAAATACTAGGTGTCGGGTTTTGACACCAAAAATATGTTTAAGTATTATATAAAATCGTGGGATTTTTAAAAGAGAGGATATTGCATTTTGTGGTTCAATCTGATCGTGTGCACATGCACAATTATTTTACCGGGTATCTTTAATATGAAGAAAATAGGACAAGTTTATTATTTGAAATCGAGACATTTGAGTGCAAAGCACGATGTTCTTAGCCGGATATGGATGTGCGTGTGATTACTATGAGAACCCGTCACGAGCGTTAACGCCGAACGATGCTCATTCAGGAATGCCCCATGTCAACAGATGCTGGTCGCAGTGGAGACTGAGCCGATGCTCCTTCGAGAATGCCGTCTAAATGTAAACGTTGCTGTGCTCGATGGGGCGAGATGATGCCGGTTATGCTAGATGACCGCCGACTGTTGAGTTGGCCGTAGCCGTTGGGTCATAATTAATCGAAACGCTTGAATGAGTGAGATAACCGCGCCTGATTATGGGACAAAATTGTGTGGCACAAAATGAACGTGTCATAACGATTTGGTCTTATAATCGGGACCCCTGTGATTAATTGAGATATGAATTGAAGTGTTCCAATTATTGAGTACATTTACTGCATACGTATGTTATATGAAATGTGCTGACGTGTAGGGAGGTGCTGAGGCGAGGTAAGTCTTATATGATGGGTGTTTTGGCTGCCTCTAGGTGAATTACCTTCTTAATGGGGTTTAGGGCGTAGACTCACTGAGACATCGTCTTATCCCGTCATGGTTTAAATTTTTACAAGTCCTAAGATGGAGGTGCACCCAATTCGTTTTGGGTGGCCGCTAGAGGCAGATATCGAGCGTACCATCTTCCCTATCCCCAGGAATCCTTGGACCTGTGAGGTCGTCATGACCACAATCTAGGTCGATGAGGGCCAACCTCAGTTGGTACCTCATCGATTCAAAGCGTTGTTTCGTCATGGGCCTAGCGAGGTTCGAGAGGGCCCCTTGGATGGTTTCGACGAACCTGCCGTCGAGGGTGAGGGTGAGGTGGTACTCGACCCTGTCGTGGACGCCGATGTCATAGCTATTATCGTGGCGAACCAGTTGCCCGAGGCTAATGAGCCCGAAGTAGAGGAGGTAGCTGACTCTCTAGACCTCGACATCCCTGATGGTTTGTGATAAACCTGAATCCTAAGTAGGAGGGTCCGAGATAGGGTTAGCCTAGTAGTTTATGCTAAGATAGACCTCATGTGTATAAACCATAGGTTTGACCTAGCTGTATATAAAGTGTGTTTTATGAAAAAGGTGTTATGATGTTTTACTATCCCATGTTGTTTGTTGTTGTCTGGAGATTATTTATTTCGCTTCCGCATGTGCAATAAAACAAATAAGTCGGCGACACGTCGTGGGAACGTCGCAATTTGATCGACCACCAAGAGACATGCGCCCGCTCGAGGTTCGGGGCGTGACATCCCTGCACGGAGTGGTATCAGAGCTGGTCAGTGTCTGGAATGATAAGATGTGATGGGTTTTGGGATAGTTAGTAGGAAATGTATTTTTCTTATGCTAATGCATTTGATTGATAGCGGTTTGGTAGTTTGTTTTGTGTGGGTCACTCAGTTTTTTGATTCTGTGTTGAATTGGGAAGCAGGATCTATAAAGAATCTGCAGTATGAGCGATTAGGAGCAAAGAACTCCTAGGAAGAGGTCGGTAGCGTTAGTTACTCGAGGTAAGACACTAACTAGGGTCGATGCCCAAGGTAGGGTGTAGGCTTAAGCCAGCGCTAGTGGTATAATGCTGCCACAAGTCGATGTTGGTGTAGTAACACCTGGCGATCCTATAATCAATGGGATCGTGCAAGCGCTCGAGACGTTGGGAAATCTAATGAGGCAGCTGGCCTAGTATCAAGCCTCCGCTACAGCCATTGCTGCCGCCAATGCCGCTGCCACTGCTGCAGCCACACCTGTTGAGGTTCAACCGAAGATTGTGATCGGGGAGAGGCCGATGCACAAGTTGGTTGAGCAATTTCTGAAGTTGAACCCACCGAGGTTCACTGGAGTCGAAGATCCCAAGGCTATAACCCTCTAGATCTAGGAGTTAAAGAAAGCCTTCACGTTGCTAAGGTGCACGGGGGAAGATAATGTCGTCATTGCAGTCTATTAGCTGTAGGGAAATGCAAGTACTTTGTGGAGGGCCACCAGTGGAAAAGTGTCCCTAAAGGTGTGGTTCCGGTGTGGAACGCCTTCATTGAGGTGTTTAACGGCAAGTACTTCTCTTATTGTGCCAGGGAACAAAAGATGGCGGAATTCCATCGCCTTCCTCAAGGTCTAATGTCTGTGGACCAGTATAAGGCAAAGTTCGCTGAGTTATCTCAGTATGCGCCAAGACTGTCATGCCCCAATCCTCGAGTGCGTGCCCATCCCTTGGTGGTCGATTAAATTGCGACACCCAGGACGTGTCGCCAACCTATTCATTTTAATGCGCATGCGGAAGCGTATAAATAAATCCCCTAACAACACAAAGATGGGATAGAAAAGCAGGACCACAATTTGACAACCAAAACACACATTTATACACAGCTGACTAGATTATATACAATACTAAGTCTAAAGACCAAAGTCTACAAAAGGCTAACTTTCAAAAAGAAGCTGTCCAAAGACCAACTAGGCGGACACATTCGCCGATCCTTTGGTCTCCACAGGCTCAAGGGGCATTAGGTCCTCCACCACACCATCAGGAAAGTCAGCTACACTCTCACCTAGAGTGGCCTCGACTACCACAGCAGGGATTTCAAAACCCCGGAGGGGACCCACCCTGAATCCATTGGGTCCGTAGCGAAACCATGCTCTGAATCGATGAGGTACCCTATGAGGTAGGTCATTTTCGACCCAAACGGTGGTCACCACAAGTTCATAGACCTAGTGACTTTGGGATCGGGGTAGTTGAAAACCCGCTCGACAACCCTCATGGGCTGGCCAAAACGTTCCGGAGGAACAGCCATCTAAGGACCTGAAAAGGTTGAGCCCACGACAGGGTAAGACAATGTCTTAGCAAGTTCACCCCCTAAACTACGACTAGGAAGGAAATACGCCTAAAGGCATTCTATGCACACATAAGACAGAGGACTTACCTTGCCTCAGTTCCTTCCTGCACATTAGTACAATTCATATCTCAACCAATCAGTTCAATTCAAACCATCAATCGATCCACTCAATTTCGATACCGTTTATACGATCAATACCATATATCAATTCATTCGTTACGACCACTGCTCACACAAGCTGAAATAGATGGTAATAGCTTGCACAAGCTGATATATATAGATGGTAGCTCGCACAAGCTAATATATATAGATGGTAGCTCACACAAGCTGATATATAATATAGCTCATACAAGCTGATATATATTATAGATCGCACAAGCTGATATAATATAGTACTCTCACAAGCTGACATATCAAAGCTCATACAGGCTTATATAGTATACTGCTCTGACAAGCTGATGTACAATACCCTCACAAGTTGACGATTCATTGTGTTAAAAATACCCGATCAAAATAATTGTGTGTGGGTTACGGTCGGCCTAAGCCAAAAAATGCAATATCTTTCTTTTAGAAAATCCCACTATTTATATAGTGCATAAACCCATTTTCGGTTTTAAAAACTGACGCACGGTATTTTCTAATTAAAATACCGAAATTCCACAATTTCAGAATAAATACTCAAAATTACAATTACTACTCAATTTGCACAAATTAGCACTCAATTAAATAAACCAAGACACCATTGCAATTAGCACGACATTCCGGTCACTGGCTATCCTAATATAATTTCCGAAAAATAATAAATAATTAAATAAATGCCAAAAATAATAAAATAAATCGCAATTAATTACCAAAAATAGAGACTTAGGCCGAAAATACCTAATTAAACACCGAAACGGGCCCGGAAAATTTCCAAACCAATCTAGATAAATAGTATAACTTATCTAGTTTTTAATTAAGCCGTTCTAACCACCTAACATGCAAAATCAAATAATTAAATTGCTAATCCATTCTAACTAACCACATAAACCATATTTAGCCTAAAATAATCAATCATTAAGCATCATTAACTCCCTAAGTAGAGTTTAGCAAGTAAAATCACCGATTTAACGATCTGGTGAGTCCACGGGGACGGCGACGCGGAGACGAGCGACAAACCTCCTTGCAGCGACACCCAACAAGGCCTGGAAGACGCCTAAAATGCCCACGAAGGCTCACGGCTGGCTAGGCTTCTCGGTTCTATCCAAGGACCAAGCAAGCTAGAACGGGGCAGGAAACAACAAGGGACGGGCGGATTGGGTTACAACGGGCGAGTAGGGGTGATAACGACTACTGGACGACGTCGACGGGGCTCCGGCTAAGCCCCACAGTGACCAAGGAGGCTCGGGGGCATGGCTGGGTACAATAAGAGGCGCGAGATAACGGACGGCGCGCAACGGGCTCGCGTGTAGGCGTGATGGCGAGCGATAGTCTTGGCGGCTCCAGCGGGTGTGCGATGGCTAAGGGGAAGCTTGGCTGGTTTCTTTGCAAATTTAAGCTTCTATAATCCTCACTAATGGAGAAAGCAAGTCCAAGGTAGAAGAAGAAGTGAGCTGAAGAGAATGGGGTCCCTCCAAGCCTCCAAAGTCTTCTATCTCATCTCTATCTCCTTTGGCAAGGCCCCACCACAATTGGCTGTCTTCCTTAGCCAATTTGGAACACAAAAGTCCCCTAAAACCAATCCCAAGTGGTCCAAAATGTTCATAGACCCTTGGCCTACGAATTTTGGCCAATTCCCCCAAATTCCACTTTAATTTCTCCTTAAGTTAATTCAATTCGGCCCCTATAAATTCAACCAAGATTTCCTTGACCAAATTAACATTTTTCATCACCAATTGAACTAACCCGCATCCAAAAAAAAAAAAACAACCCTCTGATTTTTCCAGTAAAAAACGGCCATACTTTGCAATTTCACAAAAATCTCGATTTGCAGAAAAATCTTCATAGGATGAGTTGACGGTCCTAAAATGAATCGTGATATGAAAGAACTTTCAATTTCTGAAATCGGATTCAAATTCGCGGTTAATTTCAATCCAACGCGATTTTAGCGTAACCTAGCCTACCGGGTAACTTTTAGGATTTTTTAGTGCAATTGACTCGCGGTCGATCATTTTCGAGCCACAATGTACATCTTCGACACATTGGTGACTCTCGGTTGTCGTAAAAATCTCGAGATTTCAAATACGGACACAAGGTACCAAAATGACAGAAAAATCGGTCTAGTGTCAATCGATGAGAATTTTGCAATTACGTGGAATCACCGACACTTTAATCACACATCTCAGTCGAATCGACCTATCTCTGATCTCTGATCGATTTTTAACTGTGTTGTAATAACCCTTACAAATTAGCACGGTCGAACAGTCGATTCCTGATCGAATTCTCAAGTCTATTGCGGTAAAATCCCTTAATGGCTTCACCTGATAGACTAGTTATCTCATGAGTGATCAACTCAGAGAATAGAACTATAGACGCGTCGATGAAAAGCCCGATTCATTCAATTGAAAACAGAACTGGAAATTCGGGATGTCACAAAGACTAATTAAGGATCCCGTGGATCGAGCAAGAAGATTCTGGGATGGACTGAGACCGGAATTGAAGGACCCACTGGTATCGTTCAATCTGAAGGAGTACAATGAATTGTATGAGTGGGCGCAGTTGATAGAGAGAAACCTGAACGAACGAGAGCCGCATCTAAGTTACGGTTTGATTCAAATAGAGATGGCAACCGGTTTGGGAAGAAGCCTATGACCAGAGAAAGATACCCTATTCCGCCCAACAGGAGGGATGTGATAAGAAAGTCAATGCCAAATCAGAATGGTGTGTCATTTTTGTGGAAGATGACATGGATTAGCCCTATGTCATTCTAGGACGGGTGCTTGTTATGGTGTGGCCAGCAGGGTCACCAAGTCAGGGATTATCCCCGAAGGCTGATGGGATAACAGATGCCGCCGTTGCCGCCAATGGGATAGAACAAAGGATTTGTGCCATCTAGAGCTACTCATTCATTTATTGCTGAGCAGTATGTTAAGTTGGTAGGGTTGAGTCCTGAATCGTTGGGGTCAATCGTTAGTATATCTACCCTGTTAAAGGATAAAGTGTTGTCTGCAGTAAGTTGTACTGGTTGCAAGTTAGTTATTGGTGAGCAAGAGGGAAGGATAGATTTGATAGTCCTAGCCATGTATGATTTTGATATGATAATTTGCATGGACTGGCTCACCAAGCAACGAGCTACTGTAGACTATTATCATAAAGCGATTCAGTTTAACCTGTTAGTGGGTAGAAGTTTCGAGTTTATTGAGAGTCGAGGAGGATCCTCGATTACCTTAATTTTGTCGCTTGAGGCAACCCATAGGAGTTGCCAAGGTTACTTGGTGACTGTCGTGGATACGACAGTTGAGGAGGCAAAGATGGAGGACATTGCAGTGGTACGGGAGTTTGCTGATGTGTGTCCGAAGGAATTACCTAGTCTGCCCTCAAAAAGGAGACCGAGTTCGTGATTGAGTTAGCCCTCGGGACGGAACCAATCTCTAAGGATCCTTACCATACAGCATTGTCAGAATTGAAAGAACTAAAGGTGCATATGCAAGAGTTGTTGGATAAGGGATTCATACGTCCCAGTGCATCACCTTGGGGAGCACCGGTTTTGTTCGTGAAGAAGAAAGATGGTTCGTTGCGTCTTTGCATCGACTATCGGCAACTCAACCAGGTAACGATCAAGAATAAGTACCCTCTACCGAGGATCGACGACTAGTTTGACTAATTGTAGGGAGTGTCTATATTTTCTAAGATCGACCTAAGGATAGGGTATCCCCAGCTGAGGATCAGAAATGAGGATATACCAAAGACAGCGTTTCATACGCATTATGGCCATTATGAGTTCACCATAATGCCATTCGGTTTGACCAACGCCCCAGCTGCTTTCATGGATATGATGAACCGGGTGTTCAAGGAATACTTGGATCATTTCGTGATCGTTTTCATCAACGACATCTTAATGTACTTGAGAAGTCCGGAGGAGCACGAAAGATAGTTGAGTACAATGCTCCAGACTCTGCGAAATCATGGGCTATATGCTAAGTTTAGTAAGTGCGAGTTTTGGTTGACTTGTGTGGTGTTCCTAGGTCATGTGATTTCAGGTGAAGGAATATCAGTGGACCCGACCAAGATTGAAGCAATGATCAACTAGCCAAGACCAATGACAATGACAGAGATCAGAAGTTTCTTGGGATTAGTAGGTTATTACAGACAGTTTGTGAAAGGATTTTAGCAATAGCCATGCTGATGACTCGACTACTGAAGAAGGAAGAGAAGTTTGTATGGACAAATAAGTGCGAGCGTAGTTTCCAAGAGCTTAAGAAGAAGCTGACTACCGCATTAGTGCTAACAATTCCATCTAGTCCTAGAGGATACAAAATCTATAGTGATGGTCATTTAGAGGACTGAGTTGTGTGTTAATGTAGCATTGCAGAGTCGTTACATACGCGTCCCGCCAGTTGAGGCCTCATGAGCTGAATTACCCGACGTATGACTTGGAACTCGAAGCGATTATCTTCGCTCTGAAGATTTGGAGACATTACTTGTGTGGAGAAAGATTCCAGATCTTTATAAACCATCAAAGTCTCAAGTATTTATTCTCTTAGAATGAGTTGAATATGAGACAACGTCGTTGGATGGAACTTCTTAAGGACTATGATTGTGACATCCTATATCATCCTGGAAAAGCTAACAAGGTCGCAGATGCATTGAGTCGAAAGTCTTCGATTGCGCAGATGGTGATTAAGGAGTGGATCTTACTCGAGGGAGCTCGAGATTCGGTTTTCAAATTTGAGGTTGGCCACCTTTCAAATCTTATGGCCACCCTCAGAATTGAACCGGAAGTGTAGATAAGAATCAAACCGCTGTAGTTGACAGATCCTGAGATCCAGAAGATGCAAAAAAGAGAAAGCTTGACTTTCAGATTTCTGATGACGGAACACTAAAGTTTCGTGGACGATTGTGTGTACCTAATGATAAAGAGCTTAAGGAGGAAATCTTATCAGAAGCTCATCGTAGCAGCTACAGCATTCATCCAGGCAGTACAAAGATGTATCAGAATCTGCGTCAACACTATTGATGACGGTATGAAGGCGGATATCGCCAAGCATGTTGCCAAGTGTCTGACGTGTCAGTAAGTAAAAGCACAGCATTGTAAGCCTAGAGGACTTCTACAACCTCTCGAGATTCCCGAGTGGAAGTGGGAACACATCATAATGGATTTTGTGATTGGCTTACCAAGGAGTCAGCGAGGTAATGATTCCATATGGGCTGTGGTTAATAGATTGACGAAGTCTACTCACTTCATCGCCATATGAAAGGACTATACATTGGACAGATATGCTGAGTTGTACGTATGTCAGATAGTTCGTCTACATGGAGTATCGGTGACGATTACATCTGATCGAGACCCAGAGTTTATAGCTGCCTTGGGAACGAAGCTGCAATACAGTATGGCCTATCATCCTTAGATAGATGGCTAGTCTGAGAGGATGATTCAAACCCTCGAGGACATGTTGTGAGCTTGCGTGTTGGACTTTAAGGGAAGTTGGGAGGAGCTGCTTCATCTAGTTGAGTTCTCCTACAACAATAATTATCAGTAGAGTATTCAGATGGCACCATTTGAAGCGTTGTATGAAAGAGCGTGCAAAACTCCAGTTTGTTGGGATGAAGTCGGAGAGTGTAAGATTACCGGCTCAGAGTTAGTTCAACAGTCAGTGGATGCAGTTGCAGTTATCCAAGAAAGGTTAAAGATAGCTAAGAGTTGTCAGAAAAGCTATGCAGATAAGCGTCGAAGACCATTGGAATTCCAAGTTGGTGAACACGTCTTTTTGAAGGTGTCACCAACGATGGATACTTTGCGCTTTGGCAAGAAAGGGAAGCTGAGTCCGAGGTATGTCGATCCCTTTGAGATTCTAGAGAGAATAGGGACTTTGGCATATCGTCTTGCGTTGCCACCAAGACTGGCGCAGGTGCATGATATCTTCCACGTGTCGATGTTGAGAAAGTACGAGCCTAACTCGACCCACGTGCTAAACTTTGAAGAATTAGACGTGGACAACAGAGTGTCGTGTGTGGAGAGACCAGTTCAGATCGTGGATCGAAAGGAGCAAGTTTTGTGCAACAAGACAATCTCGTTAGTCAAAGTAGTCTGGCAACACCACGGGATAGAAGGAGCTACCTGGGAAAGTGAAGAATCAATGAGACAACAATACCCCCACCTTTTTGAAGAAGAATTGTAATGGTTTGAATTTCGAGGACGAAATTTTATAAGAGGGGAAGAGTTGTGATATCCTGATTTTCGACCCTGTTTTGATTAAATGAAATGGGCTTTTCATCAACACGCCTATAGTCTTTTTCTTTGAGCTGATCACTCACGAGATAACTAATCTATCTGGTGAAGCCGTTAAGGGATATAAACGTGACAGATTTGAGAATTCGATTAGCAATCGACTGCTCGACCGTGCAAATCTGCAAGGGTCAATATGGCATCGTTAAAATTGATTAGAAACCAAAGATAGATCGATTCAACAAATGCATGTAATTAAATTGTGGGTGATTCCACCTGATTGCAAACTTCATGTCGAATGGCACTAAATCGATTTTTATGTTGATTCTGCACTCGGTGGCTGCAATTGAGACCTTGAGATTTTCATGACAACCGAGAGTCGCCGATGAGTCGGAGATATACAATGTGGATCGAAAATAATTGACCACAGGTCAAACATGCTAAAAATTCCTAAAGCTACCTGATAGGTTAAGTTACGCTAAAATTGCGTCCGATCGAAATTAACCACGAAATTGAACCCGATTTCAAGAATCGAAAGTTGTAGCGTGTCATGATTTATTTTTGGGACGTCAACTCATCCTTTGAAGAATTTTCGGCGAGCCTAGATTTTTGGTGAAAATTCATAATTGGGCAATTTAAATTCAAGAAATTCGGAGGGGCCAAATTGAGTGGATTTTTTGCCACCAAAGTGAGCTAATTGGTGAAAGGGATGCAAGGAATTTGTGTGGGTTGCTACCATGGCACTTTGGCCACCAAATTGGATTGAATTGGTGAATATTTGTGAAGAAATTGAAGATGGAATTGGTGAAATTCGTAGGGCTATGGGGGCTGCAACATTTGGACTCCATCTTTGGCTTGTTTGAGAAGAGTGGGAGGGAAAGTGGCTACAAGTGTTGGCTGAAGACTTTAGGGGCTCTACTCAAGTGTTTTTGATATTTAGAGTGGACTTTGGAGACCCCTTGTCCCCCTCCTTCCTAACAGCAGCTCCATCTTCTTCTTCCTTAGCTTCTTCTTCATTTTCACTAGCTGAAACCTCCATTTCCAAAGCAAGCAACCACCTCTAGCCCCTTACTGAACCAATGAGCAGCCCGCAAGCCATCGCCAGGCCCCTCACCGCCCGTCCGAGCCGCTCGGGTCGCTTGCTTGCCTTCGTCTACGAGCCCATCCGAGCCGACCACTATCTCGCCCAATCACGACTAGGGCCGCCATCCGAGCTGACGGTCAACCAGCCGCCCATCCGCCGCTCCAGCTCATCCCCGTCGCCACCTGGCTCGTCCGTTCCAATAGCGTCGCTCAACCAGCCAAGTCGAGCTTGATCCAGCCCTTCGATTTAGCCTACAAAATCGAAGCCCGACAACAAACCGTGAGGTTTGCTGGGCTTTTTCAGCCCTTTCCCGGCCTCTTTTGGTGTTGTTGTAGACCCGAGTTGTGGTCGCCATCGCGTTGCCATCGCCATGAACTGGTTTCTATGCTAAACTGGTGAGTTTATCTCTAATCCCTAATTAGGATGCTAATTATACTTATGGGTGGATTAGTGGGATAATTAGTGGCTTAGTTAAGCTAATTAGGATTAGTGAGATTAGTTCATGTAACTAGTTTGATTAGAATTATTTAGTTAGGTTAGTTAGTAGTAGGTGGTTAGTTACTTAGATTAGTTAGCTTATTAGGTTATGTAGCAAGCTTAGTTAGGTTGATTTAATTAGTTAAATTAGGATGGTTAGGTTAACTTGTGTTAATTAAAATATTTTGCAATTTATTTAATTAAATGTAATTTATTTAATTATTTATTAATTAGTGTAATTTATACTGGGATAGCCGGTCGTCAGAATTTTGTGCTCATCGTCATGGTGGTTTGGTTTGTGCAATTGAGTGCTAATTTATGCAAATTGAATGTTGATTGATGATTTATTATTTATTATTTGAAAAATATGAAATTTTGGTATTTAATTAGAAAAATATTGGGTGTCGGGTTTTGACACCAAAAATGTTTTTAAGTACTATATAAAATCGTGGGATTTTTAAAAGAGTTGATATCACATTTTATGGTTCAATCTGATCATGTCCCCACGCACAATTATTTTATCGGGTGTTTTTAATGTGAAGAAAATAAGCCAAGTTCATTATTTGAAATTGAGACATTTGAGTGCAAAGCACGAAATTATTGGCCAAACATGAATGTGCATGTGATCGCTATGAGAACCAGTCACGAGTGTTTATGCCGGACGATGCTCCTTCGAGAATGCTCCATGTCAACGGATGATGGTCGCAGTGGAGGCTGGGCCGAT
Source organism: Eucalyptus cloeziana (assembly GCA_014182715.1). Classification (NCBI taxonomy): domain Eukaryota; kingdom Viridiplantae; phylum Streptophyta; class Magnoliopsida; order Myrtales; family Myrtaceae; genus Eucalyptus; species Eucalyptus cloeziana. The sequence continues at coordinate 33,660,911 of CM024644.1, forward strand.
GCTCCTTCGGGAATGCCATCTAGATGTAGCTGTTCCTATGCTCGATGGGGCGAGACGACGCTTGGTTATGCCGGATGACCATCAACTGTTGAGTTGGCCGTGGCCGTTGGGTCATAATTAATTGGAACGCTCGAATGGGTGAGATAACCACGCATGATTATGTGACAAAATTGTATGGCACGGAATCAGACATGTCATAATGATTTGGTTTGATAATTGGGACCCATGTGATTGATTGAGATATGAATTGAAGTGTTCCAATTATTGAGTGCATTTACTAAGATATCGTCTCACCCCATCGTGGTTTAAAGTTTTATAGGTCCTTAGATGGAGGTGTGCCCAGTTCGTTTTGGGTGGCCGCAAGAGGCCGATACCGAGCGTACCATCTTCCCTGTCCCCGGGAATCCTTGGACCAGCGAGTTTGTCATGACCACAATATGGGTCGATGAGGGCCAATCTCAGTTGGTACCTCATCGATTCAAAGCGTGGTTTCGTCACAGGCTTGACAGGGTTCGAGAGGGCCCTTGGATGGTTTCGACAGACCTGCCGTCGAGGGTGAGGGTGAGGTGGTACTCGACCCTATCGTGGACGCCGATGTCATAGCTGTTATCACGGCAAGAGGCTAATGAGCCCGAAGTAAAGGAGGTAGCTGATCCTCTAGACCTCGACATCCTTGATGGTGTCGTGATAGACCTGAATCCTAAGTAGGAGGGTCCAAGGTAAGGTTAGCCTGGTAGTTTCTTTTGAGATAGACGTCTTGTGTATAAACTGTAGGTTTGACCTGGCTGTATATAAAGTGTGTTTTTATGAAAAAGGTGTTCTAATGTTTTACTATCCCATGTGTTTGCTGTTGTCTGGAGATTGTTTATTTCGCTTCCGCACGTGCAATAAAATGAACGGGTCAGCGACGCGTCCTGGGAACGTCGCAATTTAATCGACCATTGAGGGATGTGCACGCGCTCGAGGTTCGAGGCATGACAACATCTATCTTTGCCGCCCTCATAAAAGCTCCCACCGACAAGACAAGACAAGACAGATGTGGTAAAAATGCAAAATCGCCTCAAAGAATTGGATCGAATAAGGAAAGAGAAGGGAAAAGAGAAGATGTCTGAAGAATCCTCGATAGCCATAAGAGAAAAGCCAAATCAAATGATGATATCCAATCCGTTAGAATCATTCCTAAGAGATCTAGGTAATTAGGAAAAACAGCCTAATCCTGTTACCTTGAAAGACCATATCTTATTTCCATCATAACTAGTTTTCCCAAACAACTTTGATACTGAATCAGACTCAGTATCCCTCTCATCCTCTTCATCCTTCTCAATCCCTACTATTGATTCCTTTCCTATTGCACCGATAACTTCATCAATATTCATGGCCGACCCTCCAAACCAAGATATGGAATCCAACCCTTCTGAATCAGAGGTTGTTCAACCAAACAATCCTTCTCAGCATATGACTACCACTTCCAAACATTTTTTCACTATTGATGATATTCCATATTCCAAATGGCCAGAAAGATTTATAAAATTCCATACTTGGTTAAATGCCCAAGCTCTTACCAATCAGGGTAAATATGATGTCATTTTTGGTGTTGTCACAAGGTTTACAGGTAGCCTCAAATATTGGTGACAATCGATGATAGAACAAGACCAAGTTCAATTTTTGCTTTCACCCGATTTTAGCTATGCCATTACCCTCCTATACCATTTTTTCATTGAAAAACCTTATGACCTTCATGAGCTAAAAATGAGAGAATTTTTAGAAAGAAAATGCTGCTCTCTCCAGAAAATGCATCTCAATAACACATTATTGGAAAATGCTCAAGCTTTTCTATGGTATTGGAGCAAACTCAAACCTAAAGCAAATTTTTTTGACTTCCATCCCCAAAGAGTTATCCCGGCAGGTTGAGAAATCTTTTCTCAACAAACAAAGGAGAATTGTGGACATTCCTTTGGGAGAAATACAATAAGAAATCCATTTGTGCCTTGATGATTTGTGTTTAAAGCACCAAATGATTCAAACTTATCTCACAGACAACAAAGAACTTGATGGAGCCTGTTCTCAACAGAAGCTGAAAATCAAATGCTTTAAGAGAGACTGTGACAATTCTTGTGGAAAGTCTTCCAAAAAAAAGAAGCACTTTAAGAAATTCTAGATAAAGAAATCCAAGCATAGATCTAAACACTTCTGGAAAAAGAAGAAATGGCGATTCTTGCGCAAAAGGAAAGATCGTTCAGGCCGTAAGAAATCAACTTGATCTTTTATCTACAACCAAAAGGGTCATTTTGCCAAAAACTGCCCCTAGGCAAGGAAATGTCAGAATCATCTGATACATCACATAAAGATTGAAATAGGTATTTCACTCGAGAATGATGATATATAATCTTTATTCTCTGTGGAAGAAGAATCATCAGAACAAACTCTTTGTGTCATTCCTTGCTACCAAACTCCCAGCGAAACTGATTCAAATTTAGATTCTGAAGACCTTTTTCACATATCCCTCACTTCTCCAAAACAAAACCCTGACATATTTTCAAGCAAAATCCATTGTCCTAATTTTCCTATGAAAATCTTCATTTCAAAGTTTGCCAAACCCATCACTATCATTGCTCTCATAGATACTGGTGCAAGTTCTTCAATTCTAGACACTAAAGTTCTTCCTGAAGAATATTGGATTTCTTGTGTTCGATATTTCAATTCTGGCTTAAGAGATACTTTTTCTATAAATGTAAGAATTGCCTCAATAACTGTACAGTTTTTTCCCTAATATTCCATAACCACCAAGATCTTTGGATCTAGTCTTCCCAACAAAGATTTGATAATTGGCTGGGACATCATGACTCAAATTTCCCAATTTCATATCATCCCTGGAAAATGGTCTAAAGTATAAGGACCAATTATCTAAATTCATCCATATCCAAAGACTCTTTTCCATCCAAATGAATCTATTAGATCTGATCATGCAAAAGTTGTTAGAATCCTGTTTAGAATCCCATTTTGAATTCTCTCAAAAGTGTTCTCATCCTTTATGGAAAAATCCAGAATTCTTTGTTCATCTTCCCTTAAAAAAGAATGAAGACATCAATCCAACCAATGCGAGTCATATGGGAATGAAGCCATAACACCCGGTTTCGGCTCAGAAGGAATGCTCAGAAATGTTGCAACAATGCCTTATTGAAATTTCAAATTCTCAATGGGCTTGTGAAGCCTTTTATGTCAACAAACGTGCCGAGCAAAATAGAAGAAAGATATGACTGGTAATAAACTATCAACCTCTTAACCTTTTCCTTCAAGATGACAAATTCCTCATGCCTTCCCAAAATTCCCTCTTTACTGGATTATCCAAAGATCATATTTACTCCAAATTCGATCTCAAAGCCGAATTTTGGCAACTAGGTATTCATCTTGAAGACAGGTCCAAGACAGGGTCCTGTATTATGAACTAACATTTTCAATGGAAGGTTCTTCCTTTTGGATTAAAAGTAGCTATATCCTTATTCCAAAAGACCATGTATAGAATTTTCCATCTAATCATGTCAAGTGTAGTAGTATACATTGATGAAATCCTACTCTACAACCCTGATGAGGAATCCCACTGCCAACTTCTTGGGCAGTTTGCAGACATAGTAAAGGAGCATGGGATTATGCTTTCTTAAAGAAAGATGAATATCACCCAGATAGAAATTGAATTTCTTGGTATGCACCTTAATAAAGGAACATACTATCCAAGGCCACACATTGCTCAAGAACTGCTAAAATTTCCTGAAGAGAACTTCATGACAAAGTAAGTTCAGCAATTTCTTGGGATAATTAATTATCTCAGAAATTTTGTTCCAAACATTGTAAAACTGCTGATTCCACTACAATCAATATTGAAGAAGAATCCCCCACCTTAGGGAAAATTTCAAACTAAAGCAATCGTTGAACTTAAAGAGATCATGCATACTCTTTCTCCATTGCAAATCCCATCAACAAGAAAGAGAATTCTCCAAACTAACGCCAGTGATGAATACTGGGCAGCTATCCTGTTCGAATTCCATCTTATCAGCCATCATTTCCTAGTAGAATTGGACATGGCATCTTTTCCTTAGATGACCAAGTTCAAACAGAAGCAAATTCCACATTCTCAACTGCTTCAATGGGTTGAATGGTTTTCAAAATACTTTTTTGAAACTAAACATATTGCTGAAAAAAAGAACGTGCTTACTGACTTTTTGTCAAGACCAAAATCACCAGCAGAAATCAACATGTATATCATGAGGCATGCTTTCCATACTTTTCATCACAATGAAAAGTATAAGATCAAAAGAATACGAGATTGGCCAAGTTGGCAATACCTTAAGAAGATTGTTGAACAAATCCAGAATGATAGCCTCATTGAAAATCTAGAGAGCCTTATATGTTAATGCCATACAAATCTATTCAAACTCCACGGAGGCTCAATTATTTATCTTTTTGGATTAAATTCCAGCTATCCGTTCATATACACTTTAATCTGGAAGGAAGAAGATTTCCCTGATCAATTGCGATGGTTATTATGGTACTTAACCAATAATTACTTAATAGCTATCCAAATTCCAACCAAAAGATTCATTGCCAACCTCACCAGGATATTCGGGCTCGAACGAAACACTGAAAAGGAAAGTGACAAAAACCTCTTAACTTTCCTCAATGGGTTTTATCCTCCCACTCACTAGAAGCATCTTCTATAGCAAGAACTAAGGACTGTTCGACCAGACCCAGAAATTCATATTGTTCTATTCTTCAAACAATCATGGGTTTTTGTAAAAAAATAATGGCAGCATCACTAATACCCCATAGATTATAGGAACCACATCCTATAATCCTCAGCCACACCTTAAGGAAGCTCGGATTTACAAATCTTTTCCAAGACCTATTGGTTGCTGTGAACATCAGTACCGAGAACTCCAAAGAATTTTGTGCCAAGAAAATAAAACCATTCCTGAAGATGTATGAAATTATATGTACCAACTGCATGTAATCATTATAGCCTTATATTAAAAGCCAAAGAAGCACTTGAAGAATCAGACATACTACAAGGACAACTCCATCATCACATGAGCAAGAAATGACATATACAAATGACCCTGCACAATCATCTCAAGACCCCTATGCATAGTGAGGGGGTCCTCTCTCTCAAGACCCCTATGATCAAGGACCCATGTCCTTATCTCTAAGAATGGACACATCTTATTATGCTCAACCATCCAATTGGCCTCAGCCAAACATGCTTGCCGACACTACAAGGTCCTCCGGGAATCATGAAAAAGCATCTTCATCAAATGAGGCAAACATGTAGAATGCTCGAACTCCCTCAACTCCCTCTTATGAACAACTTGTGGAACTTGAGTAAAAATACGAGGAACATCTTCTAGCAGAAATGCATAAATATGATGATTCAAACTATAACTACAATGCTCATAATGGAAGAGATCGCTGACTGTAGCTAATCATTATAGCAAGTCATTGTAGCAATCACTCTAGCAGTAGGCTAGGGAAATCACTGTTCATTGTCACTGTTCATATCGCCAAGAATAATTCCCCACCGGATTTTCCGAAGCCTCTGTTTGTTTTAGGATCCGTGAGCTTGGTCCTTGTTTGTGTGGGACCTCCCAATGTTTATAAAAGGCAAGGAGGATGTAATATGTTGGGTAGAATCCCTTGAAGTAAAGTGAGTGTTTTCATAAACTCTCAATGTCTTTCTAAGCACTTCTTCTTCTCCAACTTGGTAGGATCCTTTAAGAAATGGAGTTCGGATAATTAGAAATATTACCATCTTGGCATCTCTGAGTGTCTCTAGGCTCTAAACTAAAAATCATAGTGGTTTTCTACTAAATGGTTGTCCTTGAAGAGCTTGAACAAGAGGTTCGCCCATAAGAAGGAAGGCATACCTACAAGAAATTGACTCCATCTTCTCTAATTCCGATTGAGTTTAGAACCCATTTTCAACCTACTAGGCTCACCCACCCACTCTCTCTCTCTCTCTCTCTCTCTCTCTCTCTCTCTACGCATAAAAATAATTTTAGAAAATCAAAATCCTTTTAGTTTTATTTTTTTCTTCTCTTTCCTTTTTTTTCCTTTTTTCTTTTCTTTTTTTCCTTTCTTCTTCCTACTTCTATCTTCCTTGGCTGATGGCCACCAGAGCCATGGCGACGGCTAGCCAGGCAAGGGACAAGCTCACTAAGGTTTGATGCAAGCAAGGTAGAGACCTCACCGATATCTAGCAAGGCTCGAGCCTCACCAATCTAGTGAGATTGGAGCTCACTAGCCTCAAGTGAGCTCGAGCTCGTTGATTTGGCTAGGTCAAGACCTTGTTGACGTCCAATGAGGCCCAAGCCTCGTTGATCTAGCAAGACTTGAGCTTGAGCTCGTTGATCTGGCAAGACCGAGACCTCGCCGGCATCTGGTAAAGCTCAAACCTCACCGATCTAGCGAGCTAAACCTTGCCGACCTTAAGTGAGGCTCTACCTCACTAGAGGCCGGCAAGCTCAAGTCTCCTTAGAATTGAACAAGCTCAAGCCTCGCTAGCCACCAGTGTGGCTGATGACTGGCCGAAGAAGAAGGGAAAATAAAAAAGAAAGAGAAAGAGAAAAATAATTAAAATTCAATTCTTTAAAAATAATAATTACAAATAATTAAAAAAATCGATTTTTTGTAAGATAAAAATTATTAAAAGAAATGCACGAAGGAAAATCGTATTAGATTTTTAATACCCAATAGCCAAAAATCAAATCTGATTCCAAATTTCAAGCAAATACCAAAACATATTATTATTTTCTTAGAAAATGACTTCCTAAAAAAATATTTTTCAAGAAAAATGGAGCCTCAATTTTTGAAGAAATTATAAAAATTGTCCTCTAGAGTTGTATTGAATGAAAGTGTTTTAGCAATATCATTTAAAAAAAAAATCATAAGAACCAAGCATTCCTAGATTTGAAAGTATTTTAGCAACATATATTTTTTTTAAATCACAAGAATGAGTTTTCCTAAATTGGGTTAAGTATGTAAGTAATATAGGTTAAGCCGGATATGAGTTAGGTATGGATTGAGTCGGGTATTGATAAAAAAAAATTACATTATGTATAAATTGATTAATAGGTCAATTTAAGTCCAACCATTTATAAACGACCTAAATCCAACCTAACCTACCCATTTAACACACCTAGTTCCAGGTTATACCTAGGTTTCATCTTTATTATCAATCAAACGATTGCAATAAATTATCTCGTTTAATCACCACAACTTACTGTTAATCCATTGGCCATAACTTATATTTAAACATACAAAGAATATGAAACATTAACAAAGTAAAAGTCTTGGTCATAAAATGAAAGTTCAGACTAGTGGTTCAAATTATACACTCATCACCGGGCCATAGAATATCATAGGATCATGTAGAGACATAGACCAAGAAGAACACCAAAATTTATTCTAGGTTCAAGTTCCACATTCCATTTTCCTTGAATCTAGAACCTACTTGTCAAAATAAGTTTTTCAATTTTTGGAACCTAGATTTGAACAGATTCCTATTGATCTGATTCTTTGATTCCATATTCTACCCAGAACCATGCTTATCCATATTCTCTAGGAAAAGGTACTAGATATAAAACGAGCTTTAAGATTAATGGGAAGTTGGGAAGTTTTTATTTTACGAGTCTCAAATGTTGTACTATTTTAATGTAATACTGACTTTAATGCCCCTAAATGTTTCAAGAACACATTGTTGCATGTTAGAAGAGTTCTTATAAGCAAATGTAATATTCGTGTCAATGGTTAGCTTATCCATCTTTCTCTTATCAAAAACTCTTTGTAAGTATTTCAATTGATAGGTTTTTTTACATTTTTTTTACTTTACTTATTTATTAATTTTTTATTGTGCTAATTTATTTTTTTCAATTTGATGTGAATTTTTTATCCATATAGATATATATGTGAAGAACTTAAAGTAGGTTAAATGGATGGGTACAGGTTTTCATAAATTGGGTTAAATATTAATGTGTTTTGGTAATATAAGTATGGTCGAGTAGAGGTCATAACATTTATATTGCATGGAAAATGGATCAGACCATTTTTTACCCGACCTTGTAGGAGACTAACAATACAATCTAAAGGGGGTGAGTAGGTTATTATGGAAATATTGGCAATCTTTTTGGAAATAACTGAAACTAAGTAAAGATCGAGTCAATGCGATTTTCAAAACTCGTGAGTGTATTTTGTGCTTGTAAAAGTGATAAGAAAAAAAAAACAGTAGCACACAAAGATGTATAGTGATTTGGTTCTATCCCCAAGCCTACGTCCACTCTCAAACTAACAGCCATGCGTTGGGCTAGATTATACCAGTGATTTGCTCAAATATTTACAATTGGCAAGTACTAATCCTTTTACACAATAGATCACATTATTAGATTTCAAATTATGCTCTTACTCTTATATACTAAATTTTAGCACAATTACTCAAATAGTAATAACATAACACTAAAAAAAAAAACAGTTGAAAGAGAATGTTTAGCTAAAGACACAACATATAGCAGATTTTCGATCTTTTGTATTACACGTGTCTCTCATTTGGCTTCAGGGATCTTGTGTTTTGATACTCATCTTCAATCTATTCATTGGAGGTAAATTGGAGAAGAAAAGAGTCGTTAAAATTACTGTTGATGCTGCTGTCTAGAGATAGAACTTCCTATATTGTTCTTTTCCTGAATATCCGCAGACTATCTTAAAATAGCTTTTGCTGCTGTTCCTTGGCTACAGCTTATGATAGGCATGTCAAACAACCTAATTTCTCAATTGTTGTTATCATCTGAATTATGTTGATGCACATATCCACTTTTACAATGGGAACCAACAAACATTATCAAATGAATGTTGTTGTCATAGTACTAGTTACCTAATGTGTACAACCTTGACTACAAACATCAACATTAGCTAATCTTTAGCTCCGTTGGTGCAGTTAGTGGAAAACCGTATGGAGACATTTCAAGATCTTTCATCACCTAGATCACACCATGATCATCACGTAGACTTTGATACTTGTCACAAACATTTGCATTTACTGTAGTAAAAATCATACTAAGGATAGTTAAGAAATCATCATAATCATTTAAAAATGGTTCCTCAACAAACCCGATCCGCACATTTAACAACCCTAATCACATCTAATCGAGGCTATCACAGCATCTTTCATCAATAACATTTCATCAAGCCTGATGTGGGGTTGCCATCCTCCTCCATCATTATTTTTGTAGATGACCAAAATTTGAGATCTTGATTTGCCCATCATTGCGCATCATTTTGGAAATCATCCCACGAGATTCTATTATGTAGATTGGACTGCACATAATGAGTGAATAACTTGATCAAAAGAATGCCTAGAGTCTAACTTTATGGAATGGACCTCATAGTGACGGAAAGGCAACCTATATGTGAATAAAATGCACATATATCTCGTATGAATCGACCGGCCAATTTTTTTTTTTTTTTATAAATAGTTAATATCACAAAAAAAAACCTAAATTGATACATCTATAACAAATTTACTCCAATCTAATTTCTTGACCATCAAAAATTCCAAATTGTTATATCTATTATGAATTTACACTCCATTAGTTTCTATTAAATTTTATTATCAAATTACTAAGTTGGATAATGCATGTCAGTTGACAAGTGTAGTAGTTTGCAGTATTACCATATGTTTATCACAGGTATACTAGTTTGTGATTTTTCATAATATTAATCTAATTTAACAAAAATTAACAAAGGGTAAATTTGTTACAAATGTATCAATTTGGGGTTTTTTATAGTTAAAAAATTAATTTTAGGTAAATTTGCAACGGGTATACCAATTTAGGTTTTTTCGTTATATTAGCCCTTTTATATATGACCCATATAACTAAGAATATATTTACTCAAAATTAATTAATTTAAAATAGACGCCCAGGACTACATATTCTGTTGTGGCATTGAATTCATGAGCCAAGAAGAGTCTAAAAGGTACAACTCTTTTTGGTTTTCTTGTTCAACTTTTTAAATGTAATCTCGATGAGCTTGCCCCCAAATTTTCTTGAATTTTTTTAGAGAAAATTTCAAATAAAGATATAAAGTTATATCATTTTCTCAAAAAATGGTTCAAAGTAGATCTTATTCTAAATAAAAACCTGAAATGACCAAGTTAGTGTCAAAAAAAGGCTTAACCTCACCAACTAGCCAATTTTCTTTTCTTCTGTGGAAAACAAAAAAAAAAAAAAAGAATCCTCATTTATAGACAGCACACCTCGAATTCGGTCCATTCCTATAACACCGATTTACCAACCGATTGATTTATTATCAAATTCTTGAATAACTCTATCAATTGTAGTCCTCAAACCTTTTCAGTGCAAGGGCTTGCTGCACAAATGAGGCCCTTGAACTAGTCTCGATCTCTTCGCCCTTCCTGCTTTTCACAAGCTAAGTGATCCAGCACCTCCGTCCCTAGAACAACCTTTTAATTTACCTCTCCTTTGTTCTCCTTTGTTGTTCTCTTAGGACAAGGTAATTCCTCTGGATGATTTTGTCTCCACCCTCACAGCCTGTACATATTTCGACCTCAAAAAGTACTGACTAGCCTAAAGGATTGTGGAGTTGCATGATTTTTCATTTGGTATATTGCGTTCTTAACTTGATTGCGCATGTTTGCAATAGGTAATGGGAATTTCATAAGGAGTTGCTATTTTTGAGAGATTTACTATACAAGTAGATAACAATACATTGAATGTTACAACTAGATCCTAAAAATTGCGACTTGTGATATACTCCTATGAGTCAGGATCAATTTTTTTGGACATACCATAGTATCTGAGCTCATTTTAGGAGGTGCAATCACATGGAGAGAACGAGACGAACGAGACAGAAACGACAAATCTCAAAGTCGTCACTCTCCTCCCACCTAGTGCAAATTAACTCATTACCTCAAACCTCTTTTCCAATTCTGCAGTCGATGAAGAGTACATGGAGTCTGTTCATAAAATTCTAAATGCAAGTGAACGTGTCGAACAAGTAATACAATGATGAGAAAGAATATCGTCCCACGGAGATCGATGATTAATAAACTAATTAACTACTAAAATAGATTAATTCTAAAATTTATCTAACAGATCAAAATATAATTGAGAATAAATTAAAAACAAAATTTGTAGACTAAATGCAGTAAATCGATCAGATAAATATGTTAGAGCATCCGATTTCACCATAACCACTAGATATGAATTTCAGATTATTGTGAATACAAGAACGATATCAAACATGTGATAGCGGAATTTCCTAACCTATTTACTATCCTATCTCTAGGTATAGCAAACCTACTCAGTTTATTAAGCCACTATATCTCTATGTGAATTAAAATAAACATAAGTGCATTAAAAACTATGAATATTCCCGGCTTACAATGAGTTTTTTGGATCACCTTATCACCGAAAGCTACACAAATAACGCGGTATATCTCTATCCACGTTTAATTCATGGTTATATATTATAATGAGCAATTGCATATCATTACTTCTCAGTAGTTATTGATAGACAGAAAAATCATGGTATACACTCTAGGGTACTTAAAGCCTTACGTATGTCTAGTGGAGATCATATTCACTCTGGTAAAAGTAAACTTGAAGGAGAAAGAGTCTCAGACATTATGCACATCGATCATTATATAACTCAAAAGCATTACGCACAATAATATATAACTCACATGAATGAAATCAATTGCAAAACATAAAAATCATGAAATTCACATCATCATCATGGTTAGGCTACATCGTAGCCCTAACAAAAGAAAATTAGAACATAGTAGATGAATAAATAAAAATATAAATTAAACTCAGCACTTGAATCATAGAACAAGAATTTTGTCACTACTTTTGTCTTCTCTTCAAAATACTTGAAAAACAATCTAACAGAAAAACTAGCTAAAACCTAGCTGCTCTCCCTCTCTTTATTCTCCTCTTCATAGGATATATCCAAGATCCTTATCTCCAAGCAATTGTGCACAAAATCAGGGAGTAAATCAAGAGGATTTTGATTTGATATCTATCTTCCATTCTGCTAATGCTTGATTTAAATTCCTCTTTTTTATTTGAATTCCTGATTTTTGCCATTTTTTCCTTATCTTCTCCATATATCATTATTCTGCATAAATAAGAAAAATTCAAATAATCAGAAGGAAATCCAAATATTTTCTCATAGATATTGCATTAATTGTTGCCTAAAATAGGTAAAATAACTCTATTTTTTATAGAGTTATCAAACCCCCAAACTTAACCTTTTGCTAGTCCTTGAGCAAAATCAAGACATAACACATACTCAAGCTAACAACCTCCTCCATGACATATTTCCATAATTGCTCAAATTCACAATTCAAAGAAAAACACAAATTTCATCTAAACATTGAAATTGATTTATAAGTTAAGACCAATTCTAACTATGTGATCCAAGTGTGTATGTGTGTGAGTCCTCATCTTTTTCGAATTATATGCAATTTAGATAAATTCACATTGACATGTAACCTCTAAAAAATTCTCAATAATTATGACCAAATCTCATAGGTTTGCTTTTCATTCCTCTCTCCACTAATGTAAGCTAATTATCCAACCAAAAATCAATAGGACTTTTCTCGGGTTGTAATGTAAGGCTGGGCTAAAGGTGAGATAATGGGAATTTTAAGCTCAAATCACCCATCAACATGTTGATTTCTAGGATCTAATTAGAGCCAATGTCATTGTCCAATTTCACTCCTTCAGAATAATTTTTTTTTTTTTTGCCACCATATATCATCATTCATTTTTTTTCTCATTTTTCTTTTCTTTTTTTTTTCTTTTGAATTGCTTTATGGTGGAGTTTCTCCCATAGTCCCTCCTAATATAACATGAAAATTTCCAACGCATTGAGTATCCAAAAGGCTCACTCAATTGAAAGTTGGATAGGGAACCATAAAAGCAATTTTTTTTGACAATACACCCCAAACAACCATAGCAATCACTTCCTTTTTTTTTTTTTTGCTTCATTTTTTTTTTCATACTCCATCATTCCTCCCAAATTTCTATCAAGCTCAAATCATTTTTTATCCCAAAAGAAAATCAACGTGTTCATAAGGCATGGGACAATGATATAATTTGATAAATGCTAGGCTAAATATATATGGGTGCCAATGAAAAATTGGGTAGTAATTAAGGCTCAACGGGGTGACTAGGGATAAATAAATAGGGTTAGCTTGAAAGGCTCAATCGATCCAAAAATTGCCTAAATCATTTTCTCGGTTAGATTTAGCTTAGGATTTCGCCTCAAGAGAAAATCAAACAAATTCTAAGATTTGGGTGAAATCTAAGAAAATCACATACTTCACATGAATGTTCTCTAAATTTACATACAATTAAAAAATTAAGGAGTTTTAGTGCTCGGTAAGTGGATCAACATAATCAGAATTAAGATTAACTCACACATCAATTGCAAGTTTAAATAAAATTTAAATTTTCTTAAGAATCGTAAAAATTCACAATTAGGAATGTAATCATGAAAAAAAAAAAAAAATTAGGCAAAAATTTTGTCTCCCCCCCAAACTTGAATGAAGCAGTGTCCTCAATGCGAATAATAGAAATAGGAAGAATAAAACTCCCCTAGTTGTAGGATAAGTTCATCGATGACCTTGATGATTAAACTCTTGAAAGGTGCTCTCCTAAAAATTAACCTGGATAAAATAGGGAAAAGTTAATCTTTTTGTTTTTTTTTTGCAAAACATAATAAACTTAACAATAAAAAAAATAAATAAAAAAACATAATTAAAATGCTTGGGTTGCCTCCCAAGAAGTGTTGGCTTTATAGTTTTCAGCCAAACTATCTCAGATGTCTCTATGTTGGAGGATGAAGTTCAATTGTGGTCTTTTGCTTGTTGTAACCACCTTCAAAGTAGGGCTTCAAACGTTGACCGTTCACTTTGAATGTGCCCTCAGTGTCATGCGCAACTTCAACTGTTCTATATGGGAATACCTATGTAACTGTAAAAGGACCAGAACATCGAGACCGCAACTTTCCTGGAAAAAGTTTAAGACGGGAGTTATAAAGTAAGACTTTTTGACCAATTTTAAACTCTCTTCTGAATATGTGCTTGTCATGCCATCTTTTTGTACGCTCCTTGTACAACTTAGAATTTTCATAGGCCTCATTGCGAAATTCCTCCAATTCATTCAGTTGCAATAATCTTTCTTCACCTGCAGACTGCATGTCAAAATTCAAAAATTTCAATGCCCAATATGCTTTATGCTCTAATTCCACTGGTAAGTGACAAGCCTTCCCAAACACTAGCCTAAAAGGAGACATCCCAATTGGAGTTTTGAACGCTGTCCTATAGGCTCAAAGTATATCATCAAGTTTTATTGACCAATCTTTTCTAGAGGCATTCACTATTTTTTTCTAAAATTCTCTTGATTTCCCTATTTGAAATCTCTACTTGACCACTAGTCTGAGGATGATAAGGGGTTGCAACCTTATGTGTGACTCCATACTTACTCAAAAGTACTTCAAATTGTTTGTTTTAAAAATGTGTCCCCCTATCACTTATGATTGCCTTAGGAGTGCCGAATCGGGTAAAAATATTTTTCTTTAAGAATTTGACCACAACCTTAGCATTATTTGTTGGCAATGCTACAGCCTCGACCCACTTAGACACATACTCCACAGCCACTAAAATGTATAAATTTCCATAAGAAGGTGTAAAGGGTCCCATGAAATCAATACCCCAAACATCAAATAATTCACACACAATAATGTTGTTTAAAGGCATCTCATTTTTTCTTGAAATATTTCCAGTTCTCTGACACCTATCACATGAAACTACATAAGAGTATGCATCTTTAAAAAGTGTAGGCCAATAAAAATCAGATTGTAAAATCTTAGCTGCAATTTTGGTGGCACCAAAATGGCCACCTGCCTCTCCATCATGACAATGATGTAAAATGTTTGCCTTTTCTTCGTCTGGAACACATCTCCTTATGACCCTGTATGCACATACCTTAAACAAGAAATGTTCTTCCCAAAAATAATTTTTAACATCATAAAAGAATTTTTTTTTCTTCTGTTGATATGATAATTCAGGAGGAAGAACATTACTTACCAAATAATTTACAAAGTTTATGTACCAAAGAATTTTTGTGGACTTAATGGAAAAAATTTTCTCATCAGGGAACTCTTCCAAAATTGGTCTTACATCTTCCTTTGAATTTGGAATTCTTGATAAGTGATCTGCAATTAGATTTTCAGTCCCCTTCTTATCTTTGATTTCCAAATCAAATTCTTGCAGCAATAGAATCCACCGATCAACCTAGGTTTTGATTCTTTCTTTCAAGTAGATACTTAAGAGCGACCAGGTCAGAATAAACTATAACTTTTGAGCCAATTAAATAAGAACGAAATTTATCAAAAGCAAATACTATTGCCAAAAGTTCCTTTTCTGTTGTTGAATAATTCAATTGTGCACCCGACAAGGTTCGCGGCATAGTATATGGTTCGAAAATTTTTATTCTTCCTTTGTCCCAAAACAGCTCCTATTGCAAAATCGCTAGCATCACACATCAGTTCAAAAGGTAAATCCCAATTTGGTGCTGCCATAATTGGTGCTGACATTAACTTCTCCTTTAAAGTATTAAAAGCCTACATGCATTCAACAAAAAAATTAAAAGGAGCATCTTTTTCCAAAAGATTAGAAAGAGGTTTACCAATTTTTGAAAAATCTTTTATAAATCGCCTGTAAAATCCTGCATGCCCCAAAATCCTCGACAAGTTTCACAGATGTTGGCGGAGGTAATTTTGCAATAACCTCCACTTTGGCTCGATCGACTTCTATTCCATTTTGAGAAATTTTATGCCCGAGCACTATTCCTTCCTGCACCATAAAGTGGCACTTCTCCCAATTCAAAACAAGGTTAGTCTCCTCACATCTTTGTAAGACCAAAGCCAAATTATTTAAAGAAGAATCAAATGATAGGCCAAAAATGGAAAAATCATCCATGAAAATCTCAATATATTTTTCAACCATATCAAAAAAAAATAGCCATCATGCATCTCTGAAAAGTAGCTGGTGCATTACAAAGACCAAAGGGCATTCTTCTAAAAGCAAAAGTACCATAGGGACAAGTGAAAGTAGTTTTCTCTTGATCTTCTAATGTAATAGGAATATGATTATACCCTGAATATCCATCAAAAAAGCAATAAAACTCATGTCCCGCAAGTCTTTCCAACATCTTATCAATAAATGGTAAAGGAAAGTGATCTTTTCTAGTGGCATCATTCAATTTTCTGTAATCCATACACACACGCCACCCAATAACTGTTCTAGTTGGAATCAATTCATTGTTGTCGTTTTTCTGAAGTCATACCACATTTCTTTGGCACAACTTGTACAAGACTTACCCAAGAACTATCAGAGATAGGATAGATGATACCTGCATCAAGTAGCTTAATTACCTCAGCTTTCACTACTTCTTGCATCTTCGGGTTCAAACGCCTCTGAGGTTGGATAGTGGGTTTATATTGCTCCTCCATCAAAATTTTGTGCATGCAAATTGAAGGACTAATTCCCTTGATATCAGCTATTTTCCATCCAATTGCACCCTTATGCTCTCTTAATACTCTGAGCAATTTCTCCTCCATCAAATCTGTCAAAGAAGAAGATATAATTACTGGTAAAGAAGAAACTCCATCTAAATAAGCATATTTCAAATGAGAATGTAAGGGTTTGAGTTCAAGAATTGGAGGCTCTTCAATTGATGGTTTAGGCTTTGTAATGTGTTGTCCCAACTCCTCAAATTTAATTGCCTTTTACCTTGAATATGGTGGAATTGCCTCCATGAAATTTGCATACTCATTTGTCTCCTCATTTTGAATATCTTTGTCCCTTGGTTGAATCAGACATGCTAAGTCGATCTTTAAAAATATTTTCCTGAAAAACCTTATTCACCAACTTGTCAACTGTCTCAATTCTAAAACAAGAATTATCATCATATGGATATTTCATTGCTTTAAAAACATTAAATGAAACAAGATCATCTTGAACTCTAAGGATCAACTTCCCTTGTTGTACATCAATAAGAGCTCTTCCTGTTGCTAGAAAAGGTCGACCTAAGATAAGTGGTACCTCAAAATCTTCCTCCATGTCAAGAACTATGAATATCTGCAGGAAATATAAATTTGTCAACTTTTACCAAAACATCTTCCACAATACCTCTTGGATACTTAATTTATTGATCAGCCAATTGAAGTGACACTGTGGTTGCTTTTACCTCGCCCAATCCTAATTTCTTGAAAACTGAATAAGGCATCAAATTAATACTTGCACCTAAATCACATAATGCTTTTTCAAAGTAAGAATCCCCAATAGTGCAAGGAATAGTAAAACTCCCTGGATCTTTTAATTTCGGAGGTAATTTGTTTTGTAGGATGGCTGAACACTCCTCGTTTAACTTCACAGTTTCATAATCCTCCAATTTCCTTTTGTTTGCCAAAATCTCCTTTAAAATTTTTGCATAACTAGGCATTTGCGCTAAAGCATCTACAAAAGGAATGTTAATGTGCAATTTTTTAAATACATCAAGAAATTTAGAAAATTGCTTATCTATTTTGTCTTCTTTGGAGTCGCCGAGGGAATGGAATTGGCGGCACATATGGCTTGGGATTATCTGGAAAAAAGTTTACTCTTGCTTGTCTCCTTTGATTATTTATTGGCCACATCTTCCTTGTCTCTGAAAATCTCTTCTTCTCCCACTTGTTTACCACTTCTCAAGGTAATAGCCTTTATGTTTTCAATTGGATTTTTCTCTGTGTTGCTCGGCAAAGAACCTTGTTGTCTCCCTGACATCATGCTTGCTAACTGACCCACTTGCATCTCCAAATTTCTGATGGAAGCCTCTTGGTTTTGAAATCTCACATCCGTGCTTTTGATGAAGTCATTAGTTGTATTAGCAAGTTTGGTGACTATATCTTCCAAATTTGACTTTATCTCTTATGATTGTTTGAATCTTAGTGGTCTCGTCACATTCTGATTATTCCATGAAAAATTTGGATGATTGCGTCATCCCGGATTGTACGTGTTGGAGTAGGGATTATTCTGTGACCTGTTAAAATTCCCAACAAAGTTAGAATTTTCACTAGATTGTTTAAAAGTATTACCTATTTGACTTTATCCTTATGATTGTTTGAATCCTAGTGGTCTCGTCACATTCTGATTATTCCATGAAAATTTTGTGATTGCGTCATGATTGCTAACATGTCCTCCAGCACAAAAATCACATGTCAAATTCTGAATTTTCATGGCATTATCTAGCTTTTTGTTGAGTGCTTCAAATTGTGCGGTAATTGCAACAAAAGCATCCACTTCATGAACTCCCCTAACTTTTTGCATTGGTAGTCTCTCAGTAGGCCACTGATAACTATTTGATGCCATCTCCTCTAATAAATTGTAGGCTTCTTCTGGTGTTTTATTATTTAGAGTTCCTCCTACAGCTGCACCAATCATAGAACGAAGATTTGTACTAGAACCATTATAAAAAGTTTGTACCTACATCCATACGGGTAGTCCATGATGTGGGCATCTCCTAAGAAATTCTTTGAATCTTTCCCATGCTTCATATAATGATTCATTATCCATCTGCATAAAATTAGTAATATCGTTACACATCTTCGTAGATTTTGCAGTTGGAAAGAACTTACCAAGAAATTTCTGAGCCATATCATTCCATGTAGTGATTGATCTTGCAGGAAGAGAGGAAAGCCAACTCTTAGCTTTGTCTCTAAGAGAGAATGGAAATAATCTCAATCTAATAGCATCATCTGTAACTCCATTATATTTAATGGTGTTGCAGATTTCAAGAAAAGCATCGATGTGAACATTTGGATCATCGCTTGGTAGCCCACTAAATTGCACTGATTGTTGAAGCATCTGAATGAGTGACGGCTTAATCTCAAAGTTGTTTGCTTGAATTGCAGATCTTCTGATACTTAATGTGGCGCCTTGAACTGTTGGCGTAGCATAATCTCTTAAGAGTCTACGTGGATTTTCATTATCACCGTCTGCCATCTTCTTAGCATGATTTCTCTGTTCTCTCAGTCGCCTTTTGAATGTACGCTCGATTTCTGGATCAAGCTCAACAAGTTTCCCTTGTTGGCTACCCGTCATAAACCGATGTACACCCTGAAAAATAAAACAAAAAGAAAGCTAGATTAAACTTTAGAATTATCTGGTATCAATATTAATTAGTATTAAACAAACGATCCCCGGCAACGGCGCCAAAAACTTGTTCATAAAATTCTAAACGCAGGTGAACGTGTCGAACAAGTAATATAATGATGAGAAAGAATATCGTCCCACGGAGATCGATGATTAATAAACTAATTAACTACTAAAATAGATTAATTCTAAAATTTATCTAACAGATCAAAATATAATTGAGAATAAATTAAAAACAAAATTTGTAGACTAAATGCAGTAAATCGATCAGATAAATATGTTAGAGCATCTGATTTCACCATAACCACTAGATATGAATTTCAGATTATTGTGAATACAAGAACGATATCAAACATGTGATAGCAGAATTTCCTAACCTATTTACTATCCTATCTCTAGGTATAGCAAACCTACTCAGTTTATTAATCCACTATATCTCTATGTGAATTAAAATAAACATAAGTACATTAAAAATTATGAATATTCCCGGCTTATAATGAGTTTTTTTGGATCACCTTATCACCGAAAGCTACACAAATAACGCGGTATATCTCTATCCACGTTTAATTCATGGTTATATATTATAATGAGCAATTGCATATCATCAATTCTCAGTCTCAGACATGCACATCAGATCATTAAATGGTGGCCAGTCACTCAAAAGCATTACGCACAATAATATATAACTCACATGAATGAAATCAATTGCAAAACATAAAAATCATAAAATTCACATCATCATGGTTAGGCTACATCATAGCCCTAACAAAAGAAAATTATAACATAGTAGATGAATAAATAAAAATATAAATTAAACTCAGCATCTTGAATCAAAGAACAAGAATTTTATCACCACTTTTATCTTCTCTTCCAAATACTTGAAAAACGATCTAACAGAAAAACTAGCTAAAACCTAGCTGCTCTCCCTCTCTTTATTCTCCTCTTCATAGGATATATCCAAAATCCTTATCTGCAAGCAATTGCGCACAAAATTAGGGAGTAAATCAAAGGATTTTGATTTGATATCTCTCTCCTACTGCTGCTTGATTTAAATTCCTCAGTTTTGCCATCTTTTTCCTTATTTTCTCCATATATCATTATTCTGCATAAATAAGGAAAATTCAAATAATCAGAAGGAAATCCAAATATTTTCTTATAGATATTGCATTAATTGTTGCCTAAAATAAGTAAAATAACTCTATTTTTTTTAGAGTTATCAAAGTCAAATCTTTTCATGGGAGATTGACCAGCTTGGGTACCTCCTTCAACATCGATTCCTGAAATGAGGATGCACGATCCATTATAAATATTAGCAATCGCTCCAAACCAGACTATGAAACGAAAAACAATGACTACATGCATAGGAACCAACAGACATAATATTTTAGTGTGACGGTTTCATTACATTATTAAATTTACCTCGCTTTACAAGGTAGCAGCATATGAAGAAAGTTTGTGGTCTTTAACCAATTGTCTTTGGGTAGTGCAACAATTTGCTGCTATTCTTCGGGCGCATGAAGACTGTGCTGGCTTCTGCTGCCTCATCTCTCTCTCTCTCTCTCTCTCTCTCTCTCTCTCTCTCTCTCTCTCTCTCTCTCTCGAACCAGGATATCCTTCAAGTACACTTTCGATCTTCCTGTCAAAACTCGATGCAAAGAAAACTATTAGCAGTGTTTAGGCGGATTGAAGTCGTTGACTCTCATAGAGGACAGGTGAGTTTCAGAATTTTATATGAATGCAATAAAGGTTATCTGCAAATTATGGTTGGTTTGGTGACTTGATCTACTTGTCACTAGCAAGAATGATTCTTTTATGGTTTGCGTTGGCAATCTGAGTCCAAGGTTACAATAGGATAAGTCAGCTAGCCAAAAATGTTTTTTTTAGTTGGGAGCAAAGAAACGACAAACTTTGTGCCAAGATAAGCAATCTATTGCAGTGAACAGGTATTTTCATGCTCTGATAGCATCAGAGTGAGAACGCAATGATGGATCTGCTGATGGGAGCCTTGTATCCTTCTAACGGGTTCCTCTCAGACAATCAGTCAATATCTGATGTTGTAGATAATTGTTTAGTTTCTAGACTGACTTTTCAAAGCGCACCCGACAAATGTAGAGAGATGGATAATTTGGTTGATGGTGCCCCATTTTCAAATGATTGTCCTGATGCACCATACACTGAAGAGACTAGATTCTCTGATGCAGTCTGCGATTACATAAGTCGCATACTCATGGAAGAAGATATAGAAGAGGAGACATGCATGCTTCAAGATTCTTTGGATCTATTGTCAACTAAAAAATCCTTTTATGAGGTCCTTGGCAAAAAGTACCCGCCTTCACCTGAGCCAAATCGCATGAATTGCATCACCTACAATGACACACATAGAAATGACAGTCTCTTAGACAGCACTAGATATACTAGCACCTATCGGCAGTAGGAAAAACAGTACTACGCCAACATTGGTTGGGTTCAAAATCGAAGCAATTATGGTACAATGAGTTTTGAAAGAGATATTAGTCCAGCGGCGTTTCAACCTATCCAAACAGGGTAATGCACAGAGGCTTGACTTGTGTGAGAGCCAATTCAATCAGCAGTTTAGGATGGGGGTCGAGGAATCCAGCAAGTTTCTTCCTAATCAAGCAACTACCGAACTTCTTTATCAAGAACCAAACGGAAAGATTGACAAAGCAGACTGCCTCAGTGCATTGAAGAGAAAAGAGAGTCTCCATAGGGAGGAAGGAAACATGGAAGAGAGAAGTAGCAAGCAGGTTTTTCTTCATTAAGAATCCATACTTCACTCGGATGCTTTCGACGTCGTTCTACTTAGTGGCCAAGGGGAGGGCCTGGCGTGTCTTATGAATCTCCGTGCATCGTTGAAGCACAAGGTGAATATAATTGCACATGAGATTGAAGAGCCCAAAGGTGGCAGAGGTCGTGGCAAGAAGAAGAGAGGGAAAGTGGAGGTAGTCAATGTGAGGACGCTCCTCATCCGATGTGCACAAGCCGTGGCATCACATGATCATAGGAGCGCAAATGCTCTGCTGAATGAGATCAGGAAACACGCCTCGCCTTTTGGCAATGGGACCCAGAGACTCGCTCACTACTTCGCTAATGGTCTTGAGGGGCGATTGGCCGGCACAGGCAGCCAGATATACAAAGGCATCGCCAATAGGAAAACAACAGCAGCTTATATGCTGAATGCGCACCACCTGTACCTTGCAGCTTGTCCATTCCAAAGATATTCTAATGCCGTCTCGAACATGATGGTATTAGATACAGTGGCGGATAAGACGAGGATTCACATCATCGATTTCGGCACCTTTCCCAGATACCCTGTCCAACGAAACTCCGGATCACCGGTATAGACTTTGTCACACTCCAAATCCTACAATGATGGGGTAACACAGTCGTCCTTCCACCCGAAGGACGCAGCCTCAAACCACACCCAAAGTCCACTTCCAAAGGTCCCCATCGATAACACTCTTTAACCTACTAGCTACTAACCAAAGGACCTGAAAAGGTTTGGAAATAGAGGGGTGATCAACCACAAACTCAGTAAGTAGTACATATCTTCTAAGTAGATCGAGCAACCACTATGCATATATATAAGTATGGAGCAACATCGAAAAATCATAATCCAACTCATTAAATATACATACAAATCAAGAACGAATCATTCATTTCAACAAAACTTTATACAAGTCGGAAATACACATTTAAATCCACAATCACTATTCAAATATCAATGGTCAATTTTATTAATTAATCTCTATCAAAAACTACATCAATGGTCTATCCATTGATTCATCTCATATCAAAACACACGTCGATGGTCCATCCATCGACCAATCTTTTGCTCAATACCTACCCATGGTCACTAGGTGTGAGCGGTTTCAGGTTTCGGTTCATTTCCGTCTGGAACCTGAAACCCACCCTCAGTACAAGTTCCTCATTTTTTGAAACCTGCAACCTACACATTAAAACCAAGAACCTGGAACCTATCTTGTCACAGGTTCCAGGTTCCAACGGGTTTTTTTTTTTTTTCTAGATTTGAACTATAATGTACGCGCATACTCTACGAGAACTTCTCACATCTTAAAAAACATACCAGTGCCAAGAATCTAGACATACATAATCAAAACCAATAAGAAGTTTCCAAAGAGGAAAGGAGATGCTTAATTAACTATAATTATTGTGCCAACATATGTCAATATATGTGCACTAAAGCTTAAATCATCACATTTGCCATATACCATATGCTTTATCAGCTGAGTCAAATGAGAATGTTGAAGCAAAATATACTTGAGAACTTGTGAACTTGAGAACTCGGCAATGGGCGTCGAGGGTGAGCAGTGTCGACGACTAGCATCCAGCGGCGTCCAGTGAAAGCAAGCGGCATCCAGCGACGGCGTTGAGGGCGAGCGGCCTCAGTGAAAGTGTGAAATTAGAGTGAAGTGATCGGCAACCGATTCTCACACTCGAGACTTGGATTCCAATCGATCGAGAACGCGATCCGGAAACCCGATCCAAGTCGCGAATCGGAATCGAAACCCTAACGAAGGATGTTTAGGAAGAAAATGAGAAAACGGAGAAAAAAATGAAACGAGAAAACGAAGAAGAAAGAGAGAATACTTAGCTCTTCGAGGAAGATGAACCGGTCGAGAGATTTGGGGCTTCTTTTCTTTTGGACTTTGGAGCCCTAACCGGTTCCGGTTCCGGTATGGTTCCCGGAAAAAAGGAACCAGGAACCGAATCGAATTCTCTAGTTCCCGATTCTACCCGGGAACCGTGCCACCCGTAATGGTCACGACACAACGCATTGTGACAAGGCAAATAAGATTCCCCCCTTGGCAAGATCTCCACCTACAAAGCCTATGGCTCGGCCCAAAAGGATATCTTAAACCTAGTATGCATATCCCAAAAACCCCTGACTGGGTTCATAGTCATATTGAGCATAAATAACTATTCTCCAATACCATAAATCCAATTCAAAATTCAACATTGTAAACCAAGAAAATAACCTTTTGCAGATAACCCATCATCCATTTCCTATCCATTCTCAAATCATCATAAACCTTTTCATAAATCAGTCACAAAGCAATTTCATATATATATTTCTCCACAAACTTTGTATAACACACTTTTCAAACATTCACAATCAACCAAAGAGTAGCAATTGCTCGATCTGGCTTTTATGCAATAAAAATACTTTTCTCGATTCAAATATATATACATATATACTTCAAGATATGATTTTACAAAACCAAAGAAGATATAGTACCACTCACCTCTTCATCTACGATCAAATGACAAATGATACTCGTGTCGTCGAACTCACGGCCCTATCAAATAACCGAGGAATAATGTCAAAATCAAAATAAAACTATATCTCAACTACGAAACGACTAAACTATGCTTAAACTCTAACAAAAGGACTCCTATGCACTAACATATCGCATAACCAAAGCAATTGTTTGAGCTATTCGCAACACGGAGTTTAAGCACAAAACTTCATCACGCCTTAACTTTCTCCTCCAAACCCCGATCCGAACGTACTTATAGTCAATAGAAAGCCTTTCGGACATACCACAAGAATCCCAACTTGGCCGTCCCAAAATCAAGCCAAAAAATGACAAAATATGGGCTCAAAGCTGCTGGACGCATACTGTTCACTGTGAGCGAGTAACTTCAAAATTTTGTTTCGGACAAACCATAAGCTCAAATCACGATCCATAAAATTCTATGGCTCCACAACACTCTAAAATATGATTTCTATAAAAATACGTGGCTCAACGACTCCGAAATAGTACTTCGCCGCTTGATTTTCCCAAAATTCCGAATTTCAAGCCCTAAATCCAAAACTACTGCAATTGGAAGATTGAAGGGTGCGATCACATAGCAAGTGTTGTAAATAAGCTTGGTGAGGCGCCCACGGCATCAACATACAAAGCCTTCTCTCTTCTTTCTTCTTCTTTCTTCTTCTTCTTTTTCTTCTTTCTTTCTTCTTCTCTCCTTTTTTCCTCTGCCTAAAGTTCTGCCCAAACGTGGGCTTTCTTTTCCTTTTTATCTCTTCCCCTTTTATTTTTCTTTTTCATTATTTATTTAAAGTGGCTCCCACCACCTTTTCTTTGACTTAGTCAAAAATCTCAAATATTACAAACTTGCCTCAACCCGAATTTAGGCCAGCAAAAAGAGTCAAGGAAACAGGACAATGCTTGGCAAATTACGCTGAAAATTTCAAGGTGCCGTTTGAGTACAACACCATTGCAAAGAGGTGGAAGTTCATTGAACTAGAGGAACTCAAGATCAACATGGACAAAGTGACTATAATCAACTAGGGGTGAGCATCGGTCTAGGGTCAACCCTTGACCGACCCTGGACCGGCCCAACCCTGTTGGTCCTAGTTCAGTTCCTAGGGAGACTAGGTTGGTCCTTGGTCCTAGGATTCCTAGACCAGCACTATACGGATTGGTCATCAGTCCTAGGAGTTCAGGGTTATTCCAACCCGAACGAACCTTGACTATATATATTATATATCTAATATATTATTTATAATTTTTATATAAGGAAAATCTTAAAATAAACGACGTCAACAACATTAAATAGCTCTTTAGTGAGGAGTTCAAGTAATTTTACATTATTCTTTAATAACTTATATTTTAAATATCTTTTATAACGTCAATAGTCATAAATTACGAAGGAGGAAAATGTTTTTGTGAAAAGTCCTCGTCTAAAATGGCATAAACAGCTCCTTATGGCATCCTTATCTAATATTCGTTCTCTTCTATCTTATTTATCCTCTTAGTCTTCAATTTGCCAAAATCAAAAGAAACAACTTCTCCGCTCGCCACTCGACACTTGCCTTGCTCGATTTGGGTCACTCGTGCCGCTCGCCACTCGATGCTCGCTTGGCTTGTTACTCCCCGATCGACACTCGATGCTCACTCTATTCGACGTTCACCCCACTCAACCCTTACCACTTGCCTTTCTTAATTGACCTCGCTTGTCATCGAACCCATTGGGTCAATCCGGTTCTTGGTTGCCCTTTCAAGGAGTACAAAAAATAAAATAACAAATTATTGGTTGGTCTCAGGTTGACCTTGGAACCAGACCGAACCCATTGGATCAGTTCAATTCTCAATCGTTTTTCAAAAGTACAAAAAATGAAATAAAAAAATTATCAGTTGGTCCTAGGTTGACCTTGGAACTAGACTAAACCCACTTGGTCAGTTCGGTCCTTGGTCCCAAGCTCAATAGGGTCGATCCTCAATCCCAAAAAGTGAGGACCAGGACTGTGCGGGTTGGTCCTAGGGTTAAGGGGTGAACCGGCCCAACCCGGACCATGCTCACCCCTATAATCAACCGCATGTTCGGGTTCAAGAACTTGTTCGATGAGATCATCGCGGAAGAAAGTTCACGAGACATTGTCCTCAACCTGATAAGAAGAACCCAACCGCATCTCTTCATCCACGGTGTTATCAACGCAAACCACATGCCCCATTCTTCGTCACTCGGTTTCGAGAGGCTTCGCATCACTTCTCTTCTCTATTCGACATGATTGACACTATAATACCTCGAGAAAACTAGGAGAGGATGCTAATCGAGCAAGAAATATTGGGGAGGCAAGCGTTGAATACGATAGCCTGTGAGGGATGGGAGAGACTGGAGAGACTGGAGTCGTACAAGCAATGGCAATTACGCAACATGAGGGCCGGGTTTGTGCAGGTGCCCTTGAGCAGGAGGCTAGCGCAGCTCGTATTTAACGAGATGGCTTCACACTACCACAAAGATTTCGTCGTTGATAAAGTTGGCAAGTGGCTATTACTAGGATGGAAGGGACGGTTTCTATACGCATTTTCTACTTGGAAACCGGCATAGCGAGATCGATATGTGCGCATGGTTGAAGGAGCAAAAATGAGGTCATCACTAACAGCGACCATCAAAAATCAAAAGATGACCGGGCATGTCCGAATCCCCTCATGATTCTCCTCAAAATGTTTACACTTGGGTTTTTACCCAAGTATGAGCTTTGCCAATGTTCTTATTGGCTTGATTGCATTGATTGAATGGTTGAATTGATGAAACCGACACCCATGGGTAGTGCCCAAAGGCGACCAGAAGAGGTGAACAAATGGAGCCCCGGTGGCTTTAGGCCAATGTCCAAGCCAACCTTAATTCTTGTAATAGTTTATCTTAGATTAATTCCAATTAGCCTAGTTTAGATGTTGATAGCCTTATTAGCATATGCTTTGTTAAATAAAATCAATTAGACTTAGCCTCACATTCAAATAAACAATTAGAATTGTCTAGCTTATGTGACATCCTGATTTTCGACCATATTTTGATTAAATGAAATGGGCTTTTCATCAACGCGCCTATAGTCCTTTTCTCTAAGCCGATCACTCACGGGATAACTGATCTACTAGGTGAAGCTGTTAAGGGATATAAACGCGACCAACTTAAGAATTCGATCAAAAATCGACTGCTCGACCATGCTAATCTGCAAGGGTTAATACGACCACGTTAAAATCGATTAGAGATCGGAGATAGGTCGATTCAACAAAGGCATGTAATTAAATTGTGGGTGATTCTACCCGATTGCAAAATTCATGTCGAACGGCACTAAACCGATTTTTCTACCGATTCTGTACCCGATGCCCGTAATTGAAACCTCAATATTTTTACGACAACTGAAAGTCGCCTATGAGTCAAAAATGCACAATGTGGATCGAAAATAATCGACCACGGGTCAAACGCGCAAAAAATTCCTAAAAGCTACCCGATAAGTTAGGTCACGCTAAAATCGAGTTTGATTAAAATTAACCACGAAATTGAACCCGATTTCAAGAATCGAAAGTTTAAGAGTGTCACGATTTATTTTAGGAACGTCGACTTATACTTTGAAGAATTTTTGGCGAATCCGAGATTTTTGGCGAAAAATCAAAATTTGGCAAAATTGGATTAAGAAATTCGGATGGCCATTTTTGAGTGGATTTTTTGCCTTCAAAAGGGACTAGTTTGTGAAGGCAAGTGTGGAATGGGCATGGGCTTCCCCCTCAACAAATTTGGCCATCAAATTGGAGAGAATTGTGAAGAAATTGAAGTTGGAAATTAGCAAATTCTTAGGCTAGTGGGGCTGCTACATTTTGGTCTTTAATTTGGCTTCAATTGGTGAAGGTTGGTGATGAAATTGGCCTTAGGTGACCAATTGATCAATGTTGGCTGAAGATAAGAGTGAAAGTCACTCAAGTACCTTGGATATTTTGGTTTGACTTCCTCTCCCCCTTGTCCCCTTGTCCCCTTGCTTCCCTTCCTCCCTCCCCCTTGATTCTCAACCAAGCTCCCTCCCCCTTGCTGTCCAGCTTCTGCTTCTTCTTCTTTCTTCTTTCTCTTCCATTGTTGTGCTGCAACAAAGCTAACAAAGCAGCAAACATGCCCCGCAAGCCAAGCCAGCCATCGCCAAGCCTCATGCCAACTCGTCCGAGCTGCTAGCGTCCCGTCCAGCCGCAGCCAAGGTCATCCATCACAGCCTCTAGTCACCCCTACCGTCTGCCCAAGCCTTTCAAGCTACCAGCAGCAGCTCAGTCCAACTAGGTCGTCATCTGTTGCCCACCTAGCCATCCGCCACCCTTCTCCTCCTCGCGCTAGCCCTTGGTCCAGCTCAAATCAACAACAAATCTCAACTTGGGCTGAGACTTGTTGGCTAGTTTTCATCCCTTTCCGGGCCTCCCTTAGCGTCGCCGTAGACTCAAGTTGTGGTTGTCGTCATGCCACCGTCGCCATGAACCGGTTTTTGTGCTAAACCGGTGAGTTTACATCATAAACTCTAATTATGATGTTAATTATGCTTAAGGGTGGATTATGGGTTAATTAGTATATTAACTAGGTTAACTAGAGATTAGATTATTTAGTTATGTAGTTAGGTTAGTTAGAATTAATTGGTTAGGCTAAGTATTTAGTTAGGTTGTTAGTTAGGTGGTATAGTTAGTTTAATTAGTTAATGTAGTTAGTTAGTTAAATTATATTAATTAGATTAAGTAGGTTAGTTAGATTAGCTTATGATAATTTAATTAAGTGCTTTAATTTAATTATTTTGTAATTTATTTAATTATTTATTAATTAGCGTAAATTATACCGGGATAGCCGATCGTCAAAATTTCATGCTGATCGTCGTGGTGTAGTTGGTTTGTGTAATTGATCGCTAATTTGTGCAATTGGATGCTGATTGATGATTTATGAATTATTATTTCAAAAATATGAAATTTTGGTATTTAATTAGAAAAATACCGGGTGTTGGGTTTTAATGCCAAAAAGGTTTTTAAGTACTATATAAAATCGTGGGATTTTTAAAAGTGAGGATATCGCATTTTATAATTCAATCTGATCGTGTACCCACGCATAATTATTTTACCCGGTATTTTTAATATGAAGAAAATAGGCCAAGCATATTATTTAAATTGAGACATTTGAGTGCAAAGTATGATATCCTTGGCCGAGATTGGATGTGCGTGTGATTGTTATGAGAACCCGTCATGAGCATTTACGCCAGACAATGCTCCTTCGGGAATGCCCCATGTCAACGGATGCCGGTTGCAATGAAGGTTGGGCCAATGCTCCTTCGAGAATGCTGTCTAGATATAAATGTTGCCATGCTCGACAAAACAAGACAACGATCGGTTATGCCGAATGACCGCCGACTATTGAGTTGGCCATGGCCGTTAAGTCATAATTAATTGGAACGCTTGAATGAGTGAGATAACCGCGCCTGATTATGAGACAAAATTGTGTCGCACGGAATGGGACATGTCATAACGATTTGGCCTTATAATCGAAACCCCTGTGGATATTTGTTGATTGATGTGCAGCGTTCCAGTTATTAAATATGTTTGTTGTATGCATATGTATATGCGATACACTGATGTGTAGGGAGGTGTTGAGGCGAGGTAAGTCTTATATGATGTGTGTATAGGCTGCCTCTAGGAGTATTATCTTCCTAATCGGGGTTTAAGGTGTAGACTTGCTGAGACATTGTCTCACCCCATCGTGGTTTACAATTTACAAGTCCTTAGATGAAGGTGCGCCCAATTCATTTTGGGTGGCCATGAGAGGCCGATACCGAGCGTATCATCTTCCCTATCCCTAGGAATTCCTGGACTCGCGAGCTTGTCGTGACAACGATCTGGGTCGATGAGGGCCAACCTCAATTGGTACCTCATCGATTCAAAGCATGGTTTCGTCATGGGCCTGACAAGGCCCAGGAGGGTCCCTTGGATGGTTTCGATGGACCTGTCGTCGAGGGTGAAGGTGAGGTGGTACTCGACCCTGTTGTGGACGTCGATGTCATAGCTGATATCGCGGCAAACCAGTTGCCCAAGGATGAGCAAGAGCCCGAAATAAAGGAGGTAGCTGACCCGCTAGACATCGACATTCCTGAAGGTGTCGTAGTGGACCCGGATCTCAAGTAGGAGGGTCCGGGGTAGGATTAGTTTGGTAGTCTTTTTGGATCTTGACCTCTTGTATATAACTTTGTAGGGCTGACCTGGCGTGTTTATAAAGTGTGTTTGTATTACCTGATTGTCTTGCTTTTCTATCCCTTGTTTATTTGTTGTTTGGAGATTGGTTAATTCGTTTCCGCATGTGCAATAAAATGAATGGGTCAGCAACACGTCCTGGGAACGTCGCAATTTGATCGACCACCGAAAGATGTGCGCATGCTCAAGGTTCGAGCAACTTAGATTTCACCTTTTTCTTTTTTTAGTCGAAGATTTCACCTTATTCAATTGATTAGCATCAAGCTTGCCTAAGTTCAAGTAGCAAGATTATGAGGGTTCATGTCTCAAGGCTCAATAATAGAGCTTTGTATAACTCTTTACCCAACAAGTAGTGGGTTGTTTTCAGTTCTCGCACCTAGGTAGATGTATTTCAATTACTTGGGTGTTTACTTACTGCACCATCATTTCAATATATTGATTGCCAATTTCCTTTTCTAGAATAGGATAATATTATATTAGAATTTTAATGAACTTCCTTCAAAAACATCTATATAGTCACCTTGTGACTAATGGGATTATAAATGGTAATCAAGAGTAATTTGTCACTTAGATTACACACTATTAAGTTAGGTACCTAAAGGGTTCTAATAAAAACATTAGCATAAGCAAGTCCCCATCCCTCTTTAGTTGAGTAAAAATTGAGAACCCTACATCTCGATTGGGTTCTAACCGACCCTCAAAGATGGCTAGTAGCAACTTCTAAAAATATTTTAGTGGCTAAGAACTTTAAAATAAAATCTCGTGTCATGTGAGATATAGGCTTGGAAGAGCACGCGCTCTTAATATTGATGTACCGTTTTGCGATGTTATTATTTGGTGGGCCATTTGATACCATCACTTGTATGTACCTATTCTGACCATCTTTTGAGCAAATACCTCTAAAGCTATTTGCCGAGAGTGGCCCCTCGAGGGGTAGGTCGCAAGAGTCTCCACTCTCATAGCTTGTACATATTTCGACCTCAAAAAACCTTCGGCTAGCCTAAAGAATTGTGGAGTTGATTGATTTTTCATTTGGTATATTGTGTTCTTACCTTGATTGAGCATGCCCGCAATAGGTAATGGGAATTTCGTTAGAAGGTTTTGCTATTTTTGAGAGATTTACCATAGATGTAGATAGCAAGAGTTAATAAAAGTTACAACGGCATCCTAAATGTTGCGCCTTATGTTATGGTCCTGTGATTCTGGATCCACTTTTTTAGACATAACAAAGTGTCTTTGAGTTCATTTTGGCTGGTCCATTCACATGGAGAGAACGAGACATAAACGACAGATTTTGAAGCGGTCCTCTCCTCCCATCTGGTGCAAAATCAGTCTTTACCTTGCTCCTCTTTTCCAGTTCTGCAGCCAATGAAAGAGCATATGGAGTGAAATATTTTCGCGGGAGATTGACCGGGTGGGGGGGGCTTTTTTATTTTGACATTGATACCCGCAATGAGGATGCCCTATCCATTATAATATTAGTAATCGCTGCAGACCAGACTTCGAAAAGATTCATGTGCTTTTCTTTCCAAAGTATGTACGTACGAATCAACACACATAATATTTTAGTGCGACGGATTCCATTACATTAATAAATTTTCCACGCTTGACAGGGTGGTCAGCATGTGAAGAAAATTTATGGTCTTTAAATAATTTTAAGTGGGTAGTGGCAGTAATTGCTGCTGTTCTTCAGGTGCACGAAGACTGGGCTTGGCTTCTGCTGCCTCATATTTCTCTCTTCAGAACTGGGATTTCCTTCAGGTATGCTTTCGATCTTCCTGTCAAAACTAGATGCAAACAAAATTATTAGCAGAGATTAGGTGGATTGAAGTCATCTACTATCATAGAGGACATGTGAGTTTGAGAATTTTATGTGAATGCGGTAGAAGGGTATCTGCAGATTATCATTGGTTTGGTTACTTGATCTACTGTCACTGACAACAACGATCGGCATAAAGAAACCGTCGCCTTTTCAAACATTACTGGAAAATATCAGAACTTCTGCAGATTGATTCTTTTAGGGTTTGGGTTGGCAATCGGAGTCTGAGGTTACGATAGGACAAATCAGCTAGCCGAGAATTTTTTTTATTTTTCAAAAGGGAGTAACGAAACCACGAACTTTGGGCCAAGATAACCAGTCTATTGCAGCGAAGCTGGTATTTTCATGCTCTATTACCGTCAGAGTGAGTGAGAAAGCAACGATGGATCCACTGATGGGAGCCTTGTATCCTTCTGATGGGTGCCAATCGGACGATCAGTCAATATCTGCTGTTGTAGATCGTTGTTTAGTTTCCAGACCAACTTTTCAAAGCGCACCCAACAGATGTGGAGAGATGCATCATTTGGTTGATGTTGCCACATTTTCAAATGATTGTCGTGATACACTGGATACTGAAGAGACAGAATTCTCCGATGCAGTCTTCGAATACATAAGTCGCATACTCATGGAAGAAGACATAGAAGAGAAGACATGCATGCTTCAAGAGTCTTTGGATCTATTGTCAGCTGAAAAATCCTTTTATGAGGTCCTCGGCAAAAAGTACCCGCCTTCACCTGAGCCAAGTCGCACGAATTGCATCACCTACAATGACAAACACTCGAATGACAGTCTCTTAGACAGCACTAGATATACTAGCACTATCGGCAGTACAAAAAACGGATACTATGCCAATATTGATCGGGTTCAAAATCCAAGCAATTATGTTACAATGAGTTTTGAAAAAGAAATTGGTCCAGCGGCGTTTCAACCTAATCGAGGAGGTAATGCACAGAGGCTTGACTTGTGGGGTGAGAGCCAATTCGTTCGGCAGTTTAGGATGGGGATTGAGGAATCCAGCAAGTTTCTTCCTAATCAAGAACCTACCAAACTTCTACCTCTGAAACCGAATAGAAAGATTGACAAAAGGGACTGCCTCGGTGCATCAAAGAGAAAAGAGAGTCTCCATAGGGAGGAAGGAAACATGGAAGAGAGAAGTAGCAAGCAGGCTTTTGTTCATGAAGAATCCGTACTTCGCTCGGATGCTTTCGACGTCATTCTACTTAACGGCCAAGGGGAGGGCCTGGCGCGTCTTATGAATCTCCGTGCATCGTTGAAGATTGGAGCGAACGAAATTGAACACAAGATCCAAGAGCCCAAAGCGGGCAGAGGTCGCAGCAAGAAGAAAAGAGAGAAAGTGGAGGTAGTCGATGTGAGGATGCTCCTCATCCAATGTGCACAAGCCGTGGCATCAAATGATCATAGAAGCGCGAATGCTCTGCTGAATGAGATCAGGAAACACGCCTCACCTTTTGGCAATGGGACCCAGAGACTCGCTCACTACTTCGCTAATGGTCTTGAGGCACGGTTGGCCGGCACAGGCAGCCAGATATATAGAGGCCTCGTCAATAGGAAAACAACAGCAACTGATATGCTGAATGCGTACCACCTGTATCTTGCAGCTTGTCCATTCCAAAGATATTCTAACGTGGTCCCGATCTTCTCGATATTAGATACATTAGCAGATAAGATGAAGATTCACGTCATCGATTTCGGCATTCTTTATGGATTCCGATGGCCCACTCTGATTCAGCGCCTTTCCCAGAGACCTTGTACACCGAAGCTCCGGATCACCGGTATAGACCTGCCTCAACCCGGATTCAGGCCCGCAGAAAGAGTCAAGGAAACGGGTCAGCGCTTGGCAAATTACGCTGAAAGTTTCAACGTGCCGTTTGAGTACAACGCCATTGCGAAGAGGTGGGAGTTCATTGAACTAGAGGAACTCAAGATCGATAGGGACGAATTGACTATAGTCAACTGCATGTTCAGGTTCGAGAACTTGTTCGACGAGACCATCGCGGAAGAAAGTTCACGAGACATTGTCCTCAACCTGATAAGAAGAGCCCAGCCGGATCTCTTCATCCACGGTGTTATCAACGGGACCCACAATGCCCCGTTCTTCGTCACTCGGTTTCGGGAGGCTTTGCATCACTTCTCTTCTCTATTCGACATGCTTGACACTATAGTACCCCGCGAAAACCAGGAGAGGATGCTGATCGAGAAGGATATGCTGGGGAGGGAGGCGTTGAATACGATAGCATGTGAGGGATGGGAGAGAGTGGAGAGACCGGAGTCGTACAAGCAGTGGCAATTACGCAACATGAGGGCCGGGTTTGTGCAGGTGCCCTTAAGCAGGAGGGTAGCTCAGTTCGTGATCAACAATATCGCTTCACGCTACCACAAAGATTTCGTCGTAGATGAAGTCGGCAAGTGGCTGTTGATAGGATGGAAGGGACGGTTTCTATACGCCTTTTCTACTTGGAAACTGGCATAGCGAGATTTATATGTGCACATAGTTGAAGGAGCAAAAATGAGGTCGTCACTAACAGCAGCTGTAAATCAGAAGATGACTCGGGATGTCGGAATCCCATCATGATTCTCCTCAACATGTTTGTACCTGGGCTTTACCAGATGAGTGAATGGTTTTTATTGAACCCCTTGT
The DNA here is from genome assembly GCA_014182715.1 of Eucalyptus cloeziana. NCBI lineage: Eukaryota > Viridiplantae > Streptophyta > Magnoliopsida > Myrtales > Myrtaceae > Eucalyptus > Eucalyptus cloeziana. The sequence continues at coordinate 33,696,184 of CM024644.1, forward strand.
TTAACACATTGTGTCGTTACCGTCTATTCTCTGTGCCCTTTTGAGTGGCGATTCATTCACGTCTCATTTTTTCGGCGTGGAGGAAGCATTGTTTTGATCGGGTACTACCATATGATTGTTACTAAAGGATAATTGAATCCAGCACCTGAACAGTTTCCCGACATACAGCTGTTCACATAGGTATATATCCATGTGTAGGGTAAACATAGCTGAAATTCCAAATATCTCATACTCTATATACATTTTTGACAAAGACGCCTAAAACTGCTATTCCAAAATAGATGGTTGAGGCTCAAAGAGGATATTGTTTTCACTAACCCACCGGCCACATATAGGGCCGCATTTTGTGACTCAGATTTAATAGGCCAAATTCGTAGTGGATAACTCTTTTTTTTTTTTTTTTTTTTTTTTGTAAAATAAGCTAAATTTGGGTTGAGAAAAAATTAAACTCAAAAAAATAGGTCATAAATGATTTGGTTTTGGTCGAAATAAACCAATATTTTAACTCTGTTTTTCTAGAGCCCATGTCAGTCGCCCACTACGAATACGCACTACCTAACCCAAGTAACTTGCAGCTTGCTTCCAATTCCATATCTAGACGATCAAATCCAAGTTCTCGTAGCTCACGCTGTGGCACAGCAGACCTTTTGCTCGCAATCCGTGCTCATTCTGTTTCCGGCGTCACTGGCTTTGCGCCCCTGCGGCGAGTAATGTTGTTTTTGAGCGTTCTGGTTTCTGTCATAGTCTATATGCTCCTCAACCGCTCCTTTACCGTTGGAATTTTGTGGCCTCGAGGGGGGCACGAGTCCTGAATTAATAGGTTGATACTATGAGTATATCTGGACAAGCTCTGAACAGAGAGCACCATGTGTCATGCATGTGCTTCTTTGATCTCTTCGTTCGTTCGTGGATTATTCACTGTCTGTCGTCTTCGCATCATCTCTGATTAACCCAAAACGGGTCAAGTGTTTTTGAGTATCAGTTTGTTTGATCGTAATCTTGTCTTCTGCAAAATCGTAACCATTCTTTGCTGCAATTACATAGAAGTGTCAATGCGTATGGTTTCTGTTAATTTTATGGAATCTATGGTTTGGGTTTGAACTTGTTTGAGGGCTTGCTTCATTACAGGAATGGGTGTTAATTATAAAGTTTCTAGTCTCTGTCTCTTGCTGATTTTGTCCGTCCCTCTTGATTCATGTGAATTGTGTACTGTTGTCCTGTAGTTGTGACGATGTTCTGGTTGTCGCGCTGGCGTTCGGTTCCTCTGTTTGGCCCTGGTCAACCGTTAGATTGTGAAATTAGAAGAAGGCCTCAACCCTCCATCTTGGAACGTGCTCCATTTTCATGGAAGCTATCTGGGTTTCGTCATCAATATTGGACTCCTCACTGGCATCATCTGCCTTGTATGACCCAAAAAAAAAAAAATAAATTGACATTGTCCCTTCATGAGCAGTGCTAAGGATGCTAAGAACTTGAGCTTAAGGGTGCATTTGGAAACTGCTTTAGAAGGGACTTTGGAGGGCTAAAGGCCTTCAGGCTAAGTATAGGGGTGTTTGGTATAAAATTGTCAACCCCCATTCTCCAAATGCCAGCCTTGTGAAGGCTAAAAGTCCAAGGCAGGTCCTCACCTGCCTTGGGCTTTCGGCTTTTTCGGCATGCCCATGCGGCACTGTTCATAATTTTCTTTTTCCTGAAATCGTCCTTACAAACTTTTTGTTTTTACATTTTTTGCCCTTGTGAGTCAACACTATTCATCTTCTCCGTCGAGGTGGCCGGTTTGGTTCTTCCTGACTGCGAGGGGCCGGCGACGGCTAGAGGGACGCCAACGTGGTCGCGACAACCTAGGCGATCATCGTTGGAGAGTCAAGCGAGGGGTTGCCCCAGCAAGTCACGGCGGCCCAGATCTGGGTCCTCACGGCTCGATTTGTCGACAAGTCGATTGGGGTCGCGCGACCCTCGTCGGGTCGCGCGACCTAGGTGTGGCCCTCGCCGAGGTCCCCCGACCTCAGGCGAGGGTTGTGTAGCCTCGGCGACGGTCGATCGAGGTCGCGCGACCACCAGAGGTCGAGGTAGCGTCGCGCGATGCACGCGAGCTCGCCACCCCAAATCCAGGGTTGCTGGAGGTCAAGGTGGCGCCATAGCCGAGGCCACGGTGGAGGTGGACGATGACGGGGTCAACGGCGTGGGCGGGGAAGGAGAGGAGGAGCTCGAGGAAGGCAAAGAAGGGAGGGTAGTCGAGGGTCCGGGGCTGGTCTCGTCGAAGCACCGGCGAGCAACGAGGAGGGAGTGGGTCGGGGTGAACCGGTGGCGGCGCGTGCCACAAGAGCTCAAAGGCCAGCGGCGGCGGTGGCGGCTACGGCGGCGGTGGCGGCTACGGCAGCATGGGGCGATGAGGTTGGGGATCGCCGACGAGGGTCTAGGTCGAGTCTGGTGGGCAGAAGAAGGAGCTGCGCATCGTGCGGCACTTGGGAAAATGACCAAAAGAAAACTTTGATTTTTACTGGAATTTCATTAAAAAAGAATCTAAACTTGGATTTTATTTTAGGTTATAAGTTATAAACTATTTTGATGTGAATTTAACTAAAATTTTAAGTACATAATGTTCGTATTTATGACCTATGCCGGTCAAATTTTTTTAATTTTCTTTTGGTAATTTTTTTTTTATTATAAAAGTCATTTGTCCCCCAAACACCATTTTGCTCAAAGGTACTTCACAAAGGACTTTCAAACTACAATTTACCAAACACAGTTTGCATTTTGGAAAACACCTTTAACTCAAAGGTCTTTGCATTTTCCTAAAAACTTTACCCAAAAGTCTTCCCAAATGTACCCTAAATCTGTTGAAGATATTGGGCAATGGACGGGGAAAAAGACGGGTTTAGACAAACGGGCACATGAAAGAGTTTTAAGTACGATAGTAGTTCAAGAATTTCATTAGATAGTTTCAGAAAATAAGCTAAGCTAACTTACATGTATAATTCGTTGAAATTAATGTGCCGCTTGAGTTTTTTTTTTTTTTTTTTTTGGTCGAAACCTTTACAAGAGTTGAAAGACTAAAATTTGTTGAGATGAGGATAGCTATGAGACGTTACTTTTGGCTATATGTATATGTACATGTAGCTTGAGCTAAGACGGGAAATACTAGGAAGCAATAAGGCAAACAATGGTATTGGACAAGTAACTTTGCTTGAGGAATTCTGGTTGATTGACGGTTCTTGGAATGGACTATTACCTTAAGGTGCAATAATCCTCAAGGACTATATTCTCTAGTAAAGATGAGCAATTATTTCAGGTTTCCTACAGGTTCCATCTGAAATTTCGAACTTATTCATTGAAATAGCTTCCTCATTTTATCGAACTTGGAACCTACTTTACATACCTTAGAACTTTGAAACTACTCCATCACAAATTCCAAGCAGACCTATCAAAATGGGTCTTAAACCCATAAATGATCCATTTATGTTTTATATAGATCATATATAGGTCACTCAATTTTGAAAAGCCTTCTTTGAATGGGTATATATGGGTTGAGTTTAGAACCCATTTTCAACCCACTAGGCTCACCCATCCACTCTCTCTCTCTACACTTATAAAAATAATTCTAGAAAATCAAAATCATTTTAGTTTTATTTTTTTCTTTTCTCTTCCTTTTTTTTTTCTTTTTCTTTCCTCTTTTTTTCTTTCTTCTACCTACTTCCATCTTCCTTAACCGATGGCTGACCACGGCCATGGCGACGGCCGGCCAGGTGAGGAACAAGCTCGCCAAGGTTTGGCACTAGAAAGGTGGAGACCTCGTCTAGCAAGGCTCGAGCCTCATGATTTGGTGAGACTAGAGCTCACTGGCCTCGGGCGAGCTCGAGCTTGCTGATTTGGTGAGGTCGAGACCTTGTTAACGTCCAACGAGGCCCGAGTCTCGCTGATCTTATGACATCCCAATTTTCCAATTCTATTTTCAGTAAATTGAGATGGGAATTTCATCTGCACGCATATAGTTCTTTTCTCTGACTTGGCCACTCACGAGAAGACTAGTCTATCAGGTGAAGCCGTTAAGGGATTCTAATGCATCAGATTCGAGAATTCGACCAGAAAGCGACCTTTCAACCGAGCTAATCTGCAAGGGTCATTACGACATAGTTAAAAATCGATTAGAGACCGGAGATAGGTCAACTCGACAAAGGCATGTGATCAAGTGTGGGTGATTCCACCAGATCGCACAATTCTTATCGATCGACACTGGACCGGCTTTTTTGTCGTTTGGATACTCTGTGTCCGTATTTGAAACATTGAGATTACCACGACAACTGAGAGTCGCCAATATGTCGAAGATGTACATTGTGGCTTGAAAATGATCAACCACAGGTCAAATGTACAAAAATTTCTAAAAGCTACCCGGTAGATTAGGACGCGCTAGTATCGTGCCAGAGTGAATTTAACCGTGAAATTGAAATCGAATTCTAAAATTGGAAATCATGTGGTGTCACAAATCATTTTAGGAACATTGACTCATCTTCGGAAGATTTTTCATGCAAACCGAGTTTTTCGGCAAAATAATCAAAGTATGGTTAATTCGGTCGGGGAAATTGGTAGGCCCACTTTTGGTCGTACTTTTGGGACCCAAGATGGTTCTATGGTCAAGTAAATATGTAAATTGAAGTATGGTGACATTAGATTAATTTTATGGACTTCAATTTGGCTCAATTGGAAATGGATTGAATGAAATTGAAGAATTTGATGTACAAAATTTCAAAATTCGTGTGCCATGGGGGATGAGACAAATTGGACCCATTAGAAGCTTGTCATGGAAGCTTGGAGTGAGTGGATGGTGACCTCATGTGAGGTCATGGTGGGGCCAAAGTGGAGGAAATTTGGACAAGTGTAGGGTGCTCCTTTGCTCTCAAAAAGGTGGGCTCTCACATCAATCTTCATCTTCTTCCTTGAAACTTGGCTTTTTCTTGGAATTGGGAGAGGAGGAGAGAGAGTGTGCCGTGCGACCGGCCAAGCCCGACACCCGACCGACCGCCCCTCCATCTGCTCGCTCGACATTGTCGGAGTTCGTCGCCATCATCACCCGTCCACGCCCGCTCGCCCACTCGACCGGCCAACTCGCTGCTCCGCTCCACCTCCGCCCGAGCCTCTAGCACCTTCGTCCGACCATCCAGTCGCTGCTCGTCATCGCTAGGGCCGTCGAAGGTCCCGCCTGGCCGGAGCCACCGCCAATCACCGCACGAGCTACCGCTGTTTGTCCTTGCTCATTTCCGTCCAAGCAGCCGCCAAGCAGCCCTCCTCCGACCAAGGTTAGCCACCGGACTTCCAACTCAAGCCTGGACCTTCAAGGCCCATTTTAGGTGCCTTCCAGTCCTCATTTGGTGTCGCCTCGAGGAGATTTATCAACCACCTCACCATTGTCTTCGCCGGAGACTCATCGGAAAGCGATTCCAGTGAGTTTAGCCCACTAAACCTTGATTAGATGGTTAATGATGCTTCAGGAGGTTTGGTTTATGTTAAGTGTTATTAGGTGGTTAGATTAGTTTAGTTAAGTGTGGATTAGATTAAGGGGTGTAATTAGTTTAGTGTATGTTTAATTAAGGCTAATTAGATGTTTATATTAGTATAACCTTGATTGGACCTTAATTGATAATTTTGAATTAAATAAGTATTTCGAATTTATTTAATTATTTAATAATATTTTATATTATTTAAAATTATTAAAATATTATTATTTAATTTATTTTCGGAATAAATTTAATTATTTAATTATTTCGAAAATTATTTTGGGACCCTAAATTCTCAAAATTTTGTGTTGATCGCTGCTATGCATTCAGATTTTGAATTTGATGAGTGGATATTGCAAATTGAGTGTTGATTGTGAAAAATATGGATTTTATTCATAAAATCCCAAGTGTCGGGTTTTGATACCAAAATTGGATTTTAAGAATTATATTAAATAGTGGGGTTTGAAAAAGTAAGACATTAGCTTTCTAGTTCGAAATTAACGTGCCCCCACACACGTGATTAATTTCTTTAATATTTTTAATATAAAGAAAAGAGGCCGGGATCCCTATTTTTAAATGGAAACATTGAGTGAAATACAAAGTGTCCTGGGCCAAGTATGGATTGATTGTATGTTGATTGAGAGGAATTATCCTAAGCTGTTGAGCTGGACTTACCCCTATATGGGATGCCCCATACAATGGATGTGGGTCGCAGTAGATACTAAGCCCATGCTTCGTGGCATACCTGCAGAAAATTGACTCTTCCTTCCCTGGTTCTAGGTCTAGGTCCATTATGGTATCAAAGCCATGGTTTCGTTTGTAATATTATTCATTTCATGCGCCTAGAAGGTGAATCCAATGATGAGAATATCTCTTCTCATCATGTCTACAGAACCTTAAATTCTCGAAGCATCTGTTTCTCTTGCTCCATCATCCTCAGCTCCTTCAGATTTTCGAGTTTCTAATGCTTCTAAGATAGACTATCTTTATGAAGTCTCTCTTAGTGATGAAACTAAGATCTCTGAAACCCAACTCCCTCTCATGAATCCATATTCCGCTCTACGAAACCTAACTCGTCATTCTTACATATCTGCTCCATTCGCCAACTTATTCATCAGACCCCAAAGCAAGTAAAGGAGTACATCCAGTCCTCCAAATTCAATCAGCACCCCATTCCTGCTACTGAAAAAGAGTACTTTGTTACTCTTCAGATTCCCCCTAAGTTCCCAGGCAATGGACTCAACAGGGATATACTCATGTCCATTATGGCGTTGTTCGTCTTGCTGCCGACTCGTGCTGCAACTTTGCATTACCAAATGGTTTATCAAGTACAGAACCATGCTCTTGATCTAAACTTCAACAATGGCAATGAAGATGCTTTGTTTATTTCTATGCAGAATGATCAGGCATCATGCATCTATGTTCCTAGGCAAATCCCGAAGGATACGTTGGCCAAGCTCCTTCCAGAGACTTGGATTACCAACTACGAAAAGCTACACCAGCATAACAAGCCTTTCCAGTCTACGGACTCAGAGTTCATCCGGAAAAAAGATGGAACTATTTCCATCAAGTTTGGCAAGGAAAAGGAAAAAAGTCCCTCTATCTTCCAAACTCTCTTTATGATCGAACCATGTGTTCCTGAATCTATTTCTGAGCTAGATCCAAAAAAGCTTGTTCAACACTTTAACAGTGATGGACATCTTGTCCATTACTATAAATACAAGTATGGTCATTATTTTTGGGATCCTTTTTGCCAATGTTCCTATTGTACAAATTCTCCTGATGAGGTAAATCCATACGATAAACCTCCACCTCGACGGAAAAAGCCAAAGGATAAGGTGTACCAAAGATATTTGAACGGAGACCCCTCCGTAGATACTCTTGGTGAGTGCGATAAATACCAATTCATGGTTTCTTATGCACCACCTTCACCACCTGAGTTCCGTACTACACCCCAAGTTTCACCAGATCCACCAAGATCACCTCCACCATCTCCTCCTCAGAAAAAACAAGCTCTCTCCCCATTTTATAAGCCAATCTTAAAGTGGGCTAAGAAGCATTCCTACCCACTCAAAGCTCCAGTAGAAACACCACCCATTTCCTCCATTGCCATGTTTCATGATACTGACTTTCCCCCTCTTGTCAAAGAAAGTTCTAAGCTTTTGTTTCGCCCTTTGAGAGGAATTCATTGATCCATAAGGCAGATATCGCCATGTTCCCAAAATACCTACCCCTACTGATGTGGATGAACATGGAAGACAGAGAAAGACTACTGCTGCTGAAGCTGTTCTAAATTGGCAATCAGAAACTCAGTTAGCACAGAAAAATACCTTCAAAGCAATTGATTCAAAGATTGGAAATGTGCAACAAGACCTTCGAAAGTATGATGAGACCACCAAGAAAATGGTTTCTGAATTCCAGAAAAAGCTAAATGCCTTGGAATTAGGACAACATCTTGGATACCATCACCTAGAAAGCCCAAAGCCGAAGATAGAAAAGCTCAAAAGACAAATCCAACTCCTTGAAGAAGGAAGATTCAGACCTTTTGATCCATTTGCAACTCCAGTAAGAATTGGGTACTTACCTCAACCACCCCAGACGTCTATTTTTGCTGCCATTCCAGAAGATTCTTTCAGAAAGGAACCAGATATGGCAGAAGTACAAAATCGTCTCAAAAAGTTGAATCAAATTCAAAAGGAAAGAGGAAAAGAGAAAATCCCTGAAGAATCAAGCTCAACTGTCATAAGAGAAAAGCCAGATCATATGATGCTAGCAAATCCATTAGAATCCTTTCTAAAGGATTTGAGTGTTCAGGAACATCCTGATCCTGTCCAAAAGCCTGATCCTACCATTCCTAATGACCAGACTCTATTTCCAGCCAAACAAACTATTCTTACCACCTCTGATACTGAAACCGATCCAATATCCTCTTCATCCTCCTCATCCTTCTCTATCCCGGAAGATGATTCCCTTCCTATTGTACCAGTAACTTCATCCATATTCATGGCTGATCCTCCAAATCAGGAAATGGAATCAAATTACTCTGACCCAAAGATTGTTCGGGACAATCCGAGAAACCATGTGTCCATGGCATCAAAACAGTTTTTCACCATCGATGATATCCCCTATCATAAATGGCCAGAAAGACTTAAGGAATTTCATACTTGGTTGAACACTCAGGCCATCGGACAAAGCCATGCTCCAAGGTGGGGAGACAATGCCTGGCTAAATGCCAATAGATAGTTGAACTGCAAGTAGGCTATGTTCATGTGTGGTAGTGATTGAAAATTGAAATGCATGTTGAGTGTGACTGATGTGCCAGATTATGGGACGGAATTGTGTGACGCGATATGGGATGTGGCATAATGATTCAATCTCATAATCAAGACCCTTGTGATGGTTGATTACTACTTGTGATTTAGTGATATGAACTGTACTAACCTGCAAGAAGGAAATAAGGCGAGGTAAGTCTTCTGTGTGGTGTGGCTAGGCCACCCTTGGGTGTATTTTCTTTCTAATAGGGGTTTATAGGGTGAACTTACTGAGACAATGTCTCACCCCATTGTGGGCCAAATATTACAAGACCGTAGATGGCGGAACCCCCAGACCGATATGGTATTCCCATGCAGATTATGGAGCAGGTGCATAGTTTTCCCGATCTTGATAGTCATTGGATCTATGAGCTTATCAGGACCATGGTCTGGATCCAGGAGGCCATGTTTGTCAGGGTGCCTCATAGATATAGGGCGTGGTTCCGCTTTGGACTCAATGGTTTTAGGGTCGGTCCACTTAGTGGTTTTGATATTCCACCTGCTGTGATGGAAGCCATTCTAGGTGAGAGAGTAGCTGACCCTCCCGATGGTGGGGTGGATGACCCGTCGTCTCTGGAGGCTGATCAGTCTGAAATGGGATCGACGAACCAGTCCGACTAATGGTCATAAGACGGTTCCTTCTTTTTGGTGAACTATTCTTTTTGTAGACTGACCCATTTTTTATGTATGTAAACTTTGGTGTGATTATCTATGAAAGTATGTTTGTTTTTTTTTTTAATGAGTTGGTTTCCTGATTTCCTATCCCATAAGTCTTGTTAGGGGTTTTATAATACGTTCCGCATGCGCATATAAAATGAATGGGGTCGGCGACACTACCTGGGAATGTCGCATTTGCATGACCATGGTGGGTTGTTTTGTGCTCGAGGTTTCGGGGCGTGACAATCCCGTTTAAGTGGTATCAGAGCATGGTCTGTGTATGGAGTGATAAGGTGCGTGGGAGTCATAGGATAGTTGGTAGGAAAGGCTTTTAATATACTGATGTAAGTGGTTGATAGATGTTTGTTAACTTGTTAGTGTGGTCACTCAGATTCTAATGTGGTATTGGAATTTGTAAACAGGTATCTATACTAGCTTGTAGCATGAGTGACCAAGTGCCGAGGGCTGCTAAGAAGAGGGCAGGAGGCCTTGTGTTTTGGGGTGGGCCGCCGACGAGAGTCAGTGCCCAAGTTGCCTTGGGGAGAGCGCAGGCTGAGGCCAGCGCAAGTGGTGTAACATCATTCCAATCGATGCTGGGGTAGTAGCCCCTGAGGACCCGAAGTTTGCAAGAATCATGAGGATGCTAGAGTTAATGGGTGACAGAATGGATCAGCAGGCTGCCGCTACCGCCGTTACCACCAATGCCACTAACGCCACCAATGCTGCTGCTGCTGTAGTTGCCGCTGCCCTTGCCGCCGCATCGGTCGTCGAACCTAAGGTAGCACATGTTGAAGTTCCACCTGGGAACGTGGCCGCTGGGAGGCCTATGCATAAGTTGGTAAAGCAATTCCTGAAGTTGAATCCGCTGACAATCACGAGAGCAGGAGATCCCAAAGCCGCAACACTATGGATTCAAGAGTTAGAGAATGCCTTTGATTTACTGATGTGCACCAAGACAGAGAAGGTTGTCCTAGCAGCCTATTAGTTGAAAGGGATCACAGGTACATGGTGGAAGACCACTAAAGGGAATGTGTTCCCTAAAGGCATAGTTCTAGAGTGGAATGCCTTTCTCGAGGTCTTCTATGAGAAATACCTCTCTGACTATGCTAGAGAGATGAAGATGGCGGAGTTTCAGCGCCTTCGCCAAGGTATGATGTCAGTCGACCAGTACGAAGCGAAGTTCACTGAACTGTCGCAGTATGCCTCTGATCTAGTCCAGAGACTGTCAGACCAAGCTCGAAGGTTTAGAGACGGGCTCCGACCGAATGTGAAGAGCTCGTTGGTACCGCTAGATCTGAAGGAGTACAAAGACTTTTATAAATGGGCCCAACTGATCGAGAGAGACCAAAATGAAAGAACCGCTACATCTGGGTCGCGGTTTAGTTCGAATAGAGAAGGTAATTGGTTTGGGAAGAGGCCGATATCTAGAGGAAGATATCATGTTCCATCCAATAGAAAGGGTGGGAAAAGGGAGTCGTCGTCGAGCTTTAATGGAGTATGTCGTTCATGTGGAAGACTACATGGTTCAGCCCCATGTCCCTCTAGGACGGGTGCCTGTTATGAGTGTGGCCAACAGGGTCACATAGTTAGGAATTGTCCTAGGAGACCGATAGGACAGCGTCAATTGCCGTCGTCGCCACCATTGGGTCAGAACAGAGGAATCGCGCCACAAATCATGCTGCAGGGTGGATTGGTTCGACCTCCGGCTCAAGCAAGGACATATGCAATCACCAGAGGATAGGTGGATGATGCGCCTAATGTGATCATAGGTATGGTCTCGCTGAACGACCAACCTGCTTATGCTTTATTTGATCCTGGAGCTACACATTCGTTTATAGCTTAAAGATATGTTAAGTTGGTAGAATTGATTCCTGAATTGTTGGAGTTAGTGGTTAATATATCTACACCATTGAAGGATAAGGTATTAGCTTCAATAGGTTGTCTTGGTTGCAAGTTAGTGATTGGTGAGCGAGAGGGGAGGATAGACTTGATAATCCTAGCCATGTATGATTTTGATGTGATAATTGGCATGGACTGGCTCACCAAGCAACAAGCTAAGATGGACTGTTATCGCAAGGCGATTCAGTTTAACCCGTTAGAGGGTGAGAGCTTCGATTTTATTAGGAGTCAAGGAGGACCTTCGATTTCCTTAATCTCATCGCTCGAGGCAACTCGTTTGCTAGACGAGGGTTGCCAAGGTTACCTGGCAATTGTCGTGGACACGACAGTAAAGGAATTGAAGATAGAAGACATCGCAGTGGTGCAAGAGTTTACAGACGTGTTCCCGAAAGAATTACCAAGTTTGCCGCCAGAGAGAGAGATAGAGTTCGTGATTGAGTTAGCCCCCGGGACCGAGCCAATCTTGAAAGCTCCTTACCGGATGGCCTTGTCAAAACTTAAGGAACTGAAGATGTAGATGCACTAGTTGTTGGATAAAGGATTTATCCACCCTAGTGCATCGCCTTGGGGAGCACCAGTTCTGTTCGTGAAGAAAAAGGATGGTTCTTTGCGCTTATGCATCGACTATCGACAACTCAATCAGGTGACAATTAAGAACAAGTATCCATTGCCCGAGGATCAATGACTTGTTTGATCAGCTTCAAGGAGCGTCAATATTTTCTAAGATCGACTTGAGGACAAGGTATCATCAACTAAGAATCATGAAGGAAGACATATCGAAGTCAACGTTTCGCACTCTCTCTAGGCGATGGCGCTCCGTTTCCCCCTCCACTCCCTACTTCATTCTCTCCCTGCGCTATTTCGACAGCCCTAGAGTCGCAAGTAATTCGTCTCCTCCGTTAGTGAAGCGCTGGATCACTCCACAATACCAATGGTATAGAAATTCCACCTTGAAGCTTTCTCTCTCGACGACTGGCATCGGCAAATTTATCCGTGGCTTCACTTTGCCATCAAAAACAGCGTGCGTGATGTTTCTTTGAAGACTATTTGCTATGGTTACGTATTACTGCTTTTGGATGCGTGCACTTCACTAATGAGTTTGTAGGTGACTCGGTGTAAGTCCCGGTTGGCCAGTTTGTCTTCGCTGAAGATGCTGTGCATGGAAGACGTGTGCTTGACGATAATTTCATCACGAAAATCTTGAGTGGGAGCCCTGTTTTAGAATCTATTGTGATCCATGGTTGCTGGAGTATGGATGACGTCGAGATAAAATCCAGAGTTTGTGATTGATGATTATTCTGGATTTCAATTCGAATATGGATAACATTTATGATGATCATGGATGATTTGGTGTTTATCTTTTAATTATTTTGTTTATCTCGAAAATACAAAAAAAAAAATGCATTTGCATATCATGTAAATTAGAATCGATTGCGTGATAGGTTAGTTATTTTTTTTTTTTAAATACATGTTTAGAGGGTATTTAGAATAGATAACATTTCTCTTTAGTTAGATTTTTATTACGAATTTTCATTAAAAAATAAAAAAAAATCATGCGCATTTCAAGTAGGATTAGGTTCATGAAATGCACGTTATTTAGTGATTGTTGCCAAGTTCATTTAATTAGAAATTGCCTGTCGTTAGAATTAAGTCATTAGCTTAATTTAGATTGCACATTTAATTATTGCATTTCTTTATAAATTACTTTACTTATGTCATATAGCTTAGGTCATATTGCTATATCATATCATTTCATGTTAGGTTGGAAGCATGCATTGCATAAATCATGATTTTCATTAAAAAAATGAAAATAAAAAAAAAATTGCATGTTGATTAGAAATCATATCTAGTATCGTTGATATGAATTATGATCTAACAATGCAGATACTTTCGTTGCTATGAGCTAAGTCTTGCAATTTATTCATTGCTTTTTTGGGTGTTAAATTGGTGGTTTGCATACTCACATGATCGCCTCATATGTTAAGGAAGTGAATTAAAATCAATTCAAGCTGCTTGCCAAACATTTTTCAAAAAATAAAAGAGAAAGGTACCGAAAGGGCGTTAGAGAAATCTAACATAATCAAGTCCCTGAATTCATAATCTCTAGTTTGTAGGAGTAAATAAATCTCTCGTTACTTTACTTGGGTTTCTAATTGACCCACTAAAAATAGTTTAGTGGCAAATCCTAATTGAAAAAAATCATTTGCATATTACAAACTTGAACCTAAGTCGCGAATTGGCATGGGCTTGGGAGAGCCCGAGTTAAGTCTAGGCTTAATAATCCATTAGCCAAACCCTATGTGGTTCACCGAAAATTTGGTCGCGACAGCTTGGTAACTCCACTAGAGAACTGAGTTAAAACTCTTAGTGGACTTAGGCCAATTTTCTCTTTATTTGAAAAAAAGTTTTTGTTTAGCAGCGAGGATTCCAGGTACGTCCCTAACATCTAAGGTGTTAAATGTTCTTGCAAATTGGGTGGTATAAAGGAAGAATTGATTGCTAACATTTGTCTTGCAGGTTGGAGTTAGGAATGTATGGTTTACTTTCAAACTATGAAGTGTTGCTTAATATAAACTGTTGTGCATGCCTTGCATTTAGCACTACACTATTGCACACATAACCTGCCGCCAGACCTGGGCCGCACTAGGATACTTAGGATGATATTGAGTTGGATACGACTTTGACTACGAGGCCGCGTAGTAGAGGTTGCCCAACTCAATCCCGAAAACTTCTTTCTTGGTGTCAAGAATGTTTACCTTTACCCGCGAGGCTGCGTCGCATTGGGGTATCATTCTTGACTGAGCCAAAATTAAGAGGACTTGACTTAGTACACGAGTCTGCGACTAGTCATCCCACCCTTTAAACTCCACTTTGTTAAGCCTGTCTAAAGTAGAAATCGAACCTCACATCTCATGTACTTGTCTATGTGATTGCCATTGATTTTCCTTGGTGAAGTAAGTCTTTTATCCCTATATTATGCAATTTACTTGCTTTGTCATACTTTTAGTCCATCCATGCCAATCTAGGTTGGTCATTGATTTAATTTCTTTGTCAATTAGAATTGAAATGAGGAAATTGTCATGCAACAAATCATTTGGAAAATAACAAAAAAAAAACTTTGGAGAATTTGTTTTCAATTCCTAGGAAATTTGGTCTTATTAGGGTGTCTGGTTTTCTAGCTCTGTTTTTTTTTTTTTTTTTTTTTTTTAGAAAATTCCTTTCTTGTATGAACTTTTCATGAAAAAAAAATGAAAAATTGATTAGATCATTGTCATGAATTGACTTTCTATTTACACAACATGCTTACATGTTCCCGTTTATTTGAATTAGGTGATTATGGAGTGATCCCGCTGACCCATCCGTTCACGATCAAGAGCTAAAATGACAGATCAAAAAGAGCTTATCTTGTCAAGCAAAAGTGCTGCGATGACATAAGTGCTCTATCTTCAGTGAGAAATTGCGACTTCAAGAAAAGAGCCAAGAAGACTTTTTGAACCGTCTCATTTTCCTAAAGTAGCCGAATTTGATGCCACCATGAAGAGACTAGTGACATATCTTGAGGGAAGAATATTTGACATGAAGGGTTCGCATTACAAGATCAATGAGGGTGAAGAATTCAAGTACACATGATTCATGGTCCTAAGTAGTTCAATTTCCTCATTTAATTATAGGCATGCACCTTCCCCTGCGTGAGAATTTTTATCACTTTTTAGGGATTGGTTTCAATTTCTTTTGTGCATGAACATCACATTTTTCATTCCAATAAATGTAATTCGATTGATGAATATCAATAAAATTACAAATTTTGTTTTGAGGACATGATGAGGTACACCAAACCAGCCCGGTGACGATATCCAACAATGAAAAGAAAATATCATCCATAGAGAAATTCTAAGGACTGGGCTTCTTCATGCTTCCTCATCAAAAAACTCCCAAAAAAAAAGGAGAATAAAAAAATCATTTTTTCAAGCCATTTCCAAAAGCATGCATTAGGTTAGCCCTGTTTAATTTTCTAATTCATTTATTTCATGTTTCAAAGCATTACTTTCTTGTCCCGATCTGAAAATGGTGCATCAGATGATAGATTGGGGGCATGGTAGATTTTGGTAGTGACCCGACTAGAGATAAAATCTTGATCCGAGCCAAAATGGATATGCAATTTGAATTTACTTTGATGTTGCATAGTATCTTATTCATGCACGTTCTCTTGTGCAGGGGCAAAAACGGATTTTCACTTTTGATTGATAGAGACAATCCAATGACATACATTACTGAGACAATCCCTTTGTGGATCAATCCCCTAAATGAGTGCTTAAAACCATGTTTTGAGTACAATAAATTGTTTGTTTTGAAGTCACAAACACTTTTCATGCTTAAAATTGTTGAACTCTTTTAAAAAGATAATTTTCATATTGATTTAGCTCACCAATTTTATGTGGAGATTTGTCAAGATAGACAACTCAATGGAGTGACATCAATGTTTAAGAATGCTGAATGAGGCGTATCAAGATGATGAAAGGCAAGCCCTATCCTATACACAATCCCTTACTTATACACTTGTGAGATAAATGTAGGAAGTTCCATATCTGCAAGGTAAAGAGTTCTCTCGCAAAAGGTACGATGACCGAAATGATGAGGGGCGATTCATTTTTCTATCCCAAACACAACAGGCGATCCATTGCTTAACCCTTTTGAGCCTCATACACTTATGAAGATTTTTTTTTATATATTACCCATGTCAAGAACCACCCCCACATTGGAGCAAGTTGAAGGTAAGACAGCATCATGAGATGAGGAAAATGAATAGAAATCTTCTTGCTCTCACTTGCATCAATTTTCAAGTCCTGCTATTACGTTGAATTCATGTGGTATTTTAAGTGCCTTAGGATGACGAAAAGCATTTCTTTCTCTATCCTATACACTAATATCCTTTGCATAGCCCACTTGAGTCTATAATTTTATTTCTTCAAACCCAGTTGTGGCACCCCCAAACCCGGTAGGGTCGCCACAGATACCCAATGCTCTATCCATTGCAATTACTGGTTACTTGTCTTTAATAAAAAGGAGAGTTGTAAAGAAGGACCGAGGCTTATGGGCATTTTTTTTTTTTTTTAGGAGATTAGCGCAGCTCATAGCGAAAATTAGAGGCGAGTCTCACCATCCCTCCACTTCTCTTAGTGACGATACAATGCACACCAACTACACAATGAAGGAAAACATAAGGCCAAACCACTTTTATTTACATTTTCAGGATGGACATCTTAGGTCGGTATAACCAAAAAGGAAACCAATACTTTTCACTATGCTCGACTATATCTCAAAAGAGATCATCGACCCCCTATATCGAAACGTGAAAGACCTTCCATCTACAAGTGTCGGCTCCCTCTCCAAAAAGTGTCGTCTCTCTCTCTCCTTCTCACGGGCCATCACACCCAGCCAGGTGCATCGGGCGGTGGCGGTGGCAGCATCCCTAGCATTACCCCGTCACGCCGGACGTGGACGGACAAGAATTCCTGGATGACGAGGCCCCCAGCCAAGCCCACATCGTACATAACCAGCACCCGAACTCTCAGAAACACCAACCCAGGGATGGTGACGCAGATATGCTCCATGCATTCCACCTCCACATCCGAGGGAATGCCATAGAAAGTGCCACGTGAAACTAGAGGGAGAGGCATCTCTCTCTAATCTGAAATATTGGTCCCCGAAAGGGGTGAGTACAAACACTCAACAGGTAAAGGACCAATAACCACTCAATGCATCATACAATACAATCATAGCATAACACATGTCATTTAAGTATCCATGCATAATTTACCTTGATATCATGCACATGTCATCATATCTCACGTTATCATCATGCCATAGGTACACGTACATCCATGCACTCGTCATCATCATATCACATGTTATTATCATGCCATAAGTGCACATACATCCATGCACTCATCATCAAATCACATGTTATCATCATGCCATAGGTGCACATACATCCATGCACTCATCAACAAATCACATGTTATCATCATGCCATAGGTACACGTACATCCATGCACTCGTCATCATCATATCACATGTTATTATCATGCCATAAGTGCACATACATCCATGCACTCATCATCAAATCACATGTTATCATCATACAATCATGCATACATGTGACCACTTTTTTTTTGCATGACTTAATTTCAACTCATGCTTTTCAAATTGAATTGCCACATTTCTCTTTCCCGGGACCAGTAATTGCATCCCACATTTCTATCACTCGCACCCAACCTGGCATCGCGAGGAACCTCCGGCACATACCTCCAGGCATCCGACACACACCTCTGGGCATCTCGAAACTCCCGAGGACATCCGGCACACACCTCCGGGCATCCGGCTCACACCTTCGGGCATCCCGACACACCCGGGGCATCGTCGGCTCACACCTCCGACGGTCATTCATATTCTCATACATCTCTTTTCCAATTTCACACTTGAAATTTTCAATGCAATTGATTTAAATTACTCTTTTGAAATCATGCAACATGCATTGGGAAAATTGTTCTTTGATGAAATAGTTTAAATGAAATCTTTCTTTGAGATCATGGAAAATTCATCATTTTCTTTAATGTCATATGAAATGCATGAAAGTCATCACACCATTGCATGAATAATAATCCAAAGTATCATGATTCACATAGTAATTCATACAGATCACGCATCACAGCATAGTATAGGCCATGCATAAATTCCGAAAATATACAGATTGCACAGTTTTCAAAATACAATCGATTAAATATGCAAATGACCTTCAAAAATCATGAAATTTAACTATGTTGTAGTTAAGACATAGATAAAGATATCACGTGAAGGAAATTTCTCCAAAAGAAATTTTCACAGAATAGTATTGGCCATGCATTCCCACATCATCAAGTCCGAAATACACAGATTGCACAGTTTTCTAATCACAGTCGATTAGATAGGCAAATGACCTTCAAAAATCATGAAATTTAACTATGTTGTAGTTAAGACATAGATAAAGATATCAGTGAAGGAAATTTCTCCAAAAGAAATTTACACAAAATAGTATTGGCCATGCATCATCAAGTCCGAAATACACAGATTGCACAGTTTTCTAATCACAGTCGATTAGATAGGCAAATGACCTTCAAAAATCATGAAATTTAACTATGTTGTAGTTAAGACATAGATAAAGATATCAGTGAAGGAAATTTCTCCAAAAGAAATTTACACAAAATAGTATTGGCCATGCATCATCAAGTCCGAAATACACAGATTGCACAGTTTTCTAATCACAGTCGATTAGATAGGCAAATGACCTTCAAAAATCATGAAATTTAACTATGTTGTAGTTAAGACATAGATAAAGATATCAGTGAAGGAAATTTCTCCAAAAGAAATTTACACAAAATAGTATTGGCCATGCATCATCAAGTCCGAAATACACAGATTGCACAGTTTTCTAATCACGGTTGATTAAATAGGCAAATGACCTTCAAAAATCATGAAATTTAACTATGTTATAGTTAAGACATAGATAAAGATATCACATGAAGGAAATTTCTCCAAAAGAAATTTGCACAGAATAGTATTGGCCATGCATTCCCACATCATCAAGTCCGAAATACACAGATTGCACAGTTTTCTAATCACGGTCGATTAAATAGGCAAATGACCTTCAAAAATCATGAAATTTAACTATGTTGTAGTTAAGACATAGATAAAGATATCACATGAAGGAAATTCCTCCAAAAGAAATTTTCAGAGAATGATATAGGTCATGCATGTCAATATTTCCAAGTCCAAAACACACACATTGCACAGTTTCCATATCACGGTCGATTTAATATGCAAATGACCTTCAAAAATCACCAAATCAGAGCATGTGCTAGATAAGACTTGAAGGTAACAATTTCATGAAGAACACATGCCCAAAAGAGATTCACACAAAAAGATATAGCTCACACATTACAACATGCAAAATTCGGACAAGGTCAAATTGCGCAGTTTTTGGAACAATTCGATTAAAATACCCAAATGATCTTCAAAAATTCTGGAATTTTACCAGGTTATAGTCAAGGTCCTAAAGTAGATTTTTCATGAAGACATATAGGCCCGACTCGTTCTTGATAATTTTCTACAGTCATACGAAGTTTCTGACTCTAGCACCGAAACGTCCAGTATACCTATCTCCGATATATCGAGTTTTTTTACCTACTTATCCTTCTTCATTTTCTCTGAAATTTTGATATTTTTTGTCTCAAGAGATCCCCTAAAACTTTCATTAAGGGATCTAAGTGAAATTTCCAAATTATAATCACCATATGGGTCCAAGAAGTCTCGGGTGTCCAGTACCGTATTTCCAGATTTACCGTTTTCAAGAGAAAGTTGGTTCACTAGGCTACACTTGCTCATTTTACCTCAAATTTGAGTATGTTAGTCTTTAGGATGTTCTCTACAAGTTTCATGAAGGAGTCGAAGTGAAATTCTCAGTAAAAAGTGACATGCAACACACAAAACCATCAAGAGACCACAAAACAATTTCAGATCTAGCGTTTTTTCGTAGAGGGAGGGTTTTACCCCTCAAAACTCAACCATTTTATCTCAAATTTTAGTATTTTGTATTTTGAGATGTTTTCTACAACTTTCATGAAGAAGTCAAAGCAAGAATCCAACTCAAACCACACATGCAAGCCTCTACAACATTCTGGGTCAGGCGGTATACTCGAAAACAGAATGCTATTCCAAAAACAACACACTCAAGCTTTGGTTTTTCATACCCAAAACGTCCGAGATTCACCACCATTCAAACTCACATGCAAGATAATACATGCAAGAGCAGAATATAGATCCCAACTTGCCTCTAAGATCACGCAAACGGCGGCACACGGACGGCACATGAAGGGCGACGAGCGGACGAACGGCGAGAGGCTCCTTCTTCTTCCTCTCTCGGTTTCCCTCTCTCTCTCGCAATTCTCTCTCTCTCTCTCTTGGCTTGGACGAAGCCCTCTCTCTCTCTTACTCTCTTTAACCGGTTGCTTTCCCCCCTAATGGTCTTCCCTTCCATCATTAGCAATGATTGCTAATTGCATGATCTACACTTGGCAATTTTGGAGCGACACATGGTCCCTTTCATGCAAAAATGGGCCTCATTCTCGGCTGGGCTTTTGGGCCAGCAAGTGGGCCGGCGACAGCCCTCCTTGGGCCCCAATGGGCCGGCCATTTGGCCCACCAAAAGTCCAAGCTATTGGGCCTAAGGCCCAAGCCTAATTGAACCCCAACTTTACCTTTAATAATTCAATTTTAATTCTTTCCTTTATAGATTTCAAATTTTAAATTTCATATGGCCAAAATCTTGTAACATTTAATCTATAGGGATTAAATCTATGAGGTGCATAGCCAAGAATAAATTCTTCTTACTAATTTAACCTATAGTACTAATTTAAAAACTCAAGAACACAAGCGTACAACTCTTAGTCTTTAGGGAAAATTAATAGCTAAAGCATAAGTCATAGGTAATTTCATTACCTAATCATGGCTTTAATACATCTTAGAGCCTGTCTTGAATTTTTGGGATGCCACACCAGTTGATGATCATCCTCCACACTGGGGCAAGGCAAAAAGCAATTATTCAAACAGTATAGTCTGGAGTGCTAATAGAAGACGAAGACCTCCCAAAGGTCCAAATGCTAAAGTTACCATATGGTCATTCAAAATAGAACCAAGGGGCATGAAAAAGCAGTGTGCCTGGTAAAAGCAATGCCAATACCCATGAAAAAAGAAGTGAAGAAAAATGAATGAGAATTAGGGACATGAAAAAGCAGTGTGCCTGGTAAAAGCAAGACCGATGCCCATAGATGAAAAAAAAAGAGTCAAGATAGATGACCATCAATTGCAAAAATTGATTCCCATTGGAGCGGTACTCAAAGAGTTAAGATCAATAGTGCATTTATAATGACAATCCTTGGTGAGGAAGAAGACTGATGGTAATGCCGAGATGATCATCAACTCTCACCTTGTGCACATATTTTGAGCCTAATGATCCTTTCATTTCTCAACCAAAAAATCCAGCCTATGTTACGTCCCTTACAAAGTCTCTTTAGATCAGGGCACTTGAATTAACATGGGAGTTTATATGTTTTTAAGTATCGCTCGAAGAAGTGCGAGCAAGATTTTTTCTTTCTCATTTTGCTGGGTTCTTGACTTGTAAACCCGGAGATGATTATAGAACTATTCTTTCAATAGCCTTGACTCAAAGAGTCCCTTTGTTAAGTCATTGACCAAGCCCACATTACGGTTCCTATGAAAGACCTCTCAGATTGGTAAGGTTGTACTGCTTGCAAGAATACTCGAACCCTTGTCGATATGATGATGGTGAGATGGAGTGATGCTCATAAAATAGCCATTCTAAATGAAAGTGAGTGAAAGTCATTTCTAACTGAAAGTCTCTCATTTGGCATTCTTAAGAAATCCATGTCATTGTCTTGAACGACAATTCTCTCTTGTGGAAATTTAGGTGATGCAAATATGGTAAAGTCATTATGCATAAGCCTTGATTGAATTGATAAAAACCTCATTGAATTTTGCATTTTAAGGTAGCTCAGATTGTCTACCTTTTTTATGAATGCATATAAGCTTTTGCTCTAATCATGTCTGACAAGTAATGCTTTCTCAAAGACCGAAAAGCTCCTAACATTCAAGTTCCTTTCAGAATGCCTCGTGATATTAGGAGATGAGAAGCCTTCATGAACATTCAAGGTGCATCCTTGATGTTCCAAAATTTATTTCTACCAGGGGGTGAGAGACCTCCACGGGATATATAAATTCTAGGAGACATATCCCCCAAGAATTGGAGATATCACCAGGTAAGTATATCTCTGTCCATATACTTGTCATTGTACAGGTTTTCTCTCTCAAGTGCATCAACACTTGACTTGGTCAAGCTGTCCCTTTCTATTGACTTGGCGTGCTTTCGTAGCCCAGAGTCCCTTTCATCGACTCGGCGTGCTTCTATAGCCCGGTGTTTAGTTCTTGACCCGGCGTGCTTTCGTAGCCCAATGTCCCTTTTCATTAACTCGGCATGCTTCCGTAGCCCGATGTCCCTTTTAATAGACCCAGCGTGCTTCTGTAGCCCGAAGTTCTTGACCTAGTGTGCTTTCGTAGCCCAGTGTCCCTTTTTATTGATTCGGCGTGCTTCCGTAGCCCGATGTCCCTTTTAATAGACCGCGTGCTTTCGTAGCCCGGAGTTCCTGACCTTGGCATGCTTTCGTAGCCCAGTCCCTTTTATTGAACCGGCGTGCTTTCGTAGCCCGGAGTTCCTAACCTAACATGTTTTTATAGCCTAGAGTCCATCTTTATCGACTCAATGTGCTTTCGTAGCCCGGTGTTCATTTATTTTGACCCGGCATGCTTTTGTAGCCCAAGTTCCCTTTGATCGAACCGGCGTGCTTCCGTAACCCAGTTTTCTTTTATCGACCCAGCGTGATTTTGTAGCCCAGAGTCCTTTACACAAACACTCAATTGGGTTGTACCCCAAAGATTTTTCTCCAAATTCAGTTTGATTAAGGCGACCAAAGAAAGGTTCAGGTCCTGGTCAAATGATCTATGTTGCAACGCTGAGCGATCGAAGAAAGGTTCGGGTCCTAGCCAAGCAAAACCTTAGTTTAGGCAACCGTAGAATTCGTACGGGTCCTAAACAATATTTATTGCTCTAACAGGCGATCGTAGAAAAGTATGGGTCTTGGAAAATGATTTCCTCTTCAAGCGACCATAGAAAGTTACGGACTAGACAACATTTATTGCTCTAACAAGCAACCGTAGAAAGGTATGGGTCCTAGACACAACCAAACACTGCCATACTGGGCGACTATAAAAAAAGTACGAGTCCTAGGAAAGCAGTTTCCTTACAAAATCTTGCTACCATGCTGGGCGACCGTAGAAATGTGCGGGTCCTAGGAAAGTTATCTCCTTACAAAGCCTCGTTACTAATCTAGGCGATCGTAGAAAGGTACGAGTCCTGGACATGTAACACCAACTATCTTGAGTTACTCTACCCTCCTTGAAGGTAAGTTATTCCAAGTAGGTTCCTTTATCATTTGCATTAACATTTCCATGCATCCTATAAATTGCATTTTTAAAATGGAATTCATTTTCCAAAAAAAAAAAAAAAAAAAAAAAAAATCATTCATTGCGTGTGCATGGTCAAAATTTATGTCTCAATTTGTCTTTGAATGCAACCTCTACAAGCTCACCTTCAAAGAGGGGCAACTATTGACACCTAAATTTTGGCGACCTATTTAGTCATTTATCGCATTAAAAATCAGGGATTGATTTTAAACCCTAAAAAAAATTAATTGCATAGCATATAGTTTTAGGTACATTTAGTTTTAATTTGCATTTACGATGGGCTGGTGATAAATGGGTTCGAATTGATGGTTCAAAACTTTAATTTGATGAGTTAGGCTAAGCCCACAAAGAGAGTAAATTGGCCCAAGCCCGTATTGTCGGGGAGATTTTACGAATTTATCTTTGTAAGATTTCAATTCAAAAATATTGCATTCGGAAAAGCAAATATTGCGTTTGGAGAAGAAATCTTCATGGATATCGATTTGGAAAAGTTAAAACCCTAATCCGTGACCTATAAATAGATTAAAGCGCGTAGGGTTTTAGAAGAGGGCCACACATTGAATACACGGCCGCACAAGAGAGGATTCCTTTTACTTCATAGAGGGAAGAATTTCTTTTAGGGTTTTTCTAGGTTTTATCTTGGGGTCTTTCCTCGAGTGGGTGAGGTGAAAAAAAAAAAGAGCAAAGAAATTTCCCCTTCATTGAAAGCTTAGAAAAAAAAGAAGTCAAATTTTTGGCTTCTGCTGAAAAGTACAACAAAGGAGTGTGATAGCAATAGAGAGAGAAACCAGCAAAGGAGATGTCAATCAGCAGGGAAAGAATAAAAAAAAAAAAGGAACAGTGCCATCTTCTTCGCGTGGGTAGTCTCGCGCCGTGCCGGCCACTGCTCGTTCCCCTTGCAACATTGCTGCGGCTCATGTTCTGCTTGTTGTCGGGCCTACCGCGCCTCCACCCAACACCGGCAGTTGAACCGCCAGCCACCGCCGCTCCGCCGGTTGTCCATGATCGCCCAACGCAGATCCAGTGGTCCGACGTCCCTGCTCACCGCACCGACGCCACTCGAAGCCGAAGTCGACCGCAACTTCGCCTTGCCGCTTCACCACTACCGCTCCTAATCTATCCGCAACCGCCCAGCGCCGATCTGCTTTTGCTCCACATCGACCACGACCTGCGACCCGCTTCTGCTCCAACGCCCCCCAGTCGCCAATTCCCTTCGCAGCTGCTGACTACCGTGCTCGACACTCATCCATGAAAACCGGCACCACCTAACTCCGTCTGACCTTCGCTAAGCCTCCGCTAGAGTCGGACCCGAGCCAAATCTGCAACCCTCCGCCATTCCGCCTCTCCCTGCTCTGCCCAAGCCCGAGTTGACACCAAGCCGCTCCTGCTTGAACCACGACTAGTTGCAATTGCTGCATCTGCCAGCCCCGAGTCCTCCGCCTAAGCAATCTGCTGCACGCCCGAGCGACCTCCTTGTTGCTAGGTTTTCTCCTCTGCCCGAGACCGAGCAAAACCACCTGCTGCCTCCCCTGTTTCGCTATTGATCCAGCTTCTGCCTGTTAGGGCTAGTACTAACACCTAGAGGGGGGTGAATAGGTGTAGATAAAATTTTTCACAAGACTTGGAGAATTAGTTTTTCCTTTGATAATGAAAGACTTAAAAAGTAACTCAAATTGAGGAAGTAAACAAACGATATAAGAAAGTAAGAAGTTCAAGGAGGAGAAAATAAGAACATGAGGTTTATAGTGGTTCGGCTTAAATCAAGTCTACGTCCACTCTCCGTGCTGACAGCTTGTCGGCTGGATTCCACTATAAATCAAAAGAGATGTTACAGTTTATGATCTCAACTATCACAATGACAAGTCTCTACCGAACTCTCACACGGTCTCACTAAGAGTATCTCTCTTTTGTATACAACTTTTAGCTCGATGAATGAAAAAGCGAGACATTAGAAAGCTTCAGAATTTGGAATTCTCTTTCAAGCACATACTCGAACAACTTGAGAGTTTTCCTTATATACTCCTCCATGCCTCTACAACCGTTGGCACTTTCCAAAGGAGTTACTTTCCAAAGGAGTTCTTCCAATCTACCCATTGGACAGAATCAATCAAGGAGATCTCGAGTCATTTAAGGAATGTGATGATAGCCCATCAATCATGTTCGCTCATACAATCAGGATCTTAAGTTTCCATAAGTAGATACTTCCAAGTTTGTTTGCCTTTCAAAGATCTTCGTATCGGAGTAGATCCCAATAAGAATAATCAATCAAGCAAATATGAAATCCAGCTATAAGGTCTTCCGGTAATTATATGAATCAAAACCTTGAAGATAATCCTGCATTTGGATACTAATTCTACATTTGCATAAGTCTTCATCCTTCAGTCTGGAACTGTCAGTGGAAATAGACTTTGAGACTAAAATCTGGCAGTCTTCAAACTTTGACAGTAAAGTCTTGAAATCTTCAGATATAGACTTTGGAAAGGTTTTGTCAATTTCAAAACAATAAAGGAGTTTTCTCTAATAATCTCCCATTTTTTTATGGTAACAAAATTTTCCTGCAGATTTGAAAAACTTTTGACCTGCAAATAGCACTTATGCAATATATAATATCTTTGAAAATAATTTGATTAGGACCTGATTCTGCAACCACAGAACACATGTTAATCCATAACAAACTAGTCATAATCAATATCGCAAACTATACTGCAAGCATCGAAAGTCATAATCAAATATTAAAAGTCAAAAGTCAAACCAAGCAAAAAAGTCAATTCAAAGTCATTCAAACAAACAAATCTGCCACACAAATTATCCCCCTTTTTGTCATCAGCAAAAAGTGGAAGAAAAATTATTGAAAAAGTTTGATAAAAATTAAGAAAGATCATGGCTGCTTTAGGAAACGGACGAGCTGGAAATCCCCCATCGACTTGACTGTGTCCTCAAGCTTCTTCAAAGACACTTTAATTTCTTGAATATCCTCATCCTTGGCATGTGCTTGCAGTTGAACTGTTAGGACTTGAATCTGTTCTTGAAGAGAGTCTGTAGATTTCTTGAAGACAGTCATCATGTGCGTCATTTCAAACTCAAAAGCATACTGCTGACCTTTTAACTCTAAGAGAAGTTCCATCAGTTTTTGAAAGTTTGTGGAATGATCTGTTGCAGTACTAAATCCAGCCGAGTTAGTTCCAGGAGTTTGCAAATGAGGGGGAACATGAGTTGTTCTACCACCAGGACTAGGAGTAGATGCCTCGAGATCTGCTTCAGGGAATGGAGAGGTATAGACTTCCTCTGGGTCTAGTGGAGACCGACTAACATCACTATCAAAGATTGGTAAATAAGTACCTCGTTTTTCACCATCTCCCCATGTTTTCATGCCTTCGGGTGGAGAGATATGATCTTCTTCTTCTTGCTCTGCTTCAGCATTGTTGTGATGTTGTTCTCCAGTCTTTTCACTCCTTGTCTTCTCCAAATCATCGAACAAGGATACATCCAATGTTGGTTCAAAAGAGTCATCATGACTCCCTTCTTCTTCCTCTGTTCTCCTTTTCTTCTCTTTCCTCCTCTCTTCTCTTTGTTCCTTCTTGTGCTATGTTCTCTGTCTCTCTAAAGCTCACAAAACTCTGTAGATTTCACAAGGCAAAAGCTAAAATAGTAAGATCATCTCCATCTTCTTCTTCGTCTTCCAAGATAAGAGATCTTCTTTTCTTCACTGGTTCTATCATAGGCTCCTTGCCTTTCCTTTTCTTTGAAGCAACTTCGTCTTCACAGGGGACTTCTCCTTGAAACGCTCCAACTCCTTGCTTAGTTCCTTCAACTTCATCTTAGAAACCATTTTGAGACCAATAACCATTGGAACAATGGTTCTAACACACAAAGGAGCAGGAAATTTAATCTTGAAATGCTTGAAGAGTTGTGAAATGAGTGCCGAGTAAAGGAGTTGTCCCTTGTCTTTCACCACAGTCCTATACATGTGCATAAGAATTGTGTGAGGCAGAGAAAACTTACAACCTATGTTGATCGCATACATTAGCTTCGCTTCGAAATGAGAAACATCCGTCTTTGAGGTTGACTTTAGCCTAATGCAATTAATCACCACCTTATGAAGAAGAATATTGGAGGCATTCATTTTTGAATAAGAAATCTTGCTTTCAACCATTATGTCACGAATAATAGACAAGGTAGCATGGGCATAAGACACACCAATTGGTTGGAATCTTCCTCTTTCCACACCAATTATGTCGGCCAAAGTGTCCACATCAATTATAAACTCTTTGTCCCTCACAGTAAAGCTAAATTTATTCTCATCTAGAAAAGATAGATTTGAATCAAAATAAGCAGTAAGTTCGGGGTATGCAACGGTTGTCTCAGTGCAAAATAATTCAAGTTGAAGCAAACTAAGCTTCTCCCTCAAATTAACCTTTAAAGAGTCAAGAAAGTCAAAATTCACGCTTCTAGGGTGCATAACCCATCTTTTCAACAAAGTTGAGTAAGTCTTCCTATGGTCCTTGGATCAAAATAAATTCGTCCCTTCACCACGAATGTTGGCTGCAACACCCATCCTGATCTGAAAGTGAGTAAACAACCTTTCATCGTCATCCTTCTCATCCGGCTCACCGTATCTTGGATCACTAGGAAAATTTTCAAATGTCCATTGAGTCGTTCCTTGAGGTGCAACGCCTATCTTTTCCATGGTGTTCAAGAAATAAGTCTCATTTTTGTAACCGTGTGCTTTTAGTAACTCATCGATTAGATTCATAGCAGTTCCACCCATTTTCATATTAAAATACAGTCTATAGATAAAATGGGGTTTTTGAGTCCTTACAGGTTTAACGTCTTCAATAATCTATTCATGTTCTTGCTGAGGAGGAGGATCTTGCCTTGCCTGTTGACGCTGTTGAGAAAGTTGTCTTGGATGTTGCTGTTGTTTTTGTGGAGAGTCTTCTTCTTGGTCAAATCAAAATGTGTAGGTCCCTCAGGCATGTGCTGTGGTCCCCGATTTGCAATTCGAGAAGGTTTTCTTTGGAACGACATGGTCAAAGTCTAGAGGGATTTCTTCGAACTCGCTCTTTCGAAAAGATGAGAACTTTTTGGATCAAACTCAAGAGAAAGTGAGAGAGTAAAATTACAATTCTCTAGGGTTTCAAAAGAGGCGTGAATGGAGAAGACTAGTTATGACAGTACATAAAGCAGGTAAAAAGGTGCATACGAAACGTCATAAGGAAAAAAGTAAAACTGCCTTTTTAAAAAAAAAAATGAATAACTGCCATTTTCGAAAATGAAAAGCTGCCAAAAATTCAAGAATTAATTTCTAAAAATAAAATTGGCAAGTAGCGATTCAAAATTAAACATACATTTTCAAAAATTCCATCCAAAAATAAAATCACAAATATTTAGAAGGCTTTAACTTACTGAACTGAGTCTGAGCACCTTCAAACTTTAACCGGTAGGAAATATAATGTTCAATTTGGTCTGGATAGATTCAAATAAACTTTTCTCCAGTGGCTTTGTAAATATATTTGCTAGCTGGTTCTTTGAGTCGATGAACCGAATCATAACTTCTCCATTCTGAACGTGATATCTAATGAAATGATGTCGAATTTCTTTGTGTTTTGCTCTTGAATGTAGAATTGGATTCTTTGTGAGATTGATTGCACTGGTGTTGTCATATTTGATCTCGGTGCATGAGTCTTTGATTCCAAAGTCTCTCAACTGTTGCTTTATTCATAAGATTTGAGAGCAGTAACTTCCAAGAGCCACATATTCTGCTTCTGCTATTAAAAGAGCTACAGTACTTTGTTTCCTTGAAAACCAAGATACTGTCCTGTTACCCAGCAATTGACAAATACCAGAAATACTCTTTCTATCGACTCTGCAGCCTGCTAAATCTGCATCTAAATATCTAATGAGAGTAAAGTCTCCCTCTTTTGGATACCACAAACCTAACTTTGAAGTAGTTGCAACGCATTTGATAATGCGTTTTGCAGCACTTAGATGAGATTCTTTGGGATCTGATTGAAATATAGCACACATGCAAACATTAAACAAAATGTTAGGTCTAGAAGTTGTAAGATAAAGAAGTGAACCAATAATACTTCTATAAAGCTTCTGGTCAACTTTCTTTCCTCTTTCATCTTTGTCCAGCTTCGAAGAACTTGACATTGGTATATCAGTATTTTTGCAATTCTCCAATCCGAATTTTTTAATGAGGTCTTTTGCATATTTTTCTTGGTGAATGAAAATTCTTTCCTTCAATTGTTTTACTTGTAATCCAAGAAAGAAAGATAATCCACCCATCATGCTCATCTCAAATTCATCCTAGATAGACTTAGAAAATTTATTGCACAAATTTTCATTAGATGATCCAAAGATAATGTCATCAACATAAATGTGAATAAGTAGAAAGTCTTTACCCTCCTTTTTAATAAACAATGTAGTGTTGGATGAAATCTCTTAAAGTATTTTGAAGTTGACAAAATATTTTTATCGCCTAGTCTCGAAGACTTACGACTCTATTGACAAAGTCCGAAGATCAAAGTCCGAAGCTAGCAAGACTCAAGACTTATATTTCAAAGTCTACTCACATGGACAGTTTCCGGGACGACGTTTATTCCGATCTTATATGATCTTTATTCTAACGACTAGTGGATATCTTTCTACCGGATTCAAAGACTAAACGATCTTACTTTCATATGGAATATGTTTAAATTCTCTAAAGATTTCGCAACTTATATTTGGAAGGATCTACTTATGGAAACCGAGATCCCGATTGTATGGGCGAGCGGGGATTGATGGGCTATCAACACTTACCTTAAAGAGCTCGAGATCTCTAATTGATTCCGTCTAATGGGTTGATTCGAAGAACTTCTTTGGAAGGTGCCAACGGTATTGAAGGCATAAAGAAGTATATAAGAGAGAGGCTCTAGTTGTTGAAGGGTGCGGATAGAAGAATTCCAAAGTCTCGAATCTCCTTTTTCTATTTTGCGATATCATTCTTCGAGCGATATTTGTAATCAAAAGAGAGATCATATTGTAGTGAGACCTTGAGGAAGTGTAGTAGAGTTTTCTACACTGTGGACTCAAGAGCGTGAGACTGTAATCACTCTTATTGATTCTTAGTGAAATCCAGCCAGAAGGGCTGTCCATGCGGGAGAGTGGACATAGGCTTGATCTAAGCCGAACCACTACAAATTTGGAGTCTTGATTCTCTATCCCTAATCCTTTATATCGTTAACTGTTTTCATTTGCTGCAATTGTTGGTTTTAAGTTACTTATATCTCATTCGGTTTAATTTATTAAAATCGCTTTAAACACCTATTCACCCCCTCTAGGTGCTAATTCTAGTCCTAACAATTGGTATCGAGCTTGTGTACTTGCTTATAAGAAGTGTCTTTACTTCTAAGTAAAAGATCTATGGCTAGTATGTTGCATACGGGGTTGGTTGAAGGTCAAAGCAATACCAGACCTCCATACTTTGATGGAAAAGATTACAAAGATATGGAAAAATAAGATGAAGGCATTCCTAAGATCAAAAGATCCTTTGGAATGGGAAGTGGTTGATAAGGGAATCATTCTTGCTGCTGCATCAGAATCAGAGAGAGAAAAAGAAACTGATGTTCCTACTCGTCTGACTCAAGAAGAAATCACCAAGAGACAGACTCTTGACGCCAAAGCTATTTACTCTTTATATTGTGCTTTATCCCCTACTGAGTATAACAGAATATCTTCTTATGATACAGCAAAAGAAGTCTGGGATAGGCTTCACATTACCTATGAAGGAACTGATCGTGTGAAAGAAACGAGGATCAACATTCTCTTAGGACAATATGAAGTCTTTAAGATGAGATCAGAAGAATCAATAACTGACATGTTTAGTCGCTTTACTGAAATTGTGAATGGTCTTGAATATCAGGGACATCCAATCTCGTGGACATATGAAGGTCAACAAACTCCTTCGAGGACTCTCAAAAGACCGGAATTATATAAAAACCTCAATAAGAGAGACACGAGGATTGCTCCACTTTTGTAGACGAATTGGTTGGGACTCTTCAATCCTATGAAGTAGAACAGACCAACGAAGAGGAAGATTCAAAAGGTAAGAAATCTATTGCCTTAAAGTCTAATGACTATTCTGATGTTACGCATCAAGAAGATCTAGATGATGAAGAGCGGCACTTATGATAAAGAGATTCAGAAAGTTGAACAGAAAAGGAAGGAAATTCAATTGGAAGAAACAAAATTCTCAAAGGTTTCAAAACAGTCAACAGAGGAAGATGATTCGAACAAAGAAGTGACTTGCTTTGAATGCAAGAAAAGGGACACATCGGACCCAACTGTCCTCTCGTTAAAGAAGAGAAAAGGAAAGACCGAGAAAAACGGAAGGCACTCAAAGCAGAGACTTGGAGTGATACCGAATGTGAAGAAAGTGACGATGATTATGCCAATATCTGTTTGATGGCAAAATCGACTCAAACTCGACCTTGATTCGGCATACGTACTGCATACAGCGAACTCGAGATTAGTAACCTGAAAATTCCTTTTAAGGTTTCTAAATATATTGATGAACTTTGTCTTAGTCCGAAAACCTCTCTTAAGAGGATCTCCGAATTAAAAAAGGAAAATTCTACACCGAAACAACAGGATAAACTTTTGAAAGAAAAGTTTGAAAAGCTGGAAAAAGATTTTGATGTGTGAAAGAAAACTCGACGTTATTTCAAATGAAAATAATCTTTTGAAAAATGATATCTCTAACATATCAAAAAGATTTTCAAATGGTTCTGAAAAGTGGATAAGATTCTTTCGATACAAAGACCATACTTTGATAAATTAGGTCTTGGTATGACTTTGAAACTATTCCACCGATTGATTTTCCGAAGGTAAAAGAAAGAATTAAACAAAGACCAGCTAGAATTGTTTACAAGAATCATTTCCATAAAGTTTTTGCAAAACCTGTTGGTAGAAATGCTCTGAGATGTTCCAAGTGTAAAAGCTTAGAACACTTTGAGAAAGAATGTCCTTTGGTTTGGAGACCTGTTAAAAAGAGTTGGGCTAAGACTATCTATTGTTCTAACACTTCTTGACCCAAGATAGTATGGGTACCAAAAAGAGCTTGATTTTGTTAATTGCAGTGTTACTATCAAAAGAAGATAAAATGGTATCTTGATAGTGGCTGCTCAAGACATATGACAGAGACTCAAGCCGCTTCATAAAACTTATCCAAATAGACGGAGGAAAAGTTTCCTTTGGTGGTAACAACAAAGGAAGGATTACCGGGTCGAGGAACAAGTGAAGATTGGAAGT
The DNA here is from genome assembly GCA_014182715.1 of Eucalyptus cloeziana. NCBI lineage: Eukaryota > Viridiplantae > Streptophyta > Magnoliopsida > Myrtales > Myrtaceae > Eucalyptus > Eucalyptus cloeziana. Next base: position 33,728,969 of record CM024644.1, read on the forward strand.
TTGTCTATCAATAATGTTTCCTTAGTTGAAGGATTAAATTACAACCCGCTTAGCATAAGTCAGCTTGTGTGATTCGGGTTTCAAGATCAACTTTCAGAAGAAACGTGCTCGAATCGCAAAGACTTCTCTCAATCCTTTACTCGGTCGAAGACATGGAAATATCTATCTTCCGGATGTGAATCAAGAAAGATCACAATGCTTAATATCAGTACAAGATGAAGCAAATTTATGGCACAAAAAGCTAGGCCATATCAATATGAAGCAAATCAACAAGATCTCTACAAAGAAACTTGTTCGAGGATTGCCTATTCTAAATTATTCAAAGTCTCGATCTATGTACACCATGCGTATCGGGTAAACAGGTGAGAAACTCTTACAAATCAATAAATAAAGTTTCCACTAATCATGTATTGCAGCTTTTGCACATGGATTTGTTTGGACCTACTAGTAACGAAAAGCATTGGTGGTAAAAGGTTCTGTCTCGGTAATAGTGGATGACTATTCACGATTCACTTGGGTCTACTTTCTTACAAGTAAGTCGAGACTTTCTCTCTCTCTTTTTCAAAATTTGCTAAAAAGGTGCAGAATGAGAAAGGTCACACTATCTCAAGCATTCGTATGCACCATGGAGGTGAGTTTGAAAATCAAGACTTTGCTAAATTTTGTGATGAATTTGGTTTTCAACACAAATTCTCCTCTCCATATACACCAGAACAGTAATGGGGTTGTGGAAAGGAAGAATAGGTCTTTACAAGAAATGGCAAGAACACTTTTAATTGGAAATCAAATTTCTTCAAGGTTTTGGGCAGAGGTCGTTTCTAACCGCTTGCTATATTATAAACCGAGTGTTTTTAAGGCCAATTCTTGAGAAAACTCATTATGAAATTTTTAAAGGGAAGAAACCAATAGTTTCTTATTTTCAAATATTTGGTTGCAAATGTTTTATTCTAAAGAATGCAAATAATCGTGTTGGTAAGTTTGAAGAAAAATCGATGAATGATTCTTTCTTGGATACTCTACTACAAGCAAAGCTTTTAGAGTGTTCAACAAAAAGACTCGACTGTGGAAGAATCAATGAATGTCAAATTTCAAGACTCTCCACAAGTTCGGCAGATACAGATCGAAGATTCAGTAATCTGCTCCATTACATCGATAGATCTAACTCCACCTTTGCTAAAGCATTAAATCGAAATCGTACAACGAGCTACGATGAAGAATCTACTCAAGTAGAAGATCAACAATCTATCGATCGACTGACAAGAACTAGAAACACAAGTCTAGTCATCCCGAAGAACTCATTATTGGGAACATTAATGAGGGAATTCGAACAAGATCCAAAAGGCGAGAAGAGTCTAGTGCTGTTGCTCTTATTTTGAAATAGAACCCAAAAATATTGAAGAAGCTTTAGCCGATGAAAGCTAGATTGAAGCAATGCAAGAAGAGCTCGACAATTCAAGATTAACGACGTATGGGAATTGACTCCCAAACCAAAAGGTAAATCAGCTTATTGAGCGAAATGGGTTTTCGGGAACAAAGTTGACGAAAAGGCAAAGTAACAAGAAACAAAGCAAGACTCGTGGCTAAAGGATACACGCAAGAAGAATGGATAGACTATGATGAGACTTACGCTCCAAGAGCAAAGTTAGAAGCAATCAGATTACTACTTGCTTTTGCTTTCTATAAGAATTTCAGGTTGTTTCAAATGGATGTCAAAAGCGCTTTCCCGAATGGATTTATTCAAGAAGAAGTCTACGTGGAACAACCTCCTGGATTTGAAGATTCAAAGAAACCAGATTTCGTGTTCGATCAAGAAAGCTTTATATGGATTGAAACAAGCTCCTCGAGCTTGGTATGAAAGGCTAAGTAATTTCTTAATTCATAGTGGCTTTTCTAAAGGAAAGGTAGACACTACTTTGTTCATTAAAAAGGAAGGTAAAAGCTTTCTACTTGTTCAGATTTATGTTGATGACATCATATTCGGATCATCTAATAAGACTCTGTGCAAGAAATTTTCTAAGTCTATGCAGGATGAATTCGAGATGAGCATGATGGGTGAACTATCCTTTTTCCTTGGTCTACAAGTCAAACAACTAAAGGAGGGAATATTCATTCATCAAGAGAAATATGCAAAAGAACTTGTTAAAAAGTTCGGTCTGGAAAATTGCAAAAAGATGGACATACTGATGTCAAGTTCCTTGAAGATAGACAAAGATGAAGCAGGGAAGAAAATTGACCAAAAGTTATACAGGAGTATCATTGGTTCATTCTTTATCTTACTGCATCCAGACCTGACATATTATTTAGTGTTTGCATATGTGCTAGGTTTCAATCTCGATCCTAGAGAATCTCACTTAAGTGCTGTTAAACGTATTATTAAATATGTTGCTACTCGTTAAGATCGGCCTTTGGTATCCCAAAGAAGGAGACTTTACACTTCTTGGCTATTCGAGACGCAGATCTTGCAGGTTGTAGAGTTGAAAGAAAAAGCATTTCAGGTACTTGTCAATTGCTTGGAAACAAAAAGTATCTTGGTTTTCAAGAAAACAAAGTACCGTGGCTCTTTCAACGGCCGGCTGCGAATACGTAGCCCTTGGAAGTTGCTGCTCTCAAATATTGTGGATAAAACAAAGAATCGCAAGACTTTGACATTGAAGACTCTTGCACGAAATAAGATGTGACAACACCAAAGTGCAATCAATCTTACAAAGAATCCTATCCTACATTCAAGAGCAAAACATATTGAGATTCGACATCACTTCATAAGAGATCATGTTCAGAACAAAGAAGTCTTGATACGGTTCATAGACTCAAAGAATCAACGCGAGACATCTTCACAAAGCCACTTGAGAAAAGCTTGTTTGAGTCTATTCGCTCAAGACTCAATATTTTATCTCTTGAAGAATCTTTGAAGCTCAGACTCGGTAACTAAAGTCGATGTGAGCATCGACTCAAAGGTTAAAGTCTGAGAATACAAATCGACACGACTGTAAGTTCATTTACTGAAACTGTCTTATTGATAAGGTAAGATTATCTGTCTATTTTAAGGCGGTTATATTTAAAAAGAGTGGTTATCGATTTATTAAGACAGTTATTTTTCAAAAAGGAAATTTTAAGATTTCCAAAATATACGACGCTTGGTTTATCCCCGTACATGTTATCTTTTATACACCTCTTCTCCTTCGTTTTCACTTTAACTAGAAACCCTAGATCAAAAGCTTTTCATCTTCTCGTACTTTTTCTCTCCAAAACTTCTTCGTTTCAAAATTCTCAACTTTCTTACGACACAACCGAGTAAGCTTCTCCAAAGAAAGCACAATGTCGTATCAAAGGAAGTCATCCGAATAGAAAACAGGGGGACCACAAGGATCTGGTGAGGGCCTACGCACTTTGATCTCACTGAAGAAAGCGACATTCCCTCGAGCAAACTCCTCAACGACCTCAACTGCGGTCTTCCCCAACTAGACCTCAAGAACATCGTCCTCAAAATGCGAAACAGTTTTGAAGATATTGAACCAGTAAGAACTCTCAAGCCCGCCTTTGTTTATAGGCTCTACTCGTATTAAAGGAAGGAGGTTCTGCGATGACCTTCATTGATGAATTTCTGAAAGAGAAGGGTTACGAAATGAGACTCATTTTCTCACCGTCATGGAAAGGTCGGGAGTTGTTCCCTGAGGGAACGGCTGCAAAAGCATTTGCAAATTTTCCTAGTAACCCTAGGTTTGGTAGTATGAATCACCGAGGGAAAGGATGATGACGAAAAGATGTTCATACACTTTAAACCGTGGATGGGTGTGGCTGTAAACCTTCGAGGAAAGAAGGATGAACTGTTCCGCTCAGACGGACACAGAAAGAAGTATGAAAAATTGCTGAAGCGTGGGGTGATGAACCCACGGACTGTGGATTTCGATTTTCTAGACCTATTGAGCATAAATTTGCGAGAGAAATTTGAAAAACTGCAACTTTATCAGTTCTGCACAAATTGTGACATGGCACATTCTGAATTAACGGCGTATTTCTACTCCAATCTCAGTTTCATTGATGCAAACAGCTTTACTTTCAGCGTGAGGGATAAAGAGTATGTCGTTAATAAGGACATTTTAGCTGATGTACTTGGTGTAGAAAGAGGGGCTTTCCAATCAATTAGTGTGTCTGTAAGCCATGCTACTCTTGAACTAGCAAGGGACAGAATTGCGGAAGGTCGACTCTCCTACTCCAGAATGAATGCAACAAATACTTTGCTGCACAAGATTGTGATCAACGTCGAGACCCAAATCGACATCCAAGACGGATGTATCAATTTCTGAAGCTAAGTTGATGTTTGCCATCAAGACCGATCTAAACTTCTCTTTGCCGCATACCATCATATTTCACATGTACAGATGCATGGCAAAGGACAAAGGAAAACTTCCTTATGCTGCTCTCATTACTCGTCTCTTCAGACATCTAAACATTCAACCTCCTCATATTCTCACGGTGAAGACTATTGATAAAATGGTCATCGGGTTGAGGATGATTACCAAGATGCGTCCGAAAGAGCTTAGCAAGAAGCTGGAGCAATTCAAGGAAAAGACTCCTATCAAGCTCGGACTGGACTCATCAGCAGCCAAAAGGAAAGGGAAAGAACTTGTGGTTAGTTCTACCAAGAAGAGAAGGGCAATCATCTTGGAAGATGAAAATGATGAGGATGTTATACCTATCTCTACTCTGATTTCTCAATTTGCTGCATCTATTCCAACTATTCCAGAACATCAAGTTGCAAAGAAAGAGAAAGAGAAAGAGAAAGAAGAAGAGAAGACAGAGGAAGAAAGAGAGGAAGAGGAAGAAGGAAAAGAAGAAAAAGCAGATGAACCATAACGAACAGATTCTCCAGCAGAAAAGGAGGATCTACAACAGCTGTCCACATCGAGGACACTCCTCGGAAAGAAGAGTTCTTTTCTCCTCCAGAAGACATGGAAACAGGGGGAGATAAAGAAAGAGAACATACACCTCTTCTGCTGACTTTTAGAGTAGAGGATGCACAAACAGGTGTTAGTCGATTACCTCCTGATGCTGAGGATATTCATGCTGCACGGTTTCTGAAGGAGAGGCATCATCTCCACACACCGAACTTCCCGCCGACATTCATACCGGCTTGACTCAACCATCGACCGAGCTGAAACAAGCACTCGACCGACAACTCGGAGATTTTCAAAGGCTGCTTGAGCTCATCTTGGAACTTAAAGGTCAAATTTATGCCATGGGATATGAATTTCAGAACTTGCAGAATGAAAATCATGCAATGTTCATTACTTTGCATGATCGGCTTAAAGATGTTCGGCGTCGGATTCGGGATACCGCAAAGGGCACTACTCTCACCCAAGTACGGGAAGTTTTGAGGAAGTTGGAAGACACTATCAAGTCTATGGAGGACTTTCAACTTGTTCGCATTCCTCGAGCTCCATGATTTTTTTTATGCTGACAAAAAGGGGGAGAAGACTTTGCAGATTTTCGAAGATTTTCTGTTTTCAAAACAAACCAAATCTTATCTTTTTATATTTTTGCTATCTTGACTTTGACTTGAGTTTTTTTTTTTTTTTTTTTACGTGTGCAGTTTTTGAATGTGTGCTCACTATGGTAATACTTTAAGCTTCGTAAATTAGATAGTACTTGTCTGTTTATGACTAATGAGGTTTCGGTGAATGCAGATCGTGTACGGGGAAAGTACGTGTACAAGATATCTGTGTACGGGATAACTTCTACTATCTTATTTAAATCTTTTATGATGCTTGCTTAAAAGTTGTATTGCAGGGCGATAATATTCAAATCTCGAGGAAAGTTTTGTCACCATCAAAAAGGGGAGATTGTTGGATGAAATCTCTTAAAGTATTTTGAAGTTGACAAAATATTTTTATCAGTCTAGTCTGAAGACTTACAAACTCTATTGACAAAGTCTGAAGATCAAAGTCTGAAGCTAGCAAGACTCAAGACTTATATTTCAAAGTCTACTCACATGGACAGTTTCCGTAACGACGTTTATTCGATCTTATATGATCTTTATTCTAACGACTAGTGGATATCTTTCTACTGGATTCAGCACTAAACGATCTTACTTTCATATGGAATATGTTTAGATTCTCTAAAGATTTCGCAACTTATATTTAGAAGGATCTACTTATGGAAACCGAGATCCTGATTGTATGGGCGAGCAGGATTGATGGGCTATCAACACTTACCTTAAAGAGCTCGAGATCTCTCTAATTGATTCTGTCTAACGGGTTGATTCGAAGAACTTCTTTGGAAGGTGCCAACGGTATTGAAGGCATAAAGAAGTATATAAAAGAGATGCTCTAGTTGTTGAAGGGTGCGGATAGAAGAATTCCAAAGTCTGAATCTCCTTTTTCTATTTTGCGATATCATTCTTCGAGCGATATTTGTAATCAAAAGAGAGATCATATTGTAGTGAGACCTTGAGGAAGTGTAGTAGAGTTTTCTACACTGTGGACTCAAGAGCGTGAGACTGTAATCACTCTTATTGATTCTTAGTGAAATCCAGCCAGAAGGGCTGTCCGTGCGGGAGAGTGGACGTAGGCTTGATCTAAACCGAACCACTATAAATCTGGAGTCTTGATTCTCTATCCCTATTTGCTGCAATTGTTGGTTTTAAGTTACTTATATCTCATTCGGTTTAATTTATTAAAATCGCTTTAAACACCTATTCACCCCCCTCTAGGTGCTAATTCTAGTCCTAACATGTAGTATCCACATTTCCTTTAGCAAAACCATTTTGAATTAAAAATTTACTTAACCTGTCATACTAGGCTCGAGGCGCTTGCTTTAATCGTATAGGGCCTTTTTCAATTTGAAAACTGAGTCTGGTTTTCTTGGATCTTCAAATCTAGGTGCTTGTTCCACATAGACTTCTTCTTGGATAAATCCATTTAGGAATGCACTTTTGACGTCCATTTGGAATAACCTAAAATTTTTATAGCAAGCAAAAGCAAGTAATAATTTAATTACTTTTAACCTTGCTACTGGTGCATAGGTATCATCATAATCTATCCCTTCTTCTTGCATATGTCATTTGGCCACAAGTCTTGCTTTGTTTCGGACCACTTTTCATTTCTCGTTCATTTTGTTCCGACCCATTTAGCTCTAATAATTGATTTATCTTTTGGTTTAGAAATTAGCTCCCAAACATCGTTGATGCTGAATTGTCTAAGTTCTTCTTGCATAGCTTCAATCCAGCTTTCATCAGCTAAGGCTTCTTCTATGCTTTTGGGTTCTATCTCAGAAATAAGTACTAGAGTGCTAGACTCTTCATGCCTTTTGGATCTGGTGTGAATCCCTTCATCAACGTTGCTGATGATGAGTTCTTTGGGATGACTAGACTTATGCTTCCAATTACTGGTTGGTCTATGAGTTTGCTCATTCTCTACTTCATTTGAACCTTCTGGTTCTTCTTGATGTTGATCATCAAGAGTTTGAGCTTCTTCAGGGAAAGTAGACTTTGTAATGTCTAGAGCAGGTACAAAATCTTCAAGTTGAATCTCTTCCGCTTTATTTTGTGTTGAGTCTTGAAACTTGACGTTCATAGATTCTTCCACAGATTGAGTTTTCTTATTGAAAACTCTGTAAGCTTTACTTGTGGTTGAGTAACCAAGGAAAATTCATTCGTGTAATTTTTCCTCAAACTAATCAGTTCAATCATTTATATTCTTCAAAACAAAACACTTACAACCAAACACATGAAAATAAGAGACATTTGGCTTTTTCCCTTTAAATATTTCATAAGGAGTTTTCTCTAGAATTGGCCTTAAAAATACTCTATTAATAATATAACAAGCTGTAAAAACTGCTTTAGTCCAAAAACGAGAGGAAATATTACTTTCAATTAAAAGAGTTATTACCATCTCTTGCAAAAATCTATTCTTTCTTTCCACAACTCTATTTTGTTCTAGAGTATATGGAGAAGAGAAAACATACTGGAAACTAGATTCATCACAAAATTTAGCAAAGTCTTGATTTTCAAACTCACCTCTATGGTATATTCGTATGTTTGAAATAACATAACATTTTTCATTATGAACTTTCTTTGCAAACTTTGAAAAGTGAGAAAAGGTTTCACACTTACTTGTCAGGAAGTAAACCAAGGTAAATCGAGAATAATCATCCATGATTACTAAGCAATATTTCTTTCCACCAATACTTTGAGTTATGGTTGGTCCAAAGAGATCCATATGCAGAAGTTGCAAAACACAATTAGTAGAAACTTGATTTATAGGCTTAAAAGAACTTCTTACCTGTTTTCCCAAAACACATGGTGTACATATATCAGACTTTTGAAAAGTCAAACTAGGAAGTCCACGAACAAGTTTCTTAGAAGAAATCTTGGCAATCTGTTTCATATTTGCATGGCTAAGCTTTCGATGCCAAAGATTTGCTTCATCTTGAATGGATATTAGACACTGAGAACTTTCTGGTTTTATATCCAGTAGATAAATATTTCCATGTCTTCATCCAGTGAAGGATTGAGAAAAATCTTTACTAGTTCCCGAACAAATTCCTTCTTGGAAATTGATTTTGAATCCAGTATCACATAGTTGACTAATGCTGAGTAGATTGTAATTCGACCCTTCAACCAATGAGACATTGTTGATTGTGAAACTTCCAATTTTCACAGTTCCACATCCAACAATTCTTCATTTGCAGTTTCCACCAAAAGAAACTTTTCCACCATTTATTTGCACAAATTTAATGAAACAACTTGAATCTCCAGTCATGTGTCTCGAACAGCCACTATCCAAATATCACTTGATCTTTTTCTTGATAATGATCTGCAATAACAAAGAGAACTCAAACTTTCTTTAGTACCCAGATTTTCTTGGGTCCAGAAGAGTTAATTTTAAATATAGTCTCTGCCCAATCCTTCTTAACAGGTCTCCAAACTTTAGGACATTCTTTTTCGAAATGTTCTGAGCTGTTACACTTTGAACATTTGAGAGCATTTTGGCCAACAGGTTTCATAAAAACTCTTTGAAAATGATTTTTGTAAAGTGTTTTTGTAGGTCTTTGTTTGATTCTATCTTTTGCTTTTGGGAAATCAATTAAAGAAATAGTTTCAGGTGACATACCCAAACCAGATTTGTTAAAATAGGGTCTTTGCACAGAAAGAATATTTTCTAACTTCTCATATCCTTTTGAAAACTTTTTTGATATATTTGAAATGTCTTCTTTCAAGAAAATATTTTCTTGAGAAAGAGAATCTGCATTTTCCTTCAAATCATTAAAACTTTTGTTTAGATTTTCAAAATTTTCTTTCGAAGAAACTTCCTGTTGCTTCCGTTTAGAATTCTCCCTTTTAGCTCGAAAATCCTTTTAAGAGATATTTTGAGACCGAGACAAAGTTCATATATATACTTTGATATTTTAGTAGGAATTTTAAAATTACTAACCTCGATTTCCTTATTTGAGTCTGAGTCTGGATCTGTTTCAGAGTCTGAGTCTGATTTTGAATTTGCCATTAAACATATGTTGGCACAATCATCTTCACTTTATTCGCATTCAGTATCGCTCCATGTCTCTGCTTTGAGAGCCTTTTTTGAATTTCTCTATGTTTCCCTTATTTTTCTTCAACAAAAGGCAATTAGGTCTGATATGCCTATTTTTCTTGCATTCAAAGCAAATCACTTCTTTGTTTGTCTCATTGTCTTCATTTTATTTCTTTTGAAATCTTTGAGTGCTTTGCTTCTTCTAGTTAAACCTTTTTCATTTATTGTTTAACTTCCTAAACTTCCTTATCATGAGTGCAAGTTCTTCATCGTCCAAGTCGTCTTCTGAATCTATGTCATCAGAATCATCGTTAGATTTTAAAGCAATCGACTTCTTACCTTTGGGATCTTCTTCTTCATTGATTTGTTCCACTTCATATGATTGAAGTGTGCCAACTAATTCATCTACTAATAGATGCACGATCCTCTGTGTTTCTCTCATTGAAATCTTAATGTGATTCCAGTCTTTGGAGAGTCCACGTAGCAATTTATTGACTTTCATCTGTCATGAGATTGGCTGTCCATGATATGCTAGACCATTTACAATCTCTATGAAATGACTAAACATGTTAGTAATAAATTCTCCTGGCTTCATCTTGAAGGTTTCGTATTGTCCAAGTAGAATATTGATCTTTGCTTCTTTGACTCAATCAGTTCCTTTGTAAGTAACATGCAACCTGTCCCAGACTTCTTTTACTATTTCACAAGATGAAATTCTGTTATACTCAATAGAAGATAAAGCACAATATAAGGAGTAGATAGCTTTAGCATCAAGAGCTTGTCTCTTGGTTATGTCTGCTTATGTCATCTCGCCAGCATCTATAACTTCCTTTCCTCTTTCTAAGGTTGATGTAGCTTTGGGAATGATTCCTTTTTCTACCACATCCCATTCCATGGGATCTTTCGATCTCAAGAATGCCTTCATCTTGTTTTTCCACACATTGTATTCATTTCCATCAAAGTAAGGAGGTCTGGTATTGCTTTGGCCTTCAACCAAACCTGGAGCCAAAATACTAGCCATAGATTTTTAACTCAGAAGTAAAAACACTTCAATAAACTGAGCACAGAAGCTCTGATACCAATTGTTAGGGCTAGTATTAACACCTAGAAAAAGGTGAATAAGTGTAGATAAAAATTTTCACAAGACTTGGAGAATTAGTTTTTCCTTTGATAATGAAAGACTTAAAAAGTAACTCAAATTGAGAAAGTAAACAAACAATATAAGAAAGTAAGAAGTTAGAGGAGAAAATAAGAACACGAGGTTTATAGTGGTTCGGCTTAGATCAAGCCTACGTCCACTCTCCATGCTGACAACTTGCTGGCTGGATTCCACTATGAATCAAAAGAGATGTTACAACTTGTGATCTCAACTATCATAGTGACGAATCTTTACCGAACTCTCACACAGTCTCACTAAGAGTATCTCTCTTATATATACAACTTTTAGCTTGATGAATGAAAAAGCAAGAGACTAGAAAGCTTTAGACTTTGGAATTCTCTTTCAAGTACACACTCGAACAACTTGAGAGTCTTCCTTATATACTCCTCCATGCCTCTACAACCGTTGACACTTTCCAAAGGAATTCTTCCAATTTACCCATTGGACAAAATCAATCAAGGAGATCTCGAGTTTTTTAAGGAATGTGATGATAGCCCATCAATCATGTTCACCCATACAATTAGGATTTTGAGTTTCCATAAGTAGAACCTTTCAAGTTCGTTCACCTTTCAAAGATCTTCATATTGGAGTAGATCCCAATAAGAAAAATCAATCAAGCAAATATGAAATCCAGCTATAAGGTCTTCCAGTTATTTTACGAATCGAAACCTTGAAGATAATCCTGCATTTGGATAAGTCTTCATCCTTCAATCTGGAACTGTCAGTGGGAATAGACTTTGAGACTAAAATTTGGCGATCTTCAAACTTTGACAGTAAAGTCTTGAAATCTTCAGATATAGACTTCGGAAAGGTTTTGTCAACTTCAAAACAATAAAGAAGTTTTCTCTAACACTGCCGAGCCACCTCGTCGGATCTCGCCAGACCTGGCCAGACCTCGCCGGACCTTCGACTACCGGGACCCATCACCCCCAAGTGAACCACCATCACAGACACCATAGCCGCTGCCCTTGCACCATCCTTAGCCGTGCCAAGTCTTCATCGAGGTTCAATCTACCGATTGGATTTTTGAAAAAAAATTCAAATTTAGGTAGAAATTTGTTTTATTTTATTCGATAATTTTTTTTAGATAGATTTAATTTATTAGGTAAATTTACTTTATTTTATTTCAGTTTTGATGTTTTATTTCTTTGTTTGGAATATTTCTCAATGCATGATTGAAATCTCGATCTACAACTTCGATTCGCAACCGCACATGAATTTTTATTCCATCTATAAGGCTTTAGATGGAATAATTGATCACGCGAGAGTAAAATTGATATCTTAATCTTTAAGGCTTAAGATCAATTTATCGGTTTTATTAGCGAAATAATCAAGTTTGGATTTCAATTTGAATATGGATAACGTTTATGATGATCATGGATGATTTGGTGTTTATCTTTTAATTGTTTTGTTTATCTAGAAAATACAAAAAAAAAAAAAAAAAAATGCATTTGCATATCATGTAAATTAGAATTGATTGCATGATAGGTTAGTTATTTTTTTTAAATGCATGTTTAGAGGGTATTTAGAATAGATAACATTTCACTTTAGTTAGATTTTTATTATGAATTTTCATTAAATAAAAAAAAAATCATGCGCATGTCAAGTACGATTAGGTTCATGAAATGCACGTTATTTATTGATTGTTGCTAGATTCATTTAATTAGAAATTGCATGTCGTTAGAATTAAGTCATTAGCTTAATTTAGATTGCACATTTAATTATTCCATTTGTTTAGAAATTACTTTACTTATGTCATATAGCTTAGGTCATATTGCTATGTCATATCATTTCATGTTAGGTTAGAAGCATGCATTGCATAAATCAGGATTTTCATTAAAAAAATGAAAACAAAAAAAAAAATTGCATGTTAATTAGAAATCATATCTAGTACCGTTGATTTGAATTCTGATCTAACAACGCATATGCTTTTGTTGCTATGAGGTAAGTCTTGCAATTTATTCATTACTTTTCTAGGTGTTAAATTGGTGGTTTACGTACCCGCATGATCGTCTCGACATGTTAAGGAAGTGAATTAAAATCAATTCAAGCTACTTGCCAAACATTTTTCAAAAAATAAAAGAGAAATGTACCGAAAGGGCGTTAAAGAAATCTAACGTAATCAAGTCCCCGAATTCATAGTCTCTGGTTCGTATGAGTAAAGTAAATCTCCCATTACTTTACTTGGGTTTCTAATCGATCCACCAATAATAAATTAGTGGCAACTCCTAATTAAAAAAATCATTTGCATATTACAAACTTGAACCTAAGTCGCGAATTGGTATGGGCTTGGGAGAGCCCGAGTTAAGTCTAGGCTTAATAATCCATTAGCCAAACCCTAGGTGATTCACCGAAAATTTGGTCGCAACAATCAAAATCATTTAAAAATGGTTCCTCAACAAATCCGATCCACACATTTAGCAACCCTAATTACATCTAATGGAGGCTATCACAGCATGTAGATATTAAATTATGCTTTCATCGATAACAGTTCATCGATGTGGGGTTGCCATCCTCCTCCATCATTATTTTTGTAGATGACCAAAATTTGAGATCTTGATTTGCCCATCATTGCGCATCATTTTGGAAATCATCCCACGAGATTCTATTCTGCAAATTGGACTGCACATAATGAGTGAATAACTTGATCAAAAGAATGCCTAGAGTCTAACCTTATGGAATGGACCTCATAGTGACCGAAAGGCAACCTATATGTGAATAAAATGCACGTATAACTCGTATGAATCGACCACCCAATTTTTTTTTATAAATGGTTAATACCACAAAAAAACCTAGATTGATATACTTATAACAAATTTACTCCAATCTAATTTCTTGATCATCAAAAATTCCAAATTGTTATATCTATTATGAATTTACCCTACATTAGGTTCTTTTAAATTTTATTATCAAATCACTAAGTTGGATAACACGTGTTAATTGGCAAGTATACCAGTTTATAGTATTACCATATGTTTGTCACGGGTGTACTAGTTTGTGATTTTCCATGGTATTAATCCAATTTAATGAAAATTAACGATGAGTAAATTTGTTACAAATGTACCAATTTTTGGCTTTTTATAATAAAAAAATAATTTTGGGTAAATTTGCAACAGATATACCAATTTGGGATTTGTGGTCAAAAATTATTTTGAGTAAATTTATCACAGATCTACCAATTTATGATTTTTCATTATAGTAGCCCTCTTATAACTCATTAAATTCACGAGCCAAGAAGAGTCTAGAAAGTACAACTCTTTTTGGTTTTCTTGTTCAACTTTTTAAATGTAATCTCGATGGGCTCAACCCCCAAATTTTCTTGAATTTTTTTTAGAGAAAATTTCAAATAAAGATATGAAGTGATATCATTTTCTCAAAAAAATGGTTCAAAGTAGATCTTATTTTAAATAAAAACTTGAAGTGACCATGTTAGTGTAAAAAAAAAGGCCTAACCTCACCAACTAGCCAAATTTTTTTCTTTTGTGGAAAAAAAAATCCCTATTTATAGATAGCGCAGCTCGAATTCGGTCTGTCCCTATAACACCGATTTACCAACTGATTGATTTATTATGAAAGTCTTGAATAACTCTATCAATTGTAGTCCTCAAACCTTTCACAGTGCAAGGGCTTGCTGCACAAATGAGGCCCTTGAACTAGTCTCCGATCTCTCCGCCCTTCCCACTTTTCACAAGCTAAGCGATCTAGCACCTCCGTCCCTAGAACAACCTTTTCATTTACCTCCCCCTTGTTGTTCTCTCAGGACAAGGTAATTCCTCTGGATGATTTTGTGCCTCCACCCTCACTGCCTGTACATATTTGGACCTCAAAAAGTACTCGACTGGCCTAAAGGATTGTGGAGTTGCGTGATTTTGCATTTGGTATATTGCGTTCTTAACTTGATTGCGCATGTCTGCAATATGTAATGGGAATTTCATGAGGTTTTGCTATTTTTGAGAGATTTACTATACAAGTAGATAAAAAGACATTGAAAATTACAACTGGATCCTAAAAATTGCGACTTCTGATATACTCCTGTGAGTCAGGATCAATTTTTTTAGACATACGATAGTATCTGAGCTCATTTTGGGAGGTGCAATCACGTGGAGAGAACGAGACGAACGAGACAGAAACGACAAATCTCAAAGTCGTCGCTCTCCTCCCACCCAGTGCAAATTAACTCGTTACCTCGAACCTCTTTTCCAGTTCTGCAGTCGATGAAGAGTACATGGAGTCAAATCTTTTCACAGGAGATTGACCAGCCTGGGTACGTCCTTCGACATCGATTCCTGCAATGAGGATGCACGATCCATTATAAATATTAGCAATCGCTGCAGACGAGACTATGAAACGAAAACAATGACTACATGCATTAGTGTGATGGATTCCATTACATTATTAAATTTACCACGCTTTACAAGGTAGCAGCATATGAAGAAAGTTTGTGGTCTTTAACCAATTGTCTTTGGGTGGTGCAACAATTTCCTGCTATTCTTCGGGCGCATGAAGACTGGGCTTGGCTTCTGCTGCCTCATCTCTCTCTCTCTAGAACCAGGATATCCTTCAGGTACACTTGACCTTCATGTCAAAACTCGATGCAAAGAAAACTATTAGCAGGGTTTAGGTGGATTGAAGCCGTCGACTCTCATTTAGGACAGGTGAGTTTCGGAATTTTATATGAATGCAGTAAGAGGTTATCTGCAAATTATGGTTGGTATGGTGACTTGATCTACTTTTCGCTAGCAACAATGATCGCATCAAGAAACCGTCGCCTTTTGAAATGTTGCTGGAAGACAACAGAACTTGTGCAGATTGATTCTTTTATGGTTTGCGTTGGCAATCCGAGTCCGAGGTTACAATAGGATAGGTCAGCTACCCGAAAATAATTTTTTTAGTTGGGAGCAAAGAAACCACAAACTTTGCGCCAAGATAAGCAATCTATTGCAGTGAAGCTGGTATTTTCATGCTCTGATAGCATCAGAGTGAGAACGCAATGATGGATCCACTGATGGGAGGCTTGTATCCTTCCAACAGGTTCCGCTCAGACAATCTGTAATATATGGGCTAAAATAAAGGAAAAGAAAGGGTTTGAAAAGTCAACAAAAGAAGCCGAAGGAAAGTGGAGGAAGCTTCGGCCATGTTTTTAAAGAGAGAGAGGGAGAGAGAGAAGAGCATAGGCAGAAGCAGGGGAAAGAAAGAAACAGAGGAGACGAGAGAGAAGAGAAAGGAAAAAGGGAAAAGGGAAAAAATTTGACACGCTCACGACCCGGACGCCTCACCAAGCCAACTCAACTCCGTTTTGCAACACCAGTAAGTGATCGGAGCCTTTAATCATCTACTTGAAGTAATCGCCGTAATTAGGGCTCAAAATTCAGATTTCTTGGATATTGTTGTGGCGAAGCCTGATTTTTGAGTCATTGAGCTGCATATTTTTGTAGAAATGGTACTTTGGAATGTTGTGAAGCTATAACATCTTACAGATCGTGAATTGAGCTTGCGGTTTGTCCGGAACGGAATTTTAAAGTTGGGGACGCATTCTGGAACTGTAGGAAACAGTAGCTTTGAGCCTGTGGGATTGTTGTTGTATGTTAAGAGAGCTTTCTAAAGACTGTAAGACAGCTTGAAACGAAGTTTTGTAGAGGAAGTTATGGCGCAACAAAGTTGGTGCATGAGCCGCGCCTAGTAGAAAACAATGGGTTTCTACTCAATGCAAACTTTTGTGGCGCATAGGTGTCATTTTATCGATAAATAGGCCTACTATAGGTGAGCCATTATGAAAATATCCTTTTTACTTGGCCTTTTTATATTGTTTTTCGGTTAATTGTTAGGGATCCAAGTGCATTGGTTCGAGTAAGCGTCGTAGTTGATTTTTGGTTTTCCCAAGTGAGTGACACTATTTCTTCTTTATATTTTAAACTCATGTTCTGAGAAACATGGTGGATTATATATTCTATAAGTTGATAAAAAAGTGTGACAGCCTGAATTTTCAGATTTCGTTTTCGATTAAATAAATTGAGTCTTTCATTAACACGCCGATAATGCTATTCTCTGAGCTGATCACTCACGAGATAACTGAACTATTTGGGAAAGCAATTAAGGAATTTAAATGCAATAGACTTGAGAATTCGACCAAGAATCGACTGCTTGGTCTGCAAAGGTTATTATGGTACTGTCAGAAATCGATCAGAGACCGGAGATAGGTTGATTCGACTAAGATATGTGATTAGAGTGTGGGTGATTCCACATGATTGCAAAATACTCGTTGATCGGCACTAGACCGATTTTTTTATCGTTTTGGTACCCAGTGCTCATATTTGAAATCTCGAAATTTTCATGACAACCAAGAGTCGCTAATGTGTCGGAGATGTACATTGTGACTCGAGATAAATCGATCACGGGTCAATTACACCAAAAATTCCTAAAAGTTACCCGGTAGTCTAGGTCACGCTAAAAGCACGTCAAATTGAAATTAACCGCAAATTTAAATCCGATTTCAGAAATTGAAAGTTCTATGGTGTCACGATCTATTTTAGGAACGTCAACTCATTCTCTAAAGAATTTTCAGAGATTCCGAAATTTTTACAGAAAATCGATTCGAACGTTGCGGAAAATTAACGGAAATTCGGATGGGCTCAATTGAAGGAAATTTTGACTTCCAAACCGAGCCTTTGAGTATTAGGGACTTACAGAAAATTGTTCGGGATTTTTCTTCGGTGAAATCGGACGTCGATTTGGATAATCGGAGAGGAAATTGAAGCTTATATAGTGAAATTCCAAATTAAGCATGAGGCTGAAAATTGGGACTTCAATTTGGTTTAATTATAGAAAATTCTATTCAAGAAAGAATTGGGGACATGAGAATAAGCTTGGAAGACTTTTTAGGCATCTAATGATGCATTAGATATTTTCTCTTGAACTTTTCTCCTAACTTCCCATCTTCTTCGTGGCCGACCCCTCTGTTTTTCCACTTCATTTTCTGCTTCGGTTCCTGCCCATTCTTTCCCTCTTACCTTCGAAGCCCCACTCCATCCGTGGACCTTTGCAGCAGCCCACGATCTTCCTTCATTTCTGCCAAACCGTTGCCAGCAGTCAAGAAGCCGAGCCCTGCACCAATTGAAACCAGCGAATCACATCCACGCCACGCTGCTGCTTCATTGTTCCCTCCATCGCAAATCATCCAAGCTGACGCGTGCCAGCCTCCACCCACGGAGCCCCCAACGCCAGCACAAAGTCAACGATCCAGCAGATTTCTCCTCGAAGCTGACTCGCAAGCCCGTTCGTCTCTTTTTCCTTCGTTCACGCGTCTGCTCCCCACCGAAGCCACGAAGCAGCTCGCCCTCTCTCCGCTTGGTTTCTCTCCTACCAGCACATCGGTCAACTCCTGTGCACCTCGCGCCCACGCCGTTGACCCATTTGCTCGCAGCAGCTCCACCGAAACAGCTTCAGTCTTGCCGCGCCAGCCCACGCTCGAAGCCCAAGCTGCCACACGTGTCTTCAGCCCATCCAGCCTTTCTTCGGCCCATCACGAAGCCCTGCAGCGGCCCAAGTTCTCAGCCCAATTCAGTTGCATTTCATTCCAGCAAGTCCACTGAAGCCCGCACATTTTCTTCAGCCCAATTCCGAGCCCAAGCCCGCGACCAGCAGCCCCTGCAGAAGCCCAAGACTGAAGCTCAGCCTGCTGAGATTTGTTAGGCCAATTTCAGGCCCAGCCCAAGTCCGTCGACGCCACCAAAAATTGGGATTTCGGCTGCCGTCGCATCGTCGTCGCGGTGAACCGATTTCCGCGATAAACTAGTGAGTTTATGCACTAAACTCTTCTTAATAGGCTAATGACGTCTAAGGAGTGTTTAGTTTAATAAATTAGGGATTATGTGGTTAATTAGATTAGATTAGTGATGTTGACACCTAAATTTTGACGATCCAATTATTTATTTATTGCATTAAAAATTAGGGATTAATTTTTAACCCCTAAAAAAAAAAATTAAGTTGCATAGCATATAGTTTTAGGAGCATTTTTCTATTTTATTTGCATTGGGCTAGTAACGGATGTGTTTGATATGGTGGTTCTGAACTTTAATTTAACAAGTTGGATTAAGCCTACGAAGAGAGCAAATTAGCCCGATCCCGTTATGGAGATTTGATGGTGGATTTTTCAGTATTTTCAAGGAGATAATGCGAGCTCATTTTTATGAGATTCGGAATCTGGAAAAATTCAATTACAATCAAGGAAGTTTGGCAATGTTCGATCAATCTTTGGTGAGTTATTAAAAATAATAAAATCAATGGACGATCTAATGGGAAAAAGGATTTCTTACTGATCGTGTGAATGTAAACTTGCAGACAAAGACAATAGAAAAAGGCAAGAAAGGATTAGCTGATATTAAGAAATGTTTAAAAAATATTCTTCAACGAGGACACATGGATCTGCAATGCACACAAGGGAAAGAAAAAGGAATAAAACCTCACAAAAGAAGGAAGTCAGTAGGTGGCTTTCTTTGGTATATTCGTATTTCCTGTTTTGAAGTGCAAAGTCGAACACTATAAAAGCAATTTCACGATAGACAAAAAGGGGAGAAGGCCACACATTGAACACATTGAATACACGGCCAGAATGTAGAGGACCACAGGAGAGAGAGCTGAGATTTCGTCTTGTAATGGTCAAGGCTGCGAATGCCCAGTAACCCCGACGTCCAGCGAGCAATGTTCAGCAGTCCTGGTGGCACTTCGACGCTTCACATCTGTCCCCAGTGGCTGCTCATGCTTGTGCGCCACTTGCGACAATTTCTCAGCCTATTGAAGAACTCAGCAATCCCGGCGCATTCCAGTCCAGCACCGGTGTCATCTTCAACCCTGCCAACTCAGCGGCCTTTTCCTGATAATCAACCGCAAGCCTTCAAGATCTCGGCTGACCTTTGCAACAAATCTCTATCTTCCTGAAATCCACCAACGAAGAGGGAGGGGGCCACATAGGAGCCAAAAACTATAGAATGATTTCTCTCTTCTTCTTTGCAGGTCACTCACGCTCCACCTTGTCTCGTTGACCAATAAAATTTAGCAAGCTCGGTTTCAGCGAAGCACCATCCTCTGTAGCGATTCGTGTCGTCGTCCCAAGCTGACGACAGTGCTGCTGATCCTCGACGCTGCTTGCTACTGCACCATTCGTGAACTCGCAACGCCCGCGCTCGCTGCCTCGACACGGCAAAACGCATTTGCAGGTCGTTGTCCCCGACATGAGCCTAGCCCACTCTTTGCCTAGCCGCTATCAGGCATTGGTAATATACTCCACGGCGACTTGTCGCTCGAGCCTGGTTTGTTTTGTTGCTCACACTGGCCGATCGACAAGACCGAAATTTTTGTTGCGAGTTTCATCCAAAGCCATGGAGCTTCGCTGTTAAGCCATGCGACGGTCATAGAATAAAGGGGAAATTTCTCTCAATCTCTGCAATTTTCGTCTCCAAAGTCAAGCACTTCCACCTGGAGGGAGAGGAGTGGACGTGCACAAAAGGAAACCTTATAGGCTGAACACAAGTTTATGATAAAAAGCACAAGAATTTGTCTCTCTCGTGCATGATCTGTTGAAGGCAGCCTAAACCAGTTTTCTTTGACCAAATCTTGCAGGATTTTTCAAAAAAATCTTGCCATAGTCCAGCGAACTTCGGTCCACATTCAAAGCTAGTCGTGGTCCAACATCGGTGGAGTTCCCTGCGACAATTTTGTAGCCGTTCAGGCCTGCTGCCACGACTTGCTCTTTCGTGACTAAGCTGCTGTCCTCAACAACCGTCCGCAAAACCGTCGAGCACTGCAAACCATCTCCGTTCTCTGTCGAAGAGCCGATTGCGATCCCAAGCTTATTGCACAAAGTCCAAATTTTGGAAGTCAATATTCGAATTAGGTAAACTTTTTATCTAATTTAATTTCCGAATATTCCGTTTCCTTATTTAAAATATCTCAATGCACATGATCGAAGTTCATATAGCATTTGAAATTAGAGGCTAATTCATAATTTCACACGGTTGACGGTCCGATTTTCGCGCCCGAAATCCGACTCGCAATTGTAATCACCAATTTAATCTCACACCCAAGATACGATTTGCAATTTATTTAAAATTGGCCAACTCGATCTCATGTGCGAGATATGGTTCGTCAATTTGGATATCAATCTTGCTCTAATTTGCTGTCATGCCATTTAAGTTAATTTTGTTTTTGTAAAAAAAAAAAAATCAAAAAATGTAGGTTAGAATTAGGTTTATTTCCTGTTTTAGGGTTTGCATATTTAGAATAGGAATTTTATTTCAAATTTAAAAAAATCAAAAAAATCAATCAATTTAGGTTGCTAGATTTTTAACTTGGATTGCATGTTTAATTATTTGACAATTATTAATTTCGAAATTAAAAAAAAAAAAAAAACAGCAACAAAAAAATATCATCATGCATATGTCATGTAGAATTAGGGCATCTTTTGCACGTCATTGCATATTAGGGTAAAATTGCACTTAGTTTAATTCTAGATAATATTCTTCTTAATTTATTATAAGTTTAGGTATTTTCTTAGATAAATTGCATTTTAGGATTACTTGGGTTAAGATAATATTTTAGTTTAAATTAGAATTTGGCTTAACCTAATTCCTAATACAAATTGAATAGAATCTTAATCTAGTTAGATAATTTTCACATTTTTTCTAATTTCGAATTTCATGAAAAATACAAAAAAAAAAAAAAAAATGTCTTAGAATAAATTAGTTTTATTTTCTAGGATAAATTGCATTTTTAAAAGAAAAAAAAAGAAAAATGTCATGTGCATGTCATATGGGATTAGATTCATGAAATGCATGTCATTTATTGATTGCTGCTAGTCCATTTAATTAGAAATTGCATGTCATTAGAATTAGGTCATTTAGCTATATTGTATTGCATATTGCATGATTCTCATTAATTAAATGAAAACAAAAAAAAAATTGTGTGTTATTAGAAATAATATCTAGGATGGTCGATGTGAATTCTAATCTAACACTGTTTTCATTGCTATGAGGTAAGTTCTGCATTTTTTTAATTGCTTTCTTGGGTATTAAATTGGTGCATTGTGTACCCGTATGATCACCTCACATGTTAGGGAAAGTGAATTAAAATCAATTCAAGTTTCTTGCAAAACATTTTTTTCGAAATAAAAGAGAAAGGTACCGAAAGGGCGTTAGAGAAATCTAGCGTAATCAAGTCCCCAAACTCACAAATCTCTAGTTCGTAGAAGTAAAGTAAATCTCCTATTACTTTACTTGGGTTTCTAATCTACCCAAAAAAAAAAAAAATAGATTAGTGGCGACTCCTAATTGAAAAATTATTTGCATGTTAAGAATTTGAACCGAAGTTGTGAATTGGCATGGGTTTGGGAGAGCCCGAGCTAAGTTTAGGCTTAGTAATCCATTAGCCAAACCCTAGGTGGTTCACCCAAAAATTTGGTCGCGACAAGTGATTTAATTAGTTAATTGTGCATGTTAGGTGGTTAGGTTAAATTAATCAAGGCCTATATAGGATGTGCTATCTATCTAGAAGGATTCGGGAATTTTCCAAGCCTGTATCGGTATTTAATTTAGCAATTTTGGCCTAGGTTGGTATTTTTAGTATTTAAATTGATTTATTTAATTAATTTTAGAAATTAATTATTAATTATTTTTTCTAGAAATTAGACCGGGATGACCAGTGACCGGAATTTCGTGCTGATTGCAATGGTGTGGTTAATTTCTACAATTGAGTGTTAAATTGCGCACATTAAGTGCTGATTGGAAATTGGAGTATTTAATTCCAAAAATTGTGAATTTCCAATATTTATTCAAAAATCTCAGGTGTCGGGTTTTAACATTTTATATACTATATAAACCAGTGAGATTTTAAAAGAAGGATATGAATTTTCCGGATTCAATCTGACCGTGTATCCACACACGACTATTTTACCGTGTATTTCTAATACGAAGAAAATAGATCAGGTTCACTATTTTAATGAAAATATTTGAGTGCAAGGCACGATGCCTTGGGCCGAAATTGTATGGTCATGTGTTGGTTAAAAGAAAACCTGTCCCAGGCTATTAAGCTAGACGTTGCCCCTATATACCTAGACAACGAGATGCAAGTCACAATAGATTCTGGACCTATGCTCCTTCAGGAAAGCCGTCTAGGAAAGACGTTGCCGTGCTCAATGGTGTGAGACGATGCCTGACAAATACCAGAAGACCGCTGAACAAAAAGTAGGCCGTATTATATGCCGAGAGCTAAACTAGAAGCACATGATTAATTGAGTGTAGCATTCCAGTTGTTGGAGCTTAATTGTTGCTCATATCTATATGGCTGTCTGTGATAAAAATTGTGCTGATCTGCAAGGTAGATCTGAGGCGAGGTAAGTCCCTATGATTGTGTGATTGAGTGGTTAGGACGCCTCTGGGCATATTTCCCTCCTAATCGGGGTTTAAAGCGTGAACTCGCTGAGATTTATATCTCACCCCATTGTGGGCCAAATTTTCAGGATCGTCAAGTGGAGGACCTAGAGCCGAGAGGAGATGATCTGAAGTGTAGGTTAGTTAGGACCGTTTTTTTTTTTTGGAAAGCCAGTCTTTGTAGTCTTTTGGTCATAGACTTTGTAATTGACTCAGTGTATTATAAAGGTGTGTTTTGTTTGTGAATTTGTTGTCCTGCTTTTCTATCCCGAGATGGTTACTGTCAGGGGATTTATTATTCGCTTCCGCATGTGCAATAAACCGAAAAGGGTCGGTGACTAGTCCTGGGAAGTCGCAAGTTTTATCAACCAGAGAGGGATGGGATGGGCACGCACTCGAGGATCGGGGTGTGACAAAAAGCATCTTTTGTTACATAAAACAGGATCAAGCTATAACTGTCATTTTGTTATATGAAATGAATTACAATTCAAATTCGATTTGAATGGTTATTTGAAAATAGTTTGTGAAATTCTTTATGAAAGAATCTTGAAACGTTTTGAAGAATCCTTTTTGATATTTATATATCAAATTTTGAGTTGTGATATGACTTTCTTTCTAATGTTGGTTTACTGGATATTATGATTAGTGGTTGATACTCAATGTCTCTGTGAACCCTGAGGGGTGTGTGGGTATGCGCATACTAGTCTAGGATATCCTTGTAGACCAAGTCACTGGCTAATAATAGGTGGAAACCTTGCTAAGGGGGAATCTTAGTTGTCTTGTCACGAGCGTTACGCGTAACTATGGCTATACATTTGAGCATGAATTGGTCAATAGAGTGGATCATTACATGTGATTTGAGTTTGGTCGATGGGATGGACTATCGATGTGCGGTTTGATGAGATTAATCAATGGAATAGACCGTTGATACATGTTTTATGAGATTGACTAATGGACTGGACCATTAATATCTTCAGTATTTGATATATATTATGTTAAAATGAGTTACAATTGTGTTTTAAATGTGTATAGTGATTTCTCAATTTGCTTAAAAGAAACGTGTTACTCACTGAGCCATGGTAGCTCCCTCCTCTCATCTACTTGTTTTTCAGGTTCTTCAGCGAGTCGCGAGTAGGTGTGAGCGTTCATTTTGGGAGGACTTTTGTGGTGGAAACTTTTTTGTATGACTTGTATATAGTTGATAAGTTTATAAATTAGTCTTTGCAGAAAGTATATGTTTTGGTTTGGTGGATTATAAAAATATTCTGATATTGTAACCAAATGCCCTTTTTGTCATATATATATATATATATATATATATATATATATATATGTATATTGATATATGGCTGAATCTTAGTTATGTTGAGGCTCCATCCTTTGGTGAAAGGATGGTCGTGTCATGCCATTTTCTTGTGAATTGGGGTGTGACACAATCAGTCAATATTTGTTGTTGTAGATAATTGTTTAGTTTCTAGACCAACTTTTCAATGTGCACCCAACAGATGTGGAGAGATGGATCATTTGGTTGATGTTGCCCCATTTTCAAATGATTGTCGTGATGCACCGTACACCGAAGAGACTGGATTCTCTTAAGCAGTCTTCGATTACATAAGTCGCATACTCATGGAAGAAGAAATAGAAGAGAAGACATGCATGCTTCAAGATTCTTTGGATCTATTGTCAGCTGAAAAATCCTTTTATGAGGTCCTCAGCAAAAAGTACCCGCCTTCACCTGAGCCAAATCGCATGAATTGCATCATCTACAATGACAAACACACAAATGAGAGTCTCTTAGATAGCACTAGATATACAAGCACTATCGGTAGTACGAAAAATGGATACTACGCCAATATCGGTTGGGTTCAAAAACCAAGCAATTATGGTACAATGAGTTTTGAAAAAGATATTAGTCCAGCGGCGTTTCAACCTAATCGACGGGGTAATGCAGAGAGGCTTGACTTGTGTGGTGAGAGCTGATTCATTCGGCAGTTTAGGATGTGGGTCAAGGAATCTATCATGTTTCTTCCTAGTCAAGCACTTACCGAACTTCTATATCAGAAACCGTTAAAATGTCTCGAGTTTAAGTCTATATACGATACCCAATCCGTATAAAACAATTACATGCCGAAACAAGAAAGAACGTCCGCGGAGCATCTGATGAGAAATGGCGCGTGATAGGAGCAGAAAGGATCCAACCTAGATATGAGCTTCACGTTGGAAATGAAGGCTACAATCCATGTGTTGACTTTTTGTGACCTTCTCATTTGTCAACATGAAATCATTCTGAAGAGTTGACCGTCCGAATTTTTCAACCTCATTAAATGCGTGCACATGGCCATGTGCATGCATGCCCATCCATAGAAATTGGTGAGCACTTGCTGCTTCAGAGGCCTATCTTGTAGGCACCGAATCCTCTCTCTCTTCTTGGTCATCTTTTGTGGACTTCTTTTGTCTTTTTGTAACAAAGAAAGAGGGAAGGTAGAAGCTAATTCTTCTCGTGCCAATGCCAGTGCATGATGGTCATATGCTCACAGGCCATCATTAATTGCATGGAGGCGCATGCTTTGAAGATCGGCACGGTGTTGACATTTCTGGAGTACAATTTTGTTTTGTTTCGAGCTTCTGAGGACGAGGCAGCAGCGAGAGGAAAGAGCTCAAGAGAGAGCGGGAGGCGTGAGCTCTGAGAGGTTTGTGCGGAATCAAGTCCATTGGATTGAGTTGTTAAATATTGTGGGTATTGGGTATAAAATAGGGTTGGGAAACACTTGAGTGCATGAGTGATTGTAATCTTGTAATTCTCAGATTTGTAGTGGATTATTTTGCTGGCTCTCCCCGTGGACGTAAGTTCTGATATTCGGACCAAATCACGTAAATTTTTTGTGTCATTTTATTGTTCCTTGTTTTATTTCTGTCGATTTCTATAGCTCCCGATATAATTGAAAAATTACAATGCGCTTCCACTGCACCGACAATTCCAACAAGGAACCAAACGGAAAGATTGACAAAGCAGACTATCTCGGTGCATTGAAGAGAAAAGAGTCTCCATAGGGAGGAAGGAAACATGGAAAAGAGAAGTAGCAAGCAAGCTTTTGTTCATGAAGAATCCGTACTTCGCTCAGATGCTTTCGACGTCGTTCTACTTAGTGGCCAAGGGGAGGGCCTGGCACGTCTTATGAATCTCCGTGCATCGTTGAAGCACAGAGTGAATGAAATCGCACACGAGATTGAAGAGCCCAAAGGTGGCAGAGGTCACGGCAAGAAGAAAGGAGGAAAAGTGGAGGTAGTCGATGTGGGGACGCTCCTCATCCGATGGGCGCAAGCCGTGGCATCAAATGATCATAGGAGCGCGAATGCTCTGCTGAATGAGATCAGGAAACACGCCTCGCCTTTTGGCAATGGGTCCCAGAGACTCGCTCACTACTTAGATAATGGTCTTGAGGGGCGGTTGGCCGGCACAGCAGCCAGATATAAAGAGGCATCGCCAATAGGAAAACAACAGCAGCTGATATTCTGAATGCGCACCACCTGTACCTTGCAGCTTGTCCATTCCAAAGATATTCTAATGCCGTCTCGAACATGACGGTATTAGATACAGTGGCGGATAAGACGAGGATTCACATCATCAATTTCGGCATTCTTTATGGATTCCGATGGCCCTCTCTGATTCAGCGCCTTTCCCAGAGACCTTGTCCCCCGAAGCTCCGGATCACCGGTATAGACTTGCCTCAACCCGGATTTAGGCCCGCAGAAAGAGTCAAGGAAACGGGTCAGCGCTTGGCAAATTACGCTGAAAGTTTCAACGTGCCGTTTGAGTACAACGCCATTGCAAAGAGGTGGAGTTCATTGAACTAGAGGAACTCAAGATCAACAGGGACGAAGTTACTATAATCAACTGGATGTTCAGGTTCAAGAACTTGTTCGATGAGACCATCGCAGAAGAAAGTTCACGAGACATTGTCCTCAACCTGATAAGAAGAGCCCAGCCGGATCTCTTCATCCACGGTGTTAGCAACGGGAACCTCATCTGTTCATCCCAATAAAAGATGGAAGATGATCAACTGTCAAGTCCCCGCTTCAAATATCACGTGGTGTAATATTCTCGCATCACTAAAACATGCTTCTCCAGGCAAAAAACTCGTTGGGAGAGCGAATATCATCTTCTTTTCGGGGATTGAACGGGTGCGAAATAATTTTCGGAGGCAAGCGGGTGGCGGTGGGGGCAAGCCGCGGATTGGGATTGGTCGGTCAAATACCCGTCCGCCACGTCACCTTTAACCCCTCGTTCCACGGGGGATTCCTCGGGGAGTGGGGCCCGGCGACCGTAACCGGAAGTTAACAAGGGGAAAGCGACGGACCTCCAACCGTATGTTGACGAGCCGGCTGATGCTCGGGGGAGGAGCCGAGCCGAGCCGACCGAAGGGAGATTGGGGGGTGGTGGGCCCCGGGCGGAGGAGGAGCATGATGGGCCTGGCCTGGCCTGGCCTGGAGTCTCGGAACGTGGCGGCTTGTGGTCCAGCGTGGGGTTAGCCTACTATTATTAAGCCTCCCAACTTGTGGGGTGGGGGCTTCTTCCGAGCTGGCGACTTTTGGTGTGTCCTAAAAGGTTGTCCCCACTCGTTAGGTCCCGAAAACGTGGTTTCTCCCATTCTTCGTCACTCAGTTTCGGGATGCTCTCATCACTTCTCTTCTCTATTCGACATGCTTGACACTATAATACCCCACGAAAACCAGGAGAGGATGCTGATCGAGAAGGTAATGTTGGGGAGGGAGGCGTTGAATACGATAGCCAGTGAGGGATGGGAGAGAGTGGAGAGACCGGAGTCGTACAAGCAGTGGCAATTACGCAACATGAGGGCCGCGTTTGTGCAGGTGCCCTTAAGCAGGACGCTAGCGCAGTTCGTATTTAACAAGATAGCTTCATGCTACCACAAAGGTTTCGTTGTAGACGAAGTCAGCAAGTGGTTGTTGCTAGGATGGAAGGGACGGTTTCTATATGCATTTTCTACTTGGAAACCGGCATAGCGAGATCGATATGTGCGCATGATTGAAGGAGCAAAAATGAGGTCGTCACTAACAGCGGCTGTCAAAAATCAAAAGATGACTGGGCATGTCGGAATCCCTCATGATTCTCCTCAAAATGTTTACACCTGGGTTTTTACCCAGGTATGAGCTTTGCCAATGTTCTGATTGGCTTGATTGCATTGATTGAATGGTTGAATTGATGAAACCGACACCCATGGGGCCATGGGTAGTGGCCGAAGGCGACCAGAAGAGGCAGCGACAAAATGGAGCCCCGGTGGTTTTTAGGCCAATGTCCAAGCCAGCCTTAATTCTTGTAATAGTTTATCTTAGATTAATTTTAATTAGCCTAGTTTAGACGTTGATAGCCTTATTAGCATATGCTTTGTTAAATAAAATCAATTAGACTTAGCCTCACATTCAAATAAACGATTAGAATTGCCTAGCTTAGATTTCACCTTCTTCTTTTTTTGGTTGGAGATTTCACCTTATTCAATTGATTAGAATTAAGCTTGCTAAGTTCAAATAGCAAGATTATGAGGGTTCATGTCTCGAGACTCAATAATAGAGCTTTGTATAACTCTTTACCCAACAAGTTGTGGGTTGTTTTCAGTTTTCGCACCTAGGTAGATGCATTTCAATTACTTGGGTGTTTACTTATTGCATCATCATTTCAATTTATTGATTGCCAATTTCCTTTTCTAAAATCGGATGATATTGTATTAGAATTTTAATGAACCTCCTTCAAAAACATCTGTATAGTCACCTTGTGACTAATGGGATTATAAATTATAATTAAGAGTAATTTGTCGCTTAAATTACACACTATTAAGTTAGGTACCTAAAGGGTTCTAATAGAAGCATTAGCATAAGCAAGTCCCCATTAGCGGTGTGCAAAAGAACCGGGACCCGCCCAAATTGCCTAGAATCGGACCGGAACTGCCCGGAACTGGTGGTTCTTAATGGAACCGGTCCGATTCCCAATTCCAATTTATGAGAACCAGGTGAGTGCCCGGCCCAGGTTCGGGGTTGTGGGCGGATCCGCTCACCCGCCCACCTGGGACCGCCAGGTTATATTATAATAATATATTAATTTTTAATATTAAAAAAATTGAAATTAGCAAATATAAAATTTAGAACTCCAATCACTATCTTATCTCAATTCACTACTCTCCTACTCCATCTCGTCTCTCTCAATTCAAAATCTCCCCGAGCTCCCTCTTCCTCTCTGATTCACTACCGGATCTACTCATCTCCCTTTGAGTCCTAGTACAAACTTGGCGAAACAATGAGTTAATTCTATTTTCCTCCGTCGAACTTGAACTCTCTCTCCACGTCGTCGCCACCTCCACATTCACTGTCACTATCGTCCTCTTCATTATTGGGCTCGTCCCACTTCTACCTCCCCTCTTCCTCCTCCCCCTCCTCAGGCTTCTCCCCATCATCCTCATCTTCAGAGACGGGTGAACTCTAGGTCTAAGAATGGCTCCATGTCCCCATTGTCCTCATCATTGTTGATCTCGAGAGAGGAGTGGGAGACGACGGAGGCGGTGGCCAAGATGATGGTGGTGGCCGAGATGGAAGCGGAGCGAGGGTCACAACCTATTGAAGGCAAAAAGGGGAAGGCGTGGAGGTTGGACCGGTTCTATGGATCCACCCGGGAACCGGAGCGGACCGAACCGGCGGTCCGATTCCCGGGTGGATCCATGCAAATAACGGGCGGTTCCCGATTCCAATTTTTCGAAACCGTTTCTTAGAGGGCGATTCCAAGTTCTAAGTTGGGAACTGTCCTTCCGGACCCTGCACACCCCTAGTCCCCATCCCTAGAATTATTTAGT
This sequence comes from Eucalyptus cloeziana, assembly GCA_014182715.1. NCBI lineage: Eukaryota > Viridiplantae > Streptophyta > Magnoliopsida > Myrtales > Myrtaceae > Eucalyptus > Eucalyptus cloeziana. The sequence continues at coordinate 33,758,934 of CM024644.1, forward strand.
TGAGTAAAAATTGAGATCACTACATCTCGATTGGGTTCTACCTGTGACATCCGCCTTCTCCTCTCTTTTGTCCTTTTCTTCCTTCTCTCCTCCTTCTCTTTTCCCCTCACGTTTCCTTCCCCCCCAACTTTCTGCCATCCATCTCCCTTTCCCCTTTTCTTTCTCTCTCTCTCTCTCTCTCTCTCTCTCTCTCTCTTTTTCTTTCCCTCCTTCCCCACGCCACCCCTCTACCACCCCTTTCCCTCTTATTTTATTTTTTATTCTCTCTCTCTCTCTCTTCTTTTCCTTTCTTCCCCCCAACCTCTCTCGGCCGATCCCTCCTCCTCCTCCTCCTCCTCCTTCTTCTTCTTCTCCTGGGTTGTTGCTTCACCCACCACCACCACCATCGCTGCCCACGCCCAACTCACCACCACGCCACCTCCATCCGCTGCTTGGAGCCGTGCCGTTCGCCGTCCTCACCGCCGAACTGCCATCTCCACCGTCGAGTTCCCAAAGTGCTGCCGCTCTCCACCGCCGAGATCCCAAAGTGCTGCCACTCACCACCGTAAGTAGCCGCCACCATCTCCAAGCCACCGTCACCGTCTCTTGTCGCTGCTTGCTTGGCCGTCCAAGCCACCGTTGCTTCAAACCGCCATCGCCCGAACCGAGTCCCCCTTTGGCCATGAACTTCAAGAGCTGCCACCACCACCGTTGAGCCTCCGTTTGAGCCGCGAGCGTCGCGTTCTCGATGTCGTCATGCCACCGTCGCCGCGGGCTTGCTGTCACTAGAAATCGATGAGTTGACCTCCTAATCATCTCGATCGCTAAGTTCCCAAAGCATTGCCGCTCACTCAACGCCGCCACTCACCACTGCAAGTCACCGCCGCTGTCTCCAAGCCACCGTCACCGTCTCTTGCTGTCGCTCGCTCGGCCGTCCAAGCCACCATTGCTTCGAACCGCCACCACCACCGCCCAAACTGAGTCCCCCCCTTTGGCCGTGAGCTTTGAGAGCCGCCGCCGCCGCCGCCGCTGCCGCCATCGAGCCTTCATTTGAGCCACGAGCATCACGTTCTCGACACTGTCGCTGCGGGCTCGCCGTCACAAAAAGTTGGTAAGTTAACCTCCTAATCGTGGATTAGGACGTTAATTGCGTTTAAGGCTGGTTAGTTTAATATTAACGGCAATTAGTTTAAGTAATTACGATTATATTAATTAATCATTGTTAGATTAATTAATTAGGTTTAGTTTAATTAATCGTAATTTATTTAATTAATCGTAATTATTTTAATTAATGATGATTAATTTTAATTAAATATAGTTAGGCTAATTAATCGAGTTTAGCCTAATTAATTACAATTAGCATAATTAATCGCAATTAACATGATTAATCATGATTAGTGCAAATTAATGATGGATTAGTCGTTAAGTAGAATTTTATGCTCATTCTACTGGATGAATTTACACTTGATTATGATTGTTTAAGCATGTAATGCCTGATGTTTGATTGCCATATCATGTATTTTAAATGCTATTTTTCAAAGATGGTTTATTGGTAAGAAAATAGCAAACTTTGAGGTGTCATGTTCAGATGCCGTATTTTACGTGATAAAAGGGGCAATGATGTTTTAAACTGAAAGTGTGCAAAGTTTGATGGGTTGATTTTAAATACTTGACCAGGTGCAATTATTTTACCGGAATTTTAAAGGTAAAGATTTTCTGAGGTTTGTTATTTAAGCACGGACTCTTTTACACTGGGCTAATTGACGGAAGATAAAAATTGGCTTGAGTGTTGGCGTGCTTGTGTGGTCATTTAATTGAACCCGTAATCCAACGGGAGTTTGGGGACGATGCCCGATATTTATCGAATGCCTGGCGGAAATCCGGATGCCAAGTCGCAGTTGAGGCTGGACCGATGCTCCTTTATGAAATGCCATCTAGGCGGGGATTCTAAACATTGCCGTGCCCGATGAGACGGGACAATGTCCGGTCATGCCGGAAGACTGCCAACTCGTGTGTTGGCCCGATGGGTCGTAATAATTGGAACACACGTGAATGATGGTGAAGCATTGTGCTTGATTATGGGGTAAAACTATTAGGCATGGTATGGGACGTGCCAAAACGGGTTTTACCTTATAATCGAGACCCGTGTGAATGCTTGGTGCATGAAAGTTATGTGTTCTAATTATTGATCATGCTCGTTGTGTTGATAATGGCAGATGTGACGTGCTAATATGCAGGGGTGTGCCAAAGCGAGGTAAGATTGTATGCCGTTGCATGATTAGGCTGCCTCTGAGGTGAATTTGCGTCCTAATCGAGGTTTAGGAAGTTGACTTGCTGAGATTTTATCTCACCCCATTGTTGTTAACCATTTTTCAGGGCTGTAGCGCAGGGATCTGCTAAGTGCGACTATGGTGGGCACGAGATACGACACTTTTTGGCTGGCCCTGCCATTAATGAAGTTTAGGTTAACCCTAATCCCTGAGGTTTTTGAGAGGGTCGATAGGAAATGGCCGTAGAAAGGCTTGTAATTATTAAACTTCATAGGGTAACAATGGATAAATAAAAATATTATTTTCGGCAATATATGTTGTGTTTACTATCCCTGTTTTGTTGATTGACTAAGCGTTTATTTAATTCGCTTCTGCATGCATTTAATTGAAAGATAAAAATAATGGGTCAGCGACGCATCCTAGGATGTCGCCATTTAATCGACCGCCAAGGGATGTTCACGCGCTCGAGGTTCGAGGCGTGACACTACCCGACCCCCAAAGATGGCTAGTAGCAACTTCTAAAAATATTTAAGTGGCTAAGAACTTTAAAATGAAATCTCGTGTCATGTGAGGTATAGGCTTGGAAGAGCACACACTCTTAATATTGATGTACCGTTTTGCAGTGTTATCATTTGGTGGGCCATTTGAGACCGTCACTTGTATGTACCATTCTGACCATCTTTTGCGCAAATACCTCTAAACCTATTCGCCAAGAGTGGCCCCTCGAGGGGTAGGTTGCAAGAGTCTCCACTCTCACAGCTTGTACATATTTCGACCTCAAAAAACCTTCAACTGGCCTAAAGAATTGTGGAGTTGCTTGATTTTTCATTTGGTATATTGTACTCTTACCTTGATTGAGCATGCTCGCAATAGGTAATGGGAATTTCGTTAGAAGGTTTTGCTATTTTTGAGAGATTTACCATAGATGTAGATAGCAAGAGTTAATAAAAGTTACGAAGGCATCCTAAATATTGCGCCTTATGTTATGGTCCTGTGATTCTGGATGAACTTTTTTAGACATAACATAGTGTCTTGAGTTCATTTTGGCAGGTCCATCCCCATGGAGAGAACGAGAAATAAACGACAGATTTTGAAGCGGTCCTCTCCTCCCACCTGGTGCAAAATCAGTCTTTACCTTGCTCCTCTTTTCCAGTTCTGCAGCCAATGAAAGAGCATATGGAGTGAAATATTTTCGCGGGAGATTGACCGGGTGGGGGGAACTTTTTTATTTTGACATTGATACCCGCAATGAGGATGCCCTATCCATTATAATATTAGTAATCGCTGCAGACCAGACTTCGAAAAGAAAACAATAACTTTGTTCATGTGCTTTTCTTTCCAAAGTATATACGTACGAATCAACACACATAATATTTTAGTGCGACGGATTCCATTACATTAATAAATTTTCCACGCTTGACAGGGTGGTCAGCATGTGAAGAAAATTTATGGTCATTAAATAATTTTCAGTGGGTAGTGGCAGTAATTGCTGCTGTTCTTCAGGCGCACGAAGACTGGGCTTGGCTTCTGCTGCCTCATATCTCTCTTCGGAACCGGGATATCCTTCAGGTATGCTTTCGATCTTCCTGTCAAAACTAGATGCAAACAAAATTATTAGCAGAGATTAGGTGGATTGAAGTCATCTACTATCATAGAGGACATGTGAGTTTGAGAATTTCATGTGAATGCGGTGGAAGGGTATCTGCAGATTATCATTGGTTTGGTTACTTGCTCTACTGTCACTGACAACAACGATCGGCATAAAGAAACCGTCGCCTATTCAAACATTACTGGAAAATATCAGAACTTCTGCAGATTGATTCTTTTAGGGTTTGGGTTGGCAATCGGAGTCTGAGGTTACAATAGGATAAATCAGCTAGCCGAGAATTTTTTTATTTTTCAGAAGGGAGCAACGAAACCACGAACTTTGGGCCAAGATAACCAGTCTATTGCAGCGAAGCTGGTATTTTCATGCTCTATTACCGTCAGAGTGAGTGAGAAAGCTACGATGGATCCACTGATGGGAGCCTTGTATCCTTCTGATGGGTTCCAATCGGACGATCAGTCAATATCTGCTGTTGTAGATCGTTGTTTAGTTTCTAGACCAACTTTTCAAAGTGCACCCAACAGATGTGGAGAGATGCATCATTTGCTTGATATTGCCCCATTTTCAAATGATTGTCGTGATACACTGGATACCGAAGAGACTGAATTCTCCGATGCAGTCTTCGAATACATAAGTCGCATACTCATGGAAGAAGACATAGAAGAGAAGACATGCATGCTTCAAGAGTCTTTGGATCTATTGTCAGCTGAAAAATCCTTTTATGAGGTCCTCGGCAAAAAGTACCCGCCTTCACCTGAGCCAAGTCGCACGAATTGCATCACCTACAATGACAAACACTCGAATGACAGTCTCTTAGACAGCACTAGATATACTAGCACTATCGGCAGTAGGAAAACTGGATACTATGCCAATATTGGTCGGGTTCAAAATCCAAGCAATTATGTTACAATGAGTTTTGAAAAAGATATTAGTCCAGCGGCATTTCAACCAAATCGAGGAGGTAATGCACAGAGGCTTGACTTGTGGGGTGAGAGCCAATTCGTTCGGCAGTTTAGGATGGGGATTGAGGAATCCAGCAAGTTTCTTCCTAATCAAGAACCTACCAAACTTCTACCTCTGAAACCGAATAGAAAGATTAACAAAAGGGACTGCCTCAGTGCATCGAAGAGAAAAGAGAGTCTCCATAGGGAGGAAGGAAACATGGAAGAGAGAAGTAGCAAGCAGGCTTTTGTTCATGAAGAACCCGTACTTCGCTCGGATGATTTTGACATCGTTCTACTTAGTGGCCAAGGGGAGGGCCTGGCACGTCTTATGATTCTCCGTGCATCGTTGAAGAACGGAGCGAATGAAATTGAACACAAGATCCAAGAGCCCAAAGCAGGCAGAGGCCACCACAAGAAGAAAAGAGGGAAAGTGGAGGTAGTCGATGTGAGGACGCTCCTCATCCAATGTGCACAAGCCGTGGCATCAAATGATCATAGAAGCGCGAATGCTCTGCTGAATGAGATCAGGAAACACGCCTCACCTTTTGGCAATGGGACCCAGAGACTCGCTCACTACTTCGCTAATGGTCTTGAGGCGCGGTTGGCCGGCACAGGCGGCCAGATATATAGAGGCCTCGTCAATAGGAAAACAACAGCTGCTGATATGCTGAATGCGTACCAACTGTACCTTGCAGCTTGTCCATTTCAAAGATATTCTAACGTGGTCCCGATCTGTTCGATATTAGATACAGTAGCAGATAAAATGAAGATTCACATCATCGATTTCGGCATTCTTTATGGATTCCGATGGCCCTCTCTGATTCAGCACCTTTCCCAGAGACCTTGTCCCCCGAAGCTCCGGATCACCGGTATAGACTTGCCTCAACCTGGATTCAGGCCCGAACAAAGAGTCAAGGAAACGGGTCAGCGCTTGGCAAATTACGCTGAAAGTTTCAACGTGCCGTTTGAGTACAGCGCCATTGCGAAGAGGTGGGAGTTCATTGAACTAGAGGAACTCAAGATCGATAGGGACGAATTGACTATAGTCAACTGCATGTTCAGGTTGGAGAACTTGTTCGACGAGACCATCGCGGAAGAAAGTTCACGAGACATTGTCCTCAACCTGATAAGAAGAGCCCAGCCGGATCTCTTCTTCCACGGTGTTATCAACGGGACCCACAATGCCCCGTTCTTCGTCACTCGGTTTCGGGAGGCTTTGCATCACTTCTCTTCTCTATTCGACATGCTTGACACTATAATACCCCGCGAAAACCAGGAGAGGATGCTGATCGAGAAGGAAATGTTGGGGAGGGAGGCGTTGAATACGATAGCATGTGAGGGATGGGAGAGAGTGGAGAGACCGGAGTCGTACAAGCAGTGGCAATTACGCAACATGAGGGCCGGGTTTGTGCAGGTGCCCTTAAGCAGGAGGGTAGCGCAGTTCGTGATCAACAATACCGCTTCACGCTACCACAAAGATTTCGTCGTAGACGAAGTCGGCAAGTGGCTGTTGATAGGATGGAAGGGACGGTTTCTATACGCCTTTTCTACTTGGAAACTGGCATAGCGAGATTTATATGTGCACATAGTTGAAGGAGCAAAAATGAGGTCGTCGCCAACAGCAGCTGTAAATCAGAAGATGACCCAGGATGTCGGAATCCCCTCATGATTCTCCTCAACATGTTTATACCTGGGCTTTACCAGATGAGCGAATGGTTTTTATTTGAAAATCCCCTTGTTTAACACATTGTGTCGCTACCATCTAATCTCTATGCCCTTTTGAGTGGCGATTCATTCACGTCTCATTTTTTCGGCGTGGAAGAAGCATTGTTTTGATCGTGTAATACCATATGATTGTTACTAAAGGATTATTGAATCCACCACCTGAACAATTTCCCGACATATCAGCTGTTCATATATGTTTATATCCATGTGTAGGGTAAACATAGCTGAAATTCCAAATATATACATTTTTGACAAAGACGCCTAAAACTGCTATTCCAAAATAGATGGTTGAGGCTCAAAAAGGAAATTGCTTTCACAAACCCACCGGCCACATATAGGGCCGCATTTTGTGACTCAGATTTAATAGGCCAAATTCGTAGTGGATGACTCTTTTTTTCCTTTGTAAAATAAGCTAAATTGGGTTGAGAAGAAATTAAACTAAAAAAAAAATAGGTCATAAATGATTTGTTTTTGGTCGAAATAAACCAATATTTTCACTCTGTTTTTCTAGAGCCCATGTCAGTCGCCCACCACGAATACGCACTACCTAACCCAAGTAACTTGCAGCTTGCTTCCAGTTCCATATCTAGACGATCAAATCCAAGTTCTCGTCGCTCACGCTGTGGCACAGCAGGCCTTTTGCTCGCAATCTGTGCTCATCTGTTTCCGGCGTCGCTGGCTTTGCGCCCCTGCGGCGAGTAATGTTGTTTTTGAGCGTTCTGGTTTCTGTCATAGTCTATATGCTCCTCAACCGCTCCTTTACAGTTGGAATTTTTGGCCTCGAGGGGGGCACGAGTCCTGAATTAATTAGGTTGATACCATGAGTATATCTGGAAAAGCTCTGAACAGAGAGCACCATGTGTCATGTATGTGCTTCTGTGATCTCTTCGTTCGTTCGTGGATTATTCACTGTCTGTCGTCTTCGCATCATCTCTGATTAACCCAAAACGGGGTCAAGTGTTTTTGAGTATCAGTCTGTTTGATCGCAATCTCGTCTTCTACAAAATCTTAACCATTCTTTGCTGCAATTACACAGAAGTGTCTGTCAATGCGTATGGTTTCTGTTAATTTTATGGAATCCATGGTTTGGGTTTGAACTTGTTTGAGGGCTTGCTTCATTACAGGAATGGGTGTTAATTATAAAGTTTCTAGTCTATCTCTTGCTGATTTTGTCCGTCCCTCTTGATTCATGTGAATTGTGTAATGTTGTCCTGTAGTTGTGGTGATGTTCTGGTCGTCGCGTTGGCGTTTGGTTCCTCTGTTTGGCCCTGGTCAACCTTTAGATTGGGAAAAAATATATATATTCATCCCAAGACAAATATATTTTTTTTCGATGTAACAAAAACAAGTGATTTGGTCCACTGGTCCCGGTTCTAAGATCAACCAGTCCAGTCCACGGTCCCAAAAACTAGTAACGTTCCTCTTGGTCCGATTCCCAATTCTTGGGTGAAAGCGAAATAGACCGGGAACCGATCACCCCTAGTACAAATTAACTCATTATCTCAAACCTCTTTTCCAGTTTTGCAATCGATGAAAAGCACATGGAGTCAAATCTTTTCATATCACTTCACTTCGTTCGATAGATCTAATCTGATTAGACCTCACTGGTCAGGCGAAGGGGAAGGAAGGGATGGGTGGTCCAGGAATAACAATGGGAGAGGGCTCGTAGCCCCCCTCCCTCTTCCCTATGCCTATTTGTTCCTCAAGCCTTGAAAAGATGCAGAACTCTTTTTTTTTAAAAGAAAAAAGCAGTATGAACTAGAATGAAGAGTGCAGTAGCAATAAATGCGAGAATATTTACTTCCATAATCTCATTGTTTTTTTTTTATTTATTTGGAAATAACTCAAGATTTAATCCCATAGAGATAAGAAATCTTTCACCTATAAATTCAATGGGATGAATTACACATCGATGATATTGAATCAAATCAATATCATGAATAACAATATCTGAGCTACCAAATCAATTCATTGTTGAGAATTTTTTTTATTACATAGGAAGATCTTTTATCCATACCAAATCCATAATTGTATCCCTAATCCAACCCCTTTACTTTTCTTTTTTATTTGAATTTCTCCTTTTCATTCTTCATTCTCTTTTTTTCTATAAACTACCGCCTTCCTTGTACAATCATCGTCGATAATTATTTTTTATAACATAGGAAGATCTTTTATCCATACCGAATCCAAAATTAGATTCCTGATCCAACCCCTTTACTTTTCTTTTTTATTTGAATTTATCCTTCTTTTTCATTCTTCATTCTTTTTTTTTTCTATAAACTATCGCCTTCCTTGTACAATCATCTAATGACACTTACATTTCCATTGGTTACAAACCCAAACAAACAATAGAAGTAAAATAGGAAAGAATGAGTTAATTTTAATGATTTCATTTTTGTGGAAAACAAAAAGAAATAAGTATGATAAAAAGAAATTGAGTCTTAAGGTATAAAAAAAAAATCGAATATTCCATCACACTATTTTCTAGTTTGTTCTTTTTTCAACAATACCCTTAAATAATAAGAAATTTTTCATCCCCTCTCTCTAAGGAGAAGTTGGATCTTTCTTTGGATTAAAAATGAAACAAGACACATATATTAAAAGTTCCGTGTTCAATTTTAATGAGATGGATTGTTTAAAATTCAAATTAGGAATTGAAGTTTCACAAACTCGGAACCAGAAAAGGAGATATTTTTTGGATTTGAAATCACTGCTTATATCCCTGGTATTGGCCATAATTCACAAGAACATCTCTCTTTTCCTCTCTTTCTGCGCGAGCACTCAGCTAAAGAGAGAGCCGAGCGTCCCCTTTTTCTCCCCCCGTTGACTTGTGAAGGTTCTTTTGTTTCTCTCTCTCTCGTCCCCTTTTTTCTCCCCCCGTTGACTTGTGAAGGTTCTCTCTCTCTCTCTCTCTCTCTCTCTCTCTCTCTCTTCTTTTTCCTCTCTCCCGAAAGCTCTCTGTCTCTATGTCTCTGCTGAAGCTTCCACCTTTTTTCCTCTTCTATTACCTTTCGCTTGTCAACCACTTATTTTACTCATGAAGACTGGGCTTGGCTTCTGCTGCCTCATCTCTCTCTCTCGAGAACCAGGATATCCTTCAGGTACACTTTCGATCTTCCTGTCAAAACTCGATGCAAAGAAAACTATTAGCAGGGTTTAGGTGGATTGAAGTCGTCGACTCTCGCAGAGGACAGGTGAGTTTCGGAATTTTATATGAATGCAGTAAGAGGTTATCTGTAAATTATGGTTGGTTTGGTGACTTGATCTACTTGTCACTAGCAAGAATGATCGGCATCGAGAAACCGTCGCCTTTTTGAAATGTTGCTGGAAGATATCAGATCTTGTGCAGATTGATTCTTTTATGGTTTGCGTTGGCAATCTGAGTCCTAGGTTACAATAGGATAAGTCAGCTAGCCGAAAAAAAAAAATTTGTTGGGAGAAAAGAACCACAAACTTTGTGCCAAGATAAGCAATCTGTTGCAGTGAAGCTGGTATTTTCAAGCTCTGATAGCATCAGAGTGAGAACGCAATGATGGATCCGCTGATGGGAGCCTTGTATCCTTCGAACGGGTTCTGCTCAGACAATCAGTCAATATCTGCTGTTGTAGATAATTGTTTAGTTTCTAGACCGACTTTTCAAAGCGCACCCGACAGATGTGGAGAGATGGATCATTTGGTTGATGTTGCCCCATTTTCAAATGATTGTCGTGATGCACCGTACACCGAAGAGACTGGATTCTCTGATGCAGTGTTCGATTACATAAGTCGCATACTCATGGAAGAAGATATAGAAGAGAAGACATGCATGCTTCAAGATTCTTTGGATCTATTGTCAGCTGAAAAATCCTTTTATGATGTCCTTGGCAAAAAGTACCCGCCTTCACCTGAGCCAAATCGCACGAATTGCATCACCTACAATGACAATCACACAAATGACAGTCTCTTAGACAGCACTAGATATACTAGAACTATCGGCAGTAGGAAAAACGGATACTACGCCAATATCGGTTGGGTTCAAAATCAAAGCAATTATGGTACAATGAGTTTTGAAAAAGATATTAGTCCAGCGGCGTTTCAACCTATTCGATGGGGTAAAGCACAGAGGCTTGACTTGTGTGGTGAGAGCCGATTCATTCGGCAGTTTAGGATGGGGGTCGAGGAATCCAAAAAGTTTCTTCCTAATCAAGCAACTACCGAACTTCTATATCAGGAACCAAACGGAAAGATTGGCAACGCAGACTGCCTCGGTGCATTGAAGAGAAAAGAGAGTCTCCATAGGGAGGAAGGAAACATGGAAAAGAGAAGTAGCAAGCAGGCTTTTGTTCATGAAGAATCCGTACTTCGCTCAGATGCTTTCGACGTCGTTCTACTTAACAGCCAAGGGGAGGGCCTGGCGCATCTTATGAATCTCCGTGCATCGTTGAAGCACAGAGTGAATGAAATCGCACGCAAGATCGAAGAGCCCAAAGGTGGCAGAGGTCACGGCAAGAAGAAAAGAGGGAAAGTGGAGGTAGTCGATGTGAGGACGCTCCTCATCCAATGTGCACAAGCCGTGGCATCAAATGATCATAGGAGCGCGAATGCTCTGCTGAATGAGATCAGGAAACACGCCTCGTCTTTTGGCAGTGGGACCCAGAGACTCGCTCACTACTTCGCTAATGGTCTTGAGGGGCGGTTGGCCGGCACAGGCAGCCAGATATATAGAGGCCTCGTCAATAGGAAAACAACAGCAGCTGATATGCTGAATGCGTACCACCTGTACCTTGCAGCTTGTCCATTCCAAAGATATTTTAACGTGGTCTCGATCTCGTCGATATTAGATACAGTGGCAGATAATATGAAGATTCACGTCATCGATTTCGGCATTCTTTATGGATTCCGATGGCCCACTCTGATTCAGCGCCTTTCCCAGAGACCTTGTCCACCGAAGCTCCGGATCACCGGTATAGACTTGCCTCAACCCGGATTCAGGCCCGCACAAAGAGTCAAGGAAACGGGTCAGCGCTTGGCAAATTACGCTGAAAGTTTCAACGTGCCGTTTGAGTACAACGCCATTGCGAAGAGGTGGGAGTTCATTGAACTAGAGGAACTCAAGATCGATAGGGACGAAGTGACTATAGTGAACTGCATGTTCAGGTTTGAAAACTTGTTCGACGAGACCATCGCGGAAGAAAGTCCGCGAGACATTGTCCTCAACCTAATAAGAAGAGCCCAGCCGGATCTCTTCATCCACGGTGTTATCAACGCGAACCACAATGCCCCATTCTTCGTCACTCGGTTTCGGGAGGCTTTGCATCACTTCTCTTCTCTATTCGACATGCTTGACACTATAATACCCCGCGAAAACCAGGAGAGGATGCTGATCGAGAAGGATATGTTGGGGAGGGAGGCGTTGAATACGATAGCCTGTGAGGGATTGGAGAGAGTGGAGAGACCGGAGTCGTTCAAGCAGTGGCAATTACGCAACATGAGGGCCGGGTATGTGCAGGTGCCCTTAAGCAGGAGGGTAGCGCAGTTCGTGATCAACAATATCACTTCACGCTACCACAAAGATTTCGTCGTAGATGAAGTCGGCAAGTGGCTGTTGATAGGATGGAAGGGACGGTTTCTATACGCCTTTTCTACTTGGAAACTGGCATAGCGAGATTTATATGTGCACATAGTTGAAGGAGCAAAAATGAGGTCGTCGCTAACAGCAGCTGTAAATCAGAAGATGACCGGGGGTGTCAGAATCCCCTCATGATTCTCCTCAACATGTTTATACCTGGGCTTTACCAGATGAGTGAATGGTTTTTATTGAACCCCTTATTTAACACCTTGTGTCACTACCATCTAATTTATGTGCCTTTTGAGTGGCGATTCATTCACGTCTCATTTTTTTGGCGTGGAAGAAGCATTGTTTTAATCGTGTAATACCATATGATTGTTACTAAAGGTTAATTGAATCCACCACCTGAACAGTTTCCCAACATATCAGCTATTCACGTAGGTACATATCCATGTGTAGGGTAAACATAGCTGAAATTCCAAATATCTCATACTCTACATACATTTTTGACAAAGACACCTAAAACCGCTATTCCAAAGTAGATGTTCAGGCTCAAAAAGGAAATTGATTTCACAAACCCACCGGCCACATATAGGGCCGCATTTTGTGACTCAGATTTAATAGGCCAAATTCGTAGTGGATAACTCTTTCTTTTTCTTTTTTTTTTCTTTTTTTTTTGTAAAATAAGCTAAATTGGGTTGAGAAAAAATTAAACTCAAAAAAATAGGTCGTAAATGATTTGTTTTTGGTCGAAATAAACCAATATTTTAACTCTGTTTTTCTAGAGCCCATGTCAGTCGCCCACCACGAATACGCACTACCTAACCCAAGCAACTTGCAGCTTGCTTCCAGTTCCATATCTAGACGATCAAATCCAAGTTCTCGTCGCTCACGCTTTGGCACAGCAGACCTTTTGCTCGAAATCCGTGCTCATCTGTTTCCGGCGTCGCGGGCTTTGCGCCCCTGCGGCGAGTAATGTTGTTTTTGAGCGTTCTGGTTTCTGTCATAGTCTATATGCTCCTCAACCGCTCCTTTACAGTTGGAATTTTTTGGCCTCGAGGGGGGCACGAGTCCTGAATTAATTAGGTTGATACCATGTGTATATCTGGACAAGCTCTGAACAGAGAGCACCATATGTCATGTATGTGCTTCTGTGATCTCTTCGTTCGTTCGTGGATTATTCACTGTCTGTCGTCTTCGCATCATCTCTGATTAACCCAAAACGGGGTCAAGTGTTTTTGAGTATCAGTTTGTTTGATCGCAATCTCGTCTTCTGCAAAATCGTAACCATTCTTTGCTGCAATTACATAGAAGTGTCAATGCGTATGGTTTCTGTTAATTTTATGGAATCTATGGTTTGGGTTTGAACTTGTTTGAGGGCTTGCTTCATTACAGGAATGGGTGTTAATTATAATGTTTCTAGTCTCTGTCTCTTGCTGATTTTGTCCGTCCCTCTTGATTCATGTGAATTGTGTAATGTTGTCCTGCAGTTGTGACGATGTTCTGGTTGTCGCGTTGGCGTTTGGTTTCTCTATTTGGCCCCGGTCAACCTTTAGATTGGGGAAAAGAAAATATACTCGTCCCAAGACAAACATATTTTTTTTCAATGTAACAAAAACAAGTAATTTGGTCCATTGGTCGGTCTAGTCCCGGTTCCAAGACCAGCCAGTCCGGTCCATGGTCCCAAAAACTGGGAACCGTTCCTCTTTGTCCGGTTCCCAATTCTTGGGTGAAACCCAACACCCCTAGTACAAATTAACTCATTGTCTCAAACCTCTTTTCCAGTTTTGCAGTCGATGAAGAGCACATGGAGTCAAATCTTTTCACAAAAGATTGACCAGGTGAGGTACCTCCCTTACCTTGACATCGATTCCTGCTTATAAATATTAGCGATCGTTGCAGGCCAGACTATGAAACGAAAACAATGACCTTGTCCATGTGTTTTCGAGTCTAAGTACATGCATAGGAACCAACATACATAATTTTTTTTTTTTTGTCGGTCATATTCTAATCATACTCTAACACTCACTCTCAGACTTTTGCCTTGCCTCCTTGCAAGGTGTGGGAGTCGAAACCCACTCCTGAAATGAAATCGTCCCTACCCCAATCCCCCCTGAGAATATGGGGATTTAAACCCCCCACCTCCCCCTTCCAAGTAAGAAGGGTGGCCACTGGAGCGAACCCCTAGTAGTTAATATTATTAATATTAACATACATAATATTTTGGTGTGATAGATTCCATGTGTTTTCCAGTCTGAGTACATGCATAGGAACCAACACACATAATATTTTGTTTCTTTTTCTTTTTCTTTCTCTCTCTCTCTCTCTCTCTCTTCTTTTTCCTCTCTCCCGAAAGCTCTCTGTCTCTATGTCTCTGCTGAAGTTTCCACCTTTTTTCCTCTTCTATTACCTTTCGCTTGTCAACCGCTTATTTTACACATGAAGACTGGACTTGGCTTCTGCTGCCTCATCTCTCTCTCTCTAGAACCAGGATATCCTTCAGGTACATTTTCGATCTTCCTGTCAAAACTCGATGCAAAGAAAACTATTAGCAGGGTTTAGGTGGATTGAAGTCGTCGACTCTCGTAGAGAACAGGTGAGTTTCGGAATTTTATATGAATGCAGTAAGAGGTTATCTGTAAATGATGGTTGGTTTGGTGACATGATCTACTTGTCACTAGCAAGAATGATCGGCATCGAGAAACCGTCGCCTTTTGAAATGTTCTTTGGAAGATATCAGATCTTGTGCAGATTGATTCTTTTATGGTTTGCGTTGGCAACCTGAGTCCTAGGTTACAATAAGATAAGTCAGCTAGCCGGAAAAAAAAAAAAAAAAAAAAAAAAAAAAAAAGGTTGGGAGAAAAGAAACCACAAACTTTGTGCCAAGATAAGCAATATGTTGCAATGAAGCTGGTATTTTCAAGCTCTGATAACATCAGAGTGAGAACGCAATGATGAATCCGCTGATGGGAGCCTTGTATCCTTCGAACGGGTTCTGCTCAGACAATCAGTCAATATCTGTTGTTGTAGATAATTGTTTAGTTTCTAGACCGACTTTTCAAAGCGCACCCGACAGATGTGGAGAGATGGATCATTTGGTTGATGTTGCCTCATTTTCAAATGATTGTCGTTGTCACGCCCCAATCCTTAGGCACGCGCACATCCCTTACTTTGGTCGATTTTAAAATGCGATATTCCATGACTACATATCGCCGACCCTTTCCTTTTCAATAGCACATACGGAAGTAATTATAAAAATCCCTAGACAATAAAGCAATGGGATATATAAGTAGGACTAGAAAATTGAACCTAAAAACCAACACCCTTATGTACATCTATAACAGCCCAGTCATACATGTACATATACAAGCCATGCTAAAAAGGTTGGTTTTTACTCAAATAGATTCTACAGCAAAAGTCATCAGGATCCTACTCTGGATCATCCTCGGGGTTCTCCTTCAAATACTCCTCTTCGGGTTCTTTCTCCTCGGGTTCTTCATCAAGGTCCTAAAATGTTGTCCCACAACCGGGATGAGACTATGTCTCGGCAAGTTCTACCCCCTAAAACCTTATTAGTAAACTAATACACTTTAAGGCTGTCTATGCACAACACAAGTCAGAGGACTTACCTTAGCCTCAGATTCCACCAACATATTAGCACAGATCAAATAGGCATACAAGCAATCACATCACTGATCGAAACATCGATCAAATCGACCTAGTCGATTACATGTCAATAAGACCATTCATCGGTCATTTCCATTCAATCAATCCATTCACAACACTAGATCAAATCATTAAATCACATTAATCACACTCAGATCGAATCATCAATCGATCGACTTAGTCGATTACATGTCAGTCGAACCATTTCTAGGTCATTAATTCCACACCATATAACATTCCATAGTACACTCGGTCACAGAGCCACACTAATGCTCTCGGGCGCCGTGTACACTAGACAATTGCGTGCGTTCTTTAAGGCGCCGTTTTCGCCAGTGATATCCCAAATCACCGAACCACACATGCCTACAACGATGTGTTCAATAGACAATTGTGTGCGTTCTTTAAGGCGCCGTTTTCACCAGTGATATCATTAATCACCGAACCACACATGCCCATGACGATGTGTTTAATAGACAATTGCATGCGTTCTTTATGGCGCTGTTTTCGCCAGTAATGTCCTTAATCACCGAACCACACATGCCTACAACAATATGAGTACTAGACCGATACGTGCGTTCTTTAAGGCGCTGTTTTCACCAGTAATGTCCCAAATCACCGAACCATGTAGGTCCACAATGATGTATGTACTAGACCGATACGTGTGTTCTTTAAGGCGCCGTTTTCGCTAATGACGTCCTTAGTCACCGAATCACATAGGTCCATAGCACCGTACCTAATTGCTTATAGCCCAGAGTATTCCCAATTCGCTCTCATGGTTCTATCCACTTTACAACTCATCAAAGCATTATAAATGCTAAATAAACATACTCGGCCATCTACCAATCACTCATTTGATTTCACCCAATTACAATCAATTAAGGAACAATTTCTCAAATATCACAATTAATTTAATTCCATGTAACGTAGAGCTCAAATAATAAACGGACTGCACGATGACAATCAGCACGAAATTTCAGTTGTCAGCTATCCCAACCCAAAACGACGAGATCGACACGAGAATCGACTTTTCTCAAGGCGGGCCGAGCATCCAAGGTTGGGAAGCCAGCCAAAACAGGCCACGAAGCTGCTGCCATACCCATTTTTCTTCCTCTCGGTTGCTACTGGTTGTGGGCTGATCCGGGGCTGAGTCGAGCTGGACAAGGCCGACGGAGGGCGAGGGGACTCCGGTGGGTCAAGGTGGTGGCGTACGGTGGTCAGAGGGAGCTCCGGTGAGCCTCTACCGTCCCTCACGACCACCGAACAGCAGGTGGCCGGGCGGGGTCGTGGATGGCAACTCGACTGGACGGGGGCGGACGATGCGGCTAGGCAGCCGCGGAGCTACGATGACGTGCGACATGAGGCGGCGACGGTGCTCTTGCGCAACGTTGGTTGCTTCTCCTCTGCAGTTTTTGGGTTTGAAAGGCATAAACAAGAGGAAGAAAGGGGCTGGTCGACCGGCGCGAAGGGAAAGAGGGAGGCAGAGCAACGACGGCGTGCGGCGGCGGCGACTCTGGCTCCAAATGCTTGCTATGACGACAACGACGATTCCGACTTCAGCAGATACTCAGCAGTTGCTGAGGTCTTCTTCCGTTTACTGGTTCTTCGTGCACCAAGGAGAGATGGGGGAGAGAGAGTTGATCATGAGAGAGGAGAAGAGAAGGGGGGGAAAACCGGTTTTCACATTCTCTCTCATGGCCCACCATTGTGGGCTGTCCTCCACTCACAATTTCTTGACAATTATGCCCCTTCTAGAAGCATTTAGGGAGGCCAAATTGTGGGGTATATGTGGCATACGAATTTTGCTAGGTTTTTCCCTCCAATTGGACCTTAATCCTTCTTCAAACAATTCAATCCAACCTCTGAAAATTCAATCGTCGAGTCTTCGATCGAAGTAATATTCTTCCTCACCAATATAACCCACTTGTATCCCAATTTCACAATAAAAACAAATTTCGATCGAAAACGGCCCTATCTCAACTTTTTCCCAAAAAAGTCTCGATTGTCAGAAAAATCTTCTGAGACTGAGTCGACGTTCCTAAAATTTATTGTGACATGATAGAATTTTCAATTTCTGAAATCGGACTCAAATTGGCGGTTAATTTCACTCGGGCGCGTTTTTAGCGTAACCTAGGCTACCGGGTAGTTTTCAGAACTTTTTAGGACAAATGACTCGTGGTCAATTTTTTTCGAGCCACAATGAACCCACTCGACACATTGGCGACTCTCGATTGTCGTGAAAATCTCGAGGATTCAAATACGGACACAAGGTACCAAAACAATAAAATAAAATAAAAAAATCAGTCTAATGCCAGTCAACGAGAATTTCCCAATTTAGCGGTGTCACCCACGATTGGCCACACATCTTCGTCGAACCAGACTATCTCTGATTTCAAATCGATTTTATACTGTGCCGCAATTATCTCTAAAGATAAGCACGGTTGGGAAGTCAATTCCTGATCGAATTCTCAAGTCTATTTGCCTTAAAGTCCTTAATAACTCATCCAACTAGTCTAGTTATCTCGTGAGTGGCCAACTCAGATAAAAATACTGTAGTCGCGTCGATGAAATGCCCAATTTATCTAATCGAAATCAGAATCCGAAAATCTGGATGTCACAATCGTGATGCACCGTACACCGAAGAGACTGGATTCTCTGATGCAGTGTTCGATTACATAAGTCGCATACTCATGGAAGAAGATATAGAAGAGAAGACATGCATGCTTCAAGATTCTTTGGATCTATTGTCAGCTGAAAAATCCTTTTATGATGTCCTTGGCAAAAAGTACCCGCCTTCACCTGAGCCAAATCGCACGAATTGCATCACCTACAATGACAATCACACAAATGACAGTCTCTTAGACAGCACTAGATATACTAGCACTATCGGCAGTAGGAAAAACGGATACTACGCCAACATTGGTTGGGTTCAAAATCCAAGCAATTATGGTACAATGAGTTTTGAAAAATATATTAGTCCAGCGGCGTTTCAACCTAGTCGATGGGGTAAAGCACAGAGGCTTGACTTTTGTGGTGAGAGCCGATTCATTCGGCAGTTTAGGATAGGGGTCAAGGAATCCAGCAAGTTTCTTCCTAATCAAGCAACTACCGAACTTCTATATCAGGAACCAAATGGAAAGATTGGCAACGCAGACTGCCTCGGTGCATTGAAGAGAAAAGAGTCTCCATAGGGAGGAAGGAAACATGGAAGAGAGATGTAGCAAGCAGGCTTTTGTTCATGAAGAATCCGTACTTCGCTCAGATGCTTTCGACGTCGTTCTACTTAACAGCCAAGGGGAGGGCCTGGCGCATCTTATGAATCTCCGTGCATCGTTGAAGCATAGAGTGAATGATATCGAACACTAGATTGAAAAGCCCAAAGGTGGCAGATGTCGCGGCAAGAAGAAGAGAGGGAAAGTGGAGGTAGTCGATGTGAGGACGCTCCTCATCCAATGTGCACAAGCCGTGGCATCAAATGATCATAGGAGCGCAAATGCTCTGCCTAATGAGATCAGGAAACACGCCTCTCCTTTTGGCAGTGGGACCCAGAGACTCGCTCACTACCTCGCTAATGGTCTTGAGGGGCGGTTGGCCGGCACAGGCAGCTAGATATATAGAGGCATCGCCTATATAAAAAAAAAAGGGGCAGTTGATGTGCTGAATGCGCACCACCTGTACCATGCAGCTTGTCCATTCCTATGATATTCATATGCGTCTCGAACATGACGGTATTAGATATAGCGGCGGATAAGATGAGGATTCACATCATCGACTTCGGCATTCTTTATGGATTCCAATGGCCCTCTCCGATTCAAAGCCTTTCCCAGAGACCTTGTCCAACGAAGCTCCGGATCAGCGGTATAGACTTGCATCAACCCGGATTCAGGCCCATAGAAAGAGTCAATGAAACGGGTCAGCGCTTGGCAAATTACGCTGAAAGTTTCAACGTGCCGTTTGAGTACAACGCCATTGCGAAGAGGTGGGAGTTTATTGAACTAGACGAACTCAAGATCGATAGGGATGAAGTGACTATAATCAACTGCATGTTCAGGTTCAAGAACTTGTTCGACCAGACCATTACGGAAGAAAGTTCACGAGACATAGTGTAACGGCCCGAGCCCCACTATATAATATTATCCGCTTTGGATACTAAGTCCTCACGGTTTTAAAACGTGTTATACAGATTAAATGAGCCCAAGGCATTATAAACTGGTCCAAAACTCCCCCCGTAAGCAATGTACGACAAGAGGGAGAGGGATCCCTTGCTTGCGCACGTCCGGGACCGAGGCGCGGACACACCGCCATCCCTCCTTCCCGCGCACTGCCGCTCGGGCCGTCACACATAGAATGTTCACGAGACATTGTCCTCAACCTGATAAGAAGAGCCCAGCTGGATCTCTTCATCCACGGTGCTATCAACGCGAACCACAATGCCCCATTCTTCGTCATTCGGTTTCGGGAGGCTTCGCATCTCCTCTTCTCTATTCAACATGCTTGACACTATAATACCCCGAGAAAACCAGGAGAGGATGCTGATTGAGCAGGAAATGTTGGGGAGGCAAGCGTTGAATACGATAGCCTGTGATGGATGGGAGAGAGTGGAGAGACCAGAGTCGTACAAGCAGTGGCAATTACGCAACATGAGGGCCGGGTTTGTGCAGGTGCCCTTGAGCAGGAGGCTAGCGCATTTCGTATTTAACGAGATGGCTTCGCACTACCACAAAGATTTCGTCGTAGACGAAGTTGGCAAGTGGCTGTTGCTAGGATGGAAGGGACGGTTTCTATACACCTTTTCTAGTTTGAAACCGGCATAGCGAGATCGATATGTGCACATAGTTGAAGGAGCAAAAATGAGGTCATCGCTAACAGCAGCTGTAAATCAGAAGATGACCGGGGTGTCGGAATCCCCTCATGATTCTCCTCAGCATGTTTATGCCTGGGTCTTTACCGGATAAGTGAAAGGTTTTTATTTGAAAATCCCCTTGTTTAACACGTCATCTCATTACCAATCTAATCTCAATGCCCTTTTAGTGGCGATTCATTCACGTCTCATATTTCTGGCATGGAAGTAGCATTGTTTTGATCGTGTAATACCATATGATTGTTACTAAAGAATAATTGAATCCAGCTTTTCACATAGTTACATATCCATGTCGAGGATAAACATAGCTGAAATTCCAAAGATCTCATATATCAAATACATTTTTGACAAATACATCTAAAACTACTATTTCAAAGTGGACAGGTTGGGCTCAAAAAGGAAATCGCTTTCACAAACCCACCGGCCACATCCAGGGCCGCATTTCGTGACTTAGATTTAATGGGCCAAATTTGTAATGGATAACTCTTCTTTCTTTTTTTTTGTAATATAAGTAAAATCGGGTTGAGAAAAATATTAAACTCAAAAGAAAAGGTCATAAGTGATTTTTTTTTTTGGTCGAAATAGACCAATATTTTAACTATGTTTTTCTAAAGTCCACGTCAGTCGCCCGCTACGAATACATACGACCTAACCCAAATAAATTGCAGCTTTGCTTCCAGTTCCGTATCTGGACGGTCAAATCCAAGTTCTCTTCGCTCACGCTGTCGCACAGCAGACCTTTTGCTCACAATTGGTGCTCATCTATTTCCGGCGTCACTGGCTTTGCGCTCCTGCGGCGAGTAATGTTGTTTTTGAGCGTTCCGATTTCTGTCATAGTCTACATGCTCCTCAATCGCTCCTTCACAGTTGTGGCCTCGAGGGGGGCACGAGTCCTGATTTAATTAGGTTGGTAACATAAGTATATCAGCACAAGCTCTGAACAGTGAGCACCATGTGTCATGTATGTGCTTCTGTGATCTCTTCGTTCCTTCATGGATTATTCACCGTTGTGTTCACATCATCTCTGATTAACCCAAAACGGGGTCAAGTGTGTTTGAGTATCAGTTTGGCTGATAGCAATCTCGTCTTCTGCTAAATGCTGACCACTCTTTGCTGCAATTACGAGAAGTGTCGATGCGTATGGTTTCTGTTAATTTTATGGAATTCTGGTTTGGGTTTGAACTTGTTTTGGGCTTGCTTCATTACAGGAATGGGTGTTAATTATAAAGTTTCTTGTCTCTATCTCTTGCTTATTATGTCCGTCTTGATTCATGTGAATTGTGCAATGTTTTCCTGTAGTTGTGACGATGTTCTGGCTGTAGCGTTGGAGTTTGGTTCCTCTGTTTGGCCCTAATCAACCTTTGGATTGGGAAATTACTAAAAGGCCTCAAGCCTCCCTCCTGGAACGTGCTCCATTTTCATGGAAGCCATCTGGGTCTTGTCGTCAAGATTGGACTCCTCACCCATCTCCCTCATGGCGAGTGAACTTTAACATTGTCCCTTCATGAGCAGTGCTGAGGATGCTAACAACTTGAGCTTAAAACTGTTGAAGATATTGGGCAATTTAGCGGAGAAAAAGACGGGTTTTAGACAAAAGGGCAAATGAAAGAGTTTAAGTAAGATAGTACTGCAAGAATTTCATAAGATAGTTTCAGAAAATAAGCTAACTTACATGTTTGGTCGAAACCTCTACAGGAGTTGAAATACGGAAATTTACTGAAACGGGGATAGCCCTGAGATGTTGCTTTTGGCTATATGTCTATGTACATGTAGCTTGAGCTAAGACGGAGGAAATACCAGTAAGCAATAAGGCAAACGATGGTACTGGACAAGTAACTTTGCTTGAGGAAGTCTGGTTGATTGATAGTTCTTGGAATGGACTACTACCTTAGGGTGCACCAATCCTCAAGGACTGTATTCTACAATAAAGGTGAACAGTTCCAAATTTCATACAATTTCCATCTGAAACCTAAAACCTACTAATTAAAACAGTTTTTTCATTATGTGAAACCTATAATCTACTCTACATATACTATGAAACCTAAAGCCTATCATATTACAAGTTCTTGATAGACCTGTCAAAATGGGTTTTGAACCCATATATGACCCATTTAGGTCACTCAATTTTGAAGAGCCTTCTTTAAATGGGTTAAAAAGGTTAAAGCCTTATTCAAATGAGCCTAAATGGGTTGAGTTTAGAACCCATTTTCAACCCACTAAGGTCACCCCACACAATCTCTCTCCCCCTCTTCAACTTTATAAAAATATTTTTAAAAAATTGAAATAATTTTATCTTTTTTTTTTCTTTTTTTTCTTTTCTTTTGTTTCTTTCTTCTTCCTGCTTTCCTAGGTCGATGGCTGGCCACAGTCACGACAACAGCCGACCATGCAAGGGACAAGTTTGCTAGAGGCTGGCGAAGCTCGAGTTCGCCGAGATTTGGCAATGGCAAGGCCAAGACCTCACCAACATCTAGCGAGGCTCCAGCTCGTCGATCTAGTGAGACTCGAGCTCGCTAATCTAGTGAGGCCAAGACCTTGTTGACGTCTAATAAGGGCCAAGCCTCACCAATTTGGCAAGACTTGAGTTCACCGATCTAGCGAGGTCGAGGCCTCGCTGATGTCTAGCGAGGCTCCACCTCGCTATAGGCCAGCAAGCTCAAGCCTCACTAGCCATCGCCATGGCCGGTGATCGACCAAAGAAGAAGGATAAAAAGAAAAGAAAAAAATAATTAAAAGTCTACTTTTTAAAAAATAGAAATAATTGAAAATTTGATTTTTATAAAATATAAAATAAAAATTATTAAAAGGAATGCACGGAAGAAAATTAGATCAGATTTTTCATACTAAAAAGTGGGAAATCAAATCAAATTTTAAATTTCTAGCAAATACCATAAATATTGTTATTTTCCTAGAAAATGACTTCCTATAAAACATTTTTCAAGAAAAAAAATGGAGCCTTGACTTTTAAAAAAAATATATATATATATATATATATATATATATATATAAATTGTCCAATAGATTTGTATTGAATGAAAGTATTTTGACAATGCCATTTTTTTAAATCATCTTGGACGTATTTTAGCAATATAATTTTTTTTTAAATTATAAGAATAAGTTTTCCTAAATTGGGTTAATTATATAAGTGCTTTAGTAATACAGATCAAGTCAGGTATGAATTGGATCGGGTATGGATAAAAAAATTTACATTAAACATAAATTGGTCAAAAAATGGTTAATAAGTTAATTTAGATCGGACCATTTATAACGCATTCAACCCAACCCGCCCATTTAAAAGTCTAATTCCAGTATATACCTAGGTTCCATCTATGTCATTAATCAAATGATTACAATGAATCATCCTCTTTAATGACCCCCACTTACTAATAATTCACTAACTACGACTTATATTCAGAAATACGAAAAATATGAAATATTAACAAAGTAAAAGTCTCAGTCATAAAATAAAAGTTCAAATTAGTAGTTCTAAATTATCCACTCATCATCAAATGCCATGAAATACCATAGAATCGCGTAACAATATAGATCAAGAAAAACACAAATACTTATTCCAGGGTTCAGATTCCAAGTCCCACTTACCTTGAACTTGGAACCTACTCATCGAAATAAGTTCTCCAATTTTTGAAACTTGAAATGGGACATGTTCCTACTAGTCCAATTCTTTGGTTTCAGATTTTATCTGGGAACCATACTCATCCATATTCTCTAGGAAAAGGTATTAGATATAAAAACGAGTTTTAAGATTTGCTAGATGCTGGGAAGTTTTTTATTTTATGAGTCTCAAATATCAATACGATTTTAATGCGATACGGACTCCAATGCCCCTAAATGTTTTGAGAACACATTGGTGCATGTTAGAAGAGTTCTTATAAGCAAATGTTATTTTCGTGTCAATGGTTAGCTTATCGATCTTTCTCTTATCAATAACTTTTTATAAGTATTTCAATGGATAAGAAATCCTCCTGCTGTTCTTGGGCTTGGAAAAAATCATATCCCTCAGAAGCGAGGTATGCAATGCCTTCTATTGGAGGATTGGGAACGGCCTCTCTACCTCTTTATGGTTTGATAACTGGCACCCTAGGGGCCCTCTCAACTTAATTTTTTCAGACTCGTTCATATACAATTCAGGGCTTTCTAGGCAGGCAACAATGGTTGATCTCTTCTCTGATGCTGGGCAACCTCTTCAGTTGGTGCTTGAGTCTTGGGATCATCCCCTCCTGAGCCTCTCTCAGAATTCAAATTGTTTTGGCTGGAGGGAGAATTCATCCGGACGCTTCACTATTGCGACGGCTTGGGAATTCTTCAAGCGGAAGAGGACTCGGGTTTTTTGGCATATGTTCATCTGGAACAATGAAATTGCACCACGGTATCAAGTAAACCTTTCGCTTATAGCTAAACGTAGGCTACCCACCCAGACACTTTTGTTATCTTATGCTAGAATAAATAGTGGTGCTTATGCTAGAATAGATAGTGGTGCTTGTGCTTTCTGCAACGAGGTACCAGATTCCATTTACCATATGTTTTTTGGGTGCCAGGTCACAGTCGGGGTTGCCTTCTTCTGGACGACCAAATGCAATTTGCCTTGGCGTAACAAGGCATGGGAGGATAATCTCCGTTGGGCCATCACCATGCTTATGGGAAATGAGTTTTATAAGTGCATTGCCTGCTTCTCCTTTGGAGCACTGTGTCATATTATTTGGAACAACAAGAACAGTATACTATTCCGAGAACAAGCTCTTTCTATCATGGCTATGAAGAATCATCTCTTTAAGGTGGTCAGAAATAAGGCGAGCACTGTTAGGAATGTTGAAAATAACTTCAGGAATAGAAGGTTGCAGCTAAGATGGGGCATTGACCCGATCATCTTTTCTGAGGAGCATTAATTACCCCCCCCTCCGGTGTTTTTTCTTCTGGTGCGGTTTGTTTAAGGCGGTTAGTGCAGTTGGTACAGCTGGTGCTAGTGCAACTGGTGCAGCTATTCTCACTGAATCCGGAGGATGGTTCATTCCCTACTTGTAGGCGTTTTGTTTATGTTGCCAGTTGTTCATGCCATACTTTCCTTTCTTAGTTGGTAGTGGGCTGCCATATTTGTGGCTTTCCGGCATCCCTCCTCTCATTATGATCCGTTGTTTTAAGGGTGGTTTCTGATGCCGTGTTCTTTTCTTTTCTTTTTCTTCTTTTCCTTTTGTTTGTTCACTCGTTCCTTTTCAATATATTAATTATCTTTCACCAATATATATATATATATATATATATATATATATTTCAATGGATAGGTTTTTTACATTTTTATTTTATTTTATTTTTTATTGTGGAAATTTATTTTTTCAATTTGGTGTGAAATTTTTTTATCCGTGTAACATATATATGTGAAGAGCCTAAAGTAGGTTAAATATATGGGTATAGGTTTTCTCAAATTGGATTAAATATTTATGTTTGTTGATAATATGAGTCGGGTCAAGTAGAAGTCATAACATTTACATTGCATGGGAAATTGGTACGACCTTATTGGGGGCCAACAAATACAACTTAAAGGGGGTGAATACATTGTTATGGAATTCTTAACCATCTTTTTGCGGAAAATAGCTGAAACTAAGTAAACATCAAGTCAAGATGATGTTTTAATGCTCGTGTGCATTTTGTGTGCTTGTGGAAGTAATAAGAGAGAAAAATAGTAGCGCACAAAAATATATGGTGATTCGGCTTTATCCCCAAGCCTACATCCACTCTCAAACTAATAGTCACAAGTTGAGCTAGATTATACTAATGATCTCCTTAGAAAGTTACAATTGACAAACACTAATACTTTTACATGATCGATTACATTATCAGATTCCAGGTGTTGCTCTTACTCTTGTACACTTAATCTTAAGCACAATTACTCAAATAACAAGAATACGACGCTCACAAAGACAATCAAAAGAGAGCATTTAGCTAGAGAGACAACCTATAGCAAATTTTCGGTCTTTTGTATTGCACGTGTCTCTCCTTTGGCTTCAGGGATCTTCTTTTTTATGCTTATCTTCAATCTATTCGTTGGAGGTGAATTGGAGAAGAAAAAATTCATTGAAGTTACCGTTGATACTACTATCCAAAGATAGAGCTATCCATACAGTCATTTTCTTGAACATTCGCAAACTACCTTAAAATAATTTTTGTTGTTGTCCCTTCACTGCGGCTTCTAACAGACATGTTAGGTAGTCTAGTTTCACGATTACTATTATCACCTAGATTCTATTGATGCACCTATCCACTTCCATAATGGGAACCAAAGAACATATTATCAAATGAGCATTGTTGCCATAGTGCTAGCTACCTAATGTGTACAACCTTGAATACAAACATCAACATTAGCTTATCTTTAGGTCCGTTGGTGCTGTTTATGGAAAAACCATATCGAGACATTTCGCAATCTTTCATTACCTAGATCACACTATGGTCATCACATAATCTTTGATACTTGTCATGAACATCCTCATTTACCATAGTAAATATTATATTAAGAATAGTTAGGAAATCATCAAAATCATTTGGAAATGGTTCTCCAAAAAACCCAATCCACACATTCAACAACCCTAATCGCATTTAATGGAGGCTTTCACAGCATGTAGATATTAAATTACGCTTTTATCAATAACATTTCATCGGGCCTCATGTGGTGTTGCCATCCTCCATCATTATTTTTGTAGATGACCACATTTTGAGTTCTTGATTTGCCCATCATTGTGCATCGTTTCGGAAATTGTCCCACGAGATTCTATTCTATAGATTAGACTGCACGCATTGAGTGAATAACTTGATCAAAAGAATGCCTAGAGTCTAACGTTATGGAATGGACCTTATAGTGATGGAAAGGCCACCTATATGTGAATAAAATGCACATATAACAAATTTACTCTGAATTAATATATGATTAATATCACAAAAAATATTAAATTAATATAATTACAACAAATTTACTCTGAATTAATTTTTTTACCATCGAAAATTCTAAATTGCTACACATGTGAAAAATTTACCATCCATTTAATTTATGTTAAATTTTATCATCAAATTTCCGAGTTTAATAACACGTGTTAGTTAACAAGTATATCGGTTTGGGGTTTTACCACTTGTTTTTTATACAAAAATTAGTTTGTGGTTTTTCATAGTATTAATCCAATTTAAGAAAAAGTAATAGAGAATATAAATTTATTACAAATGTACCAATTTATGATTTTTTATGATAAAAAAATAGTTTTTGGTAAATTTATCAACACATGTGCCAGTCTAGGGTTTTCTATAGTAAAAAAATTAGTTTAGATAAATTTGTCATAAATATATTGTTGACACCTAAATTTTGGTGATCCAATCATTTGTTTAATGCATAGAAAATTAGGGATTAATTTTTAACCCCTAAAAAAATAATTAATTAATTGCATAGCATATAATTTTATATGGATTTATTTATTATTATTGCATTTGTATTTGACCGGTGACGGATGGGTTTGATTTAATGATTCTGAGCTTTAAGTTAACAGGTTGGACTAAGCCCATGAAAGGAGGAAATTGGCCCTAGCCTGTTTTCTTTTATGGCAAAAATTATCTTGTGAGAAATAGTGATTTGAAATTTTCCGGGATATAATGGGGATTTTTCAATATCATCAGATAGGGAAAGTGTGACAAAAAATATTGCAAGCTCATCTTTGCAAGAATTGGGATTTGAGAAAAATTCTATCACAATCTTGAATCTTTATCAATATGTGATAAAATCGGTGAAGGAATATTGCGGATGTTGATTTAAAACCCTAGTCCATTCACCTATAAACAAGTTGCTACACTACAGAAGGAAGAGGAATATTGCGGATGTTGATTTAAAACCCTAATCCATTCACCTATAAATAGGTTGCTACACTACAGAAGGAATGAGGCCACACATTGAATATACGCCCGCACAAGTGGGGCTCTACACATGAGATGTAAGATTGACAGCAAAGAGTTTTCACGTTCTACACATACGGAGAAGCCAGAGGAGAAACGCCAAGAAAGGAGAAAAGCAAAAGAAGAGTGGTACGGAGAGACCCACTTTTGTTGCTGCAACATCCACGATTCGCAGGGTGAGAACGAACCAGCGGCCTGGGAGCAAGGCCAACAGGTTTGCCCACGCTGACGTAAGCCTCCACGGCCATTGACGTTAAGAAGAAATATCACCACCGCGATCCGGTCCCGACGAAACAAACCCCGAGTCACTGCGTTGCCAATCCGCTGTGCTCGAGCCATCCTTGACGTCCCCGACGTCCCCTGTGATTTCTTGCTGTTCCGAGAAGCTCACCTAGCCGACCGTCACTCTGGGCACACTACCAGAGCCACCACCGCGGCCTTTCCTTGGTCGATCACTACGACGTTGATCCATTGGTCGGGAATCCTTATTGACCGAGAGACCACCGAGCCATCACGTGAGTCCAAGAGGCGAATTTAGTTCCATCATCACAACCTGTCGGCCAAAATAAGGAGCATCAATTGAAATTTACGGCCACAATTCAGAGCAAAGAGAACGAGACCACCTTCGTTCACGAGAAAAGAATAAAATATAGAGCCCACCATTGAAAGAAGCTCACGGCCAAGAGGACATCGGTGCCGATTCTTCATCAAGAGCTCACCCCCACATCCCGCGATTACTTTCTTTCTTCCTCAGATTCACGGCCAGGTGAGATATTCGTTCACTGCTTCAACAACACCGGAACCAGCGCAATTCGAGCAACAACGACGTAGTCACGTGACCTTGTCTAACATCAACGTTTCTTTCCTTCCCAGCCCACGACGAAGCACTTGCTGTTCCCGTTCCTGCTGCCGTACGTCCAAAAAGAGAGGGCCATACGATTGAAATACATGGTCACAAAAGAGAGAATGCACGAGGGGTGGTCTTCTTCTTCGGTGCTTGACCAACCTCAACCCATGACTTTGCTGTGATCGTCCAATTTGCTTGCGGGCCACCACTCTACAAAGATACTGGATTTGCAAACGTCCAGGCTTGTTCCACTTCATCGTTTTTTGTTCCGAGTGCACCTAGACGAGCTCCTCCACCCACGGCTGCCCACCACCATGGTGACCCGTCCCCAAGCGTCCATCGCGATTCACGAGCCCGTTTGCTAAACCCGGATTTGGAGAATTTCAAATTAGGTAGTTTTTTTTATTTTATTTTATTTTTTGTTCTTTACTTGAATAATTCCTTGATGTAAGATTGAAATCCCAACATGAAGTAGCCTCTTAAATTAGGGATTAACAGTCCGATTTTCGCACCCGAAATCCGACTCGCAATCGCCTGGAAAATCGCAATCCGATCTCATGCTCAAGATTCGATTCGCGGTTTATTTAAAATTGGCTAACTCAATCTTATGCGTGAGATATGGTTCATCAATTTTTTAATATCAATCTTATCTGGCTTGATTTGCTATCGAGTTATTTGAATCAATTTTCTTTTCGTAAAAGAAAACCAAAAAAAAAATAGAGTTATTAGGTTCATGCTAGAATATTTATTTTGCATGTTTAGAATAGGAAATTTATTTATTTCAAATTTTTGAAAAAATCCAAAAAAGATGCATTCATTTAGGATGTTAGTTTTTTTTTTTAATTTTAAATTGAAGTTTAATTATGTGTCAATTTTTAATTTCGAATTTCATGAAAAGAAAAATAAAAATTAGAATTAGGGCATTCTTTGCATGTCATTGCATGTTAGGATAAGATTGCGTGTTTTTTTATTACTATTAATTATGGGTTTAGATAATTTCTCTTAGATAGATTGCATTTTAGGATTACTTGGTTAAGATAATGTTATATTTAAATTAGGATTTGGATTAGCCTAATTCCTAATATAAGTTGGATAGAATCTTACTCTAGCTAGATAATTTTTGCATTTTTTCTTAATTTCGAATTTCATCAAAAATACAAACAAAATTGTCTTAGGGTAAATTCATTTCATTCTCTAGGATAGATTGCATGCTTTTTAAGAGAATAAAAATGTCATGTGCACGTCATATAGAATTAGGTTCATGAAATGCATGTCATTTAGTGATTGTTGCTAGGTTCATTAAGCTAGAAACTGCCCGTCATTAGAATTAGGTCATGTGGTTAGATTGCATTGCATAAAGCATGATCTTCATCAAGCAAGTGCAAACAAAAAAAAAAAATAATTGCGTGTTAATTAGAAATCATATCTAGGACTGTCAATGTAAATTATAATCTAACACTGCAGATACTTTCGTTATTACGAGATAAGTCCTGCAATTTATTCATTGCTTTTCTTGGATATTAAATTGGTGGTTTGTGCACCCGCATTATCACCTCACATGTTAGGGAGGTAGATTAAAATCAATTTATGTTGCCTGCAAAATATTTTTTCGAAATAAAAGAGAAAGGTATCGAAAGGGCGTTAAAAAATCTAGCGTAATCAAGTTCCCGAACTCACAATATCTGGTTCATAAGAGTAAAGTAAATCTCCCGTTACTTTACTTGGGTTTCTAATCGACCCACCAAAAATAGATTAGTAGCGACTCCTAATTGAAAAATCATTCGCATGTTAAGAACTTGAATCTAAGTTGCGAATTGGTATGGGCTTGGGAGAGCCCGAGCTAAATTTAAGCTTAGTAATCCATTAGCCAAATCCTAGGTGGTTCACTTGAAAATTTGGTCACAACATGTACCAATTTTGGATTTTTTGTAATATTAATCATTTTATATATAACCTACACAATGAAGAATATATTTGCTCAAAATTAATTAATTTGAAATAGACCCCCGGGACTACATATTTTGTGGTGGAATTGAATTCACGAGCCAGATAGAGTGTAAAAAGTACAACTCTTTTTGGTTTTCTTGTTCAACTTTTTAAATGCAATCTTGATGGGCTCTCCCCCAATTTTTTCGCATTTTTTAGAGAAACTTTCGATTAAGAACATGAAATGTCATTATTTTTTCAAAAAATGGATCAAAATAGATCTTATTTCAAATAAAAGTATACATTGATCATGTTAGTGTCAAAGAAAGGTCTAACATCACATTGACTGTCATGCCCTGATCCTCGTGCACACGCCCATCCCTTGCCTTGGTCGATAAAAAAATTTCCTAGGGCGTATCGTCGACCCTTTTATTTTAATGCGCATGCGGAAGCATATAATAAATCCCCAGACAATAAAACAATGTAATAGGAAAGTAGGATTCCAAATTTCTAACCTTCACTCTTATATACATTGCAAACCAGTGCACATATATATACAAAGTGAGCTATTAAGTCCAATTCAACTTAAGCCAGTTTAAAAACAAGGTCTACAAGCAGAAGTGGGGTTTTACAAGCTATGGGTCCCCGTCCTCCTCTTCATCATTCTCCACACTCCAACTGGAGCCTTCAGTAGACTGCACCGGACTTTCGAGATCTTCAAAATCCAAGTCTACCACATCTTGGGACCTGAAATGGTTATTCAATAACCAATGAGACAACGTCTGAGCAAATTCTACCCCTTAAAACCCGATTAGTAAACCAATACACCTTAGGGCTGCCTATGCACAACACGAGTCAGGGGACTTACCTTGGCCTCAGATTCCGTCCTGCATATTAGCACAGATCAAATAGGCACCCAAGCAATCACATCACAGATCGAAGCATCGATCAAATCGACCTAGCCGATTACATGTCAATCGAACCATTCACCGGTCATTTCCATTCAATCAATCAATTCACAACATCAGATCAAGCAATGATCAATCGACCTAATCGATTACGTGTCAAACAAACCAACTCTAAGTCATATGTACTCTCTCAGGCGTCTTTTTCGCCAACTACCATATTTTTTTGGTAAAAACCGATCACATGCATTCTTTAAGGCGCCGTTTTCGCCAGTGATATCCCAATCACCAAATCACGTATCATTTCTAGGGCGCCGTTTTTGCTAAGGTGACGTATGCACTAGACAATTGCGTGTGTTCTTTAAGGCACCGTTTTCGCCAGTAATGTCCTTAATTACCGAACCACACATGCCTATAATGATGTATTTAATAGATAGTTATGTGCGTTCTTTAAGACGCCGCTTTCACCAGTGATGTCCTTAATCACCGAACCACGTATGTCTATAAGTCACATACATTCTTTCTCTCTGGTGCCGTTTTCGCCAACGTGACATATGTAATGGGCAGCAACATGCGTTCTTTAAGGCGCTGTTTTCGCCAGTGATATCTTTAATCACCGAACCATGTTTGTCCACTTACATCATACCTGATTAGTCTCAGCCAAGAATTCCCAGTTCACTCTCACGATTCTTTCCGCTTTACAACTCATCAAAGCATTATAAAGGTTAAATAACCATACTCGGCCATCTACCAATCAATCATTCAATTTCAGACAATTTAGGAAAAATCCTAAAATTCCACAATTAATTCAATTTCATTCAACGTAGAGCTCAAATAAATAAACGAACGGCACCACGATAATCAGCACAAAATTCCAGTCACTAGCCATCCCAGTTGAATTTCTGGAAAATAATTAATTAATTAATTAATTAATTAATTTCGAAAATTAATAAATAAATATTAAAAATCCAATTTAGGCCCATATTGCCTGATTGGAGCTGAGGCAATTCGGAAAAAATCCCGAGATACATTCAATAAATAACTTAACCTTTCTACTCGCTAAAGACTAGGTCTAACCACCTAACATGCATCATTAAGTCACTAATTTAATTAATCTAAACTAATTTAGCCACCTAAGTGCACTTAATTAAATCTAACCAATCCCTAAGCATAATTAGCAAACTAAGAAAGCATTAGTGAGTAAAACTCACTTGATTAAAAGCGAGGACCGGATCACCGTGACGGCGACGCGACAACGGCCGAAACCTGAACTTTCGGCAACGTCGACGGACACTCAGGCCGGGCCTACAAGCCTCACAAGCCCACAGCAAAAGCTAGGCTTGGGCCGAACTTGCTTGGGCCTCGCTGATTTGGGCTTCAAGTCTGGGCTGCTGAAGGTTGGGCCAAAAACTAAATATCGGCTACTTTCTCTAGGCCAAATTGCGGGCTTGCTAGACTAAAACAAAGAAGCAGCAATTTGTTGGGCTGAACTTCGGTGGACTGTGGGCTCGATGAACTCGCTAGGCTGCTGAACCAGTGGAATGGGCTGCACGAAATGGAAGCAAGCTGGCGGAGAAGTCAGTGAAGCTGAGGTAAACGTGGACTGCTCGAAGAAGGTGAATTCAGTGGATATGTACGCCGATGGAGCACGCAGCAGGTGGCCGAAGTTGCTGGACGTGGCCGCGTGATGATGAAGCTACTCCGGTTGACGCGGTGGCAGCAAATGTTGGCAAACCAAAGCAGAGATGGAGAGGATTCGGATCTGCTGGAGACATTGCAGTTGAAGGTCACGGCCAAATGGCAGAGGAGTCAACTGCAGTCTTCACTAGGGGAAAATGACCGAGAAAATATAAGGCTTGAACGTGGCAACAATTGGAGCGGATGAGGGGGCGGTGTTGCTGCGAAGTTGAAAGCCGCTGAGGAAGACCACGCGGGGAGGCAGCTCGGTGGAATCCTGGGCTCCTTCGGTCAACTAAATGAAAGGCAGAGGGAGGGTTTGACTTGGTGGGCAGGCCGCGTGAGTGGAGCAGGGAAATTTCTCGGTTGATGATGGTGGTGGTCAACGAGAGGGAAAGAAGAAATGGGCAGGCGGTCTTGCGGATGTGCTGGCGGTCGACAGATGGAGCAGAAAATGAAGAACTGTCGGCCGAAGGAACAATAGAAAGAAAGCAAGGGTAGCTGGCTTCGTGGAGGCGTCCGCTCGAAGAGGATGGAGGAGGCAGCAAACGTGTTGGAGAAGCTGAGGAGGAGGGAACCAAAAGTCAATTTAAATATCTAATTTCATCATTAATTGGTCCCACTAGGCCTTCAAGATTATCTTCATGGTCTCCTAATACTTTCTCAACAATTTAATCCCACAAATAACTAAATTGAAGCCAAAATATGCAGCCCTCAACCTAGTTCCGAATTTCATTGATTTGGGCTTCAATTCCTCACCAAAATTCCCAATTTAATGTCCAACTTCGTCAAAGAAATTGCCCATACCATTTTCAACAAGTCCCCGACACCCAAGGGTTCAATAAAGAGGCCAAAAATCCAATCAATTTAGCTGATCCAGTTTTCCGCTAATTTCCGCGACGCCCGAATCGATTTTTCTATAAAAATCTCGAAATCTCCAAAAAATCTTCTGAGACTGAGTCGACACTCCTAGAATTTATTGTGACATGACAAAAACTCCAATTTCTGAAATCGGACTTGAATTAACGGTTAATTTCTATTCGACACGTTTTTAGCATGACCTAGGCTACCGGATAACTTTCAGATATTTTTAGTTCAAATGACCCGTGATTGATTTTCTTCGAGCCATTATGAATCCACTCAACTCATTGGCGACTCTCGATTGTCATGAAAATCTTGAGGATCCAAATACGAACCCAAGGTACCAAAACAATAAGAAAATCAATCTAGTGCCGGCTGACGAGAATTTTCTAATTTAGTAGTATCACCCACGATTAGCCACACATCTCGGTCGAACCAGCCTATCTGTAATTTCAAATCGATTTTATACTGTGCCGTAATGGCCTTTAAAGATGGACACGGTAAAGAAGCCGATTCCTGGTCGAATTCTCAAGTTTATTTGCCTTAAAATTCTTAATGATTTCCCTAGATAGTATAGTTATCTCAAGAGTGACCAGCTCTAAGAACAGTCAATGAAATGTCCGATTTATTTAGTAGAAAACAGAGTTGAAAATCCGGATGTCACATTGACTAGCCAAATCTTTTTTTTCTTTTTTGGCAAAAAAAAAAATCCCTTCTAGATTTGCAGAGTGGAAATGAGCACACCTCGAATTCGGTCCGTCCCTGTAACACCGATTTACCAATTGTTTGATATATTATGAAATCCTCAAACAACTCTATCAATTGCAGACCTCAAACCTTTTCGGTGCAAGGCTTGCTGCACAAATGAGGCTCTTGAACTAGTCTCCGATGTCTTTGCTCTTCCCACTTTTCACGAGCTAAGTGATCCAGCACCTCTGTCCCTAGAACAACCTTTTCGTTTACCTCTCCTTTGTTGTTCTCTCAGGACAAGGTAATTCCTCTGGATGAAGTTGTGTCTCCACCCTCACAGCCTGTATTGGACCTCAAAAAGTACTCGACTGGGCTAAAGGATTGTGGAGTTGCCTGATTTTTCATTTGGTATATTGCGTTCTTACCTTGATTAAGCATGTCTGCAATAGGCAATGGGAATTTCATCAGGATGTTTTGCCATTTTTGAGAGATTTACTACACGAGTGGATAACAAGACTTATTGAAAGTTACGACTGGATCCGAAAAATTGCGACTTATGAT
Organism: Eucalyptus cloeziana; assembly: GCA_014182715.1. Classification (NCBI taxonomy): domain Eukaryota; kingdom Viridiplantae; phylum Streptophyta; class Magnoliopsida; order Myrtales; family Myrtaceae; genus Eucalyptus; species Eucalyptus cloeziana. The sequence continues at coordinate 33,794,938 of CM024644.1, forward strand.
ATGCCCCTGTAAGTCAGGATCAATTTTTTTAGACTTACCATAGTGTCTGAGCTCTTTTTGGCAGGTGCAATCACATGATTCACATGGAGAGAACGAGACAGAAACGACAAATCTCGAAGTCATCGCTCTGCTCCCACCGGGTGCAAATTAACTCATTACCTCGTACCTCGTTTCCGGATCATGCCATCGATGAAGAGCACATGGAGCGAAATCTTTTCGCATGAGATTGACTGGGTGGGGTACCTTGTTTATTTCGACATTGATCCCTGCAATGAGGATGCACGATACATTATAAATATTAGCAGACCAGACTATGAAACGAAAACAATGACTTTGTTCATGTGTTTTCCAGTCTTAGCACATGCATTGTACCCAACACATAATATTTTAGTGTGACAGATTCCATTACATTATTAAATTTACCACGCTTCACATGGTAGCAGCATATGAAGAAAGTTTGTGGTCTTTCACTAATTGTCTTTGGGTGGTGCCAACAGTTTGCTGCTACTCTCGGGCGCATGAAGACTGGGCTTGGCTTCTGCTGCCTCATCTCTCTCTCTCTCTCTCTCTCTCTCTCTCTCTCTCTCTCTCTCTCTCGAACCAGGATATCCTTAAGGTATGCTTTCGATCTTCCTGTCAAAACTCAACGCAAAGAAAACTATTAGCAGGGATTAGGTGGATCATCGACTCTCGTAGAGGACATGTGAGTTTCACAATTTTATATGCATGCAGTAAAAGGGTATCTGCAAATTATGGTTGGTTTGGTGACTTGATCTACTTGTCACTGGCAACAGTTATCAGCGTCAAGAAACCATTGCCTTTTTGAAATGTTATTGGAAATATCAGAACTTGTGCAGATTGATTCTTTTACGGTTTGCGTTGGCAATCTGAGTCTGAGATTACAACAGGGATAAGTCAGCTAGCCGAGAATATAATTTTTAGTTGGGAGCAACAAAACCACAAACTTTGCGCCAAGATAAGCAATCTATTGCAGTGAAGCTGGTGTTTTCATGCTTTAATAGCATCAGAGTGAGAACGCTATGATGGATCCGCTGATGGGAGCCTTCTATCCTTCTAATGGGCTCCGCCCAGATGATCAGTCGATCTCTGCTGTTGTAGATCATTGTTTAGCTTTTAAACCGACTTTTCAAAGTGCACCTGACAGATGTGGAGAGATGCATCATTTGGTTGATGTTACCGTATTTTCGAATGATTGTCACGATGCACCATACACCGAAGAGACAGAATTTTCCGATGCAATCTTCGAATACATAAGTCGCATACTCATGGAAGAAGACATAGAAGAGAAGACTTACATGCTTCATGATTCTTTGGATCTATTGTCAGCTGAAAAATCCTTTTACGAGGTCCTTGGCAAAAAGTACCCACCTTCACCTGAGCCAAGTCATGCGAATTGCATCACCTACATGGATAAACACTCGAATGACAGTTTCTTGAACAACACTAGATATACTAGCACTAACGGCAGTAGGAAAAATGGATACTTTGCCGGTAATGGTTGGGTTCAAAATCCTTGCACTTATGGTACATCGAGTTTTGAAAGAGATATCAGTCCAGCCACGTTTCAACCTAATCGAGCGGGTAATTCGCAGATGCTTGACTTGTGTAGGGAGAGCCAATTTGTTCGGCAGTTTAGGATGGGGGTTGAGGAATCCAGCAAGTTTCTTCCCAATCAAGCAACTACCGAACTTCTATATCCGGAACGAAACGGAGAGATTGACAAAGCAGACCGTTTCGGTGCATTGAAGAGAAAAGAGAGTCTCCATTGGGAGGAAGGAAACATGGAAGAGAGAAGTAGCAAGCAGGCTTTTGTTCATGAAGAATCCGTACTTCGCTCAGAGACTTTCGACGTTGTTCTACTTAGCAGCCGAGGGGAGGGCCTGGCGCATCTTTTGAGTCTCCGTGCATCGTTGAAGAACGGAGTGAACGAAATCAAACACAAGATCCAAGAGCCCAAAGGGGGCAGAGGTCGTGGCAAGAAGAAAAGAGGGAAAGTGGAGGTAGTCGATGTGAGGACACTCCTCATCCGATGTGCACAAGCTGTGGCATCAAATGATCATAGGAGCACGAACGCCCTGCTGAATGAGATCAGGAAACACGCCTCGCCTTTTGGGAATGGGACCCAGAGACTTGCTCACTACTTCGCCGATGGTCTTGAGGCACGGTTGGCCGGCACAGGCAGCCAGATATATAGAGGCCTCGTCAATAAGAAAACAACCGCCGCTGATATGCTGAATGCGTACCAGCTGTACCTTGCAGCTTGTCCATTCCAAAGAACTTCTAATTTCGTCTCGAACATGACGATATTGGATACGGTGGCTGATAAGATGAGTATTCACGTCATCGATTTCGGCATTCTTTATGGATTCCAATGGCCCACTCTGATTCAGCACCTTTCCCGGAGACCTTGTCCAACGAAGCTCCGGATCACCGGCATAGACTTGCCTCAACCCGGATTCAGGCCCGCAGAAAGAGTCGAGGAAACAGGTCGGCGCTTGGCAAATTATGCTGAAAGTTTCAACGTGCCGTTTGAGTACAACGCCATTGCGAAGAGGTGGGAGTTCATTAAACTAGAAGAACTCAAGATCGATAGGGACGAAGTGACTATAGTCAACTGCATGTACCGGTTCAAGAACTTGTTCGACGAGACCATCACGGAAGAAAGTTCGCGAGACATCGTCCTCAACCTGATAAGAAGAGCCCAGCCGGATCTCTTCATCCACGGTGTTATCAACGGGACCCACAATGCCCCGTTCTTCGTCACCCGGTTTCGGGAGGCTCTGCATCACTTCTCTTCTCTATTCGACATGCTTGACAGGGTAATACCCCGCGAAAGCCAGGAGAGGATGCTGATCGAGAAGGATATGTTCGGGAGGGAGGCATTGAATTCGATAGCCTGTGAGGGATGGGAGAGAGTGGAGAGACCGGAGACGTACAAGCAGTGGCAATCCCGCAACATGAGGGCCGGGTTTGTGCAGGTGCCCTTAGGCAGGAATGTAGTGCGGTTCGCGATCAAGCAGATCGTTTCAAGCTACCACAAAGAGTTCCTCGTAGACGAAGTCCACAAGTGGCTGTTGCTAGGATGGAAGGGACGGTTTATATGCGCCCTTTCTACTTGGAAACCGGCATAGCGACATTGATATGCGCATAGCTGAAGAAGCAAAAATGAGGTCGTCACTAACAGCGGCGGTCAAAAGTCAAAAATGACCATTGACATTGGAATGAGGTTTATGATTTTCCCCGACATGTGTATATGTTGAAATTGAAATTGCACGGAAGGTTGATTTTTATATCTATGACAGTTTGTGTTTTAATGTGTATGTATGTATGTATGTATGTATGTATGTATGTATGTATGTATGTATGGTATAGTTGACGTAGAAGTGAAGAAGGGGCAAGGTATATAGATGAGTTTTAAGGGATAGTACGTTATGGTAATTAAAATATAGTTTCATAATTTTTATATGGAGTTCACATGGTGTAGTTGAAATGATGAGGGAGCTAAGATAATATATACTTTAGAACATGCGCCCAACGCACCGCCCAAGAGTGACAACCACTCCTATATATACTATAGAGGCCTTCTCAACCGACTTAAACCATTTTCTCGGTTCTTTACAGCAGCGTGTACATTTCTCAACCGTGGAGTTACTTAGCTGACCACAAATGTTGACTAAGGTAATTTTCTTTCTTTAATGTCTTCAAGCAGACTTGCTTCCTACGCATGTCTAGACTTCTCTAGACTTGGTTAGAGAATTCATAGAAAATGGATCATAAATTTCAATCGTATACGTGGGTTTTACCATATGAGTGAATGGTTTTTATTTGAAAATCCCCTTGTTTAACACGTTGTGTAGCAACCATCTATCTCAGTGTCCTTTTGTACGGCGATTCTTTCACGTCTCAAGAAGCATTGTTTTGAGCATATGATAAAATAAGATTGTTAGTGAGGGATAGTAGAATCTAACACCTTAACAGTTTCGTGGCATATCTGTTAACATAGGTATATATCCTTGTGAAGGTTTACCATGGCTAAAATTCCAAGGATCTCATACTTCAAATGCTTTTTCGTCAGGGACATCGAAACTTGCTATTTCAAGGTGGACGGTCGGGCTAGAGAAGGGAATTTCTTTCCCGAGCCCACCTGAAATATGATCACATCTAATGGAGGCTATCACATTATGTAAATATGAAATCATGCTTTCATCAAGAACATTTCATAGTGGTATTACAAAGTTTTAGACTTATATGGAAAATGTCAAAATAGATCACACAATACCAAAACAGTGGTTTCAACAAAATCTCACATTTCCTTTTCCTCACAAGTGAAGGATTCCGATGGTAGTGAGCTAGAAACTTCAAAAGTATATGCAATTTTGGAAGAACTAAACAAAAAAGTCTTAGACTCTATGCTCGGATTATAGAAGAAATGAAGGAACGAGAGATGAGTGGTGTCATAATATCTAGGCTTCAATCGTTTGCAGAAAATGAATAATTTGGAAAATATCTTCCTAAAATGATCATTTCTATTGCTCACAAAAATAAATGAAAGAAAAATATATTCATTATGCATAAAAAAAAATTAGACATAAGTTGTCACGCCCCAATCCTCCGAGCACATGTCCATCCCTCACTGGTCGATTAATAGCGACGTCTCAAGACGCATCGCCAACCCATTCATTTAATATACACATACGGAAGCATATAAAATCCCCAGATAATAAAATAATGGGATAGGAAAGTAGGACCATTTTTCACAAAATACATTTTTATAAATACACAGGTCTATACACAAAGGTTTACAAAAGGGATCGGCTCCCAACAAAAGAGAATTGTCCTACGACTAACTAGTTGGACAAGATCGCTGATTCTTCGGGCTTCATCTCTTAAACTCCGGGGCTTCCGGTCCTTCACCAACACCATCTAAGGACCTGAAAATTATTATACAATAACCAGTAAGACAATGTCACGGCGAGTTCTACCCCCTAAAACTCGATTAAGAAGAAAATACGCCCTAAAGGCTGCCTAAGCACAATCAGGTGTCAAAGGGCTTACCTTGGCCTCAATTCCTCCCTGCAATTCAACACAATTCATAATCTCATCAAATCACATCAACACATCAAATCATTCAAGCATATCGAATCATCAATCAATCGATTCAGTTGATTCCATGTCATCACGACCTTCGCACGATCAATTCTATTACTCACTTCAATTATAAATCTCGATCTCACTCGGGCACGGCCTACTAATTCTTCGGTGGTGAATCACAGCCCAAAGGGCACGACCTTTGTTAGGTGGTAATCACGGCCCAATGGGCACGACCAATTCCTATTTCAGCGGTAATGCTGAATCACGGCTCAACGAGCACGGCCTACTCAATCTTCGGTGGTAATATTGAATCACGATTTAGTGGGCACAACCTCTATCAGGTGGTAAACACGACCCAATGATATTGCACTTTGCAATTAAATTCCTCAATTTCATAATATCTTGGCCTAATTTCTTTGTATCAAAGATACCCGATAAAATATCGTGTGTGGGTATACGGTCAGCCTTAGCCAAATATAATAATTTCCTTTCCATAAATCCCACCATTTTATATAGTCCACCAAAATATTTTGGATGTTGTAAACCGACACTCGGTTATTTTCCAATCAATTACCAAAATTAATTAATTTATGAATAAAATCATAAAATCACAATTCCCACCAAATCAGTACAAATTCAAGCTCAAATAAATAAACAGATCACATCACTACAATCAACATAAAATTCCGGTCACCGACTATCCCGGTCTAATTTCTGGAAATTAATTAATTAATTAATTACGAAAATATTAAATAAATGCCAATAAATCCAACTTAGGCCCGTAATGCCTAATTGGATGCCGAAACGGACCCAGAAAATTTCCGAGTCACTCTAGAGAAATACTAGAGCTCGTTTAGGCCATAATTATACTAACTAACCACCTAACATGCATTGGTAAAGCACTAAAGTAATTACTCTAATCTAATCTATCCACCTAATCACACTTAATTAAATCTAATCAACTCCTAAGAGTAATTAACCTACTAAGTGAGAACCAGTGAGTTAAACTCACTGGTGTAATGCAAAGACCGGATCACCGCGACGGCGGTCGAAACTTGAATTGTGGTGACGCCAACAAGCTTGGACCGAGCCTAAAACCGGCCCAACAAATCTCAACCCAAACTGATATTCGTTATTGAGTCGGGCTGGACCTGCTTCGCAGGCCAATGGACTGACTTCAAGTGGGCCGAAGGACTCCATTGATGGGCTGGCTGGACTGAAGTTCACTTGGGCTGCTGAAAATGGGCCAGTCAAATTTGTGTGGGTTGAATAGAAAGCCCAAAGGAGCTGCTAAATTCTTGGGCTAGATCGAAGCTGAGCTTCAAGTGGCATGCTGTCAGTAATGTGCTAATAAAATTATCGATTTACCAGTTTTTTTTATCATAATCTACCAGGTTGAAATACCTTTGTAATTCACAAATAGTCATCATTATTTCAAGCGGACGTGTTTTTCTTTGCAAGCATATTCTAATTTGTAGAGCTACCTTCGTTATTGTTACCTTAGAAATGGAGCTATTTTCGTAACTCGTTACTTTCACTTGTACCTTACAATCACATTAATGTCATGACTTGCATGGTAAATTACAATCGGTAATGTCACCAACATCCCCCATAAATGACAATTGGCGGTAGCTTGCCAGTCGCACAAATTTACCATGACGATTTAAAACTTACCATCAATTTCACAGCATATTTTCCATTGACGGTCATTCTTCGGTTTCAAGCAAAGCAAACTCCTTTTCTTTTACTCCTTTTTCCAAGCCCATGAGCTCCTCTCATCCTAACCAAACAACTTCCTGTCGCAGCCAACCCTAACGTCTGAGTTCAAGATCTAACAGAACATCGCAGACTTTCAAGAACACAATCCTTCGGAAGTCCCGACTGGGTTCCGGCGATTCGATCGACATCTACATGTTCTTTGGAAAACCGTTTTTGAGTTCCCTCCATGTTAAGCGGACAAAAGAGGCTAAAGCAGGACTTGCGTATGATCATGTAATAAATTAAACAAAGGCCCTGTCGGCACAACCGAAGGCGGGGGCGACGGGGAGCTTTGGCCAGAGGCGCGTGCGACGGATTTGCTTTGAGGTTGACTGACTGTCTTTTCACGCCTCGTTCACGTCGAAACTCGTAGTGGATTCTTCAACTTCAAGCAGCCTCGTCCCCCTTCATTCATCATCCCTAAGTCACTCTTCCCATGTCGTCCGCGCTAAGTTGATTAAACCGACGCTGAAGTAGAGAACACGTTGACATTGGAAGGCTTCCGTCAGGAATCATGATTTTCTCCAAATTAGGTTTTTAAAGTGATTTTTACATCTCTCCATTATTCGCCGTTTATTAAGTAATCTGGCCACCAACCTTTGCAGAGCCTACCCGTGGTAAATTCAAAATAATAATTATGCATAGTATTGTCAAAAATGAATACAGTCATGTGCTCTTGAATATCAAACCAACTCAACTTAGATAAACAACTCTCCACGATATGCAGTCATGTTTTGCTGAGAACCGTTGACCAACCACTTTTTTTTCCTTTATCCTTTTGGCTTTGAGTCTCTCTCTCTCTCTCTCTCTCTCTCTCTCTCTCCCTCTCTCTCGGTGTTGTGACTTGTGAGGTTTGAGAACCCAATAAGAAAGGCCATTTGATTCGTCCATTGGAGAACATCATCACATTCCCTGCCTTACAAGTTGCAGCTTGCAACTCCATCTACCTTGATGGACCCTCTACTTCAACCCGCACTCATGATATGATCTCATAGTTTCTCTCTCTTTCTGGGTTGCATGCTTCTTCCATGGCTAGCAGAGACCATCATCCATCAACCTCGTCTTCCTCCGAGATCAAAGCCAGAGTGAGCTCATGGCGAGGCAACAATGCAGTGCACCCAGTCGACATTGACATCGATGCTGACGCAGCTGTGTCTGCTCCGAATCCCGTGGTCTACACAGAAGTCAAGCATTTCAAGAAATGGAAGCCCCTTCTTGTGCCCTGCTTCATCGTCGCAAACACTGTCATGTTTGTGATCACTATGTACGTCAACAATTGTCCCGAGAACTCCGTTTCTTGTGTGGCCAAGTTCTTGGGCAGATTCTCCTTTCAGCCCTTCAAGGAGAATCCTCTTCTTGGCCCTTCTTCATCAACGTGAGTCTCATTCCTCTCTGATTTTCCCCTGTTTTTCATCTTTTTTCGGCTCTGTAGCTTACAGAAGTCAACTGTTGGATTTGAGTTTCACAACAATGAGCCTCAGGAAGACGGCGAAACTCCAGCTTCATGCGTGACTCATTGATTGAGTCCTACATGACTAACCATTTATCATAGATATCTTGGTTGTCCTAAAAAATCCTACTTTGTGGTCTTAGGCTTCAGAAAATGGGCGCTCTTGAAGTTAGCAGGATAGTAGACAGACATGAAGTGTGGCTCCTGATAACCTGCATCTGGTTGCATGGAGGAGTCTTCCATCTATTGGCAAACATGTTGAGTTTTTTAGTCATTGGAATTCGGCTGGAGCAAGAGTTTGGGTTCGGTATGTATGTGTCTGCATTTTGCTTGTTCAATTTAATGTCAATTCTGTTCTGAATTCAGCTCTAGTTACCTCGATCTGGTTTGATAAGCATCTCAAATTTGTCTAATGTCGCCCCTGTCAATTTTCCATCCGGATAGTTAACTTCAATTTGTTAGAATGCGAGTATCTCAGTAAATTTTGGCGGGTAACCTCTGTTTTCTTTGCGCAGTGCTGATCGGGTTGCTCTATGTCGTCTCGGGACTTGGGGGAAGTTTGATGTCATCCCTCTTCATCCAGTCAAGTATTTCCGTGGGTGCTTCTGGTGCGCTTTTCGGGTTACTGGGAGGGATGCTCTCTGAACTCATCACTAATTGGTCTATTTATGCTAACAAGGTACTTATCTGCGTCGCGTCGAATTGTCAACGTTCAAATGAGTGATTAAGTTTAGAAGTGGATTCTGTAGTAGTTTTTTTATGAAACAACCGATCCTGTTCTACTTGCTTTCTTCAGGTTGCATCATTCTTGACCCTCCTGATCATCATCGTGATCAATTTGGCAGTCGGGATTTTTCCACACGTCGATAACTTTGCTCACATCGGAGGATTCCTGTCAGGCTTCCTGCTTGGATTCGTGCTTCTCATCCGACCCCAGTATAGCTGGATCATTCGGAAGTATACTCCTCCAGGATATGCATCTGCTTCTCCGAAGCCTAAATTCAAGACGTATCAGTGCGCATTGTGGGTCATCTCTCTGATGGCCTTGATCGTTGGGTACTCTTTCCACAAAAATGGCCTTCTATCATCTCATGACATTGAATAATCTACATTTTGTAATCGATTCTTGCCGATGATTTCGACGCTAGGTGCTAAGTTAACATGCTGCAGGTTCATTCTTGGTATGGTGATGCTTCTGCGGGGCACGAACGCGAATGATTATTGTTCATGGTGCCACTACATGTCCTGTGTTCCGACTTCTAGATGGAGCTGCAAGGCCGGGCCCGCCTCATGCTCGGTAGTCATCTCTCTCTCTCTCTCTCTCTCTCTCTCTCTCTCATATGCCAAATGATTTCACTAATGATCAATCGCATTACCTTCTGTTGTAGTCTGACCAAATAGGAAGCCAGCTGAACTTGACTTGCTCAAGCAATGGAAAATCAAGAACATACACATTGCCTGGTGCTACCACTTCCCAGATTCAGGGTCTCTGCACTCAGCTTTGCAATTGAAGATCACACGGACGATGTCCAATGGACTGTAGAGCCCAAGATTGGTGTCAATTAGTTTCACGAACAATTTTCTCATTTCTTGGTACCGAGTTTTCACTCACCATGTATGTCTATATGTAGGTTGAGTCTAGCTTAGTTTTCGATTGAATCCAATGGTTGATGGATCAATACTCGAGAGAGAGGATGGTTTGTCTTTAGAATGTGGCTATTTCTATATGATCATAACTCATAAGATTAGATTTGATGGCGATATGGCAGGAAAAGCTTACTGCAAAAAAGAATATTATTATTCCTTTGGATACGCCGTCTGTGGGAATCGAACCCACGACCACATGGTTAAAAGCCATGCGCTCTACCGGCTGAGCTAAGACGGCTGACAATCTTAATCACGCTCCCGATCAATTTATTCTAAATGCTGGAATTAATTATCTTCTTGATGCCTCCTTCTTACTGAAGATAAGTTTCTGAAAAACACGGGTCCCAGGGTCGACCTTATTGAGAACAACATGGTGGAGATTGAGTATGCGAATGATAATCGCTTATACCCAAGAATCTCTATCGATCTGACTTACACACAAAACCTATGTAGACAGCAAAAGAAGGCCATTCTTGTCGGACTGTTGGGGAGATCTATGGGGTACCCAGACTTCATATTTAATCCGCCCTTGTGTGCCCTTTGCTGTTGCTTCTTGTATTGGTGAACGAACCAAGATTGACAACAAAATGGCTTTCGCCAAAAGGGGACGTTTTACTCCGGGCATGTGTTGAGGTTGATCTTACTCAGCCTTTGGTGGCTCAACTTTGGCTGAGATCATGGCCACCATCTTTCAACCCAACCTCACGATTCTAATAAATAAACCACCAGATCAAATTATGAACTTATCGTGTATCTACCGAAGCTGATCAAGTCTCGCCTATTTCATCACGTGTTCACGAACGAGGTCGATTGTTAGAGTGAAGTCGAAGTCCGCCAAAGCGGCACAGGAATGCTCGGAAGGCCACACCAGAAAGCTTGATGATTATTGATGGTCTGGGTAAGACGATGTGCGTGTTTATGTCCTTTCTCTTTTCGGCCTATTTTCCATATCATGATGCCCAAATTACTGGTATGCGACTGGGCGAAAAGGTTTGCAAGATGGTCTGCAGCTAGGCCTGAAAATGGTATTTGTTGGCATTCTTGCAGGGCAGAAAGGCCTGATATTATCTTCGGGCCCACTTTCTTATCTTTATCTCCAGACGGACTTCACATGCATTTCAGAATACTTTTGGAAATAACTTTGAGAAAATGCAAAGGACTTCAGCTAAAATGATTTTTTTCAAGATACAAATAGTGCTTGAAAACACGTTGAGAAGCAACTTAACTCAAGTGCCTTTTGGTAAAAACCATACTTGTAAAGGACTTTTGCTAGTTTTGTTTTTTTTTTTTTTTAATTCAAACATTTGTCAACGGAACTCAACTACTAGCGAGCCAAATCAACAATCACTATCTAGCCTGGCTTGAGGTCACCCAACCTCAAGCAAGGTGGCTCAAGGTGACACGAACTCAAGTGTAGCCAAGGGTCGCACGACCGATGAGGTTAGCTAGTGCCAAATCTGACCTCACTAGCAACCAGAACTCTCGCCAATGATGTCACATGAGATGAAGACATTTATGGAATTATGAAAGTTCAGCGAGGGCAAAACTGGAAGATAAAATGTACTTTTATTCCGGGATTGCTATAAACTTAATACATTTTCCGATCTGCTTTGAAATAAAGACCTATGGAAATGCAATTACATCTTCTCGAAACTCTAAAAAAATATCTATCAAAGGCTACATGCTTTTGTCTGGCCTTTAGAGCCCAAGGGGCTTTTGGAAAGTGATTCATAAATGCACCAGTAGCACGCATAAAGAAGTTAATATAGTTTCACCATTTAAAAAGTCAAACACTCTTTGAAATCAAACTTTTAAATACTATACTTTTCACCTTCTCTACTAGAGTAGGGAAGGATTTAGATCTAGGGATATGCTTGTTCCTAGATTGGTCGAGTACTCACCCTACCATAGATCCTACTCTACAAGCATGGCTTTCCAGATTCAAAATCTAGAACATAACTTACAAGGTCATGAGCCACTAAAAAGTACTCTATGTAATGAGTACATCACAAGACAATGCATGTTGTGATCATGCTATGGATCACTCTTGCCGGCTTGCAAGTAGACAATAATTATTGGTCGATTACACCATATCAGTATTTTCATGCGATGTGACTGTTATATAGGATAGTTTTGCTTTGAACCACCCTATAAATTGGAACTATCGGATGCACAAATTCTAAGGCTTTATTATTAAGAAATTCAACATTGAACATAAAAAAAAAAAAAATAAAAAAAAAAAGCGCATTCATACAAGAAATGATAACACCAAAAAGCAAAAGAAATAAATAAATATGATTCCTCCTATCTTTTCACACATTTAAGTATAAAAAATTAATAAGGAAAAGGAAAAATCTTAAATAGTTCGTGTGTGTATACATATATATCTACTTAAATACTATGTAGAGTACCATGTATCTCTCTATAGTGTGTTTTGCATGGGATTGAGGCATAGGCTGGGTGCAGGCTGGTCTCGACCTTCGTGACTTATAATATTCACCCATTGACTACTCAGCCAGCCAGTTATGTAGGTTTGGCAAGTTCCACGAGTTCTCTTGCACACCTTACTTAGACTAACTTTAGAGTCTCCCCACGTGGACCGCAAATTAAGCCTCATAAGTTAAACAGGTTGTATTTCCTAGTTTATCCTATTATATTTATGATCATACATTTATATTTATATTATGTTATCAAATATATAATCTTTGCATATTGCAATACTTTTGTATATTTTCTAGTTAGGCTTATTAAAAAGAATGGATTTTGGCTCTCCACATGCTTAATCATGCCAAAAAAAAAAACATGATTCTCGATTGCCATGCTACAAAAAATTAAAAAAAAAAAAAACTCGCGGTTTGGTAATCATAGGCCATTATTAGTCAAACGCTATGGCATTGGATTTGGTAGATTTGCAGTGCCCAAAATTACCTAAAAAGGGGAAAAATGATTGAAAAAAAATCCACAAATAGTATAAAACTTTGCTACCTCATGCTGGCTTCCAAAGCTGTGCATAGACCGTCTTTGTTTATCCCAATGTCCACATAAGATAATACTGTCCTTCACCTCAAATTTGTGGTGAAATGCAAAAGCCAAGGTGCGTTTTTCAAATATTTCTCTTGGGTAAAAAACAGCTCGACTAGGTAGACTCAGGTCCGGAACCCTACCTCACCCAATCCCTAGACGGGAGCGCACAGGCTTTTTTACATCAGTCATCGCTGCTCGAAGCTTTTGTACTGGACCATCTTCTTGAGGTTGGTCTCCTTGAAGTCAATGTGGTGGGGAAAGAATCACGGGAGAGGTTATGAGGAGAAGAGGATGGAAACGAAGGAACTGCAACTATCGGTTGGGATTGTGTGTGACTACAAGACATGGAAGTCCTAAATTTATTGCACAACATCAATTTTTAACGTTTTAATTATGCTTATCGAATCCTAAATTTTTTATATTTTGTCAATTGAGTTCATCAGACCAATTTTAGTAGGAAATTGCTGATGTGAACGCCGATCATCTTATATAAAGACACATTGATACCGACGTAAACACTTTTTAATAATATTTTAATATTTTTTCTAATATTTTTTTCTTTTTTTTTTTTTTTTTTCTTTTCACTTCTTTCCTTTTTTTTTTTCTTTCGTTTTCTTCTTTCTTATTCCCCTTTTCCCTTCGTTGGTGGCCTCACCTTGTGACAAAGGCGGCCCTCGCCTAAGGCCAGCAAAGGGAAAAAAGGAAAAAAAAAAAAAGAAAAAGGAAATAAATAAATCAAAAAATATTATAATATAATAAAAAGTTATCCACATCAATGTCAGCTGTGTCACAATTAACGTTCATATCAACGATTTTTTACTAAAATTGACTCGATAGACTAAAGCGACAAAACGTAAAAAAAAAAAAAAAAAATTAGAAATTAATTGACAAAATTAAAAAGTTTTAAATTAAATTAATAAAAGTATAATAAATTTAAGACTTATTAAATATTTTTCTCGTAAAACATGGGTGAGAGAGAGGTAAGTTTAAATTATAGAAGGAAAGATCCAGATGATTTGATTGCTTTTGTCCGAGTTGGAACAATATATTTATTTAAGAAGGTTGATACTGGAATTTTGAAAAATAGGATAAGACCGTGGCAATGATCAGAGTATGGATTCGAGCTCGGCGTGTAAGCATGGAGTCGAAAAGCCCCACCACCACTCGAGCATCACCCTTGAGGCTGTGAAGGCGATTCTGTCCGATACAACGTCACGAGGGGGAAAAGAAAGGCATTGGTAAACATGACTTTACTTGAGCAGGGTTTGCACGAGAACATCATTCAGCCTAATAATAAGTACAATTATCATGCTGGGGAAAAAAAAATAGTGCCACAATTTGGAAGAGAAAGAGACCTCGACGTATTAGAACTTTTATTTGGCTAGTTGCTTATAAGCAACTGTTAACTAATGCATTGAAGATGTCTCGCAACTTGGGAATGAAATCCATACCGTTTAAGATATGAGTCTCATGTGAAATTAACTTTACATGTTTTGAGGGATTATCCAATTGTCCATAAGTTATGGCTTGAATTTATCCCACAACAATATTTGGGAGAATTCTTCTCAATGATTTTGTCATGATGGTTGAATATAAATCTCAAGAGTGATGGAATTTTCATCATGATTGGAGCATAATTTTTGGATGTGTGGCTTTTTTGGCAATGGAGAAATATGTTATTTTTCCAAGACGATTTTGTTTTCCGTATGAATCCAATGCAATTAATTCAGTCATACACATAGGAAATCATCAAGACTTCATCAATGAATAACTTAATGTTAAATGGATCATGCACTTCTTCAATTTTAGTTGGATGGGATCCTCTACCTTTTGGATGGATTAAATTGAATTCCCATGAGACCTCTAAAGGCAACCCAAGACTTACTATATAGGAGTTTAGTTTATGGGGTCATTATATTTGTGGTTTTGCCACATTCGTAGGAATATGTTCGTCCACACAAGCGGAATTTTGAGTCTTGTGGTTGAGACTTAACTTTACAAAACAACTTGTACTTCATAAGATCATCAATGAGATTAACTCTAAAGCTATCATTGATCTAAAGCTTGCGTTGATAATGTTGGCCCTGCGTTGATTTAAAATATTAGATGACTATTGCACTCTCGCTTTTACTTTAAACTACAACATAACTTTTTGGAAGGAAATCGTTTTGCCGATTGCAAATCTCGAAATCAACGAGCAGTTGAATATTAATTCCCTTTCAATACTTTCTATAGAGTTACTTAATACTTCATTATGTGATGAAATAGGGATAATAGATTTACGATGTTAAATTTCTAAATTTGGCTTTAGCCCTTTTTTCTTATTTAAAAAAAAAAAGAAAAAAGAAAAGGAGGGGCCTTTTCATGTGGCAACTAATTTCGTGCATGCACTTGAATGTTAAATACTCAAATAGGAACACCATTAGGATAAATGACCTTATTGAGAATTCTTAATCGCAAAAACTATATACAAAAGGAAAAATATCATGAGGCTCGTCATCATGTGGGCCAAAGCAAACTTTACTTAAGAGTGTGCGTTAGGCCAAGATATCACCATATGGAATCACGGTATGACTACTTCTGATGGTTGCAGTTTGGAGACGATCCCTCTAAAGTTAGTGGGCCTATCACGGCTAGATCAGATGAGAATTAGAAGCGACTGCGGGGGCAAGAGTAATTGAACAAGTTATGCAACTCCAAACACCAATTTGAGGGGGTATGAATGAACCAATTACAAACCAAACAAAGGGAAGTTTTGTTGGGTTCTATATATAAGTTGAATTAATTTATAAGAGGCGTGTTGGCGATAATTGGACAATTTAGCATTGAGAGCACTATTGAGAAAGGTAATCCCCTTAAAAGAGTGTTTACTTGTACATCAATGTTATGGGATAGATCAAGATAGTTAATACCTCAAGGACCTAGACTAAGATAACGCGACTTCTTTTCGTTTTAACACATCAAAATATTTTAATGTGTGATCATGTGAAAATGCAGTAGCTTGTAAAATATGTAACTATAGTTAGGGGTGTGCATGATCCGGGCGAGCGGTTCCCGACCTAGAATCAGGAATCGCCTGCTAAGGACCGATTCTGAAAAATTGGAACCGAGATCCACCCGTTTGTTGCATGGATCCACCCGGAAATTGAACCGCCAGTCTGGTTTGATTCCCAGGTGGATCCATGGAACTGGTCTCACAATAATAATATTACTTTCTCAATCCCACCCTATTTCTTCGCATGCTGGCCTTGTGCTGGCCTTTTGAGTTTTGCCCACTAATTGCTCAGTGTTTTGTCAAGGTTCGCTTTAGACTTTTTAACTTCTAGATGTCTCCATTTGCTCGACGTTTTGTCAAGAAAACTGCAAGCCAAAGAATGAACTTGATGTAAAACCCAGATCAAGATCAGCTCAAATAAGCTGAAACACTCGTATTCGATCACTATTGAGACAAAACATACAAGCTAACGCAAGCCGCCACTGCACCGAGTACTTGTGCAGCAGCAGATCAAGAGAGATGAGATCCCACTCCGGAAAGATACCCAGAAGACAAAGGCTACGCTACCCCAAAATGGGAGTCGGGTTCGGGCTTATCGTCCCTCTGGTGGCCTCGGAAGGTCAGGGGCTGAGCGACGCCTTAGGAAGATCATGACTTTCTTCTACGCACAAAGATCAGGACTAATTTTGGTTCGTGCACTGCTTGCCTTTTGATGCTGGATTTGTTAATTAGTAATTTCAAATTTTGTAATATTAAAAATTAATCGGTCCGGTCCGAGTGGGCGCGTGGACGGATCCGCCCATGGAACCGAGAACCGGACCGGTACCCACCGGTACCCACCGGTTCCCATAAATTGGAACCAGGAACCGGACCGGTTCCCTCAATAACCACCGGTTCCAAGCGGTTATGGTCCAGTTCCGGGCGGTTCCGGTCTGGTTCCGGGTGGTTCGGGCGGATCCCGATTTTTTTGCACACCCCTAACTATAGTTTTTGTAGACATGATTGAATGTGTGTTATATATGTTTGTCTACATATATTAATTCATATAATGCCGTGTTATTTGACAGAGTGGTTGATTTAATTCGTATCATCGATTTGGAGTATTTTTATCAAGTGTGTTGCATTTGTGTTGAGATACAAAGCACTCAAATTAGTGAAAACCTTCCTTACGTCCCTATTTTGACACGAAAGGCACTATGAAGTTTTTCAAATCAACAGAATGTTGAGCCAATCTAGCTTTTCTCTTTCTTAAAAAATGAGAAAGCTCGAGGTAGAGCGCGAACCTATCCAATATTTGGACAATTGCGGCCAGAACATATAATATTATTTTCACTAGATGATAAAATATATATATACAGACTCTTTTTTTATGAAAATAATTGCTCGAACCTCTAAAAATTTCTGAAATTTGAAATCACAGAAGAGCGAAGAAGCAAGAAAACGCAGACCGGAGGCCGGCGGGGGAAGTACACTGAGACGAGGGGCTGGAGGGGGGTCTGACGCCGGGTGGTAAATACCATGCAATTTCGTACTTTCTTTTTTAACCCCGCAAAGAATATTAGAAAAAGAGATCAATTGGGTAAAAAAAAAAGGGGCGGGGGAGCTGGGGAATATCCTGGAAAGGCAAACGAAATCGAAAAATCATCCTATTCAAAAAAAGGAAAATGAAAAGGGGGAGCGGGGTGGGGGAAAATGACAAAAGAAAACCAAACTGACGGGGACGGGTCGCTGACAATCTGGAGAGATTTTTTTGCAGGGGAGACAGAGGGGTCGAGGTCGAGCCTTCTTTTGCCGCGAAACCCGGACTCCAGTCCCCCCATCCCCGCGCCCCGATGCCCCCGCTCCCATCCTGCCACGCGGCATCCCCTGTTTACTAATCACTAATCACCCCCTCCTCAAAATACTCACCGATTGAGGGTATTTTCATTTGGCGAAAAAATAATTAATTTTGACAATATTTTTTTATATTACTTGTAATAGTTAATCGATTAATAAATATTTATGTTTTCGAAAATAATTTATATTTATCACTTTCGTAGATTGTAAAGTATGTTTTATTTATTTATTTTTATATTCGATACAAATGATCATTTTTCGAAAAATTATTTTCAAAATTATTCATTTTTATTTGCTAATTTTGTACAACCATCAATTAGTCGCCAAGTGAACACGGTAAGTAAAATTTTGCTATGTCATCGTCCAATCATACAGCACGATTCGGGAGCGTCATTCAATTGGATAATTCATTTAACGGACCCAATTGCATGAGAAGGAATCAAATGGCGAAACTATACAAACAACAAAACTTAGAAGGCACGAGATTATATACAAATTTGAATGGGGTAATTACATGAGTGATATATGGACGTTTCTTCATTGTTAATTGTCTTTTCTAAATCGTTTTAGTTCAATTTAAACTCTAAATTTTTCAAAATATGTTCAATATAGTCCTTTGATAAATAACGGTAGATGCCTGACGGGGGAGACAACACCATGAATTTGATTTGGACAAGTATGGTTCACCCCCTCTCACACTCTCTAGGCACAAATCAAAAGTGTCATGGTAACGACCCCGCCCATGGCCACTAGACTTGAACACCACCTACCATCATGGCCGTAGAGCCGTTAAACGGGTGGGTTGGGTTGGGTTTGGGTCGGGTCATTAATGGTCCGACCCAAATTGACCCATTAACCCATTTATGATCCATTTATGCATAATGTAAATTTTATGACCCATACCCGACCCAATCCATATTAATAAAATATTTTCATATTTAATTAAATTTAGAAAAGCTTATTCTTATGTTTTTTTTAAAGATTATATTACTAAAATATTTTCATATTTACAGAGAAAGCAACCGGCACGATGATTGGTGGACAGACTTTGCTCCGAATAATATTCCGGAAATTATTTTGGAGACTCCATCCCACCTAATGGCCTGGGGTCTTCGTTAGGTGATCGGATGGGAATCAAGTTGATTGCCACAGGCAGTGATGGTGTAATTAAGGTCTCGTCACAAAGAAGAAGTAGAGACAGCGTTTAAGTAATTTATCTTGCAGAACTTTACGTTATCTATCCGTCATTTTCATACTACAACGTGATATCCTTAGCCAGGGGCATGCGCAGAACAGTATTCGGGTAGCAATCGCGTACCTTTCGTTGCGCAAAAGGTCGAATGGAATGTCTTATCATCTACAATTTCTAATTATATTCCAAGAAATAATTATCAAACGTAAAGTTCGAGCTCACCTCACTAGATTCGGCGAGCTCGAGCCTCGTCGAGCGCCGGTGAGCTCAAGTCTCGCCAGATCCGGCGAGCTCGAGGCTTGCCGGCCATCATCGTGCCGGCAACCAAAAGGAGGAAGGAGAAAGCAAAAAAAAAAAAAAGAGAAAAAAAAAAAAAGAAAAAAGAGAAAAAAAGGAAAGAAAAAGAAAAGAGAAAATAAAAAAAAATTATAATTTCGATTTTTACAAAAAAAAAAATATTTTTATAAAGTTAAAGAGGGAAAAGAGAGATTATAAGATTTTTGTTGAAAATGGGTTCTCCACCCAACCCATTTAAAACCCACTTAAGACTCATCTATCTTGAACCTCTAATTGTGAAACCCATTTAACTACTTTTTATCAAAAACAAGTGACCCATTTATGACCCATTTATGATTTAAATGGGTCATATATGGGTCTATGACCCATTTTAACACCTCTACATGGCCGGCTGTCGTCACAATTGCAAGTCGAACCATCACTAAACTCTATTGCGCCACCGCCAACAGTACGGAACGATGACCATCGGTAGCGGTCGCGGTCGCGGGTGCTGCTGCGGCGTGATCGGGGATCGGATGCTGGCAGCGATGAAAAGGACCCACGAGACGATAGGCCGAAATAGGATCGACAAATCCCGGAGCGATCATGGAAGGGCCCTCCAGGAGATAAAGAGGAGTCCAGTACACACTGTAAAAATCCTTTCTAATAAATAAAAAGGAAACGTGCAAAAGACCGTACGTAATTTCTCATGATCACTCCCTCCACCTCCACTCCCACTCCCGCTTTTCACTTTCGCCCTTTATCGTGATCACTACCCAACACAGTCCTCCTCTCTCTCTCTCTCTCTCTCTCTCTCTAGGCTGATCACTCGCTGAGCGACTGATATGAGAGATGAACGCATCTGGGGTCGGAGCCGAACATTCATCGCTAATGACCACTAGCGACGACCGTAGAGCTGGCCGGAGCAACAAAGCTGCAGAGGGGGAACTCGGAAGTCGCGGGCCGAGTTCTCGCCGGCGGGCGGCGAGAGAGAGAGAGAGGTGAATGGTGAATGAAAGATGAGGAGGGAATTGAATGCGAGAATAAAAGGAAAAAATTACGGGAGCTGAATGTCGTAAGACAAGGGCTTGACGTTGACAATACTCGGGTCGGTTGATGTTGACAAGACCTCTTTGAAGATATATAGAGAGAGAAGAAATCGCACAAAAGAAATTGTGAATTGTTTTGTATTTAATATCCTGCAAAAGTAAAACAATTTCTCTAAAAACGGGGTTTCTTCGGTCGGTTACCCGCAGGTCAACGGTTTTAGGGACAGTTCAAGCTTCACTTGAAATCTATCCTATCGGAATCGGCTCTACAAGGACATATTTAATAACGATTATATTTTTAATCAGAAATGATTTTTTCTGATTCTATTATAGAGAATAATTTTTAAGAAAATAACGCACTTAGCAACTCTCCAAAATTTCTATTTTCAAGATAAAAATGAGTTTGGTAGAATTTTTAATTTTTTTTTAAAATTTAATACATTTATTTTCTTTTTCTCTTCTTCTTCTTCCTCTTCTTGATGGGCAATCGTCAGCCACCAACTAGACGAGGTCCAGCGAGCTTGCGGAAGCCGAGCCTCAACCTCCCCAGATTTGGGCGAGGCCAAGCCATGCTGATGGCCAAGCGAGGCTTGAAACGACGAGCTTCGCCGTGGCTCAACGTTGCCGTGGGCCAACGACACTTCCGCAAGGTCGCTGGCCATGGCCGAAGCCGTCAATCGAACAAAAGAAAGAAGAAGAAGAAAAGGAGAGAGAATAAGAGAAAGGAGAAGAAAAAAGAAGAGAAAGGAGAAAAAATTAGAATTGATTCTATGAATTGTTCCTAAAAACAATAAGCAATTTTTTTTTGAATCTTAATTCTATTACAAATCTATTCTCAGAAACAAAAAATTTATCAAACGGATTTCTATTTTTATTTTTTTTTACTTCCGGGAACAAAAAAAAAGAATCATTTGTTCCCGGAATGTTACCAAATATACCCTAATCCTTGAGACTTTTTTTGGTCAGTCTAATCCTTGAGACTTGAAATCTATCTTACGTGTCCTGCATCTTGATGTCTACCCAGTCAATCACTTATATAGTCTATTTAGGAATATATCAATTTCTTTTTTCTTTTTTTAAATGAACACAATAAAAAAAATCTTATTTATGAATAATAGCAATTTATAAAAGACAAACATATAATATTATTGATACCCAAAAATACTTTTGTAATCATGTGCTAATCACGAGGGATAAAAACCTATAATAAAATTATCCTCATTACCGCATGTGGGCTGTGATTTACATCAGCTCAGCCTATAGTGGTCATGAAAATGAAGGTTGGCCAAGGATTTTGAGAATCTTTAGGTTAGATTTTGATAAACCTATAAGCAGAAATACATAATTCTATGATGAAGCAATTGATTGTCACATGTCAAAGCCAAAAGACATCGTTGAAGACATGACATTAATGGCAAATTTAGGTGAGAACAGTTGAAAGAGCACCGAAGTCAAGAGAAACAATTAATACTTGCTAGACAAGCCATGAAAGCATTGTCAAAGAAGTCATAAAGTAATTGGATGTGGATAAGGAGGTTCAATATAAAACGTGGAGCAACTCTTGAGAGGAAGCAATCGATGAAATTGGCCTATAAGTACCGTAAGCAATCCAACAAAGAATCCCTCGAACAACACACAAAACTACTTCATCTTACTTTTATTTTTGTTTAGACTAATTTAGTTGTAACTTAAGATTCTTGTTATGGATTCAATTTCGGCAAGTATCTATATCTTGGGCAGTATGGTTGATTAGATTTCAGTGTTAACCTACTGTTAAGCGTTGTCAATTAGATTCCGATATTGTGTTCTCATATTCATCTAGGG